>OY037013.1:20060100-21381758 GCA_955831195.1 Pilophorus perplexus
GTACGGATTCCAGCAGCCGCGTGAATTTCTATAATAACTTCTCAGTACATTTTCATGGAGCCTTCCAGCTCGGACTAATCCAAATGCAAAAATCGTCACGAGGATAAAATGTATTTACGGCGTGAAATAAAGTGGCGGTCGGCCATGATGGCTCATCTGAGGTCGATGGTGGGGGAAAATAAGGATTTTCCTGCACGGTGTACAACTCCTGCACTCTGTTGAAGGTGTCGCCAAGTACGCCCTCCCAAGAAAGAGCTAAGAAAATTTTCAAGAAAAGGGGCGAAGAAGAAGGAGGATGAAGACGGCAAGAGGGCAAAAGAAATGGGAGGGGCCGACTCGCTAAGAAAGTAAGACGAGGAGGTTGGCGCCCGACCGGGAATCGACTTAAGATTCTTGTTATCAGAGTGGATATGAAACTTTCGACAGGGAATAAAGAAATCACGAAAAAAACCTATATTAACCCAATAAACCAAGATAAACAAAATTTTGGTATATCCTCCTGATGGCTAGCATAACAGGAATAAAGGCTGGAAGGAGATAAACGTGATGGTACGACGCGTAACACAATTTTGGGCAATTATTTACACTCACCTTCTCTAGCTAACGAATGTATTAAAGCATCTAGAAATTAAATTTAATTGATACTTACGATCAATTTATACAAAATTTTCATGAGTTTAATAAGATGATCGATATAGGTATAGATTAGTAGGTATATATATTAAATAGGAATTATAATTCCTTTATTGTTGATCATCAAGCACATAAAGTTGTATAATAGTATTATTATACAAGTTGTCATCGAGTGAAATTCCTTGTCTAGTCGATATTCAAAATTTTCAAATTAAATTATCATATAATTCTAGCTAATCCAAAAATAAAATGGAAAACCCAGTTTTTGGGTTTTCTGTTTTGATTCTGTGTTAACAGCAAATTTCCGAGTTTTCCAAGTCCTCCGGACTTTTTAACAATTTCGTTGATTTTTTTCCACTATTTTTTTAAAAGCATTTCAGTTTTATTGATCACCGGACATCATTCGGTCTGCAGATTTTAACCTTTAACCTAATTCTACAATAATGGAAAAATCTAATACCAAGTATACGCCTAGGTACGCTTTTTGGCTTTTTCTTTATCTAGGATAAATATCTCTTTGATTTTCATTTGTTTTTATTTTCATTATTCCCAAGCTATAGGTATAGATAAGTAGTATATATATTAAATAGGAATTATAATTCCTTTATTGTTGATCATCAAGCACATACAGTTGTATAATAGTATTATTATACAAGTTGTCATCGAGTGAAATTCCTTGTCTAGTCGATATTCAAAATTTTCAAATTAAATTATCATATAATTCTAGCTAATCCAAAAATAAAATGGAAAACCCAGTTTTTGGGTTTTCTGTTTTGATTCTGTGTTAACAGCAAATTTCCGAGTTTTCCAAGTCCTCCGGACTTTTTAACAATTTCGTTGATTTTTTTCCACTATTTTTTTAAAAGCATTTCAGTTTTATTGATCACCGGACATCATTCGGTCTGCAGATTTTAACCTTTAACCTAATTCTACAATAATGGAAAAATCTAATACCAAGTATACGCCTAGGTACGCTTTTTGGCTTTTTCTTTATCTAGGATAAATATCTCTTTGATTTTCATTTGTTTTTATTTTCATTATTCCCAAGCTATAGGTATAGATAAGTAGTATATATATTAAATAGGAATTATAATTCCTTTATTGTTGATCATCAAGCACATACAGTTGTATAATAGTATTATTATACAAGTTGTCATCGAGTGAAATTCCTTGTCTAGTCGATATTCAAAATTTTCAAATTAAATTATCATATAATTCTAGCTAATCCAAAAATAAAATGGAAAACCCAGTTTTTGGGTTTTCTGTTTTGATTCTGTGTTAACAGCTAATTTCCGAGTTTTCCAAGTCCTCCGGACTTTTTAACAATTTCGTTGATTTTTGAGTGGTTATCAGTGGCTCAGTGGTTAGAGCGTTGGACTGCTGAGTCAAACAAAGGTTGCTGGTTCGATCCCAGCAGCCGCTGGACATCTTCCTTATACTGCTAATCACCTTTCGGAAGGAAATGGCAACCCACCGAAAGTATTCTGCCAATAAAACCTCTCAAGGTAGGTCCCTACTTCTTCTATAGGTAATAACTGTTCAACAAGCTCAACAGAAATTAGCAGCGAGAGGTCGTCAACTTCAAGAAACTTTAAAGATTCTTCAAAATGCCTTCATTGTTCGTACCTAAGTAACTTGTAATATGAGGTCACTCAATTTTGGTGGTTTTTTTTTTTTTAAATATTCACATTTCCAAATCTTCAAAATTTTCAAGTTTTTATTTTTTATTTTTAAATATGAGCTAACTATTTTCAAGGATCACGAGTTGGTGCTCTCCTGTCGAACTACATCTCAAAATGTCGCTAGAAAAACGATTATAAGACGACTACAAAATTTCTCCAAGTTTAATAATAATTATAGTCCCCCCCAAGCTTCGTCGGGCGATACCCGGTTGGGCCCCAGCGGTTCCCTACAGCTCAACAGAACTGAAGAAGTTAACGAGACGTCCGCCAAAAGGCGCAACTCCCCGAAAAGGAGGCCGAAGAGAAAACGGTAAAGGTGGAAGTCCCCCTCCGAAACTTTTACAAGATGATTCCCCGACAGGCTCAAAAGGGCGCAGCACGGGTTTCGCCGGGAGGAGTAAAAACTCCTTGGAAGGAAACTGTCGCCCTCTAGAGGAAGAAAAAGGAAGCAGTTGTATAAGAAAAGGGCGAAGGGAAGTTTCTCTTGAGGGGTTGAAAGGCGGGAAAAGGCGAGATGGGACTCAACAGGTGGTCCGCTACGGTGTCGCGGCTTGCCACGCTAAACCAAAACCATCCCATTCAATTGAGCATAATATACACAGCATATCAACACATTGTGTTGATATGATGTGTATAGAAATGGTTTAATTTCTGAATATGTCTTAATATTCAGGAATTAAACCATCCCTATTTACGTGTACGAAAAAACCTTATTAAGAAAAAATTTATCTCAAAACCGTCTTCAAACACCTTCTAACGGACGTTTTGTGATCAACGAAAAAGATCGTGAATCGCAAAATTAAAGCATTCGATTCAATACAAACGAACTTGTTCCTCCATATCAATCTAATATGTTTGTACACCTAATGTGTTTGTACCCACAAACTGCTCCCCCAAATCCGGCTTTCTGCTCTGTCTGTTCCCTCGAAACCAGTTTGACTCGTAAATTAGACATCGATGATACAGTTACCTAGGTAGGTAAAATGTCTTCTACGAGGGGTCCAGCAAAAATCCGATGAAATTTTTCCTATTATATTTTCCAAGAGACGGGTTGAACAAGGAAATCTAGCGAGGGAGAATGTCACATTCCACGGCTGCTTTTGTAGCTTGTGCGTTGTTTGAATTGATGAATAAATGTAAATTCCGTCTCTACCTGTACTAGAAACAGTATCCGCTTCCTCTCTACTTGTGAAGCTCGCTCAAGTGTTAATTTCTACACAAAGCGGTACCTATCCTGAGAGAGAACGTACAGAAGGCAGTGGAAGGGAGAAAGTAGGTATAGCTCATTACGCTGCGGTATAACCTCCTCCCGTCATCCAGAGGGTATCCACGGCTTGATTCGATTACTCAAACGTTGCTCTTCCGGGCAGTCGCATATCGCTTTGTTTTCACTCCTTCAAAGAAAAAGGGCGTTCCTCGGAGGTTAAAAGGCTTTTCCTTCATTTTCGTTCCCATGGGAACCCCTCTTTCCCGAAAGGGTTGAAAGAGGGCGCTAAAAGGGGAGAGGGGAATATATTTTGGAATTCTCAGCATCCAACTGACCGCATCATCGGGTTCAAGTTCCTTCCTTTCCGACTTCAATGAAAATGGGAATTCTTCGTGGGATCTCTTTCGGGGCAAGTTTGAAAGCGAAGGGGCACAAAGAAAACAGAGGCGGGCTCGGAATAATTTGAGAGGGTTTTGGGTTTTGCTCAGAGTGTTGTATAGAAACTATGATGAAGTATCGTGAGGAAATTCATCGAGTTGGGCAATTTTACAGACGGCGCACAGTAGGATTTACTTATTACTAATTTTTTTCAAAATGTTCAAAATTTGCAGTCTCAACTGAACGAATATTTGCTCTCCTTCAACTCTAACCGAGGGGTTCAAACCCCAGCCGTTTCCCGAAGATAACTAATTAGGGCCGACGATGAGAATGAACGAGATGGTGTTGCATGGAAAATGAGGGGAAGTAAGTTGGAAAGGAACCGCAGCACTGCACCCCAGGGCCCCACAAAGATATCTTCTCAGCCTCGCCAAGATATCTTCAGACCCCCACGCCTGAATCTTCCTGCGTTTCCTTCGCTAATTGAATCTTTTCCCAAACTCCCCGCGTTTTAATTTATGTACCTAGTTTACAAGGATTCTCACGGCTCTCCGAACTCCTTTTTCAGGGAATCCTCTTCATTACCAAGCTTCTCAGTAAACGACGTCTGTGTAAAATTCTGAGGCGCCGAAACCAACTAGTTTTTGTGGTAATCTAAAGTTATTGAAGGACATCTAAACCTAGTCACTCTCATTAGGACCGGTTCTAGGTAGCTCTAACCAGTTCTTTGATAATGCAGAACCGGTTTGAGGAAAGCAGGTAGCCTGATAAACCGGTTCTGAGGCTGTCAAAGCGGGTCAACATAACCAGAACCAGTAACTGGTTCTTGAACTGTTCAAGATCATCATAACCGGTTCCGTGAACATTTAATGTAGGTGTGACACATGAGCTGGTTCTCGCCCATCAAACCCGGTTTTGCGGTCAGCTAAACCAGTTGCAGACCATACAAACATGAACGCTAACGTCAGGGCCAGTTTCAGATTGGGATGGGCTTGACCGTTACTCAACCGTTTCTGAGGTCTTCATAAACTGTTTTCATTATTTCTGGTGATACATTCATTCTAATAATACAATACTGGTCGTCGTCTTCAGAGCAAGTTTTA
The DNA here is from genome assembly GCA_955831195.1 of Pilophorus perplexus. Lineage (NCBI taxonomy): Eukaryota > Metazoa > Arthropoda > Insecta > Hemiptera > Miridae > Pilophorus > Pilophorus perplexus. The sequence goes on from OY037013.1 coordinate 20,065,104, forward strand.
GATCAAAACTAAAGCCCATTACCTGGATCTGAGGTCATAAGAATTCCATTTAGTGTCATTCAAATCAGTTTGTGAACTTCTAAACTGGGCCAATTGAAACAAGGCTAAATAAATAAAAAAATATTTTTAATATTGAATGAGCTCCTTGAAAGATTTTTTTACTTTTTTTTTTTTTTTTCTTGGAAAGGTCATGCTTCAAAAGTTAAAAAACGGGACAACTTTGCAGAAAGCCCATCTGTATTAATTATAGGGCTCTCGGAAAAATATAGTATTTGAATGTCCAGGTCTGCAGGGGGTAGGTAAGTAAATGACGTGAGTTGCTTAGCCATCATTTGATTGGCTGAGAGATACAAGTTAGCCAACTTTGCTACGTGAAAAGCCGACCCCGAAAATCGAGCATCGAGGTAATCATCAGAGAAGGTTATGATATTCAGCGCTCTGGTGGCTCCGTGCCCTACTACTCGATGCCCAGCGAGGGAAGGTGTGACGGCACGGGCCCTCCGCTTTCAGTTTACAATCTCCAATTCGTCTAAAACACGTCTAAAATTCGTCTGCACGTAGCTATGCGAATTTCCAAGCTAAAAATTGCGTAAGGAGGTTTTAAAGGGTGCTGAATCCAAATATATTGTTAGAAAGGCTGATTCTGACCTTCTCGATGAGCCCATTGTGTTATTATTATTGAAGAGGCTCAGGCAGGACCCATATAAGAGCACTTAAGCGGCAACACAGGAACCTCAGAAATACGGGGCTGTTCCAATCATAAATATTTTACTCCGAAGCAGATCACCTGATACATGAGTTAAAACCAACCCATTGAAAAATTCTGTTTGTCGATTTGCTTCGAACGTTTTTGTAATGTAAGGTTGTCTATAGACGTATACGTTGGAAGTGAAATTGTCATTGGGGGCTGGGTGTTTAAGAAAACTTATTTTAAAAAACGCGTATTATTTGCCACTTTCTTCCCAAATCAAGGAAAACTAGGTATTAAATAGTTTAAAATTTAATCAATTCAATAATTTTATTTTTAATCATATTTTGACGAGGAGAAACGTTTATTGTGCCGTTTTAATGTCGTAGAAAGGAGCCTTCTGGGGATGTAAATATCGAAAAATTCAAACTAAAATCATTGGTTTGTTTAGCAGGATACAGACCAGAACGTCTGAAGAAATATGTCAGTGCCCAGCCAGCGAAGGAAAGTGCAGTAAACACATTATTGCAGTTGGTAATAGGACTTGGGTACTCATATCATTGTAATGTCTTGGCGATTGATGTGTAGGTGACGCAAATAATTTTTTAAAAACGGTCTCCTCCCGCAAATTAGTCCGGACTCTGCCGATAGAGGCGCGGCGAGCGAAATGCACAAACGATATAGCGCGTAACGTACAATCAGGCAGGTGCTCCAGTGAAATCCCCTGTTATCATTTGCCACTCACTTTGGCCAACCAAACTATCCGGGTTCGGTGGGGAGACCGCGGGAAGTCGGCGGCAGTCCGGGGTAACATTGCGGTGGTGTCGAAGAGACCCAGAAAGGTCGTGGTTGGAGGGGGTTGCTGAAGGGCTGCCACAATGTAGGTAGGGGCGGGGAGGGGAGGTGGCGAAGTGGTAAGACTGCGGGGAAACGCAACCCCATTCATGGCGTGAAAGGGGGTCCCCACGAACCGCCGGGAAGTGGGAAAATGGAGTGTCTCAGGATCGGGCACCGCAGGATTCAACCGTTTGCGAGATAGGTATTTTGTTATTATTCTTGGAATAATAAACCTATGCAATCGCGACGGAGTTCGAAAATTCTGATCGGCCTCAAAATTTGACAACATCCGTTTCAAGATGACATCTTGTCTAGATTCCAAAAACAAAATGTCCGAGCCGTTTTGAGCAGGAAGAATTTTTCAACGAATCTAAAATTTTAAAGAAAATACTCGGTTTACCATCTAATTGGGCTCGCAAGGTTTTAAGCGCGATCGCCCAAACCCGGGGGGCGCTATGGGGCTAAAATGGAGCTAAGGGAGGGGTTTTCAAAAGGTTTTCGAATATGGGGTCAAGTTAGGTATCGTTTTCGAAGTATTTTTGGACGTAGAATACATTTATGGGAGTCCCAGAACGATCCGATTTCACTGTGAGGATCCATGGGGCTACAAATTAGGGTAGATCGAAAAATCGAAGTCTAGAAAAGTTTCCTTTTGGCCCGGAAAGCACGCATAAAAAACATCATTTTACTTGGTGCACCCCTTCAGGTGCCGCCAGATCAACAAAGTTCACTTTAGGAGCGTGAATGGGGAAATTTTCAAAAATTGCGCGTTTCGAACCTCTTAGTGAACTTTGATTGGAAAATAACGCACTTCAACGTGATTTATGTGAACCACAGGATGAGCGACTGTGATTCACAGAGAAGCAATAAGGTTGGGCGCATGCGCGAAAGGGCTGTTTTTCACACTACACTGATGCCTCAGTCTCCGAGTGGCTTTCAAATCTCAAATGTAATTTGAAAGACCATTACAATGGCTGATCTGCCTCTTCCGTGGAAATGAGTTACCCCTCCGCCACCTGCGTAAATCCTTGGATGGCAAAACCTCAGGACCGGCAATCTACACTGGTCCGAAAAGAAAAGAACTGGATGCATGCGAAAATTACCCTGTATTTGAGATTTTTGACCCAATCCAACACAATCCTGAAACGCATCATATAGGCGACCTCAGTGCCGACCAATAACACCTCCTCGAATCGTGTCTATCAGTAGCTGATGGTCAAGTTTCAGCTGAACTTGCATAATATGCAAGTTATAATAAGGCATAATATGCCAGGTTTCGTATATTATACGAAACCTGGCAAGCTGTCACACTCAAGATGGCTAACATATGCCAGCCGCATACTCCGAGTCATTTGCCCAGAGCCATCTGAACATCTCCGCATACTATAATACTATACTATAATACTCCGCATACTGGCGTTTGAAAAAATTTTTGAACCCCATTTCCGTTCCACCTTACTACAAAAGGGATTTTTCAAGGATCCCAGGAGGTCAAATATTTCCCACTAATACGTTAGCAGGTATGTATTATTAGTTTTTCTTGATGTTCAGGATTGTTTTGTGTTGGATATCTGGATATTTCTGTACCTTGGTTATTCCGCGAACAATCCCACATTTCTCAACCGACATTGCAATTTCTTCTCAGTAGGACTTTCTCAATAAAAAAAAAATAAAAAAATAAACAATAAAAATAAAATAAAAAACTGGTGGTTGATTAGCTCTTCATTCGAAAATTCATTTCAAACTAATACGTTTATGTATTATGAAAATTGGAATTTAAAACCCAGTCTCCCTCACCCGGCCCGACCCAGAATTATGCGGAATTATCCCCGAGTAAATCGGAGTCTCTGGTTCTCTCATAATTCTTCTTTGATTAGAATGAGCTATCGTTTTGCCAATATTTGATGGAGTATTTGTTGTCTCAGACCCCCAGTGTCCTTCTTGTTGTCCCTACCCTGGGATCTTTTGTTTCTTTTCTCTTGCTCTAGGGGAGAACTGCTGTTATCAGTTCTCCTCTCTCTTATTCGAGACCACTGAGCTCCCCTTTCCAGCTTCTCTGGAAACGGATGTCACAGGAAGATCTGGCAAAACGATATGGGAAGGAAGAAAGTCTACCATGCCATATTGAGGTAAGTAATTTTTTTTCTTTTGTTCATGAGAAAAAGTCCTAAAACATAAGAGCGTATGGACCCAGTCAAAGCCACAACATGGCTCGAGCTCTGCAGAGCCCAACTTTTGTCTCGCGCTATAAAATAGAACCCTGACAGAGTCATCGCCCTAGTATGCCTTGAACTGGATCACGATTGAAAATTGCAACCGTATCGCCAATATACAGGATCTTGTCCCATCAACACATCCCATGCAAATAAATTTGGGCTTTGAGCACTGCACATCTAAACGCCTGGTTTAGATTCGGGTTCTTCCTTACCTGGTTTAGATACACTTTATAAAACGCTACCAACACACTGAGGACGAAGACTTGCCAGTGTTCAGCGTAGGACGATTTTTATCAGACGTTTTGGGGTTTTTCTTTAATTGATATTCTCGTTCCTAGGTGCTCCTAACCATCCCTGATTCTCCATCCAGTTCAAGATAAAAACAATTGTTTGTCCTGTATTTTTTGGAGCTTTAAATTCTTTAAAAACAGACCTGGTATCTGACCTCTGCCACCTCTTATTTCTCATTTAGGAAACACCTGGGAAAAATGATTTTAAATTCCATTTTATGAACGTTTATTTCAATTTGTCAACGTTGGAACGGATTTCGTTATTATTCCCTAAGATAATTACAATCTTCCACATGCCACCCAAACGTAAAAATGTCATTTACACCTTGAAACAATCCATTTCAATGTCAGATTGGTTACAACGAAATTTTATTATCAATAACACGGTTTTAACTAAATAACACGTTTAACATTTTTTCTTGAAATTTACATAAAACAAGCTCATTAATTAATTGAGCGCTTACTACTGAATTAAATTAGTAGGAAACATAATTTACAATATTAAATAGATTTTATTTTATACTACGTTTCCAAGTGTTCTCAACTTCAACTTTGGTTTAATATCTACGGGGGGGTTAAAGGGATGGTAGATATAATGTGAATGAATCGATGTGGATGAGGGGGGAATATTGTACAAGATGAGTTGGGAAATGAACACTTGGATGTTGGGAACTCACCGTTGAGAAAATATATTGATACCTAATGTACGTGAAATTAAATGCGAAAATGAATTTAAAATTAGTTTTTGGCACAAAAAGTCACAGTTTTTTAAATAACGATAAATTAGTCAAAAGACTAGAATCTATTGCACTGGTAAATAGTTGTAGGAGCGGGCGGGTCAGTAGGGCCGCCAGACAGCAGCATGATCTGCGCGGTTGGACTCGTCCTGGCGAGGTGCTGGAGGCGCAGGTTCGGGATGGTAGAGCTGCGAGTACAGGAGTGACGGAAGGACCGGATAGTGACTGGAGCTGGAATATTGCGGATGGAACGGCATCTCTTCAGACTCTGGGGACTCGCCGGAGTCGGACCGTGCCGTTTGGTAGTCTGTCGAGTATCCCCTGGGCTGCCCCAAAAGCTGTTGCTCGAGTTCGACGCCGTTCTCGCCGCCGACGACTGAAAAGGAAACTGGGTGAGGCAACGGATCGTGTGCTCCGGCGTTACCTAGTTGGACGAAGTGAACAACTCACCTCCGGCCGCCGTCGTGTTCGACTGAGCGAAATCCTGGCTGTGGTTGGTGTCGGATGGGGTGAACCCGATGGCCGGCGTGTTGAAGCCCGAAGTCGCCGGCGTCGCGGCGGCGCAACTGCTGAGCGGACCGGCGCCAAGGTAACTCGAGTACGGCGCTGTCGCGCTATAGCCCCAGTGGTGGCCGTTGTTCAGTCCGAACTGGCTCATATCTACCAACACAATAAATACACAAAATTGGTGAATATTAATTAGGTACTCATTGGTGGCTAAACAATTGAAAAATTGCTTGATACAACAAACGGACCCCACAGATCGGGTGATTTGTGCACCTACTGTGTTCCTAACAATAATTTTTTCCTTGATCCCTCAAAAAAAAAAAAAAAAAAAAAAAACTGTAGGTTTAGACCCCGAAAATGGGTTATACAGGTATAACCCATGTAGGTTATTGAATAATCGTGGATGTTATCAAAAATGAGGCTGACCATTTTATTTTTTAAATAATTCATTTCATTATTATCCCTCTTTATTATTAATCCCACCTAATAAAAACCGAGAAATGTCTGTCTGTCTGTCTGTTTCCCTTTTCACGCCTCAACGGAATGACCGATTCGCGTGCCGTTTATTGCGACCTGTTCCGAAAACCAGCTCGATGGTCATAGGCTACCTTGATTTTTCCTCCCTCATCCCCTTCATCGGTTTTCGGGTGCTCCTTCGCGACGAGAGACGGGTCAAATAGCGTCGTTACTAGGGATCGCTAGGAAAATTTTCGAAACGCGGAAACCCGATACAACTTGTGGCGTCGGTTTTGAACGAAACTACGTTTGTTACAACGAGCTTTTCGCCCTGATTTCAACGAGCACAAAACGATTTCTGTGCGATAACCCGTTCGCAAGTTATTCGAACATCGTCGGTAGGTGGGTACGAGAATTTTTTTGCAAGCCTTCGATTAGTTTGATAGGTACTAAGTAATTTCATTTGGAGTTGATGGGTTGCTATGGGCTGCATATTACGCGAACGGAGCTTTCCTTCACAACGAGAGACGGGTCAAAAAGCGTCGCCACGGGTGCATCGTTGATAGGTGATGGACGGAAATTTGATATTTCGTGCGAAGCACGTGCGGGCATCTAGTATTTAATAATAATAATAATAATTATTATTATTATTATTTTTCTTTTTTTTTTTAATCAGTGGTCGCGACCCCCGTATTGAAGGTTGAGAACCGATGAATACTTACTTAGTTATTTACCGAATGTATACTTAGCTATTTTCTAATATTTTTCGACAAGTCCACCCGACCGCTGCTACAGTAGTACAGTACGCTACAATAGTACTATAGCAGTGGGAAGGAACTCCCTTCATCCCTTGGGGGCTCCGCCCCATCACCCCTTTTCGTAAAAGGAGTTGGTCAGGCTTGTAAGGTAGAGTTCTAAAACTTATGCCAAGTTGTTCAAAATTTGATTTAATGAAAGTATTACTGAAGCATCTTCTCGGTTGTCCAGAATCTAAAAAAAATAATCGTTTTCATTTAAAACCAGCCTTACTCTGGTCATCCGAGATTTTAAATATTTTAAAATCCGATACTATACCCATTTTGGATCTGACAACAGGTTGACTATTCCAAGAATAATTTAACAAAAAGGGTAGCAATGAAAGTGATTGTCAAAGAGGGAGTTTCAAGGGACACCCAACTGTTCGACGGTTTGAAAAACTCTGAGTGGGAAGATGGATGAATCGGAAGAATCGGAGTTCCAAGTGGCTCGGGAAAACTTGTACGAGGGGCCGGTTGAGAGACAGGTGTTCGTGTTGGGAGTTAATTGTGTGAAACGGACCCACACGGAAACACTTGGAACGGACGGACTTCTCCCAGCACGGAGTTCACACAGGGATGTCCCGTCCAGAGGCCCTTCCGACTCCGGTCACTCGGATTGGCAGACCCTCCACCACTTGTGCATTACGATACCCCGCCGAGAGTGGAGGGCGGGCTTGTTGTCTGAAACCAGCCGGCAATTATCGACTTCCAATCCCTCTTTTCGAAAACCCCCAATCAACCCCCCCCCCCCCCCCCAGTCAATGTGTCCTCGTCAGCTATAACTCCCCCCTCCCCGCGGATTTAACACAGATTGACCGTCGGCACGATATCGGGCTATATCGCCCTCGTTACCTCCCCCCCCCCCCCTTCGCAAAGCCGATTTACCGATTTCCCGACGCCATCAGAACCCACCCCCACCACCATCAACCCTTTCAACCCACACATATTTAACGGAAAATACTTGGCCACCCTCTTCCCATCGCCTTATGGAGGAAATTAATCTGAATCACGTTGAGAGCTGGAAAGGAAAACCCCATGTGGCTTGTGGGTTGAACACGTGAACGTGAGCGGAAAACGGCGCTTCATGTACCAGGTATGCAAAATCCTTCAAAAACTTTAAATTTGAATTTTCCTCCCACTAACCTGAAGTGTTCACCTCCGGTAGAAGTCCTACCAATCGCAAATTGGCCGCCATTTTGGTTTATTACTCTTGGAATAATACACCTATGTTTTCGCGACGGGGGTCTACGACTCCGATCGGCCTCAAAATTTGACATTAGGTTTCAAGAGGTCTACACTCCAAAACCGAAATGTCCGTCCGGGTCGTTTTGGGCAGTAGGAATTTTTTATAAATTTGAAATTTTGGCCAAATACTTGGTTTACCATCTAGTTGTGCCCGCAGGGTTTTCAGCCCGATCGCCCAAACCCGGGGGGCGCTATGGGGCTAAAATGTAGCTCCGGGAGGGTTTTTTTTAAGGGTTTTGACTATGGGATCGAGCTAGGTGTCGTTTTCGATGGATTTTTGGACGTAGAATCCATTTCTGGGGGTACCGGAACGATCAGATTTCACTGTGGGGGTTTATAGGGCTTTCATGGGGCTACCAATTGCATTTTGGAAGGATCCCAGGAGTCAAATATTTCCGGAGTAAAAAAAAAATTTTTAGAATAAAAATGTTTGAGAAAAAATTTTTTTTGAAAAAAAAAATTATTGACAGAATTAATTTTCGGACTAGTAACCTATTTCAAATAATAATAAACCCTTGCGTAAAATTTATTTTATTTTCCTACATTACCCGACCTAACAGAAATACTTCGGAAATGACCTGATCATCTTTACTTGAAAAAAAAAAAAAAAACTGAAAGGGATCTGGGATGCTCTCTTTGGTGACATCAACATGACATGAAAAAATAAAAATAAAATAATAACTAATAATAATAAAATTTGAAAATATATATATATATACCCCGAGATGGTAGATATTGTCTCAGTGTTTAATTTTTTCTATTTTCGTTGTTTATTTATTATTTTTATAATTATCAACCTATTTTTGAGCTTTTGGAAGAAGAGAATTTCGGACGAAGAATCCATTTTTCGGGGGTACCACATCTATCCATTGTACAGGAATGCTACTTAATGAAGTGTATTAAAACTAGAACTTTTTTTCCTCAATGAAGGGGTTTTGTACTAATTATACCTACATACTTTGGATAATCGGTTTGTGATTTTTTTTTTTTTTTTTTTTAATTGTAGTGATCTACCTTGTATCCCTGGAGGGATTTTACAAGTAAATATTTTTCATTTCATTTTAAAAAAGGGTTAATTTTTACACAAGTAAATCATTTACATCAAAGAATAGGAAACCCTAAAAAATTACTCGTTGCGTACAATTTGCAGCGTTTTTTATTATCTCGCTGCGAGTCTTCAACTCAACCAATTATCCTAATGATAATTCTATAACAAAAACTCACTTTGGCAGGAAGACATGGCAGGCGGCATTCGGAAAGCGAGCGGATCCGGAGCCCTTTGAAGGGGGTCGAGCGCTCCTGCGAAGTGGGTGGACAGAAAAGGTCGTTGGCCAAAAGCGAAGGCGTGAAACTGCTGCTGTTGCCCTGAAACAGGTTCCCACACTGCTAAGTTCAAACTGATCAAATGGACGGCAACACCCAAGATGCCTGAAAAGGGGGAGTAAACGCTTTGAACTGGTAGGCTCGGTGCTCCTATCCGGTGGCTTCATGAAAAAAAGGTTATTTGGTGCCACATTTGGCCAAATCGAGGTTTTGGTGGGTTTTACCGTTGGTTTCACCGGTTCACCAGCTCTACTTAAACAAGAAAATGGAAGATGAATTTATCGTTAAATGCAAGAAGGGGCGCTATTCGGCGGTTACTGGCATGCATGAAATCCAATACCTCATCTTGGGAGGACTTTCCCTGTGCTGCCCATTTGGCAGTTTAGCTTGACTTCCTCGTTTAATTTCTCTATCCTCATTCTGCTGGCTGCGCTCTTTTTTCACTACTCTGCTGATCTGGCTCCTCACTACTACTACTCTGATGATGAGGATATTATTGAGAGAAGTGAGTACTTCTCCATAGCAACGGTTGGTTGTACGTGAACAGTTCACGTTACTAATACAGGAAAACGTGACATTTTTTTCGGTAGAACGAAAATTTGGAATGACCCCTTCAGCATTTTGGCCTGTTTAAATGATCTTTGAGGAATGCCTATTACAATTTTATTGGAAAAAAATAAATAAAAATAATAAAATAAAATAAATAATAAATAACAAAAATAAAATAAAATAAAATGAAAAATAGGTATATACCTACAGTGTTTTTGGGTACCTTAAAACAGGGTAAACACCATAAGGACCTTTTTTCAAGAAGTAATTGAAGTGACTTCAAAATTTAGACAAACACAAATTGGTAAAGATAACTTCAACCAGTTTTACATAATCTCACAACGGTTTGGGTGACGACAATCAAGCGTAGATCATCTCAGGCAAGTGAAGTTGTCTCAAAATGGTTCAAATCACCTCATTATTTTCCGCTGAACACTCTTTGGGCTCATTTAATAATCAATCTGTTTTCGCGACGGGTGTCAAAAATTTTGATCGGCTTCAGAATTTCTCCCCATGCGTTTCATATCATAATGCGTAGATCCCAAAAATAAAACTCCCCCCCCCCCCCCCCCCCATTTGTGTCAGTAGGAATTTTTTTTTTTTAAAGATTTTCTTTTTATCAGAAAGTTTGACAAAAGTACTCGGTTCTTCATCTAGTTGTACCCGCAAGCCTTGCGGGCTCTAGTGAGATTGCTGTGGGGTTAGAAATGGGCAGCAGGAAATTCATTAATTTTGAATTTTTTTCATACATAGCTAATTTCTTATTGACTGGTTGAATATTTTTTTCATAATTTATACCAAAGAATAATAAACCCTTCTGAAGAATTTGCCGTTTTTTTCCTTACAGTACTGAGAGAGTTAGATAATGTATACATTATCTCATATATATATATATATATTATACAGTTATTTTTTAAATTAGTTTTCGACGATCCATACAGACTTTGAAGACGACTTGGTTTAAATTTTCAAGACCGAGCAGTTCCCCACTTCGTGCAGTGAAGGGAATGCCTCATCCGGAATTCAAAGGATTCTCACCCGTAAGTTAGTATAAACAAGACGAAAATTTCGGCTTAAGAGTGTAAAATGTTCGGTTGTAAAGGGTCCAGCGGCCCCAGGGAACCCGCAAGATTAAGTTGAAGAAACTGCAAGCAAAACTATGTTGGGCAAATTAAGGGGAATGCTGGGCCTCTCAACCCCCCCTCTGCTCGCCATTCTTGTAAACGGGGATGGAAAGGGTCTAAAATAATTCCCACCCTTCTCAAGTCCTTCAAACAATTTAAGCGAGAGATATCCCAGGAATCCTGTGACGTATATAAGGGTGGTAACTCGCTCTCCACGCAGAGAAACTCACACCCCCTCCTTCAACGCCGTGCGCCTCCCTGTATAATTGGACACCCTCCTGAAAAGGGGTCGGCTAATTCTGTTCAGTTTCTGAAGGGACATTTCCGTTTTGTTTGAATATTCAACTCAGGGGAGCCGGGGACCCTCTTTTCGTCACAACAAGATAAATATGATAATAGTAGCGCTATTCAAGAAATAATTTGCCCAAATTCTGCTGGTTTTTAAGGATTCATAGACGCCAATCTAACTGGATTGTTCAGTATAACCTCATAATTCACCAATATTGTCTACGTGTTTGTGTTTTTGTCCGGGAAAATGGTCGATGTTCATTTGCGAAGGAAATTTCCGGTATGAGATAATTCGTTTGAGGCCACCAGGAGACCCGTAATTATATTGGACCAGGTGTGATGAACATTAGGGTTATCGCCAAAAGGGTCGGGGAAAAGAGGAGGTTTCATTCACGTTTGAACTGGCTCCAGCTCGTGCGGTTTTCAACTGACCTGTCGATGCTGTATGACTCATTCTGTTTTATCGACTCGGGTCCAGCGGAGTGGCATCTGTGCCGGATCACACGCTCTCCTGCTTCTGATCGCAGTTTTTTTTTTCTTTTTTTTTCAGTCTTTTTCCTCCCCGCTCTCGTTTACTACGAGTGCAATCGCGTGAAAGGAATTCACTCACCGACCTCGTTGAGGCTTCCAATTAGAAACAGCGGCTCGTCAAGTACGAAAGCAGAAACTTGTACCATAATTTGAATATAATAAAACATATCGACTGTGCAGGTGCAACAACGCCCAATTCGACTTTCGGCCATTTTGAATTCTTATAGAAAACGACGGTGGTGCTCCTGAACATCAAGTAGTTTTGTAGGTCTCCTGAAAAATTGGGAAAATCGACTTGAGCATTGCGGCACCTGCACAGTCGATATTGTCCTCGCAATACTATGAACTGTGTCTGATTTTCCATTACTAGCTTTTTCGGATTCAGTGACGAAGGGACGTGAATTAAATGAGGAAAATAGTGCTGACCAGCACTATTATGTCGTTTCCCAGTACTAACTTTGAATGGGAAAATTGACTTCTTAGCTACAGCAAGGCGTCATAGAGATGCAAGGCAGGTCCCGTGTTGACGGTGAGAACTACGGAGAGCAATACTTCCCATCCGAAGGTTCAACAGGAGTGTTTCATCTCGTTGATTCGTTTTCATGAAAACCCTCCTGAAAAACCTTCCACCTCCAAGGGATTAGACCCAGGGAACTACCTACTTCGACGTCTCGAGCATGCAACCTGGGCAACCTGCCCTGGACTCCGAGCCATTTCCACCAACACAAACAGCGGCAAGAACTTGGACACAGCGCAAGCGACTTCGGTACGGACGAATGAGCAAGCTTGATAAAAATTGAGGATGAAAGAGCCACCCGCTGTACCGAGCTTCTGAGATTGTATCTAAAGTCCATTTCTGGCCCATAACAATCTTTCGCGTACCTTCTTGCTCGCTTTCTTGAACTTGAAATTTAACCATTTGGTCACGTTTCAAAGCCTCTATATCAAAAACAGCGTATAATAACTAGCCTCAATAAGGAGGGGGGTTAGTGAGGGGAGCCAACAAACTTGCCCTACCTCGAGCAGAGGACACTTCAATTTTTCATAAACAACTGGTTTGGATTCCCTGTCCGCTACCAGCACGGTATCAATGTTGACGAACAAAGGAGCACGAATCTTCGTAAACAAGATATTAGGTCGTCCGGTAGTAACACGGAGCCGTGTGGACGAATGAGCGACTTCCTTGCCCTCCAGGCAGATTAAAGTCAAAATTGAAACTACCGTCAATTTCTTGTCCCTCAGAAATGTTTCAATCCCGACTTATAATTAGGAGGAAACTTGAAAAGTAACCCTCCATGTTGCAAAACCTGTAACCTCCACATCTTAGTGGAGGTTACAATTGACTATGGAGGGCTAAGGTTGACCAAAACTGACCACGGAACGTTGCCAGCTTTCCATGGAGTGTTGCAGAGAGACTAATTTTGAAAAGTTTTGATCTTTTTAAGTGTAATTTTGAGGGTTGAATCTTATGAAGTTCAGGATTTACGTTTGCTATTAATTTCTTTGTGGCATATTCTACAGTGATATCAAGTGTAACGTCCGTGCCACTGGTGTAACCCTCCATAAGCTCTAAATTTTCAAATTAAATCAAAAACTCTAAAATTTGTAAATCTGATCTTTTTACAATTTTTTTCAATCTTAGGAAGGTCTTTGGAACAGGAATTTTTTCCAAAATTTTCGAAGAGGTGGAATTTTTACTTTCTTTCAAGTCGAAAATTGACAGTCATTTGGGAATCAATCTTATAATTGAAGCAGCAGTAAAATAACGTGGGAAAGTTTCTTCTTTCTTTTGAGGAATGAAATTGCCGACAGCGAGCGCCTTTCGGTAGTGAATAAAAGCCGGGTTTGTTGGGATGAGTCTTTAAGAGGGGAAGAAGCACAAAACAGACGATAAAAAGTATCTTTTGAAAAATCGCCGATGTGTTTACTTTGAAGGAAGCTGAGTTTACTTGGAGCGGCCCCCCAGACACTAACAGTTATGATGGCTCGTCCAATGAGGTGGAGCTATACTTCCTGGGGGCCACTGGATGGCGGGCCGTTCGCGTGGAAGATATTATGGCCGAAAGTAACAGAGAAAGCAAACCTTCTTGTACAAAATGGTCTGCTTGAGTTGTGCAAAGGTCTGCAGATGATTAATTGGTGGTTGCTAAGAGGAGCGTGAGTTCAGAGGTGTTTGGTGTCAAGGTTGAGCAACCGCTAGTTTCCTCAGTGAATCTCAGGAGAGTATAAGCAGATCTCTTGTCACCGAACTGCGGGAGCGTTCAAGCCAAGGCGCCACACAATCAAAGGCATACTATTATAACAAGGTCCGGGGGGGCTGACCCTATCTGACAATTAACGGGAATCAATGGAGGGTAGTGGAACAGGACATTGTCTTCAATGTCGCGGGGGACGGGGAAGGGGAGGCTAGGACAGCATCAAACACAATGTCTCCCTGTGAACTATGTATCATGTTGGGGGCGATGGGCAGGCATCCCCTTGGTAACCCCTAACGGCCGCATTCATCTGCCTGAATGATTGATATCCGTCCATCATCGAGGCTACTAAATTACTCAGGGGGCGCCCTTACGTTGGACAACGTGTGGACAATCTCCGGTCTGTTGGTGAACACGGCTAACCCAGCGCATTGACCACTGATTCTTGACTTCAACCAGGTACAACAATAAACGATTGGAAAATGATGAGTTTGGTGGAACTTTCCCAGCACTCCCACCAGAAAGATGAGACATCTCCGTAACACCGGAAGGCGGTTATCCCTGAAGACGAGGGGGTCGATGAACAAGATCACAGAAAAGGGGTGTCTGCGACGGTGTCAGCTGCGGGGGAGGGTTTAGGCGGGTTAAGGCGGTTCACCATTAGGGTAAGCCCCAAAGGTTTCCGAGTCTGTGGTCAGCTAATCCAGGGAAGACCCCTGAGGAGCACGATCGCCCAAAGCCAGCACTAACGCCTTATAATCCGCCGCCCCAGACCGTCTCAAGAGCTACCTTCTTAGCTCCGGAGTGACATCCCCCCCACTTTACGAGTGGGAAGCATTACTCGGGTTTGGTTAATGTTTAAAACGTGATTAGGAATGTGTAGGTACTCACTCGTTTTAGACCGAGGTTCCCTTGGGCCGTCAACTGTCACCTTGATGGCCTTCGAGTATGTGGCGATTTGCGGCGGCGTTGAACTGACGGTGATTGTAAGGGTAAAACTTTTCCCTGCAACATAATAAAAGTGATATTTCAGGATGTTCTCAAAATTCTATCTCCTCCCTCGTTACTGATGAAGAAGTTACACCCGTGAAATTGACGCCCAAAAATTAATCTAACTTGACATGCGAGCTAGTTGGCGTGCACCGGATCAGACCCCGAACACGCCAAGTACTGAGTTGTACCGTCTTCATCAGACACTCACCACTTCCACTCCAACTACATTAGGCAGTTCGTTTGTAACTAGATTATGGATCAATCAACCTTCAAGACAAGAGAGATAAGATCGTGAAAATGAAGCCGACGGGGCGTTCTTGTGGTGTACGGATCATACGATCCAATTATTATTTTTTATTGCATTTTCTGAATGAAATCCTCGTATCTCATCGGCCAGTATTCGAATTTTGGCGGAAAATGCATTTTTCTGCCCTCTAGCGCCCTTTTTGATAACCTCGTATGTCGGTCAAGGAGGTGTGGTCATTGTTAACCTCGGATCTCGATTTCGATTCTCGAATCTCGAGGTTATTAGTCACACACACCTCCCGTTCCTCGTTCACCTCCCAACCACCTTCTTCTTTGACCGAACCTCAACACCTTTCCACCCAGTATGAGCGAAAAACTTAGCCATTTCAGACTCACTAGGAAAATCTCTTTAGGGAAATTTGTGCAAACAGTTTACCTGAAAAAAAAAAAGGTACAATGTGACTACAAATAGTGTAAATGGCAGGTGCATTTGTTAGTCAAAATACTCGACTAATTCTATTGGTCTATGGTGTCATTGGTGTTTTCTTCGTCTTCGTCGCCATTTACATTATACAGGGTGGCGCAGATAAGCCGGGCCAATTTTAAATAGTCGCCAAATCGTCAGTTTTGAAGATATCGGTTGAACTAAATTTTCAAATGGCAAGTAACGTAGGAATTTGTCGGAGAACACAAATTTTGTTAATTATGAAAGATTAATAATATGCCCATTAAATTTCTTCCTTCTTGGGCGATGCAATCATGGAGTAGGTCCTTCATGTTTCACATTGCTCGCTCAAGCATATTAGTCAGAATAATTCAATTATTGATCGAATTTCCGTCTCAATTAAAGCCTTTTAACTCTTAAAGGGTGCGGGGTTTATTGGTGTACCCTCGTTCAAACAGTTACTGTTTGCGCTAATATCCCTTAAGAGTTGATTATTTCATACATTTTTACTTCTTAGTTAAACTTGTTACTGAGAAAGTCACGACCACGTTTATCTGTAATTGTTCGTATGAAATCATGGAGGCCAGTCAAATTAGACACGAAAAATAGCCCCAACCTACATTAATTGTGGTAAACTTAATTTTTTTATATGTTGTTACGGCTCACCTAGATAGTATAAATCCAGATTTGCAACCCTCAAAAAGTTCGGCGTCAGGAGATATTGCCGGAAAACCACGAAATTTTTGCACTATTTTCAGTTTTTTGCCCAAAAAGCATCGAAGATAGCTTCTGACGAAGATCTGTTCCCTAATCACTTTTAAACTGCATAAAATTACCTACAATTTGAGTGGTATTGGAGCTCTGTAGCTTTAGTAGTTCCCCAGATAAAGCCCTTAAAAGACGAGCTATTTTTTCCAAAAAGTGAACATTTTAACTTTTGGCCTATTTCGGAGCGATTTATTGACCAAAGTACTAATCCTACAAAAAACACATCGAAAAGAAAGTTGTAGTACATATTATTACCTTCATTTTAAGACGTGAGTGATGTCCGTAGGTATGATAGTTTGCTCAAAAATGACCAAAAACCAAAATACATAAGTCAAAATAGTGTTTAGGGAGACGTTGCAATGAATGACTCTCATTCAATGCGAAATGTTTGGGCCCTCGTTTAAACTATTATAACAACGTGTTAGTGGTAATTAGTTCAGGTACGTGTCACGTATCACGTTTGGGAGGGGGTACAAACTTACATCCCCCCCCCCCCCCCCCCGCCTTCACCGGCACATTTGAACCCTATCCCATTTCCTCTCTTTTCCTACTCTGATTCCTTTCGTCTCGGTATGTACAATTTTACGGAAAAATGCATGTTTTAGCTTCTGAACATTCATTTGTACGTACGAAACGAATTTAAAACCAAGTAAGAAACGCCCAATCTGTCGATGGTTGCTTAACTGTAAAATTTATTCGATTCTTGCTGTAAATTAATCGGCGTTCGAGTGCGTCAAAAATTTATCTAGAAACAACTGAATGATCTCGTATATGTTTTTTCTTTACTGGTTGATGATTTATTGGTATCAACAATTTTTTTCATAATTTTCTCCCTTGATCAAGCTTTGGATGATAATCAACGCGATGCTTGCTTTCTCGGAACGTCTTGAATCCTGTATTGCTGCTGGGAGACGTGTGAACGACATTACCTATCTTCAAAACTTGAGTTTTTTACTCAACTTGAAACTCCACATCTTGATGGTCATTTTGACATGTAAAATATTGCTCATCGCGATTAATTTCGGTGTAGTGTGATTTTATAAACCATGCGTTTTTTTTTTAACGGATATTGTTATCAAAAGTTCCTCTCACTTCTTACTGTGTTTGGACTAATACAATGTGTCATACTTTTTGACGGATAATATAAATTTATACAAAACTGGAATTAGTGTAGTAGGTACGACAATTTTGTGACTGATCTAGGTAGTATGATTGCATGTTTAAGTGCTGCTTGGGTATAGGAAGTAGAAGTTAGATAGGATTCTAACTTATGCTTAGTAAAAATAAAGTTCATTTTTCAACTTTACGATTAAGTAACGCCAGGAATAAATTGTATTCGAAAGTTTGTTTTATGTTATAAATACACATTTTATAATTTTTATGTCTTGTGCGGGGGTCTCCAGATTTGGATTCCCAGAGTCTTCTGCCACAGCACTCGATCTATCTTTTCTTATCAACATAGTGTGATAACGATGTACCAAAATACGCGGATTTTCGGAGTCACTATGCAACCAGGTAGTTGCGATTGGAAGGGAGGACCGTAATGTTTACAGCCTCCCTATCCAATTTCGCGTTGTGTTTGACCAATCGGAGTTGATTAAAAATCAATAGTTAGGGTTTAGTAGTGGAAAGGGCCCCTTGTAATCAGCTGCGCCAAATGAGCAGACCATTAGGAAGGGTTGGATTCCAGAGGGTGTTCAACTGGGTGCTGAATTCAGACGCGGAATTTTTGAAGTAGCGAATGTACGACGGCTGTTTTGTCACCATCGACAGGTCACTGTCCCGACTATCGCGCGATTTTTCTCACCATCATCATCAGGTGCCGAATCGAATGAACCGTTTTCTGAACTCCCGTTTTTCCCCGTCGAAGGCCAGTTCCGGGTTTCGTGACGGTCGGTTGAAGCGGTGCAATTTATCACACCGGAACCCTCCACTCCGACGAAACCGGAAATGCCGTTTTTGCGATCTGACCGGTTATTTGAAAATAAAACCCTGCCACCGTCATTTTTCCCACACCCTCGAAAGAGGGGCTCGTTTTTCATGCACGCTTCAAAAATGTTTTTGAATGCCGTTCAGTGCATCGCTAACGCTTGTTTTGCACCACCCTTTTAATAATTCAATTGTTTTGTTGCTTCTGCTAAGGGCAAGACAGGTTTGTTTTATTGTTGAATTCGTTGATTTAGGTACATTATAGTCAAAACGTGCTTTGATATGTTGGTAAATTTTTAACAATCGTCTTTTAGCTTATTAATTCGTTTCGTGTTGCTACGGTAGACGAAAAAAATAAGGATCCAGCCAAAATTTGAGCTTTTACGATGAAAGTCTTGTTAACTCAGAAATGAAATGTCCGTCCGCCGTTTCTAAAAGTAGGAATTTTTGGTTTATTATTCTTGGAATAATACACAGATGTATTCGTATAGGAAGGAGGACGAAAATTTTGATCGGCTCCAAACTTGCCATTAGGTATACGTTTTGAGATGTGTAGATTCCAAAAACGAAATGTCCGTCCGCCGCACAGAGGAACGAAACCGCAATCTAGCGGGTCAAAAGTCGAAAAATGAAGGTGTATGTTTTCCTGTGGAATCAAGATTACCTGTTAGTGTAGGTCTTGACTGATCCAGAGCAAGATAATTTGCTTGGAAAAATGAACTTCGGACCCCCTGGGAGAAGATTGAAATTCAATACGGCACGTATTCATACGGCACTTCCAGAACTCGGACACTCGTCCTCATTCATCGAAGAAATCACAGTTTGTATAATATTATCTGGCTTAGCCTATTCCCCACTTCGGGGAAATCCAAATTATGAAGGTAAGTAGGTAAAATGCTTAATTTTGTTAATCATGCAGATCGATTTTTATTTTTATTTTTTATTGCCATTGCAGGCTTTTGACCCGCTTGGATGCCGTTATGGCAGTAGGTTTTTTTTTAATTTTAAATGTTGACAAAATATCGGTCCACCATCTAGTAGAGCCTGCAATTTTTAATTATACAGAGTTAATTGTTTTTAAAGTAATTCAATCTAAGAATAATAAATCCTTGTGTAAAATTTACAGCGTTTTTAATTTTAAAATTTTTGCCAGACGTGATGCTAAGATGTCACAAATGCTATGTCCTTTCTTCATTCAAAATTTTGATATTTTGACAATACTCGGTTTCCTTCTAGAGCTGTTTGAGGCAACAAAGGAGACCACAAAGGAGGCTTTAAAGGATTATGGATAGGTGATCGAGTAAGTTGTCGTTTTCGAAGTACAGAATTTCGGACGTTATATACAATTTCGGGGACTTCTTAGCTATCCTAATACTATAGGTATACGTAAATTAAGATAATATCTTAAAATGATATTATAATTTTTTTAAATGGGATTTTCATTTAAAAAATTAAAGCGTTGCTGCCTGTGGGTGTATTGTCACCCCTTGACCCCGCCAAGGGAGCTCCGCCCCCGGGTTGTCACTACTTGAAGCCTGTCGGCTAAAATTTATAAAACCTGGAAACAAGGTTCCAATTTTCAATCGTTACTACATTTCTTCCAGCGCTACTTTCGTGACGAGGAAAAAATCTCACTTTTTCTTGGCATTAAATCATCTCAAATTTTCGTCTCAAATATGGGCGGACACATCGCTGAAACCTGTTTCCAGGTTAAAAACACTGCACTAGTTTTAGTCACGTTTCTAAATACGTGTACAAAAAAAAAGGGAGAAAAAAATTAACTGTAGACTGTGGAGATCGACCCCAAAACTTACTAACTCGTCAGCCGTTTCAGGATTAGGATCCAACGAAAAATTCCACTCTTTCGCCGAGCTTTCGAAAAATTATATTTTCTTCTTCAGGGCTTACACAGAACAACATAATGTTATTTTTAAACGTTTCTAATGTGAGTAGAGTAGTAGGTATGTCATTTGGTGTATGATTTCCCGAAATAATGTTAGGTGACTGACTCAGAGAAGTTATCGTGTAGATACTACAAAGATGTCAATAACTATTATTACGAAAGATAATAATAATAATAATAATACCTATGTTGTTCTGTGTAGGCCCTGAAGAAGAACATATAATTTTTCGAAAGCTCGGCGAAAGAGTGGAATTTTTCGTTTGATCCTAATCCTGATACGGCTGACGAGTTAAAAAAAAATTAACCCTTGCTTAAAATTCAGAGCGGTTTTCAAAACGCAATTTCGGAGTTTTAATGGTTAATAACAATCTTCTTTAAATGGAGACTGTTCAAGTTTTGTCGGTTGTTTCAAACTTCTTAAGAGATGGCCCAAAAATAGGTACATAGAGATAGATAGATGGATATCTCAAAATATTATCGGAATATTTCATTTTGCTATTATAATAGTTTGCAGTAATCATTATTCGGGGGGGGGGGGGGGGGGGGGGGGGGCTTCGAGACTGTCAGTTGGTTAGTCAAAAACATCGTTCTGAGTGAATTTTGTGTTAAAAACAAAAAACTAGAATTAATCAAGTTCAGTGAGTGTCGTATCTAATGAAAAAGATTCCGAACGTGAAAGAAAACAAGAGGGACGTGAATGAACGAGTTAAGTGGAACATATTGCATGAGGGGTTGGAAGTGATTAAAAGGAGGGTTGTTTTGAGTGTATGAAGGCCGCGCGGGGGAGAGTTGTCACTTGTAATGGACTGATAGGTAGCATTAAAAAAAAAAACCTTCGAGAGAGGGGGAGTTGAATCCGGGGAGGGAAATCCTGCGGGGTAAAAACGGAGACTTGTTGATGCAGTGACAGGCAGCTTGTCATGCGCGAGTGGAGAGAAAAAAAAAATCCCCGAGCCAAAGTCTTCTTCGTCAAAGCCGGTGTAGCTTTGGAGATGTAAACAGTCTTGTGTACACAGTGCCCAGAGCCGGTAAATCCGCACTTCTTGCAGTTTGAAGAGGTTGAAGAACGAAAACGGTAAAAATCGAGCTTCAATTTTTTTGGACAATATTTCTGACTTGACGCGTTGAAACAAGGTTTAGCCTCTGACAATTGTTTTTTTTTGATTTTTTTAGGTTCAACAAGGTCTCAGAGATGAAGAACCATGGAATTGTCAATCTGTCAAATTGGGAATTTTTCTTGGCGCACGGTGACATAATGTCGAAGATCATGGGTTTGGGAGATTTTAACCAAAACTTGACAATTGTCGTGTGAGATTGGTACGTACCTCTGCCACTTCTGCCGACGAACCTGAGGTCGTTGAATTTGGCCACCTGGTTCTTCATGACGGCCGAGCAGTTCCTGAGTTCGGCACAGTAGTTCTCGTCGTTTCCCGCCCGAACCGTGACGACAGTCCCGTCCATGACTTCGCCGAGAGCGACGACTTTGAAACCGACAGGCAGAGTTTTATTGGACCTCCAATGGGACGGCAGTCCGGTGCATACGAAGTGCGGGCTCCCAGTGCGGACGAGCTCGCCAGGATGTTCGGCCAGGAAGTCCCCCAACGTCCTTTCGGCGAGGATGTCCGACGTCATTTTGGTGTAGGTGTCCGCTATGGGGTTGGACCCCTCTTGGGGCGACATCCCTGTCGTGCCGGTCAAGTGCATTTCACCCCATCAAAGTTCGAAAACACCCGAATAAAAGAAAACACTGATAACTATTGCAATTCGATACCCTTAAACATCATCCGGAAATGTTTCACTTCGCATGACAACCCTCGAAACCTGCCCTCGTCCAAGACTGTCCACCCCTTATGTTTACCTATTCCGGCAATAATAGGTATATCGGGTGACGACACAAGTGGGTTGAAAGGGTTAAAAGCGCGCTCTGGATTTCCCGGCTGTGTAGTTAGGGACGTTGGTTTCGAAGTGCGGCTGCTGTGGGCTTTCGGGGCAGCTGTAGAGGAGGGGAGACCAAACCACGCAAACGCTACCACGGACACATGTACACCCCACCCACTCCCTTCTTATCGCTAACCCCCTTTTCCACCCCTTACCCCCATCAAGCGCACCACCTCTTTTATTTAAACCTGAATTATCACACCTTTTCTCGTCCTTTTACTTGTCATCAAATGCAAGTCTTCACAGCGGGGTGGCCTTTGTCTCAAAACCACCCCAAAGCCCTGAGGGGGATTTTCATCCCGAGTTTTCGGTTTCAGACCGTTTTAACTACAGATTTTACTTTCCTCTCTCCACGAACATTTTTTTTTTTTAAAGGAAAAAATTCTAATTAGTGAGCATGAAACAATTGTTGGTTTTGAACTTTTTGTATCAGATTTTTTTTTTTTTTTTTTTTTTTTTTTTTAAGGGAATTCGCATCGCCTTCAAACTGCCAAATAACCAATATATCAATTTTATTCTACTTAAACTTCGACATCGAAAATAATTCTTCCGCAGCTTTCTTGAACATCATATTAAATTTATTGAAGACACTTCAACTTATGTTTTCGCGGCAAAGGGTGGGAATGTTGTCCTTAATAATATTATGCTTCATAGCGTTTATATGTCAAAACTGCAATGTCTGTCCTTTGCAAAGAAAGGCAACTGCAGGGGGAAAAAATCAAATTGAATAGTTTATATCGCATCAAAACTGGAATTTTTCAATGTAGCACATTTCTCGCGTTGGACAGCCAAGACTCCCTCCTACGACCTAAATGTCTTCGGATGTATTATTCCATCAACAAAAGTTGTAGGTACTTACCTCTATTATTTTGGGTTCACTAGGTCTTTAAGAGAAGAATCTTTTCTATTAAAAATATTTTCGGTTTAGAATGAAATTAGTTTTCATTCATAATATTATAAATAGGCGAAAAAATCTTTACGGAGCTTAGGTCGGCGGGTATTTATATTGCAATATAAATTTGCATGCAGTGAAATTTCCAGCTAGATACGTATCAGAAGTTGTAATCAAATCTCTTGAGTAGAAAAAGTGCGCAGTTCATCGAGCTCTTAGAATTATGACATACATTGTATACTTCCCACTTGTTACAAGTACCTACCTACCTACAGATCCTGATTGAATGTGTGATCACCTATTTCAAACCAATTTCGTAAATCTGAGAAAAAATCCTAATGCTTTTTGGTTTTTAAAAAAGATATGCCAAATAAATGTAATAATATTATATACCTATATCGATTGGTAATTTCCACCAATCATATTCAAAAAACAAAATTCTATTATTTTATAAAAATAACTCATCGTTGCGATCTTTGCGTCATCTTACAATTTTGGTTGAGAGATGAAATTTCAACAATTGAAGTGTAGCCTTCCAAGTGAAAAAAGGAAAGACTCCAAAATACAAGAATTTTCAGGAACGCAGAAATAAACTTTATTAACTCGTGGTAAGTAGTATTATAATACAATTTATAATATACGTATATCATAGGTATATTATCAATTGTCACCAACACTGTTTAACCCCAAAATTTGGGATTACATTAAATTTTAGGGTACAGGGAAAACCCCATCTATGTCAAGAAAGCTGCAATCTGAGAAAAACGAGTTTTTAACTTCAAAACTGAATAAAACCTTCATTATGATAAATAATGAATCGTTTTTCGTCCCAAAATACTCATATGGATGCCAGAAATGGCCCCAAGAAATTTCAAGTCATCAATAAATTTGTAGAGGTTACAAAAATCGAAAAATGTGGCAAACTCCATGAAAAATATTCAGAAATCCATCGTTGTGCATATTAAAAGCGACCATCTGAAACATACAAGAAAATAATCTATGCTTGAATCTCTCGAATTAGACAAATAATAACCCACAGGATCGCGAAAACAACGCTATCTGTAGGGGTCTATCCGAATCTGCTGTTGACAAAGATGGTTCTTTCCCTGTACCGGATGACATAGCTGGTTCTTTCCCTGTATAGCGAAACTTTGAGTGCTATTTTGACCCTGACTGAACTGGTTTTTCCCTGTTTGGATAGACCGATGGAAAGTACTGTTCATTCTGATTCCAATGATGTATTAAACTCATTTTCGAAAAAAAAGTAACATTGCTGGTTTTCCCCTGTACCCTTCATGTAGTCCCATCTTTTGGGATTAAACGGTTAAATTGTAATGTAAGAACATTTTAACTCGAATAGACTACTTACTACGAGTTAATGAAGTTTACTTTTGCGATCTTGAACATTTTTATAATTCTGGGTCTACCTCATTTCCACTGTATCCTTCACTTGACTCGGTGTTCCATCTAGTTGTGTCCGCAATAATTTCAGCTCGATCCCACGACCCCGTGCGGCTCAGTGGGGCTAAGAAGTTGGGGTTTGACGTACTTACGGCGGAGGGTCGAGTGGAATGTCGTTTTCGGAGTATTTTTGAACGTGGAAATTTTACTCTGGGGGCCTTTCGAAGGATTTTGAATTTATACAGAACAGAAGCCCTAATGTAAAAGTGGATGTGATTTTAAATAATTTAATTTTTGCGAATTACAGGATAAATCTGAAAAAAAAAATCATACAGGCTATTCATTGAACTTGATCGTGGGTTAATCAACTGCGCGAATCTGTTCGAAAGGGAGCCATCGAAGTGCACCAAGTTTTGACCTAATCGAGTCTGAACTTCCATCTATGGCGTGAAAGGACTAGAAATTCTAAAGTGCTTCCTATTCAAGTAAGTGACCCTTCGGACTCCCTTTCCACCCTCACTTTCTAATTGTAACGATTTATCTTTTTCCAACCGACTCCGAAGGGCCGGCCATTTCCCTTACACATCCTCTCCTAAATCCATTTTAATTCAAGCCTTTTGTTTCAACCCTCGGCTTCCCCTTAACCCTTCAAGGGGGGGGGGGGGGGGGGGGGGTAATCCATATCCGAAAAGGGTCTGAGAGCTGTACCCTTTTAGGGAACCCTCGTCGTCGTCTATTAATTGCGTTAAAATCGAAGACGAGAGAATAGTGTGGAAGGGGAGCACGTATCCCGCAGTTTTAACGTAATAATATTATCAGCAGCTCCCGAGCTCGTGAAACCTGAACCGTTAAATGAGCTCATGCTTTTGTCGACGAAGGCATTTTCGACCACTGTATCAAATTTTGGAAAGCCTTTAAAATGTGTGTTTCCAGAACCTTCAGATAACTGCGTTGGTATTGTAACTTTCATCTTTATTGCCAGTGTATACTTTTATTTGGACACTGCAACAGCTATTTGCGAATTCAGCGGTTAAGAGAATCCGTGCAGCACTGGTTTCTCGCGCCTTTCACACTCTCGCAGTGTTTAAAAAAAACCGCAGAATAATTCAAAAAAGGCGGTTTGGGGCGGTCGTCGGGAAACATTTCGCCGATTGGAAAAAATACCGCAGGGACGAGGGAGAAAGCCGGCGTTAAAAACGGGAAGCGCGAGGGGGAATTGGCCATTACGAGCTCCCCCGCCTCGCTCCCCTTCGCCGCGGGTTTTATCGTAGTCATCGTTAGCCGTCCCGCAGTGCCCTTCTAAACAACATGCCACATTGAATTATTTGTAAAAGTGAGACCTTGGCGGCCTGTTGGGGGCGGTGTTGGTATCACCTGTTCGACACGGCCGACCTCCCGCACTCTTTCAATTGGCAGTCATGTTGTATATGTCGCCCTCCTCTCCTCCTCTCGCGACAAACTCTCGTTTTGCCCTTCTAACACACAGACGGGAGTCCCAAAGCTCCATTTTTGGCCGAAGCACCTATTCTGCGGTTGGGGCTTTCATTGCTATTACTGGGCGGGATGTGTGCGACGCGGTCATACCCCATTCTGTACAAGAAACTGGATGTTTGGGAAACTGGCTAAATTCAGTTGATTTAGCGCAAGTATGTGTGAGCTTGCACCAAAATTAATTTAAATATTCACTAGTTTGTGAGTTTTAGTTTAATATTCTTGAAATAACACATATAATGTAATTGCGACGGAAGTCGAAAATTCTGATCGGCCTCAAAGTTTGACATTATAGAGGAGAAGGTGGGAATATGGACCCCCTATTAATTTTTTTGTTATGAAAAATCAAATTTCCAACTAAGGGCTCAACTTTTTATGGCAGACGGCTTCATTGCTCACCGTAAAGTGACATCAAAGTTGTAAAAAAATTTAGATCGAATTTAGGGGTCATAAATTGAGTTTTTCCAAGAAATGACAAAATTGTGTCTGCAAAGATTGTAGGTAATATGGACCCCAAGGTATTTTGAGTAAAAAACGCTGCAAATTGTACACAAGGGTTTATTATTCTTTGATATAGGTTACTCGGGCAAAAATTATTTGTTTCAATTGAAAAAATATGGAAAAAATGTTTTTTGGATTTTTTGTTTTTTCAAAAATTCTTTTTTTTACTCGAAAAATATTTAACCTCCTGGGATCCTTCAAAAATCCCACTTTTAGTCCCATGAAAGCCCTGTAGATCGCCACAGTGGAATCGGATCGTTCCGGGACCCCCAAAAATGGGTTCTACGTCCAAAAATACTTCGCAAACGACGCCTAACTCGATCCTATAGCTAAAAGCCTCTAAAAAAACCCTCCCGTAGACCCATTTTAGCCCCATAGCGCCCCACGGGTTTGGGCGATCGGACTGAAAACCTTGCGGGCACAACTAGATGGTAACCCGGCGGACGAACGTTTCGTTTTTGGAATCTAGACCACTTGAAACGGATAATGTCAAATTTTGAGGCCGATCGGAGTCGTCGACCCCCGTCGCGAAAACAGGTGTATTATTCCAAGAATAATAATCCAAAAAGTGGAATTATGGTCAAAAATCGCAGGAGAATCGAGTTTGTCATAACAATGAAGGCTGTCTGCCATAAACAGTTGAGCCCTTAGTTGGAAATTTGATTTTTCATAACAAAAAAATTAATAGGGGGTCGATCATGGAAGAAGGAGGATCTCCTTCTTCCATGGGGGTCCATATTACTGTATAAAGAAAGGTTCTGGGAAAGTAAAGGGCAATGTATGAGGTTGTTTTCTAAAATCAGTGTTATAATTAAAAAGAAGAAGTTAGTTAGGTTGTGATGGTCTGCAGAGAATAGGACGAGGCAGGATGAAAGTCTATTACAAATTGAGAAAAGCCGGCTTTCTCACACACCTGGTTGCAAAGTTTTAATAGTATGTCCGACCCAGAATATGGGGTTTTGTGGAGGATACAAACCCCTCCCCCTCCCCAGGCTCCGCCCACTTCCCAAACAAAACCCGTAGGTCCCTCAGGCCCCTCAGGACTTTAATTACAGCATGCACATGCGGTGGCTGAGGCGGACAATCGCTGGCCATTTACTAACCAAACTTCCTTCATTTGTTCGGCGTCACCTTCTCCGACCGCTCTCGCTTTATCAACTCTTCTCCCAGAGCCAACTGAGCTACCCGTTTTAACTCTGTACCATCGCTAGAATTCCCCTGGGGGTTGGAAAGGAATACATTACGCAAGAAGATTCCGGCCAAAATTTATCCTTTTCTGTTTCAGGATGACAACATAATCAACACATTGTGTTGATTCGTCCATGAAATCCATCCGACGTTCTAAATAGGACGTAGCTCATTTCAAAAATGTGAAATTTCAATGCGAAAATTCGAGGGTCTCTAAGCAATATGTCGACATCACGTTTTCACCAACTTTTCAGGAGGGCAGAAAACTCCCTTATTAAATAAGGGAGTTTTTATTAAATAAATTTTATTTATTTATTTAATTTTAGCAAACTTGATAATATTAGGCACTTATTATTGAAAAATGATATAAAACTTGTTCGAACAAAATAAAAATTGTATCGATTTCGAAAACGTTTTTGGGCATGTTGCTTTGAGACCCTCGTAATTACACCTTAGAGGCAACTTTTGGCAAAAAATTCTTCCTAATTTCGATTCAGGTTGTTTGATTTCAGAATTAAAATTCCAAGGACGGTTTCATGAATGATCATAGGAATCCCGAATCACTTTGAGGCGAAACACTAATGTTGTTTAATCACCTCCTCATCTTCCTAAGCTCCTTTGAAATACGTGATCTTCCGATTTTTGTTCATTGCTCGAAGCACTCGTGCGACCGGGTAAATATGGGTTATAAAACGCTGCGAAAGGGTTTATAATAATTATTATAAAGAATTATTCTTTGATATAGATAAATTGTGCAAAAATTAATTCTGTCATTGAAAAAAATTTAAAATTGAAAAAAAAAAAAATCTGCACAATGTTTGGACAAAATTTGTCAATTTGCATTTAATGTAGGACCTCAAAAAACGGATTTGAAGTCCAAAATTACTCAGAAAACGACACTTTATTTGAACTCCTGGGCTCCTACAAAAATCAAATTTGTGTCCCCATGAACGCCCTTATACATCCTCACAGCGAAATCGGATCTTTCTGGGACCCCCAAAAATGGGGTCTACGTCCAAAAATCCTTCGAAAGCGACACTTGGCTCGACCCCGCAGCCTAAATCTTCAAAAAAATCCATCCCGTAGACCCATTTTAGGCTACCTATCCGTTAAAAACCGAAAGAAGTGCCAAAATTTCGTGTTTTTTTCGTTTTTGAGAAATTTCTTTGTTTTATCGCAATGGATCGTGCCGAAACGAGTGGCGTCCCGATGGGAGGTTGTCCGGGCCACTGGGCAGTTGAGATTCGAAAGCCGAGCGATGGAGTGAAAAACGAGTTAAAGGAACAGATTCGTTTTCAGCACAGCAAATTAGAGGAGTGGAGAACACGACTCCAAATGATAGTTTCTGGTCCATTCTTGACCTACTGCAATGAAACGTCCTTTCCATAAGTCACAGTTGCCGTAGATGTCTACGAACATAGTAGACACTGGGTAGACAAACAACTGCTTTGGTTCGGTGGGGCTCAGTGGGATCTAAAATGCCTACATTCTTCATTTTCAGAGGGAAACATGTTTGGTTTTCATGGAACACCATTAATAAAAACCCCCATTGATGCAATTTAATTTGCAGATTTTGTTTCCTTGTTTTCTTAATGGCCGTTTTCCCTCATTTCACTTTTAGAGAATGTTGATCCTGTGTGCCATGTTACCAAAAGAAACAACTTTAGGGTTTCCCACACTTTTTACCGGAAAAATAAAAATCATTCGTTACCAAAGGGTAGACGTTGGTTCAGCTTCGATTCATGTTCGGCAATAGAAGTACCTATGTTTGATTTGGAGGAATCAACTCACATGACATGTTGCATGATATTGTATTTGCATTTGCAACAAATTCCAAGCAAAAAAATTAAAAAAATAAAAATAAAAATTAGGCACTCGGTATCCTTTTTTAACGATAAATACGCCAAACTAACGAACAGCTTGTGGGAATTCACAAGTGGCGGCGAGGGTGGCTTTCGGGGGTGGTTGGGGGTCGGTTGTTGAGGGTTGGCCGGGTCGGTTACCCCGGAGGGATCCTTCCTCCCCACGTACACAACGTAGTTTGTAAAAAAAGGCGGCAGAGAGCTCTGAAACCTCAAACCTCCCGTTGGACCTTCGGTGGGTAGTTGAGGCGGTTTTCTCAAGATCGCAGCACTTCCTGCTGCCCGCGAGGTTCAACAGTGAGCCCGCTGACTGTCAGTCCTTGCTGCATGACGCAGTTTTTCGGAAGTCACATCAGATCCGATAGAGGAGTCATCAAAACTTTACTTCAACACCGCTGAGTTTTCAGGAAATTCCCATCAGCAGGACAGTATACTTCAACACTACTGCAGCACTCTATAGAGTGATTACCTCTCACTATTTATTAATGAGTTGTCCGTAGGGGTTGTGTGATTCCCCGAAATGAAGAAGGATGGCGTTGTCAATCACATCGCTTCATTTTGGGACACATGAGTAGGATCGATTTCGGGCTTTAGCTGAGTTGACTATTACAAAATTCGGAATTCAGACTGACGATTAGGGTTAACACAATAATATGGGAAAGTTGTTGAGGGTTGGTCAAATTAGACGAGAACGTGCCGACGTTTCAAGAGATTCTCCTATCAAGGCTTAATGAAATGAACAAAATGACAATCGGATAAATAAATATGGAGGACATGGGGCCGAACACGTCGGCAGACAATTCAACTCTCAACGCAAGTTTATGTGAATCCATTCTCTGGAGCAAGAATTTCTAAAGCTTACCTAAGTACCTATCTAAGTACAGTGCGGGGTCGGTTCATGCCCCAGTTGTGGGAACCAATTGGATAACACAAAAAAAAAAAAAAAAAAAAAAAAAAAAAAACAGTTTACTTCTTTTTTTACAACCCCTTTAAAAAAATGAAATCCCGTATTGAGGAGCTATAAGAGGATCTACATGCCAATTTGCTACCTACCAACCACATTTCTTGAGCAATAAAACCCGTTTGAGAGCCTCAAACCCGGTTTTAGGAGCTATAAACGCATTTTGAGAAGCTGTATAACTGGCTTTTTACGGGATCGAAACCAGATTACAATCCTATAATGCTGAGGCTTTGAATGTTCTGTGTGTTCTGTATGTGACACTAGTTTGAAGAGCTATAAAAACCTATAGTCTAGTTATCTAATCCAAGCTATTGCTTAATTAATATTGCTATCAGATACCGGGACAAATTTTATCTGAGATGAGGAGCAATAAGATCGCCTCAAGCTTTAGGTCTAACCGAGATTCATCCAATATTGATGTTTATACTGTTAGTATTTTGTGCTATGATTTAAAAAAGGGGATCGACACCGTGCAGCCGTCATGTTCCCATTTGCTTGTCTACCTGAAGAGGTGCCTGCAATACGATTATGGCCGTGGCCAATCGTTCAGCAATTACAACTGCATTAGCCGGTTTTACCAAGTGAGGTTCTGGTGATACGTTTACGGCCCTTTTCGACGTTACCATTCAACCAGTTTCCTAGAGGAACAGCCCTCACCATTATTTGGACTTTCAGTGACGTCTGGGGAAGGGAAAAAGGCACACAAAAGCGCCACGACCCTTTTATGGAGGGTTGGTATGGAAGAAGGTAAATCTGTTTTGTAAATAACGCATAAAAGGAGGTCCGGCCACATTTTGGAAAAGCCATAAAAGTTTTGAAGGGTCCAATTCACTCGAGTTGCCGACTCCGGGGGAGGCAGTTTTATGTCGTGTGGGTGGAAAGGGAGGCCACTGTCGGCTTTTGGTCGGTACTCGGCACCACAATATCATGCGGGTCTCTTCTTCATTCCTTCCCCGTACCTGATTTTCGACTCTTCTCACGGATTTTTAACGCTGCTTTCACGTTTCATGGAGTTCCATAATATGGCTTTGAGGTTTGTGATTGTCTCGAAAAGTCACGTCCCAACGTTAAGTAACCATCCATGAGTGCTTTTTCAAGAATCGTAAAAATAAAGTAATACGAGTATGTAGTATGTACTTAGTATGTACATCGTTGCCACAATATATTACTTAAGCCAAATCCCCTCGATAGTACATTTCAATAGGATCCGAGCCCAAATTACGGATGTGATTTGTACCTAGGTGTGGCTGCCTTCAAGGAATTTATTCAAATTTAAATTTGAATAGTTAAATTTAAAGTGGTGTTTTGTAACGGGCTGAAATTCAAAGGCGCATTTGTGGATTATAATCCAAATCACTCCGCGGCTAGTATACTAATATATTGGAGAAAATTAATGCGAGCACAGGTTTATTAAAAATTTTAGCGTCATGAATTTGACCATTTTTGGCTTAAGTTGTTCTTTGAATAATAGTTAATATGTAATAAAGTTAAATACACCTATGTAATCTCGACGGAGGTCGACGACTCCGATCGGCCTCAAAATTTGACATTACCTATCCGTTTCAAGAGGTCTAGATTCCAAAACCGAAATGTCCGACCGCCGTCTGGGCCGTTTTGAGCAGTAGGAATTTTTTTTAAATCTGAAATTTTGCCAAAATACTTGATTTACCATCCAGTTGTGCTCGCAAGGTTTTCAGCCCGATTGCCCCAACCCGTGGGGCGCTACGGGGCTTAAACGGGGCTACGGGAGGTTTTTTTAAAGGCTTTTGGCTATGGGATCGAGTTAGGTGTCGTTTTCGAAGTATTTTTGGACGTACAATCCATGTTCGGGGGTCCCTGAACAATCAGATTTCACTGTGGGGATCTATAGAGGTGTCATGGGGCTACAAATGGGATTTTTGAAGGATCCCAGGAGGTCAAATATTTTCCGAGTGAAAACATTGTTTTTTTACATTAAAAAAAAAAAAAAAAATTAAATTTATTTACAGACAGAATTAATTTTTGCACATGGAACTTATATCTAAGAATAATAAACCCATGTGTAAAATTTTCATTTTTTTTTTTTTTTTTTTGGTAGCGTTTTTATTTATATATTTTGTGTATAACTACAAAAAACTGGGATTTCGAGATCAGAGACGTTTTTTTCCAAAATCTCGGGGATTTTTTTTTTTCTAAATACCTAGGCCAAAACGGGTACTTTTTCCGGGGATTTTTTCCGCATTCCCCTGGCGACGGTGATGTTTTGAAGGAGTCTGATTTTTCCGAGCCAAAAGCTATCTCAAGCTGTAAAAGACAAGGGGTCATCAAAATCCTTATTCAGACTCGTGGTTTCCCAAAGATCCCTAAGGAAAGGCTTTAGTTGACATTGTAAAAGACGATAAACTTCAACTATGACGACAGCCACATTTAAATCATTCCCTTTACCAATTTAATTTCACTAAACCTTTGGAAAATATTTCAAACTTGTAACCTTCTGGTTTATTTCATTTCTTGGCAGTATGTGCTCAGCCACGCCTAAATTACACGTTGTCTTTGAACAACCTAAACGCTTTCTCGCCGGTCGGTTGAGTTGTTTCATTCGAGTTGGCACACGAGTTTCAAACGGGCACTCAGGGCGGCAGAAGGGAAACGAAAGACCCACTCGATTAGCCCGAGATGGGGAAAATGGTTAGGCGTGATCACTGACCGACAAATTGGAACGGAAAACAGAGGAACAGTTGTTCTAATCAGAAAGCACTTTTGGATTACCTTCGTTTTCGGTGGGAGGGAAGTGCCGGAAACGGAATATCAAGCCTGGCGTGGGCTATTAAAAGTGAGAGCAGGTACAGACCTGTTTCCCACCCTCAGCTCTACCGCTGCGGCCCTTCGAAATGAATTACCTACATCAGTAATAGGCTTCATCAACGTCATTGGGTTAACAGCGATATTAACGGCCAATGCCACATGGGCAAAGAGAAAACAATATCTCAACACAATTGTTTTCATCTTCATCCATCACAATGTTATAATATAACATTGTGATGGAGATACAATATTATTGTATCTTTGGGTACCTAATGTGTGTCTTTTACGGTTTCAAAAATATCTGAAAAAATGTAATTTAAGAAATTTTTCTTCTTTTTTTTTTTTAAAGTTTTCGCGATGGGGGTCAAAAATTTTGATGGGCCCCAAAATTTGTCATAATACGTTGTCATAATAGTTTGTCATGACGTGCAGATTCCAAAAATGAAAATTTCATTTAATGATGTCCGCCGTCAAGAGAGAGAAAAAAAAACGCTGCACGTACGATAAATCATTCTTTGATGTAGGTTAGTAAATTGTGCAAAAATGAATTTTATGTCAACAAAAACTTAGGCACTAATCTGAAAAAAATTTTAAAATAATTTCCGAGCATTGTTTGGACAGATTTTGAGATAATATTATTAGCTCACTCATCTGATCTGATTGCAGCCCGTCTCCTAGGGAGCCTTCCTGAGGAAGAACCCAAGTCCCTACCCAATTTCAGCTTTCTAGGGTGAACAGGAGAGAATTTACCTGCATAAAACCCTCCCATAGCCCCTTTTTAGTTTGGGCGATCGGGCTGAAAACCTTGCGGGCACAACCGAGTATTTTGCCAAAATTTCAGATTAAAAGAAGAAAAAAATCCTACAACCTAAAACGCCTCGGAATTCAACGTTAGTTGACAGATCTTGAATACCGAAAATTTCGATCCCCCGACACAAATATAAACAGACGTTCTATGAATAAAAAATCAAAATAAGAAGCACAGATGCATCAACTCTAAATGAAATTGGGTAAATCGGTCGGGAGGTCGAACACCTAAAAAGTCGAAAAAACAGTCTTTAAGGTAAGTGTACACTTGATACAAAACAGTCTCGAGAGTAGTCATGACTCATGAGACACGAATCGCCAATGGACATGACCTGCGAGCAGTATCAGAGACGGTAGCGGCGAGTTGTGGTCGTGCGGTCTGCGGGCAGCGCGCCGAGGAGAATGAGTCGTGCTGGTTGTGGTCAATGTTCCTTCACGCTTCTTCCAGGCTCAGGACTGGCTGCTGAGTCGAATAAGCAGTCGTGTTTAAACATTTGTCAGCTCAGTTAGTTCCAACATAGGTACTTTCGCTGTCAACAAAAATTAAACAAAAAGTGGGTTATGTCAACCAAGTCTTTGGACGTGTGCCAACACTTTTTTAAGTGTTTCTTATAAGTAGGGCTCGGATCAGGGCATATTTGCATATTATGTTGGCGATATGCCCAAGCTACAAATATCCCAAATACACCTTTTCGAAGCGAATTTGGTGTTCCAAATTTAAATTTATAGAGCATATAAATGCATATTTCGGCACTTTCCTTTTTAAGAGCATATTTGGGGTGTTTTTGGCAAAAAGTATATTTTTTGAAGGCAGGGAAACACCGGTACTTTTCCGTTATACCCCCCCCCCCCCCCCCACTCGATTTTGGTTGCCTTTGGGTGCCTTAAAGCCATCGGGAGGGGCTGGAAATCGAGTTCGGGGGGGTGGGGGTGGGGGTGTTATAACTGAAAAGGGCTCGAATTTGGGTGCCTTAAAGCCATCGGGAGGGGTGTTTATGAACACGAAATCGGGTGGGGGGTATAAGTACCGAAACACCTCCAGGTGTTGTACCCAAAGATGATACATGTCACTTGTTTGGCCCACGCTCTTCATCGAGTAAGTATCAGAAGCGCTGAGAGATCAATCCCCGGGAGTGAACAGCCTAATTTTGTCAGTAAAAAGAATTTTCGTCAAGGCACCTAGCCGAGTGAGGGCCTTCAATCAAGAGAACCCCCATATCCCTCTGCCACGAGAGCCCATCCTGACTATATGGGGAACATGGATTTCTGCGGCATTATACTATGCTGACCACCTGCAAGCAGTAAAAAAAGTGAGTGTCCAAAGCAACCTCCTGCTGTTTTCTCTCATTCTACTCTAGTCTGTTCTATTCATCCTCTGCTCATTGGATTAGAAGGCAAGTGCTTCGTTTATACCTTCTTGAGTCCAGCGCCGGATTAACCTCTCGTGGGCCCCGGGGCTGGGACTTAAAAGGGGCCCCTTTTATATATGAACATATGCACAAATATATTATGTACGAAAGTGGATCCTCTGGCCAGGAGTATCACGTAAAAACCACTAGAAAATCGCGTCTGTCGCTTCACAACCAAAAACTGGGTCAAAACAGTCAAAAAACGCTCCGAATGCAGGGCAATCTATTTTTACAATTAAGAAAAAAGTTCTTTTTACGATAAATAAAAATGCTGCAAATTTAACACTAGGGTTTATTATTCATTGATATAGGTTACATGTGCAGAAATTTATTTCTGTCAATGAGGAAAAGTGAAGAAAAAAAATTTTTTTTGGGTTTTTTTTTTAACAACCTTTTTTCAAAAATATTTTGTTTTACCTGAAAAATATTTGACCTCCTGGGAACCTTCAAAAATCCCGTTTGTAGCCCCATGAAAGCCCTAGAGATCGCAACAGTGAAATTGGATCGTTCTGGGACCCCCAAAAATGGATTGAACGTTCAATAATACTTCAATAACGACACCTAACTCGACCTCTTAGCCTAAAGCCTTAAAAAAAAAACCTCCGGTAGCCCAATTCAGCCCCATAGTGCCCCACGGGTTTGGGCGATCGGGCTGAAAACCTTGCGGGCACAACTAGATAGTAAACCGAGTATTTTGTCAAAATTTCAGATTAAAAAAAATTCCTTCTGCCCAAAACGGCCCAGACGGCAGATGGCGGACGTCATTGTATGCGTGTTCAATTTCAGTGTGTGTCATTGTATGTGTGTTCAGATTTTATTTTTGTCTAGGCTGGTCGTGTTAGTTTTAGGGAGGGGAGGAAATTTTGTAGAAGTACTCTACTACTATCCGGGGGACAGGAGAAGTCGTCCGCAACAAAGTCGAGTTCGTTCTTATTGGGAACCCTGGCTGGTCAACTGCAGTCGAGGTGGCAAAAGTGTTGAACGGCAACTCATCTGAAGCACTCCGAATTCACCCCTACATATATTGCATCTTGCAAGACTTGCAATACTTAGTATTTACCATTCGTTTCCGTAGACGTAGAGCGGTCTTTCTCACGTTTGAAACTGCTACTGAGTGACTTAAGAAAATCATTCAAGCCTGAGAATTTGGAAAAACATTTAGGTGTACAAGCCAATGTATTTACTGACTGATATATGCCTACGCGCTAAGAATGTAAATCCGAAAGAAAATAGTAATATAAGGTCAAAATAAATTGTACCTACATATGAGTGAGTTACCTATATTTCTTCCTTCTCCCCATACTTTCTATATTGTTGCTGAGTCGGTGATGTAATTGCGCTTTGAAAAATGGAGGCCAAAAGCTATTTTTTACAGCATAAATTAAATTTTCAAGGGCATATCTATGGGTTTTTAGTGCATGTTTACGGGCATATCGGGGTGGTTTTCAGGGCATATTCGCGGATTTTATAGAGCATATCGATCCGAGCCCTACTTATAAGCGTTTTTCGAAAATGACTACTCATATACAATTAAAGTAGACAACATTTCCGCCGAAAAGCTATGGTAAAAAATTGATGTTTGCACCCGTGGTCTTGGAGATACAGCGTTTTCAAAAACAGCGGTTTTTCGGCTCTTCGTCGAAAACGCCCACTTCCAACCCCTGAAAATGGGTTAATAAGAATGATATCAACAAACAAAAAAGTGTATTTCACGTGAAAGCACACTAAATGTAAATTTTACTATAAGAAACAACTCTGTCATCCACTTTGTTGTGGAGGGGAGGAATGGAGTCCGATCTTAATAATCTTTTATTCTGGTGAAAGCTGATTAAATTTTAATTAGGTAATGGAATAGACATTGGATTTCTGTTGAGACAACGAAAGTGCCATTAGTAGGTATTCGTCGGAAAGGGTGGAAACCCATTCGCGAAAGATGAAGTGTTCTCTCTCCCTGATCTGTTCCTTTCCAAACAGCTCGCATTGAACTCCTATGGACGCCTCATATCATCATCAGTTTCCTTTCACTGACCGCAACTCGCACGGAGCCTCGAAGACAATCCCGAACATAGTTCCGAACATAGAGAGTGCACTGATCACAAGTGGACATTACCTGCTCTTGCGACTTGGTCTCCAGTCTTAAGGGTGTAGGAGGGCGGGAAGAACCGCCCTGCAGCTGGCAACCTGGGGCGGGAAGCGGCCCTGCCACACTGGAAGGGAGTCTGGCATCCTCGACTGTGGCGCCACCTAGGCGGAAGGCAGGGACCCCGAGGACCTCAGCTCGGGCCCTCAGTCGGTCGTCAGCCACCGGGCTGTTAAGGTGGGACCGCACTCCCCCTGGGCTTCGTTTTTTTCCAACCATCGGTTTGTTCGTCCCAATCAGAAACTTTTCTTTTATGATACCCAGTTGTGAGTGACGGTAAAGTGTTCTACGCCTATAACGTCGCAACGTACCTAAAAGCAGCTCCTGTTTCCCACCAGTCACCTCAGCATTTCTGACGAAACGGGCGCTTCAGCTATAAGTCGTTGTTCTCAGTAGTGCTAAAACCCAGTTGTGAGTGACTATAAAGTGTCTATGCCTCTGAGCCAATTTCGAGGCCTTCGCGAGAGACTTTTGCGTTATTCTCGGCGCGTTTTTCCCCCAGTTGCGTGAAGTTCCCCGGAACTTCTCCTCCCCTTGTCTTCGCCTGCGGATACCTACGGGACCCGCGGATCTTCAAGAGCGACGTCGCCCATGCGGCTCTGCGATTCGGCGCCTCTGCTGGGGATATCAAGCTCCCCGTCGTCAGGACGACCCCGGAGAACCTGGAGCTAGCAGGCGACTTCACCCGTGCAGCTTTGTGATTCGGCGCCTCTGCTGGGGATATCAAGCTCCCCGTCGTCAGGACGACCCCGAAGAAACTAAGGCTATTCAGGTTAAAATCGCTCAATTTGTTGACCTTTTTCCAAGACCATTTGCCCGTATTTCAATCCAGCTGACAGTAATAGTTAGAGCTGTTCCCCTTTTTTATTTTTGCGTTCATATTTTGTATATGTTTCAGTCGTTATTTTGTTATTTTGGTGGATTGGTTCATGGTACTGTGGCGGGACGTTCCCGACACTTGTTCTTGCTCCCGACGTTCTATCGTGACGCGTCCCGACGTTCCGACGCCCTATCGTGACGCGTCCCGACGTCCCGTCATAACACGTCCCGACGTTCCGACGTCCTGTCGCAACGCGTTCCGAAGTCCCGACGTCCCGACAATCACGTTCCGGCGTCACGACGTCACGACTAGGGCCGTTTCATTTTGTGTTCTCCACCATATTGTAATATTCCCATTCAAGTCCAAATAATTTTTGTACATATTTTTTGCAATACCTAAATTCTTTTGTATAATATACTTCATTACCAAATTTCCGAGCAGTTATTCGCCTGAAACCAAGTGGGGACTTGAGGAGAAAAGGGGAAAAGACAGAGAGGTCAGGCCGACCGCCATAGTAAAGTCTTTTAATAACTCAGTAAAATTGAACAATCGACATAGAGTATTTTCAGCTATCCCAAGGTCTTCAGGGCGATTGGAGCAACCGACGTCCAAGTCAGCCTCCTCATCTGTAAGTATCTGGTCAGGCTACCAGCCAGCTGCTTACAAGGGTACACCTGAGACTTTTTCAGCTCTCGGAAACTGGACGCGTTTGTATGGAAATAAAATATTCCAGTTCTCGCGACTCCTTTCCTATGGCTATCGGACTGCAATATTCCAGGTTTCGAGACTTTATTAATAACACCATAATATGGTCGCCTTATTATGATATAATATATCATCTTATTATGATATAATATATTATCAGCTTCATCACGAAGTTGTCTGTTAGAAACTAAAATATTTTTTCTGCAGCAATGTGTGGAAATTCAGTGGTGAAACGGGCACGTGTTGACGGACGAGCACCTCTGGCCCATCTTTTGTTGTGACTCCGACCGGAGTGATATACGACAGTCGAAAACCGAGTTCCCCATTTTCGGATTCACTCGAAAAACCCCGGGCGAGGGAGGAGAAGAGAAAAAAGTGGAGGCCTCGACGAAAACCGTGTCCATTCAGGTAGTCCCTCAAAAGCCGTATATTTTGAAAACGGCGGGGGCCTCCGGGAGAAAAAAAAAGGGCCTGGCATAACATTACGCGTCCTCACTTGGGCCTTCTTGGGGTGAGTCTCCTAATAACAACCTTTACCTTGAATTACACACTCGTTAGTGTCAACTCCGCCTCGGATCTTTTAACGTTTAACACCAATTATACATAGTTCTCCCTCACCGAAACGACTGTTTTTCAAGGGAAGGCCACACAAGAATCCACCTATTTGTACCGGCGATGCTTTTTAATGCGTCTGGTGTTTGGCGGTGTTTCTCGAATGTCCTTTGGAATTAATTTTATCGTCCTTTTGAAAAACATCGAGAGACGCCGACCATCGGACACAAGGAGAGTTATAATTGCAGTTGTTGCTAGTAAGGGGGACAAAATTATAAACTAAGGTGGGAAAGGATGTCTGTACGTCTATTGGTGAACAAAAGCACCATTGCTTAGTCACTACCAAGGGAAAGAACGAGATTAAACACACAGTACATGCTCTCGGACAATCCCATCTTCATCACTTACACCGCCATATGAGGTTCATCATTGGGTTTTACTCCAGATAATTTACCTATTAAGTACTTGAAATTATGGAGCGTGAATCGACGAGGCTCGCTCATGTAAATCGAGTAACATGACATTTCTTGGCCTTTTCGTCCATGAGGAAAATTTGACGTTTTTCATTTCTGGCGTCAATTCGTAGTCAGAGTATGCTGTTTGGCAAGCAACAGAATCTGTTCGTTAACTAGTAGGCACTGGGTCTTTGGAAACAGGTTCAATCATAGATTTGGCGGCAAATTTCAAATTGTCTTCAACAGCACAGACATCGAGCGGCTTAGGATATTCGTCGACTCGAGCTCCTTTTGCTTTACGTTTGGCAATAGCCAGTGATGGCTTTCGAAACATTCCCACACAGTTGCCTTATAATTTGCATAAACTGAATACGTGGAGACGTCAAACGTTTGGAAATAATATCAAGGAGTGGTATATCATTCATGGAGGATATCGAAAACTGTGGATCGTAGCTAAAGCAAAAACTACCTATTAAGCAGCGATTTATAGTGGGTACGTCGGGTTGTACCAGTTGTCCGCGAATCAGAAAAACAGTCGTATCTCAGATCTGAGAGCAGAGATTGTCAAGTTCGTCAACGTGCGAGGGGAGGTCGAGTTGGTCCAGGAAGCTCGTCGAGTTCGTAGCTACCCGTGCTAATAATTATCAGCAATGCTTCTCGTGAAGTATTCAACCACTAATACGGCGCCCATTTGCCAGACTCTCCTTCTCGGCTCCGTGGCGGTATATTTGATTTTACGCACGCAATAATGTCGTATAAGTTATGATGATTCGTCTGAGAGACAAGAAACCTTCATCTTATGAGTTCATGTTCTCATCAATAACTCAGCCCTGCCAATATTTATCATTCACGCCCACAGTAGTAGTTACAGTTGCTGGTTTAGAAAGTGCATTCCATGTTACTTTAAAAAACGTTGGCCTGAGGTTAGGATTGCTGTTTTGTTGCAGGCATTGTGCCGAAAAATTCAAGAACTGGGGATTTTCGCCAATTCAGACACGCAACCTCAAGCCTCAAACTGGTCAATTTCTGCGAATTTATTTTGGGTTTCCATTTCCGTAACTATCCGTAACCATCTTTCTCAGTTTATTCTTTTTAAACCGTCTTAATATTTCGAGGAAATGAGGTTTCTTAAAGATACAGCCTAGATGTATATGAGAGTACATTTGGGAGATGGAAAGTCAAATAAGGTGCACTGCGGGTGGCGGTCCCACTTCGTAAAATAGACCACGTCGCCCCATTGTCGCCAGCGTTTTACCATCCAAGACCTTCATAATGTCTCGTACTTTCCTCATCCAAGCACTCCGCCCTCGCCTTTAATCTGGCTCACAACGCTTGACTCATCCTCTTCCTACCTGGGGTAGGTAAATGAGAAATCTTCCTGACAAAAGCGCCTCCCCGGTGGGGATCATCAGTGTAATGGGACGACGGACAATGACCGATTGTCGGTGGCCGTCCAAGAGCGATTAATCCGACTTTTGTTGCCCCCTTTGGCTCCTTCGAGGGCGTTCATTTTCTAATGGGGATGTTCTGGGGGAAGTTCTCATGTGCGCGTCAGGGCTTATGATCCGTACTGACTTGCCAGCTCAATGTGCATTCCGAAAGGTGGAGGCTGCAGGATATTGGTTCATAATCCCCTTGTAGTATCTCTTAAGCGAATGCGCTCATCCATTATTACATTGTAGGTATTCTATTTTCCATCAGATTTCAACGAGTGCATAACAAGGAGTCATGCATTCTGACTGTAACTAAAACCTTGATCGTTTTGAAAGTGAGCATGGATCTGGATGGAATTCTCATCTCTTCAGATTTTAAAAATATCGACCGACTTGTCAAAAGAAAACCAAACGGGCTAAATTAAATTAAATATTAACCCAGTTTAGCGAATAATTGTCTAAACCATTATTGACATGATATGATTTAATTATTGATATGATATGATTTAAAACCAATAATTGATTTTAAATCGCTCTTGTGGACAATTTCGAGTGAATAGTTTTGCAAAATTTTGTTCATATTAAATATTTGAATTGATTTAGACAAATTTTGTCTATATTATTCGATGCTCTTATCTCTATGTATAAAAATGGTGTGTTGGTTTGTGTACGCTTCAAAAACGTCTGCACAGACAAAAAGGTTCGATTCACGCATATCGCCACGAAACAGAAAGGTATGAAGGAAATCCGAGGTACATTGACACCGAGTACACAAGCACAACGGGACAAGCATTACGGGACTGCTCGATGCTACTAAGTAGGTAGTCTTTTGACTGTCCCCTAAACTTCCATGGGTGATTTGCCTAGAAGTAAAGGTATCGTTAAGGTCGTTAAGTGTCACTGACATCAAGCCTTGATGTCACTTTTTTTTCGAAAATGAGTTTGATAGATCATTGCAATCAGAATGAACAGTACTTCTCAACGGTCTGTCCATACAGGGAAAAAACCAGTTCAGTCAGGGTCAAAATAGCACTCAAAGTTTCGCTATACAGGGAAAGAACCAGCTATGTCATCAAGTACAGGGAAAGAACCATCTTTGTCTCCAGCAGATTCGGATAGACCCCTACAGATAGCGTTGTTTTCGCGATACTGTGGGTTATTATTTGTCTAATTCGATTATTATTTGGCTAATTTGAGAGATTCGGGCATCGATCATTTTGTTGTATGTTTCAGATGGTCACTGTTAATATGCACAACGATGGATTTCTGAATATTTTTCATGGAGTTTGCCACATTTTTCGATTTTTGTTACCTCTACAAATTTATTGATAACTTGAAATTTCTTGGGGGCATTTCTGGCATCCATATGAGTAGGTATTTTGGGACGAAAATCGATTCATTATTTATCATAATAAAGGTTTTATTCAGTTTTGAAGTTAAAAACTCGTTTTTCTCAGATTGCAGCTTTCTTGACATACTTAGATGGTTTTTTCCCTGTACCCTACATTTAATAATAATAATTAATTACACAGGTTTACAAA
Organism: Pilophorus perplexus; assembly: GCA_955831195.1. Taxonomy (NCBI): domain Eukaryota; kingdom Metazoa; phylum Arthropoda; class Insecta; order Hemiptera; family Miridae; genus Pilophorus; species Pilophorus perplexus. The sequence goes on from OY037013.1 coordinate 20,108,051, forward strand.
AAAAGGTCAATCTCAAGCGCCGCAGAAAAAACCATCAAACTCTATGTTTTTTGGGGTGCTGAATCCGTATCCGACCCCCGTTTTTTCCGGTCACGTCCAAATTCTCGACATATTGGCGATTTTTCGTTTTTTCTACCTTTTTCCGTTTTGAAAATCACAGCTAAATGAGCGGATGCCCAAACATTTCACAAAAACTCTCTTCTTACTGGAAATTTTTCGCTGATTCCGAAAATATATATGAGTTGGTGTCTAAAACCACGAGAAATGTGTGATTTTGCCAAAAAATGTTGAGAAAACGTGGTTTTTTCAAAACCAAAGTCACGTTTTTTGATACTTTTTACCTTCTAGCGCAAAAACTAAGGCCGTTAATAAAAAATTTTTAACGAGGTCTTGTAGGTAGATTGTTTCTGCGTCGAATGGGACCAACCGTGATTCTTTACCTTCCATAATAAGGGAGCTATGATTTTTCAAAGTTTCTACCCATTTTGGCCATGTCGTAGAACATGAACTCCTGGAGTCGGCAATGCAACTTGATCACAACAAAACTTTGTTCCGAGGAATATATTGGACTCGGAGGCATCAATTCAGACCGACTCAAAGATGGTTTTATTCATCAAGAACTCACGGAATTGCACTTGAAGGCCTGAAAAACAAGCGCCCAGAAACTTTGAAAAATCATAGCTCCCTTATTATGGAAGGTAAAGAATCACGGTTGGTCCCATTCGACGCAGAAACAATCTACCTACAAGACCTCGTTGGAAAAATTTTATTAACGGCCTTTGTTTTCACGCTAGAAGGTAAAAAGTATCAAAAAACATGACTTTGGTTTTGAAAAAACCACGTTTTTTCAACATTTTTTGGCAAAATCGCACATTTCTCGTGGTTTTAGACACCAACTCATATATATTTTCGGAATCAGCGATAAATTTCCAGTAAGAAGAGAGTTTTTGTGGAATTTTTGGGCATCCGCACATTTAGCTGTGATTTTCAAAACGAAAAAAGGTAGAAAAAACGAAAAATCGCCAATATCTCGAAAATTCGGACGTGACCGGAAAAAACGGGGGTCGGATTCGGATTCAGCACCCCAAAAAACATAGAGTTTGATGGTTTTTTCTGCGGCGCCTGAGATTGACCTTTTTTTTGTAAACCTGTGTTATTAATAAATAATTTAATAATAATTATTATTAAATTTTAATAATAATTATTATGATAGGAAGACTCTCTCCAGTTCCTTGAGTTAGTGTTTCAAGAAGTTTTTTGTCTCAAAAGGTACCATAATCTTTTGATTTCAAAAGGTGATTTCTAAAAGCCACGTTTCGTTTCAAAAAGTATCCATAAATCCGAAATTTCAAATCGCGTTTCAAACTTTTTACTAATTGAAGGGTCGTGGGGAAAAAGGATCAAATTGCTCTTTTCCTAATTCTGAGAAAATCGAAAAACAAAGTTTGAAGTCATTTCAGACAGACGCTATGCATTAGAAAAATGAGCTGCTAGGCCCACCTGACAGGGAATTTAATTATGTTCATGTAACAAGAAAGAAAATTTCGTAAATCGAAGATAGTTTCCGGAAATAATTTAAAATTTCAAAGAAGGTATGGACTTTGATCTTTCTTCCCCACAAATAGTCTTATTTGTGGGGGTGATTTCACGTATTTTGTCACCATAATAATATTATTATTATATCACCATGTTATAACCACCTATTGTTTATTTAACTCTCGTTATTCACTTTGGACAATTCACTAGGGTATCGCACCTTAGTGTCTCCAGAAAAATTATCCGCAAAAAATGGCATACAGAGAAGAGGGAAGAGGGTATTTAAATTGGACATTGATCTTTCTTCCCTACGAGCGCTCGGAATCTGATCCTTTTTCCCCGGAGCCTCGTATTAATTTTCGCATGAAACCGTGTTAATGCGACCCTTGTTCCCAGAAGTGAAACAGGCCTTCGGTTCTACTCCTCCCAGGCTACATGATGGCGTGCCTATCTCAATTCGGCCTAAAAATGGAGTTTGATCCTTTTTCCCCACGACCCTTCAATTTAGAACACTACACTTTTTACCAAAAAATATTTAGAAATATAATAAAAATAACTTCATTGGCTTATCGCACGTTTTTCAAGTCGCAATGGTTTTTCGCGATTTTCTAACTTTTTACCAACACGGATTTAGTACCTTTTGGAATCAAACTCCTCATAATGCAGAATTGCAATTGTAGTTGTATGGGTACAACAACAATTTAGTGAATGAGTCAATGGAGTGTAATTCTTATTGGTGTCAAATATTCCGTATTGTAAAAACAAACTGTCCACTCGGTAGAGTTAAAATTGAAAATGAATAAAAAGAGGTCGTGCAGGCGAGATCGTGTAAAGGTGGGGGGGGGGGGGGGGTTATAAGGGGGATTCAGGTAATCGCATATTATGCAAGTGAACCCCCCCGCCCCTTATTGAACTGTAGGCCGGTCAACGATGCTTAATGCTCCATCCCGACCCAAGTGGACTAATGACGATGTGGAGTGGAGATTGAAAGGATCGGAGGGGATTATCGCCTTCGATATCGTTCAGTCCGACTGCGAGCGAGAGAGACGCGGGAATAGAGAAGAATAACATGGTAGGGGGAGGGGGGGGGGGGGTTAATTTGGCGCGGGGTCCACAGTGTGGAGTTGACGTGACACCCCACCCCCCCTGACCGTTCGTTTTAATATGGCAACCGTGTTTCCACTTTCCGTAGATAATTACCGCATTACCGATACAAATTTGTTCGCATTAACTCTGGCTCCAACCCTCCGCCAATACCGCCAGTGTGGATTAGTCAACCTTCAAAATCAATGCCCCGAACCCCAAAAATCTATTTCAGTTTTAACGAGTAGCATAACGACAGCTTGCTTAAGCAGTATGATTTTCTACGCTGTACAATCGCTAATACAAATGTCTACGTTTTTTGAGAGAGTACCTACGTTACATTTTTGAAACTTTTGTAAAAACGCCAACTGTCCCAAGTCGTTTGAAAGATAAAAATATCAAATTTTTGTAATGTTTCAATGCAGGAAAATACCTACTTCAAAAACTTTTAAAGGGGATCTCCAAGTCTACATCTCAAGCCAGCCGTGCGCGCTTGTGGTGTATGGAAATCAGGTTCGTTTCCTACTAGGGGCTGCAAAACATTATCTCGCTTCCTCATGGTCCTCGATTCTGGAGCAAGTCTTTTTAAGACATTCGAAGTACAGTATGAAAACCTCTTTCTCCATTTTGAAAACCAATCTGGTCACCACAACAAAAACTACTTTACTTTACAACTTCAGAAGTATCTTCTTCTTTGGGTGCCATACCCGTACGTGGTTATAACCATGCGTTTGCGACCTATCGCTACTAACTTCTGTTGAGGTTGTTGACCAGTTAGTAGGTTTTTACAAAAGTTGTTGGGACCTAGTGTTACCATTATGCCGGCTCCGAACGGGTAGTGGAAGGTTTTTTCAGATACTCTCACTGCTTTGCCATTTGAAATGGCTCATTTCCGAGAGGTATTATCATGTTTAGCTGCTGTTGGGATCGAACCAGCAACCTTAGATTATGCCATAACCTCTTTTAAAAGACGCCGCAATTTTGACATAAGGGTTTATAATTCTTTGGGATAAATTATGAACAAATTAATTCCGTCGTTAAAACATTGTTTTAAAAAGTTAAAAATCTAAAATAATCTGTATTCAAACATTTGGATCGTTGTGGGACCCCAAAATACTGCGAAATATGTTTTCAGTAATATTTCGTGATAAAACGTTTAACATACCTACCGTCCTTCATTATTTTGAAAATACCGTTGGTGCTTTTCTTCGTTTGACATTTAACACGGCTCGCCATGAAAACTGCTTAAGTTGTCGACTTCCATGTTTTCATACCATTCAGAGAATAAACCAAAAAAATCCGAAGAGAGAAAGGAAAATGTAGCAACACCGTCCTTCAGGATCGGTTTCAAGAACCGACGTGCTTCTCCCCCAAATCGAATTTAGCGCTGCTACATTTAATCCGAAAACGGGAAGTCGGGGACAAGAATTATGGGGTTGAAAGGGAATACCGATGTTTGGAGAGGGAGTGAGGCTCAGATGGGATTTTTTTTTTTTACTCGCAGTCTATTCACAGCGGTGTATTATTTGAGAGCCACTCGAAAGGTTTTGGCAACAAATCAGTTTCTATAGTTTGAGTGTGAGAACATGCCAAGGAGACAAACCTCAAAATCCAGAATAGAAAGCAGAAACGAGAGGGGATTTTCGGGAATGCGACAATGGAATCAAAAGGTGTCGAATTCGACGATTTTTTTTTTTTTTTTTTCTAAATATTTTCAAGGGGCACAGTTTTCATCAAGCGCATTACTTTTGGGTCATTTAATGTGACGGTACAGGAGCGGAGGACGTCAACACGAATGACTAATGGTGTTATCTGGGCCCATCTGTTGAATTGAAAAGACCCGTAAAACTGTCCCCACGTCGAAAGGGCGGGTTTGTGCCCCGAATGGAAGTCAAATATTGGAGTTTGGCTTGAATGGGCATTACCCACCGTCCGGACCCGGCCCGGTGAGCTTTGACTTCGGTACTTCTCCGTTTTGTTTGTCCTGCAACTTTGGTCAACAGACTGCTGCAGGGTTGTCGTTCCGGATGACCGACTCACTGCAGGACGTCCATTGGAGGGTCTCAGGCCGCATCCTCACTTGCGGGAGTTTGAAGAAATATAAAGCCTGTTCATCGACGGTGTTTGTCCACTTTTGTCTTCAATAAATCCACCTTTGCCAATGTCTTGTTTCCGAAGGGTTTTGAACGCTCCAAGTCAACCTGAGTTGCTCAACTGGGACAACAACCCAAACCAAACCCCCCCCTTTTTTTTTTTTTTTTTTTTTTTTTTTTTTTTTTTTTTTAGGCGGATGTAAGAAATTGTGCTCGCTACAAAATTTTTCCTTGTATGAGGGAATTTTTTTGAAAATCACAGTTATACACACAAAGGATAGGCTAACGAGCAGTGAATATAACTATTATAAGTTACTTCTTGCATGCGAATCCTTCTTAAAATAAAGAAGCAATTATTCCTGAAAATAAAGGTTTTATGCAGAAATTATAAAAATAAAAAAACACCCGGATTGCTGCAAAACCAACTCGTTCCGAGATTCAATTTCAATTTGTTGAACAAATGATTTGTTCAATAATTGTATTAATATAATAATTATTATTGTGTGAAAATATGCTTCGGTCAGTATAAAATCACTACTTATACGAACAAAACTTAGAAATTAAAAATTATGCTTTTACAATAATTGTAAATTATTTACAATTATTGTAAAACAGATTTCATTCACTTTCTGGTAGTACCTATGATAATTCTTACTATGTAAATTTCAGATTAAGCGCAATAATTGGGAGTAAGTCTTACTCCCAATTATTAGGTTTAATCTGAAATTTTTACAATTTTACAGGACCTGTAAAACCTGGTTTTCAGCATGCCTGGCTGCGAGGGGTTCTGTGGGGCTACTAAGGGGTTGCAGATCGAGTTTTGAGGGGTTTTAGCTATCTAGGGGATCGAGTGATCGACTTGTCTGTGCGAATTGAACCACACGTGGGGTTATCATTATTTAGTACTGCGAAGTTCTCGAGTCGTTGAAAAAATATCATGGCCACCGATTCTACGTTTATAAGTTCTTCAAAACTTACAAAAACTTGATTGTTAAAAACCCTCGGCTTTTTGGTCGAACTCAAGACTTTTGCAACCCGAAATAACAAATGGAGGATATTCAAAGTTTTCGTTGTCCGTCGCAAAAACGTGAATTGGTTCATTCGTAAAAACCAAAGTCATCCACACTGTCTCTGCAATGACACTCCTTATTATCGAATCGAAATAAGGGAATGGCACAGTGGTCAAGCGGTTACCCGTTTTCTGGTCCTTCCGAGGGCACCCACACCCCTGCAGCGTCTCCATGTCCCAAAGTATCGGGTCCCCACGGGGAGCCTCCGACCAGCTGCCTACCGCTCCATCTGCTCTTCAAAACTAAGCTGCCCCCACGTTTTAACACCTAACATTGTTCCCAAGAGAGTTTTCGAGATCGTGAAAAAAAGTCTGCGCCACAAAACAAAGCGCTACACGGGTGTTTTCTCCCTGCTCGCCCATTTTCTCGAATAAAAAGACATTTTTTGGTAAAAAGCGAGAACCCCTATTTTTCCCATGGATTAAAGCGTTCGAGGGCCACTTTTTCTGTTGAAGGTGATAATACGAAGTGGGTCGCAAAAAATGTGTCGCTACGCCTTTGAAGTATGGGAGCATTTTAGACCAGATTTAGAGCGACGTTTCTTACAGATTTTATTAATTGCGCGATGGTGCCTGGCGTTCAATGGATGTTCAATAGTGAATTGGAAACTAGTTTTGAACAATCACGTTCCCCATCAGTCCAAAAACCTACAATATCTTGCGTTCATTAAATTTGGTGACATTTTATGTGATCCTTAATTTGGTGACATACGCCAGACCATGCAAGACATTTATAATAAATACTTGGTCCTAAATAAATCCTTGGTACATAAATACAAACATCTTATGTAAAAATTTAAAAAAACTTATGACAGAACGAAATGGTTGGAAACTTACTTTATTCGTTTCTCGTCACGCTTTTACCAATTTTAGCGCGTATGCACATATTTGAACCATTTTGTCCATGGACACATTAGGTGCACCTAACTTGGAAAAATAGTCATCACACAGTTTCATGCAAATTGTACTTACCTATTTTAAAGAAATTCTCTCATCTTTGAACCCACTTGAAAAACTGTGATTATTAATCTGAAAAGCTCGCGTAATAATTAGCCCAAGGCTAACAATTAGTATAAATTATTTACAGATTTTTTCTGTTATTTCCCAAATAATTCTAAAAAATTCTACAAATTTTACACTAGGGTTTATTATTCGTTGATTTGTGCAAAAATGAATTCCGTGCCAAAAAAAAAAATTTTTTTTTGAAAAAATCTGTAGGACATTGTTCGAACAGATGTGGGACCTCGAAAAATTGATTATGAAATAATTGTGTCCAAAATTACTCGGAAAATATTTGACCTCCTGGGATTGGTACTTTTCCGTTATCCCCCACGCGATTTTGGTTGGCTTTGGGTGCCCTAAAGCCATCGGGAGGGGTGTGTATGAAACTCGAAATCGAGTGGGAGGGGGTGGGGGGTGTTATAACGGAAAAGTACCCTGGGATTCCCATTTGTAGCCCCATGAGAGCCCAATAGGTCCCCACGGTGAAATCGGATCGTTCCGGGACACCCGAAAATGGATTCTACGTCCAAAAATTCTTCGAAAACGACACCTAACTCGACCTCGAATAGCCGAAACCCTTCAAAAAAGCCCTCCCGACGGGAGGCTCCCGTAGCCCCTTTTTAGCCCCACAGAGCCCCGCGGGTTTGGGCGATCGGGTTGAAAACCTTGTGGGCACAACTAGATGGTTAACCGAGTATTTTGCCAAATTTTCAGATTTAAAAAAAAGCCTACTGCCCAAAACGGCCCGGACGGCGGACGGACATATCGTTTTTGAAATCTATAGAATAATGTCAAATTTTGAGCGCAATCTGTATTTTCGAACCCCATCGCGATTACATAGGTGTATTATTCCAAGAATAATAAACAAAAAAACGGTTAACTAACAAAAAACGGAGCAAATTTATACGTCCAAAATAATAAACAAAAAACGGTTAAATAACAAAAAACGGAGCAAATATATACGTCCAAAATTACCTGAAAAAAATATTTGACCTCCTGGTACCTATCCTTTAAAAATCCTATTTGCAGCCCCATGAAAGCCCTTTAGATCCCCACAGTGGAATCAGATCGTTCAGGGACCCCCCAAGAATGAATTCTTGCAACTATTTCGAACAAAACTATTTATGCGCTGTGCCAGTTCGAGTCGACCACTTTTTTTTTTTCAACAGTCCAACTTGGAACTTTTTACATTTTTCTTTGTGAGAACCACCTAGGGAGAATAATAAACCTATTTGTGCAGCAATGATACCAATGATACTCTTAGGTGTGCAGTGAGTGGCGTTTGTCAGGACGCGATCTGTTCACTGCAGTTACCGCTCGCTCAATTTTTGTTAAATTGTTCCTATTCACGTGATACTCGTAAGCGGATATTGGCACTCCTTGCTGGTGGATTGAGGTGAAGACCGATCCCGAGGACAACGGAGGTGAGATTGCAATTACCCCCCACCAGTCCACAGCTGCAATTACCCAACAATTATACTCCCCCCCCCCCCTCCCTTCCACCTTCAGACTGCGCATGCTCTTCCGTTGGTCATCTTGTAAACCGAGTCCGTCCTTCCGGTTGCATTGTCCGGGTCCGCCTCGCCTTTCCGATTGCCCTGAAACCTCCCTCATTTTCTTGTCTTCCCTCCTCAGGACTCAAACCGTCCCCCAACTATTGTCGACGTCGGCTCAATTAGTCTGTCAGTTTATTTCTCACACTCGACCGATAACTTTACGAAAGACGCGTCCGTTGGATGTCACAATTTGGTTCCTCGATGCAGTTCAACTTGAAGTCACAAATGTTGAAAGTTATTAGTTTTGCCTTCGAGCGGATGTCGTAAACCATAAAAGGGCTACAGCGGGACGTCAGCCCATTTCGGTGAAACTTGCGGGAGACCAGGACAGATGCGTTCCGAACCTCTCGCTTACCAGCTTGTCTCATTCAAAATTTATTGGCCGTCGCACAGTTGTCCAAAAACCCCTAAAACGTGATCAAAACTCAATTTTGGTTTATTATTCTTGGAATAATACACCTATGTAATCGTGACGGAGGTCGAAAATTCCGATCGGCCTCAAAATTTGACATTATTTGTTTCAAGAGGTCTAGATTCCAAAAACGAAATGTTCTTCCGCCGTCCGGGCTGGTTTGTGCAAAAGGAATTTTTGTTTTAATCAGTAATTTTGACAAAATACTCGGTTTACCATTTAGAAACTACAACTTAGTGCCCGCAAGATTTTCAGCCAGATCGCCCAAACCCGTGGGGCTCTATGGAGCTAGAATGGGGCTACAGGAGGGTTTTTGAAGATTTTCGGATATGAGGTCGAGTTAAGGGGTCGTTTTCGTTAAACCTACGGAACCTTTATGAATGTACTGCAAAATAACCGGAATTCATCAATAATTCAAAGCCACTAGCTCTACAATTTGAGTAAACATTTTTTAATGTCAATAAGTAATTGAGTACATAGTACTACCTAGTTTTCGGCGTAGAAGGCAGATGGATCTTCGTGGGTATTGAAATTCTAATACATACCTACGGAGATCTAATCCTTAAGAATACGAATTTAAAAAACGCTGCACAAGGGTTCTTTGATATAAATTATCCAAAAATTGATTCTATATCAATAAAAAATTGTAATTTACTGATTTTTTTTTTTAATTGCCAACTTTAAGGACGGCTGTGGGACCCATAAAATGGATTATGCCTCCAAAATTACTCGGAAAACAACACCTCATTCGACCTTCCGAGATTCTTCACCCATCTGTTGCCCCTTTTTATCCCCACAGAGACCCACGAGTTTGAGCGATCGGGCTCAAACCCTTGCGAGCGCAACTAGATGGTAATCCGAGTATGTTGACAAAATTTCTGATTTTTTGAAAAAGCCAAATTTTGAGGCCGATCCAAATTTTCAACCCCCGTCGCTACCTGTGTACGTTTTGGAGGGCAGAAGCGCTCCACAAACCCGCCACCATTTCGACTCTGCCTCCGTGCTGAATCAGTGTACAGTTTGGAGGGAAAATCACACTCCACCCTTCGACCCTGCCTCTGAGCTCAAACGGTGTATAGGTTGTAAATACGACACCAGGTTGTAAACACGACATGGGGATGCTGTGACGCATTGCTTCTGACTATCATCGCCATGAAATCCAAATTTAAAATTTAAATATGAAAACACCTGATCAAAAACTTGACGATGAGAAGGTCAATGAGGAGAGGACAGGCCGGTGACGATTTGACTTAATTTATTCAATTTTCTTTATAAAGGAAATACCATAGGTAATTGAAAAAGAAGAAAAATTACTTTACTACAATTTAATATCTTTTGCCGCTCAATATTGAGGCCTCACAACTGGTAAGAAACATCACTTCTGGCCTTTTCTGTGAGATTCAATAATATACTATTCTGTATTTTACTACCTTTACACCCGTTGAGATATCGAAAACCGTCATTTTTGCAGGGTATTAAAACTAAAAAACACGATTGTAGGAAAAAAAGTCCCCGGAAAAAAAGTCCCCCCAAAAAAAGGCGCCGGAAAAAAAATCCCCAGTATTTTCCGATCCCCGAAAAAAAAAAACCCGTAGAAGAAATAGCGTTGACTGAATGGAAATGAATAGAAGATGATACTTAAGTATTAAATACACAATAACAAATTTTGTTGTCGTAGGGGGTCAACACTAAGCAGTAGACCTACTGTAAACCAGTCACCTGTGACTGGTGTTTACAATGACTCGCTCAACGTCTAATGTATTGTCTAACGTATTGTCCAAAAGATGAGTGGCTTCATCTCATTTTTTATCGGAACTGTGTACCTATCCAGTGTGTACTTGTGAGAAAATTAATTCTGTCAATCAATAAAATTTCGAAAAAAAGAAACTTTCCTAATGTTTTATTAAAAAAAAATGTTTTTTTCAACAATTTTTTTTTCATTCGGAAATTAGTTGACCTCTTGGCATCTTTCAAAAATCCCGTTTGTAGCCCCATGAAAGCCCTATAGATCGCCACAGTGAAATCGGATCAATCTGGGGCGCCCCAAAATGGATTCTACGTCCAAAAAACGACGTAGAAAAAACTTCGAAAACGACACCTCCCTCGATCCCATAGCCCCATAAAAAAAACCCTCCCGCAGCCCCATTTTAGCCCCATAGCGCCCCACGGGTTTGAGCGATCGGGCTGATCCGGGCACAACTAGATGGCACAACATTTTTCTTGTTGGGGATTTTTTTTCCGCCCTGGAGTATTCTTAGGGGATTTTTTTTCCACCCTGCAGGATTTTTTTCCGGGTACTTTTTTTCCGGGGTTTTTTTTTCCGGGGAGTTAAAAATTTTTTTCCGATTACCAAAAAACACAAAGTGGTTGTTGCTGAAGGTGCCGACGTCCAATCCAACGAGGAGAAAGGGGGCAATTATTCTTCTGCTGATGGTCAGGCTTCTTCAGGCGTCCTCTTCTGGACGGGGATGAAGCGATCAGGATTCTTATGGCCCTGAGCTGGTTGGGTTCTGCAAGATATTATGGAGATACAGGAACTTTAGGCTGGACCAGTTCTCAACGTATTGGGCTTTCGTGTTTTACCGCTGGCTCCCCACCCCTTTTGTCATTGTATTCTCGCCAAAACCCTTCACCTTCTCAGTCAAACCCGAAATCAATTCGTTTTTTCCCTTATCATTCCAGACAGTATTAAATACGTAAAGAAATTTTATATTTCTTCAACCATAGAAGTAGTAAACCTGTTTTATTTTTTTATTGTGCCTTCAGGCCCGAATCTCCGGCAGACGGTTTAAACCTAATTAGAAACCATTGCTGTGTTGTTTATTTTGAATCTGGTGATATTTTATGCTTGTATTTAGAATAAATCACTTTCTTCTTCTTCTTCTTCTTCTTTCGTCGTTTATGCGTTGTAATGACACTATAAACATAAAACAGTTGTTTGCTAAAGAGGCTGACGTCCAATCTAATGAGGAGATTATTATTATTAGGGGAAAATTATTCTTCTGCTGATGGTCTAAAATTTTTACTACAAATAATAAAAAAATAATAATTCTATATCAAAATAATATATAATTTAAGAAAACATATTTCTCTCCAATCTCCCAGGTGTGAAAAAATTCCCATTGTTTTCTATTGTAGAACTTATCAATTCATCCGTGTGGTACAATTCATCCAAGTTGAACAAGCCAAAGAGGTCACCCACCTTCCCGCAATGGGCGTTCTCTATCGCAATTGTTACCTGGAGGTAATTGGCGAGTAATTGAAGGTTTGAGGGCTTCGGTCCGTCAGGCAGGCGGGCATGTCTGGCCATTATCGTGTCCGTCCCAACTTGGGAGGCTGACACCTATCCTGATGGACCCAACAGCACCTACCCCGTTGAGCTCGTCAGACAATTTGACACTTCCATAGAGGATGTGAACGTTTTCGAGGCGTTAACACCCGAGTCTTGGACTCTTTTCGGTAAACCCTCAGATCCGCAGAGAACCAACAGGGCCTGGTGTAGGAGCTGAACCCGTTCTACGGGTATTTTTTGTGGATTCCATTAAATGGAAATTATTTTAAAAAATTTTTAATAATTAAATTTTTTTAAATAATTATTTTAAATTTTTCTTCTTCTTTTAATTTAATTTTTAAATTTTTTTTTTGTGAGTGGGAAACAGTCACCTCAAAAACGAGACCCCACCTTGATAAACTCCAACCAAAACACGTTGAAAACGTGCTATTCATACTGTACCTACCAACTAAACTCAGTAACGAGTATTTTGTTCAAATTTTAGATTTGTAGGTACAACTAAAACCAAAAGGGCCCGATGTGGTTGTTCCATTTGGTGTGTTGACTTTTCGAGTGTCAAAAAGGCCTAAGAACTGAGCCGGTCGAGAAATGAGAAAGGAAAATGGCAACCGATAAACGTGAGTGGGATGAAAGAGAAAGAAGAAGGAGAAAAAGCGATCAGACGGTAACGGAGCCACTTCCCAAGGAAAGTAATGTTTATTGAAAGGAAGTAGCGTATTGAGATAAGGTCGTTTATCCGAAGAACCTCATCTTCCTGTCGAAGAAGCTTCCGCTCTGTAAAGGAACTTTCGCCTGGCAAAAGGGGTTCGTAAATGGAGCAGGGGTGGGACAAAAGAATCAACGGACGGGGGAAAAGGAGGAGGGGAGTTAGTAAAAAGACACACAAAAAAGAGTTTCCTCCGATAGCATCTTTCGCAACACTAGCGACATCTAATCTTGGTTAACCTTCCCCTCCGCAGACTTCGCCGGGATTCAACCTTAACACCCCTTCTCCGTCTTAGGCTATAAAAGGGGTATCTCCTGGGAGTTTACGGGCAGGATCTTCGGAAAACTTCAATCCGATCTTTTTTTTCCGTCGAAGGCTTCAACACGTAAAAGAAAAAATGTGCACATTTAGATCGTCAAGCTGCAATTGACGTTACTACTTTAATTACCTTTACACGAGTCAAAAAATGTGTCAGCCATTATTAAATTAATAATGAAAGGAAACGCTGTTTTTAAGACAACTGCAAAACTTTTTAGTCCTTTTTTTCTACCTAGAATTTTAGAGTATTAAATACTTTTGTGGTAGGTAGGTATAATACCATGCCTGATAATAATTATTAAGGTGTTAGGTACTAATACATAGGTGCTTTGCCCTAAAGGCATCGTGCAACTCGAGTCAGAGAACTTTTGGGGGACCACTTATTGACGAAAAACACAAATACTGTTCAAATCAAAAATCTTCTTTTCTTCCAAAATTATAGCTCACCGATTTGATGGTTCTATTAAAAAAATAGCGTTGGTCAAGATGATCCATTAAAATTTCAACGTAATCAAGGCTGATTGTTGAAGTATCGAAATCGAGAATTTCAAGTTCGACCCGCCAAAAACGCTGCAAATTTTACCCAAGGGTTTATTAGGCTTTTGAATGCACTTTTGGTTTATTATTCTTGGAATAATACACCTATGTTTTCGCGACGCGGGTCGACGACTCCGATCGGGCTCAAAATTTGACATTATCCGTTTCAAGAGGTCTACATTCTAAATCCGAAATGTCCGTCCGCCGTCCGCCGTCCGCCGTCCGCCGTACGCCGTCCGCCGTCCAGGCCGTTTTGGGCAGTAGGAATTTTTTTAAAAATCTGAAATTTTGACAAAATACTTGGTTTACCATCTAGTTGTGCCCGCAAGGTTTTCAGTCCGATCGCCCAAACCCGTGGGGCGCTATGGGGCTATAATGGGGCTACGGGAGGGGTGTTTTGAAGGCTTTGAGCTATGGGATCGAGTTAGGTGTCGTTTTCGAAGTATTTTTGGACGTAGAATCCATTTTTTGGGGTCCCGGAACGATCCGATTTCACTGGGACGATCTTTAGGGCTTTCATGGGGCTAAAAATGGGATTTTTGAAGGATCCCAGGATGTTAAATATTTTTCGAGTAAATAATAAAGGATTTTTGAAAAAGAAACATTTTTGAAAAAAAAATTAATAAAAAAAATTTTTTTTTTAGATTAAAACCCAAAAAAAATTTTTTTTTAAATTTTTTCATTGACAGAATTAAATTTCTTCACAATTAACGTATATCAAAGAATAATAAACCCTTGTGTAAAATTTGCAGCGTTTTTATCTCCGTAGTGCCCCACAGGTCAAGGCGATTAAGCTCAAAAGTATTTGTGAAAGTATGAGAGTTTTTTCACATTTTTATAACCGAAGTTGGGTTGGAAGGACTTTTCGAGATTTGACACAATTTTTAAATAAATTTAAATAATAATTTTTTTAATTGTTATTGATGAGAGAAATAATATCTCGGTATGAATTCAGCACTCATGAATTCATTTTTCGACATCTATAATTATATTATAATGAAACGTACGTCCGGCCACCTCACCGTTTTGGGCAGATGGTATTTTTCGGACCTTTTTTTTTTTTTAAGTTTTGATTAAATACAAATTAAATATGAATGCAATTCTTGGTGTTCAGTGTTTTCAACCGCCCGAACCCGTGGGGCTGTAACAGCCTGAGTCTGAGACCCCCTTAAAGAGATTCTACTTCCAAATTTTTGAATTTGAAGATATTTAATATCTTTTTTCGAAGATATTTAATATCTTTGAAAACGGCACCTCTTTTGAATTCTTGTCCGAAGACGTTCAAATGCCCTGTTTGCAAGACAGTAACAGTTACTGTCTTGCAAACAGGGCATTTGAACGTCTTCGGACAAGAATTCAAAAGAGGTGCCGTTTTCAAAGATATTAAATATCTTCGAAAAAAGATATTAAATATCTTCAAATTCAAAATTTTGGAAGTAGAATCTCTTTAAGGGGGTCTCAGACTCATCAAATTTCACCGTGGGGATTTACGGGGCTTTCGTGGGGCTGTTGAAGGTTGCCAGGAGGTCGAGTAAGGCGTCATTTTCTGAATAATTTTGAACGTAAAATCCATTTTTCCTAATCTGTTCAAACACTGTACAAAATACCTTTTTTCATTAATTTTTTTTTCGCGACTTTTATTGAAAGAGAATTAAATGTTTGCACAATATACACCATGGAATAATAAAATAAAGCCTCGTGTAACATTAAATGTTACAAATTTACTTGCAAATTTTGCAGCGTTTTAAAAAAACTGTTTAAAATAATTTTTTATTGACACGATAAATATTAATTTTTGCACAATACTAATGAACCCTCACGTTCAGGTTAAAGGATGGACAATTTCTTTAAATTTTAGATTCGTTTTTAGTTCAAATTCGAAATTTTTAGTTCAAATTCGAAATTTTTAGTTCAAACTACGTTTTCTGAGAGGTTCGAATTCTGGAGGGAGGGGGATATTTTCAAGGTAATTTTGGGTGTACCTTCCATTTTCTGTACCATACACTTTTTTGAAATTTTCTATATTTTCAATCTAGATTTGGATTTTACGCAAGTTGTTATCTGGTTTGAGGGCAACAGCACGTCGCTGCGTTCGGCTGATGACTAAATCAGGTTTTGGTGGGGGGGGGGGAGGGGGGAGGGGGCTGTTGATGGGAGAAGCACGAGGCTGTAAAGTGGGTCGAAAGCTAATAAGTTGAGTCACTCGGCGTTATGGAGTTGTACGGAAGGAGAAGTTGGAGAAGAGAAGTGGCAGGAAAAGGAGCGAAAGTCGACGAAGAACAGCGAAAAGCGGTGAAGCCCCCCAACGTTGGGGGTTGAAGGAGGGGGTTTAAAGGGGTTAGATATGTCAATTATCCGGGGGCGGCGGGGCGGGAGGCGGTTTCAACCCCCACCCCTGCGAGAGACCGGCCCTCCCCACCGGGTTTTGATAGAGGAAGGAGAACCTCGAGAGAAAAAGACCCCACGATGAGATACCCCCTGGGAAAGGGAGGGGTGTTAGTGTCTAGGGTGGTGGTGGCGGGGAAGGCCTCTTTCCGTGGGGAGGGGTGTGGGGTGCCCGTGGGTTGGCCGCAGAACACAACCGCTTCGTGGCCACCCTCCAATCCCAGTCCCTCCGCCCGACAAAAAAAAAACACAGGCAACCGGCCCCCCCAAAGAATATCGACGGAAAAACAGCGCCGCAGAGGAGTGGGGATGGAAAAAAGGCAGCGTAGGAGTCGGGTTTTTCCACCAGTCGAGCTTTGAGGCTCAAGCCGAGCGCCTGACGGCTAACGACGTCGTCCATCTTATGTCATCAATCAGCCAAAAAAAATTTCTACGGGAAAAAAAAAGTTTTTGTTCAGTTCTTACAATTTTGTGTTCGTTCTGTTCTGTTTTGTTTTGCATCTTGAAGACTTCTCCGTGAAGTGGTTTGTTCTTTTTTTTGGAGGGAATTTCGTTTTCGAAATTACGCTCCCGAAGATTTTTGATAGTGCAGTGTGAAAGCCCGATGCATCTGCCGGGCGGGACGGCGGAGACGGCCATGTGGGGGGAGATGTACGGCGGGGTTTGTTCGGCCCTCAGCGAGCATCACGGCGAGCTCATACAAACAGGAAGCCCGAGCATCCTCTGCTCAGCCCTCCCCAACCACTGGAGGTCCAACAAGTCCCTGCCGGCGGCTTTCAAAGTCGTTGCTTTGGACGACGTCATCGACGGCACTGTAGTGACAGTGCGAGCCGGCAACGACGAGAACTTCTGCGCTGAACTGAGGAACTGCACGGCCGTCATGAAGAACCAGGTGGCCAAATTCAACGACCTCCGGTTCGTCGGGAGGAGCGGCAGAGGTGAGATTTCACTCGAGTGGTTTTGAGGGGGACGACGGGTATTCGGATGCAGTCTGTCTCTTTTGGAACGGTCCAAATTTAGCACAGAAGACTTGACAATTGCACGCTCCAATAAGAACGTCCTCTGAATTGCCCCTGAAGATCTTAAACCAGACCATTGAGGACCAATCCGCTGAAGACACCCCTAAAACGCCTTAATTCTGACATTTCAGAAATTTTCTCTTCTGTTCTGGTCTGGTTTGCAACACTCAAATCTTTCGCCTCAAAATTCCTCATTTCGTGTTTCAGACCGTCTAAATCCTAAAATTGCCACATCCTCTCATTCGCGACGGTATAAATTTCCTCCAAATTTGAAATGTTTACAATACTCGCTCTCAAATGGGAGTTTCGGCAAGTTTTGCCTAATGAGGCCGTTTTAAAAGTTGATTTTTGAACGTATAATCCATTTTCTGGGGTCCATAACCATCAAGTTGATATACTGACCTAGTCAGCGGGTTTCAAAACCAAAATCCTCGGAAACGACCGTTGTAGCTATCATGCAATCAAAACTCATTTCATTGTTCACCATTTACGACTCCCGTCAATTCTCAATCTACAATAGTAATAAATACAAGAGTAATAAAGTCCACATATAACTTTTAAGTACTTTTTCACATTCCATTTCAAGTCAAAATCTTCACCGTCTGGAGAAGTGAAACATTTGATCAGCACAATATGTAGTGTTTCAAGAACTCGACTGATTGTTGATGTAATGTAAGCTGGAAGCGGCGAGATAGTGGGAATCTACCTTATGAAAAAGACGATTTCAGACGAGGTACTTAGTAGTACAAGTTATTATAATTTTATCGTGGAAATAGACTACCTGCTTCGTCTGAAATTGTCTTCTTTTTTATGATTATTGATGGTTGCCTTCAAATTGTTTGATTTGAAAAATAATATGACATTGGTGATACACCAAGATGAAAATGACAATAAACGAAGGTTTTATCAGCAGTGTGTTTGAAATAAGTAGTAGGTAACTATTTGCGCTGAAATTCAAATTCATCAACTGTTGCACTGAAGTCAGTAGGATTCATACAATATTGCTACTTCAAAGTTTCGGTTTTTCAACATCGCGAAATCCGCTAAAAAGGCGCTCTCTTTCAAAAAGCCATATTACCTGTTGATTATTTCGCCCACGAATATCGAATTTTAGGTTTCTGATCAATAAAATCTGGTGTCTGCTCCAGCAAAACTGTTTTGTGCTCAATGAATACCGGTTTCTGCTCACTTAAAACTGGCTTCGCTCGCTAGAGACCGACGTCTCCTCCCTCAACACCGGTTCCTGCTCACTTAAATACCAGTTTTGCTCAGTAGAGACCGACGTCTTCACTCTCAAAAACCGGTTTCTGCTCACTTAAATACCGGTTTTGCTCAGTAGAGACCGATTACCCTTAAAACCAGTTTCTGCTCACTTAAATACCAGTTTTGCTCGCTAGAGACCGACGTCTCCTCCCTCAACACCGGTTTCTACTCACTAAAAACGTCTTACAATGTAGAAAACCTCTCTCCACAGAGATCCCTGTAAATTTTACAACTTTTGCTAAAGCAAATACTATTTAATTTCATCAATAAAATGCTGAGCACCAGCCGAAATGCAGTAGAAACGTTTTCCCAAGGTTTTGTATATATAGCCGGCCCTCTCATCTTGAATTTGGACCGTTTTCACGTCGTCAGGTTATTTCTTTCCTCGGTTTTGTGCTCGAAAACGTCTCATTTCAATTTATGCCACACATGCAGAAATGTGTATCTGTACTTCAACGATGGTACGAGGCAAAAATTGAAATTGACGTAATCGAGCACAAAAAAAAAAAAGGTATCGAGAAATGTATCGTCTGTGCTACGAGGAAAATGTCACAACTCTAAATGCAATCAAATTTTTGGTGGTGGTGGTGGTGTGAGGGGGGGTTTAAATATAATAACTTCTCCCTATCAATCGTCATTCTTGAGGGATTTATGCAAACATTCGTGTATTTGGAATCGTATTTGGGTCAAAATGAAATAGTTATACAGGAATTTTAAAAAAGGGAATCTTTATTTTGACTCTTCTGTAAAATTTAGTTTTTTCGAGTTGTCACTTTTTTTTGCGGGCCGGCGAACAACAATAACATCTGATGTTATCTACTAAATTCTATTCGAAGCTATTATAGTTGGTTTGGTCTAAGGCCGCTACGCGTCAGGCGCCGGCTCTAAATAAGTTGCCCCAATTTCGTTCTTTTTTTTCTTGGCTAATAGGAACAAATTACTTCCCCAGCTTGTAAATCTTCCTCGTTAATTGCTTTGTATGGCAACAATCCCGGCGTCCACCCCTTCGCCGACTCAAAGTGCAGTCTAAACATTCTTTTCCCTCTTCGAAAAACGGGGCGTCTCTTTCCAAGCTCGAAGAAATATTTCAGGCAGTTGACGGCGTTCGCGGTGACGTCGGGCAGCTGCCCCGTTTGGAACGGACATCAAAGGTTTTCCCCTCGACTGGGGCTCAGCCGCACGTTTTTGTGGACACCGGGAATTCCTTTCAATTAGCCGATTTCAAAGTGGGGTCTGAGTGGTTTGAAGTCATTCGGGATGATGCTTTTCGGCTATTACCATCCTTTGGGCTTAATTTAGCGGTCTGGTGTGTTACAGCGTCTAAGAGTCGGCCAGAATTCTTTGTAACAAAGCAGTCGCCAAATTAGTCATAACACTGAGACAAAAGATTTACACTTGGTTTTATTAGGTATTCCTTTAGTTCTGGGCTTGTCGGCAAGGGCTAAACCCCAAATAAAATACTCCACATCCACAACTGTCGAAAACACCGCCTATTTCAAGGGGTGGATTACGAAAGCGCCAAATTTTTAGAAACGATTGCGCCAATTTTTAAATAAAAATCATATCGAAAGTACGAAACCGACGGTGAATGCGCCGGTACCTCCAATTTCTTGTCAGTTTTTAAAGCACAAAAGCGCCTCTGAAAAAGGTTCGTACGCACATGAAGGTACGTCCTGTGGTAATGGTCGTTAACACGCAGAAACATGAGGAACCTGAGTCTCGCTTTTTCCAGTTTTTCGGCTATAACTCGAAAACTAAGCATCGCAGACAAAAGACGTACTATTACAAAGTTAAAGAGCATAAAATTCTGCGTCGAACGACCTCCTTCAACATTAGAATCGGTTCAGCCGTTTAGCCACAATAAAGCGTAAAAAATGGGCAATTTTTTCCAACTTGGCTGAAAAATAGGATTCGCTCATGATTCAACCCCTGTAACTTAGGCCCTATGAGCAGATTGTACAAATGAATTGGCTCAAAACACGAGTTCCACAGACCATCAAATTCCTTAACTCAAAATCTATAGGGGTTGAACATGAGCGAATTATATTTTTCAGCCAAGTCGGAAAAAATGCCTATTTCACGCTTGGTTGTGGCTAAACGGCTGAACTGATTCCAATGTTGAAGGAGGTCGTTCGACGCAGAATTTTACGCTCTTTAACTTTGTATGAGTGCTTTTTTGTCTATTATGCTTACTCTTTGAGTTATAGCCGAAAAACTTGAAAATGTGAAGCTCGCAGGTTCGTAATGTTTCTGCGTGCTGACGCTCGTCTGACGAACTGAACCTTTTTCAGTGGCGCTTTCGTACCTTAAAAGCTGAAAAGAAATTGGAGGTAGCGGCGCATTCGTAATTCGCCGATTTCAAGATGCACCACAAAAAAAAAAAAAAAAAAAAAAAAAAATTCACAGTTCCTGTCAATAGAAACTTCCGAGAAGAATAATTTGGTTTGGGCTCCTGACCTACTGTTACGGTTTCCCAAATTAAAGAGTTTTCGTTGACTAATGTGTCTGGTTCACGGTGGGTAACAAGAGCTGTAAACGTGTGGTTGACAGTGACGGTACCTGATTTTGGACCAAAGTGGGTCAAAAGTGATGGGGCCATAAACGCCTTCTGGTGAAAGTTGGAGTGAATCGTAAATTGTAACGTCAGATTTGTGAGGAACTTCGGGAAAAGAGTAATTTTTAACAATAAACTTATGGAAGCTGTTTAAAATTGCAACATGCCGAATCCAAACTTTGTCCATTCGCGATGGTTATACGACTAACTTGATTTGGGGGTCTTCGGGGGTTGGATGTGAATCTCTGGCGGACTCGTTGGCTCCCCACACATTTGAGGCTGTTAGGGTTCGAACTTCCGTGCGGCTGGTGGACCGAAGACCCCCCATCGCATTTCCGGCTCATTTGGGACTCCGGTAATATCGTTGAATGAGAGAAACGGTTTGGTCAGACATCTTTGGGCAGGGGAGCTGACGCGAAGAAATAAACTAAATACGCCATTGACAAAAACGAATAATTTTGAACGAATTTTTTGTTTGTTCATTTTCAGGAAAAAGCTTCTCGATAACGATAGTCATCGGATCGTCCCCTCATCAACTCGCCACCTACACCAAAGCCATCAAAGTGACTGTAGATGGGCCCAGGGAGCCTAGATCTAAGTCAAGTGAGTGTAAGCTACCCTCATACTAATTTATTATTATCTTATTCTTTTATTATTCTTTGAAACAAATTCATAAATCTACAGTTTTAAATTTCGCTGCGTATCTGCTATATCCACACACAGGAAATTGTTATACTCTCTTCAAATTCGATTACACCAGCGCTTTGAATCTTTTTTTTTTTTTTTTGTAAATATAGTACTAATGAGGTGGGAAAGTCAATGGCCTGTTTTGGGGACTTCTCCTGTAAAAAGACGATTTCAGACGAAGTAGTCTATTTCCACGATAAATAAAATAACAATTTGTAGACGCGTTTCGGTTTACTAAACCATCATCAGTACAATACAGAATGAGGAAGTTGTGAGAAGTTCCGTATATACAAAAGTGAATGTGCCTTCTTATGGGCGTGGCATTAGAAAGGTGGCAAGAAAAGAGAATGTGAAAGGCAAATAGGTGAAAGGAAAGGTGAAGGACTTCTCCTGATTCAAATCTGGTATTTGCTCCTTCAAAACTGGGTTTCTGCTCAGTTAAATCGGGAATCAGCCTCGTCAAAATCGGTTTTCTTCCCAACCAAATTTAGCATCAGCTCCCTCAAGACCGGTTTTCTTCTCTTTCAAATCAGGTATTTGCTCCCTCATAATTGGTTTTCATCTCTTTCAAATCAGGTATCTGCTCCCTCATAATTGGTTTTCATCTCTTTCAAATCAGGTATTTGCTCTCTCAAAACCGGTTTTTATCTCTTTCAAATCAGGTATCTGCGCCCTCATAATTGGTTTTCATCTCTTTCAAAACAGATATATGCTCTCTCAAAACCGGTTTTCATCTCTTTCAAAACAGTTATCTGCTCTCTCAAAACCGGTTTTCATCTCTTTCAAATCAGGTATCTGCTCTCTCAAAACCGGGTTTCTTCTCCTTCAAATCAGGTATCTGTTCCCTCAAAACCAGTTCCCATCTCTTTCAGATTAGGTCTCTAAGGTCCTCATTATGCTGAGGCAGATTTCGAGTGAAGGGACACACTCAAGTTAAGGCTGAGAGGGAAACATTTGCTCTCCCAGAAATTAGCGTATCAATGCCTGATGGATCATGTTTTCTGATCCCAGATGATCTGACAGATGAGAGACTGTTGTTATTTGCTTCCAAAACATTGCTGGAATCAGTTAAGAAACCTTTTTTTCGGAGATGGCACTTTCAAGGCCTTAAATTAATTACATATTAATGTTATTAATAAAGATTATTAAACCTGAATTCACCGTTTATATGACAATATATTCCAGTTGAACCTGTCAATTTATAAGGAAACTCTCAATAAGCACCAATATTAAAACTGTCAAATAAGAATAGGTACATGGTAACCCTTCAGCCTCTCGTCTAAGTAGCAAGAAGTAGCTTTTGTGCTATTCTACTAGTTGGGAGCTCCCTTTTCGTCGCTCTCTCTTTTCATTGTCTCTTATCTCCATCCTTTCAAAGGAAGGTTCATCTCAAGGGATGTTTCCCCCCAGCCTCTTAAACAGCCATCCTCGAGGCCTTAAGCGCATGGAGGCGGTCCCCGGGGAATTTAGCCCGCCTCTAAATTATTCCGCAACATCTTCTACGTCTATACGTCTTTCCAACACCAAACATCCGCTTGTTTCTATTCTAAAATCCCCCCCGAAACTTTCAGCACATTCAGGCGGTATCGGATTTATTGCAAGTACGCTATTGCAGTGTGCAAATTCTGATAATTGCAATGAGTCCGTCCAGGCTTTCACCTAATTAAGTATGACGAGGTATTGACTATGCGTGGCATCTAATCAAATGATTACTTTGATCTGTCGCCTGCCGGAGGGTGATGCGCTTTTCAGTGGATTTGGCGATGGTGAATATCAGAGTAAAAGGTGCGTCAACGAGAGGATTAACTGTAGGGTGACTGGCGAGAACAGGGATTTGAATGACCGACTCTAAATCCGCTATTCGCCAGGGAAGAACAACGCGGGCAGGTCGGTTTGAAAGCTCGAACATATTATGAGAATCGGGTTAAAGCTGTGGAATCGGGACGCCGACACCACCGAGGGAAGAGTGCATTTCTAGGGGAGCTTAAAACTGAGCTAAAATCAACACATGGATGTTGGTTGGGTGGATGGTGTAAAGGGAGTGCTGGGAGAGATGAAGAATCAATGGGTCAAACTGTGTCGGAGAATCAATTCACATACCAGGGCGCAATACTACCAACACCGCCAGGGCTTGAGGCTGTCCATCATGGACTCAAGCGGAACTTAATCCGCACATCATAGATGGTTGAGTGGCATGACAAGAAACTAACGACGCAGTCCATCGAGAACTGCCATTGTGGATGCCCATATAGATATCTCCGGAGATCTCCGAAACCCCCATCTTCAACTTTCCACGACCTGCCTGATCCAATTCCACCTTCCCACACGTCAATGGACGGAACCGTTGAAAGGTTTTGCGTTTGTGCGGGGACGACCAGCCGAACCGCACAGAATCCCAGAGATTCGCCTGTTTTAGAGCTTGATTCGATTCGGATTTTCGGGTGTAAATGGCGCAGGGGGGCAACAGAGTGATACCGTTACCTCTCGCCTCAATTACCATAATGGATATCCTCGATGGGCCCAAATAGTTAGCGTAGGTGGAGTTTGTTACAGGTAAACATCACAGGCTTTCCCAACCTATTCATCTGGGACTTGAAAAAGCCCCGCCACGGTAGCAAATTGGTTGCCAACCCCCTCCTTCATCGTCCGAATAGATAAACACGGTGATTGTCGCTGTTTAGTGATTTCACGTGGTCCTTAATGATTACGAGAGGCATGTGGGTCTATACTTTACTCGTAGCACCGTCGGACGTTGTAATCCCGAAAAGTTGATTTTAGCGCTCGATCGAATTACACACAAAACAGACTATGAAAATTTGCTTTAATGAAGAAAAAAAAACTGCCATATTCACCCATGACGTAAATAAAAATCCTTTTAAAAATTGATTTAACGTCCAAAAATACTTCAAAAACAATACCCCTTGACCCTCAAATGTAAATCCTTCAACATCACCGCCTGTAACTTTTTAGGTCCCTACGGTGGTGGAACCAGTCTCATACGCTTTAGTGGAAGATCTCCAGTTTTTACTCAATATATTGGTCTGATGTCGTCTGACGAGCTTTGGAGAGGTTGATATCGTTAGACCAACTCTTTAAGAAAATGTAGAAACCAAGAAAATGTCAAAATTTGGTTCCTATGAATTACAATTAATTTATTTCGAAAGTAGTTTTTTTCACCAGAGTCATACAGGGTGAAAAGTGGGTGTCACCAGTGTCATACACCCTTCGGAACCAGTTTCATACACACCTCATAAAACATTTAAAAATCCTTTTTAGTTGAAATTTAAGGATCAAGAACAGAATATATACGCACATTATACTTTATGTACCATTTGTTGGAGCTCCCAAGAGTTCGGAATTTCGAAAATCGTTCCCAGTTCTTCAGAAACAGCAGGTTCCAGTGTCGTACACCCCTGGACCCAGTATCATACACCCCCTGTGTGATACTGGTCATTGTGATTGCAATGTCCAGCAAAGGTTGTGAGATAAATTTCAAGTCCTAACAAACTAAAATAACAAAAATGCGATTTTTTGAAAGTTTCGGGTTTTCCCAGTATTATACACCTGAGTATGATACTGGAGAATTGGTGTTTATCAGGTCCCCAGTATCGTACACCCTCTCAAATCAAGTAAAAACCTATTCTTTTGACAAAATTATCGGCGGAAATGAATTCTACGAGTCCAAATACATGAAAAATCGCCCCTACAGGATTACAGTAAGATAAAAATGTGTGGTAAAGTGAAAGCAAGTAGAGCTTACCGTCTTATCCAAAACGCTACGGCGACGCCATGAACCGAATGAAACTCGAGGTATCCTTGGTAAACACCAAATAACCACAGAAAAACCTTCCTCAGTGCTGCAAGTTCTTATGAGGGCCGTTAGATAGACCCACTGGAAACTTCCTAGTTAAGAGGGAAGCAAATAGAACGCCGTGAACTCTTATTATTTGAAGTTGAAGATGCAAGTGTATGACACTGGGTGGGTGTATGAGACTGGTTCCACCACCCTACAGAGTTGAAATCGTGCAGACCTAACCAAATGGAAAACCGAGTCGGTATGCTGTCCAAAAAGTCAGTTTTTAAAAACAGCGGAGGTAATGTTCGGCGTACTTAGGAAAACTGCAGAATTTTTCATTTCCTGAATTTGCTTGAATCATATGAGTTTGGGTCGAGGGACCAGAGTGTGACATGATGGTAGTGATTTGACGTTTCGCCGTGTAAAAGTGAAAATGAAAGGCATAGGAGTGTTTTGCGGACGACCTTCTGAATTCTGAAACACAATAGGTACCTACCTTTTTGGTTTATTATTCTTGGAATAATACACCTATGTTTTCGCGACGGGGGGTCGACGACTCCGATCGGGCTCAAAATTTGACATTATCCGTTTCAAGTGGTCTACATTCTAAATCCGAAATGTCCGTCCGCCGTACGCCGTACGCCGTCCGCCGTCCAGGCCGTTTTGGGCAGTAGGAATTTTTATAAAAATCTGAAATTTTGGCAAAATACTTGGTTTACCATCTAGTTGTGCCCGCAAGGTTTTCAGTCCGATCGCCCAAACCCGTGGGGCGCTCTGGGGCTATAATGGGGCTACGGGAGGGGTTTTTTGAAGGCTTTTAGCTATGGGATCGAGTTAGGTGTCGTTTTCGAAGTATTTTTGGACGTAGAATCCATTTTTTGGGGTCCCGGAACGATCCGATTTCACTGTGGCGATCTACAGGGCTTTCATGGGGCTAAAAATGGGATTTTTGAAGGATCCCAAGATGTTAAATATTTTTCGAGTAAAAAATACAGAATTTAAAAAAAAAAACTTTTTTGAACAAAAAAATCCAACAAAAAAAAATTTTTTTGAGATAAAAATCCAAAAAAAAAATTTTTTTAATTTTTTCATTGACAGAATTAAATTTCTGCACAAGTAACGTATATCAAAGAATAATAAACCCTTGTGTAAAATTTGCAGCGTTTTTTGTGAAGTCTTCGGGCGGGAAAAGGTTTCAGGCGGGTTTTTTTGGGCAATCTGGAGGAGATTATCCATCGACACCTCGTGATATTCTTGTGATTTCTGTAAGGAGGTAAGAGTTTTATCTCGCTTCACAATGCCCTTTTCATTTCCAAATTGTATACTCCAAATGGTTTTTCCCAATCAGTCTTTTGCGTAGATTTCACTTATGCTACCAGTTTTTGGAAATCATCAGAGACAACGTGTGAAAATCCAAATGTCAATTACCAGTCCCCAAACTGATGCCATCCTCAGTGTTTGACAGTGCTGTCAATTACTGACCCTTTCCCAATTTTCCCTCTCCTACTTTTTTTTTTTTTTTTTTACTTCCAAGTGAAGGTAAAATCGTAGTACAGGAGATCATATTAAACGTTGTAGAAAATCAAATGCTGGATCAGTGTATGTCATTGTTGAATGTACGTCAAACAATGAGTTGGGAGGTTTCAGTCTTTGAAAGCTAGTATTTGCCTGCCAATCACTGGATATCACTTGCTGGTGCAACCATAAATTTGGCTGTCAAAAACAGGGTCAAATGAAATTCGAAAAAACGCATTTATTATGGTTTGTGGCTTGAATGAGTGATTTTCAATACTGAGTACTGGGGCAGCACGTACCATAGGATTCAAGTTTGAACAAAGGGAAAAACCGGACTTCATTGCTTATAAAAATGAAAATTTCTCTCACGGCGTCAAACACTGGTTGTTAAATTATTTAACAAAAAATCCGTATTTGTGTAATTTAAAATTATTTTTAATTTAAAAAAATCACTTTATGGACAGAATTAGTTTTTGGGCAAAGTACGAAATGAAAATAATTTGCTTCTTCTGTTCAAAATGTATCAAACGTATCGATACTCAAAAATATCAATTATTTTTGAAAATATCGTATCGATACTATTAGATACTTTTAAAAACTATCAACACGATACTATTAGATACTTTAAAAAACTATCAACACGATACATTTCGATACTTAAAAAAGTATCGAAATGTATCGTGTTGATAGTTTTTAAAAGTATCTAATAGTATCGCCATATTATGGCGTACGTTAGGCGAACACTGCCATAATAATAATTATTATTGTCGTGGTTGACAATGATTGAACTTTGACAATAATGGAAAATTATTGTCATTATCGACAATGACAACGGTTTTATTATTAGCCATTTTCATTACGCCTGCCAAAATATACTCATTGTGATTTCTTCACAATAAAACTGTTTATATTTGGAAATGAATCCCACGCAGTTTCGACCATTCGTGCTTTTTTCCCTCCCGAAACCAGATTACAACATCAAAAATAGGTTTACGAGTCGAAGTTGTCGGGTCTGTTTTGCTTCTCGGTCTTCGAAGACGTTTCATGGCCGAATTCCCGCCCTCAGGGATAGTTTTACGGTCAAACAACCTGGCATTTCAGTGTAAACCAATAACCCGATAGACTCCCGTTGTGGAAACACCAGGCGGGGTTTACGGCCCACCCAGCTTTTGTGGAAGGGGCTCCAGCGAAACCTATCCCCAGCCGTTTAACTTACCGGTAAATCATTTCGGTCTCTCATTCAAAACAATCAGGCACATCCGTTCCCAATTATCACAACGGGGTTAAACTTAGCTCATAAACTTCCAGTCAAATGGTCGTGAGTTAGCTCTGTGCTTTCCTTTCCGGGTCACAAAAAAGTCTATTTTGAACCCCCCCCCCCCCCATTTCATTATACATGTGCATAGTTAGTTTTTATAATCGGTGAACACAAAACTCCTGACGACTCTGTCCAAGTTGTTGGTTTATAAAGTACCTTGGTCGTAGTATACAGCACTCTAAAACTTCTGGGTTAGGGCCTAAATGGTTTTACCTTGACGGGTAGGGCGGGGGTTAAGGCTCTCACACGGGGTTCTCTCTCTTCGTGATTCATAAGATTAGGGATTAGTGAAGAGCAGCTGCGGGGTCTAATTCAGTGGCTGTATTAGGGGGCCACGTCCCACATACCTTTTTCAATGGACTTGGGCTTTAGGAAAGAGGAAAGAGGGGTTGTGGATGGTAAGCCGGCGGCCCGTAAATCTGTTCAGGAACAAAGCTCTTACGGCTCTATACCTCACTACGTCTGACTGGGCGGGGTTATTTCACCACAGCATAACGATATGTGAAGCATCTCCCAGAGTACCATTCTGATTTCTTCACAATCTCTAAAAACGGACTTTTGGTTTAATATTACCTGAATAATCAACCTGTTTGGGCGACAAGGGTCAACAAGTTTGATCGGCTTGTAGAGGTTGATGCTGAGACGGAGATCATGCAGAGCATGCAACCGAGGAAGAGACATCTGAGAAAAAGTGAACGACAGGAGTACATTAAATGTACCAAAATTTAATTTTGGTTTGCTGGAGAAAGACCTCTTTGTCAAAGTGGAACCAGCACGGCCTCCGGCGGCGACTTTCAAACGGTACTTGTTCATATCGTACTCCACCGACACGGACCTCGTTTCTACTCCAATCCAATTTCCTTTTTAAACAACTTAAAATCTGTAGCTAACATTATTAATGTTATTGGCTTGAGAATATTTTTATTTAACCTTCGGAAACAATACCTGCCTGTCATTTAGGGAGACTAGTGTTCAGCATCAAACCTAAAAAATCTTCGGGTATACAACTCATTCCTGTCGCAATGCCAAATTTACCTTTTGGTTTATCATTTCTTGGAAACCGGCTTGCATGTTTGCTGGTTATTTGGGAAGGCCAACGCAAATCCAAAAGTCAAATTAGAACGTGCTTTCGTTTCTCACTCTTAATATTCAAATAATTTGTATTATGAGCACACCAGCTCCAAATGCTTCTAGTCAAGATGTACCTCACAGCCTGTTGAAAGGCGAAAACTACTTCAAAACTTCATTTGTTCATAAACAGGTCAAACAGGGCACTCACGACGATGATTGTACAATTTAATCTGATCGTACATACATTTATGGATCCTGAGGAAGGGGCGAGCATCTCCCGAAAGCTGGAAAATTGAGTAAAAAATCAACCAACATCCGGCCTTTTCTTTTCAAATAACCTGCTTTTGGTTTATTATTCTTGGGAAAAAGAAATGTACGCGTGTCGTCAAAATTTGCCATTATACGTTTCAAGATGCGTAGATTTCAAAAGAGTAATGTCCGTCCGGCGTCCGAGCCGTATTCGAAAGTAGGGATTTTTTAAAATCTAAAACTTAGGGAAACTACTCGTTTTATCATCTAGTTGAGCCCGCACGGTTTTCAGCCCGATCGCCCAAACCCGTGGGGCGCTATGGGGCTAAAAAGGGGCTGCGTGAAGGGTTTTTGAAAGACTTCGGCAGTGGTATCGAGTGGGCTGTCGTTTTCGAAGTATATTTGGACGTAGAATCCACTTTTGGGGGTACCAGCTGGTTCTCTAGAGCCATCCGATTTTACCTAAGGGGCTTTCTTGGGGCTGGAAATGGAGCCTTAAAAGGTGCCGTTTTCCGTATAATTTTGAACGTATACTAAGTATATTATTAAGTATTTTATTAAGTCTTAATAAATGTTTCTGGATACCAAATCTGACTAAACATCGTACGAATATTTTTGATTTTTGGTTTATTATTCTTGGAATAATACACCTATGTTTTCGCGTCGGGGGTCGACGACTCCGATCGGCCTCAAAATTTGACATTATCCGTTTCAAGAGGTCTACATTCAAAATCCGAAATGTCCGTCCGCCGTCCGCCGTCCAGGCCTTTTTGGGCAGTAGGAATTTTTGACAAAATACTTGGTTTACCATCTAGTTGTGCCCGCAAGGTTTTCAATCCGATCGCCCAAACCCGTGGGGCGCTATGGGGCTAAAATGGGGCTACGGGTGGGGTTTTTTTTAAGGCTTTGGGGTATGGGATCGAGTTAGGTGTCGTTTTCGAAGTATTTTTGGACGTAGAATCCATTTTTGGGGGTCCCGGAACGATCCGATTTCACTGTCGCGATCTATAGGGCTTTCATGGGGCTAAAAATGGGATTTTTGAAGAATCCCAGGAGGTTAAATGTTTTTCGAGTAAAAAATACATAATTTTTGAAAAAACATTTTTGAAAAAGAATCCCCCCAAAAAAATTTTTTTTTTTGAAATATGAAAAACCAAAAAAAATTTTTTTAAATTTTTTTTCATTGACAGAATTAAATTTCTGTACAAGTAACCTATATCAAAGAATAATAAACCCTTGTGAAAAATTTGCAGCATTTTTCATTAATTTTTATTGACATAAAATTAATTTGTGCACAGTTTACCCATTTCAAAGAATAATAAACCGCTGTGTAAAATTTGCTGGGTTTTTTGGTGGAACATATTTTAATCCGTTTGAAGCTATATCGTTCAGTTTGGCATTATTATAATCTTTAACAGATTCCGAATTGGCTTGAATTGGTTCAGGGACTTGCTCTAACGATTTTTCCGAATTAGCCGACGGCACCCCAGCGGATTCACACGAAACCTGAGGCCCCGAGCGTGTTCGTTGTGTGCGACACGATAGACAATCTAGACAATAAGATATTGGCATGAAACCATCTGGCACTCCAGGGCACGTAACCTCCAAGAAACCGTTTGATACGTTCCCAGATCCGTAGTGAGCATGCGGTAAACTCCTATCTGGCAACGCTATTGAAACGGGCTACTAAAACCGTATTTGAAGTGAATAGCGAACAGGCTAAATGCAACCACAAAACCAGACGTAGTGTTCACCTATTCACAGTCGGTTTGCCATCAATAGACCAACGACAAGTCATCAATAGCTCCCCGGAAACCGAACTCAGTCAACCCAGCAACGGCAACCACAGAGAGAAAAGTAGCTACACAAAACCCAAGTTAAATGAGCACCCAGGTATTAAGTTCAAAAAGTATTTCATTTGAAACCATTCCCAGAGAAATTTCCAGAACCTTGATTTGAGTTGTGATCCAATGACTGAAAGCACTTTAAATGTTGCGCTTTACTGATTCAAATCCATCGAATCCTTTTTTTTTTTTTTTCAATATTCTAAAAATTGTTTTTTCAAGAGGGTGGCCTTTGGCACGTCATAGTTTTCATTTCAACCGAATGACATGATAAATCAAAAGCCTCACGATCGGAGTTTATTGCGAAACAAGCGTTCCACCGTGATTACGCTTCGTGTAAAGCCAATTTAGGTGCATAAGCCATAAACAAGGGATTCTGTTTCCAGAGTAGGGAATCGCGGAATACTGAGCCAATTACCAAATAAATGTTTTTCATGGTGAATCCTCCCACCCAGTAGGGAAACCCTCCCTGAAAACAAATTGAAACAAATATTTATTGGGGGCGAGGGTTTGAAAAAGGAATCGAGAGGAGTTTTTTGATGGGAAAAAGAGCGCATTTTTGGGCGATGGGAAAGGGGCAGGGGTTAACCCAACTGTTTGGCCGACAATCCCCATTCTCCCGAGCCCACGGTGTGCTGTAGGGACTACAAAGGAAAATCACTGATGTAGAATGCAAATGAGCTCCGTCCGAAAACCCCCTGGCTGCCCTCTTTTGACTCGACCCACCGAAACCTCGCTGTAATTTGAATGCTTCTCATTTTATGGGGCTTTACAATGAATTCAAGATCCTTCAACCTCAGAGGTGATGGCGAAATTGCCCGGGATGAAATGAAACATTAAATTCGTAATTATCGAAATCGTCAATAACTAATATTCATGGGTATTATTTTCCAAACTTGAACTAAAGTTTTAAAATGAGGGTATACTGACTAAATCCCCTTTCACGACGAGCGACGAGATATTATCTCGCGAGAAGAAGTCTGGGTCAGAGACAGGTTACCACGTGAGGAAAAGTGGCCTGTCAGGCACTTGAGATGACTTGAGATATATAGCAAGAAGCAGTGGACTTCCTGGGCCAGAGATGAGATATCACGCAGAACGAAGTGCCCTGCCGGGGTCAGAGACGAGATACCAAATGAGGAAGAGGCCCTGCTTGGGCCAGAGACGAGATATCAAGCAAAAGGAAGGCGATATTTTGGATCGGTGTTTTGGAACCGTTTACAAATTTGTAATTTATACCCTTAAAATAAAAACATTATTATAATATAATTTAATATTATGGCAAGGCGGGTCCCTGCAATGTTCAGTGCCCACGAAGGCTCAGTCGCGAAGGGGTTACAGAGAACATGATCTGCGAATCTCAGTAGAAGTTGTCTTTGGCAGGGCGACCAGAGCCTCCAGTGACAGAAGGTGTACGTGGCACTTGCTCTTCCGTAGGACGTTAACCTGCTGCTGAGTATTATTAGTGTGGCTCTGTGTTGCCTCTTTGGCTCTGTAGAGTACTGCTGTACTAGAGCTGCTGATAGCACTAACCTATACTAAAGCTGCTGTAGGACGCCAGTCTTCTTCTGCCTTGCTGGTTTCAATCTCTCAAATGAAACAGGAAGTACCCTCTGCCTGATCCTACCTTGTTACACACCACTGGGTCACTGGAAAGGGTCCTTCGAGGCCACAGCCCTCCTGGATTCATTTATGACGAATATTTGTAGGGTGCCATATGCATAAGGGCCCAAGCTCCATTGGGAAAATCAGTATTAAAACCAGCAGAAAACCAGCCGTAAACCACCAGAAAACCAGCAGCAAATCAGCATTAAAAAAAAAAAAAAAACGACAAAAGAAAACCAACATGGCGCTTGGACCTTTATGCAAATGGCACCAATCATTTATGCAGATCAGGGCGCTGCATGGTGCCCGTCCCAGAATGAGGGTTACACTCCCGCCTTTTTCATGGTTGTTTCTAGCATGATGAGCAACTGGGCTTCTGCTGATGCTGAAGGTTCGAGTTCACGATTCAATTCCAGTATTTGAACCAAACTTATGCGTGTTCGCTTTGCATATCTTATTGAAGTGAGAAATGACAAGCAACAGCACCAGTTCACTAGAGATCCTCTCGCTAGGGTTAGTGATGTGTTTTCTGCCAGGTCCACGGTACCCATGGTGAGCCAGACGCAAAAAGAACACCGTCGTCCAGCTCTGGCTTGAAACTTACTCTGTCACACAAGTCCCTCAGTTCTTTCCTGCCATACACACAGACCTCAATGTCACCTAATTTTCTGTAACTGATTCAACATTACCCCGTGTGTTTCAGATTTCCACTATATGGGAGCTGGTCAAAATGGCGTCGCCTTCGGAGGCTTCTCCCTCATCCCACCTCATTGGCTGGACGCCGCTTACCTCAGCAGCTACTGGTCAGCCGACTACCTCAGGCGACCTCACCTCGAACTCTGCAAGTTACCGCCGCCACCGACAGCGCCAAACCTCTCGTCACCTTCGAAAGGTAAGTTCCATCATGAGGTCATCAGGTCGTGAAGAAAAGTCATTGAGTTAGGTCGTGAGCTTTTAGGGAGAGGAATTTCAAAAGTAGGGCCAACTTAAGAACTTCTAATCTTCTTGGGGCGCTCAGTCTTTCATAATGTTTTCTCCCCTCTTATACTTAAAGGAGATCCACCCTTAGGTTTTACCGGGACCCTTTCTCTCTCTCACACACTCTCTTTATCTCTCTTCAAGCGTCTTGCGCCATTAAAAGAGACCCTTAACAAGAGCCACAGGTTACCATCAGACTCGTCCTGCTCATTGTTTCTTCAAACTGCCTTCAAATTACTTCCTTTGTAACTTCTATTAACCTCGCCCCTCATTTCCCCTCCGTTTCCGTTTAACTCTCACGCTGAGATTGAACCCACCTTCATACATTTACTCGTGTTACTTGTTAACGGTTAAGCGAGGGGCCCCTATCGTGTTAACATGTGAGGGTACCTCTTTAATTGCAATCCCCTCTACGGCCCTCACCAATGTGCTTGAATAATTGTTATTTGGCGCAATTGAAGTCCAAATTGTTCAGTAGTAAATTTACGCTATTGCCGGGGGGGAAAGATTCAGGCGGTAATGAACAAACGAGAAATAGACGACGTTCGTGATTTGAAATGATGAACACCATCATATCGGAGACAATTAGTACGTGCAGGGGACTGAAATGAGAGCGCTCTGTCGTCAAAGCAGGCATTACTGGCGGGGTCACTGCAGTGACCAGCCATGGCTGATTAATCTATGAAGCTTTACGCTTATAAAATCACTCTGTTATGGATGGTTTTTATTCATTTTTATCCGACAAGTGAATCACACTAAAAAAAACAAGCCATCAATTGAATTGAATAGATGAGCGCAACCTTTTTGTTATTACGCGAGAGAAACTAAGAAACAGTAGGTATCTAGCGACCAAACTATGCCACACAACACATCATCCACGTGATGCTCATTACGTATACAACTGCACCCTAACGACCGATGCGTAATAAAACCTTATGCCGATCAGAGGTAACGAACGGCTCAGGCTGCAAAAATCATTTTGGAGTCGTTGGAATCAGCCTGAAAAGCTCATTCCATAGACCCTTGTACCAATGAAATCGGACAAAAACTTTCGTCCCCCTTTTGAGGCCTCCTTAGTTACACATCAGAGATAAACATCTTTCGTCGTGAAGGACCTCCCGAAAACCGATGAAGGGGATGAGGGAGGAAAAATCAAGGTAGCCTATAACCACCCCCTGAACTCGCTGATGACAATGAGACCACCCTCATGAAAATCTGTTGAGCCGCTCGGGCGTGATGCTCTGTACACAAAAAAACAAAAAAAAACATACATGTCGAAGAGGTGAGCGCACCTTTCCATTTTTTGGAAAAAGGTTGCGCTAAAAACGAGATTTCAGGTTATGAAGGATGTTCTACATTTTGAAAAGTACTTATCGACCCTCAAAATTTAGTTTACGTTAATGTCAACCCCTGGGGAACCGATTTTGACCACTTTGGGAATTCCTGATCTACTCTCTAGTATGGTCCGTTTTTGCAGAAAGCACCATCAATCGCTATCGTCTTGTCTTTGTGAGCCAGTGTTGCACATTTTTACCCTTTTTGGCGTGGAAGTCGAAGAGCAGTATCTCTTGTATGTCATACTTTCGGGTGCCTCGAAAAAAAGGGTGGTCCATGAGAACGGATGGGCAATGAAGGTGACTTCTCTGCTTTTTCCTTTTAACTTTGTACTAGATGCTCCGGCTCGCTTTGCTCGCCTACGCACCCAGCTGGGGGGCTCCGCCCCCCAGACCCCCCGTGGGCCTCGCTACGCGAGGCCGGTGCCTCGCTTCGCGAGGCCGATCGCTTAAGCAGAATTGTGGGTGAATTGCCGCTTGTGGGAGTATTGCCGCCTGTGAGTGTATATTGCCGCCTGTGGGTGAATTGCCGCCCCCCAGACCCTCCCTAGTGGGTGTATTGCCGCTTGTGGATGTATTGCCCACTGTGGTTGTATATTGCCGCCTGTGATTTGGGTGAATCATGGTATGAAAATGATTAGCCGAGCGAAGTAAGGCCCCCTTGTCAAAGTGCTAGTCTATTAGCTGAGCGAAGTAAGTCAAAGTGCTAGTGAAATCAATTTTCAAAAGTCTACTCTCTACCGCCCGAGCGAGGAACCGCCCCCCCCCCCCCCCCCTCCTTGCCATAGTGCTAGTGAAATCAAATCAAATTTGAAAACTCATAGGGAAAAAACCCATGGGGCGATATGGGGCTAAAAAGGCCGAGAAGATGATCAGCTGAGCGAAATAAGACGCCCCTCCTGTCAAAGTGCTAGTGAACTCAATTTTGAAAACTCCACCATCATAATAATAGAATAGAACTACCTATGTGGGTGGCTGAGCAAAGCGAGCTCCCTCTGGCCGATAACATGATCGGCAGAGCGAAGTAAGCCCCCCTCCCTCCCCTGTCAAAGTGCTAGTGAAATCAAATCAAAACTCACAGTAAAAAACCCGGTGGGGCGCTATGGGACTAAAATGCCGAGGGGGTAGAGTTAAGTGTCAATTTTGAAAACTCCACCATCATAATAATAGAATAGAACTACCTATGTGGGTGGCTGAGCAAAGCGAGCTCCCTCTGGCCGATAACATGATCGGCAGAGCGAAGTAAGCCCCCCTCCCTCCCCTGTCAAAGTGCTAGTGAAATCAAATCAAAACTCACAGTAAAAAACCCGGTGGGGCGCTATGGGACTAAAATGCCTAGGGGGTAGAGTTAAGTGTCGTTTTCCAAGTATTTTTGGGGAAGACCTATGGAGCTTTCATGGGGCTATACGAAATTAGACCCCCTGTCAACGTGCTAGTGAAATCAAATTTCCACCATCAATAATAATAGAACTACCTATGTGGGTGGCCGAGCAAAGCGAGTCCCCTGGCCGTTAAAATGATCGGCTGAGTGAAGTATGCCCCCCCCCCCCTCCCAACCTATCATAGTGCTAGTGAAATCAAATCAAAGTTGAAAACTCACAGGAAAAATATGGGGCTAAAATGGCGAGGGGGTAGAGTTAAGTGTCGTTGGAAGGGAGGGGGTTGAAGGAGGGGAAAACGGAAAAAATCCTTGAGGGCGCTCAACCTATCTCAGAACGTAGAGCATTTTTGAATTTCTCGAGATTTTCAAGAATATTATATATATTAGTGATATAGATTATTTATAAGGGTCTTGCGTGATCGCTCGTACATAAGTAAGGACCCCCTGTCAAAGTGCTAGTGAAATCAAATTTGAAAACTCCACCATCAATAATAGGAGAACTACCTATGTCGGTGGCCGAGCAAAGCAAGACCCCTCTGGCTAATAAAATAATCGCCCGAGCGAAGTATGCCCCCCCTCCCACCCTGTCATAGTGCTAGTGAAATCAAATCATAGTTGAAAACTCACAGGAAAAATATGGGGCTAAAATGGCGAGGGGGTAGAGTTAAGTGTCGTTTTCCAAGTATTTTTGGGGAAAGTAAGGCCCCCTGTCATAGTGCTAGTGAAATCAAATTTGCAAAGCCTTCCCTTGATAATAATAGAACTACCTATGTCGGTGGCCGAGCATTGCGAGTCCCCTGGCCGTTAAAATGATCGGCCGAGTGAAGTATGCCCCACCTCCCACCCTGTCATAGTGCTAGTGAAATCAAATCATAGTTGAAAACTCACAGGAAAAATATGGGGCTAAAATATGTAATTTATTACATATAAATATGTAGGTAGGTAGGACAATTGAATCCCCTGGCCGGTATTATGAAAACAAAGAAAAAATATGGGGCTAAAATGGCGAGGGGGTAGAGTTAGTGTCGTTTTCCAAGTATTTTTGGACGTAGAATCCCCTGGCGGATAAAATGATTCCCTGAAAATTTCATCAAAATCGAATCAATAGTGGCTTAAATCCCCACTCCTTTTCTTTAGTTGAAGGAGGGGAAAACGGAAAAAATCCTTGAGGGCGCTCAACGTATCTCAGAATTAAGATCATTTTTTTTATTTTATTTTTATTTTATTTTATTTTTTTTTTTCAAATTAAATTAAATTTTTCGATAATCGATTCAGTTTAAATCGATTCTACTTTTCTCGATAATCGATTCAATTTAAATCGATTCATTTAATTTACGTCCGTCCGGGAGAGATCACGTAGACCTTGCTCGCGCCCCTTAAAGGCTGATGTCCCACCCGCTCAGAGTGAAGAGTGAAGGCGGGGGGATAGAGGGTGTTGAGAGGATGGGAGTGAAGCCGAGCCAGAATTCACCCGACGCGATGGGTCGGTGGCGACGGCCCAGTTTTTTCAAAACTCAACTCGCGCTCAAAATTCACTCGATTTCGAAATGAATTTGGTCGATATCTCCTATTAAAATTCGGATCTCTAGGTAGGCTACGGACGAAACGCGGAAAAAATCCGTCTATTAACGACGGAATAAATCGAAAAAATTAATTCAGCGAATTCGCGCGCGTCATAAAATTCGCGCAACTCGCTTATCGGACGTAAAATTAGTCGAGGAATCCGAATCCGAAGAAAAAAATAGGGGTTCCCATTTGAAATAAGAAAGTTGATGTCAATTGCGCGGATTTGCGCGCATTTTTGGGGGTGCTCAACCCCCCTACAAAGACTTAAACGGTCGCCCGAGACGATAGGAAAAATCGGGGTATTTTTAGGACTTACCGTTTAGTCAGAGTAGGCGATTGACATACAGACAGACCCACAGACACACAGACTGAGAATTAGTGGTATAGACTAGATGCTCCGGCTCGCTTTGCTCGCCTACGCACCCAGCTGGGGGGCTCCGCCCCCCAGACCCCCCGTGGGCCTCGCTTCGCGAGGCCGGCGCCTCGCTTCGCGAGGCCGATCGCTTAAGCAGACATGTGGGTGAATTGCCGCTTGTGGGTGTATTGCCACCTGTGGGTGTATTGCCGCCTGTGAGTGTATATTGCCGCCTGTGGGTGAATTGCCGCCCCCCAGACCCCCCCTAGTGGATGTATTGCCGCTTGTGGATGTATTGCCCACTGTGGTTGTATATTGCCGCCTGTGATTTGGGTGAATCATGGTACGAAAATGATTAGCCGAGCGAAGTAAGGCCCCCTTGTCAAAGTGCTAGTCTATTAGCTGAGCGAAGTAAGTCAAAGTGCTAGTGAAATCAAATCAAAGTTGAAAACTCACAGGAAAAATATGGGGCTAAAATGGCGAGGGGGTAGAGTTAAGTGTCGTTTTCCAAGTATATTTGGGGAAAGGGGAAGTATTTTTGGGGAAATTAAGGCCCCCCTATCAAGTGCTAGTGAAATCAAATTTGAAAAGCCTTCCCTTGATAATAATAGAACTACATATGTTGGTGGCCGAGCAAAGCGAGTCCCCTGGCCGTTAAAATGATCGGCCAAGTAAAGTATGCCCCCCTCCCGCCATGTCATAGTGCTAGTGAAATCAAATCAAAGTTGAAAACTCACAGGAAAAATATGGGGCTAAAATGGCGAGGTGGTAGAGTTAAGTGTCGTTTTCCAAGTATTTTTGGGGAAAGAGGAAGTATTTTTGGGGAAATTAAGGCCCCCCTGTCAAGTGCTAGTGAAATCAAATTTGAAATGCCTTCCCTTGATAATAATAGAACTACCTATGTCGGTGGCCGAGCAAAGCGAGTCCCCTGGCCGTTATAATGGTGGACCAAGCTAAGTAAGGCCCCCCTGTCATAGTGCTAGTGAAATCAAATTTCAAAAGTCTTCCCTCGATAATAATAGAACTACCTATGTCGGTGGCCGAGCAAAGCGAGTCCCCTGGCCGTTAAAATGATAGGCCGAGTGAAGTATGCCCCCCCCCCCCCTCCCACCCTGTCATAGTGCTAGTGAAATCAAATCAAAGTTGAAGGAGAGGAAAACGGAAAAAATCCTTGAGGGCGCTCAACCTATCTCAGAATGTAGATCATTTTTGTATTTCTCGAGATTTTCAAGAATATATATAAATTTTTTTATCGTGAAATGTACCAATGTCAAATGGCCGAGCAAAGAGACAATAGAACTACCTACCAATGTGGGCAGCCCAGGCAAGCGAGCCTCCCCTGGCCAGTAAAATGATCGGCCGAGTGAAGTAACCCCCCCCCCCCCCCTCCCCTCGCTGTCATAGTGCTAGTGAAATAAAATCAAATTTGAAAACACAGGAAAAAAATGGGGCTAAAATTTGTTAATAATTTTTTTCCGATTCAATTCAACTTTTCGATACTTTTCTCGATAATCGATTCAATTTAAATCGATTCATTTAATTTACATCCATTTCCGTCTGGAAGACCTTGCGCATAGACCTAGCGAGCGCCCCTTAAAGGCTGATGTCCCACCCGCTCAGAGTGATGAGTGAGGGCGGGGGGGTATCGGCATTTGGTAAGCCGAGCCAGAATTCACCCGACGGCTCGCCCGACCCGCGATTTAACGAAAACTGCAAAACTGAAATCGCCGTCCTGATCCGCTCATTGTCGGAATGAATTTGGTCGATATCTCCTATTAAAATTCGGATCTCTAGGTAGGCTACGGACGAAACGCGAAAAAAATCCGTCTATTAACGACGGAATAAATCGAAAAAATTAATTCAGCGAATTCGCGCGCGCCAAAAAAATCGCGCGACTCGCTTATCGGACGTAAAATTGGTCGAGGAATCCGAATCCGAAGAAAAAAATAGGGGTTCCCATTTGAAATAAGAAAGTTGATGTCAATTGCGGGGATTTGAGCGCATTTTAGAAAAATCTCGACCCCCCTAGATACACTTAAACGGTCGACAGAGACGATAGAAAAAATCGGCGTATTTTTATCGCTTACCGTTTAGTCAGAGTAGGCGATTGACATACTCCGCCAGATAGTCAGCCAGCCAGCCAGCCACAGACACGGTGAGAATTAGTGGTTTAGACTAGATGCTCCGGCTCGCTTTGCTCGCCTACGCACCCAGCTGGGGGGCTCCGCCCCCCAGACCCCCCGTGGGCCTCGCTTCGCGAGGCCGATCGCTTATTCGGACAGGGGGGCCTCGCTTCGCTCGGCCGGGGGGGTGGGTTCAATCCCCTACTCAGACATAAGGCCTCGCTTCGCTCGGCCGACAGCTTAAGCAGACATAAGGCCTCGCTCCGCTCGGCCGAGCGCTTATTCGGACAGGGGGGCCTCGCTTCGCTCGGCCGGGGGGGTCTGCGACCCCCCTATTCGTTCCCCCGCCTACAAAAAAAAAAAAAAAAAAAAAAAAATTCCCCGCCTCCTCCATCTTTGTAACGTCCCTGAGTACGTCTTTCCAACTTCCTTGACAGCAGCCGGGTTGGAAGACCCAAACGGGCCGGGATCTCAGGAAATCTAAAATTTTAAACTCGCCGTCAGACATGAGGCCTTGCTCCGCTCGGCTGGGGGGGTCTGCGACCCCCCCTATTCGTTCCCCCACCAAAAAAAAAAAAAAAAATTTTCCCGCCTCCTCCACCGTTGTAAGGTCCCTGAGTACGTCTTTCCGACTTCCTTGACAGCGGCCGGGTTTGAAGACCCAAACGCGCCGGGATCTCAGGAAATGTAAAATTTTAAACTCGCCGTCAGAAATCGCTCGTCGTCGGAAATCGCTCGTTGACAATTTTCTATTAAAATTCGCATCTCTAGGTAGGATACGGTCGAAACCCCGTTTCGATCCGACCATTAATAACTAAGATGGCCATATTTGGGGCAATTTGACCGTGCCAATTTTCGGTCGGCCGGGGGGGTCTGCGACCCCCCCTAGAGACTCTTAAACGGTCGCCCGAACCAATAGAAAAAATCGGCGTATTTTTACGACTTACCGTTTAGTCAGAGTAGGCCGACGACATACATACTGACACACAGACACACAGAGACGGTGAGAATTAGTGATTTAGACTAGATGCTCCGGCTCGCTTTGCTCGCCTACGCACCCAGCTGGGGGGCTCCGCCCCCCAGACCCCCCGTGGGCCTCGCTTCGCGAGGCCGATCGCTTATTCGGACAGGGGGGCCTCGCTTCGCTCGGCCGGGGGGGTGTGTTCAAACCCCTACTCAGACATAAGGCCTCGCTTCGCTCGGCCGACCGCTTAAGCAGACATGAGGCCTCGCTCCGCTCGGCCGGGGGGGTCTGCGACCCCCCCTATTCGTTCCCCCGCCTACAAAAAAAAAAAAAAAAAAAATTCCCCGCCTCCTCCATCTTTGTAACGTCCCTGAGTACGTCTTTCCAACTTCCTTGACAGCAGCCGGGTTGGAAGACCCAAACGGGCCGGGATCTCAGGAAATCTAAAATTTTAAACTCGCCGTCAGACATCGCTCGTCGTCGGAAATCGCTCGTTGACAATTTTCTATTAAAATTCGCATCTCTAGGTAGGATACGGTTGAAACCCCGTTTCGATCCGACCATTAATAACGAAGATGGCCATATTTGGGCCAATTTGACCGTGCCAATTTTCGGTCGGCCGGGGGGGTCTGCGACCCCCCCTAGAGACACTTAAACGTTCGCCCGAGAGTATAGAAAAAATCGCCATATTTTTAGGGCTTACCGTTTAGTCAGAGTAGGCCGACGACATACATACTGACACACAGAGACGGTGAGAATTAGTGATTTAGAAGACTAGATGCTCCGGCTCGCTTTGCTCGCCTACGCACCCAGCTGGGGGGCTCCGCCCCCCAGACCCCCCGTGGGCCTCGCTTCGCGAGGCCGGTGCCTCGCTCCGCGAGGCCGATCGCTTAAGCAGACATAAGGGGTGAATTGCCGCTTGTGGGTGTATTGCCACCTGTGGGTGTATTGCCGCCTGTGAGTGTATATTGCCGCCTGTGGGTGAATTGCCGCCCCCCAGACCCCCCCTAGTGGGTGTATTGCCGCTTGTGGATGTATTGCCCACTGTGGTTGTATATTGCCGCCTGTGATTTGGGTGAATCATGGTACGAAAATGATTAGCCGAGCGAAGTAAGGCCCCCTTGTCAAAGTGCTAGTCTATTAGCTGAGCGAAGTAAGTCAAAGTGCTAGTGAAATCAATTTTCAAAACTCACAGTAAAAAACCCAGTGGGGCGCTATGGGACTAAAATGCCGAGGGGGTAGAGTTAAGTGTCCTTTTCCAAGTATTTTTGGGGACGACCTATGGAGCTTTCATGGGGCTATACGAAATTAGACCCCCTGTCAACGTGCTAGTGAAATCAAATTTCCACCATCAATAATAATAGAACTACCTATGTGGGTGGCCGAGCAAAGCGAGTCCC
The DNA here is from genome assembly GCA_955831195.1 of Pilophorus perplexus. Taxonomy (NCBI): domain Eukaryota; kingdom Metazoa; phylum Arthropoda; class Insecta; order Hemiptera; family Miridae; genus Pilophorus; species Pilophorus perplexus. The sequence continues at coordinate 20,151,062 of OY037013.1, forward strand.
CTGGCCGTTAAAATGATCGGCTGAGTGAAGTATGCCCCCCCCCTCCCAACCTGTCATAGTGCTAGTGAAATCAAATCAAAGTTGAAAACTCACAGGAAAAATATGGGGCTAAAATGGCGAGGGGGTAGAGTTAAGTGTCGTTTTCCAAGTATTTTTGGGGAAAGGGGAAGTATTTTTGGGGAAATTAAGGCCCCCCTGTCAAGTGCTAGTGAAATTAAGGCCCCCCTGTCAAGTGCTAATGAAATCAAATTTGAAAAGCCTTCCCTTGATAATAATAGAACTACATATGTCGGTGGCCGAGCAAAGCGAGTCCCCTGGCCGTTAAAATGATCGGCCGAGTAAAGTATGCCCCCCCTCCCGCCATGTCATAGTGCTAGTGAAATCAAATCAAAGTTGAAAATTCACAGGAAAAATATGGGGCTAAAATGGCGAGGGGGTAGAGTTAAGTGTCGTTGGAAGGGGGGGGGGGGGGGGGGGTTGAAGGAGGGGAAAACGGAAAAAATCCTTGAGGGCGCTCAACCAATCTCAGAACGTAGAGCATTTTTGAATTTCTCGAGATTTTCAAGAATATTATATATATTAGTGATATAGATTATTTATAAGGGTCTTGCGTGATCGCTCGTACATATAGATCCTTGTTTGGGGGGGGGGGGGGGGGGGGAAAGTAAGGACCCCCTGTCAAAGTGCTAGTGAAATCAAATTTGAAAACTCCACCATCAATAATAGGAGAACTACCTATGTTGGTGGTCGAGCAAAGCAAGACCCCTCTGGCTAATAAAATAATCGCCCGAGCGAAGCAAGACCCCCCCTGTCATTTGAAAAGTTTGAAAAAAGCCTCCCCTGGCTGGTAAATTGATCGGCCGAGCGAGAAACCCCCCCCCCCCCCCCCCCTTGACAACGTGTCAAATTTGACAACTCACAGGAAAAAAACCCTGGGGTGCCATCAATAGTTAGTTGCTCGCCTACGCACCCAGCTGAGTAACCCTAGTGGGGTGCATAGCATCGATGGACACGTTCATAACCCTGCATCAAGGTCAACTGCTCCTTCAACATCAACCCCCCTGGCTGATAAAATGATCGGCCGAGTGAAGTATGCCCCCCCTCCCACCCTGTCATAGTGCTAGTGAAATCAAATCATAGTTGAAAACGTATAAGTGTCGTTTTCCAAGTATTTTTGGGGAAAGTAAGGCCCCCTGTCATAGTGCTAGTGAAATCAAATTTGCAAAGCCTTCCCTTGATAATAATAGAACTACCTATGTCGGTGGCCGAGCATTGCGAGTCCCCTGGCCGTTAAAATGATCGGCCGAGTGAAGTATGCCCCCCCTCCCACCCTGTCATAGTGCTAGTGAAATCAAATCATAGTTGAAAACTCACAGGAAAAATTTTAATTTTATTTTTATTTTAATTTTTTTATTTAAATTTTTTAAATTCAATTAAATTCATTTTATGAGATAATCGATTCAGTTTAAATCGATTCTACTTTTCTCGATAATCGATTCAATTTAAATCGATTCATTTAATTTACATCCGTCTGGGAGACCTTGCGCATAGACCTAGCGAGCGCCCCTTAAAGGCTGATGTCCCACCCGCTCGGAGTGAAGAGTGAGGGCGGGGGGATAGAGGGTGTTGAGAGGCTGGGAGTGAAGCCGAGCCAGAATTCACCCGTCGCGAAGGGTCGCCACCGACCGGGTCGGTGGCGACGGCCCAGTTTTTTCAAATCTCAACTCGTCGTCATAATTCGCTCATCGTCGGAACGAATTTGGTCGATATCAAGTATTAAAATTCGGATCTCTAGGTAGGCTACGGACGAAACGCGAAAAAAATCCGTCTATTAACGGCGGAATAAGACGCAAAAATTAATTGAGCGAATTCGCGCGCGCCAAAAAATTCGCGCGACCCCCTTATCGGACGTAAAATTAGTCGAGGAATCCGAATCCGGTGAAAAAAATAGGGGTTCCCATTTGAAATAAGAAAGTTGATGTCAATTGCGCGGATTTGAGCGAATTTTTGAGAATTCTCGACCCCCCTATAGAAACTTAAACGGTCCACCGAGAGTATAGAAAAAATCGGCGTATTTTTATCGCTTACCGTTTAGTCAGAGGAGGCGATTGACATACCCAGCCAGAGACAGAGACGGTGAGGATTAGCCGATCGCTTAAGCAGAATTGTGGGTGAATTGCCGCTTGTGGGAGTATTGCCGCCTGTGAGTGTATATTGCCGCCTGTGGGTGAATTGCCGCCTGTGGGTGAATTGCCGCCCCCCAGACCCTCCCTAGTGGGTGTATTGCCGCTTGTGGATGTATTGCCCACTGTGGTTGTATATTGCCGCCTGTGATTTGGGTGAATCATGGTATGAAAATGATTAGCCGAGCGAAGTAAGGCCCCCTTGTCAAAGTGCTAGTCTATTAGCTGAGCGAAGTAAGTCAAAGTGCTAGTGAAATCAATTTTCAAAAGTCTACTCTCTACCGCCCGAGCGAGGAACCGCCCCCCCCCCCTCCTTGCCATAGTGCTAGTGAAATCAAATCAAATTTGAAAACTCATAGGGAAAAAACCCATGGGGCGATATGGGGCTAAAAAGGCCGAGAAGATGATCAGCTGAGCGAAATAAGACGCCCCTCCTGTCAAAGTGCTAGTGAACTCAATTTTGAAAACTCCACCATCATAATAATAGAATAGAACTACCTATGTGGGTGGCTGAGCAAAGCGAGCTCCCTCTGGCCGATAACATGATCGGCAGAGCGAAGTAAGCCCCCCTCCCTCCCCTGTCAAAGTGCTAGTGAAATCAAATCAAAACTCACAGTAAAAAACCCGGTGGGGCGCTATGGGACTAAAATGCCTAGGGGGTAGAGTTAAGTGTCGTTTTCCAAGTATTTTTGGGGAAGACCTATGGAGCTTTCATGGGGCTATACGAAATTAGACCCCCTGTCAACGTGCTAGTGAAATCAAATTTCCACCATCAATAATAATAGAACTACCTATGTGGGTGGCCGAGCAAAGCGAGTCCCCTGGCCGTTAAAATGATCGACTGAGTGAAGTATGCCCCCCCCCCCCCTCCCAACCTATCATAGTGCTAGTGAAATCAAATCAAAGTTGAAAACTCACAGGAAAAATATGGGGCTAAAATGGCGAGGGGGTAGAGTTAAGTGTCGTTGGAAGGGAGGGGGTTGAAGGAGGGGAAAACGGAAAAAATCCTTGAGGGCGCTCAACCTATCTCAGAACGTAGAGCATTTTTGAATTTCTCGAGATTTTCAAGAATATTATATATATTAGTGATATAGATTATTTATAAGGGTCTTGCGTGATCGCTCGTACATAAGTAAGGACCCCCTGTCAAAGTGCTAGTGAAATCAAATTTGAAAACTCCACCATCAATAATAGGAGAACTACCTATGTCGGTGGCCGAGCAAAGCAAGACCCCTCTGGCTAATAAAATAATCGCCCGAGCGAAGCAAGACCCCCCCTGTCATTTGAAAAGTTTGAAAAAAGCCTCCCCTGGCTGGTAAATTGATCGGCCGAGCGAGAAACACCCCCTGGCAACGTGTCAAATTTGACAACTCACAGGAAAAAAAACCCTGGGGTGCCATCAATAGTTAGTTGCTCGCCTACGCACCCAGCTGAGTAACCCTAGTGGGGTGCATAGCATCGATGGACACGTTCATAACCCTGCATCAAGGTCAACTGCTCCTTCAACATCAACCCCCCTGGCTTCAACATCAAGTCCCCTGGCCGTTAAAATGATCGGCCGAGTGAAGTATGCCCCCCCTCCCACCCTGTCATAGTGCTAGTGAAATCAAATCATAGTTGAAAACTCACAGGAAAAATTTTTATTTTATTTTAATTTTTATTTTATTTTTATTTTAATTTTTTTATTTTTATTTTTTAAATTCAATTAAATTCAATTTTTCGATAATCGATTCAGTTTAAATCGATCCTACTTTTCTCGATAATCGATTCAATTTAAATCGATTCATTTAATTTACATCCATTTCCGTCTGGGAGAGATCTCGTAGACCTCGTGAGCGCCCCTGTAAGGCTGATGTCCCACCCGCTCAGAGTGAAGAGTGAGGGTGGGGGGGTATCGGCTGGGAGTAAACCGAGCGGGATCCACCCGCCGGTGACGGCCACCCAGTTTTCTGACGTAAATTAAAGGAATCTCCAAAACTGAAATCGCCGTCCTGATCCGCTCATTGTCGGAATGAATTTGGTCGATATCTCCTATTAAAATTTGGATCTCAAGGTAGGCTACGGACGAAACGCGAAAAAAATCCTTCTATTAACGACGGAATAAATCGAAAAAATTAATTCAGCGAATTCGCGCGCGTCATAAAATTCGCGCAATTCGCTTATCGGACGTAAAATTGGTCGAGGAATCCGAATCCGGTGAAAAAAATAGGGGTTCCCATTTGAAATAAGAAAGTTGATGTCAATTGCGCGGATTTGAGCGCATTTTAGAAAAATCTCGACCCCCCTATTGACTCTTAAACGGTCGCCCGAGACGATAGGAAAAATCGGCGTATTTTTACGACTTACCGTTTAGTCAGAGTAGGCGATTGACATACCCACATAGTCAGCCACAGACACGGTGAGAATTAGTGATTTAGATTTAGGCAAAATACATAAGTTGGAGACCGGTTTCGAGCTACACGCTCATCTTCAGTCCTATAAAACAAACACTCGTAATTACCAACTCTAATCTACTTACAAATTACTATGAAACATTAAAATTAAAGGTACAAAATTGTGTGAAAGCTCCTACAACGGGCTTGTTGAAAGACAATTATAATCTTATAATAAACGTTAAAAGTTTTTAGTCAGTGGTCGTAAACAATTAGGTTATGGGTGAAATTTGAAAAGAAGAGAAATGGCACGTACCAGGAGACGATGGTGATGTTGTTGCAAACTTCCAACTTCTTGCCTAAATACAAGGTTAAAAGGAAAAAGCAGAGAAGTCACCTTCATTGCCCATCCGTTCTCTTGGATCAGCAACTCTGCACCATCTGGCAGTTCCAATCTCATTGAGATAGTGACCTAGGGTGGTCCATCTCGAATGGTTCTGTTTGTTGAGTGGTTCAAAAGACCAACCCAGTCTTTATCCCTTAAACCATTTACATGGCGAGGTAAACACATACCTGGTTGATCTCTGAATAGCCAAGATTAAGCGTTTTTATTCCCCTTTCCTGCTTCTTTCAGCGAATGGGTTTTTGTTTGGGGATCATCTCCGTCCTTTTTTGTATTTCCTCCGGTGTCACCTGACGGGAAAGAGACGTTGTCAAAACTTCAAAACACCAACAATGGAGCTACAAAGGGAGTCGACATCTCAACGCCCACGATTGAATGGAGTTGAGCAAAGTAGAAGACTCAAGGGGCTCAGCTGTGAGAGCGGATTTTTGAAAGGATACTCAACTTTACCAAAGTGGACCATAAAAAAAAAAAAAAAAAAAAAAAAAAAGACTTCCTGTGGCTAGTGAGCTGGGGATTGGGGCATTTGAGTGGTCAGAAACATTCCATAAAATCGACAGCGAAACGTAAAACTACAATTAATTACAACAGGTGAGGCAATAACATCTCGTAAAAACTCAATCGCCACATGTTTGGTGTGTTGGATTTGTGTGAAAATCGAAGCTTCTTCGATTACAAAGGGCGTTTCCAGTTGGGTAAAAAAAAACCCTAGTGGAGTGGCGAGGGTGCACGACGAGGGATAATTTTTTTGCAACCTCTCACGCCCTCCGTGCATGTGTGTTGTGTGCACGCCATGGCAATAACATCGGGTGCAGCCTTTGATCCCCCCGTGCACCGGAGGGGAAGGGAGGGGAATAATTTCCTCTACACCTCCACCAAACTTATTTAACGCCACCGAAGCGATTCGATATTTTTTTCGCCCGACGGGTTTCCGCGACGTTTTTGGTTTGAAAATCCGCAATCCAACAGACTCGATGGATGATGTTCGTCGATGAAGAATATCCACTGAACGTTTTATCGCAGAAGTCTGATTTATTTGAAAATTTCATCTCCACAACGCCATTGGGGTTCTTTCAACGAAACGGATTTCCCCAGTCGCAGGGTCGATATTTTGTTCGAGTTGAAATCGGTGGCCAACGTTTTGAGGGTTCGTTATAAAAGGAACACGAGCTCTATAGGAGGGTGAATAGTTATAATGTACCAAAAGAGAGGGTGCAGCTACTAAGGAATTAGCAAGTGGTGCGTCCATGGGGGAGAACTTTCGGGGGAGTCCGGCAGACTGCAAACCCTCAACTTTGTACTGGTGAGGGTGAGGTGGAGAGCATGATTCAAATCAGAGGCTTGCCGGTTAGATAAGGGTATAAGTATTGATCATGGGGCCGTATGGCGGGATCCGTATGACTCACTTTGAGTCCTATTATTCCGTAGTACCCCCTCCACTCTGAATCCGTTGCACACCCTACGCTAACTGCACCCTTCATTGGGGGTTAGTGGGAGCCGATACCACCGTTTAACCCTCGAAAACCTTCCACATCCTTCATTATTTGCCGCCAAAGCCCTTCGGTAGTGGGAACACATGTGGGGGAGTTGGAAAGAAATAGTCCACACTGTGCTACTGCCCTTTATGCGTACATCGTGAAATACAGTGTTACATTACAAGGTGACTCGAAGTCTCTGCATAGAAGCTTACTGCTCTGCTGACTCAGCTCCACAGTTTGCTACCCTACCCCTGCTGCTCAACTCCTAGATTTGCTTTTCTGCTGATCACCTCCTGAGTTCACTACTCTGCTGGCTGTGCTCCTGAATTCACTACTTTGCAGTTTCTGCTCCTGAATTCGCAACTCTACATATAGTATACTCACTCGGCTCTTGAAAGTACTACCTAGATATTTTCCAACCTCCCTGTCAATGTTACGTACAACTGTGTACCGCGCATGCGCGAGCTGGACTTGTGTCGTACCAGTTCTCGACACAGAATGGGTTTGGGACCACCCCCGTTTTTGACGAAGGATGCTGGGGAAAACCGTCCTCAAGCAGTCCTCACAAAAATCTGGAACAACTACGGCCCTACGGACTGGTTTTGAACTGGTTCCAATGCGGGTCCTGTAACTGTCCTCGCGGTGGTTGGAATACGCTTTGATGTCATAACACAAGTGCGCATGCGTTCTTGTCCTGTCTTGGGCAAGTGGTTGGAAAATACCTGCTACTACACTCAGACCTCTTGAATGCTACTCGGTTCCTGAATCCACTACTCTGCTCACTTTGCACCTGAATTCACTACTCACTCAATGCTGGCTCATCTCCTGAGTTCACTACTCTGCTGTCTTAGCATTGAATTCTCGACTCTTGTCGTCGTTGTGGGTGATGCTTCTTCTGCATTGGCTCCAAGGTGGTGAAGCAGGTAGGTAGGACCTACTTATTTGCGGCACTGGTGCGCTGGCAGAACTTTGAGCAGCGTTTTTTGAACCTTCTCATCTAGACCCAGTTCTCCCCCACCGCTGTACTGTACTGGTACAGTCTTCACTAAGGATCCTACGTGGTGTCGGCGTCTCTGGCTGACGTCGGCGAGTAAAATATCCTCCTTCGCCGACTGAGATTTCTTAGAACAAGCGAGCACATCAAATAAGGATTTGCATTTTTTGACCTCACTCAGATATATGCTGCTGGCAGGATCTTGTCCGAGTAGCAGGAAGAGCTAGCTACAGCTAATACACACATGTATACGTGTCTGATAACATTAATGATAAAGGGGGTTTCAGACACTCAACCATATGACATATGCAGACATTGCGTGCTCTCTTCTGCTTTATTTTTACTCCATGATTGAGTAAAATGAGCTCATTTATACCTCACGAAGGCATGGTGCTAGTCAGGGTGCACGAATAGCGCTCGCCGCATTTATGCCTGCTGGTGGATTGCTCTTCCAACTAATGCAGGGTTCATTGCATTAAATGCTAATTTGTCACTATGCATTGCGTCGGCCAGCTTCATCAAAGTCACCCGGAAATCTTAACGTGCTGCCATATTCCAGCTCGATCGAGCTACATCGGATGTCTTCCCTGAGCGACGTCCTGATGCTGAAAATGAGCCGTTCCAACAGGCCAATTGCTTTCAGGTTGTACGGGGCTGAAGTAAGGCGCAATCCCTAGACGCTTGCGATGCACTATAAACTACGGACAATCAGTGCGATTACCACGATTCGTTCTTGGCTTTTTTTGGAGTAATGAATGCTTCCTCATTGAGGAATCCTCAACCATCCCGTTCGTATTTCCACTGTAACTTTCTGATCAAGGGATGAATCATCGTCATGAACTACCACCCTTCGAAGGTGTCATTGGCCCTATGATGGCGACATGTACCTAGCAGTTCACGAGTATGTCTGCGATGATTTTCTCTCATTGGCACTCGATGTAATTACAGTTTAAACTGTACGCATTGTCCTTGGCCATTGATGGCTGGTGAAGAAGATACAGTGTTGCAGTCTTGCCAGGATATGCTTTTGTATTTAGAGAAATCATAAAATAATGGTTGTAGGCGACAGCGGACTCACTACTCTGCTGACTTGGCTGTTCATGAAGTATACTTGCACTATACTGATTCGACTCATCAATCGATTGACATATCTACCTTGTTTTTGCTGTGGGGTGAAAGAGATGCTCGAGAAGAGTAATTTGGGTTGTTAGCTGAAGCGGTTTGGTAAGCCGAGCAGGTTACCGTTCTGTGAGGTTAGTTGGTGTTGGAGGAAGGGAACCGAAAGGGAAGCTTCAAAGTTTCTGTACATAGGCTGATTGGAGCTTTGTGACGAGAAGTAGTTAGCTTGTCTGAACAGATTAACAACGATCCAGCCTCTTCCTCGCACACAAGTGTTCTCTCATTTCAACGCTTCCCCCTGCGGAATTTTCCCTCTCGCTCGCGCTTATGATTTGCCGAACACCTGCGGAAGCTTTGCCTGCGTTATAAGCGGAGAAGATCTCGCCTAATCCTCCTCCAGTTTCATCCCTTTGGGTGCAACCTCCCCCGCAAACTGGGAGGGTTTGATGTAGAAACACAAAAGCTCTTCAGGGGCCCCACATGTGCAAAACCCCTCTTTTGACGACGCACCCACACCCTCACCCCACTCTTCACGAGGGGATGATCTCACTAGGCTCAGGCAAATAATGAGCAGGGATGCAATCGCTAGTGTGCAACTATCCAAACGGTGTTCGAATCCCAAACCAATCACCAATCTTCCTAACAACGCCCTTCTCAAACAAGCAAAATGGTAAAATCGGCTGTGAATAGTAACATATTGGGTAGCTTTGTTTGACCTACGATTCGTAGGGTAGATTGATTGGTGCGTTTTGGATGTTGGAACAATTACTTCCTCATTTTCACACATACCAAATTGTTTAGTTTGTATTTGACTAATTTTTTTGTTTGATTTTTTTGTTGCAGGAAGTGCGAGCCCCCCTGGAGTCCCACTGATGCCAGCAGGACCTCCCGAAGTGCTCGTCCCCCCTGCCCTCCCACTCCACCCCCTCCTACACCCCTTCCCGGCGCTGGCGCCTCCACCGGCGTCGGCGTTCCGACCACCGCCGGCGACCCGGACGTCCCCGCCGCCGACGTCGCCACCGAAGACGCCGCCGCCGAAGGACAGGACATCACCGCCGAAGACCAAACCCAACCACAGCAAGGCTCAAGTTTGGAGGCCGTATTAGCTCCAGAGCAGCACTCAGTACGCCTGACGAGGCACAGTCTCGGACTGGAGCATACGATATTTCCTTATACTCTGAGATCATGTGTGGGAGATGGATACTAAGCTATAAACCAAACCGCAGTAATAATCGAGTGATCCACTACTACGAAAATTCCAACAAAATTTAATATCATCTTTCACATTCCACTCTCATTATGTTTTCCTCCCCCATTTCTCAGTGTATGAACAGTTAGGTGCCCTCCCACCTATCGTAAAATCGATCTCAATGTCATCATTCAAGTTTCTCGTTGTTGTTTCTGTTGTGTCCACCATAACCACAGATTAAACTACTGATACCACCATAACCAGACCTTAACATTCGACCAACAGGTAATCGCACTCTGAATGCCACCACCGATATTCTCATCAACCTTATTTATTCTATCGACTTATTGAACAGAGTCGATTACCAATTTCACAACAGGGTATCGCACTTTTGATTATATAGGCCTAAGCTGTGGTGTAAACTCTTACCCTTTCAGTACCTTCATTACGACCGTATTCACCAGTGAAAATTTGAATGTTGTGATTATAGAAATTGGTGTTTTTTGAAAACTAGTGATGTGACTAGCCCTTCAACGTATACCGCAATGCTGTACATAATTCTAGATGTGTATGATAAATATTATTTTGTAAATAAGCATTCTGTAAATAAGAGATTATATTGGGATTGTACATGATGTAAATAAACTATAGAATTATTACTTGATGTGAAATCATACCAAATTGTAGAACCAAAAAATGGGACGACCGGAGAATTTTCTTGGGACGGAATTTACCAATAACATCGTCCCACAGCACTAGTAGTTCAACGTTTTAATTGACCGAATCACTTAGAGATGTTTTTAGTTTCATTTGAAGAAAATATATAGATGTCTAATTATTTTGATTTGTTTCTGTCACCCTTCTATTACCCTATATATTTATGAGTATTAATGTATTGACGAGGAAAGAAAAAACGCTACCTACTTGTAAACGCTAAATTTTGTAAATCTTTTCAATCTTAGGGCCTTCACGCACTTGCGATTTTTAGTCGCGCGATTTTGTCGCGCAGAAATGAAACACACAAAACTCAATAGATGAAGGCGCACCTGCGACTAAAAAATCGCCGCGACTAAATAATCGCAGCAGGTCCTATTTTGCCGGCGACACGATTGTCGCTAGGGAAAATGAGAAACACAGAATCGAATGACCACGCACGCACCTGCGATCGTTCAGTCGCTACTTCTTTCCACTTGGAATTTTCCTTTCGTCACGATGTCAGAAGATGACGAAATTGAGTCGTTGATTGATGATGACAATGAGCTGTCATCACATGTTTTTATTGATTGCAATTTACTAAGGCCTTTTTTCAACTTCGGATATAAGTATATATTATATCGGATATACTGATCCGTTTCAAAAGGTGTACATTCTAAATCCGAAATGTCCGTCCGCCGTCCGGGCCGTTTTGGGCAGTAGGAATTTTTTTTTAAATCTGAAATTTCGACAAAATACTTGGTTTACTATCTAGTTGTGCCCGCAAGGTTTTCAGTCCGATCGTCCAAACCCGTGGGGCGCTATGGGGCTAAAATGGGGCTATGGGAGGGGTTTTTTGAAGGCATTCAGCTATGGGATCGAGTTAGGTGTCATTTTCGAAGTATTTTTGGACGTAGAATCCATTTTTGGGGTCCCGAAACGATCCGATTTCACTGTGGCGATCTATAGGGCTTTCATGGTGCTAAAAATGGGATTTTTGAAGGATCCCAGGAGGTTCAATAATTTTCGAGTAAAACCCAAATAATTTTTGAAAAAAAATTTTTGAAAAAAAAAAAAAAAATCCAATATAAACTTTATTCAAATTTTTTTCATGGACAGAATTTAATTTCTGCGCCATTAACGTTTATCAAAGAATAATAAACCCTTGTGTAAAATTTACAGCTTTTTTTAAATTTTAAAGCCAACGCTACGGCACATGTTAACGTTAAGTCATCCATTGTCGCACTACTGCAGTCGCAGGTGCGTGTAGGCCCTTAGGCTTTTTTGAGGAATATCGAAAAAACGAATTTTTTGTCAACACAAAATTTAAAAAATTATAAAACTTAAAATTTATAATTCTTTTAATTTAATCAAAAGATTAAAAATTGAAAAATTAAAAAAAAATTATATTAAAAAAAATTAAAAATTGAATGATTGAAAAATTACCTTTTCAGTCAGAACAAATCCTTCCAAAAGTTGATTCTACGACCAACGTTACTTCGAAAACGATACCTCATTCGGCCTCATGGCTAACAGCTCCATTTGTAGCCCCTGCGGAGGCTGATCGGTCTGAGACCCTAATAACCGAATTATACGTCTGAAAATACTTCAAAAACGACACCCCACTCGCCCCAGGCCTTTCCAAAACCCCTCATGCATCCCCTTTTTTAGCCCCACGAGTTGTAGCGATCGGACTGAAAACCTTGCGGCCACAACTGAATGAAGAACCGTTCTAAATTTCTGATTTCAAACTAAATTCGTACTGCCCAAAGGGGTGGCCGATCATTTCATTTTTGGATTATACACACCATGAAACCATATTGGGACAAATTTTGATGCCAATCAAAAATGTTGGCCACCGTAGCCGTAGCCGCATTTTAAGAATAATACCTGTAGGTTTATAAACCAAAAAAGGTAAAGTAGTTGAGAATATAAAATATTCTCATTTGCCAAATTTTGACAAAACTCCCTCCCGTAGAAAGCCAACCGGATATTTACGGCAACGAGGAGAAAGCTATGTTCACCCTAATTGGCCAGAGGTTTTAATTCGCCAGTTTGCCAAATCAATGACCGAAGGGGGGCTCGGCGAAGGGAAGCCGCAAATAAATGGCACCTTTCGGCTCAAACGGTACCCCCCCCCCAAATCCACGGGGCGCAAATAAATCGCCAGATCCCACGAAAATCCGACCCCGGTGATCCACAGTACACCTGCATCAATCCAGGAGGATTAAGTCGCCCGAACCTGCACGTTGTAAACCTCCTCGCTGCGCAAAAACCTTCCGGATGGGGGAGAATCCCGCAGGGGGTTTGCTACTTGGAAATGATACTAAAACAGATAGTTTAGCCGTTTTATTAAATATTTTACCTAAAACGGGGTATAAACACTGAGCAGCATTAAAATTGTCTCGTTTTATTTCTTTTTCTGCCCCCAACTTATCCACAGTCCACTCTGCAGGCTCGATGGGAAAAGTATACATGCGCTGGGATAAACTGATCGCTAGGGGACGGGTGTTTTTTTTTTACCGTATAGGATTGGGGAGGGACAAAACCGAACCGAAAAAGACCCCCAGTCCAGGGGGTCGAGGACTAATTGATAGGTTATGACGTATTGACATGGCAGATGCGTTGTGTTCACACAATGGGCGAAAAATTCCGAGGCGGCGGGCTCGCGAAGCTTCCCCTGAATCTGGTGACAGGGTCTCTATCGTTTCCCCGGCAATCAATCATCGGCGGGGTTTTCGGGGGATTTTTTTTTTTTTTTTTTTTTTTTTCGTTACCGCATCATTCTGGATGTCGTAGACTTATCAAGATATATTTGACGGCGTTACTCTGCGCTCTAACGCTTTGTTTACCTGCCCACTACTCGTCTACCTAGGCAGGTGCGTAGAAAGTGGCCTCATAGTCTGAATCAGGTCTGACCGTTCGTAGCTTGAGACGTTCTGATGATAATATCATCAGACCTATCTCCTATTACCAAACCATGTGAGGTAGGTCATGATTTCCTTTAAGCGGCGATATGTAATATTCTGACTACTTAATTAATTTTTTAATTTACTTTTTTTACTGAGTACTTCAAATGTTTGGCGCATTGTTCTTATTAAATAATATTAGTAAATTTTACTAAACTCCCAACCCACCAAATTGAGACAAGTCATCGCAAACTAAGTGTATTTATACATACATGTGTTTTCTATATAGACGGGCGTCCTGGAAGTGGGTCCGTTATTGGTAAAACCTTTACTTCTGGATTAAAAGTTAACATTGGGCCCAGGTCATTAGGATGTACGTATGAATTGCGGCCTTTGCACCATGCATTCAATTTTGTTGTGTTTACTTGATACAATTTGTGTCCCCAAAGTTGGGGATGCGTTATCATGTAAACTCAGTAACTGTTGCTGCTTTCCTGAAACATTTACGACTAATATTTTTTCTGAAAGAACTTCATATTTCATAGTTTTGGTCTCCTACGGTGAAATACAAATTTCCAGGGCTCTTTCGAAAATTTCAACTTTGAATCTGGCGGGAAGATTGGCTCCTCCAGGATGTGCTCTCTCATTGGCTGTTCGTCTGGCTTTCAGTTCAATGACTGACTTGTATTACACTGTAGGAGCCCTACTAAACTACCAGGAGATATTAAATATTGTATTCTCCATACACAAATTTTGTGTACTACATAAATCCAAATGGTGGCCTTGGCTGCCTCCTTTTTCGAACCGGCTCGTTTCTTTTTTAATTATGCTCAATAAATCTTTTCGCATTTTCGCCATTGGCACCTGCTGGTTCATCGATTTCCAAATTCTTTCATCAGGGGAAGAAAAACTCAGAGTTCCTGGCATCCGTCAAAAGCCCCATTTGTAGCCCCGTGAAAGCCCTCTTGATCCTCACGATGAAGTATGTCGTTTTCGTAGTGTTTGTTGGACGTAGAATCCATTTTTGGGGGTCCCAGATCGATCTGATACCACCGTGGGGATCTAAAAGGGCATTCATGGGGTAAAAAATGAAGCTTTTGAAGGTCGAATGAGGTGTGGTTTTCCAAGGAATTTTGGTCGCATAATCCATTTTTTGGGGGTCCCTCTGAGGGACAGGCATCTGTCCAAACGTAGTACAGAATTTCTTTTATTATTATTTTATTTATTTTTATTTTTACCTATACAATTTTTTTTTGGTTTATTTTTCATGGAATAATACACCTATGTTTTCGCGACGGAGGTCGACGACTCGGATCGGCCTCAAAATTTGACATTATCCTTTTCAAGAGGTCTACATTCTAAATCCGAAATGTCCGTCCGCCGTACGCCGTCTGCCGTCCCGGCCGTTTTGGGAAGTAGGAATTTTTTCAAAAATTTGAAATCTTGAAAAAATACTCGGTTTACCATCTAGTTGTGCCCGCAAGGACTTCAGTCCGATCGCCCAAACCCGTGGGGCGCTATGGGGAGGGTTTTTTTTAAGGCTTTTAGCTATGGGATCGAGTTAGGTGTCGTTTTCGAAGTATTTTTGGACGTAGAATCCATTTTTGGGGGTCCCGGAACGATCCGATTTCACTGTGGCGATCTACAGGGCTTTCATGGGGGTAAAAATGGGATTTTTGAAGGATCCCAGGAGGTTAAATATTTTTCGAGTAAAAAATGAATTTTTGAAAAAAAAATGTTTTGAAACAAAAAAAAAATCCAAAAAACATGTTTTTGAATTTTTTTCATTGACAGAATTAAATTTCTGCACAAGTAACCTATATCAAAGAATAATACACCCTTGTGTAAAATTTGCAGCGTTTTTATATTAACCTACCTTTGAGTTAAATTTGCAGCTTTTTTTTTTTTTTAATACAAAAGTAATGGACTAATCCATCACTAACCACCGTTTGTGAGCTTGAGTGAGTGAATCACTTGATTGCCTGGTCAGCGGGCCCCATAGTTGTGTTCACTATTCGAGGCCCCAGTTGTAGTGGAAATTCGGGATGAGTATTAATTAACATGGTGATGGGGTGAGTGTTTGGGAAGGCTATTCTTCGGCTGACTGTAAAACACAACCGGTGATGGTTTGACGCTTTTGATGGTCAACCCGAGAGCTGGCGGTGAAAGAACAGTTAACGATTTGTCAGCGCGTTTTGAGTGGAACGTCGGGTTGTGCTGCAGTGATTTAGCGACGGGGGGAGAAGGGTAAATTTGTAGTTTTAATTAGGTGGGAGACGCCCCCTCCGGTAGCCCTCGTACAATGGTAGGCTAATTGCAAAGTCCAGCGGGCGATAGCGTTAGCATCGATCTAGCAAACACAACAGTCGGATGGGATGAGGGGATGGCCGGTGGCGAGGACCTAATTCACAGAGAGACAGAACCGAGTGAGCAGTCCTTCCTCGTTAGGTGATGTCACTTGACACTCCAAGGCAAACCCGTTGGGGGAGCGAGCTCCGTTTGATGTTATTTTTTTGCTCAGGTATGGGGAAAAGTTTCACCGGACAGGAGAGGGAGAAAGTCACGAGGGGAACAAAAAAATAAAATGTGCCCGGACAGAGACGGACAGAAAAGAACTCTGGAGTGGGGTGGGGGGAAAACGACAGAGAGAGAAAGACTTTTCGGTCCCTCGGAAAGTGAGACAGCGCGAAAAGGGAATATTGAATGGGGTTGAAGCCTCCCCGGGAGCGGATCAACTCTCCGAGAGGCTAATCATCTAATCCCGGGCTTTCGTTTGCTCTGGCCAGCAGGCGGTCGAAGGGAGTCGGGGGGAGCAAACGGACACTACCCCGAGGTTCATTAAATACAGGAAGTCACACAGTTGCCGGCTCATAATTTAGCTACGGGCCTCTCTCTATCTTGCTACGCCCTATCTGTACCCCCCACTGCCCCTCTCGATCCCTTCAATTAGCCAAATGAGCTGAAGGGCGAGGTGGAGGGGGTTGGAGGGAATTTAGGACCAATACGAAGGGACTCCGGGACATCCCTGACATCAGCCCACCATCAACCCCTTGTTTATTCCCTAACACTTCCTCACTTTTTAATACCCGCAGATATTTTCAACCATTTTTCCGCCGAGCTTCTAAATCCCAATCAATATTCGGACGAAATTCGTTAACGACTGGACCCCCCCTCTCAAAGGCAGTTTTTCACGACGAGTTTTTCCCAAGCAACAATAAAATTAATCCCCGATCCCAATACCCACTTTACGCCCTTACGACCGTATCGAACATGCACATCGTCCACTAAATTGGAATTTTCCCCCAAAAAAACAAAACAATTCTCAGTAAACGGGCTTGTGAATTTCGAAGAACACTTCATAAATTATTTCATAGAATTACACTACAAGGGAGAGCCCTTTGATTAACGTGTTCGTGATAAACGTTCACAAGGTCCACGTTGGACCAACCAGAGCGGCAATCATGAACCAGTTCATGATTGCCGCTCTGTTTTTGGCGTTGCAAATGAGTTAGATTGCGTTCAAAGGTTAGATTAATTCAAATTTGCACAAATTCAGCTGATTCCTATCCCGTCCTACCTGTTTCGGGCTGATTTGGCTCACAAATCTTGGAATAATCCAAAATAATATATTATATTGAATTGTTCCTCTATGAAATAATAAATAGGTAGATAACATTTTTTTTGCTTTTTGGCGTTCCTTTATCATATATGAATTCCTATAGGAATAATAATAAAGGTGTATCATACGGGGGTCAAAATTTTGATCGGCCCGGATTTGTCATTAGACGTTTTTTAATGTGTAGATTCCAATAATAAAATGTACGTCCGCCGTCCAAGACGTTTAGGGCAGTAAGAACATTGTTTTGAGGTCTGACAAAATGGTCGGTTTTCCATCTAGTTGTGCGCCCTCAAGGTTACCAGCCCGATCGCTCAAACCTGTGGGGCTCTATGGGGCTGAAAAGGAGGTGCGGGAGGGGTTTTTGAAGGGGTTTGGCTATGAGGTCGAGTTAGGTGTCGTTTTTGAAGTATTTTTGGACGTAGAATCCAATTTTAGGGGTCCGGGAACCATCCGATTTCACACCTTGGGGCTATATGAGGCTTTTTGTTGTGGCTAAACGTACTCCTCGCGATCCATTCTACTTGAGGTTTGCGGTGGCAGATAAATTGGTGTAGGGGTCATTTTAAATAATTATTATGGTGCTTTCCTGCCTTAGTTTCTTCAAAAAATATTTCTAGTTTTTCCCAAATTTGTTTCAGCTTAACTACTGCAACAGTGCCCCTAGAGAACGTATGAACGTATGCACTCATAAAAACTAATACTTTCTTACATGCAGAAAACCTGCATCCTACATGAGCCTAATAGATCCCCATGGTGAAATTGCATCGTTCTGGGACCCCCAAAAATGGATTCTACGTCCAAAAATACTTCGAAAACGACACCTAACACGACCTCATAGCCAAAAACCTTCAAAAACCCGTATCGTAGCCCCTTTTTAGCTCCATAGCGCCCCACGGGTTGGGCGATCGGGGTGAAAACCTTGCGGGCACAACTAGATAATTGAATATTTTGTGAAAATTTCAGATTTAAAAAAAAAATTGCCTACTGCGCAAAACTGACCGAACCAAGGCAACTGCAGTAGCCAAGGAAGAAGAAAGATTTTTAAAAAACCCTCCCGTAGCCCCATATCGTCCCACGGGTTTGGGCGATCGGGCACAACTAGATGGTAAACCGAGTATTTTGTCAAAATTTCAGATTTAAAAAAAAAAATCCTACTGGCCAAAACGGCCCGGACGGCGGACGGCAGACGGACATTTCGGTTTTGGAGTCTAGACCTCTTGAAACGGATAATGTCAAATTTTGAGGCCGATCGGAGTAGTCGACCTCCGTCGCGAAAACATAGGTGTATTATTCCAAGATTAATAAACCAAAATTGAACAAACTTTGGCATTTGGATTATGCAAGTTTGTACCAAAATATGATCTTTACTCAGTCACTATGGAAAAAATTTGAGCTAAGAGTTTAATCAGAATGTCAATTTTACCGCTTACAAGGGAAAAAAATCACGATAATATCATGATTTTTGACGTATTACATATGTCTTATGACTTTTCAATTCATGTTTTCAACATTCGCAACTTTTCAGTATACTGAAATTGATTGATATATCAATAAATCATTTACACAGATAATATATAACGTTGTTGGAAACTTGTTGAGGGTCAGTCAAATAAGACGAGATTTTTTGCCGACGTTTCAAGAGATATATTCTCCTATCATCAGGGCCTAATGAAATGAACAAAACACTTCATTTGTTCTATGTACACTTTTTCACTGTTTCGTATCTAATACACTTTGTATCGTATCATATAGTTTCATCAATTGTTAAATTCAAGTCTAAATTCGTGTTTTGTTCATTTCATTAGGCCCTGATGATAGGAGAATATATCTCTTGAAACGTCGGCAAAAAATCTCGTCTTATTTGACTGACCCTCAACAAGTTTCCAACAACATTAATTGAAACGGTCAACATCACCATCAACTAATAATATATAACGTTATTTATTTCTCTCTCTCCCTAGTTACCAAATACAATGAATACATTGTATCATGTATGTGTATCATGTCATGATATTGGTTGAAATGCGGAAAATTTTACATGACCCCCAAACGATACATCAATGGTTTGTGTAGTTCTCGAGTACAAGTGCTGTTGTAGCTGCCGTTTAGTTTTCACGATTGGAAAGTTGATGTTTGATTCGCTTTCCCAAAATGGGGGACGCTATTCCCCTCCATCAACCGAAACGTGTGTAAAGACACGACCGATCCGTTACCTGCAAATCAAACGGTTTGGTTTGACAAGATGAAAACGAAGGGTGGGGGTACACCATTCAGGTGGGGAAGAGCTTCACGTTTCACCCCTCGCCTTCATGAATAATCGTTCAAGTTGACGTTACCCGAAAATTCGATGCGGTTGTCTAATCCCATTTTCGTTGCTTTCGGAGGGGTTCCCGGGATATGAATACATCATCACTTTCGACATCGTGTGAGCTGTTTATGATTCCCCGCTCCGATCCTGGGTTTTCACCTTGTTTGAGAGGGTAATGAATGACATCAGGCAACCTTCCCCTGTTGCATCGTAATCTGCTCATTTTACTTGTCATATACCCTTTCGCTTGGGGTAATCTTTCGGTCGCATCGGTTAATCTTGGAAAAGGTCTATTGCTGAAGATAAAGAAGTTTGGTTCTGCGAAGTTTAAGGCCTGCTGAAAGTACTACTAGGAATGTTCTTCGGTGGCCTACACAATCTTTTCGGTTTTCGATTGTATCCCAAATAAGGGATGAGTACCAAAATCTATCGTCCATCAAAGTATCGATATTTCCTGCTGCCGATAGATACTGTTGTTCCATAGGTACTGTCGATAGTTTTGAGTTAACATCTGTTTCAAAACGATTCGATAAAAAAGTTCATTTTCGAGCAATAGGCCCGAGGAGGACCGTTTCGACACCAAAATTGTATGACATATCAAATGGCATTGTGGTATTCGAACGTCCCCAATCACATATTGAAATGCTCTTTTCTATTTCCTCGATTTAAAAAAAAATTAAATTAAATTAAAAAATAAGGCACCTCCCTAGATGGATGCCATGAAGGAAACAATCGGTTAAAATTTAATGATCCTTTCCATTTCCATGGAACTGATAGACAGCTCGACAGCATCGCAAAAACTGAATCTGGAATTCCGTTTTATTTTTTCCTTTGACTCGAGACTGATATGTGGGGAATAAATAAAAAATGTCTACAGAAACCATCGATACATTAAAAAACAAACCATCAATTGAATTGAATAGATGAGCGCAACCTTTTTGTTATTACGAGAGAAACTAAGAAACAGTAGGTATCTAGCGACCAAACTATGCCACACAGCACAACAAAAATATCCACGTGATGCTCATTACGTAAACAACTGCACCCTAACGACCGATGCTTAAGAAAACCTTATGCCGATCAGAGGTAACGAACGGCTCAGGCTGCAAAAATCGTTTTGGAGTCGTTGGAATCAGCCTAAAAAGCTCATTCCATAGACCCTTGTACCAACGAAATCGGACAAAAACTTTCGTCCCCCTATTGAGGCCTCCTTAGTTACACATCAGAGATAAACAACTTTCGTCGTGAAGTACCTCCCGAAAACCGATGAAAGGGATGAGGGAGGAAAAATCAAGGTAGCCTATAACCACCCCACGAACTCGCTGATCACAATGAGACCACCCTCATGAAAATCTGTTGAGCCGCTCGGGCGTGATGCTCTGTACACAAACAAACAAAGAAAAAAAAAAAAAAAAAAAAAACATACATGTCGAGGAGGTGAGCGCACCTTTCCATTTTTTGGAAAAAGGTTGCGCTAAAAACTAAAAAAAACTAATGGTTCTCAAGTATCAATACCCTCAAGTGATCGCCTCTCCTCTCCCCTTGGGTTATATATTCGCTTATATGGATGTTCACAGTTATTTTGATTAATTTAATTTCAGTGTTTCATGGTGTCGGACCCAAGACTATCGACACAGTGAGGAAAATGATTGACACTTCGATACTATCGACTATCGATAGTCATCCCAAACATTTACAAAGGAATGGTTTCATTTCTCGCTTTGAGTCGTCCAAGAACTTTCGTGCCATGAAAGACTGAGCTGAAGGAATGAAGAATGAAAGCATAAGAGCTAAAAAATTTCGTTGGCCGGACATACTGCATATTGTACGTGTATAATTAATGTCCTACAGATGAACAGCGAGTTTTTCATTATTCTCCCGTATTTGTATTTAATGTGACTTACGAGGGTACAAAGCGTTTCGGTCGGAGTCAGAGGACCAGAGGAATTAGCAATCCGAATTTCTATACGACCCCACGTCAACAATTTTCCCAAGTTACCATTTTTAATAATTTATAATGTAAAAAAACGGACGGTAGACCCATGGTTCTACAGTCAGATCATTTAATAATGATTAATTTTACGCCATTTTTTCCACAAAAAATGTTTGTCGACCTATACCTACTTGTCGAGTAGAAACAGTTTCTAGTAACCAACCGCCAAACTTCCTTACAGACCAATCATGTGATTATAGTTTTCGCGATTATGTTGCGTAACGCTTTTTTATGTCGTGACGTGAAAAAATGAAAACTTCCTGTTAATCATTATTAAATGATAAAAACGTGATGTCTAACTCATGTGTTCAAGGAACGAGATTAATAACTGGTGATACTGATTAGTTTTGGCCAAAATGGATGACGTTAGCAAACACGTTAATAGAGCTTCAGTAATCGCATAGGAAACCAGTTGGAACGTGATAACCCGGTTTAAGATTGTCCATTTTGAAGGCAGTATACCTATCATGAGTGCGCCTTTTGGTTTATTATTCTTGGGTTAATACACATAATATGTGTGAATGATATACATGTTATGTATGAGCGACGGGGACCGAAAAATTTGATTGGCCTCAAAATTAAATTTGACTATTTTTGTGATTAAATTTGACAAATTTTGTCATTAAACGTTTCAAGATATGTACCGAGATCCCAATGAAACCTCCGTCTGTCATCCAGGCAGTTTTGGGCAATCGATTTTTTTTTTAAAGTCTGACATTAATTAAAATTTTTGACAAAATACTCGGCTTACCATCTAATTGCGCCCGCAAGGTTTTTGGCCCGATCGCCCAAACCTGGGGGGGCTCATAACTATGACTATTCTGTTATTGAAAAGTCAATTTTTCAAAAACTGGCAAGAGGTACGGGACCTTTCCCAAAATCAAAGAATAATACTTATTATTAAGCTTGAGTAAAATTTGCAGCTTTTTTTGTTGTTGTTGTTGTTGATACTTTTCTTGGTTTTCCTATAAAACACGGAATACATTAAATTTATTTACTAAAGCCTCTACATGAAATATAACTAAATTTTAGTTATATTTCATGTAGAGGCTTTAGTAACCAAATGTATATGTAGATCTTCATAACCTTGTCTTACACAGTTAATCTTCAGGTATTTCCAAAATATTGGGTACCTACTTAATTTTTAGTTTTTTGCTCATTTTTAAAGGTTACACTTGAGAGAAATGCATGGAAAACGAATTTTAAAGGTGTAAAAACTGGTGTAAAAAGTGTAAATAATATATAACTTCCCATTTATATAATATATATGGGTGATTCCAAAAAAAAAACGGAAATTTGGGGTTTCGTTTAGGCCGAAAATTTTTCCATCGTTTTCTCTAGAAGTGTTATTGATTCCGGTCCAGGGAAAGCCCTAGTTTTCGAAAATATATAGGGTGAGATACTTTATGTAGCCCCCTAAAAGATATCACTACAAAACCACGACGGATTTATGTGCTTTCCTCAAGACCTTCACATGAATTGGTGTTGGTATAACTATTGAGGAACTCAATATATATTCCCAATTACTTTCAGTATCCGTAGCCAGTAACCGAATATAAAATATAATTAGGGTTAGAAACTAGATTTGAAGGCCAATTTCTGCAACTGAAATGGAGAAAGCTAGGCGTGAAGGACTTGAGTTTTCGTGATGGTCTTGAACTTTTGTGTGAAGGTTATGAACTCTTGAGTGAAGGTCATGAGTTTTTCACAATGGTCTTGCCTTTTACCTAGTAATAATACAATATACGTACATATATACTACAATAACTTGGTCAAGTCACTGAGATAGGTTATTAAATCATCCAAACCTTCACTAATCCCTCATGACCTTCACAAGTTTGACTTGGTAAAACGTGATGGTCGCGTGAAGGTTTTGAGTGTGACAGTCATGAGAAAGTATCTCAAAATGGCTGGCAAGCTAACTCTGTGTTTCCAAAAGGGTAAACTGGTCTTTCATCGCCACACGAACCCGTTTTGTGTTCTACGGGTGATTACAATCTAATCAAACAATTTGAATTACTCATTTTACGAGCGTGAATGTCTGGAAAAAAAGTATCTCAACAAACATGACTTAGCTCAGTAAACTCTGTGAAAATTTTTCTTTGGCTGCTGGAGATCCCCCACGAGCCGTATTTTCCCTTCCAGGGATGTTGGGCTACTGAACGGACTAGCTCGGAGATCGAAATAGTTAAAAACGCGCTCTTCAGGCGAAATGAAAAACTAACTTTTTTTCTTGTGCCGGTCTTGAGTCATCATGAGTACGCAACTTTTAGAGGGTGGTTCTGCATTTAGATAATTGATAACCCCTTGAACGTAGTAAACTATTGAAATATGGAAACTCCTAATCACTTGGGGAGAAGGCGTTGACTGTAAATCCATGATATGGGATCTAAAATCGATTCCAAACTTGCTCATAGGTCTCGAGAACGCGTGAAGGTCGTGGAGTTTTCTGTAGTAAATCTCGATTTTCTCCTAGTACATTAGCCGAAATAATTCAGAAGTATTTAGAGTGGTAGAGCATTTCGTGTGGAGCTATACAAAAAAAAAAGTTAGAAGATTGGGTAATTTTTGGAAGCTACAGAGGCGAGTACTCACCGATTTCCGTTTTTTTTGGAATCACTCATATATTCATCATAATATCCATATTACGGAAAAGGGACCAGAAAAAAAATGTAGCTGAGACACCGATCACGCTAGCCTGAGAGAGCTATGCCAAATCAGCTGAGTAGTAATTGTTAGGTATTTATCGATTTTTTTCCATTATTGAAAAAATTTAACTTACGGACTTACACTTTTACTATCGAAATAATCAATCTCCTCAATAGTGTTTTCCAAGCCTTCACAATGTTGGCGTCATTTATGAACTTGTACTTCCCTGATGTAGTGTGGCGGATCCATAATCTTTAATTATTCCAACTCGTCACGGGTGGCTTGCTTAACCATCATCATCCCGCCTTTATACCCTGAGGGATACAAAAAAGTCCCTTCAGTGGAACATCAATACTCCGAAGGGGGTGACATCGGCCAGGAGGTAAGAAGGGAAGGGAGTTAATGTTCATCGAACCCCCAGAACCAAACCAGATCCTGCACACAATAACCTCGCCAAAAGAACCCCCCCCCAATCATCAATGGGTGTGCAGTACAGTCGAAAAAGGCGTCCACTGCTCGCTATGGGGTCCCCCCCCCCCCCTCACGCCGACACTTCACATTACATCACCGTCACCCTGAGGTTACCCCCCAGGCCAAGGGTGAGGAGGAGGGGTAATGTCTCTTTTAAGTCTCCCCCTTTTTTCTGGTGTCCCAACTGTTCTTTTGCCAACACAAAAGGAACTTCCCCGACACATCTGCCGCGAACAACCCCACATTTTAATTTCACATCCCTTATATTCCACTTCTTTTTTGTTCCTTTAACTTTCTGGTTAAACCCCGGCGTTCAACTTCGGGTCGACAGTCAACAACTGGGAGCTCGGCTGGATTGCCCTCATGAACCATTTATTGTGTCTATTTTCTTTTTCAGCTCTTTCATCATCTCCGAAGTAAGGAAAAGAGATTTTTTACTCAGCACATTGTTTTCAACGAAATCGACGCACTCCAATCAAAAATCACACTCTCACGTGACACCCTTCACATTTGATGCATACGAGTAAAAAACGCATTTGCCCCAAAAACAAACTTAAATTGAAACTCCGATGTTTTCCGCGAACCAATTATTGCTCGTCTGTCACCTTCCTCGTAATAAAAATCGCGTCTGTTTGTTTTGGCGCCGGTCCTTTCAAACAGGATGCATCAACGTCCACACGTGAAAATGAGAGGGATGGTGGCGGCGGTGGGTGGTAGGGGGGCGGGGGGTTGTTTACTTCATCAGGCCATTTTAATTTGAACAGAGTTTTTCTCGGTGAGCGACGCCGTTGGGGTTGTTGCAAGATACATTTTGGTAAAAACTAATCCAAAGGGTTGGGTTAAAATTTGAAAAAAAAAAAAAATACACTGCCACATGATCTTCCACGTGCCAGGTTCAAAATGATCGTAGTTGTCACTGTAACAAGAAAATTACGTTCGCGCATGCGCAGGGAGTACCACTGATGCAATCGTTATGGAACTGATATGGGACCATCTAGGGCTATACCCACACAATTCCTGAAAATTTGATTGAAATCCGATCAAAATTGTGGAAGTTATGAGTTTGGCAAGGAAATGCGGACAGACAGACACGGAACCAAATTTGTTCAGGAGGCTCTGAAACGCAAAACGTGAGTGGAAATTTGGATTTTGGAGAACAAATTTTTTTTTCATCTCGAAAGTGAAAACAATGCCTTGCACACTCGGAAGCAAAAATCACCCTAAAAAATTTTACGTTAAATGTGATGTAACAGCATGGATGAGACGATGGAACCATCACCTTATAGCGTATAAACCAACGAATTGATAAAATGTTGTAGTTGAGTTCAGTATCGTTTTCCCATACATTCTTTCGCGCTGAACCCAAATTTGAAATTGGATTTTCAAAACACCGTAACCCTTTATTTCTTAAAAAAAAAAAAAAAAAAAAAAAAAAAAACTTCACAATATGGGAAAGCGAGTTGTTGGGTGTTGTTGGCCAGGTGGGATATGGTTGGAGGTCGGCAGGCTTTAACCAGCAGGGGTTTGGTTTCCTAGTTGTATATCTGGAACTGTAACTTCAAGCGCTTCAACTTCACTCCTCCTGCCAAGGTCTACTGGGAGGGTATGCAAAACTCAATTTGGTTTGGGATGACGCTGTTTTAACAAACCCAATAACTTTGTGCCCCCGAATTTCGGGTTAAACCGTCCTGTGCCATGTTGTTAAAAGTCAAAAAGAGAACATAATTTTTGTGACAAAACGTCGTTTCACGTCGTTTATCTTCATCGTAAGTTGTTCTGGTGGATTATTAGTATGGCTCTTTCGGGTTTTCGGCTTGTTTGGCTTTTGACCCACCAAAGACACCAGAGTGAAGATGGATTTATCATATTTTGGTTTATTATTCTTGGAATAATACACCTACGTAATCGCGACGGAGGTCGACGACTCCGATTGGCCTCAAAATTTCACATTATCCGTTTCAAGAGGTCTACATTCCAAAACCGAAATGTCCATCCGCCGTCCGGGCCGTTTTGGGCAGTAGGGATTTTTTTAAATCTGAAATTTCGACAAAATACTCGCTTTACCATCTAGTTGTGCCCGCAAGGTTTCCAGCCCGATCGCCCAAGCCCGTGGGGCGCTATAGGGCTACGGGAGGGGTTTTTTGAAGGCTTTTGGATATGGGATCGAGTTTGGTGTCGTTTTCGAAGTATTTTTGGACGTAGAATCCATGTTTGGGGTCTCGGAACGATCTGACTTCACTGTGGCGATCTATGGGGCTTTCATGGGGGTACAAATGGGATTTTTAAGGATCCCAGGAGGTCAAATACCTATACCTGTACCTATTTTTGAGTAAAAAAACCAAAAATTTTTGAAAAACTGCGAGTGAGTAACACAAAAATTGCCTTGTTCGCTTCGTTGTGAATGTGATGGTATATTATATTATAGTACCCTATATCGACTTGATTTTATGTGTGGGCCACCTCTGAGACTGATCCTTCAGTTTTTAATTTTTTTAAATGGTGGCCTGCTTTGTTAACCGTCGACCTGGGGAGCTGGAAATTCAAATTGCGATTTTTCCATAAATTCGTACGAACTAGCAATTGGTGGTCCGTTTTCTGTGTTATTTGGAACCCTTCTATCGATTAAAAAAAAAGTCCAGAAACACGTCCATTCCTATCTCTCACAACTGGTACGAGTATGAGGAGATTCTTGGAATTATATAATATATAATTCCATGTATATTATACATACTTATTTTGACTTTGCTGTGGTGTTTTGGCGTTCCGATGGAACGGGGAATTTCAATGAGATGTCACCGTTGCAGGAACGACGTTCTTGGATTAGGTTCCAAGGAATGGGGTTCCAGGGATAGTGATCGACACATAAACTGAGCGAAAATTCTTTCGCCGTTCTTCAACAGCGGGTGTTGAAGTTCAGCGAAAACCCACCCCTTTAAAACTGATCGCCTGGAACTAAGAGAAAAGCTGAGGACTGGTGTTTCGATGTATTTTCAACCCAGGTGTTGAAGTAAGTAGAAAACCCACCCCTTTAAAACTGATCGCCTGCGTTCCGTCGAAAAAAGGGTTGAAAACCCGCTACCTGCCTGACCGTGCGGGACCTAATTTAAACCAAACCCCAACCCTCTGCCGGGAGCCATCCTCCTTTGCCAAGCTTTTTGTCGTGTAGGTATGCATTCCCAAATGAAAAACAAAAGTTGCGGTATGTTGAACAAAAATAACTATTATTTGAAAATATACTTGATGTTTTCTTTTCGCCGAACGAAGAGAAGCTCTACTTGGTCTTGATCTGCACTTTTCAGTCTGTCTGTTTGTCTGTGACGCGTTACAGACCGCAATTAACTAATTTTAAATATAATTTTATGCATTTATTACTTCTGAAGGCAATTTGTCGTTCTAGCAGCATACAAATATGAACAAGCAATTTTGATATTTCTTGTCTACAATTACCTACACGCGGGTGCTATAAGGTATCTCCATTAGAAATATTTTGGGCCTGAGGATGATGGACAAATGGTGGAAACATAGCGCGGTTATTGTCTTTTTCAACTTGGGAATATTTTGGTCATGAGGATGATGGAGACACGGCTGAAACTACGCGCGGGCATTAGGTTTTTCTAATCAGAAATATTTTGTGCCTTAGGATGGTGGTAACATGGTCGAAATGTCGCGTTATTACCTTTTTCAAATCGCCCTCCACAATTCATTGGGTAATAAATTAGATGTGAGAGAACTGAGATCACCACGCTGGTCAACACCCTGGAAATATTTTTGGGCATGATAAGGGCCAAAAAAAGCGGTCGAGACTCGTCCGGGCATTGTCCTACACACCGCTAATATTTTTGTGCCTGATGAGGTTATGCTCCTGATGATGAAATAATTTTGGGTCGAAACGCGGAAGGGGATGTTTCTCAGTAGTCACTTTATTCA
Organism: Pilophorus perplexus; assembly: GCA_955831195.1. NCBI lineage: Eukaryota > Metazoa > Arthropoda > Insecta > Hemiptera > Miridae > Pilophorus > Pilophorus perplexus. Next base: position 20,179,369 of record OY037013.1, read on the forward strand.
GGTACATTATGGTACTATCCCTTCTGCGTTAAAAGTAGTCACGTATCTCACTTCACTTAACGTAAAAAATCAGTTTTTTGCCCATTATTTGGCCAGTTTTGGAAGTGGCTTAGAAAAATTGGGCAACGATATTCATTAAATAATGGGTAGGGTAAACGTTCAATCTCCGACACCCCTTCCTCAAAATCCTGGCTCAAAATCTCTCTATTCGCATTTTCTTATTTTTTTTTTTTTTTTTTTTTTTTCTAACTGTTGCTATGGGACGTCTAGTTGAAGTCCGTATACCCGTTTTTGTCCATCGTTTTCTACAATAATGGAGAAATTACGTTCTCTGGAAAAAGTCCAAAAATTCAGTGGTCGACACCCCCTTGACAATGATTGACACCCCCATTTTCGACAATCACCGACACCCCTCTGGAAAATTTAGCAATGACCGACATTCCATTTTCGACAATCGCCGACACCCCTCCGAATAATGACAACGAAAAGAAATCGTAAATGCAGGCTGAATCAAGGTACAGGCCTCACTAAAGTTCGGCAATTAGGTATTAATAATTCATTTCATTATACCGTCTCCTTCGAATGTTTTAGTGAATTTTAGTTCGAATTTTAGTGAATTTCTACAAAGTGCAATCTTTTTCACAGTGCCAGAATAAAGTGGTAGTGAGTGGTTTGGAGATTGAACGTTTACCCTAGAATCCGAATCTGCAATAAAAACGCTGCAAATTTTACACTAGGGTTTATTATTCTTTGATATAGGTTACTTGTGCAGAAATTAAATTCTGTAAATGAAGGAAATTAAAAAAAAAATTAATTTTTATATCAAAAAAGTTTTTTTGGATTTTTTTTTATTTTCAAAAATTATTTAGGTTTTACTCGAAAAATATTTAACCTACTGGGATCCTCCAAAAATCCTGTTTTTAGCCCCATGAAAGCCCTATAGATCGCCACAGTGGAATTGGATCGTTTCGGGACCCCCAAAAATGGATTCTACGTCCAAAAATACTTCGAAAACGACACCTAACTCGATCCCATAGCCAAAAGCCTTTAAAAACCCCTTCCCATAGCCCCATTTTAGCCCCATAGCACCCCACGGGTTTGGGTGATCGGGCTGAAAACCTTGCGGGCACAACTAGATGGTAAACCAAGTATTTTGTCAAAATTTCAGATTTAAAAAAAAATCCTACTGCCCAAAATGGCTCGGACGGCGGACGGACATTTCGAATTTTGAATGTAGACCTCTTGAAACGGATAATGTCAAATTTTGAGGCCGATCGGAGTCGTCGACCCCCGGCGCGAAAACATAGGTGTACTATTCCAAGAATAATAAACCAAAAATTGGGGTTCCCACTTGTTATAACAAAGTTAGGGTCGGTATCTCCAATTTGGCGCGCGCCAAATAAATTGGCACACATCTAAATCGATGGGCAGCTATCAATCTAGTGGGGTTTGTATTTTCAGAATTTTTTTGAAAAAAAAAACAAAAAAACAAAACTTTAAAACCCTATTCTAGGTGAAGGTGTTCCAATCGGTAAAGCTTCGCTTCTAAGCCTACTTCAATTTTCTTGAGCATTGAGATTCTACCCCTTTAAAAGCAGGTGTCATGCAAGACGGGGTCATTTGGAGCTCAGTATGGGGTGATTGCCCTCTCACATTTCAGCAGGTATAAGAAATATTCGTTCAGTTCCAGGCGCCCAGTTCCAAGACTTGACTCGATCTTTCAGCTTCAACAGGGGGTGTTGAAACTAAGAGAATTTTCAATCAGTTTATGTGTCGGCGATTTTCCAATGCCTGTTCTTTCTATGACTCTCAACCCTTGAGTTGAAACTAACAGAAAGTTGGAAAAAATGCTTCCGCGACCATTTTCCAGCAGTTTATGTGTCGACGACTTTCCAAGTACCCAGGAATGGTTCCACTTGTAACGACCCACTCACCATCAGAAGAAAGAAGTGGGAAACAACCCCCAACAACGGCAAATTTGAAGCTTTATGCTTCATTTCCACGTCAAATTTTTGACATGAAAATGTCTTCGCTCTGGCCTCCCCCTGTAATGTAACGATTTTTGACATTTCATGTCTTTGCTATGGCACACAACCAAATTTTCGTTATGTCACGTTACGTTACGTAACGAAATATGCTCAATGATTATTATGATTCGTAGAAGTGAGGTAGGTAGGTACCTATATGATTATAGCTGAAATTTGGCTATATGATTATTATGATTTGGCTGGTAGACTCCTTAGGACGTGAACAATAAGGTGCACAGGGTTTTGATCAGCTGAGTGGCTCTTGAAGCTAACTTCTTTCCTATCAACCGTAGGAAACTGAAATTTGGCTGGTAGCCTCCTTAGGACGTGAACAATAAGGCGCAGAGGGTTTTGATCAACTGAGTGGCTCCTGAAGCTAACTTCTTTCCTATCAACTGTGGAAAGCTGAAATTTGGCTGGTAGCCTCCTTAGGACATGAACAATAAGGTGTACAGGGTCTTGATCAGCAGAGTGGCTCCTAAAGCTAACTTCTTCCCTATCAACCGTAGGAAGCTGAAATTTGGCTGGTAGACTCCTTAGGACATGAACAATAAGGTGCACAGGGTTTTGATCAGCTGAGTGGCTACTGAAGCTAACTTCTTTCCTATCAACCCTAGGAAGCTGAAATTTGTCTCGTTAGGACATGAACAACAACGCTACTGGAGTAGGTGATGTAGTCTGGCTCGAATACACAGAAGAAAATGTCCCAATGTGTTGCAGACTCGTATGCAAGCATTTATGATTCTTAGAAGTGAGGTAGTTAGGTACCTATATGATTATGTATGGATGTAAATAATAAATAAAAATATGAGTTTAATTTTTGTTTTCTTTATATTGAAAAAAATGTAATTCACAGAGGAAGACAAGATTGCTAGAAGATGGAAGGGAAGAAGGAGGGAGGGGAAAGACATGAAATGTCCTAATGCGTTGCAGACTTGTGTGCAAGCGTTTTGTTCAGTTGAATCCCATTCTGTAGAGCAAAATTTTTTTTTTAGAAACGCAGCTCAAATAAATACAAAGCCACAATTAAAAAGCATTTCATGAAAAATATTTAAATTGAATGAAGAAAAAAAAAGAGTGGGTATTGTTTTGACATCGTCCTTAACACAAAGTAAACAATATTGTCAGCAACACTATACGAGCATAAATTAAATCCCGTTGTTGACCTGTTTAATAATATAAATGTTGTAAGTATGAGTATGATAAGACTTGGGAAAAATCAGTGAAAAAGCGGAATACTTGAACTATTTCACAAAAACTAGCGTGTCAATCAAAGACATTTTTAATTGAAAAGGTTAAGGTTCGAGACTCTCACGAGGGTCTCTCCCCGTTTTTTTCTTCAGGAACAAAGTTTTCTTCTTAGTTATGCCAAAAAATTTACTTCAAACCGAATTTCCGTTATTAAAAAATTCTACGGATATTTTACTTCGATACGTGAAAGGTGGTCCCCTTATGAGACCTGCGGTGGTCCTTTGTTGGGGATTATCCCATAGGAATGCCCACATAATGGACCTTAAGCAATTTTTTCCGCGTCTTCCCCTCTCCGGGCTTGTCAGTTTGGTGTACACACTTCGCCGACCTCTAAATAACGCGATATGTTAAAAAGGGAGGGATACGAATGAAAAGAGCCAACCGGTCGTGTTTGAATGCCTTCTGTCATCGCCGACCTGCAACTGAAATGAGTTATTCGGTCCCGCCTGACATAATCAGGGAAAAAAAGGGCGTTCAAAAGTTCTCGAGGGGTCTTTTGGGGTCTTGGAACCGGTACTCGCTGCTACACATTCAACATCCACGAAAATCCGAGGGTTTACTTATCCGGCAGGATTTTGGTGGAAAAGACGTTTGAAAAAAAAAAACTACTTACCAACTCAGAAAACGTAAATTCGACAAAAAATTGAATCTGCCCCAAAATTGAATTGGCTACTTTGGTTAAGAGATTTTATTCTAATGGAACCAAATACAACTTCCAGATCACGTTCGCACCGGACATGGAAGTGCATTAGGGAGAAGGAGGCCTCCAGGAAATAAGAATCTGTTTACTCACCGAAGGGTGGCGGCAACTTGGGGGACTAAAGAAAAATCTCCAAACACTTGTTGAGCCCAGTTTTCTTCTATCGTTCTTCAGAGGTAGCAGGGGTTCATTTGGATTACGTAACTTCGGCCATCTCTACTAACCGATTCGCAATGCGTTTATTGAAATTTTTCCATCTCTTTTTTTTTTTTTTAGCTAACTCAGTCATCATTAAATGATTATAAATATTAACTTTGTAGGCGTTGTCGCCGATGAGTCAAACTCTATAGAAAATTCGCCTGCGCGCCGCCGCTCATGGTGCAGTCGCGGGCCACAGGAAGCGTCACATCGATATTGCTCAAAATTGGAAGTTGGTTGAAAGGGTCTCGAATTGATTCCAAACGTATTTTTTTAATCATGGAAGAGTCTAATCGGATCTAACCTTTGAGCGAACATCTCTTTGTGATTCGGCTTAGACGTATTATGTAAACAAATCATCTTTCACATAAAAACTTTTTTGAAAGTATGGCACAGTAAAAGGGAATTTCAGGGTTCCATCACGCGAATGAAAAATAATGGCGTGTTGAGCGTCGCGCAAATAGGATTGAACCGTCATATTGAGTTTTTTCGCCAATACACCAAACTCCGGTCCCAAAATGAGGACGGGAAAAAAAGCGGGAGAATGAAAAAGGTCAGATTCGGTAAAAGAGAGACTATTCGATGGGAGGGCGGGCATTGTGCGCCTGGGGATCATCCGCTGAGAGGAGCAGCTGGCCTGAGAGGAAGATCTGATAATATTGTGAGCGGTTATCTCTCGCGGGGCCCTGTGTGCAGTGTATGGTCTGCCAAAGCCCCTAACCCTCCCCCGGGCCGTCCCGATTCAAACCTCACCGGAGCCCAAAAAGAAGAAAAAAAAAAAATCCAGACAAAAAGCGAGGCTTTGGAATAGAAAACCAGAACCTGGAAATGAGAGCGGGCAAACCCCCGGAACGGAGCAGGGTTTATTCAATGACCCACCCTTTCCAGGAACAGTGCCTAGATTACTAAGTCCGTATAAATACCTTTCGGGGCTCCCAACCTCTCGCCTCCACACCAGCCATTCAAATCCGTGCGCATCCCATGAAAATCCCATGTTGGGGGGGAAGTCGGGATTTGGGCCGGAGGTAACTCTTGGAGGCTTATAAACCGCGTCACAGTTCACTGATTTTATTCAGTCGGTAAAATCTGAGTGGAAAATCTGCCAGGTGAAGTTTGATGAGATTGGCGACTAGGTAGGAAAGTGAACGTTTTCTCGGTAGCCCAAAACTGTCAATAATCAGGCGGAGTGAAATGTCGTTGCATTTTTTTCATAATTGTTTCGTTACATCTCTTTCACCAAAGCAGGCTCACCTATTAGTGAGCACACGCTGCCTTTTCATTTGCTATTCACAGCCCACCCTTCCAGGGCCTTTTATAACTCGGAATGGGCCGCAGTGCCCCCCCCCCCCCCCCCCCCAATGTGTTGATTTCTGTGGATCCTCTTCATTCCCATACGTGGTCACATGAATGCACGAGAGATGGACTTCATTTGAGTGTTGTAATCCTTCTCGGATACGTTGGAATACCAGAGAACGAGGGAGCAGACGCCCACTGGGTCTAGCAAAGAAGTAAAGGCAGCAGCCTACTACATTCTGGTCCCTGAAGCATGGAAGATGAACCAGGGGGCGATCCTGGCCCTAAAGAACCGAGTAGAAGGGCTAATTTACCTTAACAGCACATATCTGCTACGTCAACTTTCCGAGAGCAAGCTCAATCGACCACCTGGCTCTGGTACTGGGCCGGAACCAGAAGGAACCAGATCATCAAGTTGCACATTGACAATATTCATTGACTGTTTGGCATTCCACAAAGAGAGAGCGGAGTAGGTGCTGCCAGTGGGCATCTGATGCAAGGTGTAGACAAATATGCAACTGCCGGGAACCCAAAAACTTCATGATCAGGCAGAAAAGTAGGAACAGTTAGCATACCACATCTACTTATGATCAGAACTCCACAGCTATGAGAAGAGGTGGCATAGTATTGCGGAGACACCTGTCCCAGTGTCTGTGAGAAGCGCTATTACGATTCCCTGCCTGGTACTTCCATGTGATCCATCCTGGGCAAATCGGAAAGATGCCTCCTGTAAGAGACTCCTTATTGTTTGGCAAACATGCAGACTCGTAGATCCAGCGACAAATGCGGTCAAGGAAGCAGCAAAATCCGCAGGAGGAGAACTGACTTGGCTATCGATTAGTGCATGTCCTGGACCTCTTCTATGAGTAATGTTTACTTCAGAGCTGGTGGTGACTTAGCACACCAGAGGTGATTTGATGGAGTCTCTCCCATCGCGGGGAGGGCCGGCTGAAAGCACACACAAGCTACTATGCAGCTTCCTAATGACAAAGTGAACCTTATTGGAGAGTGTTGAAGCCTGAGAAAGGGGACCCACCAACTCCGCCAATAGAATAAATGGATCCAACTCCGCCAGTGAAAGGAGCTTCATATATGTATGTGCTATGGAATCTCTGGATTTCTGGATCACTAGATCTTGAGATTTGGATTTCAGAATTTTCTGAATCTCTGGATTCCTCGATTTCTGGATCACTGGATGTCCAGTGACGCTAGTCACCTATTTCTCCTTCTGTATTCTCTTGCTAACCCCAGTCGAGGTGTTGACGTCAAGGGCAAACGGATCGCTGGAACTGCATTGGGAGAGTCGGAAGTCCCCGCATTGACCTGACAACGCATCGCTGGTAGGTTTTCACCAGCAATTAGATGGACTTCGGTGGAGTTGGACCGCCCCCCTGAGAACCACCATTCTAAAGGCCGCACTGCCCCTAGACCAGGAGCCAAGTTCTATGAGAAGTTGCACTGAGAGAGTCAGGCGGCAAATGACCAGAATAGACTGAGTTGGGCTGTTACTGTTCCCAGGGACATCTTATAGCTTGGTGCAGCAGGTTGACGCTCAAGCCTTGAAGCCTCAAGATACCCAGAGGTTGGAGAATAACTTCTTTCCAATTCCAACAGTGACTTCTCGTCCATTCCTACACCGTCCAAGCTTATCCGGTACCCCCATGCCCGTAGCACACCCCCAAATGAAACCTAAGCAATAGGAAACGAAGCGGCGGCCGGCCACCCCTTTCCTCGCCGGCGTTAAGCCTCCCGGCACCATTGTTAATATCCGTCGGATAATAAGCATCGCTCTCACAGTAATCAATAAACCCCCCATAAAGAGTATAGGGGGGGGGGGGGGGTGGCACATTTTTTGTCCATATAACGAGCTGATAAACTGATTAGGGTCAGGGGAGGACCCAGGCGACCTCCCTGACAGGCCCCCCCCATACTTCAAAATCCAGCATCCCCAATTGGAGCAAGATGTTTCAAATTATTTACCTGTAATTCACGAAAATGTGTTAAGTTTTAGTGGTTATTATTGATGCTTACTAAAATCTATTTCCAATGAGCCTTCGACTGACTTAAATGAAGTATGACGACTTTGTCTTCGTCTAGCTCCACATGAGCTATGCTTCACGGATTTAGAAAGGCTTTGAAGAAATACGGAGCTCGAAGCTAATATCGGCAGAAAAATGGATAAACATTGGAGAGTTATGTGCGAGAGGAGCTATGGGCGCGTGGAGGGGGGTCTAGAAGTATGGATAACACTCCAAATTGGTTTCCTCGGAAAGCGAAAGAAAATAAAGTGCAGAGCGTTTCGAGAGAGATGCAGGAAGCAAAATCCTGAGCGATAGTTGAGCCCAACAACGTGAGAGACAAAGAGGGTCGAGGAGTTGGATGGAGAGGGGACTTGCCCTTTTGTGTGGATATTGTGCAATGGGCTATGTCAGAAGGAAAGGGAAGGGGGGCTTCCTAACCCCTCGGCCGTGATAGGTACAGATTGGCTGCAGGCAGATTGCCCTTCTGCAGCATCGTTGATGCAGTCATCAATAGCAGCCGGAAAGGCCCCTCTGGTGCTGTAGTGGCTTGAGGGGGCAAAGAGGGGTATCCGCAAATACGACCGCACCAGAAAAGTGGGGCCCTGCCGCCCTCCCGCTTCTCTTCCCAGGCGAAAAATGCTTCATTTTGCAGTTGCACCCGGTGAAACTTTTTCCGTTCCATTTTCCCAGCAGGTTGCCTTCGTTTTAATTACCTACGTACCGACCGTCAAGGATAGCGATTTTTCCGCTCAACCCATATCATTCTTATAGAACGAGAACGTCGAGAAATGCTTTGTCCATATCCCCATTCAGCGATTTGTTCCCATGACAAAAAGAAAAAAAAATCTGCACCTTGATTTTGGACTATTATTCTAAGAACTAGCCATCCTATTGGGGGGGCCCTCGCTTCGCTCGGCCATTCGACAGGGTAGAACGCCCTTTGTATTGCACACCTGTTCATTACCTATACTACTACTCAGTCCTAATAATCATTAATTCGAACATTTGCGTCCATCACACGGTGGTGTGTACCTACTATATCTACCTGGTATACCTCCAAAATCTTTACCGTCAAACTCGCGTTTCCCTCTGGTAGCGCCAAGATAAGGCGATCATATCGATACCTTAAAGCACAAAGGGAATATGTCCAAAAAATCGATTTTGAGTTGTTGGTATCGTCATGGCCTTTCGAACTGAATGGAGCTCATATCCTTATCGAAGTGGGAAGTGGGCAATAAATGAGAAAAACTGTTGAGGAACATTTCCACCCGTGAAACGTTTTCTATAGCACACGGGGAATATGTCCAACAGCCGAACGCACAATGGGAATACGTCCAGTCAGAAGGTTCAATGTTCACGAAAGGCTTTACCAAGATATTAGGCTATTGACTGTTATAATGACATCACCCACATTGTGGTGACACTTTCGCCAAAGTTGGGGTTTTTGCATAAATGAAGGTTTTGAAGCGTTATGTACCTACCTACCAATCTATGGTAGGAAGCAGCCTGATTACGGACTAACAACTCCTTGAATTGATTCGGATCCGAATGGAAGAGGGTGTCATGTCACATGATTTATTCAATTTTTCAATGGAAGAAGGAGCTCTGTGCCCATGTCACCTTCTTTGGAATTCCAAAAATTATAAAACCCAGCTGTAAGGCGTTTCATGGAATAAGGTGCTATGTGACGTACAATGTACAAGGTGCTATGTCATAGCACCTTCATCCATCACGGACATCCAATTTCTGGCTTCAAAGGAAGGTGCTATTTGTGGTACATAGCACCTTTATTCATGACAGATAACAATTTCTGGCTTCAAATCGCCAGATGCCGTTTTGTGAAACTCATCCAGTAGACATCGTTTGGCTATGGTTCCAACACCGATTCAGCGGGACACGCCACCTCTGAACCAGCTGTGGTTCACTTACCAATAATAAAAACTGCAAATTTTACACTACGGTTAATAATTTTTGATGCATTTAAATTGAGCAAAAATTATTTTATGTCAATAAAAAAATATCCACAAATTACAAAATTTAAAAAAAAATCCCGTACAATGATTGGACAGTTTGGGACCTCACAAATTGGACTATGCTACCAAATTTATTCGAAAATCGACATCTCATTTGACCGCATGATATCATTCAAAAGCTCCAATTGTCGTCCCACGAATGCCCCATAAATCCCCACGGTGGAATCTGATGGTTCTGGGACTATACGTCCAAAACGCCCTCGAAAAAACACCCCATATCCGAAAACCTTTTAAAAAAACCTCCCGTAGCCTTCAAAAAACTTCGGCCTCAAAATTTCGTTTCAAGTATGTAATCGCGACGAAGGTCGAAAATTCTGATCAGCCTGAAAATTTGACATTATTGGTTTCACGATGTCTAGCGTCCGAGCCGTTTTGGGCAGTAGGATTTTTTTTTTTTTTTTTTTAATCTGAAAATTTGACAAAATACTCGGTTTACCATCCAATGGGGCCCGTATGGTTTTCAGCCAGATCGCCCAACCCCGTGGTGTTGTGTTGGGCTAAATAGGGCACTGACTTTTATAGAAAAATGTTGGGTCTACAGAAACGCTGGCCGCCGCCGCCCTGAGAAGGCGCAGACACTGCCAGACAGGGTGACAGCATGATCTCGCTGTCCAGGCGCAGGTGGTTTCTGATCATAAATGGGAAAGTAAGACCATACCGTTGTAGTTAAATTTTGACACTGTAGCGACGGTTGACCATCATCAAGGCCTTGTAGAAGGAGGTAAGTCGCCCATCATTAAAAAAAAAAAATGCATCATATGTAAAACAATTTTGGTTGAATACCTATATCAATATCCCATTTCATCTTTCCTTCAGGGTCACCACTTCAGAATGATGAATTACCGTTCAAATTTCCACACTCATTTCAGATGGAGCGTTTCAACCATCTCAAAGAGACCGCTCGAAGGGCGTTGAACAACGATGCAAACAAAACTGTCAGTGAATTCCTAATGCGATTCTGGAAAACCAGTTGCCCGCGAAGATGAAACCAGATCAGGGCCCCACAATTACCCGGCGGACACAATAGACGGACAGAGAAACTCCTGCATTGTCGAGCCCAGAGGGACAAGGAATGTTTGTTCGGGGGAGATCCTCTCAAGGGCCTCTCGGGTTTAATTGTACGGATCCGACTGATTGTTGAGAGGTTTTTCCAAGTGATGAACCAGCCCCTCGAGAGTCGGCCATTGTGTTTTCCCAGTAACTGGATCCGAGAGTTTGAAATGATTGCGAAGAAAAAAAGAGGGCGGGCGGAAATGGACTCTCGTAGGCAGGTGCATGAAAGGAATCGCAGAAACATATAGTTGAAATGGTTTGTTCTGCAGATCAAGTTTTTCTCAAATGTACATGTAGGGGTCGTATTCAGTTACAATTGAACTCAAGGCATTGTTTGTAAAGTGTAACACACTGCAAAAGAAGTTGGTGGGGGGGGGGGGGGGGGCAACGGCCAATACTCTGGTTCCTAAAGGATCATTTTGAAATTATGGTATAATTATACCATAATTTCAAATTGATCATAATTAATGCATATCATCGACATATTGTTCATATTAACTTATTAATATTAACAACATATTTAATATTAATATTAGTTAATATTAATATTAATTAATGATAATATCACTAATAACATGCCTGTTGGTAATAATACATATTATTACAGGCATATGATAAACATCTGAACGTTCAGTATCAAAACCTGAACGTAAAGTACCAAAATTTAGTTTTAAAACAGATGCTCAAGTTGGTCTATTAAATAGTAGTAATCTATCAACAGATAACATATCCGTCATAAATATCCATCTTCCGAAATTGTTCTCCATTCTGGAGGGCAAGACGAATTGCGCAACCATCTTTTATCGTGCTTGCCTCACAGCAAGAAAACTTAAGAAGCCTCTATGATGACACTTTTCGGTTCATTATTCTTGGAATAATTCACCTTTGTAATCGCGACGGAGGTCGACGACTCCGATCGGCCTCAAAATTTGACATTATCTGTTTCAAGAGGTCTAGATTTCAAAAACGCTGCAAATTTTACACAAGGGTTTTTTATTCTTTGATATAGGTTACTTGTGCAAAAATGAATTCTTACTGTAAAAACATTTTTTAAACCCCTTAGGAATTTTTTTTCAATCTGAAGTTTCGACAAAATACTCGGTTTACCATCTAGTTGTGCCCGCAAGGTTTCCAGCCCGATCGCCCAAGCCCATGGGGCGCTGTGGGGCTACGGGAGGCGTTTTTTAATGGCTTTTGGCTATGAGATCGAGTTAGGTGTCGTTTTCGAAGAATTTTTGGACGTAGAATCTATTTTTGGGGGGTCCCGGAACGATCCGATTTCACTGTGAGGATCTACAGGGCTTTCATGGAGCTAAAAATTGGATTTTGAAGGATCCTAGGACATCTAATATTTTGCAAGTTAAAAAAAAAATTTTTTTCAAGATCTTTTTATCGACAGAGTTAATCCTATACATATCAAAGAATAATAAATCCTTGTGTAAAATTTGCAGCGTTTTCCTCTACGTAGAACGATGATGTAGGTATACCTGGAAACAGAAGTTGGACAAATATTGTTCTTGGAAATTTTTTAACATACTTTGCTGTCTCCTTCTTCATAATACTGGCAAGTAAGTGGGGGGGGGGGGGGGGTGTCCACATTCTACAGTTCGAAAGGCATATTTTGGTATTTTAAAAACCATTTGGTCCGCACGAGGAGTACCCCTAATAGCGTTTCCCGCAGTAAAAATGCTGTCATGAAAGTTGAGTTATGTCCCTTTTTCCTGTGGTCTTCAAATAAAAGAAACACATCTACAGCAGTGCAATCCCATGTTTTCCATCTCCTTACAGCGCGCTGTATCTCGCCCATATCGCAAGTTAGGGCCAACATTTAATAATGAACCTAATCACGCCTTTAGGGTTTCAACCGATCCAACCTGATGACGCCCTTCCAAACCTTTCCAATTTCTAATCTTAGAAATTGAATGGCTATCAACAAATGTTCGAAAAGCTTTAGTATTCCATGCCCCTATGATACTTGGAGAACCGACAATGTCACCCCAAGTAAATCCCAATCGTATGAGCCTATTCCAAGACCCTCCGATGTTTTTCCCCGTTTTATTTTCCAGCTAGAGAGCTGACGTCGTAAATGGAGAGAGAAATTCTTTTTTCTTGACAAAGCTTCGCTTCCTCCAGCGGTAACGCTTATTACGTGCTTCGCCTCCTGGAAGAACTACAGGCGTGGATGGTGGAGAATGACGAAACCCGCACCGGAGGGGTGAGCGAATTATTGAGCTTTCGCCGAGCCGCCCTCATCAGGAATACGAACATGACGCCGCTCGGTTGAAGCGATTTGTCGGAAATTTTCAATTCTGATGAGGCCGGGATGTCCTAGGGACGAAAGCGCTCAATCCGAGTACCGCTTAACCGTGCGGTGGTCTGACATGTGGGAATTTAAATTCCCCCTGTTAGGCCCGAGATGGAGTACGGGGCCGGGAAGAGGTTTTCAATCACTGCTAACCGTGCGGTGTTCTCTAATCCCGGGTTATCCTGCATCCACCCCATCTCCCACCGACGATCCTGAAGCAGTTTCAAAAGAGATATGGCCCCCATCGTACAGTGTTACCTCTAGTGGAAGAATCCTTTTCCACTCCACTTTCCCGAAGAGGAAACGAAATGGAAAATATAGGTCCGCATGATATATTCAATCGCTGGCCATACGTGGAGGCAATAAAATAACTGCATAATAACAACAACAATAACAAATTCACGTAATGGTGGCTTTGAGCTTAGGTCCGTTTAAGCCAGCATTATGCAACACTAACGCCTCAATATGCATTTCATTTCCAGCTTCAGGGTACCCACAGAGTAACAGGGTACCTGAACAACCGTTGTACGCGTAGCACTACATACAAAATTTTCCTAGGGTTAAGCGGAGATTTAATCTAGGGAGAGCTTACCCCTAAGGTACTCAAATTAGTTTTATAGCACTTAAACCCAGTTCTACAGTTACGCCAACTAATTTTATAGCGCTTCAAACCGGTTTCCATGGCTTCTCACGCTGGTTCTATAAGTGGGTCATTCTAAAATTATGGGCCTTTTTGAGGTGACGAAAAAAGTGAAAATGAAAAGTTGATTTTTAACATTTTGTTGGTTCCTAGAGTTTCTTTAGGGTCTCATCAGTAATACCCTGAAGTGGGACCACACTTTACCTCGTAGTTTTTGAACTATTGAATTTTAAATATTTTGTCTATTTTACCATTTTGTAGGGCGTGAGAATAATTTGTAGGTTGTGAGATAAACTCCAAATCCTTTTTTCTTTCTTTTAACCCGTTTTATTTTCAACAGTGTAACAATATCAAAAGTATGAAAAATACATCCTTTTGAGCTTGTTGATCACAAAGGAGTGTCAATAACAACTAGCATACCGATTTTCGGAAATTCTTAGTGACTATAATAATATTATATCCGCCTATTTATATATTATATCCGCCGCGCTTGGTAAGGACCAATTGGTCATCCTGCCTCCTGTAAACCACTTGTGCCTGAAATGCTGGAATGGTTGGAGGCATAACATGTTAATGTTTTTTACGACCTATCCGTACGACTAGGGAAACATTGAGGTGGGTCCCGACTGTAACTAGGCTCATGTTGAGATGGGTCCCATAGGCCATGGAGGATACATTGAAGTGGATCCCATTCCAGCAGTCATTAAATTTTAGCAACGACCCAGGAGACTGATGGTGACATTTCTAACGTTATCCCTAATAACTTTGATAAAGCGACAAAAGTAGTCTATGTCCCCAACAAGAGCAAACATTTGATCTGCCGTTCTTTTTAGGCAGCCCCGACTCCGTCAGGAGGTCCCTTCCCGTGTCCAGATTCCGTGAAATAATTGCATTGTAATTCCACGTTGTGATTTCCACTGCAATAATTGCAATCAATTATTGACTATTGAAGCGACTTTGCCAGAAGGTAAAATATTGTTTATTTCGATACTGTGGGATAGGGCGATCGGGTTGAAAACCTTGCGGGCACAACTAGATGGTAATCCGAGTATTTTGTCAAATTTTCTGATGTTCAAAAAAATCCTACTGCCCAAAACGGCTCGGACGGCGGGCAGACATTCCGTTTTTGAAATCTTGACATCTTGAAACGTGTAATGTTAAATTTTGAGGCCGATCTGAATTTTCGACCTCTGTCGCGATTACATAGGTGTATGATTCCAAGAATAATGACTCAAAAGCCAGCATTTACGATGAAAACGAGTGTGATCGCATTCGGAAAATTCTACTTCTCACACCCTACAATTATTCTCACAACCTACAATCTCGACTTTCCCCACTTTTGTAGGGCGTGAGGGTTGTAGGGCGTGAGATTTATCATGTTTTCATGGCGTGCTGTCCACAAGAGGGGAAATTTTGGACAGGAAAAAATTACATGCAAATGATACATCAATATCTATAGTAACTACCTGTAATTATCAATTTAAACTAATTAATAAATTAATTTGGTCGTTGTAGGTTGTGAGAAAGTATAAAACCACGCTCAAGAAATTGAGGATTAACCGATTTTTGCTGCAGACAGGCCACGACTAATCTGATCATCAAGTGGGTGCTTGTGAAGCCATGATGTAACAGTGTTGGATCCTCCTAATTTCATTGCGAAATTACACTTTTCCTGGTTTTGGGGGGAGATTTAAAAAAATTGTAGGTCGTGAGATCAAAACCATGTGACAGACAAAAACCGGTATGAAAGTACAGTCCAGAGACGGATTTTATCTTCTACCTTCACTTATTATTGAAGAGGAAAGTAACCTGAGTCGAAAATATTTTTGCTGTTATTTACAACGGGGTTTAACGGGCTCAAAATAATTTTAGAAGTAGACAACCTATACCTTGTGACAGTTGTAGGTCGTGAGAATTGGGGTATTCAGCTTATCCTGATTAAATGTGTTATCACCTATTGATACAAAATTGAGAATATTCATGTAGAAGCTGTAATGTTACACCCCCCAGAAAAAGAAAAAAAATTCTAGCTCGAACGGTATAGGCGTGAAGGCTTTGTGACATGAAAAGTCCCATAATTTTAGAATGACCCAAGTAGTTCTTCAAACTTGTTTTTATGGCTCCTCAAACTGGTTCTATCTCTCTTCAATCTGATTTCCATGACTTCTCACACTCGTTTTATTGCTCTTCGGTTTTAGACCATTGCAAACCTGTTTTATAGTTTCTCATTGGCGAAAAAAAGCGATGCGGCCTGCGGATGTGGGACGCCACTAGGCCCCCGGATCATTTCAGTTCAAATCGTGGAATAAAGCAAAGAACATGATAATGTATGTGAAATTATCATCAAGTTGAAATTATCCACTCATCTGTGATGGAAAATCGGTTTGTGGTAGCTAATGTACCTACTCTATGGTAGGTACTCATTATAGTCCGAGTTCTCGCATCCATGGAAAAACTGGCAGGTTTTTACCTTAAAATGGATATAAACGTGGTTTTCCTCATAAATCAGTGACATCTTTTGTTCGCTGGATAATCGAAAGAAAAACTCCGGAAAAAAAGCCAAAAAAATCCCTTAAGAACATTCAAAGGCGGAAAAAAATCCACAAAAACAAAAATTGAAAAACATTAAAAAAAGGCAAAAATGGAAAAAAGGGGCAAATCTGAAACTATAAAATGTTATATTTCACAATAATAATAATAATAAATGAAATTCAAATATGGTTTTTCGTCAGGAGGTATGCAAGCCCGAACTCAGGAATCATAAAGTCTGAAAAAACGCAAACGAATTATGCCATCATTCGTCCCGAAACCTTTGAAAAGGTTTTTTAAAAGATACAACCTGTACAAATCACCGAAAGAGTGGCGAAAAACGAATAGAAAAAACATCGAAAAATGACTGAAAATCGATTCACCCATGGAGGTAAGGAACGAGCGGAAATAATTTTTTTTTTTATCCCCCCAAAAATTAAAGTAGACGTCATGGCCAAACTTTTGGGCTCCTAAAATTGTTAAATACATAGTGCACGATGAGTGGGTTAGCCAGAGCTTTGGAATAATTTAGTTCAATTATTGAAACTTGTTCAGAAACAGTAGGACTATTCACCTGATTCGACGCCGTACGGCACCAACTGCTTACTTTACCCCCTACATAATATGTACATGATAATAATATTATGACAGGAGATGATAATATTATTATCATCTCCTGTCATTTCCATTGAGTCAACGCTATTTCTTCTCCGAGGATTTTGTTCCGGGACCGGAAATTACTGGGGATTTTTTTCCGGGCCCTTTTTATTTCGAGACTTTTTCCGGGGATTTTTCCACGTGAATCGTTTGCTGGTAGGTATCCCCTTTAAGGGTAGATGCCCTTTTAACTGGATGTTCCACAGGTGTATGCCTTGGTTTAGGCAAAAAATAAAAAATAAAAAATATTAAAAATGCCCGATTAGGAGAAAACTCAATTTTAAGTTTTAAAACTCGAATTTTGGGGTGAAATATCATTTTGATTGAGAAAAGGTTACACCACAGAAAACAGGTAGTTTTTCTCTTTCCGAAACACTGGCGGTGTTATTTTTTTCTATCGGAATAAGGATAGGATAATAAGATTCAAGGACGGTAGGGGTGCAACATATTCAAAAATGATTAATTTCGGAACTTTCATTTTTTGAGCTCAACCTCTCACGTGGAATGTCCCATAGATTAATTTGTGCAAAAATAAATCCTGTGTAACTAAGAAAATATTTTTGAAAAAAAAAAAAAACGTTTGAATAATGTTTGGACAGATGTGGGATCTCGAAAAATGGATTATGCGTCCAAAAATACTTCGAAAACGACACCTAACTCAACCCCATATCCGAAACCCTCCCGTAGAGCCACGAGCGATCGGGCTGGAAACCTTGCGGGTACAACAAGATTTTTGTTGTGAACCGAGTATTTTGTCAAAATTTCAGATTTAAAAAAAAATTCTACAGCACAAAACGACCTAGACTATGCAAAAAGAAAAAAACGCGCTTAGTGCTCTGTGCGTCCCTAATACCAATTTTTGGATATATCCAGGAGAATAATATATACTAAATATCTCCAAAAAAATTCCAGTAATTTGCTCAAGCAAGCCTGCGAGTGGCTTACAGACTTTATCCGCATTACACGGAAGCATTGCGTGGGACACGACCTTTCACACCCGTTTTCCAGTTCACGAGATTCTTCACTACTGATTCCATTCCACTAGTCGACTAATTTAACTATCTACTTGGTTGGCAGCCCAACCTTGATATTTGATTGCATCCGAATCGAGAAGACACCGTTTGCACAAAACTGTTTTTGAAAATTAGTAAAAAACATCGAAATTCCTCCTAAAAAAACGATTCTAACACCCAGCCAAAATTACGATCAATCTTACTAGAAACCTTCAAACTGATCCTATCAACTTATAAATGAACGTCACAGTGATTTTTCAAGCTTCTGACCGCAGATGGTAGCCCTGAAATACTATCGACGGAGGCAGTGATGTATCGCACGGGATTTGCGTGATGTCTTCACTTCCTCCCAGCAGGTATTCGGGCTATCAATCAAACGCCACCGGAATGGTTTTAGCCGACAGGGGTACACCGCAAACCTGCAGGTAACCCCGAAAAAAAAAACTCTAAAAAAATTCCCTGCTGTTCCCAAGTTTGGAAGACGTCTCCCGGAGTGAACCGGACGATAATTCTTTCCCCCTTCAAAAGTACCGTCCGGAGGCTTTTGAGCCCCTATTGAGACATCTCCGGCCACACCGCATTGTCCCCACTGCCCAATGTTGCCAGAGGCTCAACAAACACTATAACTCAATCCCTTCAAAGACCCATGTTAAGAAGCCGCTGACCGTTCACACCCAATAACGTGATTGTCCACCGTCCTGATTTATCCTACGCCACTTCCTGACCTTCCCACAAACGAGGGCGTAAGCAATCCACTGAATGGGCGATGTTGTAAAAAATATATTTATTTAAAAAAAATACAACAAACTCAGGTGGAACAAAAACGTTCGAAATGAAAATCAATAGCGAAAACTAGAGAATCGCAGGTTGTCTTCAGAATCACAAATTCTCCAAATTTCGCGTAGGCATATTTACACAAAACGAAATCATAAAATGGAACAATTTTAAAACTGCAACCAATCCAAATGCCTACATCTTCATTCGAACATTGCTGTATTTTTTCTTCAACTTCAAAGTTAAATTGTCGAAATTAATGGGGAATTTCGTTTATTTACCTAACGGTTATCATACGGTATACCTCAAAGGCAAAGAACCTCCAAGCATGCAGGAATAGACAATAAATTCACATCAAACAACAACAAAGCTGCACGTGCCGAAATCGACGGTCAAAAAGACCTCACACTAAACGGTTTCACGAACAAAGTTGAATATTTTTAAACTACATACTACAGTATTGTCTATAATGTTTAGTATCTAGCATTGCTCTAGCTTTTACACCGTGCGGATGGTGTTTTGGAGAGAGGAGGGTAAAGTTAGGAGATAACAACTAAAAATCTTGACTAGCATGTTGAGGTGGGAGACTCATAAAAGTAACGCGAGGAAATCGCGCCAAAATGAGCAACTACGGCGAATTTGCTCTTGGGTTTTTAAATTGCCTCGGCCCTTCCGCTCTATCAGGCAAAGAAATGATTTTTACGAGTCAAGCGATCTTGAGTCAAAATTTATGACAAATTCGACGTCTGAAATGTTGCCCATTCAAAACCAGGACGGTTCAACTCGTCCACAAATATTTTCGTTAACCAATTTTCCCGGTAATTTTAAAATCCCTTTCAATTAAATTAAATTTGAAAAATTCATTGTCAGTCAAAACCATATGGGAAGGACAAATTCACTTTTGGCTAAATTGTGTGATTTGTTTGAATTGGTTTAAAGTGAAGCCAAGTAAAGAATGACCTAAAAAGAAGTTATCACTGGGAAATGGTCCCTGTTGAGCCACATTGACACAAGTCTTGGTAAACGAATTCGAACAAAACAAATTGAATGAGCGATTTTTCATTTATCAAGTTATTTATTCAAATAAAAAAGACAAAAATTGTAAGCCTGATTTTGTAGAGAAAATTGTAAGGGGCAATAGTTTTTAAGATGGCACTATACTTACCTAAATTTACATTCACGATAGGCAATTTAAATCGCTCAATTATCGCAGGGTTGCGTTAAAAAAGGGGCATAACAAAATGTTTTGTTCACTATCAGTTTCGTAATAATTTGAAAAAAACCTAATAGCTTGTCAGTGGTTATGAAGCTGGTGCGACGGGGGCGGCAGGCGGTTGTCGGACTTGAGGGAAACCGTAAATCAAAAATCCGGTGTAGATGAAGAAGGCGGAGACGATGGCGATGAGACCGTACATGAAAAGGTTGAGCTCGGGCTGCCTGAACCGGTTTTTCCTCAGCCACTCCAATACGGTAGCGTCCGAAGAGAATTCACCTGAAAATCAGTCGATTTATTCAAGTAGGAAGATACTGGCGGAAAATTTAGAGAGCGGAAACTGGTTTCCAAAAATGATAAATTCCTGAGGGGATTCCATATCAGCAGAAACCGGCTTCCTGGAAGGACAAACCACTTGAGGGGCTTTCAAATGAGCAGAAACCGGTTTCTCGGATGGATGAACCATTTGAGAGGCTTTCACATGAGGAAAAACTAGTTTCTAAGAGGAACAAACCACTTGAGGCGCTTTCAAATGAGCAAAAACCGGTTTCTCGGAAGGATGAACCATTTGAGAGGCTTTCATATTAGGAAAAACTAGTTTATAAGAGGGACAAACCACTTGAGAGGCTTTCAAATGAGCATAAACCGGTTCCTAGGAGGGGTATACCGTTTGTGGGGTTTTTAAGTTTTCCATCAACCATACTTTATGTGAAATAATTGTTTAATGACGCCCAGTGATAAAGAGATGCCAACCCGGTATCTCAGAAGGAGGCAATTACTACCTTTTTGCGAACGTCAGGTCATAAAGATCCCATATATTCCGAAAATATTGGTCGACTGGCTTGAGTGCCTGACAATCGATTTTAATATTAATCTATTTTAATGAACCCTTATGAACCCTTCACCTCAACGTTTTGCAACAAGTTTTTCAACCTCCCAACGTCACTGGTCAGTTTTCATCATAGACATTCGGTAATTTTTTGTCTTCATAAAGAACGGGTGGTAGAGCCTCCCGCCTTCTCAGTTGCCGGCTATTCTACATTGTATGGACCACAGTTTAGCTACCTCGATATATCGAAGGGAATCTGTTCCTGAAGAACACGACAGACGGAAGTTTCACAACGCCCCACTTCCTGGCGTAGCGGGTGTCGCCCATTTTGACGAAAGTGATGTCCATTTCTTCGGTTTCATCGTCAATATTTTCCAATATCGTCAAAACCTTGTCACTCGCTGGATCGCCATCTTCATCTATACAGAACAAAAATTTGAGTAAATTACTGTTTTTTTGTTTTTTTTTTTTTGTTTGTTTTTTATCTAAATGAATAAACACTTCCTCAAAGGTGATCCCACTTACAGAAAAATATGGCGAGGAACTCATTTTCGTCCAATAGCTTGTCAACCATTTTCCTGTTCACTTCCTCAATTTCGTTCTTGAGCTCGAAAACGTCTTGATTGGTGAGCCATGTCAATATTCTGTCCTCGTCGAACAAATCACCTGCCAAAAATCTCAGATTATAACTGTGTCTTGTGAGGTGGTAGGCGCACAAATGTTAAACGCGAAGGTTCTGGGTTTAACAATAATATGAGAATCAAACTAAAGACTACAAGGTTTCTGAAAATTGGGAAATGAAAATTAAGGGAGAAATGTTCAGGTTAATTACCGTCATAAACTAGAGGGACCCGCTTCCTGAAGTACACCAAAGTTGGCGTGTGGATGACGTTGTACCTGTTGGAAACTTCCGGATCCGAGATCTTCACCATGTCAATGCCTGGGAGAAAAGCTCATGAGACAATAGTGAACTAATTTAAATGTTAACGAAAATTTGCGAAACAACAACCGCTCACCATACTGATCTGCTTCTCCGTCGATGATTTCAAGAACTTCCAAAATGTCGTCGCAATCTGGACAATCTTCGTCATCTGAAATGTATTACTGTTAGTTCACTGTAGTGGAATCTCTTGTAGTCCAGTCAAGTGTAATCTTACAGAAGAACACTGCAAGCAGCAATGATTCATCCAGCAGCCTTTCGAGCATCCTGTCGTTGACTTCTTCGATCTCATCGGCCAACTCCCGGTTTTCATCGTCAATCAACCACTCGAGAACAGATTCTTCGTTTTGCAAGTCACCTAAAAGGACAAATTACGTCAAAATAGACTTATTTATTCGGTTTGTGTTCATTTCGTTAAAAAGTTGCTTCCTTACCTTCGAACAACAGCGGGTTACCGTTTCTGAAGTACACCAGAGCGGGGTAGGTTTTGATGGAGTACCTCTTAGCCAATTGAGTGTCCATAATTTTCACCATGTGGATCCCAAACACGTCCATTTCGTCGTCGACCTTCTCGAGGCCTTCCAGAATTTCGTCACAGATGTTGCAGTTCAATTTATCTAGCGCGGAATTAAATAATGAAATGAGTCAAAATCTCGTTTAATTGGGAGTGGGGGTGGGGGGGGGGGGAGGTTGGAGATGTTGAAGTTGAAGGGTCCTTACAAAAGTAAACTGCCAGGTATTGAGTCTCTTCCACCATGGCTTCAAGCATTTCTCTAGTTATGAGTTCAATGCAATCTTCGGTCTTCTGCGTGATCAGCCACTGCAGAACTTCTTCTTCTTCAAGCAAATCACCTACAAAAATGATTTTTTTTTTTGTGAGTTCATTTTTGGGTTGGAAGAAAAATTGCGTAAGAAGAGAAATTTGACTTGGAAATTTACCTTCGAACACGTTTGGTATTTGATCTTCAAAATAAACCAACGACGGGAATTCGTTCACGCCGAATTTTTTGGCGACGGAAAAGTCCTGAAAATGAATTCGATTATTAATCCCGAATGCAGCAGTGTCGAATCCAGAAATTGTCAATGTGGTGGGGGAGGTGGTCGTACCTAGGGAAATAAAATTTATTCATTTAATGATCACCTGAGTTTTGACGAATTTGATGCCGTGCCTGTCACAATCGTCATCAATATTTTCAAGTTCTTCCAGAATAGTTTTGCATTGAGCACATTCGTCCTGTTTATTATCTGCAAACCGAAGAGTCAGTGAGTCAATTCAGAAATATTAGGGCGAGTAAACTACACGAACGATTAAAAAATAGTTACAAGTACAAGGAACGACCAGTGAACATTACTACTCAATGGATCAACTAGTGTACTTGGCAAATCTTACGTTCACTTTCCAAATACGGAATGTGCAAATGTGAGGGGTGAGAGAAGTGGGTCGGTTCTGTGTACAAGTACCAAAAACACTGTTATATCATTCAATAATGATTAACATGACGCGCAATTGTTTTCGGGCTTTTTGCAACCACTATGACGATCGACGCGAACATGATAAATACTATACTTATGGTGGGACACCCCATATTGGTGATCGGTGTGTACCTGCATGTAGATGTGTTTCTAAAGTTGCATTTACATTCACTATTTATGTGTTGTGTGTTTGGCGGAAGGACGCTGGTGTGAGTCCACGATTTCGCCGCCGTTTGTTGTGGACGAAGAGGAAGGGAGAGTGAGAACATTTCCTTCCAGGACATAACACGAAGTGCAGTGGTCTGCAGACCTGGGGGAAGATGCAGTCACAGAAAAGGAAGAATCGCACACTCCAGGCTTGCGTGATACGTCGTGGAGATGCTGAGTCGTCGGAAGGGAACTGAGAGGACAATTCCCTACACGATATCTCATGGCCGGTATTAATTCGCCCTGAACTTGCAGTTACACTGGGGACAGCTGCTGCAGCTACCTAAGACGAGATGTCGTTAAAGATGGCCTGGCCAGCTGACCCAGGTCGATTTCCCTGCTTCCTTAAGCAAAATCTCGCCAAAGGAGTCCTGGGCAAGGGACCCGCGTGTCAGGATCATTGGTTAGCTACGGGAGGCCTGGCCAGTGGGTTTGATCCTTGAAAAAGCACTGCGATTAAACGTTTGTTTAACACTAAATTGTTACAGTGAATTTAATTAGTCTTCGAATGATATGGCTGTGTCGCCGACGGGAGAAGAGGGGCGGGGTCGTACGTTGGGCACACAGCCCCTAAAAGCTATTACTTTCGGCACCCGGTCTCGGTGAAAGTGAGTTTTACCTTCGGCACCCAAGTTACGCTGGGCACCCAGCCGAGGCAGAAATGAATTTTTACGTTGGGCACCCAATTCATGCTCGGCACCCGCGTTTTCCGTCAGCTCCAGATTGTGCTGGTCTTGAGCAAAAACCACCTTCCCAGTAAGCGTTCGGAGGTACCTTTTGCACTCCAGAGCCTCTCACTCGAAAAATCAAGGTTAAGGTTAACAATTTTAAATTAACGGAATGCCACACAATGGCTGAAGGATCGAAAAGTTTTTGTAACATTAACTGTGGGCTCGTAACATTAACTGTGCTCTAATTAACTAATTAATGATTAACTTGACAAATACCGACGAATTGGCCCAAACCCAATCTCCATTCCGTGTCTTCAATTTTTTGCGCCCAAACCCATTACTTTTGAGTGGTTCCAGTTGGCCCAATGCCATTACTTTAGCCCCCAGGGGTTGGCCCAAAGCCATCGAAATTTTGGCCCGAAGTCATGGCGTTTTGAAGTCTGGCCCAAAATCAAACTGTCCGTTCATACACATAATATGTGCACGGGCGGTTTGATTTGGCATATTATGCCATTGGAAACTATGGGATAGTCGGACGAGTAGTAAAAGTGCTTTGACACAAAGAATTCTTCCTTGATTGACAGTACGATCAAACTTCACATCAAGCGTCAACTTGTGAACACTTGTCTCGTTGACAAATGCCGTTGATCGAGGTTGCTGTTCTCACGACTCATATATCTCAAGGCAGCAAGTACCCGAAACTGGGACAAGTACTCTCTTCACTCTCGTATACGAAGATCTTTCTCGCGTGAAGTTTTTGGACACCATTGGCATACTAGCAACAAGAAAAAGCCACAGTAATGACCAACGCGGCTCTTCGAACGCGTTCAGACGAATGCAAAGAGGCTAAAGTTTTCCCCACAACTCCGATTTCTTCAAGTTCTGCCATCGAATTTTGGTGGCAAACCATTACAGAAACATTAAACTTTGCATTGTGGATGATCATAGATTGTTTCTGCTATCACCGTCTATGCGATTGTCGCTTTTCTACAAGCAAGACACCAACGTAGGTTGGTTGACTCAGTAAATTTGTCTAATAGTACGAACTAACTAAACCATTATTGAATGATATAACTAAAGACGCAAACGCGTCCCACGTACGTTTTTTTTTTTTTTTTTCTCGAAAAAAATTATCCATCACAAACAACTACCTACGTCTTGGTGCAGACTGCAAAAAATCAAAAACGAGCCTGCGCAAAGACCGTTTCGAAAAAAGTTAATAAAAAAAAACTGTCGGTTGAGGTGAGACAATCGTGAAATTTCTAAAGAAAAATGAAAACCAAAAGTGTCAATTGCCGTTTGCTAGTAGCGTAATACTTCAAAAAGCGTGTGAATTTTTTATGGGTAGGCAAATACCGGAGGATTCCACTCGATTCCTTAAACAACACAATACCCAAGTTCAGTATCGTTTGAACGCTGAAAAACTTCATTGAGACAGCTTTTGTACTGCTGTGAGTTCTTTTTTTTCTAATACATGAAACTAATTTTCTCAATGTTCATTTTTATTCTTGTGGACTACTAAAATGTTTTGGATAGATACCATCATTTTCGTCGCCAGAATCATCGCCTTGCTGTTTGCTTGCCTTCTTCCGATATGCTTTGCTATTGCAAAGTTCACACAGAGTCTTGTTCCCTGAATAAATGATGAACATTTTTGATGACATGATAAATTAGTTTTCTTATCTTGGGGAGGAGGACTGATGAACGGAAATGATAGTTTTTGATGACAGTTAATAGCCAGCGTTAAGTAAATACACCACCAGTTAAACAAGCTGGGCCAAACTATATTCCGCAACTTCAGCTTAAAAATACGCAAAGAAGAGGAAAAATCAATTATTAATCATAGATGTCAAAGAGCATGTTCAAGAGATAACCATTACCAAGTCCAACAGTCATCAAAATCAACGTGGGTATTATTGACATGGCCAAATCGATAGGCAGTGACTTCACAAGTGGTTTGATGAAATTAAAGAAATTTCCAAAGCCACGAGTGAAGACGGCCTAATTAGTAGGTGTATGCTCCAAGATCACGACTTACTTTTCTTTTAGTCATAATCCAAAATAAAACGTATGATACTTACAGAAATACACAGCTAACGAGTCAGATTTATGGATAGCTTTCAACAGTGCTTCTCCTTCCACCTCTTCGATTACGTCCCCTGAAGGGTCTTTTTGAGTCATCAACCATTGCAAGATGTCTTGCTCTTCGTAGAGATCTCCTACATGGACAGTAGTAAAGTGATTAATTGAACGTTTTCAATAGATGATAATCAGGCAGTGGGATCAGTACCTGCGTAAATGACGGGCTCTTTTGATGACATTTTGAAGAAGAGAACCGCCGGGAGAGCGTATACGCCCAATTCCTTCGCCATGTCCTTGTCGTTGATTTTGACGAAATCTATGCCAGCGCCCTCCGCTTCGTCGTCGATGTGTTCCAGTTCGAGCAACACTCGGCCGCACTGCTTGCAATCGTCGCTATCTGGAAGTGAAGACCAGAGTTATAATGAGGAGGATCAAGTGGTAATGCGTTTGTGGGACCGTAAGGGAACGGGGATACGCACGGCTGCGTTGCCTGGTGGAAAAAAAGTCGGTAGCTCGGCCATGGCGAAGGTACAAAGGCTGGCGTGCCTTACCATAACTGGGGCCATGGAGACGGCCCCTACGGCAGGAATGGAGGTCCTCCTAGACCCACCACCCTTGGATATTTGAGTGACCCGCGGCAATGAGGACGGCATACCGTCTTACATGCTGCGGAGAATGGAAACCAAATTCTACGAGGAACCACACGACTATTCTTGACAAGCTGGGCGGGAGCCAAATCACTCTCATGCCCACAGACTTTGTCAAGACGAAAACCCTGCTGGATAGGAACTTCAAAATTATCATATCAGATATGATAACTCAGATAGATTCTATAGATAACAGCTATAGCTGGGAGGATTGGAAGAAAGGTCCGCCAGGAGTGCGGTCAGGGGACATAGAATGGTACACAGACGGCTCCAGGATGTGTTACAGGCCATAACTAATCACAGCACAGTCGGAGATGGGACAGAACCCTGCATCAGCAGCATGGACACACCATGCTGGCTGGGCTGGACCGTAAAAGAGCGAATATATGTATCCATCTACGGCGGACACAACTGAGATTCATAGTGGGTCTGTATTATACAGGACACGGGAGCTTCAGGAAGCATTTATACAGGATCGGGGTCATAAACGATGAACCCACCTGTAGGTTCGGCGGAGATGAGGAGGAGACAGCTGATCACCTCATCTTCGAGTGTAAGGCCCTGGAGCCCAGGTATCTAGCTCTGGGATCAGTGGACCTGGGAGAGATATTGGCGCAACAGGATCTGGTAGGAGGACAACTGAACCTCTTCAAGGGCACAGAACCCCTACCATAGTAACTCGGAGAGGCAGCACAATGGGTCTACAGGCCTACGTGCAGGAAGTGGGGTGCCCTTCAGGAACCCACCTCAACACCCTCTCTGGTATTAATCTAATCTAATCTACGCGCCATACCCTCGTGAGGTGAAGGGAAACTGTTAGGTAACCCCATTATTGAAGGAGGGGATGGCGCACAGTGGGGCAAACGCGGCAAAAACCCTAATAAGTGAACTCGCGTTTTACAAACTATTTCCGATGATTTGCGACTCTTTAATAGTTGCAGAAAAAAGCCTTGATAAGCTTTTCCGAAAAGACAGGGTTTGCAACCTTGTTTAGAGGCGTGAATCATGGGCTTTTCGAAATATCGGTAAATGACCGATTGAACGCACTGACTTGAATTTTATAAGTGAGCTTGAACTTACATTTGAAAAAAAGTTGAGCTTTTTTGGCATGATTCCCATATATGTGGGTGCAATTTAAACGCCACAACGTTTTATGTACATTTTTCTCAGGGAAATTACATTTCAATAATGCCGGTTTTATAATTGAACGATACAATAGTTTCTGAAGCTTTTAAAAATTCCTCCGCTTTCCTGCGGTCCGGCTCATCAATTTTCCGACTTTATGCATCAAAGTGAAACTCCTGTGAAAATTTCAGCTGCGTTCGTTTACTCGGTGCCAGTGACAGCTTGCAGTCAGAGCATTAACTAATGATAGATCTATCCACACAACGATTTTTATCCAGATTTACCAAGCATCGTCAAAGCATGTCGTGTCGGTGGGAAAATTTGGCGAAATGTCCTCTCCATCATTAGTGCATGATAAAATATCTACGAAAATGACAAAAAATGCGTTTGTGGTAGCTTTTTGGCCGGAAACATGGAGGGAAAGCATTTTAGTTCCAAGATGTAGAATTATTCGTGATCAGCGTTGAATTTCCAATAAGAATACGGGGTTTGAGAGTTTTTGCCGGAAAATCGCGGTTTTAACACTGTGTGGCGCCTCGTCGCGCATACGTGAACTAGACTTGAGCTTTGTATCGAGAGCCACTATCATTGATTCACCACAACTGCCATCAAACCCTGAGATAGAACCAACCAGCCAGCCAAGATCCCAAATTCACAGAAAAATCCCAAAAATAAACTTGTCCAAGATTTTCAAAAATAAGTAATGGCGAAACGTACAGAAAAAGGCCGCCACGTAATCCGACGTCTGACGAATCTTTTTGAACATTTTGCGATTCACTTTTTCAATATGTTCCGTCAATTCCATGTTCGCCGGGTCTGTCAACCAGTCGAGCAATTCTTCGTCGTCATCGATGTCTCCTGTGAACAACCCGGAAAGTCATCGTTGACAAAATTTGTCATCATTTAATGATCAAAATTAATAGCAAATGAGGCAAAAGTGTTTAATTTTAATCACCGTCGTAATTGATGTGCTTTCCTTTCCTGAAATACGTGATGCCGGGAGGGTTCCTGTAGCCGTATTTTTTGGCCATCAGCAAATCGGCGCATTTGACGATTTTGATGCCATATTCGGACGCCTCGTCGTCAATCAGCTCGACGTGCCGGAGGATGCGAGGAGAATCTGTGTCTTCTTCGTTGACTGCGAAAAGAAACGTTGCAAATGAAAACGCCTGAAACTGACCGAAATTTGGACAGAGGGCAAAGGTTTTACTCACAGAATATAACCGCCAAGAAATCTTTGGTCTCGATGTACTTGAACAGCTGCTCTCGGTCGATTTGTTCAATACTTTCGTCCGATTTCTGATCAACGATCCATTCCAAAACGGCGCTTTCGTCCAGCAAATTCCCTACACGACATTCCCCCTTCACTCTCAGTGTTCCACAGAACAGAATTTCAACGAAACTCGTGAAAACAATTCGACAACTCACCTTCGTCGAGAAAGGAGGTACTGGACTGGTTTCAGAATCAAAGGACATTTTATAAAAATTATGCGTGTAATCTTCGAAACAAAAATTTGACAGGAAGAGTTAAGGGGTGGGAAAATGTTTGAAATTTCCGCACTAAAATTACAATACCATCTGCTTGATACATTTTCAGGTGTTTTAGGACTTCACATAGTACATCAATTCTTAACCATGTAGATTACTGACAATTTTGAAGAGGTACAAAGCCAAAATTGGACGCATTTTGTTTCGGCAACTGTTTACAGAGGTAGAGGTTTACGCCCCTTAACTTATCATGCATGAGGACGTTGTGAGCAACGGGTACAATCACGAAGCACCTTAACAAGATAGAAAATTAACCAAATAAATTAAAAATGTCAACAAATCCAATGAAATGTTAATAAACAAGCAATTATTCTATTAGAAGTTTTAGTGGGAGCTTTATTATTATTATTTATTTTTTTTTTTTTTTTGGTAAATTAACGGGGATTGTACAAAAGGCCCGCGTACCGCAAATGTGCAAATAGGGTGATTTTTCTAGGTGAAGGGTAACCTTGAAGTCTTGAGCAATCCACAAACGGATGGAGGGAAAATTACATCTTGAAAAAAGTAGGGTGTAAATTTTCAATAAATTTCATTGAAACTCATTCCAATAGCAAAGTGTGGAATTACACAAAAGGCAGTGCGTGTACAGCTTTAAAGAAATTTTTGACAGTGAATGCAAAACTATTTCACTGTGTAGTCCAAGGGGGTAGATTACAACAAAATATAATAAATAATTTAAATTAAGCAGTCTTTGGAAGGACGAGTTTTATGTACACGAATATGTACATATTTGAACATGAGGTTTTTTTTTTAACGAGATATTCGTTTTATCACCAACTGTGATATAGATAATTCAAAATATTTACAATCTTCTGTACAATTATTCGTGATGTGGTAACTGTCGTTTTTTCGGTATTGGCCAATTGGTTTTTGTTAAAGGTGAGATCAGCTTACCATAACCAAATGAGGGCATGTTCTCAAGACTTGAGGATTTTGTTGATTTGATCACTCACAGCAAAAGTGTAGTATCACTCTACAAATTTGATTGGGGGTCATTTGTGGTTAACAGGAAATGACCGATTGAGGGGGAGATTTGAGTGTTGGAAAGCCCGCTGAGTGAATGCTGTGAGTGAGGCAGTCACTGAGCAGGCAGTTTTTGTGTGTGTGTTTCCAAAAGCTTTACCACCACCAAATGAATTTGCCGTTACCGTACGAGCCTTTTTTGGATTTCGAGGGTTTGTCAACGACGGCAGTGACTTTGACGGGTTTCTTCAACTCCTTGACGGGAGGCGGCGGGGGAGACAGCGGCTTCTTCGGCGGAGAAGGTTTTTCGGGTTTTTCGGGTTTTTTGGGCGTCACTTTGGCCACTTTGCTCCTTTTGGGCTCCTCGGCTGGGCAGCACTTGTACGGTGCGTATGACCTTTTAGGGGGCCTCGTGTCCTTATCATTTATCCCAATCACGAAGCAGCCATCGCCTGCAGCAAAACCAATACGTCGGTCAGAAGTCAGAATAAAAACAGTAATAATTAATTCAGAAATTCAAAACCAGAGTTTGGGCTACTGTAACAAGGTTTCTATTTGACACATGCCAGGCCGCTATTGAAAAAAAAAATTTGACTAATTTCGCGAAATTTGAACTTTGAAAAATATATTTTCAATTTACACATGCTTCGTAAATTATAATGACCGCTGACATGGTCAAACAGAAGCACTAGTGTTAAAAACTGTACCTATAAAGTGACTTATTAAAACGTTTCAGTTAAAAAAACAAACAATTTGATGAAAGAAAACATTTTGCTGCAGACGATTGACTGTACAGTTAGTGAAAAGGGTTGTTAGGACATTCTCACGCAAAGCGAATTACAACAAGATTAACACAAAAGCTGGAAAGAAAGGTTGTGGATCGAAACTGGGACACTTTTGGGGAAGAGATCGTCACGATGCCGTTTTTTAACACATACCCCCTTACAATGCAGGGATTGACATTTCAAAATTCCCCGTCACAAAAGCTAAGCGTTTTAAATTGAATCTGTAAACAGTTTCCTCAACAAATTGGACTAAACATACAACAGTGTTGAAATTATATTTGACGCTGCTTGGAAATGGGCCAACGCCTTCAACTCCGATCTACAAAGCATCAAAACATCGACGGTGTTGCCTATCGACACGTTTGAAGGCACTAAGAAATTAACACTTGGATGAGAGCAAGCAGAATCCGCTACTAGGACACACATTTCACTCATACTAGGAACTGTATAAAATCTGAGCGCCCCGTCAAATTGGGTGCCTTACTTGGAAAACCAAAAAAAAAGCACAAAAAGAACTAAATATGGGAACTTGGTAAAAACCTTGGAAAAAAATTAACTTCACCCTCGAAATAGCAGTGACGTATAAAACCCACGTAAAAAGCTAAACTAAACAAACGCCTAATGATTTGGATGCAAAGATGGGAGAATTTGATAAAAGAGGATTTTGGATGGAAAAAAAGGAGGATTTTTTCTAAAATAGTATTTTTTAGAATGGAAAAAATGTTTTACATTCTACATAATATGAAAGCGTCTTCTCATTTTTGAAAAAATGCGCAGACGCAACAGGGGCAACATTGTGATTGTTTCAGCATATCATGTACCATGCTGTATATATTATACTGTATTATGACTACTAGAGGACATCCCCGAGACCCCTTGATTATTTCAGTTTAAATCAAGGAACTCAATACAACATTCCTTTTCTAAATCATGAGAGCAGCTCTTTTCCTATAACAGCATATAAGGCTTTGTTTTTAACGGAATAAAGTCAAAATTAACTTATTTTCATCAATTTTTCATTTATTTATTCATTTATTTTTAAAATTTTATTCACTTTTTTCTTTTGATAATTGGCAATTTTGGCATTTTTTAAATTATCATCAGAATGTCAATATTACGATTTAATAATGATCATTATTATCGTTTTGTATGAATATTAATTGGTATTAATTAATAATAATAATTATTATTAATAAAAATTTATTATTATTTAATAGTTATTATTATTAAGACTTAATAATAACTATTAAATAATAATAATAATAAATTTTTACTTAATAAACATGTTTTCTCACTTAGTGAGAAAACATGTCCCACATTGAATAAAAACTTCATTGAAGAATCGAATCTGGTTTCAAATTGTTGGCTGCTCGATCACTTGCACATCAAAATCCGAACGCAAAAATAAGGAAATTCGGGTGGTGATGGGGGGGGGGGTGTTCACAGCCTTAAATCGTTCAATGAACTTATGATTCCGATAATTAAAAACAGGTGGACGGATAAAGTGTATCGTTGAAGCATCAAGTACAGGGCCCGGTAAGCGACGTTTGTAACCCGTCGATGATAATGTGAGATCAGTCAGAAGTAGCTTTTTACCAATTTCTTTTTCAACATTTTCTAGGCGATTCCGGCATTTGGATACCTGAGTAGGTCTTAATACCGGACACGTTTTCATCCTCTTCATCGTCATCGTCATCTTCATCTTCGTTTTCATCCTCATCGTCCTCGTCATCATCGTCGTCTTCATTGTCCTCATCATCCTCTTCGTCGTCCTCATCATCGTCTTCGTCGTCCTCATCATCATCGTCTTCATCATCCTCTTCGTCATCCTCATCATCCCCATCGTCGTCCTCATCATCCTCATCTTCGTCATCTTCGTCCTCATCATCCTCATCTTCATCCTCATCATCGTCGTCGTCATCTTCATCGTCGTCATCTTCATCCTCGTCGTCGTCGTCGTCGTCACCTAGACCATTATATTTAGTGGGGAAAGGAAATTATTTACTGCCATCCCTACTTATACTTCATCATTGATGATACCCTCTCTGTTTTCAACTAACCCTCTAACTAACTCCCGAATTTTCAATCCCTTTGAAAGAGCGTGTACAAAGTTAGAATCCTAGTTAGAAATTGTAGCAGCATCAGTTAGAATAGGTTTAAACGTGTGTACCTTGAACATGCAGACTTTAATTATGACGTACAAAATGTATCAAACGCAGAGGAAGGATAATATGATGAGCTAAACTTGACAGCGAGAAAAACCAAAAATAGCGATTTCAACGGTTACGGATAATAAGTGCTTAGCTGGAATTTGATACGCTAAAATCAAATCCGTTCTGTCCTTACTTTTTTGTTCAATTAGCCAGTCCAGTACCTTCTTCTCATTTTTAAGATTTCCTAAAACATTGTACAGGATTATCATTATTGTAAAAAAAAGTGACATCACCACCAAGATCTGATGCGTAAACGACTATTCCTGCATTCTCAGATAGGACAATAATTGACATACTTTCCCGAACTCGCTCTACCACGACCGAGAATCAGTCTTACCATCGTACATTATTGGCACTCCAGTTTCGTAATATACCAAAGCTGGGAAACTGAAAATTCCAATTTCCGAAGCCAATTTGGAGTCCTTTGATTTGACGAATTGGATGCCCTGTTTGTCAGTGTCGTCATCGATGGTTTCCAGCTCTTCGAGAATGTCGTTGCAAGTCGGGCAGTTGTCGCTGTCTAAAAGTGTTCACGCAAAAACGGAGATGATCAGAATACGTTGGGTCTCGACAGGCGGACAACTTCACTGAATAACTTACAAAAGAATACAGCCAGGTGTTCTACGTCGTTGATTAGAACTTGGAGCGTTTTCCTGTCCACCATTTCAATGACATCCGGCGTCGACTCGTGCAGTTCCAACACCCATTCCAAAATGGCCTCTTCTTGCATCATATCCCCTGTGGAATGAAAATTCAATTAGTTGATGTAAATCCTACAGCAGGATACCTTTTGCACACACTGTTTTACACACGTTTGACACCATTGCACTGTGACATGTTACATACTATTACAATGTAGCATGTTGCAATTTTGTTGTTAATGGTGGTGATGGTGCTCTTCAAAGATTACTCAAGTTATTATCTCTGTTGTTAACTTATCCTTCAGAATCTGATTGAACTAAGCACAATTGAAAGCTTTCTACCGTAAAACTTTGATTCTACAAACAAACCTGTGTAAATCTTCCTGAACTTGTTTCTATAAAATACTAAAGATGGCAGAGAACCGAGATCGTATTCTTTCTCAATGTCATCATCTGAGGTTTTCACGAAGGAAATGTCCTTCTCTTCACATTCATCATCAATGTTTTCCAGTTCCGCCAAGATCTTCTGGCTCCTCTTATCTCCTTCTTCGTCTGCAAATAAGAGTGATTAACAACAACATCAAAATCATCTGACGTGGATATGTAAAATAGCGTTTTCACTTACAAAAGAATACAACAACGTGTTCGTTTTCATTCAATATCTTCTCCAGCATCTTGGCGTTAACCTCCTCAATCCGGCCGGGGATTTCCATGGTCTCTTCATCGGTGAGCCAGCTGAGGACTTCATCTTCGTCTTCAATGTCTCCTACAGGCGAAACGGTTTTGTTCAAGACGATTTATTGAATCAATATGTTTCCAACAGGTCATACTCCTCTTACAACAGTGAGGAAGGCAATCTCACCCTTGAACGGCAGAGGTTCTTTGTTCCTGAACAAGATAAGCGCTGGGAAATTCTTAATGTTGTACTTTTTGGCGAGTGCAGTGTCTTCGGTCGTCACAAAAATCATGCCGTGCTCATCCAGCTCGTCGTCAATGTTTTCGAGCTCCTCCAAAATGTCGTCGCACTTGTCGCCTTCCTCGCAACGGCCGCCTGGACAAAGCGGAGAACCATTATTGAAACACTCGGTTGTTTGTTTGTTGGAAATTCGTAAACGGGTTATGAATCGCTCGACTTACTGAAATAAACGACGACATATTCGTGCTCTTGAATAAGATCCTTCAAAATTTCATCGGTGACCTCTTCTATCGTTGCAGACTCCTTCTGCTCGACCAACCATTCCAGAACTTCTTCTTCGTTCATCAAATCACCTGCGCAAGAAAATACGTCAAAAACGCTGCAAATTTTACACAAGATTTTCACACAATAATAAAACCTTATTGTGGCAAAATTAATTGTCACTAAGAAATATTTTGGAAAAATGATTAAATGAAAAAAATATGTAAATGTTTGGACCGATGTCGGACTTCAAAAAATGGATGGATGACGGACCGAAAATTACTTACTCAGAAAACGGCACCTAACTTGACCACCTTGGATCCTTCAAAAATCCCATTTGTAGCCCCATAGATCAATGGTGAAATCGGATCGCTCTGGGACCCCCAAAAATAGATTCTATGAAGGTACGTCCCAAAATACTCCGACAACGACACCTAACTCGAAATCCTTCAAAAACCCCTCCCGTAGCCCCTTTTTAGCCCCATGAGTTTGAGCGATCGGGCTGAAAACCTTGCGGGCACAACTAGATGGTAAACCGAGTATTTTGTCAAAATTTTAGATTAAAAAAAAAAAAAAAAAAAAAAAAAAAAAAAATCCAACTGCCCAAAACGGCTTGGACGGCCCGCCGTGGCGTACGGACATTTCGTTTTTGGAATCTAGACATCTTGAAACGTATAATGTCACATTTTGATACCGATCTGAGTTTTCGACTTCCGCCGCGCTTACATAGGTGTATTATTAGAATAATAAACCAAAACAGCTTCGATTTTGAAAATTTCACGAGTAGCTTTCGGTAGCTTTGCGTACCTTCGTAAATAGCTGGAATCTTGTCCTCGAAGTACACAAGTGTTGGAAGGTGATCTATACCGAATTCTTTGGCTTCGGCGTCGTTGTCTATCCGAACGATAACAATACCGGCTTTCTCAAGTTCATCGTCGATGTTCTCCATTTCGTTTAGGACCCTGATGTCTTGACTGTCGTCCTTATCGTCTGAAAAACGGAATGAAAAGTTGTAGGACTCGGTTGAATAATAAATGTACAAATGGGCGTGTGCTTACAGAATATAACAGCGAGATATGGCTCTGTTTCAATGAGTTTTTCGACAATCTCATCCGTGACTTCAGGAATCTCGCTGTGCCTTTTCTGATGAACCAGCCAGCTCAGAAGTGCATCCTCGTTGGCCAAATCTCCTGCAACATGGAAAATCGGATTTGCACAATAGTTGTGTGCCTACGTTGAAATTCCAGTTAACTCAAAACCAATTTCCTCACCATCGTAAATGTGAGGAATACGTTTTTCGAACAAAACCAGCGTAGGGAAACTATCAATGCCGTACTCTTTGGCCTCTTCTTCGTTGTCTATTTTGACGAAAGCGATGTTGTTCTGGTCGCACTCGTCGTCGATGTTTTCGAGCTCGGACAAAACCTTTTGGCTCTTTTTCTGGTCCTTGTCATCTGAAACCAATTGCACCAGTAATAACAAACGAACTAATATAATATATTATATTATAAATAGTTGCCTTTTATAAAATTTATAAATTTCTCAGTAGTGGGGCCCAGGAGTTAGTGTACAAGCCTCCGGTGGAAAATCGGACGCGATGAGTATAGAAATAGAACACTCAACGTTCAGTTTCCTCCAGCGTTGACTCCTCTACCGATTTAGCGAGAAAGGATGGCATTTGCATTGCAATCTTATTTTTGAAAGCTAGCAAGAGAACCGCCGATTGCAAGCTAAACAATTTCATACATTCAATTTCTAACTCTTTGGATGAAGAAGAACTCTTCTTCCAAGCGAACGTGTTTCCCATAAGTTATTCCAGTGACGCCAGTTTAATTAATTTAACTTACCTAGCACCGACCTTCTCAAATCAAAGATGTTTTTTTCCAACATGAATCATTGATTTTACCTACTATGGTGATGCCAATGAACGTTTTTCATCTATGTTCCACCCCATCATTCAGTGTTAGTAATCTCATCTTATTTCATCGCAAGAAGCGATAGGAAGTGTTTCCGAAGCTATTTCGACGCATGCGGTTCCTGGTGGCTGAACAAGAGGACCTGGTGGTAAGGTGGCGTTCCACAACCAGTGCCTCTCGTTCATCCTCACCCAAACATATACCATTTGTCCGCAGATTGTGTTTTTGCCAAGGGTCTCCCAGTTTGAAAATGTCCCTGTCCCCGTCCCAGGCCCGAGCATACCCGATTCTCCGCCCTCCTTTGTAGTTGTTACCTCGCCCCCTCAACCCCTCTCCGACCACCTCCTACCCGCCTTCACGTGCCCTCACCACTGCACCGCTGAAGGATTTATACCTGAATGAGGAGAGAGTCCCCCCCTATGAGAAGTCTAATTATATAAAATAATCGG
Source organism: Pilophorus perplexus (assembly GCA_955831195.1). Lineage (NCBI taxonomy): Eukaryota > Metazoa > Arthropoda > Insecta > Hemiptera > Miridae > Pilophorus > Pilophorus perplexus. Next base: position 20,216,742 of record OY037013.1, read on the forward strand.
CAGAATTACCTAAAAACACATTCTGTATTTCATCCGTGTGATCCTCGATCATAACATTAACAATCTGGGGGTTTGGGGGTGTCCCCCAGTGCTAAAGTAAAAATATGTACATGTGGCACATATAGTCACAAGCGGCAAAACCCCCTACCGTTTGTTTTAAGTTTTGAACCAAATCCAAGTGGACGTGTACGATATCTGAAGTCAGCCCGAGTGCATCAACAAAGACGAGACATCGAAAAGAAGCAGGCGTAGATCGCTAGGTACATCAAGATGGTGACGTGACCCTCCTCAAATTTTTCAACAGTTTCCTACAAACTGCGGCTCCGTTTCGAGGACGAACCCTTTGATAGTGACTATTATTCTGTGATATTCCATGAGACTTACGAGATCTTCCCCAATTTCTACATTTTTAACCACATCTCCACGCCTACACTGGAGCCAGTCCTCGTCTGTGGAAAGGAAAATTTATGGTAGTAAAGGGGTCTAGGGGATTAAAAAGTAACACGGGATTGGTTTTTTTTCGGGGACCAGAGTAAACACTAACCGCCCACTCGAACGGATTTTGGATGAAAAAAAAAGTTGAGAGGAAACGCTAACCACAAAATCCGCTTCCAAAGTAAACCCTAAAGCTCCCTTTGAGATAGTTGAACACCACTTGGCTCGGAGAAGTCACAATCACGCAAAGAAGCCGTAATTTAGAGACCCACTCTTGACAAATAGAAGCGAGAGACATTGGGCTCCTTAGATCAACTATTAAATAATATTTAATAATTTTATACTATATTATAGTAGCAGCTTGAGGACTAACCCACCATTACCATTGTTTTCAACGAATTTTCACAGATCTAAATCGCTGCCAATACTCACAAAAGAGAACAGCAACGTGAGTCATCTTCTCGATGATCATGTCCAGCATTTCGTCGGTGATGTCTTCGATTTCATCGCTCTTCTGCTGTTTCTCCAACCAGCCTAGCACTTTCTCTTCATCCTCAAGCTGGCCTAAAAATTATCCCCCATGTTAATGCCGCGAGATAGGCGGAGGCGACTGGCGTTGTTGCAATTTGCAAGTCGTATTTTATTTGTTCATATTTATTATTGTGTGAAAGATGTCTAACTATCGCGTAGATAAAGAAAATAAAGAAACGTGACGTATAACCTTCGTAGAGCATGGGGATCCCGTTTTCAAAGTACATCAACGCCGGGATCTTCTCAATTCCGTATTCTTTCGCCTCGTCGACGTTGTCCAGTTTGACGAAAATGATCCCCAAATTGTCGCACTCGTCGTCAATGTTCTCCAGCTCGTTCAACACTTTCTGAGACTTCCTGTCGTTATTGTCGTCTGGAATGGAAAACGCCGAAAGTAGATTAATCATTATAAATGAAGTTTAATGTTGGCCAAAACTCGAGCACAGCCAAATAGTTAAGAAAGTTTTCCTTCATCACGAAATGCCATTTCAAGGCATAGTGTTAGGCGGGAGATTCCAAAAGACTATTTACGGTCGACAGTATGACATGACGTAGATGACATGATATATCACAGCACGATAACGGGAGGGGGCTACCGAGTTGGTTCCCTCCGGCCGATTTGGTTCCCAAAAATTCCCTCCGAAATGTCTGTCATTTAGTTGTGCCCGCAAGGTTTTCAGCCCGATCGCACAAACCCGTGGGGCGCTATGGGGCTAAAATGGGGCTACGAGAGGGTTTTTTTAAGGCTTTTGGCTATGGGATCGAGTTAGTTGTCGTTTTCGAAGTATTTTTGGACGTAGATCCATTTTTTGGGGTCCCAAAACGATCCGATTTCACCGCTGCGATCTATAGGGGTTTTATGGGGCTACAAATGGGATTTTTGAAGGATCCCAGGAAATAAAATATTTTTCAAGTAAAAACCAAAAAAAATTGAAAAAAAAAATTTTTTTCATTGACAGAATTAAATTTCTGCACAAGTAAGTAGCCAATAACAAAGAATAATAAACCCTAGTGTAAAATTTGCAGCGTTTTTCTTCTAGGGTAGGTACTTCCAGCTCTCGGAAACGTTTGAAGAAAATAGCGGAATGAGCGGGGGTTGGCTGGCGTAGCCAGTAGGGGTTGGCCCCCTAATCTACTACAAGAAAGCCGCAACCCGAGGAGAAGAGTGACCCAAATTTGGTCATCTTTCTTCTAGGGTACGTCCAGCTCTTGGGAAATGTTGAGGAGAATACTAAAGCGAGCAGATTTTGGCTGGCGTAGCCAGTAGTCAATGACTACTGATTCTTTACCGCTGATACTATTTATGCCAACGAAGGGGAAGGGAACCAATTCGGACATCAAATATTTCGCTGGGAACCAAAACGGCTACACCGTTGCAGAACCTTGTTTTGTCACTTGCATTACAAAACCTTTGCACAAAAGGTCTTCTCTGGGTGTCATAACTGTAACCAGGCGTTGGAGACCTCCTGAACTTCAGTAGAGCGGGTTGAACAGTTATTACAGAAGTAGTAGCGACCTACTGTATAAAGCCGGCTCCGAACGGCAAACGTGAGAGGTTTTCCTGGGCAAAGTACTGTCGGTGGGTCGCCATTGCTTCCGAGAGGTGATAATCAGTAAAAGGAAGATGTCTACTGGCTGCTGGGATCGAACCAGCAACCTTTGGCTCAGCAGTCCGCTCAAACCACTGAGCCACTGATAACCACAACAACACCCAAAGGGAACCCCAATAAAATACATACTTACAAAACAGTACAGCAAGATTTTTTCCTTCTTTGACAAGTTTGTCAAGCATTTCATCTGTTACATCTTCGATTTCGTCTTTCTCCAATTGAGCTACCAGCCATTCGAGAATTCCATCTTCGTTTTCGATGTCCCCTGAGAATAAAAAATAGAAAATGATTTATTATGTTCAGGACGAGTCTTTTAGTTTCAGGCTGCGCTGAGGTATCTGCTGTCTTTCAACTTTAATTAAGCACATAACTATGACATACACCAACAATAAGAATTATACCACCGAGCGAAATGCCCTCTAATCAAGTAAGACTCGTTATAGCTATTGAAAAAAAAAAAATTCGTTATAGCTATTGAAAAAAAAAAATACCAATTTCAATATAATACTATTCAATACTACCGTCATAAACGTTGGGGATTTGCTTTTCGAAGTAGACTAGCGCTGGGAGATCGTCAATTCCGTACTCTTGGGCAGATTCGGCGTCGTCAATTTTCACGAATTGGATTCCGTGTTTGTCGCAATCATCATCGATCTTCTCCAGCTCCCCCAGGACCTGCATCGAATCTTCGTCATCGTTATCGTCTAAAATCGGTATATTTATATATGTACAAACTCAATTGGTTTCTACACTGGAGATTATCTTGTTACTGCACTCAGGTTTGTAAAGTGAACCCTAAAAATCAGAATTCGTTCAGAGCGTTCTGACGTCGAGTGAAAAATACTTCAAGACATTCAAGCATCGTGACAACTTCAGCGACAGTTCGGGGGTTTTCGGAAACTTACAAAAAAGGACGACCAGGTTGTCGATTGAACCAATCAAAGTTCCCAAAGTTTTGGCCGTCACGTCTTCAATGACGTCATCGTCGTCGCCGGTTGATTTGTTCGTGACGAGCCATTCAAGGACGTCCTCTTCACGGGTTAGTTCCTCTGAAAATTTCCATTATGCTAGGAATGTCCAATTTAAAAAACAAAATTGTAAAAGTGTTGCTCGTTTCAACTTACGGTCGTAAATGATAGGAATTTGGTTTCTGTAGTAAACAAGTTTCGGGAGTTCCCCTAAATTGTACTCTTCAGCAAGTTCTTCGTCGGATATTTTGACAAACCCAATTCCAAGTTGGTCCGCTTCGTCGTCAATGTTTTCCAGTTCTTGAAGAGCTTTGGCACATTTTTTGCATTGCGGTTTGTCTGCGACGAAAAGTTAAGAATAAGAACAGGACAGACATACAAAACAACCCCGAAAAGGTTCACCGATTTGCTTCATAGGTTTAACGTACGATTGAAATAAAAATAAGTTCCATTTTGAAATGCAAGACGAAACAAGACCCAAAATCAAAGTCAAGAAGGTAAGAAGTCAACATTAAATGGTCATTTTATATCAATCAGGATAATACATTGGGCAGGTTACAGATTACAAATCGGGGTGCAAAGACGACCGGATGAGAAAAATAATAAATAGAAAAGATAGGAAAAGAATTATCGATAGAAGGATTCCGAATAACACGTGAATTAGTCGAATTTAAGGAAAACTAGACAAATAAATCTGCAGCAGGAACAGGGGTTTGACGTCACATAGGGTCCTTGCTTTCGTTTGTTGTTGATAAGAGCTTGTTGATCACCAACCAATGGGAAGGCTGGATCCTGTGAGACGTCGACTTGAGTCCTAATTCCTACCGCAGATTGAAATAGCTAGTTTTCCTATAAAATTTATTTAATAAATCAATGACCATGTGACGGATCCAGGCCCACAGGTAGATGAAAACCTGTGGGAATGGTCGCCCGATTTAAGGATGGCCCAAAAGGGCGCTCCAAAATATTCCACTGCGTGGAAGAAAAATGAAAATAAATTGATTTTTGATCGTTAGATCACGATAAAAATAACTAAAAACACCATACACCCACTTTGGGCGAATATTAAAGGAAAAGGGAAAAATAAAAATAAAATTTAAAAGGTGAAACGAAAAGGAGGTTTTATTCAGGAGAATAGAAACCTCTTGACGAAATAAAGATGTACTAATGTTGATGTTGACACATCAACTTCAATATTGGATTCCCCTGGACTCCCTTCCAGAGACCAACACATTCCGGACTACCACGACACTGGACACTGCACGTCTGGAGATTGTGAGTCTCCCTTTTCTGCCTCGACACCGCCTCCCAGATCAGCAGATCACGACACAATGTCATGGTGTTATGCCCTGGGCAGGGGTATTCAGATAGGTACTCCCTTCCTCTTCCTCCAAAGACACCGGTGGTGGGAGGGGGGGCGAAATCCGCGTTACGCTAAATTATCTCCGTTATCCCCAAAACACACAACACAATTAATGATAGACCTATTAAAGAACTAGGAACTCATTTTGTGCATGGAGGTACATCTTTAACATCCGTTAACCAGGGTGCCCTACACTATTCGCTTAGCATTTTGACTTCACTTTGAATGTGTTTGGAAGCCTTCGATCTCCAGGAACATTCACTTATAAGTCTTATCGGTGAATAAGTCTGTCTCACATAGTACAAAAAGTCTATGGCATTCACTTATAAGTCTTATCGGTGAATAAGTCTCTCTCACATAGTACAAAAAGTCTATGGCTCTCTCTACACCTTCAAAAAGCTCCGCAACTTCACTCCCTCTAACCTTAAGATTGTCCTCGCAAAATCACTCTTGATCCCACACTTTGATTACTGCTGTGAAATATTTTCTACTAACTTGACCTCTGAGCAACTTCATCGTCTCCAGGTGTGCTGGAATTCGGTGGCGCGATACGTATTTTCAATAAAGAGATACGACCATATCACTCCATACTCTCGGGCCCTTGTCGGCTGTCCTATGGTCGACCACTTCAACATTCGAGTGTGCCTGTTCATCTCAAGACTTTTGTACGGTGGGAGCCCTTGCCCCGAATACCTGGAAGGTATGTTTACCTTTGGGCGTTCGGGGAGGCTTCATGCTCTAAATGTGGTGCCCCATCGTACCATCTCCATGGGCCGCTCATTGCGTATCGCTGGAGCTCGCACGTGGAATGCGCTTCCCCTTTCTTGTCGGACTGTTTCTTCGATATCCCAGTTCCGTAGCCTCATCGAGCAACACTTTGGGACCCTTCCGGTCCCGGGCCCCAACGCCTAATCTTGTATTATGGTCGGCCCAAGCCTATGGCGTTCTTGTGAGGGTCATGGGTGGCGCAGCCCTAAGTTTGGTGCCTCTCCGGCTTCCTTGACCATTGTTCATTTGTTAATTTTTTTTTTTTTAATTTTTTTTTTATTTATTTTTTTTTTTTTTTGATGTTTGTATTTCATTCCTCCATAATTTTTCTTTTTTGTTCTTTATGTTTTCTCCTATACTTTTAATTATGTTACTCCACTTATTATTTCACTTACTTTTTGTTACTTGCAATTAATATGTAATGTCATTTCATTAATTTTACAACCTAAGGGCCCCTGAGGCCTACGTAAATGTTACAAATAAATAAATAAATAAATAAGTGAATTCGATAAATCGAATGATACAAGTTGAATGGAAGAGGGAGATTTGAAGGGACTGGGCGGCCAGGTAAGGGTTATATGAGTACCTCGAAGTCATGTTGATTGTTATGTAATGTTAATTTTTTTTTTTTTTTTTTTTTTTTATAAGGGTTTCAGGATAGGCGTGCATGTGTTGATACTAAAATAAAAAGTAAGCCTGGTGTGGGACTGGGCCAGGGTAGTGCCTAATGGAGATTCAAAACGTTGGCGTCAGAAGTGGGTGTGCAGTTGGGCACACTCCCTTAGAAAAGGTATGAGGAGATTTGGGACATAAATGGATCGTCGTAATGGTAAGGACAATGTTTTTGAAAATTGGGATGAATCGTATTGAAGACATGGTAAAAATTAAGCATAAGGAATCGTTGAACGTTGGATCAACTGAAGAATCTCAAACTACCCTCCTGTGTTCTTGATTCAGCTAAAAAGCTATTCAGACTAATGGGCTCGAAGATCCTTAACTGCCAAAGTAATATCCCTTACCCGTACTGGCGGTGAACAAAAAAGGTTTCATGTGAAGGATGGCCTACATGCCTATATCTGGTGACGCGCTACTGATGGCATTTCTTTCAAAACCTGTGATCGATGATTTATCTCTGCTAGGATATACTTATGAGACTAGCATATCGTAGAACCCTTATGCAGAAACACTATAGAACCTATAAGGTAAAGTAAAGTAAAGTAAATTGAGTTTTACGTCAAGTTTTTTGACCTCTTGTGCCTGACGTGACGCTAATTTATTGATGAATCACTTTAACCCAGCTGCCCATTTTAATCTATTTTGAGGTTTCCTTCGATCCCCCAAAACTCATTGCGTTTTAGATTCATTCCCCTTAAACCCAAGTGCCTCGTTATTGGAATGAGTTGTTCGAACGATTCGAATAAGTGAAAGGCGGACACAGGAGTGCTGATGGGACATGATTTTTATTACCTACTCGGTACAGACTTCGAGGTACTCGCGGTTATCATAATCGTCGGAATCGTGTGATGCGGTATGTCAAGGTGGGTGCCCGCTAAAAAATGAGGGTAGAGGGTTGGTCGTTTAAGATGAGTTTAAAGTTACTTGTTCATGCAAAGTTAGAATGATTCTAGAAGTGACTTAGTTCGCTTGTTTTATTACCTACTCTAAAAAGCATACAATAATATGTTTAGCATGGGTATGTTATAGTTATGCATCACGGTTACATTGAATTGAGCATGTTTGTTTACGGCTATGGTGTTTTGTGTACTTGATGATATCGATCAATCAAGTTATTCAAGTCAAACATGAGTTAGAGTGAGTATGTCTAAGTTATGAATAATTTGAACGAAGGAGGGAATTCAGGAGGCATTGGACGGTCAAGGTTAAACATTCAAGGTCAAGGTCACCGAACAACCCAAAAGGTACAATTTTCACAATAATTGTTCATTTTTAAATAGAACAACTTTAAAATTAAACCCCTTTGACAAAGCCAGATTACTCTTGTCAGGTCAATATTTTACGAGTGAAATTGTACCTTGAAATGAATTCCACAAAATATTGTTTCAAGTACTTACCAACTCCAGTACCAACTAAACGACTGATCAATTTACAATAAATCACGAAACAGTTAATTCGTTATACGATACTAACAATAAGGTGCAGTACACATCAATGTGTTCTCTCAATGGCCTAACCAGTAAATCCATTCAAAATTTTAATTTTCTCGTGGTTGTTACTATTATAAGCTACCACAACAGACATCTAAATCACATTAGTACATACACGATCTACTTCATTAAGCCCTGCAAAACAGAAACGGAAATCTAGCGTATATTAAAAATTAAGAAAGGGGAAAAACAGCAAGCGGCTTGTCAAGTCCGTTGAAGGGAGAGGCTAGGAAATTCGAAGTACGAAGTTGCCGTCGAGAGCGCCTTAATCCAAAATTGTAGGTCGAATCTAGTTGTACATTGTCTGTAAAAGCTTTGTCCTGTCACGTCAACTTGGAAATCCCTAACCTGAATGTAAAAACCGAGGATGATGGTTGCGGATCGTTTGTCTCTTTGTGAATGTATCTTATTTTTCCTAGAAATCGTCAAATTATCTCAGCAACTTTTTGTAATCCCAAACAACCACCATCCTCGGTAGAGTCTAATTGTACTTTCCGTTTAATTCAGCCCTCAGCAGTTCTTAAGGAAATTTCAGAGAAGCAGCAGCCGCTTAGTACGAAAAAAATTCTACCAGGAAACTAATATTAGTGCACAGTACAGACGACTTCTACTCATGCCAAGGGGAGGACATCCAGCTGAGCGAAGATGCGAGGTTTGAAGGGTTGCGTCAAAAAAAGCACCAATTTGCCACGACGGTTCCAACCAACTACAAGAAAAAAAAAATGGGCGGACCAGATTTCCTTACTTACTCGCATTCAAAGGTGTGCATGAGCTTTGGTCTGGGCCTACGAGTCGATTTTCCCCGAATGACAAACAACATAAACAAGAATTTCATATGTAACATGAAAAATACAAAATGTGGTTAATTAATTGCAAAAAATGAGACAACGTATAAAGGTTAATGACTTAGCTGGAAAAGCAGTTTATGTACTTGATATCCAACTTCACCTTTTTTCAAGCGACACAAGCCAGTGAAAGCAAATAGCCAAGTTAGGGAGAAATAATGAGCATTCTTGACGTGTAATGGAATGATAATAGAAGATGGATGGTAGACGATAATCAACAGATGAAATTAAATATTCTACAACAGTAAAAAGAAACTTGTTTCTCAACTATACATTAGTTAAACTAGTAATTATGTGCTATTTGTCATTCACCTGCAATTTTTATGTAATTGAAAATTTTAATATTCAATTTTAAAATTTCAATATTTAATATCTTACTCTGACGGTAGTTGGAATGATAAAATAGATTAAATAAAAAGACGGAACGGCATACAAATCGAGAATGGAAAAAAACTAACCATAGAATTCGTCACCCAAAGTATTGGGTAGTTGAGAAGTGAGGACACTAGGGCTTGTTGCATTGTTTGGGTCGTTAAACTGGTCATTTGCAACGAAAAGGTTATGTATTCGTTATTTGTTGACCCGCACAGGACGTAGTCGACTTAACACTGGCAGCGAGTACGGCCAGCCTGTCTTTGGTGGCCTCATCAGCACTGAGGACATCGTGGACATCGATTGTGAGAAATCAATGTATATATTCATGATTCTATCTCTTGTTTCTATGTTAGTGTTATTGTAACTACCTACACAGGTGCTCGAAAGTTAAAAATACTATGATTTCAACAAACTATGAGAAATATTTCACTCTGTTTGCCCTTCCGACTTTTTATTTAATCTATTTTATCATTCCAACTACCGTCAGAGTAAGATATTTCAATTGCATAAAAATCGCAGGTGAATGACATATTTGTACCCACAAATAGCACACAATTACCATTAAACTGATCAATTTTTTGAAATGAAAAAATGATCCAGCTTTATGAGTTTCAACCGGTGGGGGGGGGGGGGAAGGCTCTGTACTGTGAATAGGAGGTATCACGTATTCACAAGGTTTTTTTTTTCTTTTTTCATAGTGGGTAAGGGATTTACTTAATACGTGGAAAAGGTATTTGGCTATAACCCCAATAAATTACTTTTTCCATGTAATACTTAGCCCAATCTCAAAAAGCCGCGTGAAAACGTAGTCCTTTTTCAAAATACGGAGCCCTCCCGCGCGCACATGGGTGGGAATTCGACAAATAGGGTCACGTGTGCGAATGTTTTGAAAAGGGTTAGAAACATGATTAGTGAAACGCCTATTTCACAGCTCCATCGATGGAGTCCCAGTTAGAAACGCTGAAAAAATACATTTAACTCATTTAAAACGGCAGAAACATGAAGGGAACGCTTACAAAATAGTACAGCAATATATTCAGTGTCTTCCACAATTTTTCCGAGGATTTTAGAATTCACATCTTCTATTCTATCAGGCAAGTCCATCGCTTCTAAGCTAGTTAGGAAATCCAGTACTTCTTCTTCGTCCATGAGATCACCTGAAATTTTGAGGAACGTGTGAACTCCGTTTGGGCTTCAAGAAAAGGCCGTTTGTATTGAGGCTGCGGCATGCAGCTAAAATAAAATTAAATCTAAATTACCTTCGTAAATAATGGGTTCTTTTTCTCTAAAATACGTGAGGGCAGGGAATGTTTTGATTCCATATTGTTTTGCGAGTCGCTTATCGTTAATTTTCACAAAGTCCACACCGAAAGAATCGGTGTCGTCGTCTATTTTTTCGAGTTCTTCTAACACTTTGTCGCATGTTAAGCAGCTTCTGGCATCTGGAACAAGAAAAAAAATTCGATATAGGAAGTGTGGAAATTTGACCACTGAAGGCCTGATGAACCAAGCAAGAAAATGAAACGAGGAGTTCAAGAATAAGAAAGGTAGAATATTGTTAAGAAATCAAAGAAACAAAACTCTGAGCCCACTGACCAGGATCCAGTATAAAGCCACATCCATGGAGGAAGGGATTCCCTAATGAGGCTAATGATTAGCCACATCACTAACGATTTCAGCCCACGGAGGGGCTTGAACCATCAGAAAATGATAACAATAATCATTAACCCTTATCACGATGAAAATCCTGAAATCAACTTTCCTACTACTCCGGCAACTCGAAAATCCCGAGATCGTATACATAAAACGTTATCACAAAATTTGTGATAACAAATTGAAGAATTCAATTCTTAACCCCGTTCAAAAGGACGTTTTGGTTATCTACTACTAGCAACACAATGTGTAACCACAATGGCTATACAACCACATCGTGTTCGGATGACGATTTAATGATAAAATTTAATGATAACGGAGCACTGGGCACCCATCCTGGATTTGTGATGGCAAACATGATTGTTTTAGACCCCGTTCTGCGTAGATTCAAATGCAAAGTCCGTCATGCGAGGTTTTGTTTTGGGAGAGATATTGGAGATAGAATTCAACAAAGAGGCCTTCTTGGACTCAGTACAACCCCACAGTCCTAGTACATTCTGTTCTAGTACTTTCCTCGTAATCCCCATTACACTGGGCAAACGGCGAACGGCCCATTACGGCTGGGCGATCGCGCTAGAACGAGCAAACCAACATCGACACGTTCTGGCTGATGGTCACTTCAAAATTGGTTACGGCATACCAATCAACCTAGAGACCACTCAGGTACGTCGTACGGAAGTAGCCCAAGTGTAGGAATTTGTTGACCACAGTCAATAATTTACTGTGCAATTATTGCACAAACGTAGATAATGTTACCTTACAGAATCAGATTCTGTTACAGCTGATGAAACACCTGTTGTCAGTCGTCAAAAAAACTTTTTTTCGAGCTATGCCGTTGCTTCGCACTGCGCAGTGCGCACGTTTGAAGTCAAACAGAAACCCACGTTATGATCGAACAAGTCTGCGACCCTCAACACTCGGTTGCACGTCCACTATTACTTCGGAAATGACACCAAGCTGGATCTCCTGGACAAAAACCTTCAAAAATCCCATATGTAGCACGTTTGAAGTCAAACAGAATCCCGCAGTATGATCGAACAAGTCTGCAACCCTCAAAAATCGGCTGCACGTCCGCTATTACTTCGGAAGTGACACCACACTGGAACTCCTGGACAACCCCCCCCCTATCAGCCCATTTCATGTCAAGCGAACCCCATGGTATGATCGGACAGGTCTGAAACCCCCATAAATCGCATTTACTCCCAAATTTACATCAAAAACCACTCGATTCATGGCCCAATCAAAATTCTGCTTGGAACCCCTTACAAGCCTCAGAGCCCTTGGGTATGACCGTACAGGAATGAAACCACATTTAATCGATTTTACATCAAAATATACATCGAAAACAACACCACACGAACGATTTCCAGACCAAATCCCTTCAACACCCCTTACAGGCCTCTCGGAGCCCTTCAGTATGATCGGACAAGTCTGAAACCCCATTGAATCTCTCGTTCAAAATCATTTCTGCTCGATCACATAATCCCTCAAAGTTCCCACGCTAGCGTCTCAAAAAAGATCGAGAAGGGTTTATTATTCTTTGATCTGTTAAATTGTGCAGAAATTAATTGTACATATTAATCAATAAAATATTATTCTATGTCAATAAAAAGTTATTAAAAAAATTATGTAAAAGAATACATTTAAAAAACGCTGCAAATTTTACACAAGGGTTTATTATTCTTTGATATACGTTACTTGTGCAGAAATTTAATTCTGTCAATGAAAAAATTTTAAAAAAAAAATTTTTTTTTGGTTTTTTTCTCAAAAAAAAAATTTTTTTTTGGATTTTTTTGTTCAAAAATGTGTTTTTTCAAAAACTGTATTTTTTACTCGAAAAATATTTAACATCCTGGGATCCTTCAAAAATCCCATTTTTAGCCCCACGAATGCCCTAAACATCGCCCCAGTGAAATCGGATCGTTCCGGGACCCCAAAAAATGGATTCTACGTCCAAAAATACTTCGAAAACGACACCTAACTCGATCCCATAGCTAAAAGCCTTCAAAAACCCCCTTCTGTAGCCCCATTATAGCCCCAGAGCGCCCCACGGGTTTGGGCGATCGGACTGAAAACCTTGCGGGCACAACTAGATGGTAAACCAAGTATTTTGTCAAAATTTCAGATTTTTTAAAAAATTCCTACTGCCCAAAACGGCCCGGACGGCGGACGGCGGACGGACATTTCGGATTTTGAATGTAGACCTCTTGAAACGGATAATGTCAAATTTTGAGGCCGATCGGAGTCGTCGACCCGCGTCGCGAAAACATAGGTGTATTATTCCAAGAATAATAAACCAAAAATCCCATACAATGTAAGGACTCCTTAAAATGAATTATGCGTCCAAAATCACTCGGAAAACGACACCTCATTTGACCTCCCCATGTCAAAAAGCTCCACTTGTAACCCCACCAATGCGCCATAGATCCCCAGGGTAAATTCGGATCGTTCTTATGGATTCTACATCCAAAAATGCATCGAAAACGACGCCCCATTCGCTATCATACCCGAAGAACTGCATAAACCCTTCCCGTAGGGCGATCGGGCTCAAATCCTTGCGGGCACAACTAAATAGTGGGTTATAACGATCTGGCGGAAAACCTCGCAGTCAAACAAAAAATCCTACTACCCAAAGCAGCCAAAGGCCTTTCATTTTTGGAAACTACACACCAAGGAACACAAAGGAACACAACAAGGACAACAAAGTGGTTGTTTGCCGAAGGCGTTGAAGTCTAATCCAATAGGAGGATATGGAGAAATATGAATCCTCTGTGGTAGATACCTACTTATTAAAAGGAGGAGCACTCTCCAAGCACCCAATCAAGCCTTCATTTGCTGGTAAGTTCAAGACTTCCCCAACCTACTGTGATTGGGAAGGTAGAGCAAACGTTGGTATATTGGGTTATAAGTAGAAGCATTTGGGCGGATGTTTATATTGTTTTTCCGCGCCGAGGAAAGAGAATTTCGACGGTAAACAGCCTGAGACATACCTACCCAATCTGGTATCGTCAATTTCCATAAAGGACAATTTACCCTCTTAAGGTCGTTCCACACAATTCAGTGTTTCAGTGAATCCGTGGCCATCAGTGCTCCGTGCGGCATGTAACGCTGGTGTGTGGACAATTGATGCAATTGAAGGACACGGAGCACTGATGGCTGAGGATTCACTGATATCACTGAAATGTGTGGATCGACCTTTAATCTCGAAAGGAGCGCTCATCGGCCCTAACCGAAACGACTGCCCTTCCGCGTGTGACTTCACAATCACAAAAACGACCGTTTGTGTTACCCATTGCCTCACATTTGGCAGCCTCACTTGCCAGTTTCGGTGGCCTCAGAGGGGGAGGCTGCAGGTAGTAAATAAATATTTTAAAAACCCGGAATGGGCGCCGATTAAATTGCAAGGGAGAAACAGATTTGCGGCCTGGTTGGTGTGATTTCTTTTTATTATTATTATGCCAAGACGATGCTCTTATAAATCTAAATTGAGTGAAATTCGTTGGCAGGGAGCCAAATGTTCTTGCTATTTCCGGAGCGTCGGTGGAAAAAAAAGAAAAAAAACACCTTCGTGTCACGTTACGTATAGGTTGATTTCACTTTGGAGGTCAAACTGGCACAAGAAAATGTCGCAGCAGGTACATGATGACAACTGTGGAAATTATACAATGTTTATACACCACGTTGAGGGATACCGAGGAAGATCCAGGGAAGATGAGGATGTTGCATAAGATGTGAGGGGATTCCTTTGATTCACCTGGCTATATATAAATTCTGACTCAGCTTGTTGAATTCAGCATAATATTAAAGGTATATTCTTTTCCTCATCGGCCTCGGCTTTGGCTCCGGTTCAATTATTTATTATCTCGCGATTTTCAAAACCGAGGGGCTTTGTTGGATTAATTAATTGAGCTATTTTGGTGTTGAACAAAGGCACTAATTACATCCTCGTCTAGTCCTTGGTATATTCTTAAGGGTGGTGTGAGATCGTCACACCGCAAAGAACTGTTGGTCTCTCCCAAAAAGAAGATATGCATAAAATATAGTTCTTCGAGAAGTCGGAATATAGCGTTTTTTATAGTTCTTTTATAACCGTTCAACATGAAATTTTGGCACAAATCCTTTTCGTTTTGATAAGAAAGGCTTGGAAACCTAAGATTTGGAAGAAGGTGGCAACCAGATCGCTCAGTGAGCAAATAATTCTCGTGACAGCTGAGTGCTCCGACTTCCGAAAATACAAAATACCAAGTACTGATACTACTTAGTCTTAATATAAGTAGTACGTATCAGCAGCCCCCCCCCCCCTCCCTGTGAGGAAAATATTTCATTAATTTGAAATAGTTACAGAAACAGTGTTTGCAGAATGCAGAATTTTATTTAAGATGCTTTTACTACGAGAAATGTATTAGATTTTTAGTGCTAGAATAGTTGAAAAGGTTGACAAAAGTGTGATTTTAGTCACCTGATTTTAAAAATCCCCCCCCCCCCCCCCCCGATTTGGGGTGTTCTGTGGGCCTAATCTCGAGTGAATTCTGAGGAATTCACTACCTAGTGATTTCAGAGGAATAAATGAATCTATAATAAATTTGCTAAATTGTTGGCGTGACATTCTATAGGGAAATTGTTACATTTACCTAACTTTCACATCCGTATGATTCCCACAAAATTTCTTTTAAACATTTTTCCAGTACCTCTACTTTTCAGTATTCTCGCACACATTCTCACCACAGCATCCAGATGGACGAAATTGGAAAGATGAGAACCTTCAGAACATAAATTTAAGCATAAAACGTGTCATTCACAAGTCATCAAAGGAGTTCCAAACAGGTAATAACAGAATAACTGATTTCGAAAACAAGGCCACGTGAAGATTAGGAAGAAAGATGTCTCCTCTGCTGATGATCTCAATTTTTTATGAAGATAAAATCAAATCCTGGGGACTGGTTACGAGCTGCTAAGCTCATCTGCAGCCCAAGAGAGACTTGAAGCAGTTGAGCACTATACTCAGGTTTCTTACTCAAGTCACTCTATAGCTCACAACTATAAAATTCATGCTAAAACAAGACGAGGCTGACGATATGACACGACATATTTAAGACAGTTAAGAAGATAGGAACAGGAGTTGGATCCGTTAATCACACTGCAGACACAACTCCAACGAACTCCATGGAGAAACCATCAGTTGTGGTTTGCCTCAAACCCCTACGCAGTCACAATAATATCTTATTTATATATAATTCAGAACGGTGTTTGAAATTGTGAGGAACTTCGCGGTCCGATTTTAGTGTGAGGCTGCTCATTCGAATCAGCACGGCCACAAGTTTGTTGCAAAAGTGTCGCCGTTCGTCTCTATACCCGCCTTGATCGTGTTCTAGGCGGTCCTTATCAACGAGAGTTGTTTATTAGGCTGTGGCAGTAACAATAGTTGCCATCAATTCACGGTAAGTAAGAAACGTAGTGTAGTTACTAACATCTAGATTAGGGCTTTCCAAGCCCTAAAAGGCCACTAGTCTGTAATAAATTGAGACCACGAACGCATAATTTTGACCTGTGATTAGTGTCAATTTATCAAGCTGATCAGATTCACATTAAAGTGTTTGTTTTCATGTATTTTAAAAAAAGACCAAGAAGGAAAGAAACCTCGCGAATCGGCCGGCAGTAGGATGTTATCCGTGTGGCTAGTAGAGAGACGTCTGTTAGTGTGGTCTATTCGTGTATTCCCCAACTCCAAAAATGGCTGGCACTCCTCCGAATCTGTTTCACTCACTTTCGACGGGACGTACGGTGGCGATTGGCGACGACACGACGCGACTTGTCGAGTGAAGAGCTATTGGAAGACCTGACGAAGATGGCAAGAGTTGAAGGGAATATTCCATCAATCACTAGGATCCTCAAGCTAAAACTGATGGTAGTGGCGTTTAAGCCGTCGAGATCAAAAATGGATTTTGGTATTCACTCACATTTTATGTAGACATTCAAGATAGGGGAAATTTCAAGGAGCACAACGACCCAGGAACTCAGATTCAACACATGAACATCAATGTAAGTGAATGCAAAGGCGACTACAACCACCGTGCTACAATTGTGTTTCTGCTTGTTTCCAACATCCTGCGTCTATGGAAAGATACTGCCAGGTGTTTCTGCCTCTTAACTAGGTACCTTACGTGAAGGTCTTTAGCCTCTTACGGAGTTTTGAGAGATCTTCAATAGTGAAGGATTGGTTTTACCTCAAGGACAAAACATGATACGCAATATACCAAATGTTATAATAAAATATTATGGATTTCTGTCTTGGGTGGTTGCATTTTTATGCGCCTAAATTCACCGCCCAAAAGAGGTTGTTGGTGAATTGGCGGAAAATCATCTATGATCCTATCCTATAGGAGCTTAGTCCAGATTTCCCGCCCTTTCTGCTTTGGAGGGAATGACAGAATTCATTCCATTAATATCGACAAGTGATATTGAACCATAAAAGTCATCAGTTTAACTAATGTCTTTTAAACGCACGTCAATGGGGAAATCAACTTTCAGCACCCAACACAACGTGTATTTTGAATTTATACCATCTCTTTTATTCTCTATAGATCACGCTAGTTTCCTCGCAGGAACTCAAACCCTTCCAATAATTAGCATAAACTTATGATCAAATTCGATTACCAAGTACATAATGTAATATATTATATTAAATATTATATAAGTAGGTACGATCGATTCAACATTAAATTTTGTGATAATAATATTTTCATAATTATTATAACGTTGATAATTGGTTTCAATAATGGTTAATAATACTTAATGGAAACATCGCAGCTCATTGAGTAGATTTTTTTTTTTTTTTTTTTTCAATTCAATTATTCGTGAATAAATTCAACTGGCTCTAATATCTTCCTGTCATCTTCCATTTAAAGAAGAAAAGGGTTGCCGCTTATTCTAATAAGTAATTGGAACTACAATAATGAGGTATAGTTTTAATCACTATACATTTGCGCAGAGATATCCGAGATGAATTTTTGCAGATGTGAGAATTCGCTTGACTTATTATTATTATTATTATTCTTATTCTTATTAGAGTAACGCGAATTCTAACATCTTTAACAATTCATTACGGATATCTCAGTGCAAATGTAGAGAGTTCACTTCAAGGGACAAACTTAGCATTTCAGTGTTTTGCCAATCAAACGATCCCACCTGGCGTTGGTAAGGGTGCAGTTTTAGGGGACAGGCATTAGAGATCATAAAAGATGACTGGCCTATTAATACGGTTGGTGGACTCCTAACTGGTGGGATATTTAGTGAAAAGGCGCGGAGGTAGCACCTGTCTTCCCAACTCGGGGACGGGAAGGTTTTGGCACCCTCGGGTCTTCCCCGTCCGCCGATTCTTCGACGATGAACACGCGCTAGGTTTATTGACCCTTTTGTCTCGTCCGAGAGCTCCACTTAAACGAATGTTCAGACTTAACCGACCTAACAGAGTAAAGGTCGATCCACACATTTCAGTGTTTCGGTGAATCCTCGGCCATCCTCCATGCGGCATGTAACGCTGGTGTGTGGACAATTTATCATTGATGCAATTGGAGGGAACGGAGCGCTGATGGCCGAGGATTCACTGATATCACTGAAATGTGTGGATCGACCTTCAGAAATGCGGGTGGAGGGTCAAACGGTCAACATCATCATCGACAAAGAATCAGAAATGCTGAAGAGTTGATGCCTTCTGATGAAGCTTTCACAAGTTTGCTGCTCAAATGCTATTTTCAAGGGCGAAACCTGCCAGCTGATAATCGCTACGTTAATCCTAGAAGCAGGCTTTCAGACATTCTTTAGATAGGTTCTTACTTCGTCGGAGACTGACTCGCTTTAAACCTTAGTTTAGGGACATACAGTTAGTCAAACCACGTTCATCAAACCAATTATCTGCAGCACGATTCAGTTTTATTAAGCCTAGAAGAAATGGGTGCAAAATAAAGCCGTTTGGATTGGGAATATAGGGCAAAGACACCTGCTAAACAAAGAAGAGGGGACAGGAGCCAGGAAAAGCCAATGAGAGAGTTGAATATGCAACTTGTGGACCCATCACACGGCTGAGTGCCAAGACTTTGCGGTAATACATGAAAAAATAAGGCACAACAGCAGATGGCCTGCTTTCTGTGTCTGGGGAAAGGCCACAGGGATGGCATTTTCGCAGCAAGAAACTGCAAGGAGCTACGACCAAAGCTATGTAGCGTAATATATTATTGCCTAGCAAATACCTCTCACCTTCAGCAGTTTAGATTTACATTAAATTTGAATTACTGTGACGTAATTGTCTTGTCGATAATTTCAAAATTTTTGAAATCTTCGTCAAGACAATTACGCCACACCAAACACCTCGGCGGCCAAGGCATGCTCAATTCCGCATACCATTATGCTTGATATGGTACAAATTCCTCAATGCTTACCTATATGGAAACCTACAATCCTACAATCCTTGGAGAGGGCGATGAAACCTCCAGACTAGAGGCTCCAGTAGGACTACTCCTACACAGATGCCTCAATTTACCTATACGGAGATTTCCAAGGAAAATCAAATTATCTATCCCACTCGCAGCCCCAGAGTCAATTAGTGCAATTACACATACTTAAACGCAACAAGAGCGGCTTGTTTGATGCACGCTACTACACTACCTACTTAAAATTTAAGTAGTAATTATGATTTAATCATAATAATATTAAGATATATTATAAGAGCATGTTGGAAAATGTTGACACAATGGAATCCCACCTAAGTAGTTGGGACAGGCCATGCCTAAGCGAATTTAAAATCTCATGAATGTGACGCGTCACCTTCTGGAGGCCATTATGAAGCAACGGGTTTCGACCGCACTCGCACCTGTCCTTTCATTTCAAACTCGAAAATATCTCACCGACCCAAGAGCGTCCTATAATTACTACATCTTTCTCTATGCGCGTGAATCAACCCAGGAGGAGACACGTGAAATACAGTGCGGTAGGTAACGACCGTTGTTGGCCTGATTTCTGACCCAACAGGGTCGTGCTGGCCAGGGGAACAGAGGAAAACGATTGTGCTTTCTTTCATTTCCTCCATTAATTTCCTTTGCATCCAGTCTCCCTGTACTTTTCAGGAAGACTACGGTACCTGACCCTGCCGTCAATGCAAACAAGAAAAGAAATCCGAGTTAAAATCTGTCTTTCAGTATCACGGCTTTCTCGCAAAAGCGAAGATAGATAGGTAAGTAGTCCCTATTATAATAAGTTACTTATAAGTACAATAAATATTGTACAGCTTAGCTGTAACAGCAAGTACCTGAACCGACCGGGCTGAGCTGGCGGCACACAAAAAACTAATCATTGATTCTTAAAAACAATCAACATGTTGTTGACAACACGGAACGGCTGGAAATGGTGATTTAGTATCGATATTAAATATCGATACCTCATAAATCTTTGAATTGAATTTTAATTTTTCTTTTCGAATCTATCGAGGAATCGATATCCACTAAACTCCAAAATTTGGTATTATTAAATTTTATTAATAGGTACCTGTTTTTGGTGAGATAATAATATTAGATACCTAATAATATAAATTATATATTATTAGGTATCTAATATTATTATCTCTTCCTATTTTAGTTAATTATAGAATAGGACAAAATCTGACAGCTTAGCTTTTGGTTTATTACTAATTCTTGGATAATTCATTTTTCGAGGTCCCTCCCATAATATGGGAGATATTATCTGTCCAGACATTGTATAGAAAAATTTGTTTTGCTCCCAAAGGATTCTACGTTCAAAAATACTTCGAGCACGACTCCAAACTCGACCCTATAACCGTAAAACCTTCAAAAAACCCTCCCGTAGCTCCATTTTAGCCCCATAGCGCCCCACGGGTTTGGGCGATCCGGCTGAAAACCTTGCGGGCACAACTAGATGGTAAGCCGAGTATTTTGACAAAATTTCAGATTAAAAAAAAAAAAAAAATACTACTGCCCAAAACGGCTCGGACGGCGGACGGAAAAAATGGAATTATCGAAGTCTTGGAAAATCGATAACAAAACATCGGTACACAACCATCGTTGGGAAGACATCGATGTATCGTTGCCATCCCTACGTATAATTAAAACGTATAAATAAAAACAAACCAACCTCTCTGTTACCTACCTCTCTGTTACCTACTCTGTGAAACCAACATAATTTTTGGGTAAACGATAATGTTGGTCGATCTCAACACAAATGTTGTTTAACAAATTTTGTTCTTTTGTGTTTCATATTGATTTCATGTGTACATTCGAAAAATGCTGTATTCTTGAGGGAATGCAAGCAAGCTTGGCTCTGCTGCAAGTTCACCCCGCAAGGTTTTGATCCCTGTTCGTGCTCTAAGGTGAGGCAGTGGAGTTTTCGTAGGTTTTTGTCCTTGAAGAACGTTGGAGGTTGGTTTTGCTGTTAAAGTGGGTACCTACCTGGTTTGAAAGTGGAATCAGATTTGGGGGGGGGGGGGGGGGTCCCCAACTGTCCCAACTGATGGATCCACGTTCCAATTAAGACAATGAGTGTGTGTATCATATTAATATTGATGTTTTTTCCGTCGTTGATGAATGAACCCCCCCCCCCCCCCCCGTAGTACACGTGGCGCCACCCAAGTAGGTAATCCGAGTAAAGAACGGTTCTTTTTTTAGAACAATTCAATCAGTAGTCTCTTGCAAAATTTATTGACTTAGAAGTTCTTTTAAGAGCTCCCAGTTAATAGAGTTAGGAGGGATGGAAAACCTTTGAAGAGGGAGAACTATCGACACCCACGGAGGGCGTGTTAAAAGCTAGAGTTCGATAAAACTACGAGAGCGAGGTGAGGGAGCTGACGGCGGCCAAGAATAGAAAACCTGAGGGGACAAAGCAGATGAACCGCTTTTAGCAACTGGGTCAACATGAGGGAGTTCGCCGTTCATCACCTATTTTTTTAAGATCTCAGGTGATTGGCACGTCAACAAGTGACAGGTTTACTGTTTTTTATTTATTTTAGAAGTTTTCAAACGAGGAGGACCTCCCAATGGGATCGCGCCGAGGACCGGAGAAATCTACTCGTTTTTCTCTCGTGGGCAGACGCTATGGGGTCAAGAGCGATCACGGATTCCTTTTCGACGGGAAAAGGCTGGGGAGGGCCAAGTTGAAGACACATAAGGAATCATACAAGTGCGTAGATGTTGTCGAGAAATCTTTATACTCAGGTACGTTGTCGAGAAATCGTTATACTACGTCACGGTGATCGAAGGCCCTTGTAATTACATCTTATTATGCTGGTTTGTGTTGGCCATGTTCACGTACTACCCTTGTGAGGATTCTCGGGGATTTTTTGCGGCCTTTTTAAAAAATCCCCGAGAATCCTCACAACGGTAGTACATCTTATTAATAAATTAATTAATTAAATCTTATTAATAAGAGAGGGTAAAATTGCCTGTCCGGGACCCGGACTCCGCGGATAGGTTCACTTCACCCGCGGGTAGGTTCACTTCAATTGATCCTCGCGACCCGTACCAAATTTTAGCGCTCTGGGACGAGCAGGAAAGAAATTCGTTATTCCGCTAAACCCCCTATCAATAGGTAATGCAACCCATGCTTCACGTAGCGGCCCGTAAACTCGTGATTTTTCTTGGTAACAACAAGTGTTGTTGACCCGTGTCTTGTGAAGAATCAAAATAAATCGAATCAATGGCTCAAAGAAGAAACTCATACCCACCTACTGATGATCTTAGAATAACTTCCCATGTACCGTAGCTGGGACACACGTGCTTCGCACGAATTATCAAATTCTCGTCTATCAGCTATCAGTGATAGGGTGGCCAGATATACTGCTTTTTGCAGTACAGTACTGCTTTAAGGTATGTGATACTGCTGTACCTAAACAGAGACCCAAAATACCCCTGTGTACACCAGAAAAGTACTGCTTTTTGAAACTAGTAGAGTTTTAAGGTCGCTACTTCCTGCCTACTTACTTACCCACTTGTCAATATATCTTCCAAAGAATGATTGTCTCAGACGCCCGGAGTCCTAATAATTATTATTAGATAGAACACCAACACTTCTTATCAATTAGGGGAAGAAGAAGTTGGTCTCTGAGGCTGTGCTTCGGGTTTTGCGGTTTTCAAACGGGTTCACTAGTTTTTAAATGCAAACGAATAGTATTGATGAGATATTGACTATTATATATAATATAATGTTTTTGTGGCCAGTGGGAATGATTTAACCCAATGTGATGTTTTATTAGACATTAAAACTTTTTGTCTAGTGTTATTCTTGGCATAATACACCTAGGTATTCGTGGAGACGGTTGAAAATTCTGATCGGCCTCGAAATTTGACACTATCCATTTTATGACCGACCCGTGCCTTTTATTTCGGGCCAGTGGAAAGATTTTCGGCCGAACTTGTTCACTTTTCTGACATAGCATCAGATCCCATTCCCGTTGACGTGAAAAGGGTTACGTACTGTTTCGTACGTGTTTAGTTAAAACATCACAGCGCGCGATACGTAATATTTTCCTCTTCCACTTCAAAATCTCAAAAAAGTCTATATCAGCTCTGTAGGTACTATACAGATTTTCGAACTGAAAATTGGTTTTAGGGGGTTAAATAGTGGTTAAAGGGTTCTGAATCCGAACACCTTTTGTTGTTGGAAATGCGAAATTCCGACCTTATCAAGGAACCCATTCCAGTTCCAGAGACCATTTAATTCCGAAAACTGAGCTTCTGATGTTGAACCGTTCAGTAGTTTAATCTGTGTGTTGAACCGACAAAACTTATTGAGACTGGAGAGGGATGATTGACCAAACCAGTCGTTTACTTCTTTTCTTTTCTTTACTGTGCGCGAGCTTTCAGTGCCATGATGGCCACCCTCATCAGGCGTATACAGTCACCTACACGTAGACATCACATTGTTAATAAAATTTAATGTGGAAGGTAACTTCCTCTTTGTACTTATTGTGTTACTAAATTGATTTACTTACTAGGGTCTTAGGAAGTGACAAAACTATCTACAGATTATTTACAGAAAATATTTACAAGATGTACATGGTGACTTACAAAGTAGTGACTTGAGAGAGTGTGGCATTTCCTCCCACCCACCATAATGATATAGAGATACTCATCACTCAAGGCAACAACAACAGCACCTACCTGCAACCTCCCCTCACCAATGCAGTCAGGTTATAAACAAACAGTCAATACCCATCACGTGCAATACCTATCCACAGTTATCCAGTCAAATCAAGTTATTTTTCACCCACACGCCACTCGATTTTCACACCAGTGTATTTGTAAGTAAAGATAACAGTTCAATTTCAAAAAATACCGACTCAAATTCATCCAATTCTTTTCAAATCTCATCATGTCCATCTCCATGTCCAAATCTCTACAGGTCCATTTCCCACTCGCCAGCACCACAATGTTTCCGGCCATGTATCACAAAGATAGCCCTGGGTGATGATATTCCATCCCACACTCTCTCAAGTCAATACTTTGTAAGTCACCATGTACATCTTGTAAATATTTTCTGTAAATAATCTGTAGATAGTTTTGTCACTTCCTAAGACCCTAGTAAGTAAATCAATTTAGTAACACAATAAGTACAAAGAGGAAGTTACCTTCCACATTAAATTTTATTAACAATGTGATGTCTACGTGTAGGTGACTGTATACGCCTGATGAGGGTGGCCATCATGGCACCGAAAGCTCGCGCACAGTAAAGAAAAGAAAAGAAGTAAACGACTGGTTTGGTCAATCATCCCTCTCCATTTTACACCGACCAAGTCTCAGCACAACAAAGTATTCTTATTGAGACTGTTTCTTTTTAATTTAATAACTGGGTGTATCGGTATCTAGCATACAGAAGGGAATTCCTCCTGCTCATGTTTTGAACAAGGAGGTTGACATTTTAGCACGTCTGACCTGATTAAGGCCGAGTAAGGATCAAAGAGTTTGGAGGAATTGGATTACAGTGGCTGCAAAGCTGTTGTAAGGGAAGTCGAGGAGAAGGATACATCAAAGCTTAGGTAAAATAATTGAATTTGTACGATCTGAGCGATTCATATCTGAGCTCTCCGTTTTCAATTTCTTGGATCCTTTCGAGACTGTGCAGAATGGCGTTTCTTATACCTTCCGGCCGTGCCGTTGTAGATACCTACCTGTCATAGGTTCCCTTTCACAAGAAGCAACATTAATTGAAGAACAATAAATTTTCTCCCATGTTCCACAATTAAATTTTAATGGGACGAATGATGACTTAGGTGACTCAGATAACCTACCAATTTTAGATTTTCAATGTCGTCGTAAGATACAATTTTTTAACAGTTGGGTACAATTACATTGAAAAGCTGTTACTCACGCACCGTCACGCCAAATTTGGAACTTATAAGTAAGCATAAATGCGTGAGATGATGAAACACTGACGGAGTCGCTCTAATAATTAGAGTGACTCCGTCAATTATTGATTTTTAGTACTACCTACCATAGAACGCCTTTTCGGAAGGAATTTCCACAAAATTCCATGCCAAGTCAAAAGATAATCATCAAAGGTTTTTTTTTTTTTTGTTAGAAAATTGTGATTCAAGTGAGAAGTAGGGGGCTTATTTTCAACTGATTGTTTTGGAGTGGGGCAAAACGTGGGGTTGGCGATTGATTGGGGGACGAGGGGTTGAATGGGAAACTTTCATGATCCCAACCCATGTGCATCTTCCTGGGGTTAAAATCCTAAATACTTGAACATTTTTGGACTGTAATGTCCGACTAAATACTTCAACATGCGAAATGTACTTCTCCCACGTAAGTTGTTCACAAGTCATCATGTCATCAATAATTGTTCCATATTCCATCGGTTTTAATTATTAAAAGAGTATTAAATTTTATTCTTGTAGGTTGGCTGTAGTGTACATGGAGTGGCACCTTGTTCGAACTAACAGCCTGAGCCGAATATTCCCTTCCGCTCATCTCTTTGACACGGACATTTAATCATTCATTCCGTCCGCCGTCCGAGCCGTTGATCCACACATCAGTGATATCAGTGAATCCTTGGCCATCAGTGCTCAGTGCCCTTCAATGCATCAATGATAAATTGTCGGAACACTGATAGCCACGGATTCACTGAAACACTAAAATGTGTGGATCGACCTTTAGGCAGTAGGATTTTTTTTTTAATCTGAAATTTTGCAAAATACTCGCTTTACCATGCCTCGGTGCCCACAAGGTTTTCAGCTCGATTGACCGTGGGAAAAAATGCGCTATGGGGTTAAAATGGGGCAAGAAAATTAAAAATGTCTACTTGAAGTCGGAAAATTGCTGAGTCAGATTAGTTATTTTCATGACTTTGTAAGGTAAAACAATCTGGCCTTTTATATTAAATTTTGTTTCAAAGGTTCGAACCAGAAATATCTCGCTGTAACTCATTAATCATTATCCACTGCAAAGACCGAAATAGGGTCTATGAATGTTTATAGTATGTTTTCTCGATTTCACTAAACGAGCGCCGAAACTATCGCAGGTTCTCTGAAAGGTCTATCAAGGTAGGTAATAAGGTCGAGGTTGAAGAATCTTCAAACTGGATCTGATGAGGTTTTAACGTTATCCAACGGCAGGACTACATATTTTTGAATTTTGGTACCTATTCAGCGCCTCTCGGCGAAAAAAGGAATTCTCACAATTTCATGCATTTACCTTAAAATCTGTAGAAAAAACTGACGGACAGGATAAGACGCTAAATTTGTAGGAGTTTTTCTGTACTTAGTGCACTACCCAGGAAAATAGTCGCAGACCGTAGCTAGCCCAAGCTCGACATGTTGAATCAAATGCACACAAATCATGGTTTTTTGCTTCAAAATCCGCTAAAACCGTGCTGAAATCAGTGTCTAGATTTTTTCCGTAAAAAGATAAAAACTGAACAAATTCCATGTCTAACGAATTTTTTCACGTGCAAAGTGAATCGTCTACGATTTTCCTTAAATAGGTCTAATACGAATGGTTTTGGGAATTTACATAAATTTGTTGTTTTGTTTGTTTTTTTAACCTGTGGACCACTGCGCGGCATACTAAGCTGGCTATCCCAATGTACAATATAATATATAATATATATAACATATTATGTTATAATATAATATTATTGTACATTGGGATAGCCAGCTTAGTATGCCGCACAGTGGTCCACAGGTGGAAACATTTTGCCATAATTTTATTGCTTGCACACTTTCCTAAATAGGTTTCAAATGAGATCCAAGCCCGGGTTTTTTGCTTCCGAGTCTGTTTTTTTTTTTTTTTTTTTTTTTCAATGCATCCCTTTTTAAAAACTCCCCTTCCGCAGGGCCTAAAGAGGAAATCTCAGCATGGACATGACATGTCCAACACATCGTGTTGGAATTCACGTTTTCATGATAATTTCAATTCTAAGGACTCACGCATACCGGCTCACTGGTTTTGGCATCTGTGATTTTAACCCACTTCCTGCGTCTTTAGCACCTTTTCCGTTTTGTAGGCGCGTACCTAGTTTTCCCCAGGCCCAACCAAGATTCATGACAAACAAAGCCATTTTTAACGTGTGGTCGAGGTTTTTTGTTCGCCAATTCACTTCATTTGATCAACCCTGGCAACATTGCGAGCCCCTGCCACCAGAACGCTCTGAAACTGCACGATATTACTATTACCAATATTTGGGATTATTATAGAATAAATTATTGTTTAATATTATTGTTACAAATAATTTATGCGAATAATTTAATAATTATTAGTCTTATACATTTTGTAATTTGTTTAATGGCGGAGTCTCCCAGGAGTATACTACGTACAGCAATACATGCATGTTTTGCGGGTACTGTTGCAGCTGTCAACATGCTCCTCCACATCTTGGACTTATGCATTACGATAATGATAATGTTCATCTAACTCATTTTGACTATTCAAAATTATAATTTTATAAATTGATTTCAATAATTGAAATCAATTGAAATTATTTTTAGCTTTGTTATGAAACGTCTCATTTGAACTACTTATCTACTTTAGTTGTCTTAAACAATGCCTGCCATGGAGGTCTGATGTAGTAGAACAACATTTCTGTAGACTTCATTGGTGTTGAGAGCCCGTTCTAAGGCTATTGT
Organism: Pilophorus perplexus; assembly: GCA_955831195.1. Lineage (NCBI taxonomy): Eukaryota > Metazoa > Arthropoda > Insecta > Hemiptera > Miridae > Pilophorus > Pilophorus perplexus. The sequence goes on from OY037013.1 coordinate 20,244,577, forward strand.
CTCATTGTACTTGTTATCGAGACTTGTCGTGCACAGCAACCCTTTGTTCTATTTACAAGTCATTCACGTTTATCCAGTACTGGAATGTCTGTGCGGTTGATAGTCTCAGAATAATGGCTTAAAATTGTATTCCGTTATAATTTCGTAGATAGTACATTTTGTCAATACGTCGTTCCTAAACTTCTTCTCGTGGGAGTGGGCGAATTCGGGGGACGTGGCCATTCTGAAGGTTGACGTAGGTCGACGGAATTGTGTTGTCACAAAAGTAAATTCAGAAGCCAGCTTTCGTCTCCTCGAAATGGCACCGACCCGAAACGAAGTCTCACGTTACAAACCCTCTCCCACTCAACCGAAAGAGCACCGTCCGTCCCCGAACTGCCTTTTTTTCCCCACCGCGAAACTCTCTTTTTTTCTCCCCGGCGCATTTCACCCTCAAATCGCGGGACTCCCTGGGTTTCTTAATAAACCATAAATACATCGTTGGTAATAGAGACTTAGAAATGCGAGCTATTTATTTTTAAACCGACTGGCTGACTGCTCTTCTCGCCAGATCCTCTCCCGTTACAACCGGCCAAGCGATTATAATGACACTTCTGAATACCAATACCGATGGAGATTGTTAACCTTACAAGCCTACCAATCCCGGCGACTTCTCTCACTATCTCGGGAAAAAATACCTAATAAACGGAACGAGAATGATTTTTTCCCCGTTTTTTTTTCTTCTTTGAGTGGCATGAACGGGGCAGTCGACTCTGGTTAAACTGATATAAATAGTTGGCAAGGAGGCCTGAGGTCCCTCGATTGTGTGCCTTGTTCAAGGTGATGTTCCCCTCAGTTGGGATCAAGTCTGGGACTCAGTAACTATGCTTGTCAAGTCCAACAATCGAAACAGAAAAACAAATTGTAATGCTAATAAGTAGTGATATTTAGTCAGTTGTATAAGAATTTGCTTTAAAGCCGATAAAAAATTCCATGTTTGAAATTTAAGAGGATTATTAGGAAATCACTATGTTGGATTTTTAAATATAATATTATAGTTATCGAAGTGCTGAGTTGAGCAAAATTGAAGGGGTAAAGAACTATTTGAATGACAATTTCAAAATAAAATATCATTTTATTTAGTGTATTATTTTTTGCTCTTTAAAAACACCAATTTATTTACGTTAATGTTGATTTGGATTTTGTATTGACATTATTTAAATGAACAATGTTGACCATTATGAAGACACTTTTTGTTTGTGGTGGTTTGGATTTTATAGGTAGTGAGAGTTCGAGAACAGAGCTCGAAATGGAAGTTGGTTCAACCCCCCTTGACCCCACCATCGCTCCTCCCCCACCACCCCTTCTGGCCTAAAAATCTTATTGAAATTTTTGTCGTTTTAATACTCACACCAGAAGACGGCGACAAAATCCTTATCCTGGAGAATCCGCTCGAGCTGTTTGGCAGTCACTTCTTCGATAACGGCGGATTCTGATTGTTTCCCACTTTCAGCACCTTTCTTGGCCTCGGCCAGAGAAGCCACGAGGAGGCATATCCACACAAACCACCTCGACATGTTCTCGCGACCCGCACACACTGCACTGCCCTCCCTTATTCCGAGCCAGATACCTATTAATACTTCGCTAGCCCCTAACACTCTGTCCCCCCCACCCTGAGAAGTTTCTGCCCCCCTTCGAAGCTGAAGTTCGATCCATCATGCTATACAAACTATTTGACAGTAAATTTCACCCTTCATCATTGCACAGTCGAAACAAGATACTGGAAACTTTCGGGATTTCTTTCTAAATGCTGTCCTAATGGGCTCATCTGGTGCCTCACTTTCAGTTTCCTCCAAAAACTATTCAACTGGTTTCAAAATGAATCTGTCGCCCTCCTTGACTGAATGTGGGAAACGGTATTCAATCAACAAAACATTGTGTATAAATTGTATAATCATTCAAGGATAAGGTGTACACTTTCTGCATTCTCAATGTATTTGTGTTTGTGCTCTTCAAATAAAGCTGTAAGTTTGTCAATAAACAACTTATGATATTTTTCCACGCTCTCTTCCGTTGGCTGCTTCTCAATTGGTATATCAATTGGTTCGCCAACTGTAAATAAATTAAGTGGTAGATGATAATTTTCAAAAGAAGAAAGCTTCTCCTTAGAATATTAATTTGTATTAAGTACTTGGAAACAATTTACTCACAAACTGTAAAAATGGGTCGCCGTTGAGGGATCATGCCGAAGTTGTATTGAAACAAACCTCGACCGATAGGAGCTACTGGAGCAATACCTGAAAAAAAGCGGTTTGAATAGAAGAAGTTCCAGAGGGGGCTTGTTCACTATGACCAAAATTTTGAGGAACATTTTGGAATAGTTATTTGAGGCCGTGGTGGAGGAAGGAGGGGTATTCAGCACAGTAATTTTGAAGTAGGTTTTGGGTATACATATATTGCACCTTGAGGGTAAATACAGGAGCTATGGGGCCTGCTAATATGGCTTAAAGGTTCATTATTCTGAAAATGCTAACCAAATGCTGCTGAAACCAATTTTGGATTATTATTCTTGAAATAACACACCCATGTATTCGCGTCGTAGGTCGAAACTTTTGGTAATTGTTTACGGCGTCTACTCCAATTCTTTATTAATTATGTTATCAGGAATGGACTACAAACGACAGAAAAACGTGTTTTTTTGCCCTGGAGATACTTAGTCTGCAAGGCAGAGGCAGCATTGTTTTCACTTTCGAAATGAAAAAAAAATTTTGTTCTCCAAAATCAAAATTTCCACTCACGTTTTGCGTTTCAGAGCCTCCTGAACATATTTGGTTCCGTTTCTGTCTGTCTGTCTGTCTGTCTGTCCGCATTTCCTTGCCACACCCATAACTTCCACAATTTTCATCGGATTTCAATCAAACTTTCAGGAATAGTGTGGGTATAGCCCTAGATGGTCCCATATCAGTTGCATCACGATTGAATCAGCGGTGTACCGCGTACACGCACAGCGCATGCGTGAACGTAATTTCCTTGCCACAGCCATAATTCCCACAATTTTGATCGGATTTCTATCAAATTTTCAGGAATTGTGCGGGCTTAGCCCTAGATGGTCCCATATCAGTTTCATCACGATTGAATCAGCGGTACGCTGAGCGCATGCGCGAACGTAATTTTCTTGTTACAGTCATGACATACATAATGATGACATACTGTGAGGACCACGAGGAAGCCATGTCCTTGGCAGTGTTTTTTTTTTTTTTTTTTTGAATCTGAAAATTCCACTAAATTCTCGGTTTATCGTCTAGTTGTGCCCGCAATGTTTTCAGCCCGATCGCTAAAACCTGTGGGGCTCTGTGGGGCCACAGGAGGGCTTATAAGAAGGGTTTCGCCTTCAAAATATTTTTTTATTTACTCAGAATTAAGTTTTGCTCAATTAACCTATATTTTACCTTGTGTAAAATTTGCAGCGTTTCTACGTACCAGTGATTTTCTTGAATGTTTCCTGAAATTTATACAGGAGTGAACCTGGAGGGTTGGGGTATTGTTGATAAATGTCATTCTCTCCAAAAGCGTAGACTGGCACGATGCTTGCTCTAAAACAGGAACATCACATGTTCAATATTCAATATTATTGTCAAATTTTGTCATTCATTAGCATGTAGAACCGTCAGAAGAATTAATTTTTTACCCTGTTCGAAGAGCCACTTTGACGAACCCTTTTCGGTTTTTCAACACGATTTTAGTGGATCCTGGTTTGGCGTAAAGAGCTTCCTGGGCGCCGCCTACGATCAGAGCCACGACCTGGCCCTTTTTTTCGGATCCCAGGATCGACTGCAGGCTTGTCTTAGATGCCGGTATACTTCCTGAGAACATTCTCGCAAAATTATGCTGGTACTATCACTGAATGTTGGCAGCTTGGTCGTTTACTCACCTAACGATAAGAAAAGGTCTCTCACGTAGGGCAAATTAAAATTCATATTTAGTGTTGCTATGTATGTGGTAAGGTGTGGGTAGAGTTGTCGGAAGTTTGATCCGTTCGTTGAAATGTGAACTATGGCGTTTGCGGACAAGATGCCGTGAGGGTAAAAACAAAATAGGTAATTGCGATCTGCAGGGATGTCACAGGTTTTGACGGCAGTGAGCGGGAAATAGTCGCTCAGATATTTCCACAAGGGAAGGTTTCGAGCAGCTTGGATTCTGCAACAGGACAAGAATGTTGAAAAATTCCACGTCATCAAGACGCTCAAGGTTAGTCTTTTACCAACTCTGGGCAACTTACATTCTCCCGCCATTTTGGGGCGTGTCGTAGTCCCACCAGTAGTACACCCCGTAGAGCAGCGGGAGCCAGTAGAAATTGGTGAAAAAAATCACATACGCCGTGAATACCCACAAGCACGATGGCAGAATCATCACGGTGAAAATCCACGTGAAGGCGGCCAAAGTCTGCAATCTCCGCTCCAAAGGGACGTTCAACGGTGCAAAATCGATTCCCAACACCCTCATTTTCTTTGACATCGGCAGACTAAAGTGACGAGCCGTTTCACGGGCAAACTGGCTATTTTGTAATCACTAGCACACTTCACCTCTTCTCGTTATCGTCTCGATGAGTAAACTTAAAACTGTCGACAACTTGAGTCAACGTCGGTTGGTCATCCGTTGGTGACTGATAACTCCTCCGAAATCATTCCACCCATCTCTATCAAACCACGCGATACTCCTCCCAAGATATTCAACCTCGACTGGAAATATTTAAATGAAAATTCCCTCGCACTTGGTCGTTTTGCTATTTTTGAGTTCATATAGATAACAAACTCTTGAAATAATCTGAAGCGATTATTACAGGAGTGCCTCGCTTATCGCTGTATTAACTCGAATAGGATCCATGAATTGGCGTGCACTCGGGACGAAAACGAGACTCATCATTGGTGTGATTTAGTAGTTTTCAATTATTGCGTAACATAATTTTATTGCATCAAAAATACAAAACAAAACAACATGTTCTTTACAATAACATCCTATTCCGAACTATGAGTATTTTCATCATAATTTTCAAATTTTTATTGTCTTTAAATGGCAGTCTGTTAGAAATTAACAAAAGTTAGTAAATGCAAGGACTCTGTCCTAGAGGAATATTACTTATTCCAGGACGAGATGAACTTCACTGGAGTTTTCAATGTATTTGTGTTTGTGTTCTTCGAACAACGCTACTATTTTTTCAGTGAACATCGTGTGGTATTTCTCGACACTTTCGGGCGTCGGGTGTCCTTCTTTCGGCAAATGTATCGGTTCCCCAACTGTAATAAAGAAGGTAAAAGTTGGAGGGTTGTAGAACTTATTCTAACAATCTGAAATTTTGATATCTCAGTGGGCTCAAGGTTTTCCTAAGAACCACCGAATTGCGAGGCGAATCAAATATTTCACTCCCACCCCCTCCAGAATGCGCCACTATAATATACTATATATTATATAGTTGTGTGTATATTAATAATGTAATATATTGTGTGGACGAAGCTTCAAAACGTGTTTTGGGCAAACACGATGTGAAACCACTTTGATGCCCACCCTGCATGGACTGCGAGAATCCCCGCCGAGATAGAAGCAAAGAGTAGTATAGTTTTAATTGAAACAATTAGTAACCTAATTCGACCAGGATCATTAGCTGTACGATTAACATCAAATATAATTGCCGGACATTTATTAATAAGATTATTAGGAAATAACATGACTGAAAGAAATTTATTAGTAATACCCCTAATCCTATCAATTCAAATAATTTTAATACTTTTTGAAACAGCTGTAGCAATGATTCAAGCATATGTATTTTCAGTATTAACAACTCTTTATTATCTTTCCGTATGGCCACTTCCTGGTACCCTTCTAAACCCCCATTTGTAGCCCCAAGATGAAATCGGATCGTTCCGGGACCCCAAAAAATGGATTCTACGTCCAAAAATACTTCGAAAACGACACCCTACCCGAAACGCGATTTGGTGGAATTTCGTATTTTTGGATTTTTCCGGACGCTCTGACGGCTAACGGGTTAAAAAGTTCTCTCACAGAAAATGTAGGAAATTTGATGCTCTTTCATTTTGTGTGGGTTTTTTTTTTTTTTTCTCACATAAATGTTGTCGTTTGGAGTTATTTACCAAAAACTGCGACTACTCCCAAAATGCTGACGTTTTTTGCAAAAACAACGTTTTTCCAGGCGAAATGTTTAGTCGCAAACCTCTGGTTCGTGTTCGGCTACCGTGGATAAGCGCCAATACCTTTTTTCCTGTTTTTAATGATCATGCAAAAGCGCCAGGTCCTCTCTCAGAGGTCATTTCGCGGGAGTTGTAGAAGCGCCAGGTCCCTCCTCAGTGCGAGTTTATGTTCAAACAACGTGTAGCCTACTTTTAGCCGATGGAACTTTTTACGTATGTCCGAAGCACTTTAGCCAGCTGTACACCATACATGCTCTCGCGAACAAGTGTTATGTCCCACTAGCATTCAGCTTCCTACCGCCCAAATCTGCTGACTGCTACGCTGCACTATGGACATTTCTGGTAGAATTATGTGCTCAACATGGACTTTTACTGCTCCCCTCTCAGTGTCTGTTTGATTTTGAACTGGCAGCGCACCAGGGGTTCCAACGCATTTTCCCGAATGCCGTCGTTTCGTGTTGTTTTTTCCATTTTGGCCAGGCATTATTTCGGAAAGTGCAATCTTTGGGCCTCGCTCCTGACTATAACGAGCATAACGAGGTTGGCAGATTCCTGAAACTTTTCTTTGGTCTAGCCTTTTTGCCGCCAAATGATGTAGAAGACGCGTTTTTGGACATAATATCATCTGTGCCGGCTGAACCGAAACTTGGTGCATTTTTAGAATATTATAAATATAATATTATTATAATATTATAATTATATTATTATAATAATTATAATATATTATAATAAATAATATATATTATTATAATATATTATATTATAATAATAATAATTATTATTATTATATAATTTATAGAATATTATTCTAAAAATTTTGTGGAACTTATATTGGAGCGCGTAGGTGCTGGCGCTTTTACGAATAACAGTTTTAGGGAATTCTGACTGGAGGTGGCGCTTCTACAACTACTAGTTAGGGGAGGCTGAAAACGAGGGTGGCGCTTTTACACGTTTTTCCCCTAGCACTGGCGCTTTTACATGTTTGCGTCGTGTTCAGCAGCCCAAAATACAAATAAATGGAAATTTTCAGAACTACAACGAAACCTTTTTCTATTTGCCCTTTTTCGGGCTAGTTTGACTGCACTATAAGGAAAACACGCTGTTTGGATATCTTTGGAAGAAAATGAACCTGTTCGGGAACTGCCACCAGGAAAGTATCAGTTTCGTTTCAGGTGTGTGTGGTGTGTTATAGTAGTGTTTTCATCAAGACTTCCTAAAAATTAGTTAGGTAGGTACATCACAAATAAACATAGTAACTGAAGGGTACTTACAAACGGTGTGAATCGGCCTGCGCCGAGGGATGATCCCAAATGAATACTGAAATAAGCCCCGCCCAATAGGGATAACTGGCGCCAAACCTGCAAACAACAAGATGAAAATTTAATTCGACTTAATGAATTACGTTAGGTAGGTAGTGTTATTATGACGACTAAATTAATGATGTTAAGGGCAAGTGTAGTATCGCCTGATAATCCACATTGTAATTTAGATAGGATAACACCCCGTTGGGTCAAGTGTACAACGGTGCTCATCACATTCTAATAATCTCATTTGTCTTCCTGAACAAACAATAATACACTATAACGGACCCGTATCCGATTGTCAAGTGTGTAATACGAGTATGTAGGTACCTGTTTTCTTCTTGATGAATTCTTGAAGTTTGTACAAAACGGAACCTGGAGGGTTAGGAACTTGCTCGTACAAATCGTTCTCCCCAAAACCGTAAACTGGAACTATACTCGCCCTGTGGGAAAGCGTTTTGAGTAATATCACAATGGTATTGATAAACAATTAGCAGTGCAGCAAATTAACAGCAGAACCATACCCTGAACGAAGTGCCACTTTTATGAACCCTTTTCTTTCCTTCAATACGATCCGGGTTGAGCCTGGTTTGGCATACAAGGCTTCTTGAGCACCTCCGACAATCAGAGCCACGGCCTTGCCTTTTTTCTCGGTATCCAAAATGCTCAGAAGACTTCTCTTTGACGATGAGACGAATCCTGCAAGTAGGTGCAACCAGGTCAGAAAGCCCACTACCTAATTCGATTTGCTATCCTTGGGCATCAAGACTTGATGCCGACTTAGTCGCCCTCACCTATACCAAGAAGATAGTCCCGTAGAAACGGCGTGCGAAAGTGAACATCCAAAGTGGCAAAATACGTGGCAAGGCCGGGGTACAAGCTGTGGAAGTTCGATCCATTTGTTACGAAATGAACGAGAGCGTTGGCTGACAGAACGCCGTGAGGGTAGAAGCAAAATAGGTAATTTCTGTCCGTAGGGATATCACAGGTTTTGACGACGGTCGTCGGGAAATAATCGTTGAGATGCTTCCACACGAACCAGTTCCTAAATGGCTCAAATCTGCAACAAATCACGAAAAAAAAAAAATTATAAATTGACGAGACGAACACATTTCATTTCACTCCCGCCATGTGGTCATACCTATGTACATACTTACACTCTGCCACCTTTGTGAGGCGCATCAAAATCCAGGTAGTAGTAGATTACGTATAATAAAGGAATGAAGTAGAATCTGGTGTAGAGCAAGGTGTAGAAGTACACGAACCAGAACCACAGAGGCATAATGATGGGAATGGATATCCACACCAGGGCAGCAACCGTTTCCATTCTTCGCTTCCATGGCACGTTCAAAGGAGCAAATTCCACACCAATCACCTTCATCCTTGGAAATCGTTTCAAAAACCTTCTCACAGAATGTTTGGAATGTCTGTGAAAGAAAAAATTTAAATGGCGCCTGTCAGATGGTTGAGTTACGTACAATACAAACCATGCTGCAGCAGTGTTTGATTATCCGTTTAAAATTTTAAGTACTTTAGGTTCGAATTCGGACGAAAAACTGTTCTGTCGTCAAACTGTACGTCGTCTTCAGTACAATTTGAGCGTTCAAACTACTAGTAGGTCCCCATATATATTATGCTCCATATATATTATTGAACTCCATCGAGACACCAATCATTAATCAGTCGTTGGCTGATGAATAACTAGCGAGTGTGTGAATCTTGGCTTCACATTTACAAAATCACTCAATCATAGGTAGGTTCCTACTCTTTTCATTTTCTTCTTTCTTCTGCTTACCTACTGGTAATATAATGTACCTAACAAGTTTAGTGGTATTTGGTGGAGGTTTCTACGAAAAATCAACAGTGCAAGGATCCACTTCTTCCTGTTGACGGAAATTTAAGTAAAACCCGAATCCCTCCATTCAACGTTTTATTACGGGAATTGATGCATTCTCAAAATTTGAGAATGCATCATGATTTAATCATGTTGTACTCTTTGAAATTGGGACTGAAATGGAATGATTTTTTAATAAAAATGAACCAAATCATCTTGACTCTTTTGGGTATCTCAGAAAACATTACCGGTTTCAGGACCAGTTAATTCGCCAGAATTTAAATCTGACCTTTAAAATTTAAAGGTCAGATTTATTACTACTATTTAATAGTAGTAGGTACTTTAAATTGTCTTCGCGTTCGCTTTATTGAACATTTTAATTGTTAAATCTCATATTTAACCCTTGGGGAAACCTAAATCTTCTAATTCGTTTTTATCCATTATCCAATTAGTATTCAATTTTGCTGTCTTGGCATCCATCGTAAATGATTGACCTTCCAGCCCCATTCGGATTCTGGAGGGACGCCTTTAGCGTGGCACACGAACTGCTGAGTCCCTCGAGGACATCATCTAGTGGAAACAGGAGATTCATTCCATACAAAAGAAATTCCTACTAATTTACTCTTAAGGAAGGAAAAAGCAAATTTTACACAAGGGTTTTTTTTTTTTTTTTTTATTCTTCGATTTACGTTAATTGTGCAAAGATTCATTCTGTCATTAAGAAAATGTTTTTGAAATATTAAGAAAAATTTTTTTTCTATTCATTATCCAGACAAATGGATTATGCGTCCAAATTTACTCGGAAAACGACACCCCCCATATGAACTCCTGGGATCCCTCAAAAATCCCATTTGTAGCCCCATGAAAGCCATATAGATCCCCACGGTGGAATCGGATCGTTTTCGGTCCCCCAAAAATGGATTTAACGCTCAAAACTACTTCGAAAACAACACCCCACTCGATCTTATAGCCGAAACCCTTCCAAAAGCCCTTCCCGTAGCCCCTTTTTAGCCCACAGAGCCCCACGGGTTTGAGCGATCGGGCTCAAAACCTTGCGGGCACAACTAGATGGTCAACCAAGTATTTGGCCAACATTTCAGATTTTAAAAAAAATGCTACTGCCCAAAACGGCTCGGATGGCGGACGGACATTTTGGTTTTGGAATCTACGTGTTTTGAAACGGATAATATCAAATTTTGAGGCCGAGCACAATGTTCGACCTCCTTCGCCATAGGTGTATTATTCCAAGAATAATGAACCAAAATGCATTCCAGCCGTTGGAATCCAACGAAATGGGCTCCATTTGGAAGGAACGCACAGCAATGAAAGAAATTCCATTGAGACGAAATATATTGCAACGGGATATGCCATCGAGAAGAGATGCACACCGACGAGTTGGGGTTAATATGCATATTAATAGGCATGCCTATCTGTCGCCACTCGTTCAGTCAATCACTGAACTACCGTTATTACAGTAGCACTTCATGCAGGGAATATTTAATAGAAGTCAAGGTTATACTACCGTTTAAGTTTCGATTATAATTATGATCATTACCTTATGAAAAGAAAAAATCCTTCACAAGTGAGTAACATCATCCAGGTAATTATCGAAACGTCGAGTTCTATCGGCTATAAGAGTGGAATGGAAGTTTCCTAGTCATCAACACTCGTAACAATGGTGTGTGATTCTACTTTTTTTTTTTGACCAATTTCACGGGTTTGCACCGGTGCAGATTTGGAATGTTTGAGCATATAAAAGCGAGGAAGCAACAATAAACGTCTGACAGAACAGACGTCTGAAAGAACACTGTACGATCTGATCGTTCAGGTCAGAAAGTGTTGCCATTGAAAGAGTGAAAAACAAGACATAAATTATGTAAGCAATGATTGCTAAATCTTCGCTAGAAGGGGATTCGTTCTGAGTACGGTAGCACAACGTCGTTTTGGAACAATTTGACCGACTTATAAGTATATATCAATAAAATAAAATTTAATACTAAATAAAATTGAAATGTGTAGTGCTCACCGGAGGATTAGTTAGCGGGCCGGCACGCGTGCTGTTCACTGACTGCTGTCTGTGGACGTTGTGTTGGAAAACCACCAGATAAACAAGTTGAGAGCAAACAAAAGGCGTTAATAATAATCTATTGGTAGAGCCCTCGAGTTACTGTCGTGATTCCATCAGTCATTCCCGCTCAGTAATGAATCACAAAAACTGCCGGTACAGAGTTTATGTTGATCGTTTACGGACGTTTACGTTATTGGATTCTCTCTTGTGACCTCCCGCATCCTCCCCGCCACGACAATGTGACGGCACGTCACAGTCCAAATGCCACGGACATTCTATCTTAGTGCGGTCTTATCGTATCAACATCCCAAGGAAATGCATCGAAGAATAATCATTTTAAATAATCGTTCAATTTTTTATCACTTGATAAGCAGGTGACAGATCTAAGCAGCACGTATGACACAGGAACTCATAAACTTGGAATATAATTTAAATAAACTTGAATAGCCAACCGGGTTGTTTCCACGTTTTGACATGGATAATATATTATGTCTTTTGTCCAATATATTTTGTCTTTTGGCTGGGGGTCAAGGAATTTTTCGCGACATTTTTTTTGTTGCCACAAGCGACAAATGAAACGCGATACCAGTAAACAAAATCATAGCTACATAATATGTAGCTATGATATTACCGATTTTATCGGTACACTAGTTGCTAGTGTACACAATCATAATTGGTGAGACACATCCATGATCTGATGTTTTTCCCTGAAGGGGAAAAATTATGTATACATCCCACTTCGAGCGAGCGAGAAAACGGCTGGTTTATTGCTTCCGAGTCTGCATTGTTTTCACTTTCGAAATGAAAAAAAAATTTTGTTCTCCAAAATAAAATTTTCCACTCACGTTTTGCGTTTCAGAGCCTCCTGAACAAATTTGGTTTCGTGTCTGCCTGTCGGTCTGTCTGTCCGCATTTCCTTGCCACACCCATAACTTCTACAATTTTGATCGGATTTCAATAAAAGTTTCAGGAATTGTGTGAGTAGGTATAGCCCTAGATGGTCCCCTATCAGTTTCATCACGATTTCATCAGTGGTACTCCCTGCGCATGCGCGAACGTAATTTTCTTGTTACAGTCATTTTGAACGTGGTTCAAAATGAACATCTACGTTCATGAACAACTACGTTCATTTTGAACATGGCACGAGGAAGCTCTTGTGCCATTGCCTTGGCAGTGTGTTTTTCTTTATTTACTTACTTACCAAACATTAGATTAAATTTTAATAGATGCCATTCCTCTAGCTGTGCTCACCGTTTTGGGTGGAAAATGTGGAAACTGTACAGTCAAAATTGTCTACCTACTACTTACCTGATTCGAATTACCTAGCCCGTTCGCACGAGTGGGGGTTCTGAAGGGGCTACATAGATGGGATTTGGCCAGGGATCAAGACTAAGTGAGGTGTCATTTTTGACGTGGTGCGGGAAGTAGAATCGAAGGTACTATGCACCTCTTTACTGCCGAGGTCCCATTAGACTTCTCCAAATCTTGAAAGTCATCCTGGAAACGGCCTATGATGTGATGATCATGGATGGATGGATCATGGCTGTTGGGCAGGGGGAGAGCCTGATTCAAATGGAGGTCTCCTGGGAAGGGCGTGAGTGCCTAACAGGAGAGTCTGGCCCCAGGCAATCCTGGTGGTATCATCCACTTGGTCACCGCTGGGGTGCTATTGTTGATTTCTGCAAAGACAATCAAGTAAGCAGGGACTTTTGTTGTTGCGAACCACCACAAGCTATCTACCTGTTGTGGCGCCCCCAGGGCCTGTAGGAAATAAATCATCAATACTTATCTCAATCTCTCCTCAATCTCCTTCTGGTAGAGCTTTCATAGTCGTCGTCAATTTGTCGATTCTACAGCTACTAGAAAGGCAGCATCTCCCTTAACGGATAATCACCCTGTGGGAACACACCAAGATTCGGCTGCTCGTTCTCACCGCCAGTGTTTTGGAGGAAGAGGAAGGGAGTGTGGAAACACCAGCATGAATTGTTGTGAGCTTCGAACCTGTGAGAGAGTGTAGCCACAGAAATGGAAGATGAGCTTGCTGTAGATTGGCGTGAAATGTCAAGATCCACCGCAGAGGCATCATCTCCGGAATGGAACCGTGCGGATGACCATATCCAGCACAAAGTGTCGTGGAGGGTAACTCCCCCTTGGCTTCCTTGGTCGAATTGTCAACGAAGGAAGCCTGGGTAGCGGATCCAGGCGTTGAGATCTCTCCCGCTGACTCAACTTTCCTGGACATAATGTCGCCGTGGGAGGTCGTTGAGATTGATCCCAAACAGCACCGTTTAAACAACATTAAATTGAAATGAACACACAGCGATGGTAAATTAAATGGGGGAAATGGGGGAAAACGACTTCCCTTCATGATGAGGAAGGGAAGGAAGGAAAAGGTCTCGCCAGCGGGAGAAGAGGGGTTTTGCGTGGCCGCACCATGACCGTGGCGTGACCCGCTCCTCTCGCCGGTACTACCTCTGGCGTGCTGCCGAGAGTGACAACAAAAGGGGGGGGGGGGGTAAAAACCCCACAAACCCCTTTACAGTTTTTTTAATGTTGCTGAAAAGTTTGATCGATGATGTTCAAGTGATATTATAATATCAGTTGAACAGCTAGTGTTTGGGTGGTTTAAATATTAGTAGTTTTATCTGAAGATGATTCGATCGATGTCCTTTGTGGTTGATCGAAGTGCTTGACAATCATGATTAACGATTTTGATCAATGTTGGTTTTTTGATTGCGTATAAATTGCCGCTTTCTACCTCATCCCATGTTACCGAATAAAGGAAACAGATCAAATTAGTTACTCTTACAAAAATAAAAAATGTATTTCATTGAAACTAGAACCGCACAAATAAGTACCAATATAAAACTTAATTTGAACCGCACAAATCTGATAATCTACAGGTGGGTACTCCTCATCTTGTAAGTACATTTATGAAAGCTTTAAACAAACATTCGTCGCTGGATCTCCATCTACGATAAATAACAACATTCCGCAAAACTTAATGTCAGTACACTGGATATTAAGTACAATTATATAAAAATTGACTCAGATCACATTTGTTGTTTTTTTTTTTGTTTTTTTTTTTTCGTTAGTAAGCACTGGAATATAGACCCTTTGTAATCCCCAGATCAATAATTTAGCCTAAAATCATCTGACTAGCCTCAGTAAGCCGTGAATGCTTAGGCTACGAATAGCGTACATAACACTATGATACCTACTAGGCTGTGACCTAGTCATGCTTCAAGCATTGTAGTGGGTTCCCTATCGTGAATACATACACTACAATAGCCAAGTAGCTTGTTCAACAGTTTCATTTTGATTCATAGCTTAGACTAGACATAGTTCTAAGACATTTCATTAGCAACCATTAATTTAATGCGCTTTGATAGGTCACATTGAGAGTGGAGCCGGGTTTTCAGATTTACAGACCAAATCAGTGAATGTAATGTCAATCAGTGAATAAATGTCTTTCAAAAACCACCTTTTCGTTTTTGCTCCCAGCTGCATCACGCCCCTCAAAAGCGTCATGTATCACAATGCCTCACTAAGAAGTCTTCCTGTTCGAACTAGGAAGTATTCAGTTATGCAGAGTAAATTTCACATGGCCTCTACGCTCAAATGGACAAGATCAGCATTGCGGAGGTACTTGTGCTTGTGTTCTTCAAACAAATTTTGAAGCTCATCGATGAATATCTTGTGGAGCTTGTCAACATCCTCTTTGGTGGGGCAGGCTATTTTTTCTACAATAATTGGCTTCCCAACTGAAAACAAAGAGTGATCATGGATCAACTGCATCATATTTTTATTCACTTGGTTTATTCGAGGGGTTAATTGTACTTACTGACAGTGGTGACTTGTAAAGGGCGGGGAAGGTAGCCCCATCTGTTCTGGAAAAACCCGCCACCATTGATAAAAGGGACGATGAACGCAAACCCAAAATGTTTGCGGAACTGCTCTTGGAGTCTGTACACCATCGAGTCCTTGGGGAAAATCTTGTGGTCAAACAGCTCCGTCTCCCCGAAAGCGTAGATAGGGACTAAGGGAGTCCTAAAAAATTAATCCGTTGAGTTATAATAATATCATTATTGATAGGTAACATAATACATCATTGGCTATATACTGCGTTTTTTACCCTGTTTCGAGCGCCAATCTGACGAACCCCTTTCGGTTCTTCAAGATCACTCTTTGTGTACCAGGGTGACTGACAGTCGCCTCGGCAGAGCCTCCTGGGGCGATTACGCAGGCCACTCCTTTGGGTTTCTTTGATAGATTGTGCAACAACGCTTGCTTGGATACTGAAAGCAGCCCTGAAAAAGACAAAGTTCTGGTGACTGTCAGAAATGAAGTGAGATGAGCAGGATGCAGCTGGCAGATTGGGGCCTCAGGTACCCCTCGATTCTTACATTGGTTTCAAATTAACGGTAATGAGGATCAATTTTGTCTTCAATGGTGTGCCGATCATACGCTTTGTTGAAATTTACATTGGATCACAGTAGCGGATTCAGTTATAAGTGAAGGGGGGGGGGGGCTCCCTTTAAGATCATGGCCCAGGATTTTGCTGTACACTCCAAGATCCAATATTCCCCCCTTCAACCCCCCCACTCACCTGGATCCACCACTATTGATACCTATACAACAACAAGGTAGTCTTATGGAAAGAAACATCTACCAACAAACAGGGAGTACTCTCGGATGAACGGGTAGTTGAAATTGGAATCGAGGGTGTGGAGCGTCGTCCTCAACTCGGGGAACATCTTCCGGAACGGAGCGTCGACTCCGTTGGTCAAAAAATGAGAGAAAGCTGACGTCACCATCACGCCGTGCGGGAACAAGCAAAAGAGGTAATTCTGGTCCGAAGGGATGTCGGCCGTTTTCACGAGAACTTGAGGGAAGTACTCTCGCATCCTCCGATAGAACCACAAGTTACATACCCAGTCAAGCCTGAGAAAAAATTGAGCAAGTTACATTAATAACATAGTTAAATACGTTGGAATGTACCT
Organism: Pilophorus perplexus; assembly: GCA_955831195.1. Classification (NCBI taxonomy): domain Eukaryota; kingdom Metazoa; phylum Arthropoda; class Insecta; order Hemiptera; family Miridae; genus Pilophorus; species Pilophorus perplexus. The sequence continues at coordinate 20,260,965 of OY037013.1, forward strand.
ACTAAAACGAATCAATAGGTACCTTTACATAGTTTCTATGATAGTAAAAAGTTTCGATCTTTAGATTCAAATTTCACGATCGCTTTCATGATCGATTGTCGATCGAAAGATACTAATTTCAAAGCCCTTTCCCATCTCAATAATCTGGAAAATATCTAGTATTTCAGCGTCGCCAATGTTTTTCTTATTAAATACGCATCGTTTTTTTAGCATTCCATACGGTAGACATTGAGGTAGGTAGGTAACTACGCTTTGAGTAGTCTTCCATTATGATTGGCCGCATGGAAGATGGTAAGTCTACGCATTGAGTAGAATTTCATGGATTGGCCGAAATATTATATGTACCAATACGTATTAGGTACATCGATTTTTTAAACATGTTTTTCGATTATGGGTCCACCACTGTTTTGTTTTTTCAAATATCAAAATCCACCGATGAGGCTGATTTTATTTATTTTTTATTTATTTTATTTTTTATCGATATTACTATAATATAGTAATATCGATATAATATATTATATTGATGTACAATATATCGACGCCATTAAATGGACTTTGGCATTGTTTTGTTTTGTTATTTACCCTTGGGTCCAAATGTTGGACCCAAGGGTAAATAACAAAACAAAACAATGCCAAAGTTTACCACTGCAAGCCTAAAAAAGTAGGAAAACAACTGTTGTTTTTCCTACTTTTTTAGGAACCTTTCAGTTACCTACTGAAAGACAGAACTTGAAACAGTCCTAACACAGAATGCAAACTAACGAGAATCTCCTTTCTTCTTCTCTTTGGCTGATTAGTTGCTTGGTTGTCACTAATTTCTTTGACCCAGGCGTCGCTTCTCCTGTAGGCTATCAAGGAAGTAAGAAGGGAATAGAGAAGGCTCTAGTAGGTACCACGGAATAGAATTCTATTCCGTGAGTAGGTACCAAGGGACACTTTTCTTGAAAAACCCGATATATCGAGGTAAAAATATCGATGTACGATACCTATATAAAGTGCAATGGATATCGATATTTCCATTATATCGGTAGGTACATCGATACTCATCTACATACTACAAACGGTAGACGTTGGAAGACGCATTGACGCATTAGTAGACTTGCATCCTAAATTACAGCTTACCTTCGTCCGTCCTTTTGCGGCGTGTCCCTGTCGATGTGCATCCATATGAAGTATGCCAAGAGGAACTGGTAGTAACCATACCAGAATAATACAAAAGCGATGGCGTATCCTAAGAGGGGCCCCAAGAAGAACAGCGACAAGCTGATGGCAGTTCCGATGGCATTCAAAATTTCATCCCTCGTCTTGTAGATTCTGACTTGCTGGCACGCCATCTAAACACGCCAATTTTGATGGAAGAGGAAAGGCGATGAAAATCAAATTCAGCACACCTCACACCCTTTGCCAAGCCCCATAATAATTATTCTGAATGATGAACTTTCAACTTTAGTAAATGAGTTGTGTGGTTGTTCACTCGATCGATCAACTTACATTACGGTCGTATTTTCTACTTTTCTCCCGAGAATCTGAGATGGTTAAGCTATTGATGAGATTGTGGATGTGACTCCCTACCCGATCATGACCAGAGTAACAATGTGCAACCTTTTATTATAATCTTGCGATTCATTCCGTCACATTATGACGAATGTGATGAATTAGCCAAAAGTCATGACTGCAAGACACACCTCCTACGTGATGGAATCGTCTTACTGAGTGTTTGATAAGACGACATTTTTAATAATCAAATTATTGATCAAATGATTGGAAAATAAAATCTTGGCACCTACTGTATCATAGCGTTTGATAACGTCTTAGCGACTTTGATAACGTCTATCTAGTGGTTCGACTAGCCAGGTGCATATAACAATATAATATAATATATGCTAAATATAATATTGTTATATTATATTATATTATAGTTCATTTGAATTTACTGAACATTTCTTGACTTACCTTAAAATTGAACAACTCATTTTTCATCCAAGAATTTACATTCACCGAGAAACTTGACATTCTACCTACGAGAGGTTGTTAAGCTACTAAATGAAATTTAGGATGAAGAGTTTCATAACTCTACACTGACCATTTAATCACTGAGCGGAGGTACGCAATTCAAAAGCTAATATAAGATGAATCTAATGAAGTTACCGAACGTCATAACTACAACCGGGACCCTCATGATGGACTGGCGAATGTTTGATGAATTACCTGACAGGTAGAAAAACACCGTGATTGTAAAATTATTGAAATTAAGTACGTCGTGTTGATTTCGCGACTTGAGGAGGTAGGTACCTAACATGCAAAAGCGCATAGTATATATGTAAGATTCTCGCCCACTCCCATCTTATATTTGTTGTCAGTAGTAGGTACGTGCACTAAACTATCATTGTATTGTTATGCCTAATTGTTTTGTCGACCGTTGGATTTTCATCGAGTTGTTGTGGAGTATTATTGAGGACTTTCCGGACTGATTAGTTTTGTTTTACACACGTGTTCGCTAACGTTCGTTTTTGTTACTTTTGGTTGGAATCGACTTGGTTTTCGATTCTCTATTAATAAAATTTGAGCATCGATCCAAAAGTGTTTTTTCGGTTTGTGAAAGCCAATCCCCAGTCTTACAAATCGAAAACTCTTTTCCAACTATGACAAACGTTCGCGCAAAATTCCTTTTAACTGCTGCGGCGAGTGAAGATAATAAGACCACCATACTCCTCGTCAAACGGTTCCAGCTTCTTGGCGAAGATGAAGTTTTCGTTTTTCCACCAAACAAGCAGCCGATCGGAAGACATCTCGATCTCGCCAAAAACGCGATAATCAAAAGCGCGCTTAAATCAATCAAACTAAGAGGCCAATTTCGAAACATTATCATAACCCTCTCAGACGATCTACAGAAAGCATATCTCGACGAAGAAGGAAACCCATGTTTCGATGGCGAGTATTTGGAGGAATTATCAAGCCCCGCGAAACCTGAAATGGCACCGGCAGTACACACCCACCCACCCTTGCGAAATGAGTTAACGCCTGAACGAAAATCTTTGCAATCGATCACGAAGGATATCGTCCTCAGCAAATTCAACGGGAAAACCCTCAACGCTACAACCTGGCTCACAACTCTGGAGGCTGAATGCACACGGTTGGAAATTCCGGAAGAACGCTACTGCGAAGTCATCAGGCTGTTCATCGAGGGACCTGTAAACGATTGGTATTCAGCAAACAGAGTCCTTCTCGGAACCGCAACCTGGGCTACCTGGAAACAATCGTTCCTCGATAATTTTTCAAACAAGGGCTGGTCAAACGTGAGTTACGCTTATAATTTTAAATTCATCAAAGGGTCCATTTCTGAATACGCGTTGAAGAAACTCAGTTTGCTCGTCGACGTTGACCCTACACTAAGTGAAAATACCCGTGTATGTTTTATTGTGGTAGGGCTTCCTTTGTCTATCCAGAGCGGATTGAATAGGGACGAAATAACCACAGTTAACAAACTAATGATAAAATTAAATCAACTAGATAGAGCTTTTCAGCCAAGGTCAAATAGTACCACGGCCACCAGCAGTAGTAAAAACTCGTATTTCAATAAAACTGGATCCGCTGAACGTAAACCCTGCTCTTATTGTGAGAAAATAGGTAAGCCAGGCAGAATGCATTCAGAGTCAGTCTGCCGCACCAAGAAATTTTCTAAAGAGTCTTTCAACAATAATAATGAAAAAAATATAAAAATTGCGAATAACACGGAACTAGAAGAATTGATGAATAACGAAATAGAATCAAAAAACTAAATTTACCTCCACTCATTACATTAAAAGTTAGGGTAGAAGATGAACCAGCTACAGGTCTCTATGATCCAGGTGCGAACATTACAATGTTACCCCTACACTTTTTCAAAAAGTTACGTACTAAAATGTTCACCTCAAAACCCTTAACTTTTAGAACGATGAGTGGAGAGGATAAAATAAGAGGAATAGCCTATGTAAAAATGAAAATATTTAACCTAGTAAAAAAAACAAGAGTTTGTGTAATAGATAACAAAGACTTTAAATACGATGTACTCATTGGCCTAGACACTATAAAAGACTTCAAATTATGCCAAGATCACGAGCTACAAATTACTCAGGCTGGCACAGAACGAACATTGGAAACCACCAACCTCAACTGCAAGGAAATTAAAATAAATTAGAATGAGTACATTCCTATCGAAAAGTTTGAGATCAAAACAGCGCACTTAGATGCCGATAAACGAAAACAAATTTACTATTTAATTGATAAGTACGGCTCGGCCTTTGCTAAAAACCAATACGACATAGGGACAGTCAGCGAGCATGAAGCGCATATCAAATTGATGGAGGATAGATATGTAGCGAAAAAACCCTACAGGTGTTCGTACGACGACCAGAAAGAAATAGAAAAACAGATTGGTGAACTATTGAACCATGGCATGATAGAGGAGTCATGCTCACCATTTGCTGCTCCTGTAACGTTGGCTTATAAAAAGACAGGTGAGAATAGTAAGAAAGAAAAAACCAGATTATGCATCGACTTCCGGGAACTGAACAAACTTCTGGTTCCAGAGAGCCAACCATTTCCACTCATTGATGACATAATTACTAAAACCCGCGATTGTAAATGGTTCTCCGCTTTAGATATCAATATGGCGTTTTGGTCAATACCCATATGTATTAAAGATCGCTATAAAACTGGATTCGTCACCCAACACGGCCACTGGCAGTGGGTGTCTATGCCCTTTGGCCTCAAAACATCACCCGCCATTTTTCAAAGAATACTCTCAGGTATTATACGACGTAATGGTCTTGGCGACTTCTGCTGTAACTATATCGATGACATACTTATCTTTTCTAAAACGTTCAACGAACATATTGAACATCTCGAGTCCTTAATGAAAGCAATTTATAAGGAAGGATTCAAATTGAAGTTCATAAAATGTAATTTTGCTTCACATTCCATTCGATATTTGGGTCATGTGATAGAAAATAACGCAGTCAGACCTCTTAATGATAATTTGATAGCAATAAAAAAATTTCCTACTCCAAAAAATAGAAAGAACATACGACAGTTTCTAGGGAAAATAAACTTTTATCACAAATATATTCCAAATGCCGCCAAAATACTGGACGCTTTTCATAATTTGCTTCGCAAGGATGTCGAATTTTCTTGGACTCAAAAATGTCAGGACTCCTTTGAACAGATCAAACGTTATCTAACCTCTTCCCCAGTGCTAGCAATTTTCGACAGGAACTTACCCATCGTCATCTACACTGACGCGAGTAAAGAAGGCATTGCAGCAATTCTAAAGCAGCCTCAAAGCGATGGCATCGAAAAGCCAGTAGCTTACTTTTCAAAGAAACTAAATGAGAGTCAAAAGAAAAAGAAAGCCATTTACATAGAGAGTTTCGCGATAAGAGAAGCCATAAAATATTGGCGCTACTGGTTGATAGGACGAAAATTTAAAATTGTTACTGATCATAAACCATTGGAAAATCTGAAATTAAAAGCGAGGACAGATGAAGAGTTAGGCGATCTTGCAAACTATCTCTTGCAATACGACTTTGAGATAACCTACAGATCTGGATCAGCTAATGCAGAAGCAGACTGCCTTTCGAGAAACCCCGTGCTCGAATGTGACTATAATAACAACGAGGACGAACCTATACGCACAGCTAATCTACTTGAGTTACAGGAAATCAAGAATAGTCAGAGGAATATAAATAAAACTAACCGAGACATCATAAAGAATGGCATTATTTTACGAAAAACTAAAGCTAGAGAACAAATAATAATCGATAAGCATTATGGTCTACAACTCATTAAAAAGGTACACTTAAATTATGGGCACATCGGCCCAAAACATATAATAAATACGATAAAAAACTATTACTACTTCCGCAACATGTACAAAGAAATCCACCAGTTCTGTTCCACTTGTGACATTTGTCTGAAAAATAAATCGAGACGAACTAGAGAAACTGGTTTCTTAGGTCACTTAGGACCAGCGAAGAAACCATTTCAAATCATGTCCATCGACACAATAGGAGGATTTGGAGGAAACAAATCGACGAAAAAGTATCTCCATTTATTAGTCGATCACTTCACTCGTTTTGCATTTATTTCAACATCACCGAACCAAACGGCTAACGAATTCATTAAATTGATAAAAACCGTACAAAGTGACCACCAAATTTGCACGATATTAACCGACCAGTACGCAGGCTTAAGCTCGAAAGAGTTCACTGAATATCTTCAAGAAAATAACATAAATCATCTGTACACAGCCATTGATCACCCAGCTTCAAATGGATTGAATGAGCGACTGAATCAAACGCTAGTCAATAGGATAAGATGCAGAATAAACGAAAATAATCGAAAGACAGCATGGACGACAATAGCAAGGAGGTGTACTGAGGAGTATAACAACACAATTCATAGCGTCACGCAATATGCCCCTAATTACTTAATGAACGGTGTTATCCCAGATTTAGCCCCTAAGGAATTCATCGAAATTCCAAATTTCCAGCACGACTTAAATATTGCTCTCAGAAACTCAATTAAAGCACACGAGGAAAACAAGAAACGATATGATTCAAAAAGAAAAAACATTTTGCTCGAAATAGGAGACTATGTTTATGTTGAAAATGGCAATAAATTAAACCGTAATAAGTTGGACGAAATACGTTTGGGGCCATTCCCCATAGTGAATAAGCTCTCAAAATCAGTGTATCAGATTAATGTAGGTTATAACAATAGGGATGATAACCGCTTGTACCATATAAGTAAGATTATTAAAGTCAACAACAAGGAGCTGGGCACGCCCAGCTACCATACCTTTGTGTAACACACATGCAATGTATGACCTGTCTATGTACAGTTCCAGCATCGTTAAAGCATTGTCAGCTTATTATAAGGTTTGATAGATTCATTTCTTGTTTTTTTGCTTTTTTAATGATGTTCACATTCTTGTTGCTGTTATTTTGTTTTTGTTCTTTTTCTGGTTGATTGATTCACTTTCACCAATCACTTATGTTGGGGGGATGTAAGATTCTCGCCCACTCCCATCTTATATTTGTTGTCAGTAGTAGGTACGTGCACTAAACTATCATTGTATTGTTATGCCTAATTGTTTTGTCGACCGTTGGATTTTCATCGAGTTGTTGTGGAGTATTATTGAGGACTTTCCGGACTGATTAGTTTTGTTTTACACACGTGTTCGCTAACGTTCGTTTTTGTTACTTTTGGTTGGAATCGACTTGGTTTTCGATTCTCTATTAATAAAATTTGAGCATCGATCCAAAAGTGTTTTTTCGGTTTGTGAAAGCCAATCCCCAGTCTTACATATATACTAGTACATATATGTCCACCGTAACTTGATTTTTCAAGGCAGTAAACGTTTTCTTGAGTTCTACCAGCAATATTCGCCCTGATTATATGAATTCCCTAATAATATGGTGCCTAATATAACTAGCTGCTCCCGCCCCGTGGGTGAGTAGCATCGATGGACATGTTGGAACTCCCCGGACATAAAGAAAATCCCCCCATATATTACATAGCCCACATTGCTCAATGGAGATTTGGCCTGAACAATATGAAGGTACATGGAACAAGGAAATGTCCTTCCTTGTTCCATGATGAAGGTAGGTAATCAGGAAATAGGGGTTGGCTCCAAAATATCAAAGTGTTCGGGAACGCAAAAAATGAACTTTATTAACGCGTGGTAAGGATTCAAGTTAAAATGATAAATAACATGTGATATTACTTTTGGCCCCTAAAAGTTTTGGGTGTTGGTGATAATTCATGACAATTTTAACTATAGTTTAGTTGGTAGTCTATTCTATAGAACAGACTACTTACTACTAGTGAATAAAGTTCATTTTTACGTTCCTGAACATTTTTATTTTTATTTTGTCTTACCCTTTTCCCCTGTACCCTTCATATGCATCCGGCAAGTAGCTTTCAAATATGAAATGTTGATAGTATAGGACCTATTATAGGTCCTATACTATAGGTACTCGGTTTTTCATCTTGTTGAGTCATTAGGATTTTCAGTATGATCGCTCTAACTAAACACAGGGACTACAGGAGGTTTTTGAAGGATTTAGGGTAGAGGTCGAGTGGGGTGTCGTATTTCTAATGTAAAATGCAACTTTTGGGGCCCCTCACCCGCCCTAACAGTAAACGAGTACATAGAGATTTTTATATTCCTAATAATAATTATTATCAGTTAATAATTTTATTCCGTTGTTTAAAATCTATTAAAAACAATAATTATTATTGTTTTTAATAGATTTTAAACAACAGAATAAAATTGTTGCTCAATTCATAAACACAACCTCAATTACCCAGAGGGATCGTGGATGTCAAAGAAAATGTCAACATTTATGAATCTATTACTTACGCCATCAAAAGAGACACCTCGACGAGGCGAACCATTACTGGGACTTTTAACTACCGAGCCGGTTAGTCGAGGTGTTCATTCTACTCATCAGACATTTTGCCTCGAAACAGCCAGTTAAGGCCAGTTTGTGTTACGCCTTCTCACAATGCGGCTGTTTTCAGGCCGTCCATTAGTCCTAACTTACATAATTCTGTGGAAGGGGGGGGGGGGGCACAAGAGCTTTTTGGACCTAATTTATAGCTATAACTTTTGACATAAAAGATGTTGAAGAAAACACGGGCTGATCTACGGAAAAACCCATGAGGGGGAGAATATCCAGTAGAAATCTGATCCAAAACCGCAAGCGCCCTCCCCTTCATCAAAAGATCCGCCACTAAAACACGGTAAACAGAACATACATACCTAGGCCAGGGTAGCAGAAGATCGTGAAAGTAATCCCACCGAACAAAATTGAAACCGACCGAATTTGTTTCAAAAGAAGTGTTGGTTCGAATGTAAAGCTTAACGTATAAGACGTTACACTCCAGCTGATGTTATCTGGTTCTAGTCAATAAAAATCCGAGCGAATCTCCATAAAACATGAAAGTTCCGGAGTCATTGGGATACGAAAAAAAAAAAAAAAAAAAAATTGGAAGTGGCGACCTAACGACTGTCATAATATGACAAGAGGTATATATACCTGCTATATCATTTACCTACGCCGCAGTCATGGTAAATGTTTCGCCGTATATTAACCAAATATTTCTTAATATTGGCTATACCAACCCAATAATATAACCCACATATTTCCCTTAATATTGGCTACTTACCTATTAAATACGGAAAAGCTGCTAGTTGGATCACACAGGGGTTTACTACTATTTTCAAATATGACGTTCTTCGGTGGTTGGACGGAGATGGTTCTCTCATACTTACATCAATAATTGATGTAAGTCTTAGAATTATTCTAAGACGCAAACATCCCATTCGCCTCAAAACCCTTTAAAAACCAGAATGCCCTCAGAGGGGATTTGATCCATGCGGGAAAACTAGAGCGAAAACTGAGTTTTGTCAACATTTCACATTTTCAAAAAATATTGCTGCTACCTAGTAAAAAATACATGAATGACAGCGGTCATTGCATTTTTGAATCTCTAGCATGCGGGCAGGGGGCCTCGCTTCGCTCGACCACCAACAGGTCGGCGCCTTGCCTGTGTCTGAACATCATAAATCACTCGATCCTTGGAATTCGTTGTTCGTAAAAAATCTGAAGAATAAAATCGTCGCCTGCCCCCCCGTTGTACCCTAAACGTATTCTGGTTCCAGACTGAGGTCTTGGTCAAGAAGGGAGTTCTACAGGGATGTATCCTCTCACCGTTGATTCTCAACACGGCTCTCTAACCTGAGGCAGTTGTTAGGAGGCCACTGGTCTTGGCAGAGTTGTGATCAATCGTACACCCTGTACACGATACTGTAATTCTGGCTAGTAGTCAGCCTGAGGAACAAACTTGATTGACGCGGTAGTACTACTGTTACAGTTGTGGGGCCTCAGTTTTCTCTAAGTCGCCAAAAGCTGTGATCATCGTGGTGGACAGGTCCCAAGCCGAGCAAGTGGATATTATAATATATATTTTTTTAATAATAATAATAATAATAATATTTAATATCTATTTATAATATATTATTAAAAAAGGTGAGGTAAAATGTCTCAGTGAATTTAAAAAAAAAAATGCTTTGTATATTTGCACGGAAAAGCGCTAAGGTATGTCCTGAGTGGACATTTCTAGGTAGTAGGTAGGTAAGTCCTAGTTCAGATTGAGTAGCTATTCTAACCCGCTACGAGAGTTTCCATCAAAGAGCATCCTACGCTTGGAATCAAACAGCAAATTATCCCAATGTTGGAGTCAATATGCTATCTACTTATCCATTCTTTTTTCTCCGATTTTCAAGAGATGAATGACAGATTTAGTGATTTTTTTCACCTCAGACGCCTTCATAGGACTCCAATAGATGCTATAAAGCTACCAGTTGAAAGCGTAGCGTCGAAAAAGTGCCTCAAACAGTTTTTTCCGTTTCCTGAAAAGTCAGCCAAAACGGTTTGGATGCGCTTTGATTCTAGACGACTCCATTTAATGTAGTTGCGTCCATTTTCACCCGGCGCATGGGCGTACTGGAAGTAAAATTCAGTCTGAAATACGAATACGACAAAAACGTTGGGGTTACCATTGAATTCCAAATTTTGGAATAAGAAAGATGGACGGACGTGCGACCAATCTCACCCCACCCAGTATAAGGGGGCAGGGATCGGGAGTCAGCAGGTAAACCCTGTGCTTTTGCGGTTTGAGCAGAGTAGGCGTGTGACATACCCACACGCATGTATGCTTATACACAGACCATCTTAATAGTATAGAAAAAAACACCAAATGAACGATATTCACGTTTGAACTTTCATCAGTGAAAAGTGAACGGCATCGTCCTCGAAAAAATATGATGCAGCATTTCGATAACGCAAGAACACCTACCTGACGGAATACCTCATTAAAGAGTCAATTTCACTTGTCAATATTTCATTTAATTTCTAGCTCATTTCTCTGTAAGTTATTTTCAATGTCCCGGGTTTTAACGGATCAGCCACCGACTCATCGACAACGGCGGGCATCATGTTAATGAAACAAAAACAAAAAAAATACGAAATCGGCAAAACTCAGCGAGAAGACCGCATCACCACTGAGTTCATTGGGGGTGTAGGTAATAGACAAGATAAAAGTTTTTGGCTCCATCTCCTCATCTGTCCCTTCCCCCACCACTTAAGACCGGAGTTATTCCCAACCCACGTGGAATTCTCTGCCAAAACGTCCAGTCTCGGGGGGCTCAGCAGTTCCAATACGAAAGGGCATCAAAATCTGCCAAGTTGAGGCCTGACCTCAATAATGCAACGTACAACAGTTGTTTTTACAACGTAACTACTGTTGTTTCATCCTAACTCATGGACAGTATCAATAGTGGATTAAAATAAAACAAGATTTGGAAGAAAACCTCATATTCATACTATTGAACAAGAATACACCATTTGAGATGACTTTAAACTGCATGTGTACAAAAATATGTACCAAATTAGAAAATAATATTTTCCACAAGACTTCAGAGTTATTCTGTAAAACCAAACGCACTTAAAAATAATCCTAATATCAATGAAAGATAAAGACCAATATAATTGCACCCAAGTCTGTACAGTAGGACAACTACAGTAGTTCCTTACTTGGAAGAATTTTCTTTGGATTCAGAAAAAGAGGGGGAAAGGCGTTGGGACCAGGAGCGAGAGCGTGATCGTGAGCCGTTTCCAGAGCCCCAGGAGTTGGAGCGGGAGCGGGATTTCTTCCTTGATTGACCTGGGGATTGACTTTTTCTCTTGGAGTTCGAAGCAGAGGGCGACCTGGACTTCCTTTTAGAGGTTGAAGGCGGTGGAGATGTGGTCTTCCCTTTAGACCCAGATGGCGATGGTGATTTGTCTTTCCTTTTGGACTTGGAGGGAGTCCTCGATTTGCTGGTTCTTTTCGACCTTGACGGTGACTGAGCTTTGTCGTTTCTTCTCGATCTGGAAGACGTCCTCGATCTGCTCTTCTTTTTTGACTTGGAAGGCGACTGCGATTTGCTTTTCACTTTAGACCGAGAAGAGGAGGGAGACTTGCTTTTCTTCCTGGTCTTCGACGCTGAGCGAGACTTGCTTCTTCTCGAATGAGACCTCGACCTGCTTCTTCTCCTAGACCGTGACCTCCGGCGCGATCTGGACGACGATCGGCTCCGAGACCTCGACTCAGTTTTGGACCTCCGGCGGGATTTAGATCTGGATCGGGACCTCGAGCGTGAATAAGACCGACGACGGGACCTGGATCGTCTGTGGTAACGGGACCTGGATCGGGACCGTCTTCTGGACCTGGACCTACTTCGGGATCTGCTGCTTCGTCCTTCGGATCCCTCTTTCCCATCGCGATTAAGACTCATGAAGTACCTGAAAAACAATGTAGTGTATTCATTACAGCGCACATGGAGTTGAGGTTTCGGGGGTTGAAATTACAGCTCTGGAATGTCACCTAAATCTTGGTTAACGGATTCGTTCAAGCTGCGGGGAAACATCACGTCTCTTGCAACTTAAGTATAGATTTTAATGAGTCTGCAGGGCACAAAGGCACACGGGCTCAATATCCTCTGGTAATAAGTTGTACCATTGATTTATTTCAACGAAAAGCCCAGGTGAGATCAACTGTAGATGTTTCCTCGCTGTCTACCCAATAACTGTCTTTTCTAGGGGTCTGTTCCAGAAGCAGAACAACTGTGACAATTCGGTTCCATTGGGGCTTTCATACAGTCAGCAGACCCCGAAAGCATTCAAGAGGGTTTATTATTAGTTTATATAGGTTATATCTGATAGAACATAGTGGTTGGAAAGAGTCCTTCCATCAGTCGCGCGCGCGGTTTTATACCGTAATCGGGAAAAAATCCTCCCTTCAGCCCTCTTTTACGTTCCCCCCCCCCCCCCCCCCCACACCAAACCCCTGCATGGTTTAGGACCACGAACGCTAGATAGCATCTGGTTCGCAATCTTATACAATTTTCGGTACTTTTCCATTTCCAGCATCGTCCCGCTCGGCCCTCTCATGACACCGCCTTTCGATTATCTGGGCTCAAACTCAATGAATGTTTTGCATGTTGCTATCCACATAATGGTTGCAATGACACTGAACCTTCGAATAACAACAAAACAGATAACAGGGGAGACACTGCAATAATACACTTTTGGTAATTAGAACCGAAACGCAGAAAGAATAATGAATCTTGTGGGGGCCGAGCGGCACGATGAAAAAAAACGATAACTACCCAAGCTTTAATTCGTTTCAATTTTTTCGAATTCACAATATTTAGTTTTGAAGGTTTTGTCATTCCTCGTCCCTATCATTTTCGCGCTAGGAGTTCTCAGTTATCTGGTGATGGGCAAATGTGTTTGGGGTGAGGGAGGATTTATTACAGTTCATAGAAGGAAATTCGTAGGATTGATTCATTTATGCATTCGAAAAAACGATGCAAATTTTACACAAGGGTATATTATTCAATCTATATGAGTAAAAAAAGTACCTAATTCAATTATTAAACATTTTTCTATTTTAATTTTCTTGTGAAGTTTAAGGGTGGACATGGGATCACGAAAAACGGATTAGGTATGAATCCAAAATTACTTGGAAAACGACACCTAACTCAACCCCAAAGCCGAAACTCTTCAAAAAAACCTCCCGTAGCCCCTTTTTAGCCCCACGGGTTTGGACGATCGGGCTGAAAACCTTGCGGGCACAGCCCGTATTTTGTCAATATTTCAGATTTACTATGAAAAAATGCATACTGCCCAAAACGGATCAACAAGTGTTTGGAATCTACACAATTCAAGATGTCATCATGAAACATAATAATATTATAACATATTATATTATATTGTTAAACTTGAATTGTTATATTATAATGACAAATTTCGAGGCCGATCAAAATGTTCGACCTACGACACGAATACACACGTGTATTATTCCAATAATAATAAACCAAAAAACGCGAAATATCAGGAAACAATTTGCTAATTTTTAATAAAATGTATTAAAAGATTTTTTTTTCCATTTCGTATTATGATTTACCGAGTTTCGCCCCATTCTACTGACTTTTTTTTTTTTTTTTTTTTTTTTTTTTGGCGTGGCTTCCAAAAACGTAATACGTTGGCTTCTCTGCATCAACTTATCTATCCACGCCGTTGGCCGCTCACCAGCCTACAAATGCACCAACATTTTTGACATTCCTGTCCATTAATGTTTGAAGGTGAGTTGTGAATCACCAAAAATGATCTAACAGCAATTTTACTACGAAGGAAGTAAATGCAGCATAGTGTGACTAAACAAACGCTTGAATGATCATTCACAACTTAGGTAAATTTTGGCACTAACCTCAAATACTGACTGGAGTTGCCAAATTCGTTATTGATGTCAAGTTCCCTTCGGAAGAAACGGTCATCGTGGTACTTTCCGTAGCCTTGGTTGTTGAAGAACTGGCCCTTAGGCCCGTCTCCTTGGTTGTGGAAGGGATTGAAGCCGCCCCTGAAGTTGTTGAAGCCGCGGTTACTAAAATTTCTTAGGTTCCCGATTCCACCCCTTTGGTTGACGAAGGCCGGGTTGAAAGCTCCACGGTTGTTGTAGGTGCCCCAAGTGTTGTGACCGAAATTGTTGTAGTTCTGGTAATTCCCTCGTCCCCGCATGAACCTTCCTCTTCCTTGATGGTGTCCCCTACCTTGCCAGTTATTGAACCCTCCACGGTTGTTGTAGAAAGGAGCTATAGGACATTATCACAGGGAGATTATCTTTCATGGTTGGTTTTGTGAACAATACTTTATGCGAGTAGATACTCACGTGATGAAGCAGATGCGAGAGAACAAGCGTCATCATCAACGTCAGATTCCGCTCCCACGTTCGAATAATTTCCCTGGAAAAGGTTAAGGCTGTTATAATATGGCAAACAAGCGCTAGCCGTTCCTTCCTAGTCAGTTGTCTCTAACTAGCAGGCCGAAGATCGGTTGGGGTTGACTAACTGCCCTCAATTCGAATTATTTCGGACACAGAGTGCCCAAGCGCCCATCAGACCTACTCAGAAATAAATTCTGGAATTCCTTAAAGAACATAAAGGAACCGCAGAAATCGATTCCGAATGATTCTGAAGGGACTTTGCACGTCAAATGCTGATTGAGGGATGATTCCTGGAAGCTGAAGTGCTTTACTCTTCCTCTCCACCCCCAAAAGCTAATAGCCCAGGTGCGCATTGGTACTAACACCTACCTGAGACACCTTTGAGACAGTAGGCTTATGTTTCGCCCGTTTATCCATTCTACTTCCTTCATTCAGGCTTTTTTTGTCCTAAAAAAATTAAAATTTGATTTAATCAAAATTAAAACGTGGAAAATGCAAAATATAGCAAGTTTAAAAAATTTTATGGCAAACTTACAGCAACTCTTTCAAGCAGTTCGCTCAACAGCCGGATGGATTCCAACTTCCGTTGAGCTGCCATGATGAGTTTTTCTTCACGCAAAATTTTTTTCAGGGAGGCATCTGAACCATTGTCTTCATATCGGGATTCACGCTCATATCTGGGAGATTCGTAGTCTGGCACCGGCCGCTCGTCAGTTGGCTCACTGAAAACGTAGAGAGAATTTGCATTGGTTTAGAACTCAGCCACATGATCAAAACACAGTGCGTAGCCAATTCAACTAACCTAATTCGCTTAGTCTTCACCACATTGTCCACAACTTCTTGACATTTTTCTTCGGTTTGCCTCTCTTTTTCCATAAGTTTTTCCCGGATGAGTTTCCTTTTCCTTATGGAGCTTTCACTAAGGTGTCTAGTCTTGTCAAAATCGACCTAGGAACGATAGGAGGAGAAACATTATATCCTATGACTGGGAGACACCTTAGACCCCTGGATTAGTTTAGTATGAACCGAGAATCAAACCAAAGAACGTGAGTCATGCTTTTCGCAACTTTAGATCTCATTAATTAAATCAGGGTAAAATTTCCTATCGGAGTAGTAAAATGTTGGGTGAGGCAAATACAAAATACAAAAATTTTCAGGAACGCAAAAATGAACTTTATTATCTCCTTTATAAGCTTACTCTTACTTACATAGTCTATTCAAGTTACAATTATCATGACCAACTCCGTATAGGTAAGTAAAATAACATTTTAACTCGAATGGACTACTTAGCACAAGTTACTACAGTTTATTTTTGCGTTCCTGAACATTTTGTATTTTGGAGTGTTACCTACGCTTTTCCCCTGTACCCTTCATATCTACGATGTGAGGTTGTTACATTATACGGTAGGCCTCCCACTCTTCAAAGCAATTTACCCCCCCCCCCCCCCCCTCCCCCCGTATAAAGCATAATATGATATTATCCCATGCTAAAAAATTAAAAGCAAACCTTATGACAAGTCGAACTGAAATACAAGAGTGACAGTGTGGAAGGTGCCATCTATCCAGAGGTAAGTGAACTACGGAATTCATTCACTGTGACATTGCAGTATTGCATGCATACAAAATATATACTTGTATACAATTATGAATTAATCACCTTTATGACTTGCGTCCAGCCTTGGTCGTCTTCTTTCCTGAGGAGTTTCATACCACGGAGAGCATCCATCGCAGCCACGAAGGACAAGTAATCCTTATACTGAATGTACACCTCAAACAGGTTGGTCATCCGGAAGTTGAACTGCTTTATACCGGAAATGTGGTCTTTCATTTGAGACCGGTAGGGGTCGTTTGAAGGGATGTCCAGCGCCGAAATGGCACCGTACTGTTCAAAGATCCTGGCGATGAGTTTCTCGTTCGGCCTCCCGTTGGAGTTCTTCGTTGTGAACCAATCGGTGGGCAGGTCTTGGATGTGGATCGTGTCCGGCCTTTCGCCGGCTTTCAGCTCGTTCATGTTTTTCGAATCGCGGAAAAACGAGTCCCAGTCGTGCCTTGATGGAAAGTCGTTTTTGGCTAAACAAGCGCGAGCTCGAGCGTTTTCATTATGCCCTCGGAGACTCACCGTTTGCCCATCGATTCGCGACAGAACCCATTTGAGATTCCCCGGTTCCTCGAGCTCCGCCTCAAATCTAACCAAATCCACGGCCGTTTTGGTTGTTTTTATCGAGCAAAATTTGTCCGGACGAGCCAGCTCCTTGATCTCCTCCATCAAAGCATGATTGGACACATTGTACTCCTTCGATTTGCTTTTGGGAAGCTGTATCGTCACGTTGATTCTGACCAAAGGTTTCAAAAAGAGCGATTTCTTCTTGAAAAACGGCTTGGCGTCGCTGAAATCGCTGCAGCCCGGGTATCCTTCCGTCATTATGTTTGCTTACAGGTGACTCAGAAGTTAGGTAGTCACTGCTAGCCATTTTACAAAAGGTCGCTTCTTACCTATATCAATGTCACAAAAATACCATTCTGCTACTGAAATCATCAAATAACAAAAATTATCACACATCAGAAACGTTAAATTTTATTTATTTATTTATTCACATAAATTTTTAAACATTTGTTCGTCAATGCTTCCATTTTGTATCAGGTATAACTCGCCAGTAACTGAATTTCATATAAAATCATTTTTCGGGGTGATGACTTAGTTCTTGTAGAGATTGATTTGAGGACAAAATATTGAATTGAGAAAATTTTCGTCAAATATATTTTATCGCTAGTTGGGGGAATTCCAAATATCCTCAATTACTTTTAAAAACGCCAAAGTTAGAGCTAATATTCAATACCGCAGTTACACGTGATACAAAACATTTCCCTGTATATCTGGAAGAAGGCAAGGAAGGTATGAAATATTTCGTACTGTATATTATTTTCCTGGCCAACAGGAAAAGTGTAAAAGGAGATAACAGACTGCATGATTTAATACACAGCCAAAAGGTGATGGAAGGCAACCCATTCGCTCCTAGTAAGTATGTCAACAGACTCAATAATCTTCTAACGTAGGTATGGGGTTAGCAAGATAATCCTATAGTGAATCATCATTGACTGCGCGGGTTTTTTCTTCTTTTCTTGCGGGCCCTTTTGATGCAAGACATGAGGCGGCAGTGCTCACCAACGGGTCAAAAATGGCGGGACTACTCTGTTCCGCTGAGGTTCAATCTGTGAGTACCAACGGAAACACCAAACATGCGACCAGTTCAAAAACTCAAAGACCTTGCTATAGGAAAAGATCTTCTTGTCAACGGTTAGTTCTCTCATACCAGGCAAAGCACAATCAGGCGAAGCCACTAGGCTTCGTGCTGGGGTAGGGTTGCAATCCATTGGTCCAGCCACATCGGTCGCTTTACAGCGGACACTAGCGCCCCAAATGCTGGAACGCTTTTTGACCGACGACCTCTGGGCAAATTTGCCCGCATTTATGCGCCCAAGGAACTTCCTGACAGGAAGGGATGCCAATCGATTATTTTTTACCTCTGATTTGATCCCGAAATCGATTTTCATTGAGGTTAGTTTTGAGTATTGTACCTACTCTTTGTAAAGCATGACATGCTTAAAAATTGTTTACCTTTGCAGCAGACCCACGAGGAGAAATTTCTCTTCAGACACAAGATTACCATCCCCACCACCTACTCTTTCGGTGATCAGTTGTCACACTAGTCACTTGGGCTCTAACTTGGCTCACATTAACTTCCTCATTGTAATTTAAGCATGCAAAGATGTCATACAATTATTACCGTTACCGTTCACTACTTTCCTGAATAATTTGCAATAAATAAAAAACACCTGAATTTTGGTAGTTAAACCATTCAACTACATGATGCATCAAACTGTTATTATACTAAATATAATATATTTAGTATAAAAACAGATGTATAATATACATTATTATACTTATATTTTATGTAAAACTTTTATAAGATATTCTTCTGAATAAATTTGTTATATAATATATAACATATATATATTCTATAATATTTAATATAATTAATTATATTTATATTATTTAGATTTTGCATCCTTAACTCTTACAAGAATTCAATTCCCCAACAGCAACGCAGATGAATGCAGCATCAACCCTTAATACCTAAACTGCCCTGGGTGATTTCCACGCATAGATTGTGAGGCTAACCAACCCAACCAAGAACCCAGTTAAAAACGCTGCAAATTTTACACAAGGGTTTATTATTCTGTGATATAGTTTACTTGTACAGACATTTAATTCTGTCAATAAAAAAAATCAAAAAAAATTTTTTTGGATCTTTATATTTCAAAAAAAAAAAATTTTTTGGGGGGATTTTTTTTTCAAAAATGTGTTTTTTCAAAAATTCTTTAATTTTTACTCGAAAAATATTTAACTTCTTGGGATCCTTCAAAAATCCCATTTTTAGCCCCATGAAAGCCCTATAGAACGCCACAGTGAAATCGGATCGTTCCGGGACCCCCAAAAATACTTCGAAAACGACACCTAACTCGATCCCACAGCTAAAAGCCTTCAAAAAACCCCTCCCGTAGCCCCATTATAGCCCCACGGGTTTGGGCGATCGGACTGAAAACCTTGCGGGCACAACTAGATGGTAAACCAAGTATTTTGCCAAAATTTCAGATTTTTTAAAAAATTCCTACTGCCCAAAACGGCCCGGACGGCGGACGGACATTTCGGATTTTGAATGTAGACCTCTTGAAACGGATAATGTCAAATTTTGAGGCCGATCGGAGTCGTCGACCCGCGTCGCGAAAACATAGGTGTATTATTCCAAGAATAATAAACCAAAATTGTCAATTTGACACAATCCCAATCTTAATACCAAGTTTCAGGAACAAAATGCTTTTAAAAAAAGTTTTTGAACCAGTTTAATTACTACTTCAGTATTTGGACAGGTTCCAGATTACAAAATGACAAATGTACACTTTTATACATGAAATCAATTACAACTTGTTTGTATACGTTTGTCTCTAACATCTAAATACAGGAGCAAGCGAATTTCTTTCATAACCATTCAAGCGATTCAAGATTAATCCTAGTTTTTATTTGTATGGGTAAGGTAGGTATTTTACTTCCAAAACAAGTTTAAGGGTGCGAGAAGGGCTCCGCATTTTGTTAGGGGTTTTTTGAGGGGGGATATGTGAGAAAGGTAAAATATTGGAGGTACCTTTCACTTCTTGGGAACATTTTCCCGAAAATCTTGGGCAGAATTTTGTCAAAATCGGTTACTCATTACAGCAGAAGTGCTCGTTTTCAGGATTTATTTTCCTTAATATTCAATCATTATGATGAAATTGGACTCAAAATGGTAGAACAGATGCTCCCAAGAAACAGTATAATAATATTATGGAAAAAGGATATTATCCGAAATGACTTTTTCCACGTATCACGTAGCCCACTCGCAAACCCCAGCATGAAAAATGCAGAGCCCCCCTGCTCACCCTTGATTGGAAAGAAAGAAAGATTCAAACCGCGAAGGTAAGAAGGTAAGTCTCTAAGATAATAAAGGGGGGTTTGAATGAAATAAAGTTCGCAAATTTGGAGGAAAGTGCGAAGGGATTTTATTGAGGGGAAAATTTTGCGTTAAGGGTCATTACTTTGACCGATTTGGAGATCTTGAGCGAGACCTGTTTCTGGTCGGGGCAGAAGAGCCGTTTTTCCTCTCGGACAAGTCTTTGCTCTTCTGATCGTCATCGTCATCTCCCCAGCCGCTGAGGTCGTACTTGGACAAATCGTCGTCGTCGTCTTCGTCTTCATCTTCATCGTCATCTTCGTCTTTTGCAGGTGGTTTGACGTGTTTTTCAGGTTCAGAGTGCCTGCTGTCACCTCCGTCGTCGGAAGATGCGGTCCCCGCGGCGCGTTTCTTCTTCCGTCGGCCGAATTCATCGTACTCGTCGTCGGAATCCTCTCTCTTGATGTATTCCACTGTGCCGCGGTCGTTGTATCCACCACCGTAGCCCGTCCTCTCCTCGACTTCTCCAAATTTAGGAGCGTTGCACATATTGCATTGCTGACGGCGGGCCCAATTCACGTTTCCGCATTTATTGCACTGCCAATCGTCAGCGGAAAACAGCCCCCGACTCTTCTCAGCAAACGCTTTGCCGATTTCGGTGCCCAATTTCTTTTTGGTGGTTCCGTCGGCTCGATCCTTGTTGCATCGGTTGCATTTATTGCGACGGGCGAAATTTATATTACCACAATTTGCGTCCGCGCAAATCCAATCTCCTTCGGACATTCTAAACTTAGTTCCACCTGCCTCCATGGCGGCGGAGCGAAGACTCCAACGAGACCAAATAAAAAGTCAACCGCAAGTAATATAAATCACAATGCAGGTTCACAAAGTTCACCACATCAAATTCAATCAGAATCCTTTCAAATTAATATTCCACTTTTTCTAAATTCGAAAACGGAAAACACGGATTACCGCAATGATCAAAGCATAAAATAAAATCGACAACAGTACCAGCAGTTTCCGATAACCTTAGCAGCAAACGTAAACAACTACAACAACGATCGAAGACGGAAGATGTCCGAGTTTGGGTCTCGATTCCTTCCCTGTGAGCGTCATATCAGCGTTATCAGACGTTGGAGTCAGTGTAACCACGTCGAGGGAAATTTTCCGAATACAAAGGGGAATATTTCCAAGGGGAAGTTATTAGGAATCGAATGAAAAAAATTAACCATCCATTTTCGGTATTCCGATATATCGAAGTGCAAAATATCAATACCATTTGGGCCCATGGCAAATTAATTTAAAAAATACACTGCCAAGTGGGACATGGTACATAGCTTCCTCGCGTTTAAAGATTTTAGCCGACTCAGCTGATCAGGGAAAAGCCAATCAATTCAATCGTCTCTTGTACTTCCAGAAGGGCTCCATCTCAAATTTCATCGTCCTAGAGAGATTTTAGCAGTGGATTTTAAACATTTTCACATTAACTAGGTACAAAATTTGTACCTAGTCAAGCAGTACCGCATTGCCACTATTTAATAGTGGCAATGCGGTACTGCTTCGAATTCGATTGCTGAGAAAGACACTGCACCTCATTCTTTGGATATGTAACCTCTTGGAATTTCAACTCGAGATTTTTAAAAATCAATGGCTGCGTAAACAAAGTGTGTTTGTTTAACAAACGACCAAACAACCAACTTCTTCCACGTTGCTGAGGATACCCGAATCACCTTTTTGTGCCTGCGCACCACGGTCTGCTGATTCAATCGTCATAAAATTTATAATATACATTTTATGAGGATTGAATCAGCATTATGACGAGTGAATCAATATTATGCGACCTTAAGTGTTTCGCCGTACCCGCGAAATCCCTGAAAATTGGGATTACAATTTTGGAATTTATCGCTGTAACAAGAAACTTTCTTGAAGGGATGCTGAAAAAGTATCGATACTTTTCAAAAAAAGTATCGATGAATATCGATACTTTTTGTCCCCGATAGTATCGTAGTATCGATACTTTTTTCCTGTATCGGCGCCGATACTTTTTTTTTATCCCTCACATTTCATCAGATTCAAAACTTACTACATGTTAAACATACGGCATGTAGGTAGTTGACAGTACCTCTACCTAGAAGAAAGTTGATGTAGGTAACTACCATCAACTCCAGCTCTCAGGAGAATCAGCCGTCCTCGGTCAATAATTTTGAAAAACAGGTGCCCGAACAAAAACACACTCAAAAAAAAAAAAAAATAATAATAATAATAATAATAAAATAAATAAAAGTGATTTATTATTTCAGAATAATAATATTATAAAGAGCTATGTATACATTTGTCATTATAATAATATTATTATCCTGAAATCTATATATGAAGTAAAAACGTGAGATGTGAATCACATCATGTGATCCAATGTCATATCTCATCACGCTAACGGAGAAAATTAAAATTACATTTCCACTCTTTTGGTTTATTAATCTTGGAATACAACATGGACAACATGCTGCATTAAATATTTTCTTCGTTTTTTTTTCTTTTTTCACGACACATATTTGTAATTTTAGAGTGTTTACATAGGGTATTTTTATAATTTATTACCCTTCATTTTCTTGCAGAGTTCTGTGTTCATGGACTGGGAGTCAAATAATGATGAAGATGACTCAGGAGCTCTTGTTGGAGTTGAAGATTTGGAGAGTGCCTTATTTCGAGATGGTTCCTTCTCGAAGTAAGGCATTCTCAAAGTTGTGTAGTATTAAACAAGAAAGGTTAAAAGTACCTAGTCTAGAATTTAAAAAAAAGAAACTCGTTTGTTCCACTCTCTTGCAATTTCCAGAAACACGCAGATTGAAAAATGGCATTCTAGAAGCGATAGGAATATTAAATATTTTTTAATATGAGGGGTTTTCCACATTTGCCCCTCTGCAGCACTTGGCGAAGCTGCCTTCAGTTGTTTTTCTTAATTGACGTAATAATATTGATACATGTGATATTATCATTGTTGTTATTAAGTCCTGGCTAGGTACTCTCTTCCTCCATTGTGCCATGACATTGTTCCGGTTCGGTTCTGGCACACTAGGCAGGCACAGGACAGGCAACGGACGCGGGACGTGATGTTTCGCTTCTGTGTTTTCAAGTGGGGAACGGCACACTAGGCAGGACCAGAGTTGGGCAAAAAGTAGTTCTGAAACTAAAACTAAAAACTAAAACTAAATTAGTTCCGAAGTGGAACTAAAAACTGAAACTATTAGTTTCAGTTCGATTTTCGTAACTAACTTTTGGAACTACATTAGTTTCATTTTCAACTGTTGAAACTGAAACTAATTTAGTTGCAAAAGTTAGTTTCGAAGTTGCGAATAAAAACTAAAGTAGTTTCATCTTTTATTCGTAGTTTCGGAACTAAAAATGAAACTAATTTTTTTTCCTCGCGTTTTTTACTGATTTGAAGGGGATGTGTGTTCGTGTGTGTGTTTCAACGAAATGTGGGTGATGGGTGCGAACAAGTTCTTTTTTTCAGGGTCGTAGAAGAATAGATTAAAGTTTCCTCCCCTCCCCACCACTTTGAGTGGAACATCAAACGTTTTCAGAAACGTATCGAAGAATTTAGGGTGATGAGTAATTTATTATGTCTGGAGGAAAAAAAATTGCGAGGAAAAAAAATGTCTGCGAGGAAAAAAATTTAGTTTCATTTTTAGTTCCGAAACTACGAATAAAAGATGAAACTACTTTAGTTTTTATTCGCAACTTCAAAACTAACTTGTGGAACTAAATTAGTTTTAGTTTCAACAGTTGAAACTAAAACTAATTTAGTTCCAAAATTAGTTTCGAAAGTCAAACTAAAAACTAAATTAGTTTTTAGTTTCACTTTCGAAACTAAAAACTAATTAGTTTTTAGTTTCAACTTTAGTTCAACTAAATTTTTATTCGAATAATCCCAACTCTGGGCAGGACACAGGACAACGTCCCGTCCTGTGCATGGGCCGGGACAACGCCTTTTTCGCTCGGAGAGCGTGCGCATAGGGACGGGACAGGGCATTTCCAACGACCCTGCATCCCTCGTCCTGTGCCTGCCGTGTGCCAGAAGGTGACAGGTAAAATGCCTGAGACAAGGCAATGAGTAGATTTCGCGATCTATTCTTACTGCTAGCACACCTTCGGGTATGACACAACATAATAATATTATGTTGTGTCATACCCGAAGGTATGACACATATTATGTTGCATATAATGCAATACCGTTCCTGTCATAAGACTTAGGTACTTAGTACCTACGGTGTGCATAATGCTCATATTATGAACTAAATTCTCACTAGATTCACACTAAATTCTAGCATATTAGCAATTGTAAGACGTTAGCCCTTTCCTGTCTCTTCATCCGGTTGTAATATACCTACGGTCGATTAAAACTGGTCACTTCACAACAACGGAACTAAGTCGGGCATTTCATAGCATCACCTTCCAGCCAACTTTTGGCAGCGAATATCTCGATGGTAGAATGATCATAAAACCACCGCGTTGAACGAAACAACGAAATGATGATAAAAGGAATTGTCAAGTTTTACCTTGTTTACCACATCTACCTACCATAGTATGGCGAACTCTTATCGCCATGAGGACATCACTCATGGAGCCAATTGAACAAATTATAGCACCAAACATCATCTGTACACAACAATAAGACTCAAATCGTACAATAATTTCAAATAATAACTTCACTGAGCTTCTCGGTCGGAAATGCACATAAACACCACAATGAAAATGCCATTTGTAGCTGTTGTTGATTCCATCTTATACCAATTTCCAGTTTCTTTGTCGTGGCTGCAAAATTTCTTTGCAAACTGGAGACTGATCAGTTTGATTTTGGGATCATTGATTTTGGCGTACATATCATCAGCTATTTCTTTGTTGTGGTGTACACTCGGTGTTCTTTTCAAGAAAAAAAAACTGAAATACCTACCTATGTGTAACGAGTTTTCCAGGAAAACTTTTCCTGCATCACTGCTAGTGTTGCTACGAGTAAACTAGCATCACTGCTCAAATCTCTTAAGAAAATGGCGAAGTTAGTTGTGTCGAATCGATAATCTTGCGGCGATTTTAATCAAGTTCTAAAATAATTACGGTTTTCGGGGTCGGATCATCTACTGTCGATTCTAAAGGACACCGAGGATCCTTATAGGTGATTATGCTCTATCTCATTTAATGGAATCTTTTAAAGTTGTTTCGCCTCATAAGTACTGCTTCTGTATCCATACCGCAACATCATGAAGGGGAATCAGATTCTGTTTATCTGAATATCAGATTCTGTTATTATTTTGATGAATTTGTGAGTTCTTTTGAGTTCAGGTTTTATAAATGTCGATTTGACATTATGAGCTGCAATGGTTTGGTTCATGATGCACCCCACATCTTGACCTTTTCTACTGCGGTGGTACTGTCGGTAGAGAGGGGGGGGGGGGGATTGTGGACTGCCGTCGTTAGGTAGGTAGGTGGTATCCACAGAGAGGAAAGTGGTATCATACCACTGGTATGTCAACATTCTTAATTTCTTCGTGTTACTTACTTTGTAGGATGTAGAAAATCCAACGTGTAATTTTAATTTGGCTAAACACTGGCGTGGTAAGATCGAGTCAGTGCAGAACTTGGAGGAGTTGATTTTGTCGATGTGGAAGCTTCCCGGAGACCATTTTGCTAGTGATTTTATGTAGATAGTGGTTATCCGTTAATGAACCCGAAATTGGGATAAATTGCTCCAAACTACTACTTACTATTGTATAAACAACATTTGATTAATCCAAAACTAGTTCTGGTGGTTCCAAATACCGGAAAGGGTCCTGGACGTTCAAGTTGAACGGTTCAACGCAAAAGACTTGTTTCTTGTAGGTAGATTCACATGGGGCGGAACGAGGGCGCTAAGAAGAACAGAACGACGGGAAAACCAGTGGAGGGGGCGGCGGAGTCGTAAGAGCGTTCATGTGGCTGACGGAATCATAACCTTCCTCCTGATTTGATCTTCGAAGCTCCACCTGGCACTTCATAAGATAGTGAAATTTTCGTTGAAATTCATTCTTCTTCAATGACCTCGTTGAAATTTGTCAAACCTATTACTTAGGACGCGAAAATATTGCAACCTTGACTAGTGGTTACAGACAGGATGTCCATTGCGCATGCGATGTTCTTGATGGAACGGAAGAAATTTCTTCTGCTGACCGCTGTCCGCCCGCTCCGACATCATGGCAACCACCATTCTCCACTGCGATCCATCAGCCAATCAGATTGCGTTCTATCGTTCCGTCCTTCCGCTTTCCGCCCTCGTTCCGCTCCATGTGAATCCACCTGTGAGTGCACATTTCCCTACTTTTTTTCTTGAGCTCTAAGCTCTTGCTTCTCATGAAATGTCTCAATTGGATTTAGTGTGGCTAGTTGATTCTCTTTTGACCAGGTAAGTTGTGACGGCACATCTGATGAGGTGAGGGCAAAGTTTCCCATCTTAACGTTCCAGTAACCAACTGGGGCAAAAAAAAAGGCTCAGTTACAAGGGATTAAAGCAAATTTTGCTTGTTACCCATAAACGATAGGGGATGCGAGGAGCTTGCGCAGTGCTACGTTTCGTTGGCCACGCCCTCCAACCCACAGTTCCTGGAGTGACATCGAATTGGCCAATTCGTGTGAGGATCGAATTGGCTGTTCCAGGAGCCTGAGTGTGAGGCGATGTAAGGTGCTCACATTTCGGACTGTGAGCATGTGAGTGTGAGTTACCCCTTCTACAACTAGCTGGATAACCGTGTGTAACCTTGGTGCTGTGGCCAACAGAGTTTCGCGTCACCCCAAGGAAACCTCACTCATTATCGCAAGTATGCCTCCATCCTTAGAAAATCTGTTCCAGCAGCATGAGTGCGTTAGCATCCTTACGTCCACACTTACCAACATCCCCTCATGTTCCCACTCATACTCAACATACACTCACGCTCTAGGAACAAACCTTTATTAAGGGGTTTTAAGGAGGTTCTCCTTCTTATTTGAAACGTTGAAATTCAAATGAAAAATTTGTTTAATATGGCTTAGTAATATTATAATGATTATGACTTAAAGATATTATCGTTACCTACTATAATAATATAGTATATGAGGAGGTTGCATCACAAAAGGAACTAAACGCCAAATTTTTCATTTTCGGATTAATGGTGTTTTAACGGTTTTGGGAACTATTTCTTCACGAAAATGAAGTCGTTTCAGCTCTAAACGTATTAAATACTTTAATAGATTAAATAGAGAGAATATTAAATAGATAAAAATTTTATCCATTGAAAATGAGCGTTTTACAATTTTGTTTTCAACCAAAAAGTACTAAATCCAAATTAAAAACAACCAAAAAAACGCAGTTTTCTTAAGTGGTGATGCAACCTCCTCATATATTTATGTATGGCTCAGTTGAATATTCATGGCCAAATCTCTTAAACCTCCAGCCTTTCTTTGCCCCGTTACTTGCTGGTTATGAGTGGAACACTTTGCCACAGCCCTATAGGTTGTGACGTCCCTCTTACGTTGTCATACCTCTGTATAATTAATCCTAACCTAATTTACCGTTGGGCTACATTATGACCGGCCGAGAGGAGACTGAATACATGAAATAGTCCCAAATGTGACGTCAACACCTGGAATGTAGTAACAAAGTTTCCATTGTGTACAGTTAAACAACCTAACATTGCCCAAAAGGGGCAAACAAACCCACAATCGTGCCTGGTTTGGTTGGCTATACCAATTTATCAGACCTACGAGTCACTTCAAGGAATTTTTCATCATGCAGAGAGCGCCGGAATTTAATTTGTGACATCGTATGAAACTGAGGGGGCATTCTGTCTAAGGATTCGGCGTCATTGAGTTTTCCTGGGCTGTAAGATATTGGTCATTGAGTTTTCTTCTAGGTAAGATTTTGGTTTTGGCATTGCTGGACTTTTTCGAGATGAATTGTTTGTAATAAGGATGGAAAATTATTTGAATGGCCGTACATGTTTAATGAACGTTGTGGTATTCTTATTGATCGGCATATGACTTGTAATATTAGTAGGGATCCCAATCTTGAATCCTGCAATTGCAGGATCCTGCAGGATCCTGCCGCTTTTTGAGAGGTGCGGATCCTGCAGGATTCGTGCGCGGATCCTGCAATCCTGCAAAAATGTGAATAACAGTTTCCACTCTTGGCAGGGTGCTTTCCCCTCCAGCGCTCCAGCCCCCTCCTTCTCCGATCTTCTGCGTGAATCACAATTTCCTTCTGTGATTCACAGTTTTCCCCCATTTAGCGCCAGGGCCAGCCCAGTCTTCTACCATTAAATGAAAATTTTTCATTCATCATCTTTTTGCAACATGATGGTATTATTAACTTGTGCCTTGTGAGCTGATTTAAAGCTATGGATTCCACGGCCGTTTGGGATCATTTATCGAAATCATTTCATCACCACAGAAAATGAATCAGGTCCAACCCCAGCCCCAGGTCCAAGTACAAGTTCTGCATCATCTTTGACTGGATCTGGCTCAGACCAGCTGAATACTTTACCTTCCGCACACCTATCATTAAAAGAAGAACTTGAATCGAAACTTCAACAACCTCAAACCTCCTTGCAAGAACGAGCTCTTTCCACTCTGGACTTGGAAACTGTATTGAAGAAAGAAATGTCCACTTTCGACAATGACAACGTAAGAGGAAAATGTCTCACCCAGGGATCTGTTACACTACCAGTATAAGAGATCCCTGGTCTAACCACGCCCTTTTCTTACCTGACAACGATACCGCCCACTTGAATCCGCACGCGCCTTCTCCGCTGCTGGATAGGTATTTACCTATGTTACACCTATGTACAGTACATATTATGTACTGTACATAGTGCAATGCGTTCAGAGTATCCATTCGTTCGCGAATCAACAGTGACACTCTGAACGCATTGTGCATGCTTCGGTCGTTCTTCCAGACTAAGTAAAAACATCCAGTTTTCAATTCATACCGTTTGTAACAATCATAATAATAATTATTATGATTGTTACAAACGGTATGAATTGAAAACTTCAATAAGAGAATATAAAGACAGAATATAATTATTATATTCTGTCCTTAAAATTTATTACTTAAGAGTATTTAATACTCTTATTGACGACCTAAATCTTTTAATTTTACCTACTTACCTACTCCGGGTATTCTATCATGACTTAGCATTATAAATTACTAATTAATTAATTAAATAAATAATTAATTTGCGCTGTTGGGCAGATGCAGGATCCTGCGCAGGATCCTGCAGGATTGGCAAGTTGGAGGTGCGGATCCTGCAGGACTGAAAATCCGTGCGGATTGGGACCCCTAAATATTAGCCTACACATAACAATGCTCTACACCTAAACCCACTTTGAAATCCCTAGACCATTTTGATAATTGTAGCATCCATCATTAAATCCTCAAATTTTGAAGCCTCAAATTGATGATTGTGGGGTTGTTGGCCCTTTTTGACAACCTTCGGTTAGTTACTGGAAGGCTATAAAAGGTAATTTTGTTATAACCTCCTCCGTAGTGACGTCACAACTTTTGGAGTGTTCGGTAGAAAGTAGCACTAAAGTAGGTGCATCTGCAATACGCTATCTACCACACTTCTGGCAATGCAGTATGATATATACCCCCCTCTTGTTTACCTACACCAAGACTAGCGGTTATCGACTGAATTCACCTTTCACCTCTTGATCCAAGGAAGGGCGACAGAAGACTGGGTGCTAATCCGTGAGGGTGCTGGAAAATTAAGCGCAAACCTTCACTCTGTCCCTTGCAGCAAACAGGACTACTAATTTATATCTCCGATGATTTAGTCGTAAAAAGAATCTTTAAATAGTAAAAGAGTATTTATTCCTATAAATTGCCCGCAGTGTACCCCTCCAGCTGGTCAGCCACTTTCATCCTGAATCTCCTCAAGAAAAAAAAAAACTTCATTATTGAAAAGCGAGTAGAAGGCCAACTAGTCTTTATGTGGTTAGTTTGGGACCGAACTCCCAGAAATGTAGTACCTTACGCTCTTCACATCAGAAGAAAGTACCCTCTACGATCTGTAATGCAGAAAAGAAATTGACGTTAGAATTTCATGATTTTGAAATCAATCAGTTTGGCAGATAGGATACGGTAGTTAGCCCGATTCGGGTAGATAGCGTATTGTACGTGTACCCTAAGTCTTTTGTCTCATTGTGAGCAAGAACCCCTACCATTTGACGTCTCAGTGCCGATATGTCTCTGACACTCACGATTCTGCGTTTTCGAAGACGACTGACTGTGTACAAATTGTGATATTGCATTTCCGGCTATTTCTATTATAAACGTATGTATCTGCAGACATGTGGTAAGTTCATATTGTACCTACTTTATCGACTCATTTCTACACATTTTTGGTTTAATTGTGTGCTCAAAACGGGCAAAGGCGATTCTGATGGTAAAAAGGTGATTTTTGTCAGTTTGAAGGGGGGTGAGGGGAGTGCCATCTATTCTGTCATTCATCATCAAATGTATGGCTCAGTTTCATTATCCATTGTCCTTCCCAAGGAAAACGAATCTCCTAAATAAGGCAGTAGTCTCTACAACTGCATTAGATACTCATTTGTGATTAGGTAGATTTTTGTCGTTTCACATCACACCGGTGGATTTTAGCTATGTCGCGAAAATACTGATTCCTTATTGAAAACTTGTTGGGAATCCTCGTGTTATTTCAAAATTTTAATTTTACTAAGTGCCGAACTTTTTTTTCTAAATTTACAGTGTAAATCCCTCACTTTTCATCTTGCAAGAAAGAAGGCGTCTGGCCGTACCCAATTATGGACACGTCGGCTCAGGTATGTACACCACATCTATCTCATTTAAAATAAATACGACTTTTCATGATAGTTACGTATTCTTGTTTATTTTAAATGGTGTTTAGTGTTCGTGTGAGGTAAGTGACATTTCCTTCTTGTTCTAATGCTGTGGGTCAAAATTTATCTTGTGACTCAAAAATTCACCATTGAAAAAGTTCGGATTTTGGTCGTTACAAAAACTAATAAACTGTTAGGTGATTATCAACCATTAAATGACGATAAATTCTATCGTGGTCTTTTTTGAGGTGCTACCGTTGAAAACATGAGACTGTTGAATTACGGTGTTGGATTCATCAAAAACTATTACCCGGCCATTGGCAACATTCGGAAACTTGTTAACGGTACGCAGTCGGCGTTTGTTGGGACACATAGGGGGGTGGGTGGAATGTTATTTTTGTATTTGTTGGTCGTTTTGAGAGTTTTTGTAGTGCTTCTTGCATCATCCTTTTAAGATGGTCTCCTTACATGGTATTTTTAAATTTATTAAAGGTAAGTTTATCAAGTTCCATTGTAAGTTGCAGTATGGTGTCGCATAAGACTCGTTTTGTGTTAGGTGTACTGCAAATATTGTGTATCTTGTAAGCATGGACTCTCTACACATTTACAGATGTACTCTCAGATGATTGAAGATGACCAATATGTCAAGTGTGATTGCTTTTTGAAATCAACCATTTGTGAGTTTTGGTTGATTTGAAAGTTGAGGTGCTTCAACATTTTGGCTCATCTCAGTCATTCTCTTCGCGTTGTCTCAGCAAAACTAGTGATTTTGAATTTTTACGGAAGTGTTATTCAGTGCGTCAGGAAACTTAGTGATGGTGTGTAAGTGTGCCATGGTTGATGGTGACCGAGTCACGAGCTGTTAGCTTGTGGGGAGCGCCGTTTTTTTCGGCGAGTATTGGGATAACGTTTGAGGTTCAGACGTGTAGGTTCATTACCCCTGTTGTTAGGCGGGGATCTCCGTATGCGTTTGTGACCTCCAGATAAGGAAATTTGTTCTTCAGTGATTGACCTTAGTCGTGAGATATCTCCCTGCTCTCATTAAAATCGCGACAACCTTCATCCCTTACCTCCTCTGGGAGTTCATGTGAATCAAGCCCTCCATTGGAGGCGACACATGCGTGATCATCTCCATAGAGGTTAATGAATTCGAGAGCCAAGGACGTGGAAATAGTGAAAACCAAATCCCATCGAGATGGTTTTCGGAATGCTCCAGTGGGAGGATCACCTTCAGACCCCATCATTGACGATTCTCACTGCAGATTACCAATCTAAGGGCTTGTGGTACAGATCTCTCATACTAGGGATGAACTGTGAAGCCTAAATCTCGAGAACTTCCTCTGGACAGTATTCCTCTTAACCCTTCGAGCCTCTTCAGACGAATATTTTATAATCTCCCTCGTTTTGTTTTGTTTTTCGTTAATAGGCTACCGCCGACATCAAGAAGGCGCTTCAGGAGACTGTAAAGCTCGAAGATGGCCGCCAAGGGTACATTTTCACCGAGCTCCCTCCCATCGGGCTCCTTTCCCGTTGGCACTGCCATATCTGCGGAAGGACGATTTCATCGGAGAGGTCTCTCGTGATGCATCTCACTCATCCGGTCCATACCAGCAACCTCCGAGCTCCCCAACACCCGGCTGCTCATTTCAAGAAGTTCCTGAACAAGACTGGTGCAGGTTGGATTATTTTTCCTGAAGATCATCATTTACTTTGGCACTAAAACATCTAATTCTATTAATTTTTTTTTTCTGTTTCAGACGCCAAGAAAGATGGAGGTGAGTCATCGTGCCAATAATTTTGGTTTATTATTCTTGGTATGTATTCGTGGCGGAGGTCGACAATTCTGATCAGCCTCAAAATTTGACATTATCCGTTTCATGACACGTAGATTCCAAAAACGAAATGTCGGTCCGCTTTCTGCGCCATTTTGGGCAGTAGGATTTTTGTTCAATTCTGACATTTTGACAAAGTACTCAGTTTATCATCTAGTTGTGCCTGCAAGGTTTTCAGCCCGGTTGCCCCTAGCTCGTGGGGCTAAAAAGGGGCTACGGAAGGAGTTTTTGAAGGTTTTCGGCTATGGGGTCGACCTAACTGGCGTTTGGGAAGTATTTTTGGACGTATAATCCTCTTTGGGGGGTCCCAGAACGATCCGATTTCACCATGGGGATCCATGGGGCTTTCAAGGGGCTACAAATGGGATTTGTGAAGGATCCCAGGAGGTCAAATCAGGTGTCGTTTTCCGAGTATTTTTTTGTCTTTGCACAATCCATTTTTCGAGGGTCCACATCTGTCCAAACATTGTTCATACTGGAAAAACAATTGTTTAAAACATTTTTTCACAAATATTCTCCTATTGACACAGGATTAGGAATGGAAACGTGTCTGGATTTTTTTTTACCGATAGAAGGCATCTAAATAATACTGAAAATGGGGTTAAAACACAAACTGCAAGTTCGTACGAATTTATAAAATTGCAATTTGAATTTTGGTGGAAACCCAAAGTCAGCTCCCGGTCGACGAGTTGGCCACCATTAACTAAAAACTGAAGGATCGGTCACGTCGAATAAGTTAATTTATATCACGAGTAAGTTGAGTCAATACGCACAATCACATTCACAACAAAGCGAACACGGCCATTTTCACGTTACTCAAGTGTCACTAGTGCCAAACACCAAGAAAATCTAGAAAACATTTGAAATTGACCTACACTGGTGTCTTTGATTGGAAACTGGAACCGGTGTAGGTGATTTCACTTACACTGGTTTTTGAATCGGCCAGAACAACTTAAGATTATTATTAATTACATGAAAGACAATTTGTCACAAAAATTACGTATTTTTCCCTTTTTGACTTCCAACAACATGGTACTGGATGATTTAACCCGAAATTCGGGTGCATTTCCATTCGCAATTGATTTTTGCACAATTAACCTATAACGAAGAATAATAAACCCTTGTCACGTCCTTGTTGTAGATTCTTGGAACAACACCGACGTGGTACCTGGTGAACCTGTCCCTCCAGGGATGGAAGATTCCATCGAAACTTGCCACATTCAAGAAGCTTTCGACAACTATAAGGGAACTCTTATCGGATTGGAGTATATCGTTGAATTGGTGAGTACGTCCACTCTGTACTGTACGTAAGTTTAGGTCACAGTTAACAACGTCTTTTGAAATTCAGGTGAATTTAGAGGACCAATCAGAACCTCGCTACATCTGCTTGCTCTGCGAAAAGAGGGGAGACCCGAGAAGCGTTATGGTGCATGTAACCAGCCAATATCACTTCCTCAAATACATTGTAAGTTTAAAATGATAGCACAAGCCGGTACCTACATCGTGTCGAACAGTAGTGTTTTTATATTCGTATGTTTTTAGTGTTGTTTCTTCAGAACCGTCGGAAATATTTTGAATTTGACCAAAGTCACGCCCGAAAACAAGAGAGGTTTCTCCATTGCTGTCAGGAAAGTAGCTGCCGAGATAGAGAAACACTATGGCCGGCTCAAACCCACTTCCGCTGCCGCTGAAACGTTTGCGCAGAAGAAATACGAAATCCTTCGAGCCATTGACGAAAAAGAGCACTTCAGGTATGTACGACCGTGTTCGATTGTGATGCTTTGCACTTAAAATTTGTCGTAATGTTATTTTCCTTTTTAGAGAAACTCCTTCGACAACGTTTGAACATCTCGTGACACCCGAAACAATTGCCAAGTTCAATGTTGAAGAAGAAGATGGTTTGTGGATTGTGTTGGTTATTTATTTTGTTCCATTTGGCTCCTGATTAATCCTTGTTGAACTATCTTTTTGTTTTTAGAGACCCTCAAGCCCATCACAAAGCCTATGGAAGAGTTGAAGACTCACTCATCATTGGGAGCAATGGAAAAACAGTAAGTGCTTTTGCCTCTTTATCCCATCCGTGTCTCATTCTGCACTAACATAATAGTATTATGTTAGTGCAGAATAAGACACGGATGGGATAAATTAACATATTATGTTAGTGCAGATATGATATCATCATATTTCAGTGAATACCATTCAATGGGCTTGTTTAATGTATCTTGCAGAAGATCAGCTGACAAAGGCAACGATAAGAAATTCCCTTACAGCGCAAGGCCCGCTGCAAGAATTAGGGATAATAAACCCAACGGCAGCACCAAAAATGATGACCCCGATGTAGTTATTATCGAAGGTATTATTCAACTCCTAATATGCCGTCACAAATCTATATAAACTGGATTGCCGACAGGGTGGGGGAGTGTGTGATGTTGTCAAATAATCCAAAAATATATCCAAAGTAAGTCGTATTTCGGATGTATTTTTGACAACGTTAGTGTAATGTAATGTATTCGAAATTACTGCAGAAGTAAATTGGTTCCTCTATGCTTCCTCACTTCCAGACCATCCTTCCACCCCATTTAAGGCGTTCTGTCCGTTAGCTGTAGGCTTCCAAAGTTGAGTGCACGGCATTACCCCTCGTTCCCCTACACTCATAGGCTCCTGACCCGATGGTGGTAAGGGAAGGATGGATGGATGTGAAATTTGGTCTGGGTTAGAGAGGCAGTAGAGGAAACCTTGTAGTTTTATCGCTTACTGCTGAAGCAGAGTAGGCGTGTGACCTACCCGGGCAAATGGGAAGACCGTCTGAGTAGTAGTATGGTATCAGATACTATACTGTATAGTAGTATGGTATAGATTCTATATTATAGGGGTACCTTATTCTGTTACAGATGATCCCAAAACCTCTAGATCTTTATCACCCATCTCACCTCCAGCCTCGAGGGATCGTGGTCGAAGGAGTCGTGATAGGAGTGTTGATCGGGGGTCGAGGAGATCTCCAGTTGGTGGTAGGAGGAGGTCTAGATCACGCTCCAGGTCTCGTAGAGACAGTCCTCGAAGGTAAGAGATTTCAACTACGTATAAATATTGATTAACTCTACTCCCGAATTGAAATTGACGTCACGGTATGGTTTTTCTAAAGGGCGTTGGACAAACGGCGTGATTATTCTCCGGACCGGCGACGGGGATATTCTCCCGATCGGCGCCGACTCTACAGCCCAGATCGGCGGGCCCGGGATCGCCGGGAAGCGTCTCCGGATCGACGCAGGGACTACGACGACAGACGGGCGAGAGACTACGACGATAGAAGGCGGCGGGATTTGGACAGAGACCGGGATCGGTACGACCGGAGGCAGAGGGATTCTCGTGACAGGTCTCCGTTTGACAGGTAGTTTACTCGTGTACCTTGTCTTTAATTTGATTCGACCTCTTTTTCTTTTCACACTTCAATTGTGTCAACCTTGTTGCAGGAGAAAGAGTCCTCGGCGCCGAACCCCCGAAAGGCACACCAGCTTGGACAGCAGTGCGAGGCGCAGCGATGACAGACGGCGAGATAGGAACGAGGATTACCGCAAGGAACTTCGAAAACTTGAAATGGAGCTTGAAGACAAATTAAAGCAGTACGAAAGTCGGCCCGAGAAACATCCACTGTACAACGAAGAATGGAAAGCGTTTTGGAATAAACGATACAAAGAAGTGCAACAGCAAGGTCGTGATCCCAACACTTACGATTTCAAGCCTGAATGGATTGTTTATTGGGGGAAGAGAATGAAAGAAATCAACGATGAAGAGTTCCGGTTAAAACACGAAGAGTTAAAGAGGCAGATGAAAGTGGATGAACCTAAACAACCACCTGTATTAGGAGATTTGCTCGGAGGTGCTTCTCCTGTCAGCTCAGACGAAGAACGAGAACCTGTTACAGTTGAAGATATTAAAAACACGTGGAAGGGATTGACTGGAACTGATTTATCAGGTGGTCCGCCCACGAAAAAGCGATCTCCTTCTCCAAAAACGTGGGAAGAGCCTCCTGTTGCGTCTTCGGCCAATACCACTTCTGGTCGTCAATATGAGGCCGCCCCTCCGGTCGTTCACTGCTTAAGGCTTTTATCAGTTCTTGAAGGCTATTTGGGTTCTTTGGGACCACGAGCTATCGATTTGTTGTCACGGGCTCTCACTTTGGAACGAAGCGGTCACAAAAAGAGTATGGCCCTCTTAGAGAAACCCGACGTCCACGTTTTCTTTGATACCGTCAAAGAGAAAATTCGGGGAGCGTTGATGGCTTACATAGTTGAAAAACACTTGGTCAACACTTGTCGCATGTCCATCAACGTCATTGAAAAGATGCTCGCTGCAAACCCGCCCAAAGAAACCCCCACAGAGTCGCACGACATCTTCAGGCCAGCAGTGACTCCGGCTGCTCCTGTTGTCGTTCCAGGGATCGGCATGGTGGAGAAAATGGCCGTCGCCCAACAGATTGCCGGTGCGCTGATCGCTCAAGGGCGCACTGACGTGTCGCAAGAAGAACTAGAAGGTTTGATCAACGCAGTGGTGGGAATAGCCCAAGCGTCCAACGCTTCTTTCAACGCAAACACGTCCAGTGTGAATTTCTTCTCTCAATTGAACATGAAGACCTCTACTGCAGACGCACGCATCAACAGTTTGTTGAACAGCATGATCAAAGGGGTGACCGGTAAAAGTGATCCTGTTGAACCGAAGGTTGAAGAAACCAAAGACAAAGCGGAAGAAGAATTGAAAGAAAAACTGACAAAATTTAACTCTTTGTCAAGAGAAGAACAACAATCGTTGATCGCCATCTTGAAAGATCTCGAGAAAACTGACCCCAAAAAAGTTGAAAAGTTGAGAAAATACGTCACGGTAGGATCAGTGACCAAAAAGGATGAATTTACGTCAGAACCTGCTGTCACTGAGAATACCGACTCCGTTTCCAACGACGATTCGAAAAAGCCACCTGAGCGACGTCAAGCTGGCAAAAGTGATGACGAAGACGACGATGATGATGATTATTCTTTCGAAGACGTCTACAAGGCAGCGTCGGAGAAACTTAAAACCAATAAGAAGCCGCCTCCTCCTCAAAATGTCGAACCAAATAGCGACAGTAACATGTCGCGGGCCAGTGCGACCAACCCACTGCCGGTCGTTTCGGAGAAAGTGAAGATGTCTGATTTCAGCAACGTGTTCGGTCCCCAGAGGAACCCGGCAGAGAAGCCAGTTGAAGCTGCTGGGAATGCTTTCAAGTTCAACCCTAAAAATTCCGCTCCAGAAGTGACTGATCCAAATAGCCAGATGAGCCTTGATGATGATGTCATGATCACCAACAGCGCAGGCTCATATTTACCCAAACCTGCCCCTGCTGGTATACCTGGACTTGGAGCAGAGAGTTCCACCCCAGCTGCTGCATATGGCTCAAATACTATTGATTATGGGTTCACTGTTAACCCTGAGAACTCACAATCGTCATTCCCTAGCGAACCTATGTATGATATGGGAAATTACGGTGGATCGTTTGGTGGGAACAGCGACCCCAATAGTTTCAGAGGACCCCCTCATTCATTTGGTTCTAACCAAGGATTCGATGACCACGCCGGGCCAAATGCTGCTTTCGGGAATAACGCTCCTGATATGTTCAGCGCCGCTCCGGGAGGTCCCTTCAGGGCGGGAGGACCCAGCAACTCCGGACAGTTCGGCAACGGGGGGCCGTTCGGTGGGAACAGGTTCGGCGGCAACGGCGGAGGCACCTTCCGGGGTAACGGTGGTCACGGCTTTGGCGGCAACGGTCAGTACGGTGCCGGCTCGGGCAATTTCGGCGGGAACTACGACAGTCACGGAGGCAACTTTGGACAGGGAGGGCCCAACAGGCCTGGTCAATTCAACCAGGGAAATTTCGGTGACAACAGACCCAATTTCAACCAAAGGCCCGGTTTTCCTCCAAACAATCCTTCAGATAGGTTTTTCCCTGACAATTCCAATCGTTTCTTTCCTCGATAAGCTCTTCACCATTAGGGTACTTGAGTGGTTAATTGTGGACCTATTCTGATCTAGTTCTTGTCTTCGCCCGTGGTGTGTTTTTAAATTTTACGCTTTGTACATAGCTGTTATGTATATCTAGAACAATAAATGCTGATTTCGTACATCTCACTTATGGATTCAATATTCCCTTGCTAAACTATACTTTCATAAAATGAGATTGATCGTTTATTATGTCTTTGAAAAACCTTAATAAATGCAAGGCAAGATTCTTTGCATCTATTACTTTAACGGTGAAATCGAAGAAATTCACTCAGGTGTCAATAAATCAGTCTACATATGAGGAATAGATGCTTACCGGTCGTGGAGTCGGATTTAGCACCCACTACTTCCAGGTAGCCTCACAACTTCCTTTTGGTTTATTATTCTTGGAATAATGTAATCGCGTCGGAGGTCGAAAATGCTGATCGGCCTCACAATTTGACTTGTCTAGATTCCAATAAGGAAATGTCCGTCCGCCTTCCTCGCCGTTTTGGGCAACAGGAATTTTTTTTTTTTTTTAAACCTGAAAATTTGACAAAATACTCGGTTTACATGGGCCCGCAAGGTTTTCAGCCCAAACCCGTGGGGAGCTATGGGGCTACAAATGGGGATTTTTTTAAGGTTTTCGGCCATGGTGTCAAGTTTGGTGTCGTTTTCGAAGTATTTTGGACGTATAACCACGTTTGGGGGTCCCAGAACAATCCGATTTCACCGTGACGATGTATGGGGCTACTAGTGAGATTTTTGAAGGATCCCAGGTCAAATGAGGTGTCGTTTTCCGAGTAATTTTGGACGCAAAATCCGTTTTTCGAGGTCCCTCATCTGGCCAATCATCGTTTCGGAGTTTTTTTTTTTTCTTTCAAAAATATTTTTTCAATGTCACAGAATTAATTTTTGAGCTATAACTCTATATCAAAGAATAATAAACCATTGTGTAAAATTTGCAGCGTTTTTCAAAATGTAATTCATTTTCAGGTACCCATCTCATCTTCTCTAAAGTTTGAAAGAAATCTAAAAAAAAAAAAACGGTTGTTTTTCTAATTTGCATTACAGTTTTGACCTGGGTTATCTCGCCGCATACCCTGAATATCCGTCTGCTGAGTTCACTCCCAATTCAGGAGTCAATCGCTGTTCAGTGAAAGGGTCTTCTGAAACAGAAAAATAATGCCAAATTCATATCTGTCCGCAAAAAGGGACTATTTATCGGCGTTCGAGGGAATTTTAATTCGGATTGAGAGGCTTTTGGCACCACTGCTTGGAAGAAGATTGATAAGAATGTGTTTACCTTGATAAGAGGGAACGAGTAGGAGAACATGCACAGATTCTGTGCCAGTGAAACATTTCGGTAAATGATGGAGGTTTCGAGACCGTTAACTTAATAATTAATTTAAGCAGCTGAACTTCTTCAGGTGGGATGTGAAGCATGGCAGCCAAGCGTTAGGAGGCAGTTACCGTATATTGATAATATCAAATTTAGTGAAGTACCTATCCGTTATTCACTCCGTTTTAGGGACCCTGTAAAAGTGCAGAGTTGTAAATTCTCGACCGGCGGGATGGCAGCCGTGAGGTAAATCTATTTTCTAGCTTGGTCACAGAATAATCCAATAGGAGAATATTATTGTAATGAATCGCATTGTGATTCATGGACTAGAGGAAGGTAAATGAACATCCCGTCAAAAAATTTGGAGTGTTCTGTAGTAGTCCTGAATTACATATGGAAACATAATATTTTTTTTAAAAAGACGATTTAAGACGAATTAGTCTATTTCCACGATAAAAATATAACCGGTAGACGCGTTTCGGTTGATTAGACCATCATCAACCGAAACGCGTCTACAAGTTATATTTTTATCGTGGAAATAGACTACTTCGTCTTAAATCGTCTTTTTATAATATGGATTCCCACTATCTCGCCGCATCTACCTTACATCATAATATTAAAACTTAATATTATTTAATAATACTACAATATAGTAAGTAGTATCAAATTAGGTCCTACGTTCTATAGTGTCTATAACAGGCAATGACCACATCAACGCTCTGATGTTTGCTCCTAAACCTCTGGGGTTAAAAACTACTGGTAGTTATTCTCCATGTCATGGGCAAAAGGTACCATTTCCTCCGTAAAAATCTTTGTCAATATCACCATTTGCTCCCAACCTTCCTGTACATGCTTCTAGGATCCAGTAGCACCGGATTCTAGCTTTGCCAGATGTGTAGCCCTCCTTCGGGTGTTCGGGGTCGGGAGGCTCGCACGGTGGGTCCAAATAATCTGTAGGCATCCCATGATACCAGAAAAAAAATTTTTCTCCACACATCTGCCACTTGATCTTCATCCAGTGGATCCTAGATATTTTAAATATATTTCTGGCATATAAATAGACCTGAGTAGTTGAGAAATCAAGAAAGTTTGGTAAAATAAGTTGACTAAAAACACAGGATTCAGCGAGGAGCTCTACGCGCTCTTTTCTTTATTCATTACTCCCTGGAGGGAAACCATGTATCATGTACCTAATCACACTTCAGTTTACACATCAATTACCTAATCACACTTTCGTTTTACGACGATACGACGAGTGAAGCCATTATACCTATACATAGGTATACATGTATGCTTCTGCTCAGACCACCTTAATCAGTGGTGGTCTCTGTTGTAGATCAAAGAACAATAAACCCTTCATAAATCCGAATGGCAGAATTTACAAAGTCGTGAGCAGACCCTAAATGATAATATCATATTATGTGATTGTGTTTTAGTTGAGCTCGCCTCTTATGACTGCAATGGATTTGCGGCCTCCCAGGAAAAGGAGGGGGGCTCCTGGTAAGACTTCCTGCGGCCCACCATTGCCCATTTTCGTGGAAACTCCTACCGGCTACGTCGTTGACGAGTCCCTGTCGCCCGTCTTCCGAGGTTATTACAACGGCTGTTCGGTCATTGTGGACGACCCAGAAGAAATGAAAATGTTGTACAAGATGGTGAGTAAGTTGTACGATTGGAGTCGAGCGTTAGCGCCTTCTAGTTTGTGGCCGGTTCAGGTGGGGA
The DNA here is from genome assembly GCA_955831195.1 of Pilophorus perplexus. Classification (NCBI taxonomy): domain Eukaryota; kingdom Metazoa; phylum Arthropoda; class Insecta; order Hemiptera; family Miridae; genus Pilophorus; species Pilophorus perplexus. The sequence continues at coordinate 20,303,093 of OY037013.1, forward strand.
GATCAGGTTGTCGCCAGGATGGCTGGTACCATCAGAGGGTCCTCAAATAGTGTGCCGAAGTTTATTTCGGATCTTTGAAAATAATACACATCATTCTATTAAATTTTGTGAATGTTGTTTCAGGGCTACTTCGGCAAAGGTTCACTTTCTCGAAGCTTCCCCAACTTCGGTGTGGGCCACCATGGTAAACCCCCGTTCATTTTCGAAAGTCAGTGGGAAAGGCGTCAAGAATGGATTGGAAAAATCAAACAGGCGTTTGGGTTGTGCATTCCTTCCGAATCCTCTATGGATTCGGATCCGCCCGTCGGAAATGAACCGTCGACAAGTACAGCTCAGCTTCAGCAGGAGATGGATGCAACCGGCGAAGCAACTCAGAGCACCGATGCAGTAAATGAGTCAAATGACGAATTGAAACCGGATCCCCAATGCTCCAAGGATTGCGACATTCTTGTTGTAAAAGATTTGAACAAGAAGGGCTTGAACCCCCAACCTCGATTGGAAACTGAGTTGGTGAAAACGGTCGTAGAAGTGAGCCACTTGAGTCTGGAGGAAGCATTCTTCTTGTGCTACCCCCTGGGATGTCTCGAAGTCACAAACCTTGCCGGTAAGATGAATTGCAGCCTTCTTCGAATAAATTACATTAATTCTAGTTCAATCACTTGCACATTTTCTTCATAGGGAATCTTTTAAAACCGGACGAATGCTGGGAATTATTCAAAAGCAGCCAGAAGGATTTTGTCGAATGCTACGTGGCTTACCACTACTTCCGGGCCAAAGGTTGGGTCGTCAAGTCAGGACTTAAATACGGAGGACAATTTGGTGAGGGTCAAAATAGTTCTTCTAGTGGTGGGGAGGATTTTAATCAACTGGGTGCACTTGAATCCTTCCATTTCGAGTGCTAACCACAGTTTTTTGCATATTGAGTTTCCATACCAAACTTTACGTCCAATAAGCCCATCGAGTGCCATTTATGCTCAGCACAACTATTTGTGCCTTTGTTAGTTACAGTCCAATTCAGATGGCGCTTGTACTCGCGAGTTCCTGTTGAGTAGAATTTTGTCTAAATAATATTGTATTTATACAAATTCTACCGTACAAATCTAAAGTCGATTTTCATTTATTATTTTTAAAAGGTACCTAATTAACGATTTTTTTTTTCTTTGTTACAGTCTTGTACACGACCAAAGGGCCGTCGTTTTATCACTCGTCATACGTTGTCGTGGTCGAGAACGTTGGTAAGCCTGGCGTGAAAACTACCCAGGCTGAAACTCCGTGGGAGAAATACAGCAGTCTGAATCGAGTGGCGGAACAGGCGAATAAGGTTGGTAACAGTTGCTTATTTTAACAACACTGTATGACGTTGTCTACGTCACTGTTCTTATTTCAGGAGGTGCTTCTTTGCCAAGTGAAATGGCCGCCCCGAGATGTTATCGAAAACGAGCTCAAATCCCCCAAAGTTATCTCGCGCTTTTGCGTGATGGAATGCCTGCTTGGACGGTGGAATCCGTCCTCAAATCTCTCTACCGAAGACTGATTTCCATATTTGTACCAGGTATTGTTTCGTACGCTTTGAAATGTTCAATATATGTATATTTCGATTTTTTGGCGTACTCTTCTGGCTAAAGTAAACTGGCCCTCCATCCTGGATAATATCCATAATTCATTCCATATTCATAAAACCTCATGAGGATGCATAATATGCATATACATGCAGGAAATTAAAAGATAACGGATTTCAGTGTCAAGGGTAGCTGGAAAGTGAAATAGTGAATCAGGCACATCTACTATTAGTGGTATAGAATCAATACGATGATCTGATGCTATACGACTAATTCAGATCTTGATCCCTGCCCCCTCTGACTTGGTGGGGTAAGAGCTGGTGCGAATGGAAGCACTCACCTTCGAACACTGGCCTCTCCAGGGTAGAGGAAGTTTGCAAGTTCAGGGGACATACTTTCGACCCTACATTTATTTCGGATGTACTTATGGAGTGTTTGCCAACGTTAGTCCCTCCTACCTCCAGTTCGGATTCTGGGAGGCCTTTATTGGGCGTCGTCAGAAAATCGTTCCAGTCCACATGCTATTTGTACTCAAAATTTGTCCTTCTGTGTTTCATTATGTACCTACCTATCTGCGGTCCTGTAGTCTGACAAGGGCACAAGAAAAAATCCTTCTTAGAAAAACTGGAATTTTTATTTTACATATTTACACGTCAGCAGTAACTTGTGTTGTAACATAACCGTTTTGATTCGGGGTCACTTGGACGGAGTATTTCGACCCTCATGTGTCTAACCAAAACAACTCAAATAGTGGAATGTTTGTAAAGTTGTACTGGGCGAAATCACAGTCTGCAGTTAGCACTTCAAAAAGTTACTACAGAACGGTGCATGGGCGTAGATAGGATTTAGCCAAGGGGGGGAGGGGGGCATCCCCAAGCGCTATTTTTCAAGTATAATATACCTACTCTTGCTGCGTTTATATAATATATAATATTATTATGCATAATAATGTACATTTTTTTAACAAAATTAGCTGCATTTATACGTATATTATACGTATAAACGCAGCTAATTTTGGAAAAAAAATGTACATTGTTCGATCAGATCCACATCCTCGAAAAATGGATTATGTGTCCAAAATTAATTGGAAAATATTTGACCTCCTGGGATCCTTCAAAAATCCCATATGTAGCCCCATTAGAGCTTGAGCCCAATAGATCCCTCCGAAAAAAATCGAATCGTTCTGGGGCCCCCGAAAATGGATTGTACGTTCAAAAATACTTCGAAAACGACGCCTAACTCGAAACCCTTTAAAAATCACTCCCGTTCCCTTCTTTTGGCCCCACTTGCATTTGCGCCCAACTTTCTTATTTTATATAGGAACCCCTAATTTTTTTTAGCGAATTTGGATTCCTCGGCAATTTATACGTCTGATAAGCGCAACCCCTCCTGTCATCATTTTTACAGTCCGATTGAGTCGGCGTTTCCTCTGTATCCTACCTAGAGATCCAAATTTTAATACTAAATCCCTATCATTCCCTAGGCCCCCTATCCAAGAAGGCACAATTTATTTTTGTGTCCCCAAAAGTCTAGGGGGGGGGGGTGCCTGGCCCCACCCTGTCTACGCCCATGGACCGGTGTGCCACCTCTTACGCGTTTTTTGGCGCTCGATTTGCGCGAAACTCGTTCAAGGTGGTATAGGTACCACAAAGTTATACTATAACCTGGATAGTACGCGTTTGACGGAGTACGTACGCTATACCAAATGTATAAGTAGTTCGTTGTTGAGCGGCTCAGCGGATATCGATGCATCATTCATCAAAACCATGGCATACATGACTAGAACGCTTTCCTAAATGGCAATATGATGTCAACTTTTCTTCAAAGCCTCTTCCAAGGCTCCCACAGACCCGTAGCTGTCAGCTCTGGTGGCTTGGCACATTGACAGTTGCTCGTCCCCCAATTTCGTATTGCAAGTGGCCGGATGGTAAACGTGCACTACGTCTGGGTCCGGAGCTCTAAATATCCTCAGGGGGTTTCCAGACATGAATTTGACGAATTTTTCGAACAAATCGACGTCTTCTTTTCCCCATCCGACGATGGACGTGTTGAACCCGCCGACCTGAAATTTGAATGTGATTGTGGCACTGTGATCCGCTCAACATAAAAGGAAGTGAATTTCTCTGTATCCGCCCACTTACCCGAAGTAGATCCACCTTGTACATGCTACATATGCCGAACCCGTATTGTCGCCAATATCCAGTCCTTTCGGTTACGACAAAATGATTCGGGCTCATCTCCGTCCCGTAAAGCTGTTGAGGATTGAACTGGCTGAAGACGATTGGATAATAGACGGATTTATTCTTGATAGTGTGCCTTCGTATCCTCCGCAACGCTTCACCCCGAAACACAATGTCGACATCAATGAAGAACAGCAAGTCCCCATCGGCGTAGTGGCTCGCTCCTATCGTTAGAGCTTTTCCTCTCGAAAATTCTTCATATCTGTAATTGCCGTTTTACGTGAGTAGCGATTCAACCTGCTAACTCGATTAGGTTCATATAACTCTAAAACCTCACCTTATTACGTAACGAATCAGAAAATTGGGATACGCTTTCTGTAGTCCTTTGGTTGTGTCAACAATCCTCTGAATTGTATTTTCCTGATCTGTTGGGTAAACCACAATAAGAAGCGTAACTTTCTCTTGCTTTTTCAAGCAGACCATCTCAAAATTCGCGACGAATCTCCTAAACGTGTCGAACCTCCCGGCCAGCGGGAGAATGAAATTGATCATTTTGCTGTTGGTTTTTTCGTAGGGTTCCGTGTGACTGAGGACGTTCGGGCCATGCGGGCTGAACAGCAGAGATGGGAAATTACTAATGTGCGTTATACCCTTATCGAAAGCTTCCCTCAGTCCGGACGTCATCGAAATCTGATCTGTCGTTCTTTCTGGTTTATCGACGTTTTCTTGGGGAACTTCTCTTACGGCGACTCCTGCAAATTTATTACTTTAGTGACTCATTAATCAAGGCATCCCTATTTGTTCAGTAAGGCCTTACCCAAAAATTGCTGCTGTAGGTACGCATGGCGTCGCACTGGCACAGTCATCTTCCGTCCGCGGTATTTCTTGTACACCAGGAGCATGTCCAAAATATAATCGATACCGTGCAGTGGATCGATTCTGGTGTATCCGTAAAGAATTTCTTTGAAGTCAATCACCCTTCCTCGTTGTTTAGAATACATGTTTATCATGTCCATAACCTGTAAAACACGGATGTGAAAAGTGGGAACAGTTTTCTATGACTTCTGATGCAATCCACATTGTGTTTGGCCAATGGATCTCATTTTGAAAATTCCTCCACAAACTACTCTTAATATATAATTCAAAACGAGTGATGTTGTGTGCTCGGGAACCCGCTCGTTCAGAATTGCTACCAAGTATTGCTCCAAGACCGAGTCCCTTTTATTTGAGGTAACACCTACCATACCATACTGCGACCCTGAATTCAGATTCTCTTCTGGAAGAGGTGCCTGTTAGGTACCAGGGAAACTTTCGCCCAACTCATCCTTCAACTTTTAAAAATCTTTATCGTGTTTTCTTGTGTGGCTCTCATCCCTCTCTCATCTTTTTGTATTGTACAAGTTTCACATTTAATCAGCGGTCGGCTAGGTTGGTGTGAGGTTGCCTCAAATAGCAGGGACTCGGACTTTCGTCATCAGTTTACATCCTTAGATGCCATTTCTTTCGTAAAATAAAAGAGCAGGTTCTCTCGTTTTGTACTCTATTATATGAGCAGTCTTCGGAGAATGCTTCACAAGAAGATTAATTGACCTTGCAAATTATCTACTTTTTTATTCTACCTCTCTAACGACGTCATCCAGCCCTTCTTGCAAGGAAGATGCAATTTTCATTCTTGGATTGAATTTCGCCGGCGAGTAAATGGACCGTTGCAGAAAATCCCAAACGAGCAGTTCGGTTTCGTTTACCGGTCGGAATTTCGTTAGCTCCGGCGGTTTACCTTCATCACATAATCAATTTTAGATTGGCCTGAGCGGTTACATGGGTGATCTCAGAGGTAACATTGCTGAGTATAGTTTACCTAAGAGTGTGACGTTTTGGCATTCCTCCGTTTTCAAACTCCTCTTGTCTCCTATCAGCGTCGCCATTGCTAAGATGTCTCTGTTCACTTGGATCCTATTGAACTTTTCCTCTCGAATTTTGAGCATCTGAAACCGTTGAATACCTCTAGACTATGATTTAAAGTACAGTACTATTGTGTTTTGTTATTCTCAATCTTACCTTCATATAGTTGTTTATTCGGTACAAATTATTGAAATCCTTGACTGGGTGTAGAGTTATTGCACGATGAATTTCCTTCCTTTTGAGGCTCCCATTGTATGCTGCACTACCGCTGCCATTGTGGTAAAATATTGTTTGCATCTATTGAAAATGAGAGTTTTTTTAGTCGTCATTTTGCCCATTGCAATAAGGAACTCATTAATGGTTGACAATTTAGGCATTCAACACAGAACGAGATGGTCATCTTCTGCAGGCTCTTCTCGCCCCTTTCCAACTCTAGTGAAGCATGTTAGCCAACCTCGGAACGCGTCAAGCCACTAACAGTTATGAACTATTTCGGTGGTATAGGCGTAATCCGCGTAAAAATGCACGAATCTGACCTTACCAAAAAATCCTACTTGGAGGGGTCTCAATTTGAAGAGGAAGGGTTTGAAGGTTCGTGCGGGTTTTTGAGAGAGGGCAATTCGTGAGAAAGGTCACATTTTGGAGTTATAGCATTCTGAACATTTCAAGCACAATTCCATCAAAATCGGTTGAATAATAGAAGAGATAATTGAATGTGCCAGTGGTGAAGGGAACTAAGTGCAAAAAATGGATTTTTTTAAATTGTTACAATAACTACAGTAGTTTTGAGTTTTCCTTGGCAAAATTCATCATCTAGGGGTGGCAGGAACTAAGTTCTTGCGTTGGCATGTTAGATAATATCTAACGACTATTATTCTCGAAAACTCTTGATGAAATCTGTCATGTGGCATTCATTTTTGCCATATGACCGTGATTTTGGAGCATTCAAAAGATGCTGATCGATAGTATACACCCCGCGAGCATGCCGAATTGAGTGACATCAGCAAAAATACCTTTCTGGAAAAAATTATGCAAACTCAGGATATTCTAAACTTTGACAAGTGGTGGACAGTGTACTTAAAAAAATCTTTCCTCAAATTTGACAGATGTTTGTGAGGAAACAAAAGCAACATTTCACGCCAATGTCATTCAAGCAGTTTGAATACACATCAGATAACCCCGGTGTTGTGGTTGCCAGGCCAGTTAAGTATTGGATGTCCAAAATCAAGCTTTCTTTCTCCTTGGGATAACTTGCGCTATACTAGAGGTCGAATTGGCAAGCTTACACACCCTGAAGATTGTACCTAAGCAGTTTTATAAAATTAAAAAAAACGCTAGCTTGGAACAAGATGTGGAAGAAGAATCCTGAAAAGGAATCTATTAGGAAATTGAAAAAAAAAAAAAAAAAAAAGGAAATGCAACATGACTTTAATAATATTAAAGTCATATTATGCACCCTGTCTTATTCGCTCAAATAAATATGTTTCATCATTTCCAGTCTTTATTTTCTTCATGCCCAGGTCATTCAATAGTAAAAGTGCCACAAATTTAAATTTTTTGTGTGTGGTAAATCCCCCTCTAATATTTGCAGTTTTTCAATGATGTTTGAACATCAGTTACTGATAACAATACTTATTGTAGGCCTTATTGTTTTTCTCCTACCTACAGGAGAAAAACTGGATCAGAATAACTCGTTTTTGTTAGTTACTTGTTTGCTTCTCCTGAAAAGTTGGGGTTTCGCACTTAGTTCCCTTCTCCACTGGCACATTCAATTCAGAAAACGGTAGAAGCTTTCGTTTTCTTGAGCATTCAACCGATTCCGGTGAGATCGGGCTCAACATGGTCGTCAAATGCCCCCAAGTACGTAGTCCGCTGTAAAAAAAAAAGGTCTTTCCTCTTCGAAATGCGCAATGCGCATCCTTCGGTCTTTTTCAAAAACAGTAGGTAACCCCTCAAATTTTTTCATCAGTTTATCTTCATCGTATAATATACGATAATATTATTTGCTTACCAAAAGACTATCTCGAGGCTATCTCGCCCTTCGAGCCGGGATCTAATCCCGACCCAGCCATTATCTCATTAAGATTCTTTAACTGAATGCCCGTACTCAATTAGGGATCATGTTAGAAATGGGGGTGCATGGACGGCGGGCAGTTCACGCAATCTCGCTTAGGGTTTGATATGAATCTGCTGTTATTATTTTCTTACATCTTACCTCGTAAGACCAAGTACACGGTATGCCAGCAAATTTTTGAACGCATCTTCCAAGCTCTACGTCTTCGTGAGTTGTATACAAGTTCTTGAGGCAATACCTGAAAAGTCGTTAAAGCGTGGAATTTGAAAGACCTCAACAAATTTCGGAGCTATAACATTGTGGGATGTCCTTCAAAATTGCTGTAGGTACCAACCTAACGTTTTGAGCCACTTTGGCAAGAGTGAACCGGCTCATGATGACGCCCGGGCCTCCCATGCAGAAATTTTCGTCGTACTCGAGGCTCAAAAGGCCGAATTCTTCCTGGTTGCCCCGCCCAGCCTGACCTATGAACAAAGCTCTTCTTGAATCCACCGACCTGCGACAGAAATAACGACTCATGATGGCATTGACGAGCGGCAAACCCCGTATAGTGGCGGATGTAGGAGCTGTCACCACAAATCGTCAGTCATATTCACACAATGAGGTCACAAGCATCCAATTTTTGGTACGTTTATAAACGTACCTGCATAAATGCAGATTGCCCCCTCCTTTTAAAATCTTATTTTTTCAAGCTCTTTCTGATCGAAAACAAAAAGGAATTTTGAACCAAAATTTGGAGTTGAAGAGGTTTTAAAAGAGGTAAATCCGAATATGAGGCCGAAAACCCAAAATTCCGACCTCCCACAGCCTAAGACCTAAACCGCTAAGACCGTTCAACGCAAAAATGAGCCTTTCCTCACCACTAAAAAATTCTGAAACTCCCATTGGCCATTCCCAATATACCTCAATCAAAATGTATTGCTAAGGAAGACTCCGGAGACAGTCATTCAGCTCACAGAACCGTTTTCCTGTGGCAAATTATCAGTTGCTGCTATATGCTCCCGCCGCCCGCCTTATTTATTACCTACTTCAATTGCGCCTTTGCTAATGGATTCTCCCCTCTCGGTTTCTTCTCACAATAGGTTATCATCGGCCGATTTGCATGTGGTTTCCGCACTACAATTTCACAGTCAGTCGCCTCGCTCTTGACCTGTAAATGGATTCGCATTTGCCCTTTTGATTCGTGCGGAGATAAACGTTTGCGTTTTATTCTTCATATTGATCCATAAAAACCCGCAGTTGCTATCAATACTGTTTGAGACGTAAAGCACACAATAAACACTTGGTAGTTTCTAGCTGTGAAAAAAACCCAACAGGTACAGGTGGCAGTAAAAGCACACCGCGGCATCTTGCATGTTGTCAAATAGTCGGACGTAGAGGTCGTGGGGTTGACTGACCTTAGGAAGGATTCAATTTTATCGGGGCGTATGTAGACGTCGTCGTCGGCTCTGAGGAACCACTCGAAGGATCGTCCGTATTTCTCCCACATGTACTGAAGCATGAGGAAGGATTTTTTCTGAGGGGGGTAGGAGTCGTCCACATCTGGCAAAGCGACGAGGGGCAAGTCCGGTTGGTTGGGAGGCGGCTTCGAGCCTTCCGACGAGAAGAAGACGATCTGAAAAAACACAACTTCACTTATATATAGCGAAACAAGAACAGGATCAGGTGACATTTGTACCTACATCAAAGAGTTATTGTTATTGGCGATACAAGAATGAGATAAGTAGTTCACTCGTTCCAGGCACCTGCTATCGAACCCCATAAAGAATCTGTGATCTGTGTACTCCACAACCTGATACAATATACTAGGTATGAAAATACGAATATTATCAAATTTTTTTTCATTCCTTTTCATTTTCATCATTTTTCAAAATAAATGTATTACCATGGGAACTGCACCAGTAGTCGACACCCTCATAAAAACCACGAAAGAATAAGATCAAGGACATGGTCTTTCGTGTCCCACGTAGCTGCTTTTGTTAAGAGCTACCTACCTCTATATATTATCACTTACGAGTAACTCATAAGTGAAATATCAAGGAGGTACCTACTTGATATTTCGCTTGCTCTTTTCGATTTGACTAATCTTCACTTGAGTTCTCATTTATTCGGTTTACTTGTGTATTGCTTGAGCACGTATTCTATCATATTTCAGCTCGTTTTATGAAATGTCGACCCGTGGTTCAGATTTTAACTGCTCTCGATTTCAACTGCGTGGGTCCGCTGACTAGGGTTACACGGTGTGTAACAAAATAATAATAGTAGGTAACTAATGCGTCCATTAATAGTGTCCAAAAAATGAAAAACATTGAAAGAAGACACAGTAATAAAATTGAATGATGTCGATTATTAAAAAAAAAAAAATAGTCCGCTGACCTTCTGACAAACATAAAATTTGAGTGAGCAAACCCTAAAACTAGGTCAAAGAATATGAAACAATTAAAAAATTTAGCAACTAATTTATTGGACTTGGCCGGTCAAATATCACGTTAATACCTATTTACATACTATGCGTCACACGGTGGGCGTTTTTTCCACCGTAGGTTAATCTTTATTTTAAGATTACGACCTGTTTGAAGTCCAATTTTTTTAGGGCTAAAAAATCGATTCATTACTAACGATTTTTCGTTGCTAAATCGATTAAAAAAATTACCGATTTCCCTTCACTTTCCTGAACTGTAGAGACTCCACCAATTATAGGCCAACATAATATGGATTGATATTATCAATCATATGATTACTCACTATCATAATCATAAGGCCGGGGGTAAAATCGTTATCTTGAAAAATCTCACTCAGATTCTTCGATTCTTCTTTATTTTGCTCTCAATCGATTCTCAATTATTTTGCATTTCCCAACAAGCCCACAATCACCAACAGCCAAACAGAAGAAGTCCAAAAAAAGATTGCAGTGCCAGTGATGGTGGGATTTGGGGTGGAAAAAAGGCCTCATCTCGGCATGAAAAATCGGTTGCCGAATCTCGAACTGACCGCCCGACTCTTCGATTGTCTTTCATGAAAATACTCAAGAGACTCGATCATGTTCTCAACAGGAATCGATAGTTTGTCGCGTCCGTACAAATCTGGTGTAATTGTGGGGGCATTGTTTTTGGCGAAAAGGTAGTTAGATACCTACTGCAAGTATAAACACTATTAAATGACGGCCTGAGCTTGACGCTAAAAATGCGACATGAACGTCCTGGGATCAAAATGTTCGGTACTGACTAAGTAAGTTATTTTGTCATTTTTCCAGTTCAGTGACACCTGCGTTTCCGATGTTGATAGGAAGAAGGCCATCGGGATTTGTGCTTGTTCCTGTTCGGTGCTGGCCTACCGGATCCCGTTAGTGTTAATGACCAGCCGATTTGCGGTCTCCGTCGTTCTTGAGGACGGATGTGGATGTGACCTTATCTGAGAGAGGTGCTGTATACCCAGCAGCTCTTCTTCTTGAGCCCTTGTGATAAAGGGATTTGATGCAGATTGCCAAGCTTCCGGCCCTGCCGATCTTATTTCGTAGTTACACAGGATTGTCGGGGTGTAAGTAGGTACCTAAGGGGGTGGAATTTTTTCTCTGTCGACACGGATTCCGTGGTCTATAAATAACCCATCAACTACACACTTGCATACACGGAGCCACGCCGCGGAATGAGGGATTAGACGAACAACGGAATTCGACGTTTTGATCACCGAATTGGATTTTAGCAATAATTGCTAACCTGCTGATATTATTATCAACTCCAAAATTCGTCAGTGTGACGTCACGCACACACCCATTGGAGACCCCTCCAGTTGCACTCTTTTGTTTATTATTCGTGGAATAATACCCCTATGTAATCACAACAGAGGTCGAAAATTCACATTAGCCTCAAAATTTGACATTATTCGTTTCAAGAGGTCTAGATTCCAAAAACGAAATGTCCGTCCTCCGTCCACGCTGTTTTGGGTTTTTTTTTTCTAGTGGCAACTGCATGAGCCCGTTAGGTCTATCAGCAGGCCCCCCACATTTAGGGAGCGCCACGACAGGAGGAGACAGAAGGGAAGGGGATATGGTGATGGGAGGAAGGAATAGACTTCTCTACCCAGGGTGGGAGCAACTGCTCAACCACCGCTTGTAATTGTGACCCAAGCAAGCCCTTGGGGGCGACTATTGGGAGTCGGTGCTCGACCAGCTGTCGTCCCCCTCGGGGCCAACAGATTCCTGCGGTTCGGTCCCTTCGGGAGGTCATAATATGACCTGAATGACCTCCTATATTATATTCCCCCGACGGTATACAGGAGGATCCCCAGGAAGAGGCCACTGTGTATAACCAGGCTATCACCCATCCTGAGGCACCAATCGCTCCCCGCAAGGCGAGCCGCCTTCGCATAGGCCGTGGCACTCACCGATACGTCCTCTGCCGTTTTGGGCAGTAGGAATTTTTTTTTTTTTTTTTTTTAATCTGAAATTTTGACAAATAGAAATTTAGACAAATACCTACTTGGTTTCCATCTAGTTGTGCCCGCAAGGTTTTCAGCCCGATCGCCTAAACCCGTGGGGCGCTATGGGGCTAAAATGTGGCTACGGGAGGTTTTTCTTGAAGGCTTTCGGGTATGGGGTCGATTTGGTGTCGTTTTCGTAATATTTTTCGACGTAGAATCCATTTTAGAGGGTCCCAGAACGATCTGATTTCACCGTGGGGAGTTATAGGACTTTCATGGGGCTACAAATGGGATTTTTGAAGGATCCCAGGTCGTCTAATATTTTCCGAGTAGAAACATTTCTCTTTTAATTTGAAAAAGATTTTAAAGTTAAATTTTTTTTAATTTGAAGAAAAACTTTTTTGGCGACACAAAGTTTTAATTTTTGCACAAGTAACCTAGGTATATCAAAGAATAATGAACCCTTTTGTGAAATTTGCTGCGTTTTAAAGCTAACATCACGACGGTTTCATCAGGCATTATAACTCGACCGACTCTGCTCGTGACGTCCTCCTCGAAAACCGCCAGCCCGTGGAGCTTTATTTTTATTGGAACGCTTTGAGAGAATTCGCGGATCGTTTGAACAATTTTATCGTTTCCAGTGTGCTATTTTTGGAAATTGGATACACAAACAGCGCCTAGCTGGAAGCAGTTTATTTGATTTTCATTAGAGAATCCACCTCGTAGTGCACCATGTAGGTAAGTTCGAGGTTAAACATGACTGTAACTTACTTTGCCGGGTATTTTCTTGCCCCAAGTTCGGTACACTGCGGTCGCCCTGTTGTCGAGGTACTTCTGGGCCGTCATGACCCCGACGAAAAGCAGACCCTGGGACGACCCTTTGTTTTTGGGGCTGTTCTGGAAATCCGCGAGCTCATCCGGGTTCCATCTTTGGGGCTCCGGCGACACCTGCGGCGGCCTGTCGTCGTGCGAACAGCTTTTCTCCACTGACAGCATCAGGTGACCCAAGATGAACCCTACTGCGAACGCTATGACGACGGACGGGCTGACTTTTCGCCTTCGGCCCATCGTAGGTCTCACGAGCGGATTGGAGTCCAGATTTGGTTTCTCAACTCACCTTTCGTCTAGTTTTTCTTCTCATTTCCTATCGAGTTTAATGCACCAGTCAATTTTTCAGTCTACCATAATTAAAATGATTCTCTTAGTTTTCCCCTACCTGAAATCCTGAGCCTGTTTTCATCTTGAAAATCCATCCAGGCCAACCAGACTTCATATCTCGAAGTATTTGTATTAGAGAGCACCATTCCCCTTCACCTTGAATTAAAATGTTTCGTTTTCAATTTAATCGGTACTATTACAACAAAAATTAGGGTGGAAATGATTCAAAGCCTATTCACGATCTTTGTTGATTTCTGCCAATAATTGGAATTTTGAGCCAGGGATATAACATGGAAATTTTGAACTTTTCTGCCTGGAGGGCTTTAGGCTAATTGCTTGACGTCAGTTGCAATGTGGAAAGATTGGAGAAGCTGCATTGGTGTTTTTAAAGTGCAAAAAAACTTAAGTCATGTAAATTTTATTGTTGGAAAATTGCTGTAAATGTATCACACTATGCAAACTTACCTGTGCATTTTCTGAAGTACCGGTAAATATTTCGTGATTTCGAGTTCTATGGAGCTTGCGGGACGCGTGGAAGGAGTTCGACCGAGCAGTTAGCCGAAGACTGAGCTGTAGGGGGACGTGTGGCCTTCTATACAGGTTGAGTGGCGTTGTTCTCTACCCCAGGCCCCTCTTACAATCCCCCCCCCCCCCCGTTTCTGTATCCCTCATGTGACTGTCTGCATGTCTGAGGTTCCCTCCAGATGGGCGTTACAGGCTAATCCCCCCAGGGGGAACAGGTTCTCGTCATTTGCCTGGAAGTCCGTCCTCCCCTACTCCTCTCTGTCGGCCTTTGTTGTCCCTTTTTTTGCTCCCGTAATAAGCTCATGCGATATTGGCTTAGCTTGATGGGACGGGTACAGACACCTCGCTTGGACCACTGCCCGCTTGTGTAGTTTTCATCTTAAAATAGGTGAATCGATTACACCGATAGAGCCAATTCACCGTTGTAATTTGATTCCTCCAAGCAAATGACTGCTGTAATGTTTTTCTGCTACGACAACGTTACAGCACAATTCAAAATGGCATTGTCCGTCCGTTATCAAATTACCAGTGGGCACATAATGGACAAGTTTAGCCCAATTATTTCATGTGCTAGTGACCCCTTAGGTTTCCCAAATCTGATTTGCGACATCGTTATCGGTCGTACTCTACCGCTGATGTGTGCTCGGCCACTCGTTGGTATACTCGGTCGTACCGAGTCTTGCAAGTTCTCCTCAGCTCGATATCACCAAATATTTACCATCGCAGGTAAGTCTTCGGAGTTTAAAAACTCCAACTTAGTTGGTCCCGTGAGGTTTTCATCCCTCCTCTAAGTATGTACGTATGTTCAAAAAAATAAATAATCAGTCCGCCGCACAGTGATGACGCTAAAAGGTGGCGGAAATTATTCAAGATGACAAGATAGAAATGGGTTTAGCATAAACAATGCAAAATCTGAATAATTTTTCATAAATAATTCTGCTTAAATTTAAATAATTTTTCATAAACAATGTTTAGATGCATAAACAATGCATAAATAATGTTTAGCTGTTTTAACAAACATAAATAACATTAAATGTTTAAATTTTAAAACTATTGTTTCCTCTTTTTTTACGTTTTAAATGCGCACGATCTGACTTTAGAATCTCATTCTAGGGTCCTCAGTGAACACACAGAAAACAAAAATCCTTGTAGTTCGGTGAATACCGTGACTTTTTTTTTTTCAGAAAATGTTTTTTCAAAAAAATTGGTGAGGTTTTTGAAATTGTTTTGATCCTTAAAATCCTAGTCCAATTTAATGGAGAGAATATTTTTAATGTCTTCGGATACATAGCCTGAATACATACCAATAGTGGTTTTAAGGCTTAATTAATATGTGGGGCTCGCCACGGCGAAAAAATTGTACTGGTGAACAATTTTCCGCACCTCTGCTCTCCTCCAGACAGCTCGAAGCGACAAAACCAGTAGGTATGGTTCTGGTACCTTTAGCGTCACTGGCCCCACTGTGCGCTGTCCACGCCGTTTTGGGCACTAGGAATAAAAACAATTATTGTTTTTAAATCAGTTCTTTTGACAATATTCTCGGTTTTCCACCTAGTTTTACTCGTGAGGTTTTCAGCCCGATCGCTCAAACGCGTGGGGCTCTGTGGGGCTAAAGAAAGGGCACACGAGGGGTTTTTGAAGGATTTAAATACTTAGAGAATTGGAGCTTTGTATTTTTATTCTTCGGGATTGCTCAATTCCAGAGTTTTAGTTTTATTTTTTCGCTGAGAAAATTGAAGGGCTTGAGGTACAAAGGGCCTATGTGATATTGGAAAACACTGGCACTTAGGCCCTTTGTACCGCAAGCCCTTCAATTAATATCATCTCTTGAGTGATATATATATATATATATATTTTGCTAAAAATAAAACACCAAATGTCATAATCTTTTATTTAGCTATCAAATATCAAACCTGGCACATACCGTTGAAAAGGAACTTCAAATTCCTTTCTCCCTTGTATCAAATTAAAATTTTCGGGCAGACTTCATAGGAGAAAATAAATGATTAGTGGTTAGGCTTTTCAATGAGGGATTTATTAAATACATTTTATGTATGTTCTCCTATGAAGTCAATTTTTGCAACCTGTGCATTTACCGCGAGCTGAGTTTTATTTCTGAGCAAAAAAACCAGAGTTTTATTTTTTGAGCCAGCTGATGATGCGCAGGTAATAATAATTATTACCTAAGAATTATTCTTCCATGAGTTTAGAGGAGCCGGCAAGGACATTTTTTCCCCCCGTTGGCAAGGCATCAACATTCATCTTGAAAAGTTACGGAAAGTCTCACACGAAACCCCACTTGCATAAAATAAAAGTAGGTAGGTCATATTTACGCAGAAACCTCGAAAATTCAGATTTCCTATGAGTTCTTCCTGAAAAAATAAAACTCAAAATCTGATATTGAGCGATTCCGCATAATAAAAACTCCGTTCAATTCAATCCCTGGACCCTGAGACCCCTTATAAATTTTATAGAGGTTCCCAGGTCCATCCGACAACCCCCCTTTGGGGCTCCTATGAGGCTCTAAATGGGGCTTTTGAAGCACATTTGCGGAAAGTCGAATGTGGTGTCGTTATCGAAGTAATTTTGGACGTAGAATCCATTTTGGGGTTTATTTATTATCTATCCTAACGGTTCACTTTTTCCTCCAATTGTTCAAAAAATTATTTTTGATTGACCGTACAAATTTGTGCACAATTTATACAAAATAACCCCTTTGGTAAAATTTGCAACTTATTTCGATTTATCTCGAATTTTCCCTCATCTCGTAGACTTGATTGCGGCATGACTAGAGTTTGCAATCCCGAACGTTTTTCCAAATCTCGGGATTTTTCGGAGCCAATCCCGGGATTGATGTGTTTTTTGTTGTTTTTTTTTTTTAATGAAAAAATTGATTAAAAACAACGAAAAACTTGTTTATTTACAACTGTGATTTTCAACTGTAGTTATAAAGCCAATTGTAAACAAGTTTATTACTTCTCTCACGAAGGGAAAAATTTACTTATGTCTTAAAAATGTGCTCTTAGAAAGCATAATGCACTCAAAGTTGGATCAGCCAATTTGCTTCTTAGCTCAGTCGACAACAGCCCTGATGCGGAAAAGGCTCTCAGCTTCTTTGGAGGTGACAACTTATCCAAAAATCAGAATGTGTCGATTTTTTCCGTCGTAAGCCGTTTTTTTTTTTTTTTTTTTTTTTTTGTCCGGTGGGTGACTCGCCTATCAGGAGATATTTGCATGGGTACTAAATCCAAATGGTGGCCTCGGCTGCCTCCTTTTTCGAACAGGCTTGTTTCTTTTTATTTATGCTCAATATATCTTTTCGCATTTTCGTCACTGGCACCGGCTGGTTCATTGATTTCCGAAGTTTTTCTTCAGGCGAGTTCACAGTTTTCATCTTAGAGCACCATCACTTAGCCTTCGAGCTATTTTCCGTTATTATATTATATTTTTCCAACAAGACTTGCGCAATCTACGTATGAGGTTCAACTAATTCTCGAATCCTGGGATTCCGGGATTGACTCCACAAATCCCGGGATTTCAAATTGTCTAAAATCGTCCGGGGTTTCTTCGGAGAAACACTGTTTAAAATTTAAATTGTTTAATGTATATTTGAGAGAGTGTTTCTTGCAGTTCCAATTTAGACGCCAGGGTTTTGGGTGATTTTCTTTCATGTCGGCGAATTTCGAACCGCCTGTACCTGCTCAGTGGAGCTACTTTTACTGCAGCAATAACAACACGCTCAATGTGTAGCTTAATCCCCTCTGAGCAGATCTGGAGCCCCTGAATCCACCACAGGCCCGGCACGACTGAACTCGATTGTCGTCAACCGGCGTTTCGCGCAAGCGCCCTCTCAACTCGCCTTCTCCCACTCTGATAAAAACAGTCTTATCAAACAGTTGGAGCCGAGTTGTGAACCTTTTGGTGTGTTCTGCCGGTGCACTTGTTTTGTTGACGTTGAAGGAAGACTACCGTCCGAATACGTCCGGTAGTGGGAGATCTGGACCTTAAAAAATAATCTCAGTTTTATTGAGGATTCCGGAGAACCTTCTAATCTCCGATTGTGTTGCCCAAAGTCTAATATCTTTGGAGAACACGTTCTCTCATAGTTACAGTTTTGTATTACTTTCAAGTGAATTTGTCTGTATCTGAGGGATTTAGTTTGGGAAGAAAATACTTTTATTTGTAGCTCTTTCAACATACTGAGTGAGGTGAGTAAATTCTCCTTGTCCATGTGCTTTCAAACCACTCTGCGCCGCTTGTATGAATTTTCTTAGAAAGTCTTAGGTACAAATACAAATAGGGACCTCCTACTGTTTTATCGTGCATTCGTTTACTCATGTGTTGGTTTATCTCTTCGCAGATTCTCTTCCGTCATGGCTGCTTTTCAGAGGAAGCTCATCGTCGTGTCCAACAGGCTCCCCTTCGTCATACAAAGAGATGACAAAGGGAACATCACGAGGAAACACAGGTAAGGCTACTGAAGCAGGAAAAACTTGTCGCCACCTGATGTTGTTATACCACCCATTTCAGTTAGTTCTCACCCAATTTGGTTTTGATCCCATCAACTACCAAAAATTTTGGTCTAGTTTTCATGAATTATTATGTTCACGTTGTATTCAAACATTACCCTACACGTTTTTGTGGGTTCTTCCCGGAAAGTTGGCACTTAGCCTTATTTTGCGCGGTCTTAAGGTCGGGGGTAAGCGATTTCACACGTGAAGGCCTCGTGACAGGCGAGCAGGCCGATCCGCAAGATCATCTCATCTCGGCTATACATATAAACTGCTATTGTCAGTAGGTATCCGTGTTAATCCATCTTGAGGTCGCACTGGGTGAAACAGACCGTGTCGAATAGGATTGCCGGAATTGATAAGGGCTGCTAGATCATTTTCGCAACTTCAAGAATTCAAAAACAAGACATAAAATCTGTTATATGGGGACAATTACCTGACAGCAACACGAAGCAAGAGAAAAGTATGCAAACAGGGCGGGGGGGGGGGGCTGGTTTGCTTGGCCTTGGGTAGTGGAAACAGTGTAAACTTGATACGTAACTTGGCTTACTATTTGAAATACTGTTGGAAGTAAATTGGTTCCTCCCTACGGCCGTCCAGTTCTTCCTCCTCGTCAAAGTCATCGGTAGGTGGTGGGAAAATTCCCGGTAGTTTATTTTTGGCGGCCATTCGGATATTTTTTTACGGGAATTTAATTGTTTTCCTCATTAAAAATTATTTTCACTATTTCGTGATCGTTGGAGGGCTAATCCATTGTTCGTATATGCACAGCACTCCTGTAATATGTAATGAGAGTAAACATTTCTGTAATATGTAATGAGAGTAAACATTCCTGTAATATGTAATGAGAGTAAACATTTCTTATTAAGAAAGTACCTAATTAAAAAGTGATTGAAAAAAAAGCTGCAAATTTTACACAAGGGTTTATTATTCTTTGATATAGGTTACTTGTGCAGAAATTTAATTCTGTCAATGAAAAAAATTATTTTTATTTTTATTTTTATATTTAAAAAGTTTTTTGAATTTTTTTGTTTTTTACATGAAAAATATTTGACCTCCTGGGATCCATCAAAAATCTCATTTGTAGCCCCATGAAAGCCCTATAGATCCCCTCAGTGAAATCGGATTCTACGTCCAAAAATACTTCGAAAACGACACCTGACTCAACCCTGACGACACCTTCCAGCGAGGTTACCATTTGCGTTGACACCATCTTATGGATAAGTGATGCCAGGCATATAGTTTCAAATGTAACCAGTTGATATCCCGTGGAAATTGTTCTAAGGAGCATTTTTACATCACACTTGCCCCATTTTTGCACTTCCCCCAACTCAACTTATGAAGTAATTGCAAAGAAGAGGCACCGTGACTTGATGATTTATTCAAATTTCTAACTTGTTATAAAACCTTTCCTATCGTTGGAATTAGTTCCTTCAAAATTTGGTATTAAAATTCGATTTGTAGAATAGCCCAAGTTCAAACAGCTTCTGGATCAGGCCGTAAACAGCGAAAATACAAATAGATGCGCCTATTTGTGCTTAGTGCAAATTGCGCGTAGTTGGGGATGAGAACTTGAAATTTTGTCTGGAATTCGGCACAAAATTTGGGGGTTACCTTGAGAACATTGGGGCAATGGTATAGATTAAACATGTTAGCCCCTCCCGTCACTGATGACTATGACGTTAGAGTTTATTTGTCTATTTATGGCCTAGTTTTTTTGGAATCTCATTTGATGGGGGTTGACCCCACTGGATTGGGAATGAAACGATCCAATGATCCTCACCGATAATGGAGATATAACTGGGAGGTTTATTTTGAGTCTACGTTATTGATATCACCGGTTTCCCAGTAGTGCTGACGTAACTCCGCCTAAACGTAATTCTGCCATCAACCTAATTTCACATCTCGTGAAATTGAATCTCCATGAAATCAATCTTGCGGACGTCGGCGAAAGAATTTAAAAGGCGTTTCTACTTAATTGTTCACGTTAATGTAGGGTTAAGTGTTGGTGGTGATGATGTTGGATTATGGGGTTATTGTTTGTCATTAATCCTCGGAGTGCAAATGCTATCTGCTTACTATTAAATACATTTTATTTTGATAATCAATTTGAAGTGTCAAGATTCAACAATCATTACGTTGAAGTACCTTCAGATAAGAATAATTTTTGAAAAACGTCAATGGGTGCGGACGGTTCCAGCTGAGACAACTCTCATTAGTTGGGGATGCTGCTAGTGGCTCGTTTCAAACAGGGCCTAACTATGGTTCAGCCTTTCGTCGAATTGTCTGCTTTTATGACGAGCCGGCCACTTTCTGTTGTGGAGTCTCAGCTGAGAGTCACCCTCTTTTGCGCCATCTCTTTTTTTCCGCGGATTTTGGTTTATTATTCTTGGAATAATACACCTATGTTTTCGCGACGGGGGTCGACGACTCCGATCGGGCTCAAAATTTGAAATTATCCGTTTCAAGAGGTCTACATTCTAAATCCGAAATGTCCGTCCGCCGTACGCCGTCCGCCGTCCGCCGTACGCCGTCCGCCGTCCAGGCCGTTTTGGGCAGTAGGAATTTTTTAAAAAATCTGAAATTTCGGCAAAATACTTGGTTTACCATCTAGTTGTGCCCGCAAGGTTTTCAGTCCGATCGCCCAAACCCGTGGGGCGCTATGGGGCTATAATGGGGCTACGGGAGGGTCTTTTTGAAGGCTTTTAGCTATGGGATCGAGTTAGGTGTCGTTTTCGAAGTATTTTTGGATGTAGAATCCATATTTTGGGGTCCCGGAACGATCCGATTTCACTGGGGCGATCTTTAGGGCATTCGTGAGGCTGAAAATGGGATTTTTGAAGGATCCCAGGATGTTAAATATTTTTCGAGTAAAACATACAGCATTTTTGAAAAAGACACATTTTGAACAAAAAAACCAAAAAATTTCTGCACAAGTAACGTATATAAAAGAATAATAAACCCTTGTGTAAAATTTGCAGCGTTTTTTCTCTTCTATCCGATTTCATCTATTTATTTGAATAAAATAAAACTTCTGCTAATACCCTAAACATTTTTAGGCACTTGACCATGGTTTTTATGAGAACAATAAAAAACCGTTCAATATTGGACGGTTCTTGGGGACATGTTGCAACCATTTCGAGCGCGATTCCATGGAAATCGATTGAATATTGAATGAGCTCCTTGAATGATTTTTTAAAATTTTAAAATGCTTCAAAAGTTACAAAAATGGGTCAACATTGCAATAAATATAATATGATTGAAAAATGTAATATTTGAATTCAAAGCTCTGGAGGAGGTACATGAAGTGGGCTGCTTAATCATCTTTTGATTGGATCAGAGATACAATTTAGCCAACTTTGCTACGTGAAAAGCCGACCCCGAAAATCGAAAATCGGGTTAATCATCATCGGATTTTCGATCTAAAAATTAGTGTTTAGGGGATTTAAAGGGTGCTGAATCCGAATATGTTGTTGGAAATGTTGAATTCCTACCTTCTCAAGGAGCCCATTCAGGACAATTTTTAAGGCATTTTTTAAAATGATCTTCCCATGTATCGCTTAATATTACTAAGAACACTGTTCCTAAATTCGGTACAGTTAAAATTAAAATAAACCTGAAGTCCAATCTTCGACGAAATCAACCTAAAGTCAGTCTACTCAACTTTAAGTCGAACCCTCGAATCTTGAATTCAAATTGCTCTTCTAATTTCAGCGCTGGTGGTTTGGTGACAGCCGTGGCCCCAGTGGTTGTCGAGAATCAGGGGAAATGGGTTGGTTGGCCTGGCCCAGATTACGATTTCGGCACGCCGCTTCCCGAACCCAGTCCCACCGACACGACGCCGACAGCTGGTTTGAAATCGTCCAATGTGAGCTGACCCCGTTTTTGCTGGATATATAATTAAATTTAACCTACCTCACTAATTTTTGGTTCAACCCATTGTAGGTAATTCCAGTAGCGCTTCCTCCTCATTTATACCAAAGTTACTACAACGGCTGCTGCAATGAGACTTTTTGGCCACTTTTCCACTCCATGCCCGATCGAGCAGTTTTCTCGGCAGAATATTGGACGGTAAGTTGTCACACCTGCCATAAACGTCGAATTTTCCACGTCCAAATAGTTAATATTGTGTGGCATTTTCAGGCGTACATTGAAGCAAACATGTTGTTCGCTCAAAATACAGTGAAGGGATTGGACGAGATGTACAACTCTAATGACCCGCCTCTTGTGTGGATACACGATTACCATCTGATGTTGGCAGCACATGTCATCCGAGAGGTAAGAAGTTCGCTCAGACTCGCCACACACATTCGTGCAGTTTGCTCTAATCGATTCGTTTTTCAGTATGCAGCAAAGAAGAAATACAACATCAAGCTAGGATTTTTCTTACATATTCCGTTCCCGTCGTGGGATCTCTTCCGCCTATTTCCCTGGGCCGACGAAATTCTGCAAGGAATGTTAGGTAAAAATGTCTAAGCTTTTATGTGTCTTTTATGCGCCGTACAATTTACACGTGTTTCATAGTCAGATGCTTTTCTCTTAGCCTGCGACTTGGTTGGAATGCACATTCAAGACTACTGCATCAATTTCATTGATTGCTGCCACCGAAGGCTGGGCACCCGTGTGGACATCAAGGACATGCTGGTGGAGCACGGAGGGCGTTTCGTCAGAGTCGCTCCGCTTCCTATTGGTAAACACGCTGCAAATTACCTCATTCGACTTCCTGGTCGTAGTCGTACAAAAGCCTCATTTGTTGCCCCATATATCCCCTCGGTGTTGTCGGATGGGTCTGAAACCCCCGTAAATGGGTTCTAGGTTGAAATTACTTTGAAAACGACACGCCACTCGACCCACTACCCTTAATCCCTTAATCGGGTTGTACACGATGGGTCCTGTTCAGAGATAGTCGTACTCGATTAGTCACGAGGGGGAAAAGAAGTTTACATGATGAGTCGCGTGAAGGGGATCATGAGTTCCGGGAAGGGGAGAGCATTATACACCATGGCCCGTGGTCCATGGGTCCTGGTAACCGCGAGCTTGTGAAAATCAAGATAATATCGTTATTCTTATTCTATGTTTTTTGGTTGCCGAACCCGAATCTGAAGAGATCCAACAAATATCTGTTATGCATTAAATAATATCTCTAAATTTTAGAGATATTCGCAAGAAAAAAAGAAAGAAAAAAATGGAACTTTTGTCATGTTTCCAAATTGTTTTCCATTAAGCCAGAAATAGTTTTTGCACGAGTAACCTATATCAAAGAATAATAAACCCTTGTGTAAAATTTGCAGCGTTTTCACTTTGATAATGGTGACCTTTACTGTAGGACGGATAGTTTCGGAGTTATAACCGGTTTATTGTTCTTTGATATAGGTTACTCGTGCAAAACCATTTCTGGTTTGATGGAAAAAAATTTGGATTTTTTCTTCAACAAAATTTTTTTTCAAAAGTTCTTATTTATTTTATTTTATTTTATTTTATTTTTTTTGCTCGAAAATATTAAATATTTTCCATTAAATTTTCCAGTTAAATTTTAATCTCCTGGGATCCTTCAAAAATCCCATTTTTAGCCCCATGAAAGCCCTATAGATCGCGACAGTGAAATCGGATCGTTCCGGGACCCCCGAAAATGGATTTTACGTCCAAAAATACTTCGAAAACGACACCTAACTCGATCCCATAGCTAAAAGCCTAAAAAAAAAAACTCCCATAGCCCCATTTTAGCCCCATAGCGCCCCACGGGTTTGGGCGATCGGACTGAAAACCTTGCGGGCACAACTAGATGGAAAGCCTTTATTGATAATACTTTCATTTTATTTTATTTATTTTTTCTGTGAAAAGCTCTACCTTATTAAGAGTCCCTGTACTTATTAAATTTCCTCGTGTTTGACAGGTATTCCTTTTGATCGGTTCATTTCTTTGGCCAAAGAAGCCAAGCGAACAATACCCGAAGACAAGCGAGTGATTTTGGGAGTTGATCGACTCGACTACACAAAAGGGATTCCACGGCGCCTGAGGGCTTTTGAGCTACTCCTTGAAAAACATCCCGAGTACATTGAAAAAGTAGGCAATATTTCTCAATTTTATGGTTCAAAAGGGGTAAGAAATCGACTAGGTTGTAGCCCCTGTTCAAACTTCGATCCGGCACGATCATTTTGGAGTTTATTTCAGTCCCGAGAAATGTAATCTTATTGATTTGTTTTCTGCCCAGCTTGAAATGCTCCAAATTGCCGTTCCTTCGCGAACTGACGTCAAAGAGTACGTTGAATTGAAGGAGCAGATGGACCAGCTGGTTGGCCATATCAACGGAAAATTCAGTACCGCCACCTGGTCGCCGATCAGGTACATTTACGGCACGATCGGGCAGCAAGAGTTGGCTGGATTTTACAGGGATGCCGCAATTTGTTTTGTCACCCCGCTCAGAGATGGTGTGTTTTTTCTTTTAAATTTTTTTTTTTTACTGTCATCTTTTCAACGTAAGAAGATTTGGAGATACATTTTTGGGGCTTTCAGGTATGAATCTTGTGGCCAAGGAATATGTGGCGTGTCAAATCAATTCTCCTCCTGGAGTCCTTATCGTTTCACCCTTCGCCGGAGCCGGTCAGAACATGCACGAAGCCTTGGTCTGTAATCCTTACGAGCTAACAGAAACTATGGAGACTTTACACAGGTTAGTTCATTAGTGTTTTCAAGCTAAAAGCGGTCACTGTATGGTCACAACTTAAAATCCATATCCTTTACAGAGCTCTAACGATGGAAGACGACGAGCGGACGCTGCGAATGAACTACCTCAGGAAAAGGGAGAAAACTCAAGATGTCAACTATTGGATGAAATCTTTTTTGAAAGCCATAGGAAAATTGGCCGAAGAAGGTTCTCCAGTCGTTCTCCCCAATTCCCTCCGACCCCTTTCGTTGGAAGACTTCGACGAATACTTTTCAAATTGGTACGTTCGCACTGTATGCAACCAAAGACGCACGAAACACCCACTTGGAGCCTATTTTTATCAGAGGGTAAACAGAACCTTGTCTGGAAGGCTGGTCCCTCCTTTCATTCTTGAAGTTTTCCCGCAACGTAACGTAAATTCTTTTAACCCTTCCGTCTTGAACAAAAGCTGCCGCAAAAATATTTTTTTGTTTTCCGCTATGCTATTGGTACTAAGGACGTGAAAAACTGATTTCTGCTTAGGGGGTTGGGATTGATACAGGGGATTTAGTGGATTGCCATGTGTGTAAAAATGAGGTGTCACTGGACTTGAACTATGCTTAGTAGCCTCTTATGTCCCGTGTGAGTATAACCTGCAGTCCTCATTCAGAGCACCCCCTTGGTTGGCAGGCCCGCTAGGGGTTTTGGAAATAAAGGTTCTCTTCAGCAGCCCACTGGGTTTCTATGAGGGAATGAAATCTGTGGTCAACTTGCTTCACTAGCACAATAATATTATGCTAGGCGTTTAGAATCGAAACCGGACAGATCCAATTTTGCAAATTTTACAGGAGAGACAAAATACTGAAAATTTAATTATACCTACGACTAAACATCAGTTGTTAATTCATCATGTGCCACTCTTAAGGGTCAAAATCGCAGAAAATGGCGATTTTGAGTTGGAGCTGGCTGGTTTTGACTCAGTTGGTCAAGTTTCAAAACTTATTTTTATTTTTAATTTTTAATAACGAGTCGTGAAAAGGACATAATACTTCGAATACGACACCTAACTTGACCCCACAGACGAAAACTTTCAAGACCCCCTCCCGCAGCCCCTTTTTAGCCCTGCAGAGCCCCAAGGAATTAGGCGCTCGGGCTGAAAACCTTGCGGACCCAACTAGATGGTAGAGTATTTAGTCAAAATTTCAGATTAAATTTTGTTAAATTTTAACAAAAAAAATCCTACTGCCTAAAACGGCGCACAGTGGGGCAAAACGGCCATATTTTGGAGATAAAAATGAAGAAAAACTCTCAAAACCCCATACTTATAGGAAATCGGACGCTGATCACGAATTTACCCCATGTCCTTATTTCTAAAATTGCTTCTTAGTTTTTTTTTGTTTTTTTTTCAAACCAAGTTTTTCAGTATATTTTCCAATGTGGAAGCCAAGTAGGGATTCTCACGAAGTTTGATCACAAATTAAAATTGTAGAGCAATAAATTTTGCGTCGATTGAACACCCCAGAATTGAAAATTGCTACCAAAATAAGAGCGCAGAAGATGATTTCGATCGAACACCCCTATGATTTCTGATGGAACCCGGTAACATTGATGAATTCGATTGAACACCCTAACATGGAAAGTTTTTGCCTGAAATCGGAAAATTGCTGAGCCGGACCGGAGGACAATGGTTTTATTTTAATTTGATTATGATTATGATTAATTTTTAGATTTTATCTACCTTTGAGCCATTCCTTGTTTTTATTTATTTATTTTTATTTTAACTCTCCTTCACGTACAAGTAGTGAGCCTGTTTTTTTTCTTAATTTTTAATCGTGACAGAAATCTTCTATTAATAGAAGATTAAGAGAAGTTAGTTAACTTCTCGCGCAATGAAAGCCACTTGTTCATCTTTGAGGTCACTGACGACGTCAAGTATAACAGATGGTATATCCGGATTGTCTTTGAACAACTCCGCACATAAACGGTGGTAAGGAATGCTAACATTATGTCTGATGCAATACAGAGCCACTCTTCTCTTTCTAAGGTAAAATAATCACAGTCTTTTATGTTTGTTTCAAAGGTTCGAACCAGAAATATCTAGCACGCTGTAACTTCCTTATCTTTACTGACTTTATCCTATCATTCATCCACTTCGAAGACTCTAATAGGGATTCTATTAATATGTTATCTCGATTTCACTTAACGAGCACCGAAACTATCGCAGGTTTTCTGCTAGGTCTTTGTTAACTTTTAATGTTAAGTTTGGTACCTACCTAAAAAAGGCGAAAAAAGGAATTCTCACAATTTCATGCACTTACCTTAAAATCTGCAGAAAAAATGGGGACGGAAGTGGGCGCAAAATTTTTAGGAGTTGTTCTACTACTACCCCGAAAAAATAGGTGCACTCCGTAGCTAGCCCGAGCTCAACTTATATGAATTCCACAAACTTCGCGGATTTTTGACTACCAAAACGTTAGCACAAGTTGTCCCTGACAACTTGTCAGGGTTGTAAATTTAGGTATGAACTCCTCTAAGGGGCCCAAACATCATATAAAAATCCGCAGTTCCATGCAACTTTGTGAAGTTTGCCCTTTTTGGTTTATTATTCTTGGAAATACACCTATGTTTTCGCGACAGAGGTCGACGACTCAGATCGGCCTCAAAATTTGACATTATCCGTTTCAAGAGGTCTAGATTCCAAAACCGAAATGTCCGTCCGCATCCGGGCAGTTTTGGGCAGTAGGAATTTTTTTTTTTCAAATCTGACATTTTGACAAAATACTCGGTTTACCATCTAGTTGTGCCCGCAAGGTTTTCAGCCCGATCGCCCAAATCCGTGGGGCGCTATGGGGCTAAAATGCGGCTACGGGAGGGTTTTTTAAGGCTTTTGGCAATGGGATCGAGTCAGGTGTCGTTTTCGAAGTATTTTTGGACGTAGAATCCATTTTTTGGGGTCCCGCAACGATCCGATTTCACTGTCGCGATCTATAGGGCTTTCATGGGGCTACAAATGAGATTTTTGATAGATCCCAGGAGATCAAATATTTTTCAAGTAAAAAAACAAAACAAAAAATTTGAAAAAAAAAACGCTGCAAATTTTACACAAGGGTTTATTATTCTTTTATATTATATACATTACTTGTGCAGAAATTTAATTCTGTCAATGAAAAAATAAAGAAATAAAATTTTTTTTATCTCATTGTTGTTTATCTGATTGTTCAGGGACCCCCGAAAATGGATTGTACGTCCAAAAATACTTCGAAAACGACACCTAACTCGATCCCATAGCTAAAAGCCTTCAAAAAAACCCTCCCGTAGCCCCATTATAGCCCCATAGCGCCCCACGGGTTTGGGCGATCGGACTGAAAACCTTGCGGGCACAACTAGATGGTAAACCAAGTATTTTGCCGAAATTTCAGATTTAAAAAAAAAATCCTACCGCCCAAAACGGCCTGGACGGCGGACGGCGGACGGACATTTCGGATTTAGAATGTAGACCTCTTGAAACGGATAATGTCAAATTTTGAGCCCGATCGGAGTCGTCGACCCCCGTCGCGAAAACATAGGTGTATTATTCCAAGAATAATAAACCAAAAATCAAATTTTTTCATTGACAGAAATCAATTTCTGCTCAAGTAATATTAAAGAATAATAAACCCTTGTCTGAAATTTGCCGCGTTTTTAATTACAAATCTTAGAAGTTACCCGGAAATAACTCATGAGACCAAATTCTATGAGATAGTATTATTATTGTACTAAGTACACCTACAGTATGAAAGCATTGTGAAGTTATTGTCGTCTTTTTCTCGTTTAGGTGATGATATTATGTTCTTCTAATTTCTATCGCAAATTAATAAAGAATTTTGACACTATTGAATCCGTACCGAGCTGGGAAACAGCAGCAGCTTCTTAGTTTCTCAGAGTAACATTATTGAGATTTCCCTTAATCAGTCAAAACTGATTTGCAGCTCTACACCTGAGAAGAATTGTAACCCTTACGTTGAGTAGCATTAGACCTAAGAGGGACAGACACCTGATTTGATTTTATGCGTTTTATTTTCTCTAGGGGCCCTCGGCGTGCTATTGATAGAATGTTGGAAAGACCGTCCCCTCTGTCCACCCGCAAGGATAGTTGGGCCATGCCTGTGTAAGGTTGTGTGGGGTTGACGTGTCTTCGTCCTTTTGTTTCAACGTTTTATTTGAGTTTCTAAAGACAATTGTGACATTCCTCTATTGTTCCAGTGTGGGCATCTGATAGCATTTTTCGTATCTGAAACCTATTTGAAGTTTTTTTATTGTTTGAGTAATTTTTGTGTTCAATCCGTTTAGGAAAAATCCCATGTTCAACCAGAAGTTGGCTTTGCTCTTGGATTATGATGGGACTTTAGCGCCTCTAGCGGCCCATCCGGATCTCGCTATCATTCCACCACAAACCAAGGAGCTCCTCGAACGGTTGTCTAAAATACCAGATATATACATAGCCATCATCTCCGGCAGAAATGTCAACAATGTCAAACAAATGGTGAGTTCAAGTCAAAATTTGTGCGAAATTATCGTTTGGCTTCGAATGTGTGATATCTTTATATTTACAGGTTGGGGTTGAAAACATAACTTACGCTGGATCCCACGGCCTCGAAATCATTCACCCGGACGGGAGCAGATTCCATTATCCAATGCCTGTTAAATATGAAAGCAAAGCCACCTCTTTGCTCAAAGAACTCCAAGATCAGGTTAGTGCTTGAGGTTGATTTAGCATGGTGCTTCCTTTCACTTGAACACTATCAGAATCCATCGTCAACGGTCCTTACGTTCCAGGTGTGCAAAGATGGTGCCTGGGTCGAGAGCAAAGGAGTCTACATGACGTTCCACTACCGTAATGTGCCGGTGGACGCTCAGCAAGACCTTGTGAGTAAAGCCAAAGTGATCATAGAAAAACACGGGTTCGTCCCTTCTCACGCTCACGCCGCCGTCGAAGCCAAACCCCCGATAAATTGGAACAAAGGTCGGGCCTCCATTTACCTCCTGAGAACAGCTTTTGGATTGGATTGGAGCGAGCGCATAACCATAATTTATGCCGGAGACGACACTACTGATGAAGATGCTATTCAGGTATGTTGAAACACAAATTTGCGATTTTGGTTTATTATTGAGGGAATAATACACCTATGTATTTGTGTCGGAAGTCGAAAATTTTGATCGGCCTCAAAATTTATGATCGTACGTTTCAAGAAGTGTAAATTCCAAAAACGAAATGTCCGTCCGCCGTCCAAGCCGTTGTGGGCAGTAGGAGTTTTTTTAAAAAAGCGTGGGGCGCTATGGGGCTCTGTGGGCCTACGGGAGGGGTGTTTGAAGGTTTTCGGCTATGGGGTCGAGTTAGGTGGCGTTTTCGAAGTATTTTTTGACGTACACTCCATTTTTGGGGATACAGGAACGCTCCCATTTAACCGTGAGGATCGATCATGGGGGTACAAATGGGATTTTTGATTTTGTCAAATGAGGTGTCTTTTTCCGAGTAATTTTGGATGCAAAATCCATTTTTCGAGGTCCCACATCTGTCCAAACGTACTACCAAAAAAGTTTTTTCTACAAAATTTGTTTAATTGTTTTCAAAAATATTTTCTTAATGAAAATAATGAATTGATTTTTTCACAAGTTTTCTATATCAAAGAATAATGAAACCTTGTGTAAAATTTGCAGTTGTTTTTTTTTTTTTTTTTTTTCTTGCTTCCTGAATTCACTTCAACAGATGCTACACAAGGGCAATGAACTCTTTGAGAAGGTCGGAATTCAGCATTTCGAACAACATATTCGGATTCAACACCCTTTAAAACCCCCTTACACACATTTTTAGTTCTAAAATCCGTATATTTACGTGCAGAACTGTTAACAAATGTTGGAGATTGTGAACTGAAAGCAGAGGGCATGTGACGTCATACCTTACCTCGCTGGGTATCGAGTAGTTGGGCAAATAGCTGCCAGAGCGCTTAATAATAAATCTGAATGGAATCGGAATAAAAACACTCGGCCCGAGTCGATTTTCAAGTAGCCTTCTTTGATGAAACCTCAATGCTGGATTTTTTAATGGCATTCTCTGACTTGAATGACCTTGACGCTCAATTTTCGGAGTTGGCTTTTCGCGTGGCAAAGTTGGCTAACTTGCAGAGATGCAAGAGAGAGAGATCTCTCGGCCAATCAAAAGATGACTAAGCTGCCCACGTCATTTAGCCCCTCCAGGCGTCTGAATTCAAATATTATATTTTTCCTAAGGCCCTATAAATAATAGAGACGGGGTTTCTGCAATGTGGACTGGTTTCCGTAACTTTCGAAGAGAGAAAATTTAAAAGAATCATTCAAAGAGCTCATTGTACATAGATCTTCGATTCAAATCACTAAGAAACTCTTTACCTAATGAGTTTGGATCAGCTAACTATAGGGTCGTCTTCTGACCCAATGGCTGAACGACCCCCGCTCGTGCGGTCCTCAGGCAGGCCAGTGGCAGGCGGGTTTGGATTGGGGACAAGCTCCAATGAGCGACCGCAGTAAAACCTCCCTGTCCGCAATCCAGTATAGTTAACCATTTTGCATTCCCATTCCAGGCTTTGAAAGGCATGGCTTTCACGTTCAGAATAACCCAGAACGACATGACCATCAAAACTGCCGCCGATCGCCGCCTCACGTCGACCAATTGCGTTGTCACGTTACTCCAATGGGTCGAGCGCTACTTTGCCCACCGACCCCACCCTTTCATCACATGAGCATCTCCAGCCCTCTGCCTCACTAATGAGAATTATCGTGGATTTTGTGGTAAGTGACGTTAGGAACTTTTTATATCGTCCCCCGTGAGCTGTCTTTCATTGTGAACTGGTGCTTGATTATGTCTTGATATTATTTTTTTTTGTTCATTACGATAGTTTTAACAACCATTTATTGCAATTTTGTAACAATGTGCGTGCGTTTTCTCCCACTGCTTAGTTTCTGCAGAAACTCAGCACTACTACTTGTACATGTACAAAATATCATGGAATCAACAAGAAACTAAATGAATACTTTTATGAGCACCGCCCCTATTTGTAAACATCATGTGTTCATACTGTAATGATAAGTTTCGGGTAGAAACCATTACATATCACAAGCGGTCTTAAGCCGATGCATTTATAGAGCTGAACGTGTTTTGTCAGATGAGACTGAGCTGCAGTTTTGGAGTCTTCGGAAAAACCAACTAGCACTTTGGAGAAATTCTCACCCAATTTGTGCCATTGTTCGAAGAATAGCGTGTAATTGTTTTAAGATGTTTACTACTTGTGATGGTTTTTTAGTGTTGAAACGTGTTTAGGACGTTTGGTTGTAATATATTTTGTGTTTTGAAATGTTTTAAATAAAAAAGGTACATATTTTTCAAATTCGCTATATAATTTTTTTTCAGCTCTATGTAGTTTATGGCCTTTCTCGGATAGCTTGGTGGAAAACTAAAACAGCTTAGAAGCATTGGAAAAAATAGTCCACAATCGGTCCCACCGTCAAATCAGACAAATACTTGCATTCGTAAGTAGTATAATGTACACAACGTTTGAAAACTGCTGTGACGAACATGAATAATACAACTATACAAGATGAACTTGTCAACCCAACGTTCCTCTAACTCTGAGCGATGCAAAATCAAACCTTGCACAGTGTTGAGAGCAGCATTTAATCGTTTAATCACTT
Source organism: Pilophorus perplexus (assembly GCA_955831195.1). NCBI lineage: Eukaryota > Metazoa > Arthropoda > Insecta > Hemiptera > Miridae > Pilophorus > Pilophorus perplexus. The sequence goes on from OY037013.1 coordinate 20,335,768, forward strand.
CAGGCATTCTTTCCAGCAGCACAGTTGAGCTGGCGCTGACATAAAAAGGCTAAACGATGCACCGCTGCCTTTTCTTCCGGTGGGATTTCCTTAGCGTCGAACACGATCATTTTGTGGCTCCCTATCATTTTCCCGACGACCCTGAAAGTCATGTTAGTGCGGTTGACAGTTTTTTTTGTTTTTTTTTCGGCTGTAAGTCTTGATGTGATACTTACGAATAAATGGATCCTGATTGGAATGGTGGTAGTCTGTGGTCGACCGAATAAAAGAGTCCCTGAATGATTTGTCCCAAGTCGCCTCGAAGGAACAGGAGTTGAGCGCAACCTTTGATGCTCCAATTATCCAATACCCCTACGCAAGAACAATAGTGTAAATTTATATACGGGATCTGAAAATTCTTGTGGCATAAAAGTTTGCAGTAAATGCCCTGAACGGGGGTTTGGGGGAATTTGGTGCGTTGAGAGCCAGCAACCGGCCAAACGTTTTGAAGGAGCAGGTGAGGTTGCAAATTTGCTTTCTTTTTAATAGAGACTCCCACAGGAACCACTGTGTGTGGTTGACGCCAGAGCTGCATAGAGGCTGCAGAGCTGCAAAGTGGAGCGCTTGGAGTCACCGCCCTCCTAATCAAGTATTACTCGGACGAGGGGGAGCCCAAGCTGCCACAGGCACGCTACAGAAAGTCTCGACCAACCGTGAAGTGCCACCGGCCGTCCCCTCAGTTGGTGTTGGATTGGAGGTTGTTCGAGGTGATAGTTACCCTCATACGTCAAGAGGGAACTATGTTACCAGCCCGTTCAGCTGGTAGAGTGAGCTAGATCACTCAGCCCCTCTTATGACCTCAGGCAAACAAGTACTCTCACTTGGGGTGAGGGAATCCTGGCTGGGATTATCCATGCCCCTGCAAATGCCAGGAGAGCCCTTCTTAATAACATTACACACACAGGACCTAAGACGAAACCCCACGTTGCCCAGCAGTTCCGCTAATTTGGTGAAGATGGGCAGCACAAGGCAAGCCACAGAATCGCTTGAATTTACAAGGTACGCATACCCAAGGTACCCATTACATGTAAGGGAAATATCTGTTTGTCCTAGATAGAATCAGCAGATCACTGGAGATTCCGAGGTACACATGGGGTAATTAGAGACAGGGGATATAAGAGACATGACAACATAGCCCGCGAAGCCGTATTTTTCTGAAAAGCGCCTAAAGAGGTCGCCGGAGATCTTAGCTAAAGTTTGGTCACTGTTGTTGGTTTGGCTGGAAAAAAATCATTTTGTCTCCTTAAACCCCCTCCTGTCTCTAATTAACCCATCCTCTCCTATTGTTTATTTCACGATAGCGAGTATCATGTTGCCACCGAGGGCATTAGATAAAATGGGGCAATGCAAGGATTGGATATGTGGTCTAATGAAATTTGTTACGCACCAACAGCTTCAAATAGGAACGACAGTTTAGCATCCCTGGCGATTTTGTGCCATCGAATCACGTGGTCCACGGAGCCAATTAGGATTCTTCTGTAGTCTTGCGGTTCCGGCTGTGTAAAAACGCCTTTGTCATCATGACAAGACCTCTACGGACTTGTATGCCAGTCAAAACCTGGATGGATTCTTCAGTGTACTTACCTTGTGTTTGCGGCGTTGTTTTTTGGTCGTCACACCAGTACTGGTAGGTTGAAACGGTTCAGCGACCTCCCTAGTTTTGTGCACTTCTTCCGTAAACTTGCTTGCGTTCAAATCCGGCTCATGAGGCTTTCTTGAGGGTCCGGCCGCCGCGGGCTCGGTTTCATCGTTAAAGAAGCTCGTAGTCGGAACGAAATAGTTCTGAACCGGCATTTTAGGTTTGGGCCGGCTGTAGGGCGTGTTGGGGGTTGCGTTAACGTAGGAATGGTTTGTCATTCGTTCATCAAGTTGGGGTTTCGTCGAATGGGAGGCTTCAGTGGAAAAACCTCGCGTAGGACCCAAGTTGACATAGTCTGTGGTTTCCGTGAACTGTCGGTATCCTTTCCTGAAAGAAAAGTTGAATACTAAATTAACAGACAAACTCTAAACAGTCAAGAAAAAAGTTAACCACTGAAGGAAAATAAAAACCACCAAACTACAATGACAAACTCACCTTTTTCTTTTTCTTATTTTATTTTTTATTTTTTTTTACAAAAATTAATTGACTGAAAATAATATGTTGAAGCGGCTTGCCAACGATCTCCCCGCGAGACTGGTCACGACGCTCCAGGGGTGTAACGTCCTGGAAGGGGGCCAGGGAGGTGCGCTCTCGACTCAGCTATCTCTCCTGCCGAGTACTTTGAGGGTAACAGATCTTCCAGCTTTGGCCATTGCCGAACGCTCGGCGGTATCCAGCCCATCAGAGTCTTGTCGTTTCCAGCCTTTATTACAGGTCGGTATTGCTGCCCACCCATCGCCGTCCTATTCGTCCTCATTATCTTCGAATTCTGACTGGCTTGCCAATGGCTCCTCGCAGTCATCTTTCTCTTCAGGGATTGGCCCCTTAATAATCGACAATAGTAGAGACCCAACAGGAGGTTCGATGGGAGTACCCAAAGCAGGCTTGTTCTGATCGTCGCTCTGAGGATCACCTTGTAGTGTATGGAGAACTGAAAAGGGCCGAAAAGGTTGCTATGCCTGCCGCCGAGAGGACTAAATCAATGATTCAGTACAGACCATGTCATGGTCTTCACCGTGGTGCTGCGTTCGACCATCATCGATTTAGTCCTTTTGGGGCAACCTTGACGGCCCTATTCACTTCTCCATACAGGTCTTTTTCGGAGTTTTCATATGGCCCTCATGTCAATTTACGTTGCTACCCTCTTCTTCCACTAAAAGAGTTGTTCCTTCACAGAAGTGCTGCAGAATACGACCCGACGTCTTACCAGGTCAATCAACACATGTGACGCTTCCTATTCACTGCCTTCTTTGAGCCATCGCCTCGCTTTCGTACCATTTCGCCGCCACCAGTCTGTAGGTTGGAAGTCGGAAAACCTGTCCTCATTGAGTCTGGAAAGACAAGCCACCATGATGCCTCTCGTGCTTGCCGGTTTACCTGACTTCGCACCACTTTTAAGAGCCGGTTCTGCTTTTCTGATATACCCGCAAATGACTTAGAAGCCTCGACATCTTCTGAAAATACTCGCACCTATAGGGCATACTTCGCCCAAAAGCGGTTCAGCAAATCTCGCGTGCTCACCACAAATTAAGGGTACAGGGGGAAAAGGGACTCAAAAATACAGAAATGTTCAGGAACGCAAAAATAATAAACTCGTGGTAAGTAGTCTTTTCAAGTTTAATTGTTATTACATTTGGGGTTATTAGGTGAAAATGTATAATGATAAAATCATTAATAATAATAAAAATCATTTAACATGAATAGTCATTCCGTAGCACGAGTTGATGAATTTTCTTTTTGCGTTCCTAACATTTTTGCATTGTGGAGTCTTACCCTTATTCCCCGTACCCTTCAAATGATAACGAGATACCTACTGTTCAAAAAGGAAAAGATACCACCGAACTTGAATGACTTTACTCAACTCCGTGTTCATGCACTTTTACGAACTATTTAAAAATACGAACCGGCATGCTTAGTGACGGTTTACTTAGCTGACTCAAAACCTACCATGAAATTCTGGAATTCATCTTGACCTGATTTCCTTCAAAACTTCAAATAATCGCCAAATTCAGTTGATATAAGTACTAACCTAATTTTAATCAATTTTCCCCTCAACATTAAGAACCTAGTTGTACAGAGCAAAATTTGCTGGAATTTAATAGAAACAAGTCCCTCCTTGATAAGTGATGAAATTGTACCAATAGAGAAGTTTTCACAAAGAAGAGATCCAGTGCAGTCAGTTGAAGAGAGTTCTGCTCTTTTGGATCGATTTATAACGGATTTAAACAACTCAATGTCCTCCTCATCATGAAGAAATGTGCCCTGTATCTCTTCTTTGTGACAACTTCTCTGCTGGACAATTATTGACAATTGTTAGGGATGGGTATCGACCAAGTAATAATCGCGTAATGTAATTGACAACAGTTACTATTATAATAATTATTATAGTATAATTTCACCTGTATTAATCGGTTCCTTTAAATTGATTATTTTTAAACAGGTAGGGAAATTATTGGATACAATAGATAAGGAAAACAATAATATTCCTTTTTTTATTTTATAATATATTATATCATGGAAGAAATATTATATAATATCATGATATAATATAATATCATGATATTATATATTATATAGCTTATTGGCCCTGTCGCTAGTCAGCCGGCTTCTCTGCTCCCCCAGAATGTGGCCTGCTTCAGAAAAAAAAAAGTTTTGAAGGAACTGAGGTGGTTATCGCTAGCACATACTATGCAATATATGCAAATTTACAGTTGAAGATCGCCATAAGATATTTTCGGCGATATTCAATATGAGGCATTGTTTTATTAAACGTTAGGTATGTCTTAATTCAGTGAATTAAATTCACTTTAGAATCAGATTAAAGATTCTATTATTTCGACTGATTTGTCTCGGTGGAAGAAAAAAGTTTGATGCAAAAGGTTGTTGCAAAGTACCTAAGCTATTATCCAATTAATTGAACCCTACGGACATTTAATGAAATAATTAATTATTACGATTAATCGATAGGTACCCATCCCTAACAATTTCCCAACTTCCTATTAAGAGACGGAAATGCTCAGACAGTCTAGTGGAATCGGAAATGTTTTAGTTTTGTCCGCTTCAAAATATAGGTTGATTGGCAGTGGTTTACAACTTCCAACTATGTACCTAAAGATGGAACGAATGACGTCAATGGGGCTTGAGAACGGCTCTTCACAGTGAGTCGAGCTTTTGTTTTCTATTTTATTTTGGACATAAACGAACCCTGTGAAATCTAATTCGCAGCGTTTTTCGCACTTACGAATGAGAGGGCAGACCTTCAAAATGACGTCACCCACCCGTTCCGACCCCCTCCTTTTTTAACATTAAAATTGCTGAAATTTTCACTATCAGACCCCACAATGTTGCACGTTTGTCGAAAGCGCTCATCATGATCTACCATTTAGAAATGTGAATTAATCAACCGTCTTATCCCCTTGATGCCATCGATTAATTGTCATGGAATGTGTCTGCAGTAGGTATGTATTAGGACATCAGTGAAGTGATGTCAGGTTTGTTCCAGGTCTGACTGCGTCTGTCGACAGAAGTTGGACAGCTGTCGACAGAACCCGACCGCACATACTCGAGCTATCGGTTTTCGTCCAACTTACGATCGACCTGGAACAGCAGTTTCTAAACTGCGCATGTCTCCGTCGATTTCTGTTAACAGTCCGTCAAAGCTGGAACAAACCTGTCATATAATAAATGATGTCATATTATGACGAGCACTCACGATCCGAGGAGTTGAAGAGCTCTTGTCCAGTCAATTCAATGAACGCAAAAAAAAAAAAATATAAAATATTTTTAAACAATATTATACTCGCCTCCTTGTTCTTAGGCTGAAGTCAAGGATTTTTTATGTGTTGACCTTAAGTAGTTTTTTGCGTTCATTGAATTGACTGACAAAAGTGTCATGATGTTCAGAGCCCTTCAACCACTCCGATCGTGAGAAGAGATAAAGATAAAGGGTCGATACCTACAAGTTAAACACTCCGCAAGGTTTTGAATGAGGTGGGGGTATACTATAGTGATGGCCTTTTAAAAATCCCCAGGATTCGCAAAAGGTATGTTAGAAAGTGTTCAGAACGTTTTGTCAGACTGTGCATCGTGTGGTAATCAGATCTTTATCATTGTATAAATCATTTGGCCCCCTCATCATCAATAACAGTGGGTTCGGGCATCAGACCATATATTATCAGTGAAATGACACGCCAGTTTTCCGAATAAATAGCTGAGATGGGGCAGCAGATAATTGAGAAGTCTTATGATAATCCCACACATACAATCATAGACAGCGATAGATGTTGCTCACCAATGCCAAATGGTTTCAGGTAAGTTTTGGGAAGAATTTAATTCAATTATTTCACACATCGTATTGCTACTGAAGACTACGATTTTAGGAAAGCCCGGTGAGTGTTCCGGATTTTTTGTGGAAACTGCTTACCACCTTGAATCTCACCGTGGCTCTCTGGGGAGACAACTCGACATTTTCACTAGCTGTCACGAACGAGATGGTTTTCGTGGCGCCTGTCGTTCATTTCGATTCCACAGTTGACTTGCGGAATTACTCGCGCACTGTGATCGTCCTGGCGCTCGGATCGCCCTCTTCAATCATTTCAGTACCGTACTTTTACCCAGTTCCTAAGAGGAGGGTTTTGTTCCTCACTAACAGCTTTGACAATGATGCAGCCGTGCAAGGTGTAAGTTATTTTTCTGTCAAAGTTTAGTAGTTTAGAGAAAATAAGGGAAATTTATGAGAATTAAATTTGCAGTCTCATTGGGTTAAACAGCTCTACACTTACAAACACACCAGATTTGTATGGTTAAATAGTGTCTCTACGAGACGTGAAATGTATACGATCAATCATGAAGGATCACTACGTGCAATCGACAATGATGAGGTTTACACTTTATTTGAGGTGAATTGAAAACTCACTTGAGAATTTACACTGATGGTATCTAATGCATTGGCAACCATTAAATTTTAATGATAATGACGCCTTCTAGGACTCAAAACCACAGAGAATACCCAACTTCCATGGGAGAGAGATCACTGTAACCGTCACCAACTTTTCAGTCTACACGCATGTAACACCCGGCAAAGAAACAAGTGAGACTGCAACTGTCAGGCGTGTTTCATGTGGAATAGCTGAAATGTAGAGTTTTACTTTCCTCAGACTACACAGATGGGGTTCAGCTTATTGTATTTGATAATGCCTGCCAATTGATGAACTTGAAACCTAAATATCTGATGGACAAGGATTATGGAAGTTTCGAAAATGGGACATTCACTCAAGGGATGCAGAGGGACGTGATAGAAATGAAAACTGAAGTACTTGCAGCAGGAGCTTATTTTAAACCCGGCGCGATTGGCCTGATAGAGATGGACGAGCCCTGGGGGTTCATTTGTGTAAGGTCTGTACAGTGTGTAAAGAGAAGTAGCAACACTGCTAGAAGTTCCCCTAGCTCGACCTTTTGTGCAGGTATCTGGTACCTCGACCAAAAGAACTGCATTCAGTCGGGCTCGTCATGATCCACGTTTTTTCAATGACAACCTGGCTTGCAACGCTAGGATCTGTTTTGGTTGTGACTGGGATTTTGCGCACTATTGCAAAGGATAAACAAATTGCAGCATTTAAAAGTGAGCAACAAAATTCGAAATAGTTGAGAGTTATGATTTTGAAAAGAGTGCGATAGAGTATAGTACCAATTAATTTGCTAAGTCTTCAAGAAATTTGAGTGGCTTTCAGATTATTCCACCGTTACTAACGCCTTCTTGATGGTGGTTTTCCAATTACTCCAAATACGACATCCAAGACGGGCGGAATACGTTGGATGTTTCCTCCCACTGCTTTTGTCATGGGGATGGGTAGGATTTTTGTTGACGACTGCCTACAACAGCGAGCTAGCAGCTTCCTTCACTCAACCGCGTTATTCGACTAAGATACAAACGGAAGCCCAGTTTGTCGAGCAGGGTTACTCGTGGGGGACACAGGAGGATGATGCATGGGGATTGTTGTTAGACGTGGTAAGTGTTTTTGTTCTCAGCTGACATAAGAATGATGAGAATACTGATTTTTTCCTTGAGGATAGATATGAACGCATTCAGAAGGCGTTACATCTCATTTTACGCGTATTTCAGGATAATCCAACCACCAAAACTTGGGTGTATGACTACCGGGTGGTGGAAAAACCAGGCGACCGGGAGAGGAAACTTCGACTTGGTGAAAAATACATTCTGCTAGGTTTCACTTACGGCGGCTCATTCTTCTTCCGAGACAAAGACAAACCTCCAGACGATTTGACATACAGCTATGAGATTGCCGACAACTGCGTTAAAGAGATGTACTCGGGGTAGGTTGAGTTGTTTGATACCGTAAAAAGAAAATGTAGGTAAGATAACCTGCTACAAGCGCCGTGGGATAACAAGTAGGCTCCAGCAAAATCCTCTTCCTGAACACAGAACATTACCTAAATGTTATGAAATTTTCATAACTCACACAATACAAAATGTAATACAAAACATATTTCAGGACAATGTTTCCTCCAGGCTCACCTTACCTCAAAGGTTTAAATTTGATCAAGAGCCGCCTACTAGCAGCTGGGATCTTACAGATGGAGGAACATGAAATCATGATGCAGCGCCCGCTAATTAGTCGTCAACTTCCAAAAGACGTTTGCACCACGAGTAAAGATATCCGCGTATGGGCAGCTTACTCGAAGCTCTCTTTGTCAGTAAGTTACTATCGGCTCCTGGAAATTCCGTTTTTTAATAAATCTTCCCTAGAATCATTCCCTCCTCAGAGTATCGGTAAAAAGTTACAACAACGGATTGACTTATGAGAAATTGCGTCTCCATCCCAGGCCTCGGAAATCCCAGATGAATTAAACATTTAAAATGTGTAGATTTGTTTGTTAGTGACTTAAATCTACTCATTGCCGGGAGCGTTGCATGCTGTTGATAACATCTCTTAAAAATTTAATTACGTTCAGGTACAGTGTAAAAAGAACCAAAAACTATCGATTCGTCTTGACATCTCCGGAGCTAATCCATTATTTCGCCAAAGCATGCATGTCTGACGCTAGCAAAGATCCCATATATATCTCGAATTCAGCCCAAACTACTCTGGAATATTATTAGGAAATCTGCCCATGACTTTCAATGCCCCATTTCGTTCCAGACATTCTACGACATTTTCTATATCCTATACATTGGCCATGCCGTTGCAGCATTGGTGTTTATTCATGAAGTAGCGACAAATCGACTCAAGAAACTGCGAAATCCCAAAAACCATAAAGTGGAAGTAAGCCGATTCCATTCAAATAAGATTTTTTCTCAGCAGAGGTACTATGTTTTCCGATGCACACCTCTCTCAAGAAATGTTTCTAGAAATAATCCCATCAGGATTCCATGAAGTGAGACAGGTTTGTATAGCGATGGCCATTTATAAGCTTTAGGGATTGGGAATGCCATTATTATTATTATTACTCTTGTGTATAGTAGACAGGTAGATACAAAACACGTTTATTGTTATAAACAAGTTCAAGTCATTACAATTAATTATTATTACAAAGAATAATATAGTATGTATGTTGGTACCTACAAAAAAGTATATAAAAAATACATGATATGTATGGACGTGTCGTCCGTCAGCCGAGTTTAACTGAAACTGCTGCTCTGATCTCAACCCCAACCCCAATAATTAAATTATAATATAGGTATATTTTAAAATAACGAGTTTCATCAATGATAACTTATCATTGATAAGGGTTGTATCAACCGTCGTACAAGCTCCATTGTTGACAGTAAATTAATGGTAAATTTTTATTCAACAAATAACAAGAAAGGGCTACAAAAGAAATAAAACACTAAATAATAACAAAAGGGAAAGAAACATCACACAGCAAACGGCAGAAAACTAAAGGAGAGCCATGTATGCTGTGAGCACAATGTGACGGACAACTCCTCGTCCCAGAACTGGAGCCCATGCACAGAGTAAAGAGACCAGATAGGGTGCCTCGAAGTCGGGATGCCACAGCCCGGATGTCGGCAGCCGCTCGACATCAACCCATGCGTTGACTGATTCTTCATCGGCGATTCGCTCAATTAATCCTGCCAGCTTTTTCCTTGTTTTTACCTTTCCCACTTGGCAGTGTATTTTGTTTAAGACCTTTATGTAGGCATACATGAACATACTCGTAGGTTTTCTGCCTTATCTTGTTTTTGTAGTTTCTTGGTTTTTTATTGCTTTCCTTCAAACACTCCTATTTCGTGAAACTCGAATGTGGTGTTCCAGATGGCCATAAACGTGGCTAAACTCGCTCTTGCTTATCTGCAGAAGCTGGTAAATATACGAAAAACGAAAGCTTACCGGGGGTCTGTCTGATGATGTTTGTCGAGGAGTCTCAAAGACGAAAATTAACTTTGACTCCCACTCCCCAAAACTCAGGTTTGGGTTGGCAAAAAAGATGATGACAGAAGAAAAAAAAAAAAAAAAAAAAAATCTGCCTATAGTATACAGGTCTGAGATTGGGGATACGTTTGACGTGATAACCTTTCTTTACCAAATATTCCCGCCTTCTGGTTGTTATCTTTGACCTAGTATTTTCAGTTTGTTTACCATAGCTAGTTTTTGAGAAGGTAAATGCGTTCTCAAACAAATGCGTCATGATGTTCAGAGCCCTTAAACCGATCTTGAGGATAGGTAAGGCGATAAAGATGGTTCAATACAAGTTAAACAGAGCGTTCTGGATTTAAGGTGGGGGTACACATGGTTATGGCTCAGTTTGAATTCCTAATTCGCCAGTGAAGGTACATCATGATGAGTTCAGTGGACCCAAGCCTGGTCGCCGTACCTAATGTTGTGTGGAACCTGCTTACCACCTTGAATCTCACCGTGGCTCTCTGGGGAGACAACTCTACATTTTCACTAGCTGTCACGAACGAGATGGTTTTCGCGGCGCCTGTCGTTCACTTCGATTCCACCGTTGACTTACGGAATTACTCGCGCACTGTGATCGTCCTGGCGCTCGGATCGCCCTCATCAATCATTTCAGTACCTTACTTTTACCCAGTTCCTAAGAGGAGGGTTTTGTTCCTCACTAACAGCTTTGAAAATGATGCAGCGGTGCAAGGTGTAAGTTACATTTCTGCCAAAGTTTAGAAGTAGGAGAGAAAAAATTAAAATTTATAAGAATTAATTTGCAGTCGGATTGGGTTGAACAGCTCAACACGTACAAACACACCCGATGTGTATGGTTAAATATGGTCTCAACGAGATTTAAAATGTATACGATCGAATATGAAGGATCACTACGTGCAATAGACCCTGAAGAGATGTACACAATATTTGAGGTAAGTAAATTAAAAAGTGAGAATTTTTAAATAGCTCATTTGAAGCTGATCAGCATCCGAATGAGCTAATCAGCACCGTCGACAATCATGTAATGATAATGCCGCCTTCTAGGACACAAAACTACAGAAAATACCAAACTTTCACGGGAGAGAAATCACAGTAACCGTCAGTAACTTTTCAGTCTACGCACACGCAACACCCGGCAAAGAAACAAGTGAGACTGCAACTATCAGGCGTGTTTCATGTGGAATAGCTGAAATGTAGAGTTTTACATTCCACAGACTACACAGATGGGATTCAAGGTATTGTATTTGATCACGCCTGCCGATCGATGAACTTGAAACCCAAGTATCTAATGAACAAGGGTTATGGAAGTTTCATAAATGGGACATTCACTCAAGGGATGCAGAGGGATGTGATGGAGATGAAAATCGAGGTGCTTCTTGGTGGAGCTTATTTTAAACCTGGGTCTATAGGCCTAGTAGAGATGAACGAGCCCTGGGGGTTTATATGCATAAGGTCTGTAAGTCTGTAATGAGAAGTAGCAACACTGCTAGAAGAACACCCCTAGCTTGACCTTGTTTTGCAGGTATCTGGTACCTCGACCAAAAGAACTGCGTTCCGTCAGGCTCGTCATGATCCACGTTTTTTCTCCAACCATCTGGCTTGTAACGCTTGGGACGGTTATGGTGATGACGGGGATTTTGCACTTGATTGCAAAGTACAGCAGTAATGCAGCATTCAAAAGTGAGATGGAATTTGATGACAAAACTTGTTGCTTTGCTTATAACCCTTCAAGATGAGTAATATCAATATGCAAGTTGTAGTAGAGTGCCTCCTGAATTGCACGACTTTCAGATTACTACAATGTTGCCAACAGTTTCCTGATGGTGGTTTCCCAATTTATACAAATGAGACATCCAAGTCGATGGGAATACGTTGGAAGTTTCCTCCCACTGCTCTTGTCATGGGGATGGGTCGGATTTTTTTTAACGACTGCCTACAACAGCGAGCTAGCAGCTTCCTTCACTCAACCGCGTTATTCGACTAAGATACAAACGGAAGCCCAATTTGTCGCGCAGGGTTTCACGTGGGGCACACAGGAGTCTGATGTATGGTGGTTTTTGTTCGACGTCGTAAGTCTTTGCGCTCACATAGTAATGACCTACTTACGGCATATTTCCTGAACGGTGGACATTCAATTACCAGGTGCTGTACCTCATTTCGCCCTTATTTCAGGATAATCCAACAATCCACACTTGGGTGTATGACCACCAGGTGGTGGAAAAACCAGGAGATCGAGAGAGGAAACTTCGAAATGGTGAAAAATACATTCTGCTGGGATTTACATACAGGGGAGTATTCTTTTACCGAGACAAAGACAAACCTCCAGACGATTTGACTTACAGCTATGAAATTGCCGACAACTGCATTAAAGAGACGTACTCAGGGTAGGTTATCCCGATAGAAAGTTAGCAATACCAATACGAATGTTCTGAATTTTCTCCAGCAGCAAGGGTTATATACCTACCGTGAGGCTCGCATCATCACTCCGTCAAAAAAAAAAGAAAAAAAAAAGGAAACCAGAAACATAAACGATGTTGCAGTATAAACTGCAGTGTTTATACTTCATTAGTGATATATACTTCATAGAAAAAAGAGAATCAATGAAACACAGGCACTGACATCTTGCAGCACGAAAATCACAAAAATGATTTAAAATTATTTCAATCGGCGTGAGAGGAAGCAGGAGATGAATCATTTTTCTATAAATGCTCAACATCGTTGATGTTTCTGGTTTCCTTTTTTTTACGGAGTGATTCCGGGTTCCTTTGTGGAACTCTGAGGAAGGCATACCTAATAAAATGCTAAAGGCTTACTTCGGTCCCGATCATTTGAAGATTATCGTATTGTGTGTCGTTCGCCACTTCATTAACCATTAAGAACCTCCATAGCTTTCCATGAAAATGCAGTTCACCTCCCACCACACAATGTTCAACTACATAATACATTTCAGGACAATGTTCCCTCCAGGCTCACCTTACCTCAAGGGTTTTAATTTGATTGTGAGCCGACTACTTGCGGCGGGGATCATACAAAAAAAGGAACAAGAAATGATGCAAAACCGTCCAATCATCAATAGTCTAGTACCGAAAGGCGTTACCAACATGAGCAAAGACATCCGTGTAACGGCAGCTTACTCCAAGCAGTCTTTGTCGGTGAGTTAAGATTTGAAACACAGACACATGCAGGCCACACTGCAACGGAATCTTTTTAAAAATTCAAGGCGGCAAATTTAAGATGGCATATTTTGTTCCAGATGTTTTACGAGGTTTTCTACGTACTGTTATTCGGTCACACAATTGCAACAGCAGTGTTTATAAATGAACTGGTGACGAATATTATCGAGAAACGGCGACATCTCAAAAACCGCAAAGTGAAATTGAGCCATTTTCACCCATATAGAAATTGACGCGACAAGATACTTCTAGTAGAATTGCAAATATGTTTTCAGCATCGTCATCTTCGCTGCGATTTCTTCTTGTTAGCTTGTTTTGCCTTCTTCTTGCTATCCTTGCTTTCCAAGTTTTTACAGACTCAACTTTTAGCTCGTTTTCTTCATCAGTAGCAACTTTGGTGGAATCAACTTTTAGGTTGTTTCCTTCATTGACAGCAGCTTGTCCTATTCTGGGGTTTCATTTATGGTTTATTATTCTTGGAATAATACACATTTGTAATCGCGAGGGAGGACGAAACTCTGATCAGTCTCAAAATTTGACATGATCCGTTTCAAGAGGTCTATAGACCTTGGAATCTATAGATTCTAAAATCGAAATGTCCGTCTGCCGTCCAGGCCGTTTTGGCCAGTGGATTTTTTTTAAATCTGAAATTTTGACAAAATACTCGGTTTACCATTTAGTTGTGCCCGCAAGGTTTTCAGTCCGATCGCCCAAACCCGCGGGGCGCTATGGGGCCAAATTGGGGCTACGGGAGGGGTTTTTGAAGGTTTTTAGCTATGGGATTGAGTTAGGTGTCGTTTTCGAAGTATTTTTGGACGTAGAATCCATTTTTGGGGGAACCGTAACGATCCAATTTCACTGTGGGGATCTATAGGGCTTTCATGGGACTATAATAGGGATTTTGAAGGATCCTAGGAGGCCAAATATTTTCCGAGTGAAAAAATACTTTTCTTTTATAGACACGGATAATTTTCTTACAAGTAACCTACATCAAAGAATAATAAACCCTTGTGTAAGCAGCGGCTGTGGGTGTTGGCAGCGTTTTCGATTTAGCAGAATTTACTTTTAACTTATTTTCTTCCTCATTAGTTGATTTACCAGAACCTACTTTTAGCTTTTTGTCTTCATCTACAGTGGCATTCACAGAATCTACATGTAATGTACAGCCATCGATTTCGCACTCGTTGAAAGCGCTCTGTCGCACCTTCTCAAAATAGACGTGCAGGCAGTTTGTCACCGTTTCCAAAAAGTGAAAGCCCTTTTATTCCTTACTTACCACATATGTATTTCTATCGTTTTATCGCATAAGAAAAAGTACCGTATGCAATGACATGTTCCGCTTTCGCCAGTAAATTCAGATTTTCATGGTTGTGAAGAAAGGTACCTATGGAACAATCATGGGACATGCAACAGAATTGTTGATTGTTAGCCTTAATAGCATTCTGCGATTCGTGAATCTGTTTCAAACACTCCACCAGCGCGAGCCATTCTCCCAAATGGGTTACGCTCACCTTCAAGTAGGCGTAGGTACCTGTACTTAGGATCTCTGCCTTATCTTGATTTTGTAGTTTCATGGTTTTTTATTGCTTTTTGTGTCTGACGTTTACTGTTTTTTTTTTTTTTTTTTTTTGCTTTTTTTAAGTTTTACGTTCATTTTATTGTACAATAAACAATTGCCATGCCAGTTCGATTTTCGCAGTACAAACTGATTGATTGACTGAGCAGACACTTCTTCATGTTTGCACTACCGCCAAAGTATGCATACTGAGGTCTGAGATTGGGGATACGTTTGACGTGAGTGATGTGATAACCTTTCTTTACCAAATATTCCCGCCTTCTGGTTCTTATCTTTGGCCAAGTATTTTCAGTTTGTTTACCATAGCTAGTTTTTGCGAAGGTACCTAAAGGCGTTCTCAGACAAATGCGACATGATGTCCAGAGCCCTAAAACCGATCGTGAGTAAAGTAAGGCGATAAAGATGGTTCAATAAAAGTTAAACAGAGCGTTCTGGATTTGAGGTGGGGGTACACATGGTTATGGCTCAGATTGAATTCCTAATTCGCCAGTGAAGGTACATCATGATGAGTTCAGTGGACCCAAGTCTGGTCGCCGTACCTAATGTTGTGTGGAACCTGCTTACCACCTTGAATCTCACCGTGGCTCTCTGGGGAGACAACTCTACATTTTCACTAGCTGTTACGAACAAGATGGTTTTCGTGGCGCCTGTCGTTCATTTCGATTCCACCGTTGACTTGCGGAATTACTCGAGCACTGTGATCGTCCTGGCGCTCGGATCGCCCTCTTCAATCATTTCAGTACCTTACTTTTACCCAGTTCCTAAGAGGAGGGTTTTGTTCCTCACTAACAGCTTTGACAATGATGCAGCCGTGCAAGGTGTAAGTTACTTTTCTTCCAAAGTTTAGTAGTAGGAGAAAAAATGAAAATTTATCAGAATTAATTTGCAGTCGGATTGGGTTGAACAGCTCAACACGTACAAACACACCCGATGTGTATGGTTAAATATGGTCTCAACGAGATTTAAAATGTATACGATCGAATATGAAGGATCACTACGTGCAATTGACCCTGACGAGATGTACACAATATTTGAGGTAGGTAAATTAAAAAGTGACACTTTTCAATTAGCTCATTTGAAAGCTGATCACTGATCAGTGTCACTGATTCAGTGATCAGCATCCGAATGAGCTGATCAGCACCGTTGGCAACCATGTAATGATAATGCCGCCTTCTAGGACACAAAACTACAGAAAATACCAAACTTTCATGGGAGAGAGATCACTGTAGCCGTCACCAACTTTTCAGTCTACTCACACGTAACACCCGGCAAAGAAACAAGTGAGACTACAACTGTCAGGCGTGTTTCATGTGGAATAGCTGAAATGTAGAGTTTTACTTTCCACAGACTACACAGATGGGATTCAAGGTATTGTATTTGATCACGCCTGCCGATCGATGAACTTGAAACCCAAGTATCTAATGACCAAGGATTATGGAAGTTTCGAAAATGGAACATTCACTCAAGGTTTGCAGAGGGATGTGATGGAGATGAAAATCGAGGTGCTTCTTGGTGGAGCTTATTTTAAACCTGGGTCTATAGGCCTAGTAGAGATGAACGAGCCCTGGGGGTTTATATGCATAAGGTTTGTACAGTCTGTAAAGAGAAGCGGCGACATTGCTCGACATTCCCCAAGCAATAACGTTTTTTTTTTTGTTGCAGGTATCTGGTACCTCGGCCAAAAGAACTACATTCCGTCAGGCTCGTCTTGATCCATGTTTTTTCGCCAACCATCTGGCTTGTAACGCTTGGGACGGTTATGGTGGTGACGGGAATTTCGCACTTGATTGCAAAGTACAGCAGTAATGCAGCATTCAAAAGTGAGATGAAATTCGATTTCATGAAGAAACTTGTCGCTTTGCTTATAACCCTTCAAGATGAGTAGGGTTCAATATGCAAGTTGTAGTCGGGTGCCTCCTGAATTTGCAAAGCTCTCAGGAACTTGATACGACTTTCAGATTACTGCAATGTTGCCAACAGTTTCCTGATGGTGGTTTCCCAATTTATACAAATGAAACATCCAAGTCGATGGGAATACGTTGGAAGTTTCCTCCCACTGCTCTTGTCATGGGGATGGGTCGGATTTTTTTTAACGACTGCCTACAACAGCGAGCTAGCAGCTTCCTTCACTCAACCGCGTTATTCGACTAAGATACAAACAGAAGCCCAGTTTGTCGCGCAAGGTTTCACGTGGGGGACACAGGAGGATGATGTGTGGTGGTATTTGTTCAACGTCGTAAGTCTTTGTGCTCACATAGTAATGACGTACTTACTGCATATTTCCTGAACGGTGGACATTCAATTACCAGGTGCTGTATCTCATTTCGCCCTTATTTCAGGATAATCCAACAATCCACACTTGGGTGTATGACCACCAGGTGGTGGAAAAACCAGGAGATCGAGAGAGGAAACTTCGAAATGGTGAAAAATACATTCTGCTGGGATTTACATACAGAGGAGTCTTCTATTACCGAGATAAAGACAAACCGCCAGAAGATTTGACTTACAGCTATGAAATTGCCGACAACTGCGTTAAAGAGACGTACTCGGGGTAGGTTATCCCGATAAAAACTCAGCAATACCAATACGAATGTTCTGGATTTTATTGCGCCTTACTCAGGGCGCAGCAAGGGTCACCGTGAGGCTTGCATCATCATAGAAAAAAGAGAATCAATGGAACCCTGGCACTGACAGCTTGCAGCACGAAAATCACTACAAAAATGATTTAATGCTGAACATCGTTGGTTTCTCGTTTCCTTTTTTTTTTTTTTTTTTTTTTTGACGGAGTGATTCCGGGTTCCTTTGCGGAACTCTGAGGAAGGCATAATAAAATGCCAAAAGCTTGTCTGACTTCGCTCCCAATCATTAGAAGATTATCGTATTGTGGGTTGTTCGCCACTAAGAACCTCCGGAGTTTTCCATGAAAATGCAGTTCACCTCCCACCACACAATGTTCAAGTACAAAACACATTTCAGGACAATGTTTCCTCCAGGCTCACCTTACCTCAAGGGTTTAAATTTGATTTTGAGCCGACTACTTGCGGCGGGGATCATACAAAAGAAGGAACATGAAATGATGCACAACCGCCCAATCATCAATAGACTAGTACCGAGAGGCGTTACCACCATGAGCAAAGACATCCGTGTAACGGCAGCTTACACTAAGCAGTCTTTGTCGGTGAGTTATGATTTGAAACACAGGTACATGCAGGCCACACTGCAACGGAATCTTTTAAAAAATGCAAGGCATTAAAATGGCCTTTTTTGTTCCAGATGTTCTACGAGGTTTTCTACGTCCTATTATTCGGTCACACACTTGCAACAGCAGTTTTTATAAATGAACTAGTGACGAATATTATACAGAAACGGCGACATCTCAAAAACCGCAAAGTGAAATTGAGCCATTTTCATCCATATAGAAATTGACGCAATATGATGACATAATTCTAGTAGAAATGCAAATATTTTAGACGCTGTGTGTAGCAATTTTTATTTGCCACCACTTAAGGTGTTGGGAGTGCAATATTTATTAGTTTCCTTGAACCGAAGGGCTGCTTTCATCTTTGAGTTCTCCAGAAGTGGCGTCATCGTCCAGGTTTGCGTCCAACTCAACTGGTTCGTCATTTCCATTTTTGTCTACATCTTCGGCGTTACCTGCATCGTCATCTTCGCTCATTTTCTTCTTTTTAACTTTCTTTTCCTTCTTCTTGCTATCATTGTTTTCACCTTTCGCTGTAGCAGACTCAACTTTTAGCTCGTTTTCTTCATCAGTAGCAACTTTGGTGGAATCAACTTTTAGGTTGTTTCCTTCATTGGCAGCAGCTTGCCCTTGCACCCTTGTGAGACTTGAAGCATCGTTGTATCTTTCAAAAAGTTGTTCTGAATCATCTGCCCCCTCTCTTCCTTCTCTCAATTTCCCTTCATTCTTTTCTGAGGTTTCATTTTTCGATTTTGCAGAATCTACTTTTAACTTGTCTCCTTCCTCAGTGGTTGATTTACCAGATTTGCCAGAATCTACTTGTATCTTTTTGTCTTCATCAGCAGTGGCTTTCACTGAATCTACTTTCAGCTTATTCTCTTCATCAGTAGTCGATTTACCAGAACCTACTTCAAGCTTTTTGTCTTCATCAGCAGTGGCTTTCACCGAATCTACTTTTAGCTCTTTCTCTTCATCAGTAGTTGATTTACCAGAACCTACTTGAAGCTTTTTGTCTTCATCAGCAGTGGCTTTCACCGAATCTACTTTTAGCTCTTTCTCTTCATCAGTAGCAGCTTTACCAGAACCTACTTGAAGCTTTTTGTCTTCATCAGCAGTGGCTTCCACCGAATCTACTTTCAGCTTATTCTCTTCATCGGCAGTCGATTTACCAGAACCTACTTGAAGCTTTTTGTCTTCATCAGCAGTGGCTTTCATCGAATCTACTTTCAGCTTATTCTCCTCATCAGTAGTTGATTTACCAGAACCTACTTGAAGCTTTTTGTCTTCATCTGCAGTGACTTTCACTGAATCTACTTTCACCTTGGTTTCTTCCTCAGTAGTATCATTACCAGAATCTCTTTTCAACTGGTTGTCCACATCAGTAGCAGCTTTACCAGAACCAACTGTTAGCTTTTTACCTTCACTGCCAGCAGACTGTATGGAATCTACTTTTAGTTTGTTGTCTTCATTAGTAGCTTTACCGGGATCAACTTCATCGACAGCAGCTTTCGTGGAATCTACTTTTAACTCGTTTTCCTCATTAGGAGGACTTCCAGAAGTTGATTGTACAGGTTTATTTGACTTTGATCTACTGCTCGCCACGTCAACATCACTCACCCGAATAGAGGGAGGAACTTCGTTGGGATTCCATTCTTCTCTACTCTTGGCAAGCTTGACGTCAGAGGGCTGCCCACTTTTGGACTCATAAGTATTGGGTTCAGCATGGTCTGCAGGACCAGCACCCACTTCCAAGACCGTTTCAGACACGAGATCCTTGATTTCACCATGGGTATTATCATGATGGGTTTCTTCAACAATCTGAGGTCTTGGGGTTGACTCGTCTTGGGATTCCCGATTTTTAATTTCTCCTGACCTTCTAACTTGGGGTGCGCTTCGGTCCATGACGTCAGAAGGAGGTTGCGGAAGTGGCTTCAAACCATCAAGACTCAAGGGATCAGTGCCGTATACCCCTGCTGATTCTGTAGTAATCTTTGGTTCTACATTGGCCTCGGCCGGTTTTTTGGGAGATGTTGAAGATGTTTTGGAGCTTCGAGAACCAATCTGTCCAGATTTTTGTTCTTGGATGTTTTCGAGTTTTTGATCACTCTTGATGCTTCCTCGAGGTGACTCAGTAGGCAGCACAAATGTTCCAATGCCGTCTGCCGAGTTGTTCGATCGCTTCTTTTCGCTACTTAAAGAGGGCTTTCTCACACTTACAACAACCAGCTCAGGGTTTTCGGTAACATCACTTGAAGGCTTTCGCTCCCTTACCTTGAAGCTTGTCTTGTGAAGGCTAGACCCACTGAGATGCTTGCTCAGGCTTTTGGCTCTGCTTTGGGGAGTTATTTCCGGAGGGAAGGTGCTCTGATAAATTTTTGCTTTTTCTTCAGTGGGAAGCGTTGTGCTCCCATTTGGCGCTGGGATCTTTTTGGAGCCCGAAAACTGAGGTTCGACGGATTGTCTCTTAGGAAGGGTTTCCGGTTGAACAGATTTCGAATTTTTTCTGTTACTCCCATTCAAAGACAATTCTCCTGATGGCCGTCGGGATTTTTTATTCTTATCTGACGATGAAAAATTACCGTAGCTTGAATGCGAGTCTATGCTTATGGAGATGTTGACATTGGTCACTTGAGGCCCCTCTTTCGACACGCTAACATCCTTTCTGGTTTTCGTCGTATCTTTCTCAGCAACACTTTTCTTCTCAGGGCTCCCCCGGACACTAGCAGATCCCTGAGATTTGATCTCAGAACCGCCTCTTTTTTGGGATATGACGAGCGTAAGATCTTCGCCTTTGGATATCTCTCCGATCGATCCTCTCTTCAACGGCACCTGCGGAGTTTTGCTGGAAGACAAGGAGTAGTCTTTGTCGTTCATTTTGAGTAGAGACCAAAGCTTTTTCACTGGCTCCTCAGGGTAAACGTTAGCATTATATTCCTTTTCCCCTGAAAACGCCATGAAAATGAGTGATTTTTCAAATAACTATATTTTTCCAAGGGTAGGCACAAATCACACAAGCCTCGTGCTCGCTAGGAGGGTCAATGACGTATCGAAAAAAAAAGTATATAGAATGAAAGAATGGGAGCATTCAGAGCTAAGGGATGGACCGATGCATTTGTTTTTCAAAACTACAATCCCAACCCCAATGTCATCCTCACTTTCTCCTCCTACTAATTAACTATGATGACCACTTTGTTCTGAATGAGAGGGCTGCCATACTTTTGCGCTAGTCCGACCAAATCCGGCCCCAAAGTTGTTTCGTTTGCGCGAACGGGTGATGCCGTATTACTGACGTTAGCGCTAACGTCCTGCTCCACCTCCTATCAAACGCACGTGTATAAACCAGGTAGTGGGCGATTCCAACAAAAGTGGCCAAATTGATGTCCGGGTGTTTTTTACCGTTATCGTTCGGAGTTTTTTCTTATGTTTAAGGACAATCTTTCCAAGACCGGACCTCTTTTTTCCCGGCATTCTACAGTTAGCACGCTCAGGAAAAATAAAAAACATAAGCGAATTCTCATTCCCCTCACGTGTCCCCAGACAAGGTTTACCCCTTCTCACTGTCACTGCAGCCTTAAATTTCAGTGTATAAAAAAGGTGAAAGCTCCTAGGTTTCATCCCGTAGTGTACTAACCTATCATTACTTCCTAAATTTTAAGAGCATTCCATGGATAAAGGTAACAAAACAAATATCTTGTCCATGGGGGTTCCTATCATTCCCCTGGGGAGTTGGTTCAGGGGCTGCAAAGGATTCCAGGCAAGAAAAGGCCTGAACAACTTTCAAAATACTCCAGCACCATCGAATTATGAGAACAATATACGCCAACATCCCGCCATAACCTGCTTCCAATAGGTACATCACCAAAATTGGTCTCACCCAGGTAGTGCTGACAGCTCAACCAGCAGGTTCGCGCAATGGTAGGCATTCGATGGTTTAGCGCAAATGTATGGTGGGATTAGGGGTATTGGTGCAAGTGTACGACACAGGAATGAGAGCCAGGAGGGTAGATGTCCCGTCATCTTAGCAAGTACGAGGCCTCTGCGTTCTGTGCTTACCATAAGTGAGATTGAGTGCAAGATACGGAAATGGGTGACGTCGCAAGCGTAATTGGTCCCTGCTCACCACATTTTCTTGTCGGGATTTTGAGTTTATTTTTTTCATCAAACAAATATTGCTAAATATTTAATATGTTCGATTGATTTAAGTGTGTAATGCCTAGAAACTGGATGAAACCATGTTCGATGTTTTTGTTGGGATTTGCTATCAAATCGTCCTGGGGCTGTGGATTGCAATGCGCGGTGTGTCCTTTATTTCTCTCAGACGTCTCCTTCAACCGGTTGGCTTCTGAATTGCTCTTCATCTTGTTTAGCTTCCTGCATGGCTCGGACTATGTCTAAAAGCGTGGCATTGTCGAAACCATGGTGGCCGATCCCACTGGAGCCGTCTTGGTTGGGATCGGGGGCTGGGTCCTTGGATGGATTGAGATCACGGCGTGATTTATCGCTTGGTTTTTTATTCTGGGAGGTTCTGGTCCCACGATGGGAGGATTTCTTGCTGGAGGATCTTTTCAGATGGGTTCTGGATGTTCTGGTCTTGTGTGAACTATGACTCCGCGCGGAACCAACTTCAGAATTAGGTTTCCCACTCCGCTTCCGTCGTGTATCTTTGCGATTTTTATGACTTCGTCTTGTTTGAGATGTGGTATCAGTTGAGCTTGTTTGTCTTTTGAAAATAAGCGAATGGTTCGACTTTTCAGTGAAATCACTTGAACCATCGGGCGTTTCAGAGTGTAAGTCAATATCGGAAACACTTGTGGGATAATCTGAAGGTGGCTCCGTGAGATTTTCTATTTTCACTTTCTGCCTGGGTTCTGGGAAGTAACTGCCCGCATCGACTTCACTGCTACTTGAACGGTTGATGGCATCAGCCTGTTTGGTTTTTAAAGTCTTGGACGATCTAGATGGCTTTGGCTCTGCTGGGACGATGGACTTGTTGTCGTCTTGGATGTAAGGAGCATCAGTTGGAGCAGTTACTGCTCCAGAATAATGCCCGGTCTGCTCCACAGCAACGTTCTGGCGTGGCGTTGAGAGTTCCTGATTTTTAAACCGCTCCAACATCATGTGCAATTCTTTGGACGGCACTCGCCCTACTGGCAGTTTCTCGTATCTTTCTCTAGAGATCCAATCTCGATTCTGGTGAGGGGGAATCAACATACTGCCGGATTCATCATCATTTTCATCTTCCTTCATCATCAATTTAACTTCGTCAATGTGGTCTTGCAGTGTGCGGGCGTCCGTTTTATGCTGGCGGACAATAGACTTTTTCACAGTTCGTTTCTTCTTTCCGTCCTCGCTGGTCTTGAAAATTTCTGGATCTTTCCTGGTGAATTCGGGAAATTCGGGTGGGGCTTTGACAACGTTGTCTTCATTTTTTGACGATATGATTCTAAGAACTTGGTCAGCGGCTACTCCGATCGGAGATTCGGAAGAAATAACTGTGTCATGTTCAGTTGAGAGCAAGTGGCTTTGATCGTTCAATTTGAGCAGAGACCAAACCTTTGAAACGGGGTCGTCCGGATAGAGGTGAGCTAAGAACTCTTTACTGCCTAAAAATTGACAGGAATCGAACTGTCGGGTGAGGCTACAATGTGTGATGTCAGTATGGTGTACGTACTAACCGCTTTTAGTTCTCATTCGCACTGAAACCATCCGGTCGGAAGTCTTTTCGTTCAGTTGAATGACCTTCGCGCTGTGTTTCCTCTTGGGGCTCGACTCCACTCTGAAAAAAAAAAAAAAAAAATTACGAATGTGAATTACGCTTACAGCATTTTCACCCAATTCGCAAACGACTCACGCTGGCTCTGGACTGGCGACTGGCTCTTGGCCTTTGGGATGGCCCATATAGGTGAAATGTTGCCACTTGGCGTTAGGGTCGATGACGTTCACCGGGACGATCGGGTCGGGCGGGATGGGCGCCTCGTTAGGGCCGACCAACAAGGTGGCTGCAGGCTGCCTGGGCACCGGCATGGGTGACGGTGAATGAGAACTCCTCTCGTACGACTTCTTCTTGAATTCAAGAACTTTTTCATTGTTGATGGCACTTTCCGTGAATTTTTCACGGTATTCAGTCTCTCCTTGTACTTTAGTGAGTTTAACAGCTGAAAACATGCACTTACCGTTTAAAATACCTCTCACTAAGTACAAAACCAACACAATTTTAATACAGAATATGTTTTATTTTACGAAGATTAATAAAAATATTATTACATCCCAAAGGTTCTTCCTTGGTCTGTTCCTGGTGAGCACAGGGTTCACAGGGTTGCTTAGCGCAGTTGCACGGGTGGGGGTGATGAACCTGCGATGTAATTAAGCGTCGTTAAAATCAATTAAATATAATGAACATCTCAGGTATGACGGTAACTTACTGGGCACGATGTTGGTATCACTGGAGGAACAGCGCCATCTTTTCTTCCTTTCACTTCACTTGGTGTCATTTGAATTGTGATAGGGGCCTCGTTGTAGGTGATATTCTGTAAAAGGGCAGAGATAGTAGGCGCCGAAATACCTCAACAGAAGCTAGTGTCATACAAAGATTGTACCGTCACGTGTGTCGTTGGAGGAGGAGGAGGAGTTTGATCGGGTTGAGGCAGAGAAGGTTGATAGGTTGGACTGATCCCTGGCATTAACGTGAGGCTTGTTTGTGTTTGAGATGTCTTCGGGAAGGTAAAGTTGTTGAACTGCTTAGAAGGTGGTCCCAATGGTAAAGGTCTAACGTCTGTGGTAGTGTTGGAAGTTGACGGGAAAGGGGGTCTTGGCAAGCCGAAACCGTCCTTCGGTTCACCGGAATGACGATCTAGACGCTGGGCGCTGTGACCCGGAGACGAGCCCCGGAAAAGTTCTTTGAAATCCTTCCCCGGATCAGTTCCCTGAAACAAATTGCGGCGATATGATGCAAAGCTGGCAACCTTCTGAGGAATTGAAAAATGATTGGGTGAAGGAGCACCTCTTGATTGGAAGGGCCAGGAAGGACCGGATCTTGAGTGGAAGAACCGGGTGAAGCAGGCTCTGCTGAAGGTGGCGCAACCCCAGGCACATCCCCAGAAATAGCTCCACCGCCAATCTGACTTGCAGGAGGACTGATAGCAGTTGGATTTTCCAGAGGTCCTGAAGGTTCTGGCTGTTTAGCATCTCCTGCATCAGCAGTTCCCTTGGTCGCAGGAGTGCCTTCGTTGTGAGGATCCAACATGGTTGGTTCTGTTGCAGAACCGGATGGAACTGCAGGATGACCATCGCTTTTTCGAGCCGAAGAATCCGCCAATGCGACGCCCTTAGAAGGTCTGCTGGGCGTTTTCTTCAACGAGTTCCTCCTCTTCGACGAGCTTGATTCAATGCCAGACGAAGCGCCTGAACCTTTGGTGCTCCTTTTCTGATCATCAGCAGGTCCAGGCCTACACACGGGCGCTGATTTTTTAGCAGCCATTTTCAAACTGTCAAGCGAAGTTGGGACGCTTGAAGACGCCCGTTTGTCAACTGATTTTGTACCCTGAGGGAGTACTGGCCTCTTATCAGGATCATCAGCAAAATTTATTCTACGCTTGTCTTTCACCTGAATATAGAAACTTGATTTGAACCTTAATTTGAATAGATTACAAACAACACGAAGGAGAGAATGATACTACCTTGAAAATAACTCCTTCTGGGTGATCTCCTTTGAGCTCTGTAGGGAAATAGCCGTCCTCAAGATCGCGGAAAAATTCTTCAACAGAAGGTGAGTCGTACTTTCTGAAGGGGTTATTCTCGAGTTGTATACCATCGGCGTACAACGTCAAGTTCAACAACTGCGCCATCTACAACCTCAAAACATGTATACCATAGCGATACGGGAAACAAAAACCAGTTGAGGGGTGGATCAAGAATGGATTCATAGGGAGGGCATCCTCAATCCGTTCCTGATTTCGATTGTTCACCAGCGTTCCTTACCTTGAATTCTGCAGTGTTCCCCTTCCTGACGATTTGGGGTCCAGCGTTGCCGAGATTCAATTCTTCAACTACCAGGAACACTTTATCAAAATCCGGAGTGTAGTGTATATTCGATTTCCTGACCCTAATAGAACCAATAATAATTAACGATTGCTTTATTTAGGATATCAAATGATCGAGCAGTTCTCACCATAAGCTGTTTGGATCTTTTTCGTCAAGAGCATCTTCTTTAATCCATACCAAACCGTAGTCCCCAAAGAATTTCTAAACCAGTACTGATGTTTAAAAGTGCTTCAAAGGCAACAAAAAGTAGTGCACATTAATAAAAACTAGAACCTCCATTTCCTCAAGTTTTTGTGCAAGTGTTGCAACTTCATTAGTCAGCACGTCACGCTTGGATCGTGATTTTGTGGCAAAGTCAGTAGCCTCATCTTTGAGAGATTCGTCCACAGGCAGACCTACTTCTTCAAGTTCCCGGCGGCGTTCTGCCAGAGCGATCTGCATCAACGCTTCAGTCAGATGAAATTAAATTTAAACGATTGTGGAATATCTGGGTGGCACTTGCTCTGTTCTGGAGAGTCAGGATCTCTCTGTCTTTTTCCCGCAACGTCCCCGTGGCTTTTTTCAAGTCGTCCTTCAAAAGGTACAGTTGCTGCTCCATGTTGGTCAGCCTCTGAGACAGCAACTGGGCGAGGCTGCTGTTTTCGAGGTCATCTCGAGAGAATCCTGATGAGAGTGAAAACTTGAGGGCCACGAATTCAGTCCGTAAAGGAGATCATTTCTGGGAACTTACTGCGTCCCTGATGAGGAACAGAGGCTTTGCTGGTACTCATAACTCAAGTCCTGATGTGAGGCCGATGCGGGAAACTTTCAGTGATTCAAGACAAATTATATCTGGCATTATCCCTCACCTCAATAGGGTGGAATTTTGTACTCGAGGGGTGAAATCCAAAATAAGACGAACCAGAAGAAATTTTAAAATGAATGGAATGATGATGCAATTAAAACACTATACGTGATGGTTTTTTTAAATCCATGGAGATAATGTCGTGGCTGTCTAGCAACAACTTCACGTTCCTCACAAGAGGATAATAATAATAATATTATTATCCTCCTTTACGTTCCTTACATGGAACTGTACACTTGGATTGAGGAATAATCGGCGCGGAATTGAACCAACGGAAAATATTGACCGGCGCGGAACTGTAACATGAAATTAACTGCATTTCTCGACTTGGCGCGGAACTGTTACAGTTACATAACGCTCCCCTTCATCCTCCAGACCTGAACCCCGTTGCTTCTGCTGAGCTCCCTCCCAAGGATGACTTAACGGGGTCTGCTAAGGTCTCAGTGCGGATGCCGCATCTTCCTTTCTGGCTTTACAGTAAGGAAGCTATTTGCTGACTCTGAAAGGTACCCCACTTTGATCCTTCCTCTTTTGGCCGGTCGGACCATGCGTTTAAATGCCTTATTCCTACCGCATACATCGTGAAAAACATTGAAAAGCCCTGTTGTCTGTCCCAAGTTGATTCAGCCCCAGACTCATTTTAAATGAATCATGAGTTTCTTTCAATGAACATTCAGAATAAACACGTGTCAAAAGCCGGAGGTCACCTGTTGGATCAATAACAACTTGGTAACCGTTTTGGTGCAGTGCTAAGGAATTTTGATATCGTTGAGGTTTGTCAAATTTTACTGCGCGAAAAGGGTGATTTGGAGGGATCGTTCGTTCGAATTCATTTGTTTGAGGGACTAAAGCAGGAAAAATGCTTGAGCTGTCAAGAAGTGAGTTGGAGAACCGGATGAAACAGTTGAAAAACCCGTGTTATCCGTCAGTTCAGGTAACAATCGTAATGATTAAGCTGCAATGGGTTAAATTCTGAAACTCTTGAACCAATCAGGAACATGCTACTTCTGGAATAGGATAAAAACAGTAACAACACTAGATACTAACTATAACAGTTGAAAACTTCCGGTACCGCACTTGCATCTTGCAATAATATTGGATAGTTCTGATCGGCTACGCTACGAGCCTATTGGACAACTGTGGCCACAATGCTTTGGCTTTCCCATTTGAACTGCGGACTGTGCGTTACCCATTCTCCTCCTGTTATAACTTCCAAGTTCATATCCACTAGGATCTTCGTCTTGACAAAATCTGAGAGCATCAAAGGCTTTCACTTAGGTTTTCAAGAATGGTGGTGTTTTTCCCTACCCATCTAGCGGATCTAGCCAGATGTTCAGGAGTGGGAGTTCTATCAGAACCACCTATAGCTATAGCTATAGCTCCTATATAAGCCCAACTATAGCTCCACTTAAGCCCAGGCACGCCAAACTATGTCTCATCTCCAGAGCCCTTGTAGTTGTCCCCTGTTCTACCAGAAGTTGTCCCTTCTTCCACTAGAGAATGTAGCCCATAAGTCTTCCCATATGCCCTACGTATCATCAAAAAGGTTGGTTTCGCCTTCGCGCACACACGCTATTGAGTTGTGGGTTGGCCTCTAGTCTAGTAATTACTCCCGTATACTTCACTTCCTGGTGCAACTGCACCTTTTAAGAGTGAATGGCATCCCAATACTCCGTTGTTATTCTCTTCAGCGCGAAGGCTACAATCACATTGTATGCAATTTAAGGCCTCACATTCAGCCCCGTTGGCCCCCTTGTTCCCACAGTCTTCATTGCATATTACGTACATGAGGTCTTATTATCCTAATGGTATGTATATTGTTTACATTCCCATTATCCCTAATTTATTTGCAGGAAGTTCAACCGAGAGTGAGGAAAAAACCGGAACCGAGGGTTGTGCCGCCATTTTCCATCCAGTCACTGCAAAAAAACACAGTGGTTGCGCCCCTGGCCAAAGCCAAACCGCCCAAACCGTATCCCGTGGGACAGTCGACTTTCAGGACTTACTACAAACGAGGCGACTTCCCAATAGGGATGGATTTGGACCAGAACGGATACAGGATTGCTTGGAGGGTAAGATGTAAGAATTTCGAAGAAACAGAGAGTTCACTAGTAGACACGATAGGTTTTTAACAGCCTCCAAATGGTTTTCAGGTCGACATCGAGGGCATAGACTATCATTATTACCTGCCCATGTTCTTTGAGGGACTGACTGAAACTGAACACCCGTACAAATTTTTCGCTCAGCACGGGATCCGGGACATGGTGTCGAGAGCTCCGCACAAAGTTGTCCCGGTGATCCCTCAAATCATCATTCCCATTAAAAGTGAGTAGACATGTCCTGCAAATGAGGTGTGTTGAAGGTTATAACCTCAATGAAACTCTCATCTGTGAACCCAATTAAGGACAGCTGGGTAATGTTCCAGATGCATTAAATACCAATAACAATATCGTTATCTCGACAACTCTCAAGGTGCTTCAAGACGTCGCATCGTCATCTGAAGATGTTGGCCGAGCTCTTGTGCCATATTACCGTCAGATACTTGCCCCTCTGAACTTTCTAAAGGACCTTAACGGTATGAATTCAATGTTTGCCTTACCCCTGTAACTTTTTTTGTGAAGGCCATTCTTGATAGTATCAAACATATATCCACATATTAAGCAACGTCGGGCGTGGTAAGTACTTAGATGGGTGACCGCATGAGAAGCAAGGTCAACGATGTAAATATTTTCCGCGTTCAATCGGACGGCGAACTCTTCCCATCCTAGGGGGACGAGGCAATGGGGAGCCATGAGTGGACTCGTAAGAAAAGTTCCGATCCTCCTTGAGAGGACGGCTGACGACGTCGGACGAAAATTCAGGGGTGAAATTCTCCTGTTTCACTCCATATTATGTTGCCCAAGACCGTGTTGGACTCCCTTGTTACAGTAGGTATTACAACCAAAAACCATCTCCTTCTATGAGACAGCCCGGCACTTCTGTTGTATTACTTGGTGACAGTCTGAGACTGTCAGTCTCTGTTGACACCATTCCGCTCATAAAATCCACTGGGAGTTCAAAGCCTACCACGGAATAGAATAGAATAGAAATAGAACATTCTATTCCGTGATAGCCTACAAAATTCCGGTTATCAATAAGGAAGGCCTTTGCGACAGACATGACATACTAACAGGCAAAAACCGCTTCTACGGTAGAAGTTCTACCGAAGAGTTTCAGAATTGTTAACTTTTCACAAAGAAACGTATTGAGAAGGATTCCCCAAAGGAGGTTTAATAGGACGGCTAATCCCTTCCCTATAATTCCAATATAAACGCGATGCCTTCTCTGTGTTTCATATCCTTTCTCCCAACATTCACTGTGTCTGTAAATAGTTTGCGTACTTTCACACATGAGGGATGTATGATACTTCAAAAGTATTGATTGATATAACATCGTATCGATACATCAAGAAAGTATCGATACATTTCGATACTTTTTCAAAAATGAGCAGAAATGTTTTTGTTTCTCTTCGTCAGCTGGAGGTGGTGATGGTACATCAAATTTCTTCAACCTGTTGAAGTGGTTGATCTCCCAGCAATCTAGGTAGAGGTAGAGGTTCTGTCAAGTACCTACATGTCGTAGGTGTTGAAACTGATGAAATGTGAGGGATAAAAAAACTATGTATCGGCTGTGATACTGGAAAAAACATTATCGATACTACGATATATATCAGGAAAAAAAGTATCGATATGCATCGATACTTTTTGAACATCCCTATCTCACATACATAAAATGCGAAGGAATCAGTATTCACAATGAGAAGAAGAGCAACGTAAAATACCTTCGCTTTGACCCAAACTCTGTCGAGTCACCTTGACTGTGTTAAACCATTGGCCACTCCCAATGCATACCTATTATTAGGGCATGTATGCCCTTTTATACACCAATTCAGAATGTCTTCCCTATGAATACATAAACAATGCGGATAGATTCGAAATTACCTGTACCTAACGTTGCAGTGACCAAATACGCCGCCGGAGGGGACGACGATATCGACTACGGACAACAGAAAAGAGAGAACGTCGGAGATCTCGTGCACGAGACTTTGGAGGTTTTGGAGAAATACGGAGGAAGAGACGCCTTCATCAACATCAAGTATATGATACC
Source organism: Pilophorus perplexus (assembly GCA_955831195.1). Classification (NCBI taxonomy): domain Eukaryota; kingdom Metazoa; phylum Arthropoda; class Insecta; order Hemiptera; family Miridae; genus Pilophorus; species Pilophorus perplexus. Next base: position 20,366,826 of record OY037013.1, read on the forward strand.
GACTTACGAATCTTGCGTCAGATTCTGATTGTGAATATAAATTTATTAGTTGCAACGCTTATAAATTACTGCTTAGTAGTTACCATGCCTGGTGATTAGTACAGTAGGTGCCAGTCCACGATACCTGAATTTCTCACGATTTTTGTATTGAAATAAATTATGTATATCCGTAGCTTTTTCATTGTTTGAAAGGTAAAGGCTGGTGTAAATCCCTTAATCATGGGGTGAATCTAATTTTGGCGAAATTTGAGAATTTGTTAATAAAACACGCAATTTGCAAAGACTTATAATTAATTCAAAATGGACTAGTGAGTCCTGAGTTTCCTCAGATGTAATTATTTACGATACCGAGCGGGTATGAAGTTCATCAAATGAATATCAGTAAAACAGAACACCGAAAACTGTCGCCACGCAAAATAAGGTTTCCTGGAAAACAGAGAAGGAAAATTTGTCCGCATTAGTCACATAGGCTTTGCATTGGCTGGTATAACATAAACAGGCCAAGTGTACTCACATTCATGAAATGTTCGGTGACGTACGTATCGCACTCGGGGTCCCAAAGACAACGGGCGCCGCTTTTGACTCCGGCTCCTTTGAACTCCCCAAGACAAACGTTCACGATTATCTTGTACCTCGAGTATATCTTGCCGGATTCTGAAAAGGCAGAGCGAAAATTGAACAAGATCTGAAAAATATGCTCGGACAAGGTAACACACAGTGATATTTGATGGGAAGATGGCGTTTTCACAAAAGTGTTTCTCCCGGCATGTAAAGGGGCTTACACATAGAGCTTGGCGCAATCTGGATTTTCTTAATCAGGAGTATACGAAGTTCACGAGCATTACTACTATTGTAACAGTACAAGGCCTCTTCCAATCTGGGAACATCGTGAATCCAAGTGATTAAATACCGGCATGAGCAGTCCAGAACAGATTCTTTCGAATTGTTTCGTTGAAGTGGGGCAACCGGGGACCCTACAACTTTGCCAGTGATCAACTCCGCCAATAGAAGGAATGGGTCCGCCTCCGCCAGTGAAAGAAGCTGCACATAATATGTTTGTGCCACGGGATCTCTGGTTCTGTGGATTTCAGGAGCGAAATATCCGTATCATGCCATTCCTCAAGCCCTGTGCGAACTTGGCTTGTTTTTCACTATGCCTATTGTTCTGTGTGGACATCTCTCTGATTCGGTAAGAAAGGATTAGGTGCTAACATTTTTTGAACGCATGCCCCGTAGATCCGAGAGATATTGAAATAGAAATCAACCTTCGCACTTAGGTAGGGGCTTACGCTCGATCCGATTCCGAATGTGGTCAGCAACATGCTTGGTCAAGTCGGGAGCTTCTTCTTCGGAGTACTTCTTCCCAGTTAAAAGGAGGTGCAAAGTGTTGGAAATTTCTTCTTTAACAAAAGTTGTCTTGAATCTACAAACAAGGAACAACAATCAAGTTCAAAGAGTACCTACCTAATTTCCTCAGTAGGTAATCTACAAATCTACGTAGCCTTTTTTTTACTTGTTTTCGAAGTCTGGTCTGATTTGAAACTGTTTGTAAGGCGTGAGGTCTTCCTTTATTTCAATTTTCCGAGGGTCGGGAAGCTCAGGGTTGAGAAGCAAGTCCCATTCGTCCACCTCATCGTCAGCTTTTTTGTCATCTTTTTTCCCTTTGCTCCTGTGAAGTGCAATCAGTGTATTGTAAGGACGTGGTGTTAGCAATGCATTCAAGAGAATTCAATCAACTCACATCATTCAGGTCTAAAGGCGAACGAAACCGAACGCAATCCGCAGAAGTCAGAAAGTTTTGGTGAAGTGTTACGAAACAGATACGTTCATTTACATGGCGCGAGGTACTTAACTGGGAAAAGTTGTAAGTTGATTCTACTTTGTAATTTCCGGTCACAGATTAAACTACTGTTTCCGGCCCAAGCACGGAAGGCAATGGACACAACTACAACGGAAAGCAGTTTCAAGTTGAAACTTTCAACTGATGAAAATTAAATTTTGCAAGAAGTAGGAATGGTATCAGGGCCCTATCAGGGTTTGTTGCCTAGTAACCAGATTACGGCGATAACAGTTTGTTCCCTTCCTTCTGTTGTTGTTGTTGTTGAGCTCTAATTTTACTAGGCGCTCTCTTGTATGGTATGGCCATTACTATTGTTTTTATTGAGGTTGCTGGTAGTGAAGAAAATAAAGTGGAGAAAAATAATTAAATAAATAAAATCAAATAAAATACATCATAAAAAAGAATAATGATAATGATAAATAAAGGAAAAATTAGGTAAACAAGTAGGTACCAACCTAAATTAAAAATTCTGAGATGAAATTTTATATATTCAAGGGATTCAATAATTTGGTGTAGAATTTTCTGGTTGACACGGAGGCATGATTTCAAGATCATTCATTCCCCAGAACGATCTGGCGAGGACTCAAGTTGAGTTTTGAGCCGCCGCGAATAAGCCACCTGTGGCATTCCTTCTCTTGTTCCATGTAAACGAAAGCTGGCCACTCTCGAAAAAGACGAAATGAAAATAACAGCAGCCAAACGGATGGGTTTACGAGCGGTGGGTAAACCGCTGTATCGTTAACAGTTTTTCCCTTTCTCGTCAAATTTTGGTTTAGGGATTATTCTTGGGATAATCCCTTCCTATTATTCTTGGGATAATACACCTATGTAGGTAATCGTGACGGAGGTCAAAAAATCTGATCGGCCTCAAAATTTGACATCCGTTTCAAGATGTCTAGATTCCAAAAACGAAATATCCGTTCGAGCTGTTTAGGGCGGTAGGATTTTTTTTTAAATCTGAAAATTTGGCAAAATAATCGGTTTACCATCTAGTTGTACCCGCAAGGTTTTCAGTCCAATCGCCCAAATCTGTGGGGCTCTATGGTCCTAAAAAGGGGCTATCAATCAAAAATCAATCAAAATGTTTTTATTTGTGGTTATAGGTAGGTAATTCTGACCTTTGCACAAAGGAGTTCTCGTAATAGACTCGTGTTATGTAAGTATGAAAATAAACAGCACTTCTACAAACTCTTACATTTAAAGTTTAATGTTCTTCTACACGATAATGAAGCTCTTAACTTGGCAAACCTACATCCTCCACTATCTCCTCCAAAAACTTTCTTTTTCACAGACATTATTGTGCTGCATTATCCCAGCGAAATACTAGGTATTTTATTCAAACAGGCGATTAAACAGTTATAGATATATTCCTCACTCAGTTTCTCGGACCCAAAGTATCGCAATCTCTCACACTCCAGCTGTTGGCACCTACCGAAGATGTGAAACACAGTTTCCCTTTCACTGGTGTTGCACAATATGCAGATTTTCTCGTGGTCCTCTTTCGTTAGTATATATACTAACGAAGGGATATCCCTTTGTAAAAAATGCGGAGCTGCGATTGGGTTTGCTCCCTCAACTATGCGATCAGCCGCTTTACCTCAAGGGGGACTTCCCAACTAAGGTATCCGTGAACAATTTATTATTGATGCCATTGAAGGCTACGCTGATATCGCTGAGATGTGTGGATCGACCTCCACACCTCCTACCACGTTACAAAATTATCAATAAATAGTACCTTATGATTTTCATATCATTTAAAAATCAAATTTTATACCAACATTAGGTAAATTGTGATACCTGTTCATACATATCACTTAAATAATGTTTATTAAATATTAAAAATGAAAAAATTTAGAATTCGTTTTCAAGTGGGCTGATTTGCAACTTATGAAAAAAAAAAAATCATTCTATGGTTATGCGTTTGCCAGGCGGGTTTCGGCGGTTTGGGCTGTGCTGACTGGCGGGTTAACCTCCCCTCGGTTCACAGATTAAACTACTGCCCCGGTTGTTGCAGCAGAGGCGAGAGGTAACACTCAGCAGGTTATTACGGTCAACTTTTTCATCAAAAGAGGTACTAATGGATGTTGGGGACCGTTTCAAAAGTCTTCCGCGGATAACGAAAACCAAAGGAACACGATATTTTTATATTAGAAATTATGTTGCGTGGGGAGTGACCGCTGTGGGACTGTTGATTGGTACAGCATTCCAGTAAGTCTTATGATTATTCTTCCTGATTCCCACACAACGTGCCTCCCATTTTGTTTTTCTCCCGTTTGTGTGGCCAACATTTTCCAACAGACTTCATTCTCCTTTACAGTTTTACTCCGGGCGCCCAAAGATTTAGAGGAATGATCGACGAAGGGAAATTCGACTTCTTGCCGGTAGACGAAGTTAAAGTCGAAAAATTATTCAACACTCCCTCCTACGTCGGACCCAGAAGACAATTCGAAGATCTCGAAGATTACTCTGACTGGCATGAACAACAAAAAGGGAAACAGTAACAGCCAGCTGTCTCTGTCCCAGTCACTACTTAGAAATAAAAATAGAAAACAAGATTCAACAAGTAATAACAAAACGCTCAAGGCTACTGAAGGCAACATAACCAACCTGCAAAGGTGAGAACTCTACATGCATTTGGTCGGCAATCAAATGAGCAAAGAGATCTCTGAAATGTACTTACCACGATTTTTATTTTTCAGCAGTGAAAACATTTCGTTGCTAACAGAAAAAACCTCGTACTCTCAGCCAGACAACGATGATTTCGATGACAGTTTTGACTTATTCTTGCCGAGGAAATCTCCAAAGAAATGCCTCGCACCCAAAGCCCCATCATCCCAATCCTCATTTTTTGAAGTCAAAAAGACGAAACAAAGCAAATACTTTGATAAGAGTGGGCAATTGCAAGTCCCAAAAGTGGTACGTCAATTTTTAATTTGTATTTTGTTGAAAAATGGAAGTATTATACAGTACCTACTCGTTCTAGATAAAAGACGATGATCTGGAACTAGCTATTGCCGTATCTCTTGAAGAATCCAAAGGCTGTACTGTGAATTTGAAGCCGCCAAAAACTGCGAGCGGGCCCGTTCTTCGAGGTGAGCTAAAATTCTTGCTTTTGTTGAGAAACGCGTCTGGTGGGTCTGTGATGTATGTTTATTTTGTAGGCAAAGCGAAAAAATGCAGCCAGACGCTTTTGATAAGGAGGACTCCTGCCGAAAGGGAGCGCATCATCACCGAGAAAGTCGCCATAGTTTTAATGAACACCAACAAAGTGTCAACGCCTTCCCCTTTGGAACCCCACGAACCCCGCCTTCTGTATTCGGCTTTTTTGAACGAGAGGTTCAACACAGTGAGTATTTCTACCCACCTACAAGTCTTTCAAATGAATCCAAACCTATGGATGATTGAATGAGTATTTGCATGTTTTGTCTGTGAGTGATGGCAACATGGAAGGAGGGCAGTGTAAATGCACCTTAATTGTGCAATCAATTATTGAAGGCCCAAGATACCAATGCTGTTCCTAGATTGACTTAGGAGTTCTGTGTAAATGCACAATAATTTTGCAATTCAATTATTGAAGGCGCAAGATACCAATACTGTTCCTAGATTGACTCGGAAAGATGCAGAGGGTATTATTAATAATTAACCTATGTCGGAAAAATAAACAAGTTCGGCCGAAAATCTTTCCAGTTTCGATTCTCCGCAAACTTTTTATTTTTATTTTTAAAACCTCAAGTTGAAGGTTATTGTTATTTTAGGAATAACACGACCTGTTTAACGTCAGATTTTTTAAACGACTTTTTAAAAAATCCCGACTAATCGTAATTACCCCTCCCTATTCACTGCCGGATTTTCTTTTTCTAGTCTGATAACAGGATATGAGTCCCAAATAATAGTAATTTGAGCTAGTTAAGAAAACAAAATTTGTTCTTCAACCATCTCACTGTTTTTGGTGTTTTGAAGTACTTGTATCACTTTATTTTAAAGCTGAGGACCTTGTGGAGTTTGTCTCAAGATGATCTTACGAAAATCCAATTGTCAAGATTCTACACGAACCTTCTAATTTCCTACATGGACTGGCCTCTTCAAGATCGAGCTCCTTCAGTCGAAATGGTGAGGTTTTCAATGTGCTGAACTATAGAGCGTAATTACTGTTAGTTTTATTTAAAAAAAAGAAAAGAAAATACCTACATAGTTCAATTGTCAATTTGTTCTTGCTAGAAAAGAAGGCAAGTTTGTCACTTTCGCCGATGATGTCGCCATTATTACTAGAGGAAACACTTGGGATGAGACTCATGCCAATGCCTCTGTAATTACGAGTAAATTAATGAGCTGGTTCCATCTGAATAGTCAATTTGATAAAATTGAATATCAATTTGACAAAAACAAAGTACATTGCATTCTCTATTAATAAAGCTGGGCTTGGGGGGGGGGGGGGGGGGGGGTCACCTGACTCGAGGTACCTACTGGTGCACGGACCAAACTGTCGCGACTGTCCCTCGACTTACCGTGTTCTAGGGATGTCCGATTCTCAAAAATGAATCGATTTAAATCGAATCGATTATTTAGAAAAGTATCGAAAATAATCGCGATTATTTTTTCAAAAAGAATCGATACATCTGAGAATCGATTCTTTTTCCAAATTATTTGTTAAATTTCAAATTTATCAGAAGAAGAAGAAGCATTATTACGATACGAAACCTGAATTCCAATTACTAATAAATCCAACTGCAAACCAGCACTATTACGTAGGAAAAGGTAGGTAGGAAAGCTTCAGCTGTGTCAGAGGTTGTTGTGCAACTGTTTCCATCTCTTCAGCCGTTACCTATGGTCGTTGCAGTGACTCAATTTAAAAAAAATATTGATTCTTTTATACATGGATCTGTTTTACAGAGCAATAAAGCTGAATATAAAGCAACTGAATATAAAAATACTTGTTAAGAGCAGAAAAGAATCGGTTTTCGATTCTGGAAATTTAGAATCGAATCGGGCCGATTCTTCAAAAAAATAAAGAATCTAAAAGAATCGATTATTTTTTCAAAAAGAATCGATTTTTTCAAGAATCGATTCTTTTTAAGCATCCCTACCGTGTTCTTGTGAAGCTTTGGGAAAAGTGAAGTATATTAAACTAGCTGACCCGGTGCGCTTCGCTGCCCTCAATAAAAATAGAATTTTACCAGTAACATCACTAGCCTGACGAATTCGCCAGAACATTGCTTTATTCGGATGTACCGCCTTGAATTTGCAATGAGCATCAACAAATCCCAAGGACAGACGCTCCAAGTCTGTGGCATCAATTTAGCAGAACCATGTTTTTTACACGGCCATTGGGGAGTTCGCATTGATTTTAGATTTGGAAATCTTCCCTACCATTCAATAATATGGCTAAAAAGTAACGTGCACAGACTCCAATACCAACGAAAAAAAATCATTGTAGGAGATATAACGAAAAAACGAACACTGTTTGAGGTAATGACGTCACAGTTCCAGTGAATCTCTCACCATGAGCGCTAGTGTCGTCAGCTTATATGATAAATTTATAGCAATTATAACATGATATTACGGAAAACATAATTAACTTTTCATTATAATACATGATACTTGAAGTTTAAAGCCTTATCAGAAGGATTTACGGCTCAGTTGAATTTTATTCTGTGATGAGTAGTGGAATAGCAACACTGGGCGGAACAATCCCTCACCTGTCAAGAACAAAACACTATCGACGACGCTCTTCAGCTGTAATGAGGTAGTGACGTCACGCTCCCTCCATGGCCCCGGTTTTTCAAACGCCGTAATTTTCGTTAAATTATTTAAATTTTCTGGAAACGAATTCAGGCGGCTGACTACTGTTTTCCCTACATTCTCAGGGAGTACTTTCAGAGAAAAACAAACAATGCGAACCCCCCATTATACGTGGCCTGGTCAAGGGTTGGATTAGTAGTGAGTCCTCATACAGATTTGGCAGTCATTTTTATAGATATAGATATCTGGCTGTGATGCTGGATCTAAACTTGAAATGGACACTTCACATAGAAGACCTTGTCAAGAGAATAAAGAAATCGTTCCATTTTGGTTTATTATTCTTGGAATAATACACCTATGTTTTCGCGACGCGGGTCGACGACTCCGATCGGCCTCAAAATTTGACATTATCCGTTTCAAGAGGTCTACATTCAAAATCCGAAATGTCCGTCCGCCGTCCGGGCCGTTTTGGGCAGTAGGAATTTTTTAAAAAATCTGAATTTTTGACAAAATACTTGGTTTACCATCTAGTTGTGCCCGCAAGGTTTTCAGTCCGATCGCCCAAACCCGTGGGGCGCTCTGGGGCTATAATGGGGCTACGGGAGGGTTTTTTTGAAGGCTTTTAGCTATGGGATCGAGTTAGGTGTCGTTTTCGAAGTATTTTTGGACGTAGAATCCATTTTTTGGGGTCCCGGAACGATCCGATTTCACTGGGGCGATCTTTAGGGCTTTCATGGGGCTAAAAATGGGATTTTTGAAGGATCCCAGGATGTTAAATATTTTTTGAGTTAAAAATAAAGAATTTTTGAAAAAAACACATTTTTGAACAAAAAATCCAAAAAAAAAATTTTTTGAAATAAAAATCCAAAAAAAAATTTTTTTTTAATTTTTTCATTGACAGAATTTAATTTCTGCACAAGTAACCAATATCAAAGAATAATAAACCCTTGTGTAAAATTTGCAGCGTTTTTGATTGTTTTGAGGAAATGGTTGTCTCGAGTGAACCCTAGAATGATCTATTATGCCTATGTCTATAGCGTCCTTATTTATGAAATTTTAGTGTGGGGAGGGGCAAACAATATCCGTATACTAGAAGTAGCAATCAACATAGTGTTGAGAATAGCCACAAAATCCAGTAGACACGCCCCTGTTGAAAATTTGTAAGAACAACTTATGTCTATAGAATGGTGATGTACGTATTCAAAAATATCGGTATGTTTGCAAAGCAACTGAATTTTAGAACTGCTAGGGCATACAACGGCGATCCTGGACGTTACTAGGTCCTACAATGACTTTTACACTAGACAAATCCCATGGCTTGCCCCGAGACTGTTCGAACTGCTTCCATAATATGAGCTGTATGTTATGCTCTTAAAACGGCAAAATCACTGGTTGTATTTAAAAAAAGAAACAAGGTTGTACCTACTTCGAAAATGTGCGAAATGCAAGAAAAATGCTGCAACTATTGTAATGATAAGTATAAGTAATTATTTGTTAACTTAAGTAATATGTGTTTGTCATTATTAATAATCAAGTATAAGTTATTTATATTCCATATATTTAATTATAAATATGAATTTATATTATTTATTATAGAAAATATATGTTATTGTAGAAAATTATTAGAGATTATTCAGCACTTTATAGAAAATCAGGCGTGGACGGGTCCCTGACCTTTAAGGTCCGAGCACACAGAAAGCGAACTGTCCGCCGCGAACCGATCGCGCGTCAGAGCGAACTGTGTCCCCTGTGTTGTTGGACCATCCGCGGTGGTTCGCTTTCTGTCTAGCTATAAGATTAAATCGGCTGACAAACACATGTATATTGTTATGTTTATGTGTACTATGAATAAATGCATTGATTGATTGATTTCAGGTTAACGAAGAGGGTGGCGATCTGAACTTGGCCGTCTCTGATGATGACATGTTTTGCAGTGGTGACGAGAGCTCCAAAGAACCTTCGCCTAAAAGGCCCCGAAGTGAACAGGATGCGCCTCGTGAAGTCGATAACTCCCTCCAACCTACCACAGACAGTGTCGGTGCTACCAACTCTGCAAAAGGCGATGCCAGCTTTGACGGTCTCTCCCTCCGGATCGACACGTCTGATTCAGGAGCAGACGCCTTAAATAACACACAAAGTGTTGACTATGAGGTGGAGACACCTTTGAAAGTCGTTCCCCATCCAGCATCAGACAGGAGCAGCGCGCGACGTTCACTGGGTAGTTCGTTCAATAATGACTGCACCTTAAATAGACCTCACCACAAGTTGGCCGCAGACTTGACTGCGTTGTCTCATTCTGCCGTTTCTAATATGATAGAAGTTCGCAAAGGAGCAGAAACGCTGTACGCACACGGATGTGTTTTCAATGTCCGGTGCCCCAAATTGTTTGAAGAACTAGTGAAAAACCCGAATTGCTTGGACGAGTTTTCTTTGGAAGTCTGCCGCGCTCTTTTTGGATTCATCTACGCTGCAGATGTTGGTAAAGCGCTTACTTCGGCGGAAAAAGACCAGTTGGGTGAGTGCTGTTTGAGGTTTGGTTTGAAAGAGTTAGCAGATGAATATCTGACCAAGGAAGAGCGTAAATGTGTGAGTCCGGCTGAAATGCAAAAAAATGAGGTACCTGTCGTGGAAGCAGGGCGCACTTCTGAAGTAACTTCCAACTCTGAAGATGATGTCGTTGTGTTGGATTCTGAAGGCTGTTCGGCTGAAGAAGTGTGCAATGCTCCAGCAGTAGATGCGTCAGAAGATGAGTTAGACTTGTACCTAAAAAGCGGCATCCGGTTTCTCGAGAAAACCAGCTCTACTCCGTACGGTGACTTTGGGGAAGCGAACGAACGAAATCCCTCGTCGACAGGCGCCAAGCCTAAACCGTCAATCGAGCGGTATTTTCAAGATTCTTTTCCTTCGCTGGACGGCTTGAACGTCACTCCTACACCTCACCAGCCGGAGCCTGTCAAAGGAGCTACGCCATGCTCCAGCCGAGGGATCAACAACTGTGTGACGCCTGGCGGACAGCTTGTGGTCTCAGAACTTGCCACACCCGTACCGAACTACGAGTCTATGGTGTCTCCGGATCTGAAGGTATCTTTATAAATATGATGTAGGTAGTCCTCAAACTCCTTATTCATCTTCGATTATCTCACGTTCCAGGAAGCGCTTCAAAAATATGGCATCAAAAGCGGTATCGGCCGGAGAAAAGCGGTCACTCTTCTGCGTTACATTTACGATCAAATCCACCCACCATCAGACCATCCGGCTGTAGCGAAAGCATTAGGCGACATCAAATCCAAGGCCCCAGCGGATTCCGACTGTGATGTATATTCTTTGTCGTCTGAGTCTAGGTAAACATTTTGTTTTGTCGAATTTTATTAAACGCCCAGGGAAATTCTGTTGTGGTTTAATTACATTACAGCCCTGAATTAAATATTGTGCGTTAGTCGGAGGAGCATTACTTGTGTGTGGTTGTGAGCCATTCAAATGAAGAACTGTTGCAGCATTCATTACATTAGGATGTGAATTATCAAACTTCCGAATACTTTTCTATTCACATTCTCCCCGAAGCTTTGATTTCTGACATGCATGATTCCAAAACTGTTTACCTTTCAATCGCTACTAATGTCCTGATACCTCAAACTGTTTATTGCGCTCCTCTTTTCATTCACTTTGACGCCCAATTCAGACAAACTCCACACTCTTTATATCTTCAAATCAAATCCAAAAGAAAGGATTTTGCGGTGGGCCCTCTGGCGGTTCTAGCCGTCTTCCGAACTCCCAATGGTTGCGGTAGCTGTTCATCTCCCGGCTGTTACCGCCAGAGCCCCGTGAATTGTATTCAATAAAGCCAAATGCACAGGCATCTTTTATGAGTTAGAACAAAAGCAAGCGAGGGCTGTTTCAGTGGAGATGAAGAGATATTTGAAGATCTCGGGGACGTGTTTCATTCTGAACAGCCGGCCTCTCAAACGCCCAACAACGGTAAGCTACCTTTTCATAGCAACTAGTTGATATCGTCATCCTTTTTTTTCCCTCTCATTTGGCGATATTTTTGGATCAGGTTTGCTGCGCGAAGTTAGTCGCTACATCAAGGGTAACGTCCTCCTGTACGCAGCGGTCCTCAAATACGAACCCATTTGGCTGAATAAATTCCATCAAGCGTTGAAGGAAAATGGCGTCAAGTGCAATCAAAAAGAATTGATGGACGTACTGGACGAACTGGTGAGCGTTTTAAAAGTTCCACTGGCATCCACTGTAAAAAAGCATTTTCTAGATGTACATCTCATAACTTATTTTCACTCAGGGAATCACGTTCAGAACGGCAGCAAGTCAAAGGAAAAGGAAGCCTACTAGACGAAAAAATCGTTAATGTAAGTAAACATCAATGTTCGCACAAATCTATTGTGTCTGTATTTTATACGATTGGTTAATAGCATTATAATTGGAATTAGATAAATATATTGTTGTATTCAGTTGTTAAGCGACCCGTCCTCACAATCCAAATGTCCATGTGGCACCAACATTCAATGGGTCCTTTCTGAAATGTTGGAGCGCCTTCCCAAAAAACCAGGGGCAACAAAACTAGGATTCCGGCAGTATGAGAAGTGATTTAATCCTTCTATTGCATATCAAGATCTAAAGAAAATGCCCTGCCAAGTGGGGCATGGCACATAGCTTCCTCGCGTTTAAAGATTTTAGCTCACTCAGCTGATCAGGTGAAACCCCGTCATTTTTAACGTCTCTTGTTCTCCCAGAAAGGCTCCATCTCAAATTTCAACGTCCAAGGACGAACAGGAGAGATTTTAGCAGTGTACAGATTTTGAACATTTTTACATTATCTACATAATATGTAGATATTATAGGGGCAATGCGGTACTGCTTCGAGTTCGATTGCTGTGAAAGACACTGCACCTCATTATTTGGATATCCAACTCTTGGAATTTTGACTCGAGATTTTAGAAAAAAATCGATGGCTGCGTAAACGAACTGACCTATCAAACAACTTCTTCCATGTTGCATTTATATGGGACCTCAAGAGGCCGAACACGCACAATCAAGTTTTCTCCGTTTGGACCGTTTTACCGGTTGCGCTTTCTTCCCCTGTACGTTGTTTCTTTTCTCGTATTTTTCTCCTTCATGGGATCGTTTTACCCCAGTTTGGATGTCACCATCGAGTCCGCCGTGAAAAAATCTAGACCTAAGGAATTGTCATTCCCTAGTTTTCGCAAAAAAAAAAAAAAAAAAAAAAAAAAAATCGACTTGGTGCGTTCTTACCCTGTAGGCAGGTAGACTTCATTTTTATTCATTTGGATTTTTGAGTTATTTCAATTTGTACACTGCACGGCTTCACGGATTTCTCTGAAGGGATTTTCTAACGAATCTTACAGAGTTTTAACAGTTTTTATCGACGCACTCCAAATTGATGATGTATGAATTAATAATGGGTTTATAATTATTATAAACCCAACTGAGACTTTTTCACGATTTACCATTCAGGAACCGCTGCAGCGCGCTTTATAGAACAAAGGTAACTAAGCAGATTCAGGATCAGACATGATGTGAGTGACTCAGGTGAACACAATTTATTTGTACAAAATTTAAATCAAGTTACATCAAAATAGCATCGTCAATGAAACTCATTCACTGACAATATCGACAAGAACAGTTTGACTTGCCAGCACCGGAGATCGTAATACTAGCAACACATCACATTTCGAGTATCTCTAATTTATTTTACGATGATTAGAAAAAAAAGGGCATGAAAATTTAAGTACTTGACTAAGTGTCATAAGTTTCCGCCTAATGGTACAAAATCGCTAAGTACAGAGAAGTTCACATTGCACAAAAAAGGGCAGGTACGAAAAGAGCATTCTAGTCTTTCTCAGTCCCAAAGGATTGAGGTGCACTACAATATAAACACGATGACATGAACCGGAGTCATCGTCGTTGGGACGTCACCCTGACACAGTTGGCAACAGTGACCTCTGCTGATCACTTGAGTCCATTTGAGCGCCAGGATCGCCGTTTCAACGTCCGGGTGAGGCAATTTGACGATCAGTTGTGGTACATCCGAAGCAAGCAACAAGTCAAGACAGTCATGTACCGGTCCCACGCTTGACGCACGTCGGCATCCCTGAAAATAACAAGGAATGAGCGAGTTGTTCAAATCAAATCATGGGATCAGAGCCAACACACGAATTTTTGAAACACAACACAAGAATCTTGAAACCTAGCTACTTTGAAAATAAGCTGGGAATGACGAATTATTCAAACTGGATAAATACCAAGTAAGTATGGGTACTACTGTTTGAAGTATATGACCATTAGTAAGAGTCAGAGCCGTAAGAGTGAAAGACGCTTTGCTTTGAATGGTACGTTGTTAGAATTTGGTTAAGATAACGTGAGGACAACTGCTTTTTAGCGCAACCTTTTTTTCCAAAAAATGGAAAGGTGCGCTCACCTCTTCGACATGTATGTTTTTTTTTTTTTGTTTGTTTGTGTAAAGAGCATCACGCCCGAGCGGCTCAACAGATTTTCATGAGGGTGGTCTCATTGTCATCAGCGAGTTCGGGGGGTGGTTATAGGCTACCTTGATTTTTCCTCCCTCATCCCCTTCATCGGTTTTCTGGAGGTCCTTCACGACGAAAGTTGTTTATCTCTGATGTGTAACTAAGGAGGCCTCAAAAGGGGGACGAAAGTTTTTGTCCGATTTCGTTGGTACAAGGGTCTATGGAATGAGCTTTTCAGGCTGATTCCAACGACTCCAAAACGATTTTTGCAGCCTGAGCCGTTCGTTACCTCTGATCGGCATAAGGTTTTCTTATAAGATACGCATCGGTCGGTTGTGTGGCATAGTTTGGTCGCTAGATACCTACTGTTTCTTAGTTTCTCTCGCTCATTAAATATATCGTAATAACAAAAAGGTTGCGCTCATCTATTCAATTCAATTGATGGCTTGTTACGTTTGTGGTAATGGGCTCCTTGAGAATGTTAGAATTTGGCATTTCCACCATCATAATAGAAAGTATTCATGGTCCGCCTCACTCGTTGAATCGTACATTGAAAGGGTGGTTGAGTGAGGGTCTACAAGGATCTTTTGTTTTTACTGACGAATTGTCAAAAATCCCAATGCACGTAGCACTCCTTGTAGGATTCACTGAGACTTCTTAGTAAGGGGAGAATTGGGCTTGTCTGACGTCAGGGTGATGGTGTTGAACAGATTAGGGAAGGTGCTGTACCTCCGGCTGATTGCTATTACTACTCCCGGCCATGTCACAAAAGAATAATTCTGCCCTCCATAAATGTATTGACCAAAGCCATTATTTACAAGACCATGATCAAGCCTGTAGTCACGTTCGGATCAGAAACATGGGTACTGGTCAAATCCAATGAAAACATGCGGAAGATAATATCTTATGGCGAATTAGGACAAATCACGAGCTTTACCAACTCCATGAAAGAGAGGACCTCGTTGACATTAGAAAGCACAGGATCCGATGGGCAGGCCATTTAATAAGGATGTCAGGTGAACGGGCATGTAAGAAGATTTTCTCGGGAAGCCCGGAGGAAGAAGATTGAGAAGCAGACCGCGGAAGAGATGGCAGGACGACCTTGAAGAGGATCTTAGAAGAATATGGGTCAGAAGCTGGAGACGGACAGCTGAGGACAGGACGGAGTGGAGGAAGGTGCTTCGGGAGGCCAGGGCCATTCACGGGCTAAGGTAATATCGACCAACAATGAGTTTCCTCGTTTTCATTTGCTGTTTGGAATAATGAACCCTTGGTTCAATGAAAGGTCTACGCAGCTTGCCAGAGGTACAACACCTTCTTCAGTCTTGAAGATGTTTATTCCTTATGACTGATACTTAATTTTTTATGATAAAGGTACTTTTTGCTCTCAGGACGCATTTTTATTCGTTCCCATTCAATTCACTGGTTGGCTGGAGGTACAAACAGGTCTGGCCAGAGTTACATGCTATGGTTGTATCTCAGGCTGAATTTCGCTTTTTTTTTCTAAATTACTCCTGTGAGAAGAGGTATTTTGACAATTTTTTTGCGCAGTTTGGTAGCAAAATAAGTTACTTTTTGAGAAAATGATGAGAAATTTTGAAATTAGGACTATTCTGTTATTGAAGACAATTTTTTCAAAAACTGGCCAGAGGTACAGCACCTTCCCACTGGATCGGAGGGAAAGTTGATGGTCATGAAGGATAAACCTGGGAGTTAGCTCGGCCGGTAACCCTAGGATTAACTCGGAGTGGTGAAAAGCGTTTTTATCTCCGAGTTACCGGTAATTCTAACCTTAACTCTAGGGTGGTAAAAATGCCAGTCTGATGAAGTACAACTGGGTTTGGGGCGTAATGCATCTCCACCAGTTTAAAGGGTCACTGCGTTATCAAACGTTGTAACTCCACTCGTTAACTTTCTAACAACAACAGAAGAAGCACAACAAGTTTGAAACAAGTCATTCAAGGAGCCAATCTTAAGCTGTTTGAAACCAGTACAAAATTGGGCGATGAGCTAGTTTTTCTTTTAACGCTTAAGCTATTCACAATGCCATACGGGTATGACACATACATATTTCAAATAGCAACCGAATACAGATATCTGCAAGCTTTAGGGAAAACACAACTAAGGACAGCAGCACTGAAACATCGTCTAGCTCACCTACACTCAAAAACTAATTGGGTAACGAAACACGATAGAACACGGTAGAATTTGACAATTGCCATTAACGTGACATCCACTGTGACATCATCAGACAAGCTGGACATGGAATACCTAAAGACGACTGTGGGATCGGGCTTTCCACATAAATATGGCGCCCTCCGTTGCGCCGGAAGGATTCTGCAATAAAAGTACACAGTCACTTGGACCAGCCATTTTGTTCACTAATTCTGCGAAAGATTTGAGCTCAAAACCATTTCAATTAAATTGAACAACAAATTTTGTTCTCAATTTAATTTTTAAGTTATTCAAATAATTAGTCATGTACCTATTGTTTAATTGGGTTCTTCGGAGGTTGGAATTTTGCTTTTTCGACCTCATATTCGGATTCACCACTTTCAAAAGCCCTTCTACCCCAAATTGGTTCTCTTGATTTCTTTCCGATTTGATTCTAAAAGAGCTGGGAATAATAAGATTTTGAAAGAGGCAACTGGATCGACACAAACCAACCTACAAGTGAAGCACAAGTCCACTCACTGTAAGGAGCTGATTTGGGTCACACTGAGTGATTTCCAACAGCCGAATTTTTAATAAATTTTCTACATAAAATTTAATACATTTCTACATAATTTTCTTATTATTGTTTCCGAGAATGAGTCACTCCATACATTTATGTAGAAATTTGTATATTCTACATTAAATGCAAAATTTGTCAATTATTGTGAAAAGTGTGAATGTTGTGTACCTAAACTTTTGATTCCGACAAAATATTTTTTAGAAATTGCCAAAGAACCCCATTGCTATAAATAACAACATTGTTTTAAATAAATTTATTAAAAAAATCGTCACTCAAGTTCTAACACCACTTAATTGACATGAAATGCAACTTTACAGGAGAGGCAAAAAACTGATCACTTGTTGTTCTATCAGTTACGCGTTGTTTTATTAGTTACGTTACGGGCTCTTTTTCTCAGTTACATGCTGTAGTCGTTTCCCTCGTTTTTATGGTTCCATGTGACCTTGGCATGGTACACCTATCAAAATTAAATTTTGATTTAATTAAATTTAATTTTAATGGAAAATTAAATTTTAATGGAATGAAAAATTCATTTTCGTCATGTGTCAACTACGTGGTGTTAGAACTTTAATTAAAGTTTTATTTACAATAAATTCTTTCGGTATACCTTAGTACATCAAGCTGCAGCGCACCAGCCTTGTAAGCGGTCAGAAATGTCTTGAGATCGTTGGGCGTCCAGCTCACTTGCTTCCACGGCTCGATACATTTTTCCACCAAGTCTATGAAGAGGTCCCTGGAAATGAAAATGAAGTTTAGGTTAATTGAGAAATGTTAAAGAGCCCACACAATCAGAACAATCTAGCGGCGCCTTACTTGAGATCGCGGTTGCGATGAAGATTGCACCCAATTGTGATAAGAGATCTGGAATACGTGCGGAAATTGAATTCCAACTCGTGGTACGCTTTGTCCAACAGTTGGGATCTTACTTTTGAGCAAACCAAACTGAAAGGGAAGTCGTGTAAGTACACAAGGGAACATCGATGAGGAATCGAATACGAGGAGGGGCAACTTACTGCTTCAATTCTTTTTCTTTTTCCATCAAAGCTCGGATTTCCCTGAGCTCCAACAGGAACTCACGGTCGAGGTCGATGTCGTCATGGTCCCACGTCCCGCTGGGGTACGTCCATTGGTGCATGACTGACGAGGCGCATTCGTAAAAATCGTTGAACGTCAAGTACAACAGTTTTCGTTTGTTCGTTTCGAATCGAAGACAAGCCATGAACACAACCGCTCCATACCGCCTAACAAGGAAGAAATAGGAACCAATTTTATTGAACCCAGGTGAGAAACTCCCTCTCGTAGCCCCACGTGTTTGGGCGATCAGGCTGAAATTTTAACATAATACTCGGTTTACCATCTTATTGTGCCCGCAAGGTTTTCAGCCCGATCGCCCAAACACGCGGGGCTCTGTTGGGCTGAAAAGGGTCTACGGAAGGGTTTCGGCTGTGGGTTACAGTTAGGTGTCATTTTCGAAGTATTTTTTGACGTAGAATCCATTCTTGGGGGTCCCGGAACGATCTGATTTCACCGTGGGGATCTATGGGGCTACAATAAGGGGGTTTGAAGGATGCCAGGAGGTCAAACAAGCTGTCGTTTTCCGAGTAATTTTGAACGCATAATCCATTTTTCGAGGTCCAATTTATTGGGGGAAAAAAAAAACAGTTTTTGAACACATTATTGATTTTTTTTTAACAATATTTTTTATGACAGAATTAATTGTTGCACGATTAACCTATATCAAGGAATAATAAACCCTTGTAGAATTTGTAGGGTTTTCCTAATAAATGACCGTTTTCTTCAATTGGTGTTCTTCCGTGGTACTGTGCTATCACATCAAAATATAAACCCAAATATACAAATATATATATAAACCAAAATATAAACCCACGGGGAAAAGAAGTTGTTGACGAGAGTTGCGCATTCACCTACCGTGGGACTTGTGAGAACTACAGAACGGTTGGAGCCAGACGATCGTATATCAGCTTCCCCTTTGCACCCTTCCGAGGATCTACTCACCCCAGGCCAACTTCGGGCTTGCAAATACTCCAATAGCACCTTCCAGATCAGCGGATCACGACACTTCGTGTCATGCCCTGGCCGAGGATATTCGTTAACTACCCTCCCTCTTCCTCTATGACAAAAGCGGCATAATCCCAGATACGTCACTAGGTAGAGGCATTCCGCCACCCATACAACACAATGATGAACGTAGCAATCAATTAGGAACACATTTTGTGCATGTAGGTACACTCCCAACATCCGTTCTAGGGGGTGTCTCACAGCACCCTTCAATTTATAGTTTTATCGACAGAATCATCATTTTTACACAATTTATAATCACAAGTTAATTTTAAAAACCTGAAATAATAATTTAAAACCCTGGAAAACTTACTTTGCAAGTTCCTCAGGCAGTAGAAACAGAGTTTTTATGTTTTGAATGACAGAACCCTGCAGATCTTCCACCGCCTTGAAAATCCTCTTAACGTTGTCAAATTGTCTTCTGAAATTCAACACACGAAATTTTGATCTTCCGCAAGATTGGGCCGAGTTTGAATATTACTGTAATTTCTGAGATACCTGCAGGATTTGAGGCATACGCCCGTTTTATCGCTGACTTCATCGAGATCTTTCCTGTATCTTGAGCTCAGTTTCTTACCCAGTATTTCTCTAATCACGTTGTCATCGAAAGCGTAGTACCTACAAAGGCAGTTTAGAGCGTCCAGATTGAAACGAGAAATATGACAACCAGGTACAAACTCAACGCCAGGAGAATCTCGACGGTACTGTACATTCCCCCAAAAACACCGAAAATGCTCACTTTTCAATAAGTAATTGACGGGTGAGCGGTTCGATTTGAAAATTCAGCTGTTCAGCCAATTTGGGTGGGTTGTGGAGAAGTTTTTCCAACAAGTTGTACGTCCTATAATGGTCAAAAACGTCGCTTCGAACCAAATCAAGAGTGCATTCCGCGTTTTTGAAGACGTTTTTGTGGACAACTTCGACGGCTTCGTCAGCTACAACAAAAACAAGTTTGGAAATCCGCTTAACGCACTCATACTGTCCGACCTTTTTCAAGCCTTGTGACTAACCTGTGTATCCATCGACCCACAACTTGTACACTTCAGCGTCAACAATGGTGTAGTTACTGATAAACACGTCTACATCTGGTAACATCTGAAAGTCAAAAGAAATCCTTAACAGGTGAAACGTCTTTTAACGTAATGGGCTCCTTGAGAAGGTCGGAATTCAGCACCCTTTAAAACCCCTCAACACAAATTTTTAGGACAAAATCCGTACATAATACAACGTAATACGTGCATAACTGTTTTAGCAATGGTGGAGATTTTAAAATGAAAGCGGAGGGCACATGACGTCACCAGGTAGTTGGGCAAAGAGCCGCCAGAGCGCTGAATAATAAATGTGAACGGTATCGGAATAAAAACACTCAACCCGGGTCGATTTTGAATGACCGTCTCTGATGGTTATCCCGATTTTTGATTTTCGGGGCCGGCTTTTCGCGTAGCAAAAGGTTTGTTCCAGGTCTGACCGCGTCTGTCGACAGAAGTTGGACAGCTGACGACAGAACTCGACCGAACCCTACTCGAGCTATCGGTTTCTGTCCAACTTACGACCGACCTGGAACAGCAGTTTCTAAACTGCGCATGTCTCCGGCGATTTCTGTTAACATTCCGTCAAACCTGGAACAAACCTAAAGTTGGCTAACTTGCATCTCTCAAAAGATGACGAAGCAGCCCACGTCATGTACCCCTCCAGACCTTGGAATTCAAATATTATATTTTTCTTAAGGCCCGATAAATAATTCTGCAATATTGACCCGATTTTCGTAACTTTTGAAGCATGAACTTTCCTGGGGAAAAATTTTAAAAATCATTCAAGGAGCCCATTCTCATAATGAAATTTAGTCCATAATTTGATTGTCCGTGAATATTTTGTTTCACATCAATATAGTACAAAAGGAAAACAAAAAATATAGACGAAGAAAAATTGGAACTTGCACAATCATCAAGTAAGTAACACCTGAAGAATACATTCATAATCAATCATGATCGAGCTCCAACTGACGATCGGAGGAGTAGGTTAGAAGCTAAGAAGTGTAAGTGGGCTCATAAGCTGATCAGGCAACACAAATGGTCCAAGAAAACAAGGTTACACAAGTAAACAGTAACAGCAAGACGTCGATTTTGATTGGGCGTTAAAAGGTGATGAAACGTTTTGGGTTGGTAATAAATTAACTCCATAAGAAATAACACCCCCCCTCCCCTCACAATTTAGTAGTTCGTTTCGCGCTAGTCAACTGAAGTTGCTGACAAAAGGGGCATTCTTGGTTCATCGGGGTTGAGCGGCGGGGGCTTTTTGGCTGTGAGAAGCTAGGGAGAACTTCCGAATTCCTCATAGGATTCCAATAATTAGGATAGGCCCACATTATGGACCTATTCCTAATTATTGGATTTCCAATGTTTCAAATGTCACGTTCACAGTTTTCGGTATTTTTCACAAAGTGATATTCATGATATTCAGTGCTGCGCAGATGGGTCTCAAATCTGGTGGAAATCCTAAGATAAGATCGATTCCTTTTCTGCGGTATGACATTGTACAAGACGGAATGATTTTTCTATGAGGTAACTAGGCCCTAGATACGGTATCTAGGTCCGCTGCTTTGTCCGTTCATTATAATATAATATATTATAGAGCCTCTATAGAGCCGTTTTCTCCAAAGAAACCCCTCTTGTAGCACTTTTTTTTTTTAAATTTAAACTGACTGTCTGAGTGACTAATAATGCTTGCCCTTATTGCCCTCGGGTGAACCAGGAAGGCCACCCTTAGCCCCATCTGGGCTCCAAGATGACTAACGATTCGAGCTTAAATGCACAATTTTTATGTTGTTTGAACAAGGAACATACATTGAGGCGGACGATCACAGCCCATTGACGAAATGAAATGTTTTATAGCACGAAACACCCAAACAACACCATACATGTAGAGCACGACAACAACAATATACACCGATTTCGTTCAGAATTTATAAAGATATTAAGAAATTATGCTAATTATAAAGTACATACTCGTTGTTTTGGGGATATCAGTTGAGGCATCCTTACAAAACCTGTCTTCAACATGATACCTCGTATTAGGAGAAATCAACCAATTGGGAATTTCCTTTAATAAAGTCAAGTTGATGAGATGACAGATAAAGATGATGATTTGATTATAGAACCTTCAATAATCCATAAGAAATCATGTACGTGAAATATATATATAGTTTAGTTCAACGACCAGAGCAACAACACGGAGAGCAGCCAGAATCGATAGTGTTCCAGAAAACCCAAGCTGGTTACACGTGAAACATAACTTATGATAGTATGATACCATCAGAGGAATTATAGACAGATAGCAGGAGACTCCAAACATTCCCAAGACAGCGGGAGTCAGCATAACGCAGAGGGGAGCCGAACGGCCATACATACTATGGAAAAAACTCCTGAAAACCTTTACACTAAAATTTATAATATACCTCATGTCCCTATACCTAAAATTGCTCCTTACCCTTATTAAAAAAAAAAGAAAAAAAAAAAAAAAAAAATCGGCATGGAAGCCAAACAAGGATTACCACGAAGAAAAGTTGTAGAGCAATAAATTTTGCGTCGATTGAACACCTTATAATTGAAAATTCCCACAAAAATAAGCGGATGGTTTTGATCGAACACCCTTTTGATTTCTGATTGAACAAATTAAATTGATGAATTCAATTGAACACCGTAAAATTGAAAATTTCGACAAAAATGCAGCAGAAAAACGAGCGTCGAAAAACAACATTTCTGAGCAGCAACCTATCGCCCAATTAAAATTCGATTCCTATCGAACAAAACCACTCGTTGAGTGAAAGAAGTTCAAACGTGCAGCTCTGGCTTTTTTTGTTGTAGCTCTGCCGATTTCCAATTTGCCCGGAAAACTCGTGACTTGTCCCCCTGAAACGGGTTAAAGCATTTTTTTTCTCCAAGTTTGGCGGCTTTGTTATATAGATGGGTATCCTAGGACATCAAGAGAATTTTAACCCCCCCCCCCCCCCCCCTTTCCAGTTACCTACATAAACCTTTCCACAGGTTCCTTAGAGAACGAGGAGGGGGTCCCAGCACAGTAGGAAAGCACAAGATTTAGATTTGTGTGGTGAACAGATGCCGTCGCCCGGGGAGCCCCCTTTTAAAGGACCTTTTAGAAGGCTTGAAGTGGCCAACCGGCATTGAGCGTGTGAAAGGCTTTTATACTCTAAATAGGACAATTTCATGGTAGAAAATGGACACAACATACTCGACACTACACTGAACTTACGAACGTGCTGTCGTCGCCAGCGGAAAATACTCTGAGTGGGTCGAGAAAGTCAGGCCGGCTCAACACAGGCGACACTGGCCTAGGGAGATGTTGGCCCATGTCGGCCCTTACATCTACATTTCAACAGACCACTTCGACCTTAACTTAATCCAACGCCTATCTACGTGAGTAGCTCAAGTTGAACTGAAGTG
The DNA here is from genome assembly GCA_955831195.1 of Pilophorus perplexus. Lineage (NCBI taxonomy): Eukaryota > Metazoa > Arthropoda > Insecta > Hemiptera > Miridae > Pilophorus > Pilophorus perplexus. The sequence goes on from OY037013.1 coordinate 20,390,181, forward strand.
TTGTTTCGTAAGCGATTCTGGCTGCTGCCCGGTCAATAACCGCGTCAATTGGCTTAGGTAACACGACTCAAATCCAGCTTGGACTCGTTCATTAAATACTGGACGACAGAAATAAATCATCGGGTGTCCATGTAAACAGAGTACTACGAAAACTATCAAATGAGTAGGAACAATGAAGACACAAGTGATAATGTGCAGGGTTTTATCATCGTACATACCGTTATGGCGCCTGAGTTGTATCATTCGTTGTATAACACACCGATTTACTTACATTGCGATTAGAAGGAGCGGTGTAAATCTGGTTAGAGCTAGAATCTAAGCCCAAAAATAGGAGAGAAATGTGTAAACATCACACGCGTTCACGCCTCGATCCATAATCTAATCAACTTATCAATCCGTGAAAATGTTGGAGCAGCCTCGTAGGTAGCCATGGCGGACAGTTTGGTGGGTCTGCTGACATCCTGAAAGTAGGAAAATTTGAGTCTGACAGCCTGCTCGGGTGGTGCGCGGGGTGAAAGTGGTCACTACCCTTGAGTGAACGCAAAGAAAAACCCAAAATATGCGATTTACTGCTGCGAAAAAATCGATTTTTTCAACTTTTCGATTATTTTCGGAAAAACGGATTAAAAATCGAAAAACAAAAAAACAAAAAAAAAAACCTTTCAAAAAATAAAATAAACATTTTCAGCTCGACTGTAAATACCATCCAAAGTCGACGGAGCCGCCTCCTGCCATACAACTTGGACAAGCTCGGATTTTTTTTTTTTTTAACGAAAATTTAACCTTTTTCCATCAACCTAAAATTTGATATTGACGACTGAACTGACAAATTTTGTAAAGTTGTTAACCACTCTCAGTGCTGCTCAAAAGGCCATAATATAATATATTATGGCCTTTTGAGCAGTACTGTGATATTATCTTGAAAGTGAATAATAGTCATGTGTATTATGTATGCGTTTAGAACGTCCCAGACGATCCTTTAGCACACTTCCTACATTTTGTATTTTGTATCTAGATACTACTCGTTTGTTGGAATAATAATTAAATTATTTCAGTTAATAACATTTTTATTAACTGAATTGGATCAAATTTATATAATTTGATATCAATTCTTCGCTGATATAAACTAGATGAATAATTTAAATTATTTTAAAAGGCGTACCTATTTCATTTTTCTTCATTTGCAAGAGTTGAGAATTTTTGTCCCCGATAAAAATCGATTTTATTTTTTAATCGATTTTCGATGTTTTGGGGAAAAAATTGATTAATCGATTACGATAACGATTTTTTTGCATTTTAATGCGAATGTAGGCCCAATAAAAGCTCGAAGAATCAGTAAATCACAATTTATTAGGGATGCACTGTTCAGTCAAACAAACGATCGTTCGGAATTGTTGCCTTCACTCAATTGCTCATTCTTCTGATAATCGTTCGAAGTGATTCGTCGATTGTGGTCTCCGGTGCCCAACTCAGTTGCGTCGTCGAGCTCCATCGCTTTGAGGATTTCGTGTATGAGGCTACCATCCGAAAGTTCGGTGATCCGCAAAAGCCCCCAGTACATTTTCCCCGATCTTGAGGGCGACGACTTGTGATAAGAACCAACAATACAGGACCCTGAAACAGCAGAGTAAGTACAGTTTAGCTCTCAGTTGCGACCGACAGACGGTTTGGCTAGCAGGAGAAGTCACCTGGTAATATGACGCTGTCGGCGACTCTTTTCCCAGCAACCAGGCAGGATGACAAAGAGGGAATCATTTCTTTTGGTACCCGAATCATTTTGACGATATCTCGCACATCCACTATGTGTCTCCCATTCAAGTACATCTTGAGCTATAATTAATGCTCTTATACCTAAGGAAATCACTGCATGAATGATCTCTAGCACAGATTTGGTACCGGCTAACCTGCTTGGAGAGAGGCTTGCCATTGCTATCGCAATGCAGTTGGCCTTGGCTGTCGTACAGATCTCTACCATACATGTCCACCAGAGGTTTGCCATATTCATTGAACAAAGGTATTCCATCTGAATCGAATAGGGGTCCTCCTAATAGGTCTTTGTATTGACCTGTAGAAGGGGGTGAAAAACGTTCCACTTATGTTTTGGGCAATATCGCCACCCCTTGGTAGGTACTCCACGTGGTGGTACCTGCGCTGAATTTCTTCAAACACGACCGATTAACTCCTGTCGTTAGTATCCTGACGTCAAAATTAAGCTTGAATGTGGGCTCTCGTCTGCCATCGAGGATCCGACGCCCAGCGATGTCAGCAATGGGATGCCCAGCATGGTCAAACATTTGTCGTCGGTAAAGATCGTACAAGGGGCGTCCGTATGTGTCGAACTGGGGCGTTCCAATCGAGTCCTGTCGATAAGTTCAATTTAAACTTAAGGGAAATTTCTGCATATTTATACGGAAACAATGGAAAAGTCACTTGCCTTCATACAGCGGCCAAAAGCATCTCTTTCGTCGCTGCCGCCGGCTGAATCACTTTGGCGAGTTCCCGGTGCTACTAGGACTTCTTCCAAGGGTGTCCCATACTGGTCAAATATGGGACCCCCTTGGGAGTCTGCGACAGGCAGTCCAGTATGACTAAGGTGCAAATGGGTTCCATCTGCGTTGACTAAAACCAGCCCTGCAATTTGGATTGAGTTAAAAAAATGGCCAGTCCTGTCAAGCAGAGATGCTATAATCTTACCTGAAGAATCAGTCAGTGGCCACCCAGATGCATCGAATAGTTGCAACGGGTTCCCTTGGTGATCTTTCACGACGTGATCAACCTCAGGTAGCACAGAATCAGGTCTTGCTTCAAGATCACTGCCAATGTTCCTCCCTCTGAAGTCCAGAATTGGCCCACCAGTGAGATCCGTCGATGGACGTCCGACTCCATCAAATTTAATCAAGAGCCTGAACATCACACGTTCACACAATCACGTTTTTTTCAGAAGGGGGACAATGAAGGACGTTTTCTAGTGTGACAGTGCACATCTCACTTTTCATTTGCTAGTGACAGAGGAACTCCATTTTTGTCAGTGAGAGGTCGTTTGTGCACGTTAAACAAGCGAAAGGGCAGTCCATTCATAGAAAGTATGGGTGCACTATATGAACAACCCAGAGGCAGCCGAATTTCATCGAAAATGGTCGCCCCACTTATGTCGCCCATTGGGATTCCAGCCTCGTTGAACTGTATCAAGCATCTGGAGCAAAGGTTAGACATTAGACAATAGAGCTCTATTGTCTAATAGCTATATTAACCTAGGTTAAGGAACCTTACAGGTGATTGGGCGAAGTTCTGAGTTCTTCCTACTAGCGCCTGGGGAGGTATATTGTATATAGCACTAGACCTGGGTTCTCCCAGGACCCAGCAACCCCAACCACTAACCTCTCAGTTCCTCAGTAATTGGGAATTCCTGGGAAACCTACACTATTGCATGCCAGCAATCGTTTGCAGCGGCCTAGAGAGCTCAGTGAAGCTAGTGTCCCAGAGCTGCCCAGCATTTGTTAGAAAGAGGGCCAGCCTGAAGGCGTGAGGTTCCTACCTACTTAGGACTGGAGCAGGTGTGTCTCCAACCCGTTTAGATGCAGGGCGTTCTCTGACTTTGCAGTGGTTGCCCTAAAAGCCAAACTGGCGACGATAGGCCTGGTTTTGGACGACAGCTCCCGTCGCCATGAGCAGTTGCTGCGCCCTGGCTGGGAAGTCTCTCACTGCCTGATCCCACATTGGGCAGCAGGGGCAGTAGCCAGAAGGCGCTCACTCCAGTCCGCTGAAAACTCCAAGTGCTCTTCTTATAGAACTTCTTATAGAACTAGTCAAGATACCTACTTACCGCCCTTGAGAGTCGACCATAGCCATCCCGTCCTGATCACTCAGCGGCTTCCCAAACCTGTCGAAAACTTTCAAAGGAGAGTCGTTGACAAAAACTTGCATTCTCAACTCGTCGTTGGGTGGAGCAACCGTAGGGTCGAAGGATCGGTCAAAAACTGGGTTCCCTCGGCCATCACAAACGTGCCCTTTAGTGAATGTGAAAACGGGTCGTCCGGCTTTGTCTAAACGAAGAAGACATTGCCCATTGATGTTGTAAAGGTCTTTCCCCCGTTTGTCCGTCAGCGGTCTGCCCTGTTGGAAAATTACTGTAGCATCGTTTCGCTTTTATAACTTCCACAGACCTACTGATTTACCTGACAGTCAAACACCCTATAAGGACTCCCTTGAGGGCAAGTCCAAGCCCCGTTCACTTGTGAAATGGGAATCCCCATTTCGTCGTACAGGGGGTTGCCTTCGATATCGTGCGTCGGTTTACCGCCGTTCATTACGATGAGCGGCCGTCCGTCGGAATCATTCAGAGTGGAACCGTCGTGATCCAACATTGGACGACCTAATAATACGATAGTTATGTAGTCAAATAAATTAGTCGACTAATTGTTGATCAACAACCTCAATCCTAGGACGCGCTGTGTTCAGCTTTTCAAAAAGGTGCTATACGAGGGGTATCTGATTCGTGGAACAACAAAGAAACGGGCTTCTAAAGACGGAGTTGTGACGTCACGCATTCTTGGAATAATACACCTATGTAATCGCGACGGGGGTCGAAAATTCTGGTCAGCCTCAAAATCGAAAAACAAAACGAACAAAAACCAAAAAATAAATAAAAATAAAATAAAAAATAAAATAAACGGGCCTTGTGAGAGTCTCGGACCGGAGGGTTTTTTTTATGGGGCTATGGAATCGAGTGAGGGGTCGTTTTCGAAGGATTTTTGGACGTAGAATCCATTTTGGGGGGTCCCGGATTGATCCGATTCCACATTGGCGATCTATAGGTCTCTCATGGAGCTACAAACGGGATTTTTGAAAGATGCCAAGAGGTCAAATAATTTCCGAATGAAAAAAAAAAAAAAATTGATGAAAAAACTTTTTTTAACATCTGTATTTTTTCAAAATTTTATTGATTGACAGAATTAATTTTCTCACAAGTATCAGTGTGAATAGGTACTCAGACGGTTCCGATAAAAGATTAGAAGAAGTCACTCATCTTTTGGACAAAACAACATTAGACGTGGACCGAGTCATTGTAAACACCAGTCACCTACTGTTTATCATCTTCTATTCATTTCCAAATGGAAAATAGTCAACGCTATTTCTACGGGGATTTATTTCCGGCGCCTTTTTTTTGGGGGGGGGTTCTTTTTTCCGGGGTCTTTATTTTTTTGGGGCATTTCTTTACGTTGAATTTTCCAGTAATCACCGACTTCTCCCGAACCTCTTCGAAAGACACTTAGGAAATATTTTGCAGATTCCAAATATATCCTTCCTATATAGGAAGGATATATTTGGAATCTGCAAAATATTATAATAATAGACTAATAATTAGTCCAAAACCCTTTTTAAACCAACAAAAACTAGGAAACGGAAAAAATGGGTGGGGGGAGGGCAACTATAGCTTTTTTTTTTGTTTATTATTCTTGGAATAATACACCTATGTAATCGCGACGGAGGTCGACAATTCAGATCGGCCTCAAAAATTGACATTATTCGTTTCAAAATTTCGTTTCCGTCTGCCGTCCAAGCCGTTTTGGGCAGTAGGATTTTTTTCTTCTGTTTTCTTGTATGACATACATACAAGAAATAAATTGTATTTCATTTTATGTAATATAAACGAACGCAGGAAGAGAAAACTGCAACATTACACAGGGTAACGCTTAATTTATTGTAATTAAACAGAACGCTAACACGTCACTAAGTGACGTCTTACATTACAAGTCTTGTAATGCTTAATAACGGCGGCGTATGGTAGGTAGGTACTTATAGGCTAGGTACTTATAGGCCTAGGTACTTATAGGCTAGTACATAGCTAAAATATGATACCTATATAATTTCTCGTTTCCAGATGATCTACATGGAGTGTGAATACCGAATCAGTAACTGTTTTATTCCTTGTCGTAGAAATGGCTGAATCATTGTTCAATTGCAGACTAACGTTTCATGCATGAAATTAATAAAATGCGAAAAAGGGATTGTGCACTGATTTGATACATGTTACTTTAGCAAAATGTGTCAAATAAGTGCATAATACTTACCTTTTTCGCATAGTATACTATAGTTTACATTTACATTTGCGTACAGTTCGGACTCAGACATCTTCGCTTTGTTAATTACTAACGTCTCGAGTTTGCCTCACAATTTATCAAACTTGAACAAAATGGGGTTTTTTGGTTCATTGAAAAATGAATGCGTGGTTCTCTTAAGAGGTAGTTTCATTGACGGGTCGAGTGAAATGTTGTAATTGAGTAATAGTTTTGCCAAAAGTATTTTGATTTCGGTTAGTGCGAATCTCATACCGATGCAAATCCTGGGTCCATAACCGAACGGTAAGAATCTATTGCTACTTGATTTGAGTTCGTCCGTCCACCTGTCTGGAATTATTTTTTCCGGCTCTGGATAGTAATTGGGGTCCATGTGGATTCCTTCAGTTGGAACGGTGATATTTTCGCCTGGTGTCAAAGTGTAGCCGATTTCCGGGATGTGGTGTGGTTTAGTGCACTTTCTCATGAGGAACGGAACGGTCGATTGGATCCTCAAGCTCTCTTTCATGAAACCTTCGAGGTAGGTCATTGATTTCAAACTGTCGTAGTTGATTTCGTTTGTTGATTCATGAATGGCGGTCACTTCGGTTCTTGCTTTGTTTTGGACTTCGGGGTTTGTTGCTAAGTCGTAGATCATCATTGTAAGGGTGATGGCTGTAGCGTCAAAACCTGCTATGAGAAAACCATAAGCTTGTCCTGCGAGTAAGTCGTCAGTTGGTTCGATCTTTAGCCCTTCGTCGTCAATTTCAAGATAGTCATCGCCTTGGTCTGGGGTCTCCACTTCGATTTTGCCTTTCTCTTGGAGAGAGATCATCGATTGGACAAAGTCGTTTCTGAATGTCTTGTTTTCTTTGCGATGTCTCATGACAGTTTTAACTACGTCGGTGAAATATTTAGTGTGTTGTGATGGCGAGAAAAATAAGCCGAGTTTTTGGGCTAAATTGGGGTAAATGAAGATGAGTTGAAGTCTCAAAAAGAACATTAGGGTGGGTGGCATGACGTCTCGACCTCTCTTTCTGAAATCGTTATCTTCGTCTTGCATGGGACCAGGTTCGATGCCGAAGGCTGTGGTTGAAATGACGTCAATGGTGTAGGTTTTGATGCGTTCCAAAGCACTCATCTGCTTCTTCGTGTTGCTGAGATGTTCAATGAAATTGTGTCCTATGGCGTTGATGTGAGGCACCATGTGGCGGAGCTTCCCTGTCGTAAACATGGGCGCGAATTTGGATCTGACGGCTCTCCACTGGCGGCCGTTCAAATTGAACAAATTTGAGTTAATCGCGTCATCGACGATGTCAGCCGCCCCAGCGCGGTAAGGGAAAGAATTGAAATCCTTGATGAAAATCCTGTCGATGACGTTGCCGTCTCTTAGTAAAAGCCGAGGTTCGAGAAAATGGTAATATCCCACGGCCGGCTCGTTCGGAAAAGCTTCGTAGATCTCCCTGAAGATTTCCCCTGTCGATTTGATCCCCAAAATCGTCGGTAGCATGTTCCCAAAAACAGGCAACGGCGTCGGCCCAGGAATGCCATGTTTCTTCCAGTGCTGGTTAATCCTCAAAGCTTTCCACAACAGTGCCACAAATAGTGTCACAACAGTTGCCACTAAGTAAACAAGTAGTATAGCCATTCTCACTTTCAACTGATGAAAACTAAAACCACTCACTCGTGCTCATCAAAAGAACTACCTACCCTAACTGCCTATTTTCTGCGTTCTTTATCGTATGATGAAACCTTTTCTCGGATGATAGATAAGTTATCTTGTTATTCATGCGTATGAGATCTAATGTACTATCTCAATGTCATGGCCATCGCTATTCCCAGACTCTTAAAAAATTACCAATATCAAGGTTCATCTTTCACATTGGTTCAACAAATCATGTGCAAGTCTGAGCGTGAATGATTGCCACTAAATTGTACAGATCATCACCTTTTGATTTTATAATAACTAGGTTGAAATGAACTAATTTTAAAGTAGAAAACCTTCCAGACGAAACGAACAGGGGTACAAATTAAAGAAAAAAAGTTTCCAGGAATTAAAAAAAAAACGCTGCACATTTTACTACCTATTCTTTGATATAGGTTAATCGTGCAAAAATATATTAATTATTTATTAATAAAATGAGTGAAAATCAACAACAACAATAACAACAACGCGAACGATTCATGCTTCAGTCCTGGACATCAGGAAGTCCAGCCCTATCCGCCAGTCCCAAGTTTCTCAACTTCCGCCGAGCTCCTCTCAGCCGAAGGGAAACAGTCCTTATGATAGCGAACTGGACTCGAAACTCCGGGAGTAGGTACGGTATTTCGGCCGCTCGGTCATACTTTCTATGCTTTTCACTGGGGGATTTTCAATCGTGCAAAAATTAATTCTTTGACAACAAGAAAATGCCTAGTCTTGAACAATTAACAAAATTTTGTTTTTCTGTACAACGTTCGGACAGATGTGGGACCTTGGAAAATGGATTAGGTATGCGACCAAAATTACTCGGAAAACGACAGCTTATTATAGCCTCTCTCGGATCCTCTAAAAATTCCATTTGCAGCCTCATGAAAGCTCCATAGATCCTCACGTTGAAACCGAATCGTTCTAGGACCCAAAAAAATTACTAAACATAAGTTCGGGGCTAGCCGTACGGAAGAGATAAATAATATCTAGATAATATTTTCTAGATATAGATAATATCCATGTTATAGATAGATACCTATCTAGTAAAATTTTCATCTATTCCTTATGATCCTAGTAGGGGAGACCAGGGCAACATGAACCAGGGGCAAGATGAACCAACGGCCGTATTTTGAAAAAAAAAAAAAAAATTCGTTTTTCCCTTCACTGCGTTGTTAGCAATACCGGAGCTTTATTCTAATGTTGTTGATAACCTGCCTCGTCAACTCTTCTTCATTTTCACACTTGTTGAGTTTCCAAATCAGCACTATCAGTTATAATAAGCCAAGGTGCACATAAAAGTTTTTTTTTTAGCTTTTGATATTAAGATGCTATTATCAGAACCTTTACTGAAGCTCCCATTGGGGGCAAGGTGAACCACTATCGTGCCCCAGAGATCTCAATTTCAGGCCTGGAAGAGAATAGGACCTAAAACCAACGAAAATTGTAACAAATGTATGGTTGATAGGTACCTACAACTATAAGAAACCCCCTGGAGAAAAAGCATGTCCCATGCTAAAATTGTTTCAATTATAAGTCGACCAAAAGAATAGGTATGGCCTACCTGAGCCTAACTGAGTGTAAGGATTATCGCACAATCAGTCTGATGAGCCACGCGCTGAAGATTGTATTGCGAGTGCTGCACTATCGCCTATTGCGCAAAATCGAGGCAGAGGTCGGTGATTCTCAGTTTGGTTTCAGGAATGCTTTTGGAACGCGAGAGGCCCTGTTTGCAATGCAGGTACTGGTGCAGAAGTGTTTAGACCAGCAGTGTGATGTATACGCCTGCTTTATCGATTTCGAGAAGGCCTTCGACAACGTGAAGCATGAGAAGCTCATCCACATTCTCCGGGACGTTGGATTGGATTTCAAGGACGTGAGGCTAATCAGAAACCTGTTCTGGGGACAAACAGCGATCGACGGAACACTCTCGGATCGGGTCGGAATAGAAAAGGGCGTAAGGCAGGGCTGCACATTATCGCCGCTCTTGTTCAACATCTATTCGGAACAGGTGTTTAAGGAGAGTCTGTATGACTGTGAGTCGGCCATTCTCGTGAATGGTTTACCTGTATCGAATTTGAGATATGCGGATGATACAGTGCTTCTCGCCCATTCCGAGTTAGAACTGCAAACACTGCTGGACAGGGTGGCTGGGGCGTGTGCGAGCTACGGCCTATCGATCAACATCTCTAAAACCAAGTCGATGGTTATATCCAAGCGTGGGTGTCCCATGGTCAACTTGCGGGTGAATAATCAGCAAATCGAGCAGGTCGATCGTTTCAAGTAACATTCTTTATTCTTTACTCGAAAAATACTTAACCTCCTGGGATCCTTCAAAAATCCCATTTTAGCCCCATGAAAGCCCTACAGATCGCAACAGTGAAATCGGATCGTTCCGGGACTCCAAAAAATGGATTCTACGTCCAAAAATACCTCGAAAACGACACCTAACTCGATCCCATAGCCAAAAGCCTTCAAAAAAACCCCTCCTGTAGCCCCAATTTAGCCCCATAGCGCCCCACGGGTTCGGGCGATCGGACTGAAAACCTTGCGGGCACAACTAGATGGTTAACCAAGACTTGGTTTACCATCTAGTTGTGCCCGCACAATACTTAGTATTTTGTCAATATTTCAGATTTAAAAAAAAATTCCTACTGCCCAAAACGGCTCGGACGGCGGACGGACATTTCAGATTTTGAAGGTAGACCTCTTGAAACGGATAATGTCAAATTTTAAGGCCGATCGGAGTCGTCGACCCCCGTCGCGAAAACATAGGTGTATTATTCCAAGAATAATAAACCAAAATGTTGGGAAGTAAGCCGGCTATCATGATTCGGGACGTCATAATTCGTAAACAGCTTAAAGAAGACACAAGTTGAAATCGCCAGAAGTAGGACAGCGTTCCTTATGTTACCGACCTCTGGTCTCCCCTAGCGTTTGTCGGGTCAACCAACCTTTGCTGTTGAAAATTTTGATATCGAAATCAAATATAGCCTTCTTGGTAGTGACTACCCTTTCCGTGTAAGGTTGAAAACTCGGGTCGTTGCACGGGGTCCGTAGGGTGTCGTAGACGACGCGGTTGGTGCTGTCTGAAATGGGTCGACCGTTGGGATCGAACACAACCAAAGGTTGGGCGTTCGCGTCGTGGAGCACCTCCCCCTTGGAATCGGTCAGAGGGAAACCTTCGCAATCGTACAGAGCCAGGTAAGGGATTGGAGCTTTTTTCCCGTAAATTTGGCCTTTGTCGTCGTAAACGGGACCCCCGAAGGCGTCTGTGACCTGAGGATATTTACTGTTTCAATCAGCTCGATCGGTTCATTAGGCACATTCAGCAATATTGAGAATATTTACCTCTCCGTTAGAGCCGTATTTGATGAGAGGCTGCCCCGACGCTGTCGTTAGAGGTTTTCCATTCGCATCAGTGAGCAGGAACCCTTTGGCGTTATACAACAACGAACGGTGTTTGTCCACACACTGATATGGCATCTCTTGCTGGTTTCTCTTCGCCATGTTGCCATTTAGTGGTTTTCCCCTCTCGTTGTAAATCGGTGAGCCAAACGAATCTCCCAAAATCCTGTTGTGCTCATCCAGGACTATTGCTGGGTTGCCGTTGTTTAATTTCAAAACCACGCCATTGTTGTCGGTTAGAGGGATGTTTTCCTGGTTGAAGAGTCTCAGCGGACGTCCTTCAGCATCCACCAATGGCTCCTCGAGGCTGCCAACAAACGGAAGTCCATACTCGTCAAAAATCGGTTCCCCGTTGGTGTGACGAACAGGTTTGTTATTGTTGAACTTGACGACGAGTTTGCGGTGCATGTTGATCAACGGGACGCCATTTTGATCCGTCAAAGGGTTCCCGTGACGGTCGAAAATCAACAGCGGCTCGTGTTCTTTCTGTCCTGCTTTGGATGTAATTGTCTCTGTAACCGCAACACTAGCCTGACTGGAACTTCGAGACACTATTTCCGACGACTTTTGAATCATAAGGAGTTTGCAAGTGTGTTGATTTGCAGGGACCAGACTGAGATCTTCGCGTTTTGGTTGGCTTCTGGCAGTTCCCTCTGACGTCATTGGTGTGTCTCTGATGTGCGTCCTCCGGGAATCAGTTGACTTCCTGGAGGTCACCGTGCTGATAGAATCCTAACATCAAAATGATCGTCAGAACGAGCTTTTGTTGCTCGAATAAGCTGTAAAACGTTTTCCTTACGCACTGAATATTTTAGAGATCTATTTTCTTTTTTGTCTTGTACTGATTTTTGGAGAGACTTTTCTGACTCAGTGCTTGATTGTCGATCAACCTCGGCAGTACCGCTTCTGTAATATTCAAAGTCTGGGATGAAAACGATGGCAAACCAATGGGCGCCACGCTAAAAAAATAGTGGACAAGCCAAGGTCCACACGGACGCCTCTAGGTGCCGCACAGTGGGGCAAAACGGATGTTTTTCAAAAACTTTCAACTTATACTTTCAAAATCTGAAAAAAAAAAAATAAATAAAAAAAATAAATCACACATGGTCTTCTATGTACACATCTGATGTAGTTGGAAGGTCACATTGACCCAACCCCATGGGAGCACGCGACGCACGAGACATTGATTGCTCACCCACAGAAATTTACCTTGAAAAGAAATGTATGATTTCTTGTAGATTCGATAGCAGCTCCTGCGAGCGACTTTCTTCCAGTTTCAAATCCGTCAAAAGTCCGGAACAACTCAAAGATAGATTAACGTATTTTGAGCAAATGGCAGACCATTCGATTTGTTTTGCGTTTTGAGACGTGAAAGAGAAAGCTAGAATTCGATCGACGTCCTTTTCTATGCAGCTATTAAAAGTAAACGTTGGATTCAGTTTACACCAAAAACCTACAACAGAACCATTCCTACGGGTCATGCAAACCTACCAGGACAAAACTCGGAAAATTTGCTCCAGCGACTCCCTCAGTCGACGCAGCGCTTCAATCCAGTTCGCGTTTTCGACTTGGCCCTGCCTCGAGGCTGCCCGCTTCTGCATGAATTTCAATTTCAACGACATAATTCGATGAAACTTTCGAGTACTGGTAGTCGATGAAAATTGCGATACACCCCCTACATGACAATCTACATGCCTAATGCTTGCCAGGACCTAATGTTTCATAATGTAAGTAACAGTGTTGCCAACCTACTGTATCCTTGGTCTCAGTCGGCAAGGGCGAATGTGAGCCTAATAAAGAAACACGCTCTCTCACAATGCTTTATTTTTCTATAATCAACAATAATTTACTTCCTCATTCGTAGACTGCTTGTACAAATAAAGTCCTTTTTTAAAAATATCTATTGGTATACTTTCACAAAAATAACACTCTATCTTTATCTACACCAAGACGTATTTTTCTTCCGATATCCGAAAGTCAACTGCCACAAAACAGTGGAAAATTTCACACGCTCTACGCCCCGACAGCCCGTCTAAATAAATAATCACTTTGCTTAATCACAAAAGCCGTAACCAACCATAGCCTTTTTGTTTCTCCCTAAAATGCCAAAACGTCGAGGAAGATTTAAAAACACGAGAAATTCATTTTAGGGAAGAGAACTCGAAGCATGTTGAGTCACAGGTTGTCACACCCAACTCCTCAACTCTGGAAATACGAAGTCTTTGGTCTCAAACCACGTTTTGATTACAACTTCAAAAATATTTACACTTATTTTTACTTATAGAGTACACATGTTAAAAGCACCAGTGCGCTATATTGTCTAAGATCACACGAAATTTTCTTGATTTCATCGTACCACATAAACTCAGTGTTATTCCCCTACGAGTTCATAAAAATTTTTCAGGGATCGCAAACCCACACGAAAAAAATTCACTCGGACAAAAATTGACTATACGTCGATCAAATCGTCGATATTTGTCTGTAATACATATAGTTCATGGTAACGCAACTAATTCCACAAACACCGTCGTGATTATCACACGGTGAATACACTACCACAGTAGGCCTCAGGACCACCAAACACACTGGGTTCGTTGAGAGGAAATTAGGAAATCCAAAGGCATGTAAAACATCACAGTGAATCTAAAATATTTCTACAAACGCTGCCAGGTGCCTGGAAGAGGCGTGCGCAACGGAAGTTCATCCGCATTTAAATAAATTCGGAATAGGATTGCACGTAATCATTTTCAGGGGTGAAAAATCTAATTAGAATCAATTAAGACCGCCAATTGTTTTTTCACGGGTTCAACACTTGCTAGACTTCGATTTTTCACCCTTGTTACATTCTGATAAGGTATTTCATGTCGCACACGGGAATCTAGCTATTTAGTGGGTATAATAAAAAATGTTCCCACAAAAAAAAAGTTGTTCCAAAAAAGTCACGTGAAATTTTACAATAAATTATTTTGGTTAAATTTTTTACAGCTACCGCAGAGATATCCAGCAGACCTTAATTTACACGATGGACCCTGTTTATTAAAAGGTGGAACCACATTTAAGGAATCGGCCGTGTACTCTTCCCAATACACTGCAGCTAGGGTGACATCAACTCAGGTAATCAAGAGGCTGATTCGCAAAACAAATAACGCTGACTGCTCTTGATGGGTTCATGTACGTAAAACCAAACAAACCCAACACTAAGCCAGCTGAAAATATTCAAGGTTGCCTCATAATTTTCTTGGACTTGCCAAAAATAGTTTATTGGGGGTGGCTGAAATTATTGGCATGCGGAAAAAACTTTCCCAGCCAAAACGTCACCACCTAAAGTGTACGAAAGAATCAACTTTTTAGGGAATTTGTGCAAACGTGCAAAATAATCGACTATATTGGTCTCTGGTGTCTTCTTCATCTTCGCCGCCATTTACGTCGCGATTTTAAATAGGTCGCCAAATCGTCGATTTTGAAGAAATCGGGTTGAAATAAATTTACTTGAATGAAATGAAATAAATGAACTTAATAACATTTTCATATTATGAAAAACGCTGCAAATTTTGCTCAAGGGTTTATTATTCTTTGATATTGATATGGGTTACTTGTGTAGAAATTTAATTCTGTTAATGAAAAAAATTAATTTTTTTAAATTCTTAAATTTAACACAAAAAAAAAAAGATTTTTTCGAAACAGTAGGTAATTTCTGTTGCTTACAACAAAAGTTAGAAGGGAGGAATTGCCCATTTTTCTGTTTTGTTGGCCAACCTGCTAGCTGAAACCATCAAACTACAGGAAGCCTAAGTCCAAAATGAAGACGCCTCTTTTCGTACCACCAATTTACAATTCTATTAGTCTATAAATTCAATTAAGTACTCTACGTACTACGTACGAGTACATCAGCGTCACCTTCACTTTCAGTGTTAGTTGGGAAAATTCCATCAAATAAATCCAGGCACGTTAATTCCGTTAGAAAAAATGCCAACATTGTTCCCAATGGAGTTCCCAATTTTTTTTTGGTTTGGTTTTTTAGGAATCATAACTAAACTGGCTAATGATAGTTGAAATTTCGTATACGAGGTAAAACCAAAGAAACGGGAAAGAACCAACTACTAAAATACTGAATTACTTAACACTAAAACTCTTCCATTTGACTCTGAACTCAATTTCCCTCAAAAACCACCTCGCCTTAAATTTAAATATATTACACTGCTTATTACATTACAAAAATACACTGATTATTCCCGTATACCTACAGAGGGGGAAACATTTACAATAAACACTGAGTTCCATCAAAAATATTGCTAAAGGATACGATTTTGTTTTATTCTACCGCCTAAATTTAATGACACATTAAAGTCGGTACCTCGTGAAAGTGTTTGGAACAGTAAACATAGTCCGAATTGATATGTGTGATTAATGCAGACATTTCGAATTCCAAAGGTACGGCAACTCCTACTTATCGAAGGAGTTGCAAAGCTTTTTTGCTTCAATTTTTTTTTTCAAATATCAATAATGAAACAGCCTTTAAACTTAACCTAGCTAACAATGTACAATATATTATCGAAGAACTTAAAACAGGAAAATCCAAACCTTTTTGGAGAAGCTGAGAGAGATGAGAATTCACTATATTTTGCTGCCCGCAGCTCAACTGTGATATTAAATTTGACGGAGCATTTAGAATTTCTCCTTGAAATTTTTAAAAAGTAACGATTGGATTTTACTGAGTCAAGTTCAATTTTTAATACAATAATGGTTAATGTACATCAGTGCAACACTACCAGGGGGAACGTCCGCCCCAAATTTCCAATACACATCTACATAATGAGGCGTTGTCAACAATACTCCACAATACTCCGCTATGGGGTCGAAATGAGCTGGCCGTAAAAGTGTTGTTGCTCCGATCCGCTCCATCCTTTCGACCTCCCGCTAAAGTAAAATTTATTGCACATTTTTCGGGTAACGTAAACCAGAAGACAGATTAGATGTTGGTGGTTTCCGTTCGTCCAATGTCGATGACGCAGCTGCCGTTGCTCACCGCTGGCGGCTGGCCGTTCGTTTTGGAAGCGGATTCTTCGTCCTAAACCCACAAAATTGTGATAGCAATTAAAAAATAAAAATAAAAATAAAATAAAACAACTCGGCCACTGGGGCAAGCCCCCATGACCCCCGGATGCTTTTTGCTTGGAGCCTACTAAAATTGAAGTAACCATGTTCCACGTTAATAGAATTTAATATTTAATAATATTAGAATTTAATTAATTAATTATTAATAATTAATAATTTAATTAATAATATAATTTAATATTTAATAATATTAAATATTAAATTCTAGTAACGTGGAACATGGTTACTTCAATTTTAGTAGGCTCCAAGCATCCACATAATACATAATATATAACATATTATACTATATATGTGGCGTGATGGAAAAGTATCTGCCCGACGCCGCACTAGTGGCCTAACGGTGAGACAAGTGAGGACGCCGAACTAGTGGCCTAACGGTGAGACAAGTGAGGACGCCGAACTAGTGGTCTAACGTACGACAGGCGAGGACGCCGAACTAGTGGCCTAACGCTAAGACAAGTGAGGACGCCGAACTAGTGGCCTAACGTACGACAGGTGAGGACGCCGAACTCTAGTGGCCTAACGCTAAGACAAGTGAGGATGCCGAACAAGTGGGATGTGCCAGCGTTCGTGCCAGATTTCGTGCCAAATGCATTAACGTTTTTGGGCAGTTAAGTCAGGGCTAAATCACGTTCAAGGCTAAAAAAAAACTTGGATCAATGAGGGTGTGTGTTTGTAACTTTTATAAACAGTAATCAATGAAAATACGAATGTAATACCAATTTTTAGCAAGCCTGTTCGTTTAATAAATTGGAGCGTTTTTGTTTGGTAATGATGCGGCGTAAGATTCGCCAAATAATTCAGACTGTTGGCACGCAGGCTCGTCCGGGAGATTTTGGCAACTAGGCCGCGCTTTGGGTTCTTTGGCCAAACACTGAACGATAAGATTGTATCCGATTCAGGAGGCTAACAGTAGCATTTACTGTTAAGGCGATTTGGAAAAACTTTATAAACCCACAGGGTCATTCTTACAAAAACGTACATTTGGAGGTACCGGTGATTTGAATGTAGATTACGTCGTTTTTCCTCAACTGGAAAGAACGTTTTGAAATAAAATTTAGCGTTCTTTCTGGCCAACCTCATTTCAAAATTATGAAATGACTGCTTAATTACGAAAATCATAATTATATACCTACTTGAAACTTACGTTTTTTCTATGTCTCCATTCAACAAAGCCAACTTCAGCCACCCTCCAGGGGCCTTAATTTTATTTTTATTTTATCATTTTAAAAAAACAATATTTTTCATCTTGTCCGATTTTTTCTCGAGATTCTGAATTTAGAGCCCAAAGATGAATGTGAATTTAGAGCTACAAATTCATCATCAAAAGAGTTTTAATTAAATGTTGAGAAGTTTCCTCCAGTCTTTGGGACACTTGCATAACCCAAATGCTCATAATACAACTATGTAATCGCGACGGGGGTCGAAATTTCTGATCGGCCTCAAAATTTGACATTTTTTGTTTCAAGAGGTCTAGATTTCAAAAACGAAATGACTGTCCGCCGTACGCCGCCCGCCGTCCGAGCCGTTTTCGGCAGTACGAATTTTCGTTAAACTCTGTAATTTTGACAAAATACTCGGCCCACCATCTAGTTGTGCCCGCAAGGTTCTCAGCCAGATCGCCCAACCCCGTGGGGCTACAGGAGGGTTATTGCAGATTTTAGGGTATGATATCCAGTAGGGTGTCGTTTTCGAAGTATTTTTGGACGTAGAATCGATTTTTGGGGGTCGCAGAACGGTCGGATTTCACCGTGAAGATCTAAGAGGTTCTCGTGGGGGTACAAATGGGGGTTGTGAAGGATGTCAGGAAGTTGAATGAGGAGTCGTTTTCCGAGTAATTTTGGACGCAAAATCCAGTGATTACGATTGACTGAGGGTCTAATTTCATCATGAATTGACCAAGGATGGCGTGTAAATTTTTCCAAGTGTCTACGTGAGGGTTCAAAATTTGAAAACTAAAGCGCTAGAAATGTACGATTTTGTGAGAATGACCCATGGTGCTGAGTGTTTTTGAGCCCTCTGAAAATGTTAATTACTATTTTCAGCGGGCTCAGAAACACTCTGCACCTGTTTTAGGTACTTCAAGTTTTAACATTAGGAAAATGTTGAAAATTTTTCAAGATCAATATTCGCATGTTTCTGTTGAAGATAAAGACTTGTGAATTAAAGGACGATAATGTCCTTCCTACAGATATTATTATTTATTTATAATCTTTAGTAAACATAAAAAGAATAATAATAATAGAGCTTGCAAATGCAAACAGAGACAATCTGACTTAGGTACAGCATAAATGCTTACGTCTGCCACGGAGAGTTCAACTTTGGAGAGCTTTTCGACCACAGCGCAGGCGTAGCAGTCGCCCAGAAGATTATTTGTTGTCCTTAACCGGTCACTGGCACACAAAAAACCAGTGAAAAGTCAGATTCTTCCAACTACTAGCCATAAAGGGGGCGTTTAAAAATTGGGAGCAACTTACACAAACCAGTCGATGGCGAAGAGTAGAGACACGTCTTCCGTTGGAGCGTTGATGGTGCTGCAGAGCATCAGAACGAGGACAAGTGCGGCGCTGGGAACCGTAGCTGAAGACATGCTCGCCGCTGTGCAGGACAACCTTCAACATGACGTCACAATCTATTGTATTGGAGCTCCTGCCCGAGGAGGAGAACGAGGATGACCAAGTCTGCTATATTGGAGGTGCAACTCGAGGAGAAGGAGAACGAGAATCATTTTTATTCTAAGGCACTTCTAGATGTCGAAAATATTTGAAAGTGGACTAAAAAAATTCATCTTAGCGAGCATAGTATGAGAAAAGTCTGAAACCACCAAAAAGTTGCTCCATGTGGCATATCAGTTGCTCCAAGAGTGGTCAAAAAATAGGGGCTGGAGCAGATTGCAAGATATTAGCTAGGCATACACGAGCGGTTTTTTTCAACAGGTCAGAACCGCGGGTCAGAACTGCGGGTGTGCACTGTAAGTTTCTGCCGTGCGCGTGAGTGGGCGACGACAGGCCGGACCCGCGGGCTAAACCTGCGGGTTCTGCTGACGGGCCAAACCCGCGGTTTCGTGGCCTGTCGTCGCACACTCACCTGCAGTCCTCGCCTGCTGGAAAACCCGCCAAGGGTTCAAAACTGTACGTGAGTGGGGAAACCCGCAGTTTTTGAGACCCGAAACCCGCGGGTCCAGGACTGTTGAACATGTCCGACGGGTCAGAGGCTAAAGCAACAGGTTTTGTGGTTCAGTGCTCGTGTTCTCGACGAAGAGTTATGGACGACAGACAACGTAAAGTGGTTGCTGCCGCTGCTGGTGCTTGGGCTCCCAGCCAGCTCATGAGGTTGAGGACAGGCTCTGTTTTCGGGGATTTAAAATTAGTTGAGAGAGAGAAAAATGTGGCCCATCAAATAAAAAACTACGATCGTTGGGGTTGAACATAGGTGGGTACCTATATTCCTACCGAACAAAAAACTAATAATAATAAATTCACTTATTTTTGAGTTGTGTTCTGCTAGTGTAATTTTTTAAAATTTATCATGTACACATGATAAATTTAAAAAAATCACATTACAGCAGCAGAACACAACCGAAACCTGCGCGTTCGAATTTGAACCCGCAGTTCTCAAAACTGTACGTAGGTGGGGGACCGGAGCCTTCCCCCCGCTGATCCCTCGGAGTTCTGTGAAACCCGAAGTCTTCTTTTCGTCAAAAACTGCACGTGAGTGACGATAAACAGATCGGACCTCTGCACTTCGGAACCTTCGGGTCTGAACTGGAGGTCGACAACCTCCACCAACGTAAAGACCAGGCCTGCGGGTTTCCAAAAAATCCCCGAAACCCGTCGAAAAAACCGCTCGTGTATGGCTAGCGAATATTTGAGCGAGGAGGAGAACGAGGATGACCAAGTCTGCTATATTGGAGGTGCAACTCGAGGAGAAGGAGAACGAGAATCATTTTTATTCTAAGGCACTTCTAGATGTCGAAAATATTTGAAAGTGGACTAAAAAAATTCATCTTAGCGAGCATAGTATGAGAAAAGTCTGAAACCACCAAAAAGTTGCTCCATGTGGCATATCAGTTGCTCCAAGAGTGGTCAAAAAATAGGGGCTGGAGCAGATTGCAAGATATTGGGACGGTTGTTGGCCAAAGGGTGTCCAACGCGGGTGCCTCCTCCCTTCCCCCCAACAACCCCCTAAAAAACCTCTATTAAATTAAAATGGAGAAGAAACGTGGATGTCAAGAAATTTTCTTGAAATCCAGGTTTCTTCATCATTTTTTCGAACTCCTTTTGAAAAAAAAGGGGGGGGGGACGGGATGTTGGGTTTGAGGCAAGGTGGGATATAGTTGGGGGTAGGCTGGCGTACCCAGTAGGGATTGGTTTAGGCAATCACAGCTACATACGTGGGCTTCTGCAGTGAAAAAACTCACCCGATCGTCAGTATTTCTCCCATTCCCAAGTAAATGTTGTTCATTTGGGCGATGAATATGATAGAGGCGGATATGAACAGCGCTGTCCCGTCCATGTTGATAGTCCCGATGGGCAAAATGAACCTGGTGATCCTTTGGTCGATCTTCACTTTGTCGTCCATAATTCGGAACGTTATCGGAAGGGCGGCCGACCTGGTGGGAAAGTCAATAACTCGTTATTTCAAATGTAGTCGGTCAACGTGTTAGACAATGAATGACATGAGCACTCAACGCCCACCCGCTGAATGGGAGCCAATGTGAGGTAATTACAAATCAATTTCAGGTCACCATGACGACAAAACATTTTGACAATCTTACTTGGACGCTGTGGCAAAAGCTGTGACGATAGCCGGCCCGAACGAAGCGTAATATTTGAACGGGTTCTTCCTGAGCACCACGTAGTAGATGCATTGAATTATGATGAACTGGTATATTCCGAACCCAATAGCCACAGACAAGATGAACCAGCTGAGCTGCGTCATCGTCTGGTACAGTTGGCCCAGAGAGATGATTTTGCCGCAAATGATGCTGCCCACCCCCAACGGCGTAAACCTACAAAAAAATTCGCAGTGAATATAAACCGATTCGTAATATTTCCTCGAACGAACACCGCGATTGCCTTACAAGGAGCTGAATAGTTTCGTCATGTCGCAATTGGAGCTTCTCCAACCTTGAAACGGGGTCACCAAAACAGAGTAATGACCGGAGCAATACAGGGCCAACTCTCTTTATAAAAAAATCACTCCAACTCACCAAATGGCTCCCATCAACATTTTCAGGAGTACTTCGTAGATGACGTTGAAGAAATTGATGACGGCGTGTTTCTGCGGCCCAAGCGTTCCCAAAACACACCCGAATATCAGGCAGAAAAATATTATTCCCAATGTGTTGGTGCCGTCCCTGAAAAGAAAATCTCAATCAGCCATCATATCCTTCTCGTAAAATCAACTTACGAATGCAAAAAAAGAAACGTACTTGCATTAGGACAGCAGAGTAGAGCAAAACATTGAGGTATTTAGCAATTACATTCCGTTGGTCCGGACAGTTTAATACTACTGAGGTTAGGAGTTCAACGTTTAAGAAGATGCACAAGACGCTATCATTAAATTGAAATTTGAATGTTACGATGAAGTTAAATAGGTTTAAAAAAATACTCTGGTTTTATTCAATTTTATTCGAGTGTATAGAAAAATTAGGAACCGGGGACTGTTGGTTTTTCTTGTGAACCCAATTTAATGATGTCGGGATTTGTGTCAGACTGAAGCATTCACCTTATTTCCAAGCTTTCGGAATATATAATCCCATTATGAGGGCTTACGGTTATTTAGGTTGACACACTGCACAAATTTGCATTTCACGCACAATGCATAATTGTTTTTGTAATTGTAAATTTTTCATAGTTTTGATTTTCCGGTTTTGAAGGGCACACACATTCCTGATCATTATGCCAACCTAAATAACCTTAGGCCCTGATGATAAGATTAAAAAGTACACCGGGGTAGGTGTAAATTGGGGGTAAGTGTAACCCACGGGTATCTCAGCGATTAGGGTTCCCCACGCGTCCCGCTGAGCGAGATGTGATTATCTGATATACCCGATGCGGGCCGAAGGTGGTGAGAAAACATAAGTCACTCTGGTAGGTCCTATCGCCCTGTCTACCTTCTCTCCTTCCTGCCCCCCAGCTTGAGCAATCTGCCGCTTTGAAGCAGTTTGGCTTTAGGCCAGGGTGATCACCCGTGGATGCTATCGACCTACTGCGTGGATCGTTGACGAGGCCCTCCAGAAGTATGTCCTCAGCTGGGGTTGGTGCAAATGCGTACGTCCCACTTGCGTACGCACTATTTTTAGTAACATCTTTTCCCACTTGCGTACGGCAGAGCAGGAGAGAGTCCCACTTGCGAATATCCAGGGGGCATTTGACAACGTATGGTGGCCGCAAGTCATGGCGGAGCTAATGAGAAGAGCCCCTTGAGCTATTTGGCCCAACTCTCCAGCTACCTGTCTGGGAAAGAAGTCAAGATGGTTGACCGTGATCCGGCCGTCGAAAAGTCCACGAACTGCTGGGACGCATTGGGTATTTAATTTTCCCTGACCGGGACGCATGCGGTACAATTAAGCTGCCGCGAGTGAAGGTGGAGCAAGTGTAGTATTGATCCCAATGTTTATAATGTTCTTTACTTCAAAGTTAATTGAGCTTTTGACTTCAAAATTTAACCAATGATCGATTTGAGCTACGGTCAAATTTACAAAGAGATTGGATGGGTATTGCAGGTGTGGTGAGCCGTCAAAGTTGAACTAGGTAACGATTTTCTGGGTTACACTTACCCCTTTGTACCTTATACATTCCGGATGCACGGAAATAAGGTGAATTGGACGATTAGACCTGCAATTGATCTCCTGGACTTTCTTATAATTGGAAAATTATTTTTGATCAATTGAAGTTCATAACATGAGAAACCCTTGCTATCCATCTAATTGCATAGTGCTTCGTCTATTGCCATTGATTCCATTTTAAAAGCTACTACTTGAAGTCATTGTGTGCTAGTGCCTGTCGCAGAAGGATGTTCAATACTAAACAATGAATCGGTAGACGTTGAATCGGGGGTTTTGTATCGTTGTTGTGCTCTGCTTTTTTTTTTTTTTTTTTTTAAATTTTTTTATTGATGGAGACTGTTTCAAACGATGCTGGAAACCGGTTTAACCCCTTTTGGGGGTCCCAAATAAGACCCATCTGAGTTTGCGACGGTTTCTAGGCTGTGCTTCAGATGTAGGGGCTTAAAAACCACGAAATGTTTGCTCTTTTTCAGTACTTCGCTTATAAGGTGAAAGTACTCATCCTACAGAAAATTTTTCTAATGTTTCATTTAATGTTACTCTTTTTTTTATCCACACAATTTATTTTTATATCCACACGATTTATATGTATCCCCATGTAAATAACTCCCTCTTATTCATTAGTTATAAATTTAAATATGTACATACGTTGATATAATGAGCAACTCTCATTTTCTCTTCCCTATTCTATTTTCTGTCATCGTCTGGTAAGTCATTAATGATTGATGGTTACCAACCTCGTAATCAGAGCATGATATGAGAATTTCTTAAGTTTAAATTGTTATAAGAGTTGAATAAATTTACTGCTAATTGAAAAATATGCATGAAAGTGAGAAGTTTTGAGTTCAGACGAAGTTTCCTGCGTTGGACTACCTTAATGGAAAATTGGCGCTACGAACCCCTTCGGTTTGAACTCATACCTCAGCACT
This sequence comes from Pilophorus perplexus, assembly GCA_955831195.1. NCBI lineage: Eukaryota > Metazoa > Arthropoda > Insecta > Hemiptera > Miridae > Pilophorus > Pilophorus perplexus. Next base: position 20,414,169 of record OY037013.1, read on the forward strand.
GGTGTGCGAATAAAAAAAAAATAATAATAAAAATAAATAAAAATTAAAAATTAAAAAAAAATCACCTGATTCACAATTTAATATTCTACAAGTTTGGTCCTCTGACATTTTTCGATAGGTCCAGTCACTTGGGACCTACAGGCGTCAGAAGTTGAGGTTTGTCAACTTCTCAACTAAGTTTGCAAAAATCACCAATCTTTGACGAGCGATTGCGGCTGAACGGTTGAACCGATTTCAATTCAACAAACGCTATTCGACGCTACATTTAATCCTCTTCAAGAAAGGGAAGGTTAACATTTTCTGTAGGATGCGTACTTTTCGCGGTATAGGCGAAATACTGAAAAAAGAGCGAAAATTTCGAGCATTAATGCCTGGGCTATAAACCCCCCCCCCCCCCCCAAAAAAACCAGAAGATCGTCTACTGATTCATTGTTTGGTTAGTAATAGCTTTAAAAACGGATTCAGTTACTATTATTGATTTCATTGATGATACTAGTGGATTGCCCCCATCTTTACTTGAAAAATTTGATGCAGAAATAAACATGCATTTTTGGGACCGTGCAATAAAAAATACCATTAGAGCCCTCAAGAATCTTCCGAGAAAATGTTTTTTTCATCCCAACCAATAATAAGTTAATTATTAACCTACGTAAAGTAAAATTTGAACAAACCTACCTCGCGAACCGGCAGTTTCAAATAAAAATGTTTTCATAAACATTCAAACACGTCTATACGGGTAGTTGGGAGGTGGAAACGTGTAGGTACTTACTCCAACTTGTCAACTTTGCAGTGCTCCGTGAATAAGTCAGTGCGGGTTCGGTTGTACATACCTGAACTTGAGGTGTCTGTTTATTTTGGCTTGTTGTATGACTTCAATGTTGGATGCATTCTCATTCGGATGCTCTACGTGTTCATACTTAATCGATACAGGAACATATTCAGTGAAAGTCTGCAACACAACGAGAAGTCGTTTAAAATTCAAGAAAACACAGGAAAAGTTAATTGGCGCATTCCCTACAGCAATGGTCACGGAAGTTTTGAGCTTTAATTATGATTGCTGCTTTAATTTTATAATAATCAAAGCTAGATTCGAACTTGGAATTTGAAATGTACAATATATAGCTCAATGTTTCGCAGGCATAACATTCTTGATACAACAGAAACGTAAGATTTTGGATTTGAAACGCAGTTAAGCAAAAAAGGTTTTTAAATTTACTCTTTGGGTATTGGAATTGCTAGTATTTTTATGTCCTTACGTAATTAGGACATATTGAACACAGATAAGTCCGTAAGACTACAAGGACTCACCTGTTCGAACGCAGCTTGGAACAAATTGTCGGGCACAAGATTTCTGTAACAAAAACGTCCTCACCTAGTCCATTTGGAAGGAGGCCCTTCCATAAAGAAAATCAAGAACCTTAAAGCTAAGAAAATTCTTTTCTGGTTCGCGTGGTGGTGCGATTAAGGGTGTGAGAGGGAATACGTTTTAGTGGACAATTAAAACCAGTCATTGTGATTGTACTATGGGGTTTCTTCAGTTCTACATATTTAGAAATGACTTTCAATGGGGGTAAAAGGCATAATATCGATTACATGACGCCTTCAACTTTTGACATCTTCAAATCGCGACACTTTTGAGAAGTATGGCTTCCGGGGGAGTTATTCACAAAGCACCCTAAATACATCCATAGCCCAAATTATTGGGGCCCTGAAAAGGAAAAACGCCTCAACTCAATAATTGCCGAAAATTAGGTTTTTATGAAGAGCGAGGCACTTTCAACTAAAGCACGTTCTCAGTTATACATAGTATAATTTAAATGCTACGGTATTGTCACCCAACCCAACTGAATTTAGTGAACCTAGCGTACCTAAATACATTTCTAGCGATGGTGGTTTGGCGGAAAATGCAGGCTCTGCGTCGCAGTGTTTGCTATCGTGGAGGTGAAATGGAAGACCAGAAAAGGTTTCCCAGGATTGCCTGCAGTAGATGTCCGAATGGCTTCCTGGGTCTCCAGTTCCAGGGCGTTGGAGCAGAAGACCCAGCTAAAATATTCGCCTGCAACTTCGGATGTGAAACCACTACCTAGTTCTATCAGTCTTGCCCGCAATCGCAAGAGTGGCCATAGGTTGTGGTGTTTATGGGAGGGGGGGGGGGACCAGGTTTCCATAAATCAAAGCCAGCAATCGCTCGAACAGGGCTTCCAGGATCCTGGCCCAGGACTGAGTCCTCCAAATCAGAGAATTATTGAGGCTTATGTGCAACATCATTTCCGACTTTCAATGATTGTACATAATATGTACAATCTTTGAAAGTCGGAAATGATGTTATCAGTCCCCTTCTTCAGGATCTCTAATTATGTCGGATTAGTACAATCTTCGTCATTAGTGCCTTAGAACCTGGTACAATTTTAGAGTAGGGGGCTGTCCTTATGTTTCAATGGTGGTTCATCTATAACTGGTAAACTGGGTGCCGGCGTATTCATAATTTAATTATTAGATGTGAAACAAGTCACACGTTGTTGTTAAAAATATTTTTTACAAGTCCTCATCGAGGTTAGAACTGGAATTAGAATTTTTTAAGGCGTAATTTTGAGGCGTTTTTCATCAGAACCCTTTAAAAAAATCCATCTTTTATCGTGAAGGTAAAACGCCTCAACTCGATTTGAGGCGTTCTTATTCAACAAACGTTCAAAACCCCAGCCAGAAATAATCGATAATCGCCTGAAATGTTGCAAACAGCTGGGAAAACTGGGGTTTTCACACGCATCTATCCAATTGAACATCAGTAAGTGTGTCCTGCAGAAAAATGGAATCGTGAGATGGATGCTTTGCAGTTTGCATGGAAATCCTTAGAAGCTAATTGCTGAAAAAACAATTATTTTGGGTTGAGGCGTTTTCCTTAGGCCCTTCACCATTCTCATTCATTTTACTTTTCATTTTCGTATTTCATCAACAGTATACCTTAACCCAGATAGACGGACGTAAATAAATTAACAAATGAATGAATGAATGTAAGAACAACAATAACTGTCATTGATAAAATGTGAGCCAACATTTTTCTTTTTCAACGAGTGATGATTCATGTTGAGGCTCGTTGCTACTAAAATTAATAAGAATTTAATAAGATTCGGTAGAAATTGAGGTTCAGTCAAACAAAAATGTCAGTTGTCGACGTTTTTGGATATTTATTATCACTAGTAATTTGTTTATAGGTTGTTACGTTGCTTTTCCTTATCTTAATTTCTTAATCTTAATTTTCATGCTCACGTAGGCCAGCCAATAGACATATCCATGTCAAAATAAGGTTTTGAGCTTTTCTGGTAAAGTAAGCATTTTGCACGAAAGTTAGTTAGGTATTGAGAGATCCATGTTATTCCTTGGAAACCGAAAAACAAACGGATTTTTACGTCCCGCGTAAAATTTTGATTTTTCAACTTACAGACTTTCACACTATCTACGCATGGGCCACACTCTACAAGCTAAATTCACCAGCCGGTGGTCCTGACGCGGGCCACGGGAAGCGCCACTGTCGGCGGCGAGATTGGACGGCCTCATTTCTCCCATGAGCGGCTTCACCTGGAGGACCTCAATATAATGACCGTATATATATTTTTTTTTTCATTAACAATGCATAAACGCACTGACTTTTTGGTTGGCCCTGAGGGCATCCTTTGGCGACACTTGGTCTAAGGAAGTCAGGTCAGTGGGAGCAATTACTTCGTGCGGGTCCATTGTCCAAGCCACTGTATTTGACAAATCAATCGTAGTAGCCGGGAGATCGGACCTCCGTAAGACTGGGTCAGCGGGCCCAGCCTCCATTGACGAGAATTCGTTTTTGGAAGCCAGCCCACTGATTTCAAGTAATACTGCAGGCTTAGGGCGAACTAATATTAATGTTGACACTTCAACTTTAATATTGGAATCCCCTCTGCTCCCTTCTGAGGATCAACACATTCCAGGTCAACACGACAGTTCATGCCAACCTGGAGACAGCGGATCCTCCATGTGTGCATTGATACCGCCTTCCAGGACTGCAGTTGACGACGTATCGTGTTATGCCCTGGACAGGGATATTCATGCACTCCCTTCCTCTTCTTCCAAAGACACCGGGGGGGGTGTAATCCTAGATATGACGCTATAGGCATTCCCCCAAACACACAACACAATTAACTATAGACCTAAAAAACAATAATTATTAGGAACTCTCTTTGTGCATGGATCTGTTATTAGGAACACCCTCGACATCTGTTATGCAGGGTGCCCTACAAAGATGTTTTAAGGCCCCTGATGATGGGGTAATAAATGAACAGAGACGTCAGCAATTAGACCTTTGTATGTTACCGATCCTCAAAATCTGCTGAATCTGATTTTTCAACTTTTTCACCATGATTGCCAGGCGGGCAGCCATGTTGAAAAAGTATTACACCAATACGATAACGTCAGAAAAATTGCAAGACGTGAAATGGAATTTTAAGGGATCACAGGAAGTGGTATGAAACTCGACTGCTTCGCGAAATTAGAGGAAAGCGATCGGAATTTTCAAAATTAAAAACAATCGTTTCATAAACCTCATCACTTACCGGCCCATATCGAGGAAGCCGTCGAGAGGTTTGACCGGAGTGACTTCCTGGGCGGGGATGCCGGCGCTCGCCTTGACGCTCGGATCGCCCGGATGGATTAGGAGCGTCAAGAAGATCCCGAGGCAGACGTTGATGAGTGACGTGAGAAAAAAGTAAGTCATCGTCCGCACGGCGATTTTGCCGTTTTTGGAAATGTTGAGGGTGGCCGTTCCTGAAGAAAGTAAAGTCAATTTTGATTTTGAGGGATTTTGGGTGAATTTTTCTGAACCACCTGCAAAACTGCTCATTGCTTACCCATAATTAGACACGATATAACAAAAGGCAGAATCATAAGCTTGAGCACTCGCATAAAAAGCTCGCCAGGGTACGATATGAGCATGATGACGTCAGGACTTGGGTTCAGCGGCCTCACCACAAAGCCTGCAAATCAGAGGGCATCATACGAATCAATAAATCCATAGTGATCCACTATATTTATAGACGAACAATCAAAGCACAGAGCAGCACAGTACATAATTCAAACTTGAAACGACTTCACCTTGATGTTTCACCCCTTAAGTACGTACATCATTTCTGGTAATATATTCCGTCACTGACACAGGATAAATAAGCAAACCAACCGTGAAAATAATTTTCCTTAATGCCAACGATATTGCCGAAGGTACGAGTAAGCCGTTGACAAGCATATTGTACAAGGAATATTGAACGTAACGCCTAATGGGAGTTTGACAGGAAATCGATACTCTTCACCGTAGTAGACGTAAGTGGTTTGGAGCTTCGCAAAGTAAAGCAACGATCGATGTGGGTTTGGACAATTCATGTTTTCAAATTATGAATATCACAGAGCTACCGGAGGAAATATGGCAAATAAACTTTACCTAACAGTAGATGCAATGTATGATACTCCAAAAGTTTGAAGCTATTTGTATGTATTCGTTATTTTGTCCAAAGAACTGTAGATTTAGTTTTGAGATGATTGTTCTTGCTCATGGACCGACACTCCGATGGGGCTCAAGTGAATCCGGCGGAAGGAATGTTGAATCGATAGGGCAACCCTTCAGCCTTGAGCTTGAAAACCCTCAGATGTCGAGTAACAAATTACTTTTATCGTTTTTCCTAGATAACGGCGCATTATTAGCCTCCTGGCAGAGGCAACGAACTGGGCCAACAAAAAGGGATCGTAAAGTCAATATTTGACAATGAAAAATGGCCAAGTCGAGCGCAAACAGTAAACTGGGAAGGGAAATTGAAAATCCTTTTAGCCGGAAATAACTTTGCCGAGTGAAATATTATGTCTTTTCCCGTGTACTTCCTGTTGTTCCTGTGGTCGCAATGCTCACCGTTATCGATGATATACACAACTTTGATTTTAGCATTCACGTTTAAGGGCTTAAAACAACAGATAAAATCACAAACCACCTCTGAAAATTATTTTCTTCTAAAAGGGCGAGTAGGAGATATTGACATCTACAGTCGCGACCTTCAGGTGGATGAATTGTGACCAGGTCCTTGTCTAGTAGTAGAAGTTGGGCAGATCTGCTTTAGCCGCTGCTTCCACAATGCTGTGGGGTGTCGCCCTGGCAGAATTGCCGAAATCGTATCGCGGCGCTTTGCAAGTGTTGAGTGCGCCACTGTCTCCTCGTCTTTAAGGCAGTGGCGGCAGTCAACTGCCTCTGACTTGCCCATCGAGCTGGCGGTAGTAAAGTGGGCAGTGAACAGTGAGGGAACTGGTGATAATCCTAATGCCACAACTAGACAGACTGTACGGTTTAGCCCCGTGGTGCAAAAGATGTGATGGGACTTGAATGTTGTATTAGGAGGTAGCTAGCTATTGGTAGTTCTCCTATTGGGTCCTATTGGGAAGCTTGTAACACTTAGAAAACCCCAGGATGGGCTTTGGTCTTACGGGTGGGGATCCTGCTTTCTTCTTCGCAGAGCCGTATTCGTATTCTGAAAATCGAAGATATTTGCTTGAAAATAAAGCAGAAGGCGAGAGGTCGTCTGTTCAATGGTCGATGTCGATTCAATTCTCGGTCTCGCTCGCTGCTCGCGAGCTACCGCGTGACCGTAAACTGTTCATTCAACTTCAACAACACATTGTACAACTTCATTGTAGTTCAGAGCGGCCAACGAGAGATGGCGTTAGTATCGGCACTGCCATTCTGTTCTTTGTAGTTTTAGGTCTGCCCTTTGTTTTAAATAAAACCCCATTACCGCGGATTCTTGCATTCTACTTCGCCCTGGAGATAGCAGCAGTGTTGTCATACTAAAATGAGCAAAATTAAAGATTTTTCAGAAAAATGGCGCATATCTGGATATCCGGATTTGAACGGCAGACATTGGACCGTTTCTGGATGCTTGATATTCATCCGAATGGATATCCGATATCCAGGGCCCTGATATTAATTTTGGTTTTCCATCCCTACCATGGAGCCAGTTGTGCACCGCTGCACGGTCTGAAGTCATTTCCAGGCCAGTATGAACTTGAACGAGTAGGCTCGTATGGCCGTCCATTTGTGTGAAAAAGTACAGATCTGGGCTCCAATGAGTATTTTATTCTGAATCTCACAAACAAACGTTAAAATGGCAGGTACCTCGGCCTGAAAAATAGTGGCCAGGAATCCTAGCGATAGTGCCAGTTACTACTGTTCCCGCCCCTCCTTCCTTGACTGATCCGTCAGTAAACCATCTCAGCACCCCGATCTCTAATGGGACGTCCCTCTCTCCCAACGCTCCCTCGAAACCTTGAAGTATTTGAATCATACGGGACCACAGAACTGGAACTTCAAAACTGGTAGAGATCCTTTCAGCCCCAAAACATCGATCGTAATCGATTTATTGATGAACGCAATTTCCTTAATCCTGAAGGGAGTCTCCAACGGGAAATTCGCAATGATCGGATTCATACGGAATAGTGACGCTTGTTCAAATACGAAAACAATGCCGAAGATTGAATTGGAACTGCTGTCATCGCTGAGTGGATCACAACATGACTGACCTAGAACACAATCTTGGAAGTTCCCCTCGCGGCCTACTAAGAAAACGGAGGGAAAGAATTTCTCCGAGGAAAAAAGGAAAGCCCGGAGGCGACACGAGAGGGCACTTTTCAATTTGAAGCAGTAATCCTTTCATTAGTTGGTCTTCCAACAGACTCGACTCGGATTCTAAGGAGCTTCCTCCGCACTTGAGACTTCATAGGACGTTATCTGAAGCGCCTACAGCTTGGCAGAGAGAGAAAGATATAGAGAGAATTACAGCCCACACTCGAAACCTACTTTTTCCACCGCCTTGACTCTTTATACTGTCTGGATGACATACGGGCAAGAATAACACGAAGGAGGTGGATATGGAGGGGACTTAAAGCAGACATATGAAGTAAATATTTAATACACAGAGGATGTCCCCATATAATTTCCATTCTCTGCTAAGGAACAAATGTGCCTTATAGAATACCCCGTCTTACCACGGGCAAGGCACTGATTCGTGATAACCTGTTAAAAACCTTGTCCACTTGACAGGCATACTTCGGGATAGAGGTACCTATAGCATCTCGCTTGTAGCAGATGCGCGGGTCAGTGAACAATATCGATTCCCCTCGACAATATTATCTTCCCCAGACTATGTGATGAGCATCTGAGGGAGGTTGAATCGATTCGACCCACCCATGTACCAACAGCTCAAAATATCATTGACTCGATTTTGTGACGCATTTTGCATTTGGCGTATCACACTTTCGCGATTTCAATCATTAGGACTACAACAGCTACAGCACCTGCTGCTCGGCGTTGTTCGTTTTTAACCTGCTCAGCACTGGCAAGGCCCCCTTTCGCGTCATTCCCCTACAGACGCAAAAACAGTAGACAAATTTTGGCCGATCGCCACGGGACACAATTAACGATAACAGAAAAAGTGAGTTGGAACGAGTACCTATAAACAAATTATACGGGCAGTTTTAATTAATTTGGGATATAAGAAAAAATTTGCCGCCTGTGGGGTGTATAGCCGCTTGTGGCTATGTAGGTATGGTTAACTATGTATATTTGTACCGTTGAATTGGGGGACACCCCCAGATCCCCCGTATTGTTTCTGTTATGATCAAGGATCAAACCAATGGAACACAGAATGTGATTTTCAGTAATTCCACAAAGGTTCCACAAAGGTTACAAACACAACTAATGCTTCTGAATTTTCTAGAATTTACTTCCTTCCCTCTCCAGCACCAGGAGCATTGTACCTGTCAGGTTTTCAGTCCAATCGCACAAACCCGCGGGGCTCTGTGGGACTAAAAATGGGCTGTGGAAGCGTTTTTGAAGAGTTTTAGCTATAGGCTCGAGTTAACTTGCAGCACCTGGGTCAGCAGACCCAGAAACGCCTAATGTGATAAGACGATACAGGGCCAGCGGACGTTCAGGCACAACTAGAACTAGATGGAGAACCGAGTATTTTGTCAAAAACATATTTTTGAAATCTACACATCTTGAAATGTTTAATGACAAAATTTAATGTTGAAGCCGATCAAATTTGTGACACCCCCCCAGCATAATATGTTGGTCAATAATATTAGGTTTGTTCCAGGTCTGACTGCGTCTGTCGACAGAAGTTGGACAGCTGTCGACAGAACCCGACCGCACATACGAAGGGGGGCACAGGAGGAGGGGATCGACTCGGGGCATGGGATGGAGTTAAGAGGAGTTGTGGTTCCGTGCCAGGGGGGGTCAGGTTGTCGAGTGGGCGGCGGGTGGGATACTTCTGTTGAATCTTAACTTACGCAGGCCCAACCAAATAACCACCATAAAACTAATTCTGTGTTAAAAAAAAGAGATGATCCGATCATGTCTTTGAAGAAATGGCTCCGCACACGGCGTATCTTTCCTCATCAGCATGAGTGCAGAACGTTTAGAAGGTCTTTTCCTCATGCTTCCAGCAACCACGGTCTTGCCAAGTGGACGCCACGGAAGTCTATCACGGTAGATTTCTCTGTTAGCTTATCACATTTCAAATTAGCGGGATGGGAGTTAACTCATGTTATGTATTGTTTACCGACGCTTTAGGTTATTACGACTTTTCCCGAGGCGAGCCGGCCTGTGCAAACAAGCAAGCTTTTAGTTGATGGCTACACCTGCCCCTCCCCAGAGCCATCGTCGTTTTCCACCCTTGCTAATCGCACGACGTCTGCGTTTCCCACAGACAAGCCAAACCACATGAACCGAGACGGGTCGATATGGATTGCGAGATTCCCAAACTTCTGGCTCAGAATTCAATACAAGGCAAAATGCAATACATTATCCCCTCCAAGTGTTTGCGTTACTACTAGTCATATTGGATTAGCCTCAGGTATAGTAGTACATACTAAGTTAGTATAGTTAGTACTACTAAACGAATTCACTTTTCTCGCAAAGCTTCAAAACTTTCAACTGTTTTCATCAGAGGCAATACAAATATCACAGCCAGGTTTTCCACAAAACAACCAGAATGTTGTAAGCGAACTACGGCCACTTTTGAAGAAGAGATACGCAGGTAATTGTTTTGCAACATCATCTTTTCCTCCGATTTGTGGTTTATGGCGTGGTAAAAACACCGAACCAGGCCCAGATAAAAGCGACGTTTCGACATTTTGTCCGAGCAATCATCTTTTGCGTTGTGCAACAGGTGCGTTGGTAATTTTATTTTGATGAACCACGCAATAAGGAATGAACGTCTCGAGATTTTAATTTTTTTTTAATCGTTGACAAGCATACAAAAAGTCAGAACTCATAGCACGTAGGTGCATGTATTATACGTTTTACTTTTCTTTTTTTTTAAAGCTCTGAAATTCAAACTTGGGAATCACAATCCCGAAGCAGGGGGGGACAAGCCCACCGTCATGGCTAGACGATGGTGCCCCTTCATCCTGACAGGATTTTGATCCCCAACGGCACTGCGGTCCTCAAGTGGTCCGATTGTACGCGATTGAACTTCAGATTCGACGCATCCATGTGTTGATGTCCTAAGTCCCTAGGCCAGGTTTTATCTCATACACATGTCAACATGCGATAGAACCGCCGGAATTGCATGTTTTGCCACTTTTAATATTATTGTGATTGTCTGGAAGTTCAACGAGAACTGTGAAAAGGAAAAGGACAAAAAACCTTATTATAGACAGTCTCGAACTAAAGACCCCTGAGTGTGTACCCAGCATCATAACCACCACACCATCGACGGCCCTACTTCTACTAATTTATATGTTGATTTGTAGAAATTATGGGAAGGAGACATTTGAATCTGCAGTTGGAAGAAGGGTAGGTGATGTTAGATTCTAATGGGAAGCCACGTTCACGTTAAGTAATCACCAATCGTTGGAAAGCTGGAAACCTAGGTGACGTCAATCTAGAAAGTTAAAAACCTTTCATCCCACTGGAGATTTAAATGTCAACTTTCCATACCGCACTAAATTATCTGATGATGGAAGATGCAATTCTAGGTCGACGAATCTTATTGAAAGAAATGTTGCCGCAGGTGGGTGTATGGCAATTGTACGCCATTATGACGCTAGCTTTGCACCTCGGCGAAAGAGGGCAAAATCACCGCTCTAGGTGGACAAAAAAGAAGTAAAGGGTTTAAAAAAAACATTCCGAGTGTAAAATGTTTCAATATGGTACTAGATGAGTCCAGAGTCACCTCTGTTAATGGAAAAAAAACGCTGCAAATTTTACACTAGGGTTTATTATTCTTTGATATAGGTTACTTGTGCAGAAATTAAATTCTGTAAATGAAGAAAATTAAAAAAAAAAATTTTAAATTTTTATATCTCAAAAAAAAGTTTTTTTGGATTTTGTTTTTTAATTTTCAAAAATTTTTTCAAAAATTAATTACCTTTTACTCGAAAAATATTGAACCTACTGGGATCCTTCAAAAATCCCATTTTTAGCCCCATGAAAGCCCTATAGATCGCTACAGTGGAATTGGATCGTTTCGGGACCCCCAAAAATGGATTCTACGTCAAAAAATACTTCGAAAACGACACCTAACTCGATCCCATAGCTAAAAGCCTTCAAAACACCCCTCCTGTAGCCCCATTTTAGCCCCATATCGCCCCACGGGTTTGGGCGATCGGAGTGAAAACCTTGCGGGCACAACCAAGTATTTTGTTAAAATTTCAGATTTAAAAAAATTCCTACTGCCCAAAACGGCCCGGACGGCGGACGGCGGACTTACATTTCGGATTTTGAATGTAGACCTCTTGAAACGGATAATGTCAAATTTTGAGGCCGATCGGAGTCGTCGACCCCCGTCGCGAAAACATTAGATATTCCAAGAATAATACTTAAACCAAAAGTCAATCCTTACCAACGGAGAAGCGCTTGTTTGTTCAGGTTCGCGATTTTGCGGTTATTTTAGCTTATCACATCTTCAGAGCAGAATGTCCGTTCAGTTAACGATTGCAAAGGCCCTTGCGAACATAGTGAGTGCTCGTACGTACAGATACTAATGTGAATACCAATCATCATAGATTATAAATCAATGTGTGACATCGTATACCTACGCATGGTAAGGCTGCCTTATGATAAAAGACCGATATGGGCTGAAAAGGCTGAAAAGGGCTGAAAAGGCTGAAATGGGCCCCTCAAATAAAAATAAGCAATTGATGATTTTTGAGAGGAGGAAGTAAATGTAGCGCGAATTGAGCATCTTCTCTTATATATATACATCGTGCACAGATCTGCAAAATGCATCTACCTTGCGAATATAAGGCTTTACAGGCATCAAATCTTCCAACAAAACGTTGCTCCATGTGGCGCATTCGAGATCTGGTAGCTCCGAATTTCTTAAGGAAAACAATATAAATATATATCCAAGCGCAAGTAAACAACAATGCTCAGCTGATTTCAGTGCTTGGGTTCGTGGCAAGGTTCGGCAGGCATGAGGTTGCCTCAAATTGCAGGGAGTTGAACTTAACGAATCCAATTTCTTGTCAGTTTTTAAGGTACGAAAGCGCCACTGAAAAAGGTTCGGATGCGCTGGCGCTACGAACAGACCGAAAGCCCCAGATGAAGGTACTTCCTGTGGTAATGGTCTACCATTCACCTTGTCAAACGGGCATCCAGCATGCAGAAAGATGAGGAACTTCTGAGTCTCACTTGTTCCAGTTTTTCGGCTATAACTCGAAAACTACCTAAGCATCGTATACAAACACTTACCCATTACAAAGTTGAAGAACATAAAATTCTGCGTCGAATGACCTCCTTCAACATTCGAATCAGTTTAGCCGTTTAGCCACAATCAAGCGTCAAAAATTGGCAATTTTTTCCAACTTGGCTGAAAAATAGGATTTGCTCAAGTTTCAGCCCCTTATGAACGGATACTACAAATAAATTGGTTCAAAACGGTCATTTGACGCAGAGTTTTATGCACTTAAACTTTGAAATGAGTAAGTTTTTTGTCTACGTCTTACCACTAACGAGTTCCTCTACTGTAGACTGGTCACACCATCACTGCTATCATGCAGGAGTTTAGGATAAGCTTGGAACTACTGAACTGAAACTACTGTTGCTGAGCTGAAAACCTCCTTAAGGAGCAATTGCTGTAGATCATCCAACACAGAGCGTAAGTACAGGTACAAGTACAGGTACAAGTACAGGTAGGTCTACGTGCTCGTCACTTTCGTACTCGGCGCTTTCGATACGGGTTCGCTTCACCCTTAAATAAACGAACGGGATCCCTACCCGTCCTGGACTTCCCTCTGAGTCCCCTCGTTTTGAACTCTACAAAGGGAGTAGCTTACCGAAGAACCGTTTTTATGAAGATCCATAAAACAAGGAGCCAACAACGAGCAACAATGGAAAGCCAGGATCCAGTGTGGTGCCAACCTCGCGAGTCATGCCGGAGTTTAGGATTATGCCATTTTCCGACCATAAATTTCAATTAAATTAAAACTAGAAATTTGAACTAGAAATGTTCAAGGTTTCCATAAATTCGTATGAACATGCAATCAGAGCTTTCACTCAACCTTTGCCCGAATCAAGACAAATTCTCTTAATTCAATTATTGTCCTGTTGTGACAAAAACCACGCAACGATGTGAAATAGACAGTGCAGCCCCTAATACGCTTATCCAGACAAAGCGCTCTCTCTTTCGAGGCTTCCTTAGGGTTAAAATAGAAATCCCAAATACATCAAGAGCTGATTGGATGAGTGACGCGGAAAATACGTTTCACCACCCGAAGTCAGACTTCCGGTTGGAAATACTAAATATTTTGCAGGTTATCAACGAATGAAGCTCAACTCAGAATATGGAAAAAACCTGCAAAAGTAAATTTGACGGTGCCTGTGCGAGAGCGTGATTATGCATAAATGATGCCCTCCATAGATCACAGGGTTAGCTCTTAGTACACTTCAAAGGCTCGGCTGGCTTTGAGTGGAATAGCTCTAACCTAATTAGGTCCTCTACAGGTTCCCCTACAAGTTTTTGCAAACCTTTGAGTCAAGACAGAAATTGGAAAAGTTGGAGAGTTACCGCTGGACATTCCGTCAATTTGATCGGGTCAAATTGTCATCTACTAAACGATTGAATAATGCAGGAGATAAAATTGCCACTGATAGACAATCTTTATCGGTAGGAAGCAGCATTCAGCCATGAAGTCGCGTGCTGAATGATCGTTGAGCTGGCCTCTAATCACAGCAAGATAGCAAACAACTCATGACAATAGCGAATACAACGATAACGAGGCTCATTTGGAAAGAAACAATTTTAGTGGGTGATTTAATCTCCTCCAAACGAAAAAGACATCAAAACTTTATGGGTGGTTGATTTTTGGACACACCCACGTTTGGCGTTCGTTACCAACCCGACGCCTTTCCTCCCCCCTTCACGCTATTCTTCCAGCTTCAAGACTTCATTATCGACTCATCTTCACGTCAAGATCCAGCAAAACAGGAGACACGGCAAAATGGCCCAAGGGAGGAAACATCGATTTTGTTGCGTGAGAAGACGTCCACGTTCTGAGCTGAGAGGCACTTGGGGTAATGAAATGTGCACCATTTACACTGTCGTTTCAATCATTCGTCAAAAGAGGACAATTTTTGCTTGTGCACATTTTAAAGAAAGTCAAGATGTTCTTAATTCTTGGGAAGCTAAAATTGAGATCAAGTAGGTAGTATGGGGAAGGTGTAGGGCCTGCGGCAGGGACAAAACTTAGTTTTGGAATTATGGAGGGGTCAAACGGGTGTTATGAGATTGTATGGTTGCGTACTATCAAGGTCAAAGATGTTTTTGTCTGGGTGGGGAAGAAAGGTTTTTAATTTTTTTTTTTTTTTTTTTTTTTTACATTTTTGAGATTATAAATTTTTATTGCTTACCCAGGACGATCCCTCCGACGACTCCGATGAGCGTGCAGACGAGGAAGAGGTTATCGGACAGCCACCTCCTGCAGGACGAGCGTTCATCCTGATGATCGGGGCCCATCCTCGTGAAGATGTAATCTGGGAACATTGCAGGGCCAGGCATGACGGTCGAGTCCAAATCAAAAGTGAAAAAGAAAACTTTGGAAAAAACGAGCCAAAAGCCTAGCGGGTCCAGGGCGGCCCGGCGTTTTGAACTGGTCGCGAGGCGGGGTGAGTCGCACGCCCTTGACGTTGGTGGGTCTGTGTGGATCTGGCGGGTTTACGTGGAGGGTTTGCGGGAGGCTGACGGGGCGGGAGGTGGTGAGGAAAAGCCCCTGAGTCAGCGGCGGCTACCTCCATGCATGGCGTCATCCAAGTGGGCCACAGACCCCCTTTGGTTTATTATTCACCTCAAATCATACACCTACGTAATCGCGATTTGGGTAGAAAATGCAGATCAGCCTCAAACTTTGACATTACTCGTTTCACGGCACGTAGATTCCAAAAACAAAATGACCGCCCACCGTCCAAGCCGTTTTGAGCAGTAGACATTTTTTAAATTTGAAATTTTGATAAAATACTCGGTTTACCATTTAGTTGTGCCAGCAAGGTTTTCAGCTCGATCGCCCCAACCTGTGGGGAGCTATGGAACTACAATGAGGCGACGGGAGGGGTTAGGTGTCGTTTTCGAGGTATTTTTGGACGTAGAATCCATTTTTGGGGGTCTCAGAACGATCCGATTTCACCGTGGGCATCTATAGGGGCTTTCATGGTGCTACAAATGGGATTTTTGAAGGATCCAGGGAGGTCGAGGTGTCGTACACTCGATCGGCCTCAAAATTTGTCCTTACACGTTCCGTGATGTGTAGATATCAAAAATGAAAACAGCATCCGTCTTGGCCGTTTTTGGTCTGTAACTACGAACTTTTTTAAAATCTTAAATATTGACAAAATACACGGTTCTTCATGTAGTTGTACCAGCAAGCTTTTCAGCCCGGCTGCTCAAATCCGTGGGGCTCCGTGACAGGTTTTTGAAGGTATCCGGATATGGGCTCAACTTAGGTGTCGTTTTTGGAAAATTTATGAAAGTAGAATCCATTCTTCCGGGTCTCTATCAAAACTTTTTTTCTTTTTTTTTTTTTTTTTTTCATTTCCTAATTTTTCATTGACAGAATTAATTGTTGGTCAAATTATACCAAAGAGTAATAAACCCTTTTGTACATTTCCGGCCTGTAGGTTTACATCTTTATCATAGTTATCAGTCTGATCCTTCCATAGGCTTGTGAGGGTTGAAAAATTTTCAGTGGTTTTTTTAATGGTGATGTGGACTTAATTCCTTTTAGTAAAATACGTTCTTTTATTTGCGTCCACATGAACCCAAAATGAACATTTACCTACTTAAGCATCCTAAAGAACTGAACTTCAACGTATTTTTTGGTCGTGCTTGAAAAACGCAAGTTACAATCATGTTTAGTAAACAACACCTACATAATGTGCAATTTAAAATGAATTTCCACGGCCCACGGTTATGACGTCACGTTGGCACCCATTAGCGAGTGTTGGTCCACCAGTTACGCAATGATTTTGAGGGGGAAGGGGAGAAGCGTGGCGAGCAGTGTGCACATCCCTGCGCGCTCCTATCGATCCCCCGAGCCCGTTCCTTTTCCGAACCTGACCTGTCTCTAAGCCACAAACTTCCCTACCTCGTCCCCCTCCATACCTCCTACACCTACCTATTTTCCTAGGAGTTTTCCCACAACTTCCCATTTATCACTTCGTATCTACTCGCCAGAGTTTAACGGACTGGATGAGTCAGATAGTATAATAGAATGGGACCCACCGTCGACCGGAATTCGCCCCCGGAGATTCTAATTTCTAAAAACAAATCATACGAAGGGCTTTTCTACGAATAAGCAGGTGCCCCTGACTGCATTTAACGAAGAGGAACTAATGATGCTGAAATAATGATCCCCCTAGATCTTTACTATTGATTCAGAGAGGTGAGGTAGGTAGGGGAAGACCTCCTACCTTGGTCACTTTTTTTTTAACCTTCAACAAATCATACCTAGGATGGTTTTTGGACCTCTGATGTATGGATCTTGATAGTAACACTATTCGGCTGTTGAATGGACGAAGAACTAATCATTTTAGTATCACTAATTAGTTGTGGAGACCGTTTTTCCAAACCCTTCCAAACTGACCAAGGTAGGAACCGTGCTCCTCCCTTGGTCAGGTCTGGCTCCTCCCTTGGTCAACTGTCTGACAGAAGATGTTTTTGATCAGAAATAATTGGTTTATTGGCCATTTATGCCCTTTATATCACAAAATGTTTATTAAAATGATTATTTACCAAAGGATACCTAATAATATTATATATCATATTATGATTATCACTTTTGACTTTCGAAGGTGACCAAGGTAGGGACGATATCGTAATATTTACCTGACCAAGGTAGGGTCAACTCCCGAAAATCTTCAACAGGCTCTAAAATAATTAATTCGATTATTTTTTATGCCATTTACATCACAAAATATTTATTAAAGTGGTTATTTACGAAAAGATACCTAATATGATTTTCACTTACGATTTAAGAAGTTGACCAAGGTAGGAACGACCTGCCTGACCAAGGTAGGGTCAACTCCCAAAAATTTTCAACTGGCTCCAGAATAATTAATTCGACATGAACTTGCGAAATTATGCGTGCATTTCATACATCGAGACTAGAATTCAACGATAAACCAAAAAGATTTACCGAAATTTACGTACTTTCTTCGTCAGCTGTCGAAAACTATGTTGTCAAAATCGACATCACAACGCCACGAAAACTTTGATAACCAAATAAAGCTTATCAGGGCTAGAAAAGCGGGAAAACACTTTTGACGCAGTGTTGCCTTGACTTACACAAAACATTAAAAATTTAAGACAAAATATTTCCCTCGTGTATACCACCCAAACTATCAACTGACCAAGATTGGGACCTGACCAAGGGAGGAGGTCTTCCCCTACTCTGTGGCGATTCCACCATGTCAGCAGAAATGAATAAGAGTGCCTAATACAAAATTTGTGATTTAATCACAAGTAGAGAACGGCTTCAAGAATATAATTCCTTTGATAGCATACTTGGTATACTTGGAAGCAAGTTGTAGTACCGGTAATGTATGTACCTATACATGGTGCAAATTCAAGAAACCACGAAAGGTGACGATGCAACTGCCGGTAGACACAAGGTGACCATGGACCCAGTGAACGGGCATCAGGGGAACACTATTCGTCCATTATGACTTGCACGAAGGCACGGCTTCCTGCCGTACGAACGGTGAAACCCTGGAGCTGATATTGCTCAAGCAGGAGTGGATTACGAAATACAACAGCACTAGACACCAAAACGAGGGCTATCTTCAAAATAAATCCGTCATCATAGCTCCTTCTCCACTTCCAAGATACAGAGGATGACCCAGTACCCCAGGTTTTTGCCACTGATATGGGGTACAATGTGAACAACCTCCTCGTGGGTTACTCCAATAGCTCACTAAGCTAGGTACGTACCTACTTCCTGTTCGCACGGGAGTAGAATGGGCACATCTTTACTACCTTACTCTGTGGGGCACACATTCCCTTTCTATTTTCTGCTCAAGCGGGAGTCGACTGGACTCAGATCAGCTGCTCGGGAGTCAAGGGGGAAGCCCCCCCCCCCCCCTGTGCTGATGGACCATGTGAAGGTGCCGAGTTTCGCGATCTCTTCTAGTCGTTGGGGAGACCAGGACAATTTATCCCCCTGCATCTACAACTGACGCATGAAACAGGTGCACCATCAACAGGTCACTCCACCTCTGGATTCCAAAACGCACAACAATGAAAAACCTACTACCCATCTGTCCAAGAGGAAGTGGTTGTGGGATTTTTTCTTCAACTTCAATCAACTGTTGAAGTTATCATTTTTGAGGGGTACAAAAATAAGACAGTTCCTGCCAATCTCTGACTATGGTGCCACGGGTGATCACGTCGGGGTCGCCCATTTTGGCGTAGGTCCAAAGCGCTAGGTGTAAAAGTCATAGAATGTTAGACCTATCTGAAACTTTAAGAATGAATTCTCCACAAAATTTGTAGTTGATACATGATGTTAGGAAGTTGGGTAGGACACAGTAGTAGCTAACGACTTATGTGGACAATCATGACATTGGGAGTCGTGGACAGTTAGAACGCGGTGCTAATCGAAGTCAGTAGGTATGGTTAAAAGTGGCATCGCTTGATTACTAAAAAAAAAAAAAAAACCAGTATCAGAAGTGGGATCTGTTTCAGCGAGGAGTGTTTAGTTAGAATAGTGTGGGGGTTGAGAGGCGGAAATTAATTGAAGCTGAATGATGAGAGTTAGAAGGATGTTGAACAATGTCCAATGAACCAGGGGAGATTTGCAGGATTAAATGCTAGGAACAAATTTTGTTTCTATACCATGACTTTTTTTGCCAGTTAGCTCATGGCTAAAGCATGTTCCTAAAACCATGTCCCGATATTATAGGGACTTGAGTTCTTGTTCACTTAATCGCTGATACTACATTGTGCATAATCATTGAGTTTGGTCGAAAGTTTTATCTATGACAATGTATATAGAAATAAATTCCCTAGTTCCCTAGTTTCCTTGGTTTTCCACGAGATTTACGAGGGCAGAGGGAGAGAAAGTGTGAATCACGGAACTGTAGTGCAAGTTATAAAACTTCTTCAATACTTGAAAAACTTGGGATATAGTTCTTAGGTCAAGTTCCAGCGATGCCAGGAAAAGAAAAGTTCCACGAAACTTCCATCTATTCCGGCTAGCAAAATGAACCACCGACCAATTTTCCGTATAAACTTTGAACATAAAAACAATTGCGTCAATCATTGATGCGATAGAAGCAAAGAAATGAACCTCCGATTGGGCAGACAGTTTAATGGAAATCAATTACTCCGACTGAAATAAAGCTCAGATGAAACAAATCGATTTGACGATGACATTTGTTGGAATAGTCGAGCTTTCCGGAACAAGTTTCGTCCCCCGTCAGCAAGTTTTAATTAGAACCTGGGAGTTTTTGAGTGCTAGATGGGTTTTTGCTGATTAATGATTGGAGCGACCTATCGTGCTGGCGGGTTTCAACTATTTGGATTGTTGGAGACGGTTAGCAGGCGTTTTGGAGTGATTTGAGATTCTTCCAGAGTCCCCGTACAGCTAGCGTTCATCAATAAAGTATCTGCCAGTCGATGAGCTGAACGAGATAACATTGGAGGCTCGAAATCACACTCCTTTCAAGACAAAGGAATCCACTAAGTTCAATCAGTATCAATTGATCTAATCCATCACTGTACTTGATCATCACCCACCCGTTTCGTTGGTTACGAAACACAAAAGCCTCGTGACCAACAGATATTTGATTGATTGGCGCTGCATTTGGTTTGAGAGTCGAGGGCGCCGACCGTCTGAAATTGACGCCATTCAAAGGCGTTTGTACATTGATTACAGATTAGCTATACTCTCTCCAATGAGTACTAAACCATCTTATCAACCTAAAATGAAAACTGGGCTGGTAACGTATCTTCTTCCAAATCAAAGGACAGTTCCAAAAGCAAATGAACTATTGATAGCGAAATCTTAAAAATAATGCGTGAACTGAAAATTATAATCCCGCCAGGAAGATAAACTAAGAAAATACCCCAAACGTGAGAGTGACTTCATTACATCGTCAACTGTTTGCAGAAATTTTTCACGTTGAACAACAGTCAGACGTCAGTTTCAAACCAGAGCAATTTCAATTTTCTCATAGCGAGTTTCTCTATTCCTCTTTTCCCCCGGGAGACGAACACTGCCAGAAAAGTCAGTCTATAAAATTACTGTGGCCTTTGCAAAGACCGACCTTTGTGCGACCCTGCTGCGCACGGAGCTAATTAAAGTGGCATGTGGTTGAGCGAGAAAAGTTCAACCAGACAGCGCGGTCGCGTTGGGGGATTATTCCCAATAACTCGAGGTTTTTCCAGGGAAATGGCTCGTGAAAAATCAATTAGATCCACAGCGGTGAATACCCAAGAGCGAAAATAATTTCAAAACTCGTGTTTGATTGAACTTGGTCAACGACAACTCAGGCGTAATCGGCAAAAAAAAAAAAAAAAAAACGGGTCAATGGAGTTAGTCCAGAAATAAAAAGCCCAGAAATGCTTGGAAAACGACACCCCACTAAACCCCAACTCCTAATCCTTCACAAACCCCTCAAGCAGGCCTTTATAACAGAGCCCTAAGGGTCAGGGTGATCGGGCTAAACATTTTGAAAACACACCTTGATGGAGAACTGACTAAATATATCGATAACATTTCAGATGCTTAAAGAAAAATTCCTATGACCCGGAACGGCAGCTTCAACACGCCATGAAACTTGAAAGGAAATTTTGAATGCCAATAAAATAATATACCAAAAGCAAAACTATCATGGAAAATAAATCTAACTCATTTCAGAAACAATAATTCAATAATATTTGAGAAAAAATAAAGGTAGGTAACTAATAAGCATTTTCATATTAATTGAGTGGTTGAAAATAAGTCAAGATAAGAAATTTCAATTTACATCTGAAATAATTTCATAATTATTATGAGCTTGAACGAAAATTGGGAATAAATACATACTATTCATTCTCATGATTAGCTATCATATTGTTCGCGAACTATTAAACGAAGACTAAGAAGCAAATAACCACGTATAAAGATATTAAAGAAAAAAAAAATTGGGGTGTGGTTTTATGAAACCACGGTAAAAGTGAAACTTTTATTCACACTTGTTTCAGGAGATGATGCCCACATTTATATATTATATTATATATTATAGGATTAACTAGTACCTATCAAACTAATCGAAGGCTCGCAAAAAATACTCGTACCCACCTACCGACGATCTTGGAATAACTTTCGAACGGGTTATCGCACAGAAATCGTTTTGTGCTCGTTGAAATCAGCGTGAAAAGCTCGTTTTAACAGACATAGTTTCGTTCAAAACCGACGGCAAAAGTTGTATCGGGTTTCGGCGTTTCGAAAATTTTCCTAGTAATCCCTAGTAAAGACGCTTTAAGCGTGATGTTACACAAAACGACACACAGACCAAAAATTTTGGGACGATGTAATAAAAGTTTCACTATAAAAAATAAAAATAAAAATGAGAAAACAGCAAAAAGGAAAAATTAACCTCATTTTTACAAAATTCTTATGGTTCCTTAAAATCGACATTTAATATCAATCTTTAAGTAGGTAATGGTAAGAATCTTTCTAGAGACGTTGACATACCCTATGAAGGCCGGCTGAAGAGTGTCGCGAGGGTGCAGGTGGAGAGCTGGAGCGGGATTGAAGCCTTCCCCAGTGATCACCATGTGCCTCTCAGCCCCTCTGTCATCAATCTCGTAATCAACCATTCAACGGAGCCATAACAGACGAGGAAGATGAAGAGGGGTGAAATGTTGGAAATCACAAGGCTAGCGGCTGACCACAGGGGGCTAATGAAAGTCTCGTAGGGAGTATGCAGAAGGACACCGAGAATGAAAATACTGAAAGTGGAATATCGTGTAGAGTGGGGTCATATTGTGAAGCCGGTAAAAGGTGAAGGAGAACGTTTGATTCAATTGACAAAAACTGCAAAAACACAACCTCTTTTCAGGCTTCCTTTTTAACGTGGAACATGTTTTTACGGGCGTGATTTGGTTTGAAGCTATGATGCGAATGAATAAGGTGAACGGCGAGAATAGGAAACTCTGCAATTGTACTGTGCAACTGATAAGTGCCCCGGTAGAGCGCATGTAAGATCGTCCCCGATGACACTTCTTTCCCCTAAAAATTTGTATTATCGTCCCCGTTCGAGCTCCGAACGGGGTCGAACCTCCCAAGATTCCCCTACGTATCCGAATAACACGTTCACGTTCCATGTTTCCTTGCTAAAATCCTCGATCTATTTTCACATGGTAATGTTTTTCACCCAGCTCCCAACATTTGTCACCCCTGGTTACCCCAAGAAATACCTACTGGGCGGCCCACGCTATCCCCCTCCTCTTCAACACTGTCGAGGATATGGTGCCAACTTGGCCAGATGATCCAACGCCTTCGAGGGGCTCAAATTTGGTGAACCTCGTCAGTCAACATCTTGACGACGGTACAGGGGCCCTCCTAGGGACCCAGCTTTGGGTTCTGGATCTCGCCCATAGAGGAAATGTATTGGGAGATTGAGTTCTTGACTAAAATTAAGAAAAGCAGACGTTAACCCTGATAATGCGAGCAGAGTCACGTCGAGATGCTTATCCCAGTCCTTCGGGTGACGTTTAGCCATCTTCGCCAAGTTCCGATTGAGACTTTCCACCTGCGTGAGTGGTCTTCGTGGTGCCTCAGACTATGCTTCAATACCTCGCAATCTACACTGCACGTTATAGTAGGCCAGCAGACACATAGGAATAATGTGAGTCCACTCCATCAGCAACAATTCTCGAGTACCGAACGATTGATCATTCTTTAGGTCGGTTAAATTGCGACAGTGTGAACCCAAGAGTTAGTAGTTTTATATTGAGAGTGACATCGTTGTTAAGATTGGCGGAAACCCACCGTTCGTGATAGTTGTGCTAAGTAACCGCGCAAATAAATGATTTTAGCATTGCGTTCCAGATATATCTGATCCAATTCGGCTAGGAAGAATGGTCCCCAGGTCCCCAGGTGTTCACAGCTGAAATTTATTGCTGAACTAGACTGCACTGACCGCAAGCCTTGACCCACAGCCCCCGAAAGAATTTTTAGATCCGTCACCCATTTTACACGGATTTGAAACAGTCGAACACAAACAGAGCCGATCAGTATAAGTCAGTCGAAGGTTGTTGACAACTGGATCGGCACCCGGGTGTATTTTCCGACCGCGAATAGACAGACGCGTCTGTGATTGACATTGGCAAATCATCAAAAATGTTATTGTGGGTTGTTTTGAAACTCCAAAGCCCTGGATGGAACTCTGGGGGATACACGGCTTAGAAATGAAACATTACAGTAATCATCAGAATCCCTGAACCCCCATAGTTTGAAAAGTGCATCTGCCAAGGTTTTTCCTGTTCGAAGGACAAACGGATGCAGGGTTGAAATAACCCAATAGATAAAAACAACACGAATATCCTGCAGGCGTGAAGGGAGACAGCGAGGTTTGCTGAAAAGTAAATATTTGTGCATGCAATTGATGTAAACGATTCCACTTCCAAGAGTGAGTAAACCAAAAGTACCTACGCCAAAAGAGGGATTTCCTGTCTCTCTGAACCTAATAGCAGAATTCCTTCCTCGAATACGCCATAACCTGAATTCTGAAGTCGAAGTACACCATACTCACGGGTCATTCTGGTGAAGACGCCTCACGTGATAAGCTCTAACCCATGGCATAAAAAAGAGAAACGTGCATAGAACCGTCTGTCAAAGAACTGCCACCAGTTTTTTTATTTCCGGACAACTTAGTAATTATGCATAACCACTACCGAGCACAGTATCGATTTGGGGAAAATTACAACCAACGAAACTACCCGCATTTATTTTTAGGATGTTGCAGTGGAGATATCTCGTGAACTAACACAGCCGGTCAGGCCCCCATCTTGACGTCGTTCGTACAGGATTTAGATTTGTGGAACACGCGATTCGATTGACGATCAGCGATTTGCCTAATGGGCGTTCCGGTCGAAAACCAAATGGCGAATTGCATGACACAGGCCCAGATACATTTTAGAGCCGGTTAAAATCCTGGCCATGAATATTTATGAATTAAGAAACCGCACAGGCCGATAGCCCAACTGCAATTCACAAGTTGGTACCAAAAAGTTTCAATATTCGAAGGGTCAGGTCAAACATTGCTAGCAGCATCACAGCCTTATGGAAGTAGGTAGTAGAAGGGTATAAGTACCTAGTTTAAGGGGCCGGAAATACACAATTTGACTATTCCCTGATTCAAGAACGTTTATGCGAAATAAATGTGGCCGAATAAAATTTAAAATTCGCACCAATGACGTACCTATTATACGTCCTGCTGTCCTAACCTCAAAACGTCCTATCTCATTTTTTTTAGTTTTGAGAAAAACCAGGTTAAGTGAGACTCTCAGCCATCCACGTTTTTCTCTCTAGCGATTTGAAATTTTCACCAGTTCCTTAATAACACCCCAAAACTTTGTTAGTAAACACCAAACCTCAATATTAAATCAACGGGTAGCAATTATCGCTTGTATTGCAAGAAGTTCAAGTTAGGACTTTTTTAACCCCTCTTAATTTCTAGGACTATAATCTAATACCTCCACGGACACTAGCTTAAAAAGTCCCATGTCCGAGCTACAGCTTTTCTGGGACTTAGGACTTTATATCCAAGGACCACCCAGTTAAGACAGCCTATTTTTGGATGCAGGCAGAAATTGACAGAACTGAGATAGGACAAAGCCATTTTTCAATCCTTTCCAATGAAGATTGGACTTTCTAACCTACAAGTCAAGCCAACCATGTCTTAACTAACTTGAAATTCGAAAAACTGAGATAGGACGTTTAGGTATAATAGGTATCACACCTACTACATTTCGCACCAAAATCTGTCATTTTGTGTAGATTCAAACGATAACAATAATTATTATTATTATGCCGATTATAACTAAAATGTTTGTATAATAATAATAATTATGTTTATATAATATAAAATATTAAATTGGTTATATTATATAAAATGTTTATTCCCGCACATTTGTTTATTCCCGAGTATTAGCGGTAGTAATAATTAGTACTGTTAATACTCGAAGAGTCCACCTCAAGAAAGATGAAAGTAACTTTTTTCCGAAAATGAGTTTACGTTGGCAATACGTTCTTCAGACCAAGTAGTTTCTGTTGGTAACCTCAAATTTTCAAAAAAGATGATGCTTTCAGCCGAAATCGAACGTGGAAGTTTCGGACTACAATGCAAAAAAGATGAGAGTCAGTTCTCGACAATGCAAGAAAGATGAATGTCGGTTTCGTAATGTTGCCACCCCTGTTTCTAGCCTCTTCTTCTTACAATGTTAGATAGAATAGAGATTCTTCTTACGATGTTTGAGTAATTCAATTGTAATCTATATCACTAATTGATTGTAATGTTTGAATAATTGTATTTGTTGTTTCAGTACTTAAATAAAATATTCTTTCTTTTTTTTTCACTTCACTTTCTGGTTCTCAATCCTAATTCTGGTTCTCAATCCTAATTCTGGTTCTCATACCTAACTCAAAACTAACTCAAAACCTTATTTTACCAATTTTTGGTTGTGATTTGACTGATATTTTGCTTTTTTTCGCAGATTTTTTGATTGACATTCATCTTTTTTGCATACTTCTGATTGACATTCATCTTTTTTGCATACTTCTGAGGGTTTTTTTATTCATCTACCGTCAGAAATCGCCCGAAAATTTAATTTTTGCCAAAATAACAAAGCTGTACAGCATCTATGGGAGTTAGGGAAAATTTAGCGCGCCCTACTAGCTTAAAAATAATTTTCTAAACTATAACTACGAGTCTTGAAACTTTCAAAACCGTTTTTCTCATTTTCGACAAAAAGTGACCTTCATCTTTCTTGGGGTGGACTCTTCAATTATCATCGTAATACCTTTGAAATATCAGCAACAAATGCTAAACTCTATACACCCATGCTTAATCATATTTGCGGGGTTTAAGCGAATTAAACTCGTGTCTTAACACGTCAGACAGCCTCCTAGACACAATTTTTTCTCCTCATTTTTCAGCCTCTCTGACAGCGTGATTTATGTGCATGTAGGCATGTGTGTCTGGCCGTAATAAAAGTATTACAGAGGATTGAAACACTTTGTACAACCTCATTATCCCACATCGACGACGTTGAGCTTTTATTTTTGATCATCTTCCTGAACAATGTTTTAAGGACAACTTTAACAGAAGAAACGCTGCAAATTTGTTCTGTAAATTGTGCACAAATTAGTTCCATAGATTTTTTTGATTTTTTTATTTTTATTGTTATATATAAGCAAAACAAAAAGTTAAAACAATAACTCAAGGTTTAAACCTATATCGGTAGAGTGTTAGGACGATAATTGACCCACATGAGTGGTTTCCATGCCCAAAAATACTTCGAAAACGACGCCCCATACGACCCCTACCCGAAATCCTTCAAAAACCTCACACATAAGCCCCTGAAATCATTGCAGACATACCTACACGGAGGACAGAGTATGTTGTCAAAATATCTTATTTTGAAATAAATTCGTACCACCCCAAACGGCAAATTTTTGGAACCATGTAGAATAAAAGTACAAATTTATAGCCGATCTAAATGATAGACCCCTCGACGCTTGGGGCGCATTCAAAAGAGTTCAAATGTTCAAAACTGAGCCTCGTGTGAGAAAACGCTAAACAAAATTTGATTCAATTTTACATTGTACTCACCGGATCTAATTTTTCGAGTCATCTTTTCATTGATACTGGCAGGTAGGAACAATAATGATGACATTGAGTTCACAAGTGCATTGTTCCGCGGGCAAACTTACACTCAATTGGATCCAATCTATCAGCGACCCGGGGAGGGTGTTCTACTTACCGCACGGTTGCCAAGGGAACGTGAGGCGTTGGGTTGTTGTAATCCAATATAAGTGGAAATCCGAATCCACTTTAAAGGGCCTGTTCTAAGAATTTCATAAGGCATGTTACGTGGTGTCGCTGGGTCATTTATAGAACAAGAAAAACTGCGAAGAACTTTATGTAAGTGTAGGTGGACATGAGTTGAATATTGGCATTTCACATGGTTCATCACAAATAATTCATTGAGTAAAATGTAATGAAGCCAATTAGATGTAATGAACAGATTGTCATAGCTTGTATCGCCGGAAGGCTTTTACAAATAGGTATACCTTTTCATTTCATTTCATCGTAACGTCATCAATGAAAATTGGTAAACCAATTATAAGGTAAACAAACCAGTGAAAGTGAAAAATCCATCTAATTATGATATCATGTTCGTCAAGTCTCATTAACGAGATCATTGTTTACAAAATGTAGGCTAAACACAATGAATAAGCCATCAGAATGATTTAACTTGATCCAAGTACGTCCTTAAAGGAAAGAGATTGGAAAGGACGAGGCTCCTGTAAAACTGAATGACAAGGAAGGGGTCGTAAAATGTAAGAGGAGAATTATTCTAAAAGGGTACTTACGGAACGCGTCAGTAAAACAGAGCATAACAACCCGGCACTAGACGTGACCAAGGGGATACTGGATGAGTGAAATGGGTTTGCAAATCCTCTGGACAGGTGGTGGTCTGAAAGAGGGGGAGGAAGCTAAATTTAGTGCGAATCGGGTAAGGGATTTTTCGTTGGCGATAGTACGAGACGGTGAGTCCCATTCAAACCCGCAGTGAGCCAGGGCGGCGATTTTTAAGTGGCGAAACCGACGGAGGGGAAGGGAGGGGAGTCGATTCTTCAAAGTTCAACCATCTAATCACATACGACAAGCCACTCACTCGATTTGGAAACCTTCGGGGATTTTCTTTGACTTGACGAGCCGGCCCAGGTAACGTCTAAACAGACACTGCTTTTATCAGTACTCCTTCGGGTCTGTCTGATTTGGCAAAGCGTTTGAGTGGTGAGCCAGACCAACAGTTGGTCTCTAACAGGCTGGTGAAGATAAAAAATCACCACCTACCTTCGTTTTATATGTAGACCCAATCGAGGACACCCACTGTTTACCTGCCTTTTAAATAAATGAGTTTATACAAATTGCAGCTACATCAAGCAACATGATTCCTACCTCAACATCGGAGAAAAGTGCGTTGCCTTGAAAGCTGGATGAAGCGTTCCACACAGAATAACCTGTAAGCAAAGAGGCAATATGAATAACAGTTACTACTCACCAAAAAGAACATCTACAACGTGTATTACTAAAATCGCCATAGTTGGGGCTAAAATTTTGGGAATTTGATGAAATACCGCCTTACTGAGCTTGTGACAGGGCGAAGAGCGAAGAGCACCGACCTCCCAGGAGGCATAACCAGAAGATAATCCTTCCATGGTGTCTTTAATTTTATTTGGTGTCATGCTCTTATGTTCATTTCTAAGCATTCAACCTGTAAATGACCAGACCAATCGATTAAACGAATCTAGAACAATTAGATACGTCCAAAACTAATTCGAAAATGACGCCTCAATCGACCTCCTGGCAAAGTTTAATGTCGTTGAGAACCCACATTGTGTAGCCCCATACATCCCTACGGTGGGGATCTGGGATTGAATCATATGGGCCTGAGAATCCAGTTGCTGTCACACAGTGGAGCGAAAACGCAATTCAAAATTAACTGTCTAAATCGATAACCGAAAAAACTTGTGTTATTATAAGTATTTTTGTATGCTGAATCCAATGGAATCATTTATGGATAGGTATGACGTCTTCTTTGGGTTGAAAAATTCGAAAATTAAAGCAATATCGTGAAGTATTTGCGAACAAAATTAAAATAAATTTTATTGTCCTCGGGATCCGAATGAGTCTGAGCTCTCCTGTTTTCTTCATCTTGACTGTTATAATAATCGTCGATTTGTTATAACCCATCTGAGGGCAATGACTGTAAATGAACAGTTCACGATGCCCTGAAGATTAAGTATTTGGCAATGGCATTGACGGCAAACAAACCATTTTCCACCATCACTTGACCAAATCTCGACAAAAATTCGACTTATAAGTAAGCGATTTTTTGCGGTTTCGCCTCACTGTGTGTGAGCCCGATTTACTGTCCATACGGCGAGGGACGCTGAATTTTTCACTCCCGTTGCGGAAATTCAGGTCCCAACCTAAACCAAAAATGCAAGTAAGATTAATGCGATTAAATAGACGAATCTCCTAAGCCCCCTGACTGCACTCTGAGCTGCGGGCGGGGTTTTCGATGGCTGTTGTTCAATGGTTCGGGGTTTTTGATGGTTATGAACGAGAAAGGTGTCGTAACTTAGGTACCTAATTAATTTTAGATGGGGAATCGATTTTTCAAGGGGTTTCAAACCTATCTGACCAAACCGGGGAGCTCAGAAGATCAAGCAATAATTGCAATAAGGGCCTTAAGGCTATGATAGGACTCTAGTTTAGTACTATAGCTTGGCCTAGTTTCTACAAAAGTAAAAAACATTCTTGAATGTTGAAACGTGCCTGGAGAAAAATCTCCTCCAGGAACGAATTTTTCCTAGTTTTTCGAAGGAGACACCTCTAAAAAGACACATGGTGGGCGTTGGAGCTGTTGGTCTTTATAAATTAAGCAAGTACGCACGAAAGTACACAATGACAAAATTTGAGTGATCTATTTAATAGATCACTCGACCCAAAGAGACCAGTCCTTACTAGAAGTTGCCAAGTCCGAATTTTGGAAAAGGTAGCAAAGACAAGCCAAAACAGCCCAACAAGTTGTTAACTCTTGTTACTCTGTGGCCGCCACAGAGTAACAACACTGTTGTTGTTACAACAGTTGGGCCAATCAACAATGACACGGCACGGTTGCCAACCGTTTTTCCTCAAAACCCCCTAAAAAATCCTTAATCTTTCTGGAAATAATAATTTCATTATTAAAGCCTGCATCCCAGAACAGGCAAAAAAAAAAAAAAAAAAAGCTACATTGTAGAAAGAAAAAGTAAAATTTACTCCCATCAGTAATCCATAATAGTATTTAATATTATTATGGATTAAGTACTGATGGGAAGGTACAAACGAAAGAATCATAAAGAAAAATATTTGACCTCCTGGGATCCTTCAAAAATCCCATTTGTAGCCCCATTAAAAATACTTCGAAAACGACACCTAACTCGATCCCATAGCTAAAAGCCTTAAAAAAAACCCTCCCGTAGCCCCATAGCGCCCCACGGGTTTGGGCGATGGGGCTAAAAACCTTGCGGGCACAACTAGATGGCAAACGGAGTATTTTGTAGAAATTTCAGATTTAAAAAAAAATTCCTTCTTCCCAAAACGGCCCGGACGGCGTACGGCGGAAGGACGTTTCGGATTTAGAATGTAGACCTCTTGAAACGGATAATGTCAAATTTTGAGGCAGATCGGAGTCGTCGAACTCCGTCGCGAAAACATAGGTGTATTATTTCAAGAATAATACATTACCCCAACCAACTCATTACCCCAACCCCATGGAGTAATAGAGGAATGGAGGAACTCTACTATACATAGGGGGGGATGTTTTCGGGGACGTTTGTGCTGAGAAAAGGGTGAAAAATGGGAAATTTAGGTGGCAGAAAGGGGAACTCTGTGAGGAGCGTATGGAAACACTGATCTTGTGTGTTGGTCAACCACTGGTTGATGATTCATCAATGATGAACCGGCGCTGTTTTGAAGTAGGGATGTAACTATCGGAGAACAATATCGATATATCGACTATCGATATTTTTAAACAATATCGAAATAGTAGTACGATATATCGGTGAAAAATATCGATATTTCGATATATCGGTCTTCGATATATTTTTTTTTGCCTAATTTGTTTTTAACACAACAAACCTAAATTTTCGAATTTCCTTCACGAAATCAATTTAAAATACCTCAATGTTGGTTAGGTTGGTATAGGTACATTAAAAACGCTGCAAATTTTACACAAGAGTTAATTATTCTTTGATATACGTTACTTGTACAGAAATTTAATTCTGTCAATGAAAAAAATTTATTTTGGATTTTTATATTTAAAAAAAAATGTTTTTTGGTTTTTTAAAATTGTTTTTCAACTTTTTTTTTGCTTGAAAAATATTTGACCTGGGATCCATAAAAAATCTCATTTGTAGCCCCATAAAAGCCCTATAGATCGCAACAAGAAAATCGGATCGTTGCGGGACCCCAAAAAGTGGATTCTACGTCCAAAAATACTTCGAAAACGACACCTGACTCGATCCCATAGCCAAAAGCCTTTAAAAAAAACCCTCCCGTAGCCCCATTTTAGCCCCATAGCGCCCCACGGGTTTGGGCGATGGGGCTGAAAACCTTGCGGGCACAACTAGATGGCAAACGGAGTATTTTGTAGAAATTTCAGATTAAAAAAAAAATCCTTCTGCCCAAAACGGCCCGGACGGCGTACGGCGGAAGGACGTTTCGGATTTAGAATGTAGACCTCTTGAAACGGATAATGTCAAATTTTGAGGCCGATCGGAGTCGTCGACCTCCGTCGCGAAAACATAGGTGTATTATTCCAAGAATAATAAACCAAAAATCCATGCATACTAAAGCGTGCATAATATATTTACTGAAAAACGTAATTATAGAATAAAATAGAGGCAATAAATATACATCCCCTTGAATGATAATAATTTTTAGATTAAAAAATATTATATCGGACCCGATAGTGCCATTTCAATATCGATATTCCGATATATCGGGATAAAAAATATCGGGAGAAAATATCGATTTATCACCCAAAAATATCGATATTTCGATATATCGATATTTTCTATACATCCCTATTTTGAAGAATATTGGTAACCAATAATTGGTTATCTATGACTGAAGTTAATTAAGTTAAATCAGATTTAAGTTCTAACTCTAAAATTTAGAGTTAGATTCTAACAAATGTGGTTTCTACACGTTGTTCAGGTATGTGCGGCAGGTATAGGTACATCGTATATTGTGCTACCGTGAAAGTGTTAAATCAGTGAATACCTAATCAAATGTACATCCATAATATTATTATAACTAGTGTACCTACTTTAATATTAATAGTATACCTACTATATAGTATTATATCTACACATTAACTAAAACCGCTCATTATTCATTCCTCTAACTAGTTATTTTATACCACAACTGAATTAGAATCACGCACTAACATACATAATGCCGAGGCAGCTGCACCAACCTCTGAAATCTCACTGTTTTGGTTTATTCTGATGCTGACAGTGACCTGAATTGCGCGGTTTTTTAATAGCCCGAGAAAGTTAGAAGGGAAACAGGTGTGAGGTGGCAACAACATTCTGGATGACGGCACGATGTCCGGCTTAAGTGAGGCTGCTTAATTTATTTCGAGTCTATTTCCAGACAGATGAGCTACACCTTTGTAGAGTTACTTATTTCTTGCTACGGATGGCATTTGCTGCCTAAGTGAAGGTGCATTTGGGTGAATCCGCTAAAAATGACATTAAATTTTCCTTGCCCCGGCAAAATATCTCAGTCTATAGGTATATAGAGCAAGTACTTCATGTAGTCGATATCGTCGGGTGCCATTAGGTTCAATTTTTAATACCTAGTTGAAATCTGGCTTGAATGGTCAATGTTTCATTCTCTGGCCTGTTGCCAGAATGCATGAGGTTGTCAACTTTCAGTATGTACCTACCTACACTCCTAGTCTACTCCTAGGCTCCTTGTCTTCTAACTCGGGGAGGGATTGATAAATCTCAATTATCTGGCCCTCATGTTTGTGGGCTCTAAGAAATCACTTTTTCTAGAACCGCCGTTCTATTTGTTTGAGATGGAGTTCCAGAAGGCGCAGGATCATTAATTTGATGGAATGACATAGCAAATTGCTGACAAGGATCAAACTTTTTATAATTTCATATTAGTAATTAGTTTAATACAACATCTGAACTGACTCTATGAATGAAGAGTAACTTGAGACATGATGATCTAAATCCATTAATGACTGTGTTTATCCCTAATACCAGGTTGACAGTGCTATGAGGCTCACTCTTCGTCGGGAATTTGTTGTCCGGTTGTGAGGTCGTCAGAGCATTCTTGTGGCCTCCCAGTCAACTGAGCGCCACACCCCAATTCATAGCAGATGGCAGGAACAGTAAGAGATTTGTATTAGTGTATTACGCTACCTGGAAAACCTTGTTAGTTCAAACTGATCAATCAGTCATTTTGGACCAAGTTCAATCAATCATTTTGGACTAAGGTTCACGAGACTTAGAAAATAGTGAAAAAATGTGGCTGATTTCTGGCCGAAAACCTTGGAAAACCCCTCCTGTAGCCCCATAGCGTCCCAAACGGGCTGAAACCGTTGCCGGCACAACTAGATGGTAAACCGAGTATTCAGTTAAAATTCCAGATTTTGAAAAAATTCTGCCCAAAACGGCTCGGACGGCGGATATACGACGAACGGTTATTTTATTTTTGGAATCTTCGTGTCTTGAAACGGATAATGTCAAATTTTGAGGTCGATCAGAATTTTCGACCTCCGTCGCGATTACATAGGTATTAAACCAAGAATAATAAACCAAAACGAAATGTCCGTCCTCCGTCCGAGCCGTTTTAGGCAGTAGGGATTTTTGATAAACCTTAAATTTTGACAAAGTACCTACTCGGTTTGCCACCTAGTTGTGCCCCAAAGGTTTTCAGCCCGATCGCCCAAACCTGTGTGGCCCTGTGGGGCTAAAAAGGCTATGGGAGTGGTTTTTGAAAGTTTTCGGCTATGTGGCCAAGTTAGGTGTCGTTTTCGACGTATTTTTGGTCTTAACCTTCATTTTTGGGGGTCCGAGAACGATCCGATTCCACCTTGGGGATCTATGGGGCTTTCATGGGGCTACAAATTGGATTTTTGAAGGATCCCAGGAGGGGGAGGGGGTCAAATAAGGTGTCGTTTTCCGAGTAATTTTGTACGCATAATCCATTTTTCGGGGTCCCACATCTGTCCGAACATTGCACAGAATTTTTGTTTGTTTGTTCACAAATACTTTCTTATTGATACTGAATTAATTTTTGCACAATTAACTATTTGAGAGAATAATAAACTCTTGTGTATAATTTGCAGCGTTTTTCAACAAGCAACTCATAAAGGTTACATCGATTAATACAAAGCGAGGGAAGTCCAGCTTGAAAACAGCAAGAACGCGACGAAAACGGACCCATTGTAGTTGAGGTACCTATCTACGAGTAGAATTCAAAGTATGGTCGATTTTTTAATTTGGAGGTCGCCTGAAATACCAGGGACTTGGCCATTGGTCATCAGTTTATACCCTTGGTACCCACGTTTTCCCGAAAATATACGAGCCGGTTCCCCAGCCGAACTTCCCTCGTTTTGTATTCTATATTGAGAATAGGTATTCTATTTTGTATTCTATATTGAGAATAGGTAGTTTAAAGTTGATTTTTTCCGAGGATATTCATTGACGTAGCATCTTCTCTATCCCTCCTTGAACATTAACTATTTCATTGAAGATGCATTTAATGTTACATCCTCGTTCAACTCTCTTCTTGGGCATAATAATATCAACTCATTGATTTGTCTCTTGATGAACAATTGAAAAGATACTATCATACTAGATTTGTGAGCCTGTTTATCATTCCATCTGTTAATCATTAATTGTGTTATCATCTTAACTGAGCGGTTGATTTGAAATATGCGGTGAATAGCACAATACATGGTTACTAGTCACGGTGTGTAGTATTGATGTGAACATGTAGACTTTATTTAGGGTGATGATGATAATTTTATTCAGGATAGAAGAAATTCTTTCGACATAATCTAAGCCTTAGATTCTAAGGTGTGTTTTTCCTTGTTAGTACTCAAATATCTCTTTATTTTATGGATCGAGTATATGATATTACTAAGGATTTTTCTATTGTTAATTCTATATAATATTGTTTTGGATAAATATTCTGTTGATAAACGGAGGGCACTCCTAACATGCCCCACCTCTCAAACTCACCAAGACACGATCATGATAGGAGTTGGTCGGCAACTTGATTGCTCCTTGTCCAAAGTCTTGAAGGGTGTTATGAGGGCGCCTGGGGGGCTCGTCATTATCAAGATATCAATATTACTTTGGGAAAGTGAAAGAGAAAGGGGGGAGGGGAAGTTTTAGGGGCTACTTCCCCCATCAATCCTCCCCACCACCCTGCTCCTGTTACTCGCCCATCACCGTCTTTCACCAACCCCCACTTCCAACCCCATCGCTATAATTGGCGGCAGATATTAAACCCTTGGCGTCAGCTTGCTCCTTTCTAGGGTCTATCCGATTATACCCGATCACTTTTCCCAGGCCACTCATGCTTGGACAGCTTCCTTAGTTTTTTCATATCCCAAATGAGTGGCTCCGTACTTTGTAACCCCCACTCCGACTATGTAGTATCATGTACGATACCATGTATGATACAATATTAGGTATACCATACATCCATACTTTTTTTTTATTAGGCAGCGCTGATTCGGGCGCCAGTGCGCGGACCGCGCAGCGCGGTGCGCTAATGGACCTGTGAAGCAAGCCCTGTCTGTCTGTGTCTTAACACAGAGCCAGGGCCCCCCTGGCTGCATGCTTGTTGGGAGGGGTATAACTAAATCACTTAGTGGGCATGTTTTTCTTGTAAGTACTTGAGTTGAAAAATATATGGCAAGCAGCCCACTATGCGGTACATTTTTTACATAGCTCGCTTAGTCTACCTATCATTTCAGTTGATGGTTTTTTATTCCTTCCAGACTCCAACCATATAACAGTACCTACTCACAGCTTCCATAATCGAAGATAGTGAGAGAGATAGGTTGCAAAATCACAATACGAAATCAATCTTTTCGAAAGAAAACAATCAAGAGTTTTGAACCAGCCTGGCGTTCACCTTCCATCAATCGCCGGGCCTCAATGTATCAAGTGACGATTGGAGGGGTTTATTTGAGAAAGGTGAGGAGATTGATAACCCCAGGATTACATCTATCGAGGATGAGATAACTATGGAAAGCGAGAATCCCCGTCTTCCGGTATTTCTTCTCAGCCATAATATGGCTCGGAAGACGGCAATTCTAGCTTTCCATAGTTAGCTCATCCTCAAGTACGGAGAATTGTGAGAGAATACTGACTATGCTTAAATTGCTATTTAATTAATTAATTAATTATTATGATTGTTATTTTATTTATTTTTTTAAAAGAATAATTCTTAAAAAAAAAAAAAATATAAAAAACAATCATTGTTTGTATTTGTGCCGTTTTCAGATGAGAGAAATAGCCAACTCAGGGTTGTGTATATGTGAGGGGGGGGGGGGGGGGGCTCAGGGTTGGGGGGTGAGGGAGATAAGGATTTGGTTATTTACATCCATGATTTGAAATTAAGTTTTGAATCAAGAGTTAACTAACTCTAGACTAACTCTAACTAAGGTACTTTTCCGTTATACCCCCCCCCCCCCCCCCACGAGATTTCGTGTTTCATACACACCCCTCCCGATGGCTTTAAGGCACCCAAATTCGAGTACTTTTCGGTTATAACACCCCCACCCCCTTCCACTCGATTTCGAGTTTCATACACACCCCTCACGATGGCTTTAAGGCACCCAAAGCCAACCAAAATCGCGTGGGGGGGGGGGGGGGGGGTTATAACCGAAAAGTACCCTAACTAACTAGACTAACTCTCGTACTAGTACGAACCAGCAATTGATTGTTTGGTTTATATCGAGAAAGTCTTAATGAGAAGAAATACCGGTGTCGCGAGTGAAATGTAGGTATATTTGTGGAAAGAACCACTTAGGAATCTATAGTAGCGTGTCAATCGATCGCAGCGTCTGTAACTTCCAGAGCAGTCTGATACCCCATTAACGCAATTTATCCGATTCTCCCATTCTACGTGATTATCGGAACAGTAAAAAGACCGAACCTCGTTAATAATAATTCAATCCTGTTCACACAGTCACCGGCAGGCTTTCCCCCTTCAAATTCTTCCATTCTCCAATTCAGCCAAGGAAACGGTGATTCTGGCACAGCTCTATTTTTATGGTCCCGCTGTTATTCACCCCTCGCCAGCATTCAAAGTCGGCATTAGACTAAGGTGATCAATATAATGTTAGGGGGAAAAAACGCGCACAATGATTTCGACCACTCCCACCACACCTTTCACATTTTTTTCCCCGGACTTGGGATAAAAAAAAGAGGGAAAAATGTCTCCCCCCTGCTTCATATTTTTTTAATAAAATAGAATCCACCCCCACTCGCCTTCTACGGGTTTCTGCTCCCTTTTATGAAGGATTTTTTTCTGGCAGCATTTTCCTGGCGTCTGACAAATACCTAATGGACGGAGGGAGGAATTAAAACGATGTTTAGCGAAGGGTTTTGGAATAAGGGAGCCAGGAGGTTCCTTTTGTTTAGTGAATCTCAAATATATTCGCTCGACATCGAGAGGCGGTTTTTCCCCCCTCTTCTCTTGTTCACCCCTGAAACCTTTCCCGGCAATATTTTTTGAAATAGATTAGAGACGGTGAAGAGCTGACAAAACAAGCCGAGCTCAGTGAGGGCCAAATGGGGAATCCAATGACAGTGATGGTTTTTAAAATTAATGTCCATTGAAAAATCATCGTCACTTTGTGGGGTTTTTTGTTGGATCAACCAAAGATTGTCCATAAAATCCGATTCCTTTAAATTGTGAATTTAAGTACCAAAGACCTATAAATACACACCATTCAGTCTTTTACGGTTGACAGTTTCTGGTCTTTTTTCATAAAGAGCAGCCAAATCTCACTCGTCACGGTAATCAAAAACTGCACTGTACTTCCTGATTTACGGTTTATTTGTCCTTCAGTGAGTCTAAATGATTATCTACAGTAAAAGGGGTGAGCGCGTTCTGTTGTATTGTTGCGAGTTGCAGGAGGTTCCTGCCCCTCGCAGATAGCAAGTTCTTAATAACAATTTATTGCTTTCTATTGTGATTGAACGTATAAATATTTTTTACTTCTCGTCACGGGGATATTCCAATTTATTTCTGTCGTCATTGCTATTCATTTCTGACAATAACACGCTAACTTGTTAATAGGATTGACTGTGACGCGGCTGATAGTGGAAAATGGTTGATATCCCATATTGGTCACCACTGGGCCATGGCGTCATTTTTTAGTTACCTACTCAGGTAGTCGTCTCAATGACGCCAGATTTCGTATCGATAATAGTAAATTAATTCAACAACGAGTTCTATTCAAAGTCGGGCTTCGGGGATGTTCGCATGACAACATTAATCCTAGACGGGTGGTAGGGAGGGTCCTGCTTTTGACATTGTGGCGCACAGTTGATGCTAATCCGTTCAACTTTATTGTCTGCACTTATATTAATGGACGACCGCACATTCAAACCGTTGCCTCCCCAATGGATGGCTCTGAGGGGCCTGACACAAGTTGGACACGACGTGTGCAGTACAGAGGGTGATGCACCGTTGTTGAGTTTGAGAGATTGATTAAAAAAAATAAAGAGTGGTACTAACTTAGGCTCTTACGATAAGTCCATGTTTAGACTTGGCTGTACACATTTCTCATCTTGACGTCAGCCTTCAGGCGACTACCCTCAAAAACCCTGACAGGGCGACTGCACAGCTTCAAAGGGCATAAAACACGGAAGGATGTCGAAAAGGGAGAAATTCAACATCCCCCCTCAGGGGACAGGTCCTTTAATTGAAGGAATCTGTGCTTCGTAATTGGAGGATCCGTGGTAATTTCCGTTGGCCGGAAACATGGTGATGCCAGCCGTAAAACTGCTGCCCCAGACGAGCTTATTCCATTTTGCAGGAATCAATGATCAATAGGAACCGAAACATTTCATGCTCTAACGTCTATCCTATTTATTGAACAATTCAGATTTTTACTTTAAATAATATGAAATGCAATATTATGGCAACAATGGGCTTCTTGAAAAGGTCAGAATTCAGCATTTCTGTCAACATATTCGGATTCAGCACCCTTTAAAACCCATAAACCCCAATTTTTAGTTCGAAAATCCGTATAGGTACGTGCTGAGCTGTTTTCGAAATGTTAGAGATTTTGAAATGAACGCCGGGCATATTTGACGTCACACCTCGCCAGGCTGGGCGTCGAGTAGTTGGGCACTGAGCCGCCAGAGCGCTAAACAATAAATCTGAACAGAATCGGAATAAAAACACTCGGCCCGGGTCGATTTTTGAATCACCTTCTTTGATAATAACCTCGATACTCAATTTTCGAATGACCTTCTATAATGATTAACCCGATTTTCGATTTTTGGGGTCGACTCTTCGCGTAGTAAAGTTGGCTGAATTGCGTAGATGAGAGAGAGAGGGATCTCCCGGCCAATCAAAAGACGACGAAGCAGCCCACGTCATGTACCCTCTCCAGACCTCGGAATTCAAATATCATATTTTTCCTAAGGCCCTATAAATAATTGAAACGGGTTTTCTGCAATATGGACCCGTTTTCGTAACATTTGAAGCACGACCTTTGCAGGAAAAACATTTTTAAAAATCATTAAAGGAGCTCATTTTGCTTAAAGTTTTCTCAAGTCAGTTTCTTGGAAGATTTTACTGGTAACTATAATCTAACCTATAGTATACCTAACAAATGGATTCTATCCTCACCTCACCTCCAAAATAAGGAATATTAAGCTTAAGAAAGAATATTATTGTCAGCTTTCTTCGCTTATTAAGCTCCTTGAATGATTAAACAAATGTTTACTTGTAAGGTCATCCTTCAGAAGTTACGAAAAAGGTGAATTCCCAGGCCTGAGAGTGGGACGTGAGTCACGTCCGTGACGTGCACCGCTTCATCCGAGAGAAGCAGGTTAGCCAACCTTGCTGTGCGTTAAGCCGGTTTTCTAAATATTTATTTGCCATTCAACGCTCACCTTAACAGCAAGTACAGCAATTGTCAACAAAAATCTAACTAAACAGAATAAAAGTCCTCGACGCGGTACAGCTTTAGCTACTAGGAACAATTTTAATTTCCTTCTGAATTCAACCAACGGGGTTTTGACGTCACATATTACTAATTGATTGAATTGAAACCCGCAGCAGAACCTGAGCTCCACGCGTATCATAGTCGTAGCTGAAGTGGTCTTCACGGTGGCGCCTCATGTAGAGCAACGCTTTCAGGACATGAAGTGATGGCAGCGTCAAGATTTCCTGAGACTTGAAGAGGCCTTGGCATGAGGAACCAGGAACGACTCCCAAAATCACTCTCAACGCCTGTTTTTGAA
The DNA here is from genome assembly GCA_955831195.1 of Pilophorus perplexus. Taxonomy (NCBI): domain Eukaryota; kingdom Metazoa; phylum Arthropoda; class Insecta; order Hemiptera; family Miridae; genus Pilophorus; species Pilophorus perplexus. The sequence continues at coordinate 20,455,020 of OY037013.1, forward strand.
GAACAAAGATCTTCTCCACGTTGGCTGGAGTATACCACGACAAAATGGAGTGTGAAGCTCTAGAGAGGAACGGCCCATAATACGCAGACAAGGCAATCTTGATCGATGCCAGCAAGCAGAAAATTGCAGTGCTCAATCTACTTGTAAGGTCTTCATCTTGTGGCTTGAAAAAGAGTGTGGCATCAAGAGTTAAGCCAAGAAACTTTGTTTGACTGGTTGAATGAACTGGTCGACTGTCAAGCTGAACCGTCGCTGAGTCATTCACACTTCGTCCAGCGTGAAAGACCACGATCGTTGTCTTCTCCTCGTTCAAGTTTAAACCAATCTTATGTAAAATCACTTGTCGGCAACCCTCAAATTCTGACGGGGACGTTCTCAAACTTTCTTCAGTCAACACAAGGAATTCAACCTCGGGAAGCAGTTCTTGGAGACGTGAAGTGATGTAAACAAGGTTGCCGTGTCGTGTGTTTTAGTTAGAAAGATCATTACCCGCTCTCGCCGTTAGGTGCTCATTGGATCGATGCCCAACAAGGTCGAAATTGGACATTGAATGTGTGATGTTAGTGGCCTTCAGTTCAAAATTTCAAAAATTTCTATAGCACCTCTGCATGCAACTATACAGATTTTGGAAAAAGTTGGTGTAGGAAGGAAGCTGAATCCGAATATGATGTTAGAAATTCCGAAACTCTGACCACTTCAAGGAGTTCATTGCACTGAATGAGAACCACGCAATGAAAGGTTATATCTGATCTGAGCACCTACTCTTTGCCAAGCCAAACCTTGACTGAAACTTGGAGATAGCCAGCAGAGTGTCACTTGCTTTCTGATAACTCGCAACTACTGACCACGTAACGAGTCGTCTTTGTTCAGCTTCCTCCTGCCGTGTTTCATTTCGCCAAAACAGTGTTTTGTCAGCCTGTGAAGAGAAATTTTCCTACAGTTTAAGAATTTCCATCTCCTCCGCTCGCTTTGAGATGGTTGTTGTCCTGCCTTGTTTGGCGTGTCCTTGATGATGAAGTCTCTTGGTTTTGCTGTTTCTTGAAGCGTGCTGGGTTTTCGCGTGGCAATGGTATATTATAGGATGATTGTTCATTTAGTTGCAGTGGTTTTGTGTTAGTAGTTTCGACTCTTTTTTCGTGGGGTTATTGTTGGTTTGTCAATAGTAGGTGTGACTACAAAGATTGCTTGTAGTCGGTTTGTCTCTTTCTGTCCTGATTTACAATTTCGTTTTTGCTCTCGTGAGTTGAAATCCTACCTATTGAAGGACGGGGTTTTGCACATTTATTATGTAATTTAAAATACTTGTAAATGAAAAATTTACAGACAGAACCAACAACTAGAGACTCACTGTAGCAGGTATCGCTACAGATTAGAGACTACAGGGAGAGTCTCTAATGTTTGGTTCTATTTCTGCACATCATTTACAAGTATTTTCGTTTCCATACAATAGGTACTTTTATTCATAATATGAATTAACAATAAACAATATTATTGTTATCTTTATTTATTTATTCATTTTATTTTTATGCTGTTCGTACCATTTTCAATTTTTCTCGATTGGTTTGAATTGCAGAGAACAATTTGAAGTTTTCCCGTGCAGTGCGTAATTGTGTTATTCTTAATCCGTGTTTTGACTACTCCTTCGTGGGTGGAATTTATTGGCTTAGTGTGCTTTAATCCAGCAAATCAATCCATAATGCTTACAGAACGCTTGTTCTGGATGGTTACGGATGGTGCTACGGATGATAATAGTTTAATGGTAGTGAAGATGCATTCATATCTACTCCTCCATTCCTCAATGTTGGAGGCCAAGGGAACCAAGTTCGGTAACAGGTAGTTGTGATTTGGCATTTTGGCATGTAATTGCATGTTGTTGTTGTTTGTGTAGTAATTTTGATAAAATTCTTGCTATATGAGTATAATAGTATTATACTGCGAGTATAATAATATTATACTCATATAATATAATTATACTCATATAATATAATTATACTCATGCGAGTTGGTCTTGAAACGTTACCAGCCTGATTCCCTTCTCAGAAGGTTTCTATAGAGGTTTTTATGTAGCGAATCTGAGTATTTTTAATTTGGTTTTGGCATAATTTTTAAAAGGGAGGATCTAAAGGGGTGTTTAACGTTTGCAGCATTTTTTTAATCAAGGTAAAATTTACTTAAACCATGCAGGAATTTTAATTTTGGTACATGCAAGAGATCAAGGCCAAGATGACATCTTGGCCTTGATCATTGTACATTGTAATTGAGATAGCATGGTAGTCACTCTTTCGGAATACAAAACCATAAGAAATGGTACATCCAGCTGCGGCATTCACGCTTTGGAGCAATTTAAAACTTTATTTTGTACCATTAGATTCACTCGCGCCACAAAGGGAATGAGAAATGAAGTTTTGTCATTAGGGGTTTGATACTAATTTTTTTCCCCTTGCTGGCAAAAATGACCTCGCTTTGTGAAGTATCGCCCAGCCAGATAGGGGACCCCAAAAAAACTAGGAAGCGATCCTTCTTTTATTGTGCAAGTTACAAATGATATGAAATTCAAGGGGTTGACAAATGTTGCGCATCAAATGTAGGTAACGTTCCGGCTTGTTGTCACCCTTCATTAGGGCAGCACAAAAGCCCCAGGGGTTCCCGACCCGCTCCGACAAAAACCGTAGGGAGCCAGGCGAAAAAAAGCTTTGTCAAAATTAGGGCGTCAAATCCCTCCGGGGCTCTTAGACAAATAACTGCTGTGACACCTCAACCCTTTTTTTATACACCATTAAATTTTCATTTTGAATTTACAACAATATGTTTTGGTACAGGAGGGCGTGGGATCCACTTTACAACCCTTTATGGAACAGACGACGAGTTCAAAAATGTTGCCGGTTCGTTAGGTGGTATGAAAAACGCTAAAATATAATGTGTATGTTCGTATTCAGATATTTTAGTCTTGGTTTTGATAAATGTATGTTAAATGCGTGTCACTGCTTATTATTGTTTATCGGTCCGTTAGAGTATATTCCTCTGTTGACGCAATGAATGACTCAACAAGAAGAGCGGCAGACTACTCTCGTGCGTGTGGGGAATCAATGACGTGAACCACACAATCTCCAAGGTCAAATTGATCGGTCAGTAAACTGGATTCGCAAACCGGTGCAGATGGGCCTCACACACCAGGAAATTTCTCGTCCTTGAGAGAGAGAGAGCCGATCCCGTAGTCTCCCTGTGGATCACACTCCCGGTCCGGGTATCTCCCTGTTGGGAATCCCGAGGCGGTCCTGTGTTCCACAGAAGGGACGGCGTCTGGGTTTAAAAGGACTCCCGACGACCTGGCAAGAGTACAGTCGTCCACTGCGTCCAACAGCATTCGCATTCCTTTACCCACCGAAAACTTCTACAACAAGGTTAGTTAACTCTACCCATCGGAATATGGATCATGATGGATGAGTAATTTAAAATATAACGTATGTAATGCTTGAGGTTTAAGTTAAAGCAATATTCAATTTTTACACTTTAAAATTTATTTTCAATTTAAAAAAATTAAGAACAGAAAACGCTTTTATCATAGAACAATTTTTTTTTTAAAGTTTAACCTTTTACATTTTACTTTTACATTGTTTTAAGATTAAAAACAAAATAAATTTTATCATATCAGTTAACTGATGAATTTTAGTTAAACCTCAATGGAGATGCACTATTATAGTTGCATACTTGGATACTATACTAGGTGGCATACATGGATCACAATCTTCTGTGGATAACTTGTGATATGTTACCTACTAATGTTCCCGAAGTTCACACAAAATTCCCCTCACCTATCGTCACGAATGAAAGCAAATTTGGTATGGTACAAAAGCAGCAGGATTATTTTTTACACCACTTTTTGGTGGAGGTTCAAATTTGAGACATTTAGTTCATGTTTAATTAAAACTTAGAAGTAGGCACTATGCTATGTATAAAATTCATTAGTAAAATGTAGCAGTAAAAATGTTTAATTTTTCCTTTACTTTTCAGACATCAAAAATGCATTCTGCCACTTGTCTCCTAGTCGCAGCCGTTGTCGTCGCCGCCGCACTGGCCGCACCATCGCCCCAAGAGAGGCCCAAACTGACAGTCGAAGCCTCCCAAAATCGTTTCCCCGGCGGCCACTCGGAGACCTTCAAAGTGAGTCAGGACGCTTGGGTGAGCAAGAACGGCAACTGGAGGGCCGGCGGATACGTTCAGCACGATAGGATGAAATACGGCGGGCAAAGCGGCAAGAACACGCACGGCGGAATTTCGATTACGGGAAGATTTTAGAAGCTGGAACCTAATGGAAGTCTTTTAGCTGTAAATAGTTGTAAATATAAACCATTAAATTGATAATGAATAAATAAGCTGGATTTTTCTCGATGGTTGCCTTTTAATAAATCCGATGTTGGGGATTAGGGCAGCCTTTCACGTCAGCGCAACTTCCTCAAGGGCTGACTCGAGCGGTAAAGAACGCCATACGCCTCTAGCCATCCATTTGCAGAAACCAATACCAGGCCTGCTGTTGGTTTCTGCATATAGGTACCCAATTATCAAGTAATTAGTAATTGCGCATGAAACTTGGGTGGGAGTTAATTGTGATACAAACTTTTACCCGTCCCAGAGCGTTGCTGCGGGCATACACCTTTCCCGAAGTGTCTGCGTTTGGTAGGAATCACAATTTGAAATCCTGGTAATGCCAAATTCCCATTGGAGCATACGAAGAGACCAATCGAAGCAGAAAAAGCAACTGACCATTTTGAGATATTTCGGGGTACTATAATATCTAATTACAGTGGAACCTGGATAAGCGGGACTAAGTGGGAAATCTCGATGAGAGGGACAAATCTCAAGGAACGAGCATTTTTGGGGTGAAAACTTCCTTTAGTGGGCCTAGTGGAACTTGGTTAAATGGGATTCGCTTTCCAAGCGCCAAACTTCCACGAGTGGGACTCGGTCTCTCGTAACTTCTGCTAGTGGGACTCCCAGCTTCTGTGAGTGGGACTCTTCCCTCTCCGAACTTGTTTAAGTGGGATGTAGGATTTATTCTCAATTACAATGGTCAAACATCAAACAAACAAACTCTCACTCAGTTAATCTGGCCCTCAGTTCTGCATTGGCGATTCACAAAAAAAGCTTGATGGTTTGTTACTGACAAGACAATCAAGAATTGCTTCGGATCATCTGGATTCCCTGTTGAGCACCTCGAAAGCATTCTGGATGAAAACGTAGGTGGAACCAACGATCAGGATTGGGCAACAGTTGTTCGCAACGCTGAAGCGACTGTACCGTGTAGATATTAACTGACAAAAGGAAAAGGATTTGATATTATGGGCCCTTAAATGCGAATAAATGTATAAATATCTTGGGTTTCCAGTTGAGTTAGGCTATGTAAGATAAAAATGCTGATCATCTTGTCGTACGATCAGTCAACAAGACCTTTCTCAATTTACCCTATTTCTGTCGTTCTTTTTAGTCTTAGCTCTCTTCTTCGTGCAAGTATTCAGAATTATCTTAGTAAGTTGATTAAGCAAACTTTTAATGAAAATCAAAGTCATAAAATATTCGAGGTTTTTGTAATAATACTGAGCAGGCGCGACTGGTGATGGCAGAACAAGGGGGTGCAGTCACGGATTCGTGATAATATTTTATGAAAATATTATTGCACCCAACACAGATAAAAAGTACCTACTATCAAGATTTGCTATAGTTCATTATTCATTTGTTTGTTTATAAATTCCAATTAACTATTACCAGTTTCCTTTCATTTCCTGGGTACACGCTGCAAACCTGGTAAAGGTGAGGTTGGCCGTCCCATGTCGCGAATGTCACACTTATCACTCACGCCTAAACGGGAAAACTCCCTCAAGATGAAATCAATAGTTATCCAACAAACGCTTTATGAAATGAACAATGAAACGATCGAATGAAACGAACGAATAATAAACTTATAAATGAGACAAACGCAGATCACCGAGTTCAGAAAACATCCCAGAAAACATGGAAGCACACTAAACCCCTGATGCCATCCCCTCAGAAGCTGCTTCTGGTAAAAAATACCTTTGTGGGAAAACTGAAAAAATCAGAAACCTTGGTCGATCGAAATTTTATGATTTCATACCGTACAAAGTAATATAGCAACACCAAAAAGTTTTCAAAATATTTCAAAAGTAAGCCCCTATTTTTTCCATGATTTGAGACAGATTAGATCCTGAAAAAGTCCCTCATTACAAACGAAAATTCCCTGCCCATGAACGAAGACTGCCAACACTGATTGTGGAGGTGATTTAACATCTGGTGAACGGTGAGAAGGAAGGGTGTGCGCAGTGCCCAGAACTGCCCCACATTTCGACATTTCTGGCTTCACACTTAGTTCGTTGTTCCATAAGGTCCATGCAAAAAAATCGTCTCAAGAAGGGCAGTGCTCCCGTTATCATTGCACTATCAACACAGGCTTTTCAGACGTTCCGCGAACTATGTAAGGTCTACAAGAACTTACGTAGATTTTCGAGCCGAGTTTTGATTCATTTTTAGCTAGGTAACTAATTAGGTAGGTAATACGTAGCCCCCCCCCCCCCCTCTCGCCCTTCTGCATCGAGGGGGTGCAGTTGCGACGCTGCCTCCCTCACGAGTATTACTGAGTATTACAACAATAATAAAGGTCTTGTTTTCGAGAGCGATCCACCTAACCGTTAGGTCCTAACGTCAACTTTATATGGGAAACAGATGAGTTTGGTCATGTTGCTGCAACGGTTCGAGATACGTAGACTATGTTGCCAAACCCCATATTAAATTTTATGGCTTTATTTATCTTCAAACGCAAAAAGTAAAGCCGCCGAAATGTCAATCATTATTCATCATCATAAATAATACATTCTATGGCGTGCCGAGTTGTTAGAAGTCAAAAAGAGAAATATAGATCATTTTTGTGACAAAACGTCTTTTACGTAGTTTATATTCATCCAAAGTAATTCTGGTCGATTCAAAAAGGGCGTGCGTGACGTCACGTACGGCCCTTCCGGTTCGACGGAGAGTTGCCCACCAAAGACATCAGAGTGCAGATCGATTTTTCATATTTTTTCTTGGTGATTGGCTCTAGTGACATTGGAGTAAACCGAAAATGCTCGTGTTCGCTTTGTTGTGCATGTGACAGTGTATAGTAAACTTATATAGACTTGATTTAATGTCTCTGAGACCGATCCTTCGGTTTTTAATTTTTTCTGTTGGCCAACTTCGCAAATCGTCGACCAATGGGAGCTAATCGCTAGTTTCCGCCTAAAATTCAAATTGCAATTTTTCCATTAGTTGCAATTTTTCCATAAATTCGTACGAACTTGCAATTTGTGTTTTAACTCAATTTTTGGTGTTTTTTGGAAGCCTTCTATCGATAGAAAAATAATCCAGTAACACATCCATTCCTAATTGTTCACCTCTCAAAGGGGTTGGGCATCTATTTGGGGACATGCATGAACCTTCTCGGGCTTCTGCAGCCTTGTTACCCTTCGACCTGGGATTTAAGTTGGGCCAGAATATCCCAGACCTGCCTTGATGTAATAGTGTTCAACAGAAAGAATCCCACATTGTAAAACAGCTCATAATATAAAGAGCAGAATCCTTCCCCTATAAAAGAATAGGAGTTGATAAGTTTATTTGATTTGCTCCAGCTATGACGGGAAAGAGATCTTGTAGAAGTTCAGAACCCACTTAGGAGAGCGATGTGGGCCAGAGAGAGATGGAGAGATTTGTTTCCTAATATCGGGAAATGAAGTGAGGTCCGCCTTCCATTTGGGTTCTTCCCTTTCTACCCGAGGAACAGCTGCTCTGGACTAGGGGCAAATGCGTGGAACAATTTGATTGATAGTCCCAGTGACAAATTGCCTCCTTTCCCAGACCCTTTCTCTTCCCCTTCAGCTTCTTCACTTTTACTGTTCTCTTTTCCGATTCGTTTTTTTTTTCCTTCTCGTGTCTACCGTATTATTTATATTGTTCTCTCGATCTGCCTGTCGCTCAATTGGAAAAGCCGACAACCACATTCGCTACCGTTGATCACTTCTTGTGCTCTCTGAGCCTCGTGGGGTAGGTACCTTACCTATCTTTGGGGGACCAAATTTTTTTGTGCTTTTAGGAGAAAGGAGGATCATAAATGAGCACTTGCAATTTGCCACAAATAATTTTAATCTACCTATATAATAAAAATAGCAATTGTAATCAACTTCGTACAAATATAAACGCATAGGTACTTATTATGTTTATGTTCTAGAACACCCAGGTATGCTGGGAAGCGGAGTGGTTCCCCTTTAAAAAACCCAGTGAATTTTTATAGCAAACCTGAAAAATTGAAAAGAAATTTTCAAAGACAGCAAACATCAGCACAGGAAAAATAAACAAGATATTCGTAGAAACAGACAATTTTATTGAAGGCAGGAAAGATTTAAGGAGGAAACAGAAAGTACGCTATGAGCTCACCGAAAGAAGGCTGAAAATATCGTTAGGTAGTGAAACAAGCAGTGAATCTTAAAGTGTGGTCCGCAGACTCTTCCCAGGTGGTCCGCGAGAACCATAAACGAAAATTGAAAATAATAAAGAAATAAAAACGCTGCAAATTTGACTCAAGGGTTTATTATTCTTTGATATAGAAAAATTGTGCAAAAATTAATTCTGTGTCATTTTAAGAATATATTTTTGAAAAAAAGGGGCTATAAACATTCTATAAACCGACTGCGATCTAAGGGGTCCCGCCGCGTTTTATGTGTTAGGTGCAAAAGTTATATTTGAGTTCATCTGAAATCTTACCTCCTTTTCCGGTTTTCCCTATCTGTGTTCTTTAATTGCCAAGTGCCGACGAATGGTCTGCATATAGGGGCCTGGGCAGTCGCGGGTTTGTGCACAAGACCAGGAAGGATACGTGAATCCAGCAACAGGGGCTTACACCCATAGCAGAGAGAGGTCGTGGTTGGACACCAAAGTTAAAATATTAATGAAGGTGAGAGGGGTTCCTCAGTATCATTAAACGCAAATTTTGCAGTCACACATTGAATTGGTGGGGTTTGAACGCACATCAAACCACAGTTCAAACATAGAACGCACTCCGAACTTGAAGCTGGGCGATTGAACACACACCGTACTAGAAACGCGACGATAGAACGCACACCGAACTAGCACCAAAAGCACCAAATGTTTTGACTGATGCGGGACCTCGAAAAATGAATTATGCATAACATGAACGCATGCGTTCAAAATTACTCGGAAAATGATTCCTTATTTGACTTCCTTGGATCCATCAAAAATCCCATTAGTAGCCCCATATAAGCCCCATAGACCCCCAAGGTGGAATCGGATCGTTCTGGGACCCCAAAAAATGGATTCTACTTCCAAAAATACTTCGAAAACGACACCTAACTCGACCCCATAGCCCTAAAACCTTAAACAACCAACCCGCAGTCCCTTTTTAGCCCCACGGGTTTGAGCGATCGGGCTGAAAACCTTGCGGGCACAACTAGATGGTAAACCGAGTATTTTTTCAAAATTTCAGATTTAAAAAAAATTCCCTACTGCTCAAAACGGCTCGGACGGCGGACGGACTTTTCGTTTTTGGAATCCAAAAGTGAGTGTCGAGGTGAGTTGCTTAAAACCACATTACATGAGGAATTCGCAGAAAAATCGCAAATACTCGAACCCTTTTTTCACTCATCTCCTTCACCAGGTGCTATGTCAATTTATTCGTTTGTGAATCGTAATGTAGCGAAGTATTCACAAAATGTTACTCGTCGGAAGGTAATCTGTTGTGGAGCGTTGTGAGTGATGATGCCAAACGTGCTTGAAATTGAAAAAAAAAAAAAAAAAAACTTTTTCCGACCGAAGTGGAATTAATAACATTCATTAATCTTTGATATAATCACAGCTTTTTGCCATATCCCCTCGGACCGTTTGAAAATATGAGAAAACAGTCGGGACTCATTTATCTTTCGGCGTTTCACTCTATGGCCAAATAAACTACGAAAAAATCACTGCGAGGGAGCGAAAAATTCACCGTGGAGTGAATGATTTAGAGGAGCTACCTTCATAATCACATTTTCGAACCTACACACATGGAAACAAATGGAGCGGTAATTTTTAGGAGAATCAAAATTTCCAATGACAAAATGACTTGAGGTGGTTTCTGAATAGATCATTTAATGATCTATTCAGAAACCACCTCAAGTCAGAATTCTTGGTGAATCCGAGTTTACCATTTTGTACTCGATTAGCCATCAATTCCAAAACTGTCAGCGTTAGATCACAAAAGCCTCCGTCTGATTACCATAAATGACCGATTTTCGTTACAAAATCGACACTTTCCCCCCCGAAATTTCGCGCAAACGTCCCACGTATAGCGAATCGTCGCTAGCTTTTCATCTCTCAGACACATGTCCGGGGAGGATGGAGACGTCACTCGGGTGGGCCCCGTTGGAAAAAGGTTTTTGAATTCGTCATGATCGCTAACAGTTTGACAAATCGGAGTTTTGGCCAATTGGTGATATATCAACGACCGAACGAAGCGTGCCACTATTTGTCAAAAAAAAAGTCCCTTTGTCCCCGCACAGCCCCAGCGGGGGGTTTCCTCCTTTGTGTGGAAATAAACACCTAGTTATCCCTCCCGAAACTTACATAATGCATTTGCTCCTTCCCTCCTGTAATATCATAGTTTTTCACTTTCGACGGTCCAATAACGGATGAACATTTGCCTCAAAACCATTAGCTTTTTTTGTTAGCCCACATTTCTAGAAAAAATAAACACGTCACCCGTTTTCACCCCGAAACCCTAAAAATCCTTTGTCCTGTTTCTTCAGCAACAACGTAGTGAAATAACAGTGGTTTGCTCGTGCTCTCAATAAAGTGGGTACGTCGTTGACAGATTTCTACTCTTTTAGGGGTAAAAATTTCACTTTAACGTTTATGGTGACCACATGACAATATTTTACGTTCGATAGAAGTCGTTCTCACTCAAAATGGCTTGAGGTTGAGGGTGAAAATTACTTTTTTAAATTGCAAATTTGATTTATTATAAATCGTTGATTGATCATCATCGATAGATTTTAAGTTTTAAATTATTTTAAATTCTACTATTAAAATGATGACCTCACTTGACTTTATGGTCGAAATAGTTAAATCAGTTTGTGGAGCCTGGTCAGAGAACCTTAGCTGTCAACTTTTTTCCCGCATGCCCTGAGATGAGGGGAATATTCGACGACGGGTTGGTACACCATGACGTAATTGTGTTGAATATTTGGACGGTTGGTTCGCATTTTCTGTCCTTTTCAACTGTTTCACACATCATTCCCAACTTTTATAGAACCCGTGAAGACCCCACTTGAAGACTATTGTAGGTGGAAACCCCTCGTAATCTCCCTACCTGCAGCTCTGCTCCTTTGACATTAATCTTACTTGTATCCATCTTCTATCCTGTGGGATGCATAGGCCAGGAACACCCAAGATGTTCACACGCCTTAGTTCGAGCCCTCCTTTTCAATATAGTTCAATAGTTTCGAATAGGTCGGTTTCACTTGCGATCTTGTGAGGTACAACTATTGGTGAAGACTGAAAGTTTTACTTCCCTTCTGGGAGCAGTTTTCTTTAGTCGACAGAATGTAAAAGTAGTTTACCGGGTGTCCACGGTTGTTTCTATCTGGCCTATTTTGCACTGAAAAAATAAAGAACTGTATGTCATTTTCTCACTAAATTGATTATGCCCGATCAATATAAACCAGTGAATCTCAAAGTGTGGTACGCAGGCTCTTCCCAGGTGGTCTGCGAGGACCATAGACGAAAATGTGAAATAATAAAGAATACAAAACGCTGCAAATTTTACACGAGGGCTTATTGTTCTTTGATATAGAAAAATTGTGCAAAAGTTAATTCTGTGTCGTTAAGAAAATATTTTTGAAAAAAAAAAAAAAAAAAAAAAAAAAAGGTTCTTTACAATGTTCGGACAGATGTGAGAACTAGAAAAACGGAATTTGCGTCCCAAATTACTCGGAAAACGACACCTTATTTGACCTCCTGGCATCCTTCAAAAATCCCATTTGTAGCCCTATAGATCCCTACGGTGAAATCGGATCGTCCTGGGACCCCCAAAAATGGATTCTACGGCCAAAAACACTTCGAAAACGACACCTAACTCGACCCCATAGCCAAAAACCTCTCCCGTAGTCCCTTTTTAGCCCCCACGGGTTTGGGCGATCGTGCTGATAACCTTGCGGGCAAAATACTCGGTTTACCATCTAGTTAACTAGATGGTAAACCGAGTATTTTGTCCTGATTTCAGATTTAAAAAAAAATCCTACTGCCCAAAACGGCTTTTGGAACCTACGAGGGAAGTTCGGAAAGTTCTCAAGTTCTCGAATTTTCCTGACTTTGCAAAACTTTTCTTTAAAAACAAATTACGGGGTATTACGCACATAAATCTCAGTTATTTTGCCATGTAATAGCTTTCTCGATCAATACATGTTTGCGACCTTGAAATGAGCTCTCTCTTACCGTCGTCATAGAAACTTCCCGCCACCTCCTTGGTCCAGTTTTTGACTGCTGTTTAAACCTCCTGGTCCGTCGATTTTTAGCGCAACCTTTTTCCAAAAAATGGAAAGGTGCGCTCACCTCTTCGACATGTATGTTTTTTTTTTTTTTTTTTTTTTTTTTGTTTTTGACATTTCATGTCTTTGCTATGGCACACAACCAAATTTTCGTTATGTCACGTTACGTTACGTAACGTAATATGCTCAATGATTATTAGCTCCTAATAATCATGAAATGTCCTAATGCGTTGCAGACTTGTATGCAAGCGTTTTGTTCAGTTTCCAAATTTCTGTGGAGCGGAAAAAATTTGCAATGTGTGTAGTTTGTAAATCAGAAATTTACACAAAATTCACACAACCTTCTGACTCCACCGAGAGAATCCGGTTTTTTTTTTTTGTTTGTGTACAGAGCATCACGTCCGAGCGGCTCAACAGATTTCCATGAGGGACGACATTCTCATTGTCATCAGCGAGTTCCGGGGGTGGTTATAGGCTACCTTGATTTTCCCTCCCTCATCCCCTTCATCGGTTTTCGGGAGGTCCTTCACGACGAAAGTTGTTTATCTCTGATGTATAACTAAGGAGGCCTCAAAAGGGGGACGAAAGTTTTTGTCCGATTTCGTTGGTACAAGGGTCTATGGAATGAGCTTTTCAGGCTGATTCCAACGACTCCAAAACGATTTTTGCAGCCTGAGCCGTTCGTTACCTCTGATCGGCATAAGGTTTTATTACGCATCGGTCGTTAGGGTGCAGTTGTTTACGTAATGAGCATCACGTGGATACTTTTGATGTGTTGTGTGGCATAGTTTGGTCGCTAGATACCTACTGTTTCTTAGTTTCTCTCGCTCAATAAATATTAATAACTAAAGGTTGCGCTCATCTATTCAATTCAATTGATGGCTTGTTTTTTTCCCCCCCAGCAAGGTGCATTATCAGAGATGTGAGTAAATGATAATCAGAAGGCGCCAAGTCGGTGGAGTAAGAGGGTGGTCCAAAACGTCTCAGCGGTAGGAGTCCAAAAGAGCCTTGTTGAAGTTGGCCGGGTGCTGTCGCGCGTTGTCTTGCAAAAGGCAGACTTACTGGGGCTTTTGAAGGATATGAGCCTCATATTATGAGGAGGTCGAATGAGTTGTCGCTTTCCGAGTAATTTTGTTCGTAGAATCCACTTTTTGGGGGTCCACATCCGTCTAGACACTACACTGTACACGAATACTTTTTTCTTTTTTTTTTAATAATTTTTTTTTGCGGATAATCAATACCAAAAAATAATAACCAGTGTAAAATTTGCAGCGTTTTTCGGTAAGCATCGGAATGGCGTGGCAATGTCTTCCTAGATGGTACATTTTGATATGGAAGTTGCTCATTCATGGAATTCAAGGAATCGATTTGGAATTCCTACACACATTAGTTGTTCTACGTTATAATATTTCATTTCCTACTGTGGGGAAAAGCACAAAACCTAACAGGACGGTAAGATTAAGACAGGTTTCAGTTTGCAATGGACTTCCAAAAAACTTCCAAAAGGAGCACGCAAAGGAGAACGAATGCCCCAAGCAACTGCAAAATGCACACTTTCTCTTTCCCGAGAACAAACTCAGCTGTGTTTGATAGCCGAGGGGATCCGTCCGTGGAGGCTATCGGGTTGCAGCAACGCAAACAAGTCTTCTGGCAAAACATCTGTAATCCTCATCTCAACATTTTAACGACTATTAGTTGGCGTCTCGAGTGTCCGGCTGGGAAGCCATCCATCGTGGTTGTTTGCTCTCCACTTTTGTGAGGCCGGCGGACTCGTTCGGATGAATCAGATCACTACACTTTGGAGATAGAGTTGTAGTTGCAGTGAATGTTTGGGTTGTGTCGAGAAGTACCCAAGAATTTCTTGAAAATTGAGGGAGAGGAATCGACAAAGGGACAAATGGCTGGTGGGTGAGACCTTTACTGGTGGACCTGCCCATTGATAACAGAGAATGATGGCATGGCTCGGTAACGATTAGCCTCCCCCGACAGTCAGTTAAGAGGGCAATTGTTGGGACAGAGGTGGTAGAGAGATGGCAGAGAGATGTCGAGTGTCCGGGCCAGAGCTGCCACTTGTATAATTAACACTTCCACTTGGCGCCCACAAAGCTCTGTCCAACTCCGCACCTAAAGGCCCTCGAGCGGTCCTTCTCCGACCGTTTGTTTGACACCTCTTTGTATGTCCCCCACAACCGGAGTGTTCTCCTTTTGGGAAGTTCTCCGTATACGCCTGAACCCAAAATAACGTGAGGGCTGAAAATTCCATAGTTGCCAAGAAACCCTTACAGTAAATAAAAAAAATTACAATAAAAATATATACGTTTTTGATTGTTCAAACAGAGGGTACTAGTAGTAGAGGGAACACTAAAATTATAGAAAACAATTACCTAAATTTTCGCCGTATAGTTGGCGGCATCAGAGGGGTAGAGATTCTCTACTAATTCTTTTAGTGTTCCCTCTACTTCTGTTTGAACAATCAAAAACGTATATCTCGTCGCGAGTCTGTAAATCTTTTGAAAAAACGAATAAAAAAATATAAAAATACAATAAATTTATTTTTATAAATTCTTATTTATAAGAATTGTTCACGCCGATGCATAGTGGACCAGATCGCAAAACTATCTGGGGGAAAAAATCAATTTACGAAGGTCGCGGATGTGCAACCAAGTGAGTTGGATGTAGCTATAATATAGTTGTGGAATGAGAATAGTGAAAATTTACCCAATGCAGTATATAATGTGGCGGAGTTTTATTGTGATTAGGGTCAATAACGGGAAACGTTTAACACCTGAAATATTTTGAGGCCGATCAAAATTGTCGACCCCTACAAACTTGTATTATTCCAAGAATAATTAGCCAACATTCGAAAAATGCCTTATTTTGTTCTTGTTTGAAAATTTCTCGTAAACCTTAGCTCACTTTGCATCACGTGTCAAAATAGAAACTTGAAGCATTTTTGTATGTCGCGGTTTTTGACCGTTTCGTCCCTCTGCGCCGTATGCCGTTTTTGGCCGTACGATTTTTATTTAGGTACCTGAAATTTTGATTGGACTTGGTTTTTGAAGGATTTTGGGGTGTCGTTTTGGGCTCCAGACCTATTCGTCTCCACCTAGGGGCTTTAAAGAGGCTACAGGTAGGGGTTTTGAGACGATTTTCAGGCTAGAGTCGAGTGAGGTGTCGTTTTCAAAGTATTTGTGGACGTTGAATTGATTTATGGGAATCCCGTGGGGCTTCAGGGGATTCCAAGTGGGATTTTGGCCGGGAAATCGAGTGAGGTGTCACGTTCGAAGTGATTTTGGACGTTGAATCGATTTATGGGGTCCCAGTTTCGTCCGACCATGTGGTATAAATTTCAATGTTTTATAATGTTATTGTTGCCTGTAATTCTTGCCAATTATGGTATGCTTAAATTGGTTTTAATCATCCAAAATTCTATATCTGTAGAAATCCTATGTTTTTATATCTATACCTAAAACTTTTAATATAACGGTATATATTGTGTAAAACTGTATTAGGTATTTACCCCATGCATTTTCAACAATTTCACCAACGAAGTTATGCGTCGATTCCCCTTAGAAAAATCGTCTTATTGCGGAATATTGCCACCATAAAAACGGCCCATAGCGCACCAACAAGACCAGTTATGTGAGGGGAACTTTCCCTACGATTTATGGACGGTGGAGTGTTTAAAAAAAATCCCTTTTCACGTCAAAAAGGAGACGATTACAGGGGCTTGCAGGGGATGGCAAAGATGGTTTGGGAGAGTTCTGTGTATCAAGGGAGATCAGGGCTGCTGGCTTGAACCCAATGCGTTGCCAAAAACCAAAGGCTGTAAATAACGGGGAGTCAATAAAAAAAGAGGACCGCCTAGTCGCCCGGTAGCTGAATGGGCCGAAGAGGAAGGGGAAAAAAAATCAGTTAGGGCGACCCGAAAGCTTCCTTTTGTGAGCCAAGACAGCGCCCCTGCCCGATTGTTCTGTTAAAATAACACGGGTGAATTGTGGGCAGAGGGCGGGGGAGAGTTAAAAAGCCGCCGTAAAAAAATAACCAGTCAAAAACGGGGTTGTGAGGAGAAGGCAAACTGACAACAAAGGTATCTAGATAACAATTAGCTATGAATGGGCGGAGGGGGATAACCATGTGTGGGCTCATACTGTACATCCCGTATGCTAATCTGAGCTTTTCTGTATGGATCAACCCCTTGAAATGGGCTCTCCCCTCCCCATGGTGGTCTTTTTCATGTGGATAATTTCACGGAGCTTTTACAGGCCATTAGGTCATTTCGCCCGTATGTTAAATAGGGGAGGGCCATCCCGCGTTTGGCAAAAGGGTGGAAACCGCTCGAGCCGAGAGGGCTATTTAACTCGAAATTATATCTTCAATTCTCATGTTTTATGCATGCTGGACCAGTAAGTTCTTCATAATAATTTGTCGTCATAATGTGAGGCTAGCAATCACTATATTACAGTGATTGCTAGCCCGGAGAAAATTCTTTATCTACTCTCCCAGGATTATTATTCATCATTTGATTTTCATTTAATCAAAAATAAAATGGGTTATTTATCGTCAACCTCAAAAACTTTCCACCCAAATTAAGACAAATAAATAAATGAAGAACAAACAAATGAAATAAAAATAAAAAACTCACATGGGGGGAAAAACAGATTGAGCGCATCGCTTGATATATATATATATGAAGGAGTTGTTGCTAAACTTTAATTTTTAATTATTTTTTAAAATAGGTACCTATTGTTTAATAAAGGTTTTTTTCCGCATTGTTTTACAATGTCATTAGATCTTTAACCCTCAAAACCAGTTTCCATTTTTCAAAAACTTGTACGTACCTGCTCCCCCAAAACCGGATTCTGCTGCCCAAAATCTGATGGCTGCTCCCACGAAACCCGAGTTTCTGCTCCCCAATTTGACATGGATTTGTCATCAAGAGGTTGTCCAACAAAGATTGTAGTGAATTTTTCATGTCGTTTCTTTCTAATTGCTTTTTCTGCATTCAGTTCAATTGAACAATTTGCGAGTCCTTCTAAAAGGTGAAATGAAAGTAAACTAGGAACTAAATAAAAATGGACAAATATTATTGAAATAATACAAATAAATAAAATAAAATGTATATAACGTTGTGCAGTTATTTTGATTGATTGTTATTTTTTATTAAAGTTTAATTTAATTACCTAATTAAGTTTTATTTTTTCTTTATTATTCAAAATTTTGATGTGTTAACTCACTATAATCATTGTTTTAATCGATGAACAACAATCCCAACAATTAATACTGCATTTGATCAAAAACTGTGGGGCTTATGTGGCTATAAAAGGGGGGGTTTTGTGTTTGAGTTGTTTGAGGTGTTATTTCCGAAGTAGTTTCGGACGTAGACTCGATTTATATGGTCCTAAACCCGTCCTACTCCAGAACTATGCCCTGATCTCAAAGAGCTTCACACTCACGTGAACCCCCGACGTGCGGCGTTTTAACGTTATGATAATAAGCTTACTGGCGAATCTGGTCGGGGGGTCAGCAGCAACCTCTTAACTTTGATCTCGTCGGAAATTGAGACAAAAGTTGGTCGGCCGTCCCATCCGGGCCTCCCTCCCTAATCCATTTACAAAAGGATCCTCTCTCAAAAAGCAAAGGAAATGGAACCGAGGACGCAAAGTTGTTGAAGAGACAGAAGCAACTGTTTAAACCCTCACGAGAGGATCTTTTGACATGTTGGAGGCCGTTGTTGTTGTCACCGGGCTAATAGCTTCGAGTGGCCATTGTGCACCGTTCCGACCACTTCACCCGTTTTCAAAACACCCCAGCTACACCGTATAAAGGCAAATATTTACCCTGTCCCGGGTTCGGTGGAATTTTGTAATGATTTCATTTTTCGAGAGGTCTTTCCGTCGTGAGGATTCGCTTAATCGGATTATAGTGATTATTTTGATTAGCTGACATTTTTGAATTGGCTATTCTCGCTTTCTCACGTCATCCGGAGCGGCGTAGTTTTTTTTCTTTTTTTACAGATTATACCCAATATATTCTTTTGAGCAATCCACTATTATATCACCACCTTGCAGTTGCCACAATTCTTGAGGCTTCCCCTTGATGGGAAACCATTTGGGGTGGGGTTTGGGGAACCATGTGTAGGTTCGTCCAGTAAAGCGGGTGTTGGGCGTGTATCTTCTTGATTACAATGTATTCCTAATTGCTTCTCTGAATTTACATTATAATTTGTTTTGTGTGTTTGAGGGAATGCCGCTAGCGTCCGATCTAGAATTACGCCCTCATTGTTTGGGGAGAAGGATGAGGGCGGTGTACGAACATGCTCGGATTATAATCCTTATAAGGCAAACGAATTTAAGTCGAGGTCTACGGACTTAATCGGATAATATCCGACATATTATGTTGATACAGTATTGGAGGAAGCACGAGCTGCAGAATGGCTGGAAGAGTCGAGTTGTCCTGTAGAGTGTCTTTCCTCAGAATGGGGCTGTGGTGAATCTGATATCAAGCAAATTGTCGGCGTGGGAGGCCGGATCTTCTTCACATTCAATCCTACCATGGGCAGTTCTCCCGGCTCCTAATAGCAAAGTATTGTCGCCTATAGGGGCCTGGGCAGCTGTCCCGCGCGAAAATGTTGGGTCTGCCGAATTGAAGGCTGGGGGATGCCTGGGCAGCAGTCCCAATCAAAAAGCCACTGCGTTTATCTGTCATGATAATAAGTGATCAGTGAAAGGATGACTGGCGGTGAGATAAGGGACGGTCTGGGTCGTGGGAGGTGAAGCCTCCCCCGTGAGAAGCTGGGGCCGCCCGATCTCACTGCCAGGCGCAGCGCTTCCTGTGGAGGGCTGGCGAATTTTGCACAGAAGGGTGTGGCCCATGAGTTCATGGGCGCTACAACATGTAATCAGGTTTGGAAAATGAGGGGTTTGCATGTATTTTTTCTATTTTTTCTGAAAGTACTCCTGAGAATGTAGGGAAAACAGTAGTCAGCCGCCTGAAATCGTTTCCAGAAAATTTAATAAATAATTTAACGAAAATTACGGCGTTTGAAAAACGCAGGCGGAACACGGCCATGGAGGGAGCGTGACGTCCTATTTTAGAGCTGAAGAGCGTTGTCGATAGTGTTATCTTCCGCCCAGGGTTGCCACTCCACTACTCATCCCAGAATAAAATTCAATTGAATCCTTCTGATAAGGCTTTAAACTTAAAGTAACGTGTAATATAATTAATAGTTAATTATGTTTTCCGTCGTATCAAGTTATAATTGCTATAAATTTATCATATAGGCCTAAGCTGACGACACTAGCGCTCCTGGTGAGAGATTCACTGGAACTGTGTCGTCACTACCTAAAGTGACTGGTGGGAAACCCCTCCCGATTCAAACTGTGCGTTTCGTTTTTTTCGTTATATCTCCTTCAATGATTTTTTTTCGTTAGTATTGGAGGCTGTGCAAGTTACTTTTTAGCCATATCTATTATAGGTATGGCTAAAAAGTAACTTGGCTAAAAATTAAAATAATAAGTAGGAAACTTGGCTAAAAAATTAAAATAGTAATAAATTAATCGCTAAAAAGTAACAATTTAAATAATTGAATGGTACGGAAGAATTCCAAATCTAAAATCAATGCAAACCCCCCATTCATGTATTCCTACCATGTAATTTATTTATAAAATATACCACAGACCGAATGTGATATAGTATATCATATCGTATTACGGTATTTATTACGTGTTGAAGTGTTCTCTCATCAGATTTATAACGAAGTTACTTTGGAGCCGGTCTCATTTCCGAGGAACACACAGGTTTCACCGGAGGACAACAATTGCGTCCTGAAACTTTTTTGATGTCCCGGCAAGGGAGGTGCTAGTGACACCTCTATAATTACTAACACATCACGCCATACCGACAATTTTTTTTCTCTCCCTACCCTTCGCAAAAGCCACGTTTCCCCCACCAAGTCCGAGAGAAAAACTCGTTTGGCCTTTTCCGTCTCAACGCAATTTTTCTATCTCTTTCTCCTCATAGAGCTTATATAACCTTTTAACCCCAAAGGACGGGTAGGGGAAGCGAAAAAAAAAAAAAAAAAAAAAAACGCTCCTTGATAGTGGCTTTGTGAAAATTAATTTCCCCGACTTCCATTCGCTTTGAATTTGATGCGAGCAGATTGCACGTCAGGCCAGAAGGGCGAGAATTCCCTTCCTTTGATAGAATTTCCTATTTCTACCCGAGGAGGTTTTAATTTTTCTCCTGTTGACCTGCTATGTGCAGGTTTTTGTAATGTATTTTCCTAGGAGTTTTTCATCCTACTTTTCAAGATTTATGGAAGTGTTTATTTATTTATTTTGAAATCTCTTTCTGAAACTAGTCAAATACTGACAATCTGCTCGCAAAACGCGACTCGCTAAAAATCTGACTGAAATCTGACTGAAAACGCTGCATCTGAGACGCAAGTTCTATATAGAACAATTTAACTATATAGTTAAATTGTGCAAAAATAAAATTGAAAGTGAAAAAAAAACTGTATTTCTTTATAGAGTTGGGATAGATAAGGGGCCCCCAAAAAATGGACTTTACGTTCAATACTACTTCCAAAACGACACCTCATTTGACCTCCTGTGCAAAGTGGGGCCATCAAAGTTTTCCTTCTGCCCCTTCGATCCCCTCGGTAAAATCGGGTGGTTCTGGTACCCCCCAAAAAATTGCCGACATAAAAAACGCTGCAAATTTTACACAAGGATGTATTATTCTTCGATGGAGGTTAACTGTGCAAAAATATGTTTGGGCGATCGGGCTGAAAACCTTGCGGGCACAACTAGATGGTAAACCGAGTAGGTATTTCGTCAAAATATCAGATTAAAAAAAAAAGTCCTACTGTCCAAAACGGCTCGGACGGCGGACGGACATTTTGTTTTAGGAATCTAGACCTCTTATAATGTCAAAACGTATAATGTCAAATTTTGAGGCCGATCAGAATTTCAGACCTCTCTCGTGTATTATTCCAAGAATAATAAACCAAAATATTACGAAAACGATCCCAAAACCTTTTAAAAACCCCTACTTCAGCCCCTTAGAGCCTCAGGGGTTTGGGCGAATGGGCTGAAAATCTTGCGGACACGACTAATAAGGAACTGTGAAATGTACCGAACGACCTCCACTAGATAATGAGGTGCGAATGTGGTGTATCGAATTGTATACGTCACCGAAAAACATAAATAAAACCCTTTCCAACCAGTCTAAAAAGAACTAAATCGCTGTTTTCTGAGAAGCAGATGAACCTCGTTAAACTCCAAAACTCCAATAATCTACATTTAAAATATTTCCATTGGATTGGCCTTTGTACACAGCGCATGTTTGCTCTCTAGATTTGTTATGCTAATGATTCTTCGCTTTGCATTCATTAGATATTTGTTCAAGCAAATCCCCTAAGGCTGACGCTACGCCCTACTTTTAAAGTTTCCCGGGTGGATTGTGGTTCGCAGAGCGCCAGTAGGCCGTGTCGACATCAGTGACCAACTGCCGTCATCAAAATGCATTTGAAAGGATGAACACATTCTTTGACAGCTTGAATCGATATAATGGTTTCTTTTTAATATTGCGGTAACTATTTGGGGAATAACAAACGGTTTTATACACCTAACAACTTTGGTAGCGGCGATTAAAAAGTCGCATGTCACTACCGTGCACACACCTTAAGCAGTGCGACAATGGAGGACCTGGAAGCAACATGTGTAGTGGCGTTGGCTTTACGATTAAAAAAACGGCAGCGGGATGAAAAATACAAAAAAAAGTTTTGGTAAAAACTTCGTTCCACATTAAAAAATCAAAGAGTACAGGGACCGCAATTTTAAAATAACATTTAACATATTTATAAATAGAGAATGTTATTCATAACATTCTCTCCTCACTGGCTCCTTCTACTGGGTGAGGTGGGAATGTCCAACTTCCTTTTTTCGAGTTCTACCCCCCCCCCCCCACTGTTTTTTTTTTTTTTTTTTTTTTTTTTTTAAGGGCGATTCGAATTCTACATCAAGTTCGAGGGATCTTCTGTTTTGAGCGAACGAATTCCGACGATTGAGAGGATTTTATGACGTGTCTAAACTGTGGACTATTATAAGAAACTTTTTTTGTTGTTTGCAGGCTTATAAGCCAATACAATAAACAATAAACATATAAATATTTAGGTACTCTTCTGTTTGAATTCACCCTATTGCAAGGAATCGGTCCACCAATAAATCACAGTCATTTGCATCTCAAGCGGTTCAACAAAATAAAATGTTAAAACTCGTGTAATTAATTGTGTAATTGAGCGGAAATACAGCATGTCAAGGTTTATAATGGAAAATCGGGGTTAGGTGTTGAAATTAGGGATGAGAAAACCTTTGCGGAAACGGGGGGATCATTAAAACATATTATACAGAGAGTGTGCCCTGCGAGTGAGTGTGCTATTAATAACATTGGTTGTGTTAGTGACAAGAGGCAAAAAGGAAGATGGTGGTGGGGGGTAATGATCCAGCTAACAGGGGCTTCTAATTAATAGCAAAAACAAGGAGGCAAGGTGGGGGAGAAGGGATCGTAGGAACCTCCCAAGACCCGCCATCTCACGCTCAGACGTATTTTGAGTATGAATTGAATCAAGCTCATTGTGGGCGGTGCGTCCCAAGCACGCGAAGTCTGCTGTGATAAATCTATCCCGCTAATCGTCTCGACGCCAGTTCTCAAGTACAAGGTCCTTGTCTTATATCGTCTGCCGTCCCAACCAGCATCGCATTGTTCCTTGCAATCGATATGCAGCTAAAATTTACCAGCATATCGACTGCGTGGAACAATGCGATTCTTGGTTTTCAACCTACATACAGGATGTAGGTTGAAAACAACCCGCAATGCCGCACGCAATAACAACGTTTATACGAAAGACATGAATTTCTCAAGTATACACGAGCACCAAAATTTGGCGTTCATACCCAACTCATGGAACAGTAAACACACCAAAGCTATCAGTGTTCATTAGTACATTCCAGTACTCAAGGCTGAGAAAGCAATACATTTCCTGCTGAAATAGGAGGATTCCCTCTGTCACTCTGGAGAATCTTTAATAAGCAAATTTAAGGGGGACTAACCATGCCAAACGCCTTATAAGGCGTAAAGCATAAATGCTACTTTATGGCTGCAGCAGTGAAAATGACGAGCAACGGAACTCTCTTGATCATACCTCCCAAATGGTAAATTTCTCAAGCGAACACAAATACTAATAAATTATGTTTGTAAATTCACATACTAATTACCTAATGATACTGGCTGATTATATAGGCCCGAATCACAGGGAAATAAAGGGGAAAACTTCGCCAGTGATGGGTTAGTAGTAATGATGAGGCACACTGTGAAGTCAAAGCTTTCTATGTTCCCTTCAGGGACAGTTCGGATGCAGCAGAAGATTTGAAATCACCTCTACAGTGGAGGGTGAAGGAATGGAAGTCACGAAGAAAGGAAGTATATAGAGAAAATTCGATAGTCCTAGATCTCGTCGGAGGACAAAAAACGAAATGTCCAGGAAGTGCCACCAGGCTTATAAAAGAAGAGAGACTGATCCAGGTTGGCTTCCCAGAGTCTGTTATAGAAAAATTTCAATGGTTTTTGGCCAACTGGAAGCATTCAAAAGTAATGGGTTTGGGCCCAAAAAACTGAAGACACGGAATGGGCACCTATAATAGGGTTTGAGCCACTTCGTCAATATTTATTAAGTAGTCGTAATTCATTAGGTCGTATTATTAAATGATCTTATAAACACACCTAAAACTAATTGATCCATCAGCCATCGTGAGGCTTTTATCATTTTGCAAAAATCAGCTGCCAGTATAGTGTCCTACTAGATGCTCCGGCTCGCTTTGCTCGCCTACGCACCCAGCTCGGGGGCTCCGCCCCCCAGACCCCCCATAGGGCCTCGCTTCGCTCGGCCGGGGGAGTTCTCACAGCAGACCGCTTAATCAGACATAAGGCCTCGCTCCGCTCGGCCGAGCGCTTATTCGGACAGGGGGGGTCTGCGACCCCCCCCCCCCCCTATTCGTAGCTAAAAGGTCGGCAAAAAAAAAAGACTTCGCTTCAAAATTTCCCCGCCTCCTCCACCGTTGTAAGGTCTATGAAGCCCCACCCGTTCTGAGTACGTCTTTCCGACTTCCTTGACAGCGGCGGGTTGGAAGAGCCGAGACTCACGCGAGACTCACTATCACGAGACTCACGATTTTCACTGGGAGACAGTCTCCCGGAGACAACCCGAGCGGCGAGAGGGGGGGGCGTCCGTATAAAAGACTTCGCTTCAAAACGAGAATGTGTAGCCGAATTTTTGGCTTTATTCATATCACCTAGACTAACTGAAAGAGAAATTGGGGAAACTAAGGAACTGTGAAACATGTGATTGGGGTTAAAATTTACCTCCATCACCACTCCCTCAGGTGGCTGGCCCAAGGGACGGGGATTGTGGACTTACAGGAGTGGTAAGACGTGGGGATCGAGGAGCCCCAGAATCAATAGTTCGTTGTGGACTTCCCGTTTAGACGAAAGTGCATTGGGTGGAAAAAGTTAGGCGAAGTGTCGTGACACCTTGAGGATGGGTGAGCGATGTATTTTCACTGGAGCTTACTAGATAGTACGATACATCTGCCGGTGCGTCCAATTCCCTCTGACCCTCCCATGAGTGTGGGATCACCTGTGTTCTGGAGACATGTCCCTCAAGGTTCCTGGGACTATGCCCAGACATTTGTAACGTATACGTTGAAGTGAGGTCAAAGCCAATAAAATCCTTTTTGGCGGAAATTCAAAGGCCTTATTTGATTTTAAAAGCCTCATTCCCTACCTGGTTTGTGCGAAAAGAGCAAAAAGCCGGGAAACAACCGCAATTGGAACGAAAAGCTTAAAATGGAGCGTAAACATAAAATTAGACCTCAGGAGGACGGCGGAGAGGGCGGAAGGGTGATTGGCGGGAAAGAGTATTGTGCTCGGCTCAACAATGTAATCGGAAGGTTTCAGCTGCAATAGTTGCTAAAAGGGACCCCGTTGTGTGGCAGTTTAATTGCTTTTAATCCACTTTATGGGGGCGGAGTGGGAAATGGAGTGGTGGACGAGGGGAAATTACTCGTGGGGTACTTGTAAGAGAGACAGAGGGAAGGGATAGATATGAAAAGAGAAAGAAAGAACGCGATGGAAAAACAGCTATAGGGGATTAAACTCGAGAGGTGGAGAACCTGTTATCAAGTTTTTAATTAAAAATCTGTCTTTTAGTTGAAATGACGGTTGGTTGTTGATAGCGGTATTTTTACCGCAGGTTGTTCATTTTTTCCTTTCTCTCTCTCTGTTTTGAAAAGAGGGTGATCTCTCTTTCTGGAGCCAAACGATCCCTTTTCTGTCTATATCCTTTTTTCCTTCGGGGGAGATTGACAGGCTTTCGTATCTCCGGCCCTGCGGTCTTTTCCTTCATCCAATCAAATCCAATACTCGCCCGAAGGGGTGGGTCGGATATCCTTGCAGAGTTTCATGCCAGTACGAAAACAATGGCTGGAAAAAACGGGCCTTTTGATGATAACAAAATTAAATGTTGAAGTGTGGATAGGGTTCATCTGTAGGGCTTTTGGTTTTTGTGGTCAATGCAGAAATTCGATAGGACCCTCTTGAAGGAGCTCTGCACTGCTCGATTGGTGATCTGTCACGATCCTGATTACAAGTGGGGTCACTTGCCGAAGACTCTGTGAAGTTGGAATTACAAGCTTACTGGACCGTAATGGGCATTCATTGGGGGACGACGAGCCCTGAGAGTGACAACCTTAAGAGGGAGGCGACAAACTCACCACTACATCACAGGACAGCCACCATGATGACGTCACTTCCAAGATCACCGTGTGGGAGGGCCACTCGAAAACTGTTAGCAGCACTCCACCTGGTCATAATGGGACCAGTAACACCCCCCATCAACCTTCACCAATATCCCGGGTCCACTTGACGACCATTCCCTTAGCTCGTCCTCGGTTGTCCCCCATCTGACAACCACTTAGGTCATGGAACAGCAATACCGGGATATTATAGCTGGGAATTCGAAGGATGCCAAATGGAGGATCCTGCATCAAAGTTAAAAACTCCGCATTTATTTTGACATTTTCACATCTTTGCATTCACTAGAAAAACACTGTGCTTGTTGAGCTTGACCAATAACCATCACAAACTGCAGACTACTTGCGTGTACAGACTGTACGTAGAGTTAGCGAGGTGGGTAGGAGTGGGGATAGGAAGGAAGGAACGAGATGATACGCTGAAACTTTCAGCCTGAAAGTGGTGAGTCACCAGTTGTGACTATGGAAGTGTCCAGTGCGTTTCTGATAGGACATAGCTGTAAAGCAGAGGTACTAAGTACACAAGGAGGTATTGGTGTACTCCCACAGGTAAATTTATACTAAGTATAAATATAAGTCGTATATGATGTATATAGTCTTATATACACCATTTATACTATGTTTATACACTATACGTTTATACCCAACTGAGAGGCTTGGGAGCACCTAGAAGGGGAATTTGACATTATCCGTTTCAAGTGGTCTAGATTCCAAAACCGAAATGTCCGTCCGCCGTCCAGGCCGTTTTGGGCAGTAGGAATTTGTTTAAAAATCTGAAATTTTGAAAAAATTCTCGGTTTACCATCTAGTTGTGCCCGCAAGGTTTTCAGCCCGATCGCCCAAACCCGTGGGGCGCTATGGGGCCAAAATGGGGCTACAGAAGGGGGTTTTGAAGGCTTTCGGCTATGGGATCGAGTCAGGTGTCGTTTTCGAAGTATTTTTGGACTTAGAATCCATTTTTTGGGGTCCCGCAGCGATCCGATTTCACTGTTGCGATCTATAGGGCTTTCATGGGGCTACAAATGGGATTTTTGTAAGATCCCAGGAGGTCAAATATTTCTCAAGTAAAAAACAAAACAAAATTTGAAAAACAAAACAAAAACAAAATTTTTTGAAAAAACAAAATCAAAAAAATCTTTTTTGAAACAAAAATTAAAAAAACATTTTTTTAATTTTTTTTTTTTTCATTAACACAGAATTAAATTTCTGCACAAGTAACCTATATCAAAGAATAATAAACCCTTGTGTAAAATTTGCAGCGTTTTTTTATTTTTATCTGTTCATTGCGGCTATTGCATTATGTAGGTATAAAATAGTACATATTACTGTATTTGAATTACTTTGTGCTCGACGTTTGTACTGCCGTTTGGCTATTGCAAATAAAAAATATTCTATTCTATTCCAGAAGGAGGCATTGTCCGAAACTAGAAGAACCGTAGCTCCAATGAAGGCGACTGGGATTGGCACCATCAACCTATGCTGGTACGTGGCAGTTGCCCAAAAATGCTATAGCCTGGTATACGGTATACCGCAGGCGCGACTGGTGATGGCAGAACAAGGGGGTGCAGTCACGGATTCGTGATAATATTTTATGAAAATATTATTGCACCCAACACAGATAAAAAGTACCTACTATCAAGATTTGCTATAGTTCATTATTTATTTGTTTGTTTAAAAATTCCAATTAACTATTACCAGTTTCCTTTCATTTCCTGGGTACACGCTGCAAACCTGGTAAAGCTGAGGTTGGCCGTCCCATGTCGCGAATGTCACACTTATCACTCACGCCTAAACGGGAAAACTCCCTCAAGATGAAATCAATAGAGTTATCCAACAAACGCTTTATGAAATGAACAATGAAACGATCGAATGAAACGAACGAATAAAAAACTTATAAATGAGACAAACGCAGATCACCGAGTTCAGAAAACACTTCCCAGAAAACATGGAAGCACACTAAACCCCTGATGCCATCCCCTCAGAAGCTGCTTCTGGTAAAAAATACCTTTGTGGGAAAACTGAAAAAATCAGAAACCTTGGTCGATCGAAATTTTATGATTTCATACCGTACAAAGTAATATAGCAACACCAAAAAGTTTTCAAAATATTTCAAAAGTAAGCCCCTATTTTTTCCATGATTTGAGACAGATTAGTTCCTGAAAAAGTCCCTCATTACAAACGAAAATTCCCTGCCCATGAACGAAGACTGCCAACACTGATTGTGGAGGTGATTTAACATCTGGTGAACGGTGAGAAGGAAGAGTGTGCGCAGTGCCCAGAACTGCCCCACATTTCGACATTTCTGGCTTCACACTTAGTTCGTTGTTCCGTAAGGTCCATGCAAAAAAATCGTCTCAAGAAGGGCAGTGCTCCCGTTATCATTGCACTATCAACACAGGCTTTTCAGACGTTCCGCGAACTATGTAAGGTCTACAAGAACTTACGTAGATTTTCGAGCCGAGTTTTGATTCATTTTTAGCTAGGTAACTAATTAGGTAGGTAATACGTAGCCCCCCCCTCTCGCCCTTTTGCATCGAGGGGGTGCAGTTGCGACGCTGCCTCCCTCACGAGTCGCGCCTGGTATACCGTATACCGTATACCCAGTGAACAGGTCCTTGGAATATCCCGAAGGAGAAGAACGACGAGCCCGAGAGTGCCCAAGCATCCTTCTCATTTCAAACAAACTTATCCGAGCAATTATTGCATCAGCTTTTTTTGTCTTCATAATTTCTAACGGTGAAGTTTGCACCTCATCGGAAAAAATTATTTCTGCACCCGACCAATCTTGGAACGTTCTTCCACAACACCAAAGACTCCAGCTGTCGACAGGAAAATCTGCAATTTGATTAGATGCCACCAAAAGAAGGAAAAAAAAAAAAAAAAATCCAAACTAGAAAGAAAAGGGACAAATTAAAAACGGAATACGATAACATTATCGAACTAATAACCAGAAATGGAGGGAGGCAGAACCTTTAGCGGTCTTTGCACAACTTTTGGGAGGAGGTGGGAATAATATTAAGTTATTATGGTTTGAAATTGAAGAAGGAAGAAGGAGAAAAAAAAGTCTGCAGGAGGGCCAGAGCCATAACAGTCAATTCTAATTTGCCGGCTGAGTAAGAGATGAAAAAAAAAGAAAGGGGGGGGGGGGGGGGGTAGTCGTGATAACAATCGAGAAAAAGAGGTAGAAAGGATGAGGGAAAGGAGGAAATTAAATATAAAAAGAATAAGGAAAGAGGAGAAAGAAAAACTGAGAAAAAGAAGATCTTGCGCGTACGTCAGACGCAGAAGGCGAAATCTTGAAACTCAGCCTTCCCCAAAGCGCCCCTCGCCCTTCTTTCCCTTATTTTCCACCATTTTCTTTTATTTTCAAGGGGAAAAAATAAGGAAGAGGGTAAAAAAGGGGTGAGGGGTGAAATGGTGACGGGTAAGACGGTTCAAGACGGGGAGGGGGAAGTTCGCTGTCATTATTTTTCCCTCGTCTTATCGTTGAAATGGTGAAATGAGTTTTATATCCACACCCTTCTTTCTCAATCCGCTAAGCTGCTCCCGGCAGACTTCTCTTCGGGGAGTGGTTTTTTTTAAAGGGAGATTTCTTAAAGAAATTAATTAAGATTGATGTTAACTCTGAGGAAAAGACGGGAAAGGGGAGAAAAAAAAGTTTCCGGCCCTCGTTTCCCTTCGAATTCCCCCAACCCCCTCTAGCGTGTGGTGAAAAATAATTAAAACTTTGGTAATTAATGAATGACTTACGCTGTTTTTTAATCCCCCTCTTTTAACCATTTCTGCTGACTGTTTTTCATGGCTGTTTAATGTGGATGACCGTTTCACATTTTTTGATTCTTTTCAGCGCTATAAACTTAACCCCCTTTTCTCAGGTTTTCACAACGACCTTAAATTAGCTATATTAAACTAGTTTAAACAAAAGTCATGTTGCTGTCAGAAAATAACCAGAATTTTGCACTTTTATTACCCTCGCACTTTGTAGGTCATCTTGGAGCCTCCGACTGCCAACCGCCTGTTCTGTAAACGAATTCCATCGGTTTCATATTCATGAAGTGGAATAGAAATGACGTAACCTACTAAAATTATTCAGGTGAGGGAGTTAATTTGAAAATATAATTTACTGCAGACAGTATCCCCTGCCTTGCCGCATTTTAATGCTCTTTGTTTCGTATTGTGATTTCAGGCTTTTGGAAATGGCCAACATTTCAAGTTTATGGCCACTTGGCAAAGGTGGACCGCTGAATGTGACTGCAACGAGTGAAGGGTTGAGTAATGTATTCAAAATTGAAGTGAGTACTTTCTGACGAATTCTTTTCAAGAGTGAACTAGTAGTAGTACCTAGTTTATTGAAAAATTATTTGTAGGTATTTGTAATTTTGACGTGAACTTGAACCATTTTTTATCCCCTAAATTGTATAAACTTTTATGCTCCAAAATTGTATCCATCATCTTTGAAGGAAAGTTAAATCTTGGGTAAATGAGCTCGTCTGTAGTCATCCTTCTCGGGTTTCTGCCAGCGAGAGTTGAAAGTTTGGAAAGGCAGCGAAGCTCACATGATGGAACTTGACATTCATTCCTCTTCCCTCAACACCTTTTTGGTAATAGCTGTAAACAGAGTTAAGTCATTGTTCGGTTAAATTCAGAGGTGAGCAAATGTTGAGTACCTACCCCTGGGCGAGGAATTTTTTGTTTTTATTTTCTCTAAAAATGTTGGAACTGCATCAAAGTTTGTATTGGTTTATTATTTTCCGAGATATCGACCTATGTTTTAGCGATGCGGCTAATAAATTTTGCTATTGTTATGATGTTGGTAGTTCTGCTCCATTTCAGAAGGGTAACAATCATCTTTTGAATTCCACAAAAAAATGTTTAATATCCGAGTTTGAAGAATATGGCGCAGGACAAAAAAGCTGCATTTTTTGTATGCTTTAGTTACTAAGTCGACATCTGAAAAGACTGGACTTGGGAAGGATACAGTATTCTGTATCTTCCACTGCGTCATTTGCTTCCTGTTGCGTCCAATATAAATGGGATTTTTGGGCTATAGCCCCATGAAAGCCCCTTGGATCCCCGCTGTGAAATCGGATCGTTCGGGGACCCCCAAAAATGGATTCAAACATTAATATGACATATAGTGACATTGTCTAAAAAAAATTAATTTTTACACTGTTTATACCAATGCGTAATCAAATCTTGTGAAGAATTTTCAGCTTTTTTTTTGCACGTTTCAACGTGTCTAGATTTGAAAAAGGCAAAGAGTGACACCTTGTGGGTCTTCTAATGAGCTACAGTTGGGGATTTTGAAGGGGTTTGCCCAGAAATTTGGTGCAGTTTTTAATGTGATTTTGGACGTGCAATGAGAGTCACAGAGCGGTTACTTCAGAATTGTGTTCGTGATGCTCAAACTGGAATAGGGTATTGCTGTCTTTATTGTAAGATGTGTCAGACACAAGAGTGTGTTTTGGTGATGGAGGGAAACGAATACCGAACATAAAAATCAGGATTAATATTCTACTCGTATTGAAATGGCTTGCCGTAGTAAATCGGTTAGGAAAAGTGGATGTCAACGTGGCTGTCAGAGCGCTCAGTTCGCACAACTGCACACTTCGTTCTGTTTTTTTTTTTTTTTTTTTTTTTTTTTTTTTTTCTTTCATTTTTCTGGACTATGAGAATTACAGGCATCACTGTTGGGGCTCTGCATCTACTGTTTTATTGGTCGTCCACACCCCGCGCATTAAACGCCTAGCTGTGTCATCAACTTTCATATCACTCCTAGCACGACGGTGGCATTACTGCCGATTCCCAGCTTTATGAGGAAGGAAAGATTGAAGTTCGGAGCCCTCCCCAACATCCCCGAAAATCGATCCCCATATCCCGCACTTATAAGAGGGAGGCAACTTCACTTGCACATGTTGCAAATGAATCAAAAAAGGACGAGTTATATTGAAAAGGGCTGCCAAACATGTGACACCAACATGGGAAAAGTGGGGGCAGTCTCGACGATCCCTTCCAAGTCGCATGTTTTCATCGTCACGCTCTCCTTTCGGCTTTTCTCTCCCTTTTTCCTGAGGGATGTACGAGGCTTTTCTCGACTGCAGTCAACTTCATTGTCGACCCCATATAAATGTCGCCCCTTCCACACCAGTTGGAAACTTCTGAATTTTAGGACAAATAAAAAGTAATAAAAATATATACGTACCGAATTTTTTGATAACATCAAAATAACTCAATATAATAATAGCAGAAAATTTATTTTCAAAAATGCTGAAATTTTTAGACATTGTGAAAAAATTAATTTGAAAGTAAAAAGAAAAAAAAAAAACCTAATTTAATTAAATTAAAAATAAGCCAACAAATTATATCCATATACAGTGTTTGGACAACTGTGGGACCCCAAAAGGTATTTCTACCTTAAAAACTCACTCGACTTCCTGGCATCCATCGAACGTCCCATTTTTAGCCCCATGAAAGCACCGTAGATCCCCTCGGTTCTGGGGCCCAAAAAAAAAAAAAAAAGAAAAAAAAAGATTCTACGTCAAAGAAAGGCTTCGAAAACGGCACCACACTCGACCCAATTGCCAAAAAAACTTCAAAACCCCCACCGGTAGCTCCTTTATAGCCCCTTGGAGCCCAACGGTTTGGAGCATTCGGGGCGAACCTTGTGGACACAACTATAAGATGGAGGATCGACAATTTCAAATTCCAAAAAAAAAAAACAACTCAGGCCTACTGCCTCTAAATGACGTGTACAGACCTTTACTTTCTGAAATCTTCAACTCTTGAAGCGTAAAATGACAAATTATGAGGCTGATCCAAATGTTTATTGCATTTTCTGAATGAGAAGCTCGTATTAATCGCGATGGAGGTCGAAAATTCTGATTGGCCTCAAAATGTGACATTTTTTGTTTCGAGAGCTCCAGATTCCAAAAACGATATGTTCGTCCGCCGTCCCCTGTACGCCGTCCGCCGTCCAGGCCGTTTTGGGCAGTAAGAATTTTTTTTTAAACTGAAATTTTCACAAAATACTCGGTTTACCATCTAGTTGTGCCCGCAAGGTTTTCAGCCCGATCGCTCAAACCCGTGAGGCACTATGGGGCTAAAATGGGGCTACGGGAGGTTTTTTTAAAGGTTTCGGCAGTGGGGTCGAGTTAGGTGTCGTTTTCGAAGTATTTTTGGACGTAAATCCATTTTTGGGGGTCCCAGAATGATCCTATTCCACTGAGGGGATGCATTGGGCCTTCATGGTGCTACAAATGGGATTTATTGAAGAATCCAAGAAGGTTAAATATTTTCCAAGTAAAATCAAATTTAAAAAAAATTAAAAAAAAATTTCATTGACAGAATTATTTTTTGTACAAGTAACCTATATCAAAGAATAATAAACCCTTGTGTAAAATTTCCAGCGTTTTTACTTTTATTTTATTTTATTTTTTGTTATTTTTATTATTCAATTTATTATATTTTTATTTATTCATTTTATATTTTTATATTTTTTCTTATTTTATATTTGTTATTCATTTTATTTAAATCTTATATGTTTTTTATATTTTTATGTTATATATTTATTTATCTCAATCCACAGTTATTTGTCTCTCCTGATAAATATGGTATTTTTTATACGAGGTTATCATGTGATGCCATATTAGTTTGAGTATTTTAATAAACCAAAAATATGTACTTATTCTTACAGAATTGCATCAAAATGATTTAATTCAACAAAAACAAATTTTTTGTTCAAAAACTTGGGAAAAACCTACATATTTGCATGAACTTGTTTTTATCTCAAATTTGTGCCAATATCGTCATATTCCCAATTAACGGGAAAATGCCCTGTACCTTCCATTTTTTCTTAAAAACCAACCTTCATTATTCTAAGTGAATCGAACCTATATTGTTGAAGTATTTCATTTTTCAAGTTATTCCGTTTTTGAATGGTGAACCTACACTATAATTTCGACTCACCTGACGTGCGAGTCCTTAGATGCAAAAGAATGAGATATGGAAGCAAAAACGAGCTTTAGCGGCGTCTAATATAGTTAGGTACCAAGAACCACATCATTATACCTTATATATATTGAAAGGGGTCGGTAATAAAGAGTTAAGCACTAAAAGGTGGAAAGGGACTGGAGGGGTGAAGCAACCAAAAAAAGAGGAAGAAGAAGCAGAAGAAGTAGAGTAGGTAGGAAGGGGTGAAGGTTGGGGATTGGCTCAGCTTGGCTCCGCCCACTTGAGGATCAATGCTTGATGTTTCACTCAAATCCTCCCACCCTTTTACTCCCACTCTCACTTATATTGTCCTTTTACGATTAGAACAGGGATAAAACTCTATTAGGTTGAGATTCGCCCCCTCCCAACCCGCTGTCCACCGCACCGTATATATTTTTTATTGCTTTTTTCCCTTTCGTATGGTTCCGGGAGAGGTTTAAGAAGATGGGACTAAAAGGACCTCACTGAAGGGTGAAAGGGGATATGCTGAGGGTTTACTGGTACTATCACAAAATTAACTTCACCCTCTTCTTTTGAAAACGTATTCTTCCAACTGACATGCATGATTTATACAAAATTGTACCTTCTTCTTTATCCATATTCGTCCCACTAAGTCTATAAATAAGGAATTTTAATAAATAGTTTTTTTCCTTGTACGCACGACGCCTTTCTCAATTTCACACCGTTTGGCGTCAAGAATCAGAAAACGCTTGCGAGGGTTGCAAATGAGTTAGAATGCACCTGTTGCGCTTGCACATTTCGTAACACCCCCACAGGAGGTTTAACTCTTTGGAGCTTAGGAATTGTCCGCTTTTCATTTTCGAGCAGAGCATCCAAGTGGTGGTTTACTGCATGCTGCAGCTTCTCAGTAGATTTTTACTTGTCGCAGATAACCGTTGGTTAACGGTTGCTTATCACTGATAAGTTATCAGAGTTTTCATTGGATTGCTTGTCACAATTTTCCCCATGGCTGGCGATTGATTGACTTGACCATCTATTGATTGGTGATTGCTTATTGCGAATTCCCATTGATTATTGGTTGCTTGCAGAGGTTTCCATTGGTTTATGATTGCGTGATATGGCTTTCCCATTGGTTGGTGAATGCTTATCGTAGATTTCCATGGTTGCTTGCTGAGGCTTTTCATTGGTGATGATTGCTTGTCACGGCTTCACATTGGTTGGCGATTGCTTGCCTCAGTCCATTATTTCGTGATTGCTTATCGCAGATTCAAATTGATTAATGGTTGCTTGCCAAGGCTTCCCATTGCTTTATGATAGCTTGCCATGGATACGCATTAGTCGTTGATTGAATGATTGGTGACAGATTGGCGTGGCTCCCAATAGGAAACCAGGTTCCAGCGTGACGTCAACTCAGTGAGTTGAGCCCTTGTTCCCATCTTCATGTCTCGTTTTCCGTAAATTGTATAAAATGAATGTAAAAAAATAAAATATTAAGACTTCTGTTTAGGTGTTACCTGGAAGCGTTCTATCAATTAAAAAACACAATATGGATATATTTGTATATATTTTATATATTTTTTAAAAATGTAAAAAGTCGAATAAAAAAAAATTTGAAAAAATTAAATTAAAAGTATATTAGGTACCTATTGATATTTTTTTGGGGTGGTGAAAGGAAAGAACCTACCACCTGCATTCATTTAACTGGTCAGCCCCATCACCATCATGAATTTATTTATTTTTTCTGAGCCTGCAAGGTGTCAATTTGCATTTCTTCTATTTTGAAAATTTGTGCTTCCTCCCAAAATTGGAAGCTAGCATAGAGGGTGACGTCTAACCAGAGAGTTGAGCCCTTTCGTCACTTCTAACAATTCAAATCTGCCCTGGTTAATGGATGTGACAGGTGTACTTACATGCACAAATGTCGTTCCTAAGTTCTTATTAGTTCTATCAATATTTGTGTTGTGTGTTTAGGGGAAGCCCTTCAGCGTAACTGGGTTTTTGCCCCTGGTGTCTTTGGAGGAAGGTGAAGGGAGTAAGAATACCCATACCTAGGGCATAACGCGAGATGTCATGATCTGCTATCCTAGGAGGTGGTATGGAGGCAATAATGGGAGAACCGCGATCTCCAGACTGACAGGAAGTGTCGTGGTAGTCTGGAATGTGTTGGTATCCGAAAGGGAGTCCAGGGGAGTCTAATAATGAAACTGTAGTGCATCAACGTTAGTTCTCCCTGGATCCGCATTTAATACGGGAATCAGAGGGCTTCATTCTCCAGACAAATTGTTGCCAAGGGGAGGCCGGGCCCGCTGACAACGTCTTACGTAAATCCGCTCTCCCAAAAATCTCAGAGGAATCCCCAATGGTTGTCCCATAATTGGGTCCGCTGACCTGGCTCCCAAGACGAAAGGGGAGGCCCGGTCCTCAGTCCCAATCGAAAATGCACTCTGTGTTGACATTCTTATTTTTAACAATAAGAATAGCTGGTAAGTTAATGATGCTGCCGACGGCGCGATCGGGGAGTCCGAGTAATTAGCCTTGAGAAGCTGGACTTCCCGATCACGCCGCCGAAAGTGGCGCTTCCCGTGTCCCGCGACTGAACGAAGTGGGGCGGGCAAGCGAATTTTAGTTTGGCCCAAGTGGCCATAAATGCAATCCCAGTTTGTTTCTGCGTTAAAAACTAAACGATTTTTCAAATTTATTTTTGTAAAGTTGTCGTTTTTGCCTTCACTTTAATGCGTTGATTTTTTCTTCCACCACCAGAAAATTTGAGGGGGCACGAACAAAGCTTTCCTTAATAACCCAATTTTGGGCGGCCTCATCTGTCAGGCTTTTGAGATATTTTACAGCATTGTTTCCCAGTAATTGAATCAGGAGGGATTATGGGGTGTGGAAGTGAGAATGGTCATTATTTTGATGTGAGGTTAATGATCGGGGTTCGGACTATATAACTTCTCCCCGATGAGAAGAAAAAGAGTTGAGAGGAAGAATTGATACTGGCAACAATGGTGCGGAAAAGAATCAGAAACGAGCCGCAATATAAATGAAGTCCCCTCTGAAAAACGTTTCCCTTCAGAAACACTCGGGACGGTGGTGGAGAGGGAAAATAGGGATGGTGGGGTCGTTTGGGCTCGGTGGAGGGGGGTGAGAAACCCCTTAGGGGCGGGGCCTAACTGCAAAAATCCAACCCACTAAACGAGCTTAGCCCCAATAAGGGTGTACACCCCTGTATGATTATAGTGGTATTATTATTAGATTATTCCCTACCCCAATGTATTTAGTGGCCGAGGTGATGGGGCGGTAGTGGTTGTTAGGTGGTCGGCTCGTGCAGTACTCCCCTTATGAGGACATGGTGTGATGCTTCCCAACGTACTCATGCCCGTGTTGGGTCGGACCGAGGAAGGCATACGTAAAAGTATTCTCAGTTCGTCGCAATTTCTCGTGGAAAACCTTTTAGGGTCGGAAAGGAGCTTGTCGCCGGATGATTCGGGAAATGAGAGCCCTCCGAGGGCCGGACGACCGTCGCCGGAACTTTCGGACCACGAAGACAAATTTTGGAACGGTAAGAAAACAATAATACTTTTGTATTTTTGGATAATTAGTCTTCCCAACTTTTCGCGAAAACCTCTGCAGAAATACCACCGCGAAATTAAAGCAGAATATCTTTAAAAGTTCGAATGCTTTCGGAGATTTTTCTTTTTAAAAGTTGAATTCCCTAGTGTGCCTTTTTTGCCAGTCTACATTTTAAATGAAGTCTCCTTCAACCCTTCACCTAAAGTCCTAGTTTTAAAGTTTTAAAGTCATTGTTTTACAAATTTCATAAAATATTAGTTTTTTTTAAACAAAATATTTAATATGAATGAACTAAGATAAATTGCCTAGAAAGCACACACATGACATGAATACAGTTCAAGGATAAAAATGTAATGGCTTCATAAAATAAAAATAAATAAAATAAAAAATAAAGATGAAATGTGGAAGAAGCAGATGTCAATAGTGGAGTAAAAAAGGAGAAGAAGAGTTATCAATAATAAATATTATGGTGCTATCCAAACTTGTAATATACATCCTTTGAAGTATTCCAAAAGTTCAAACATAGTATGTTCAAAATTCTAACAGAGTATTACTCTTGGTCAAACCAGTAGATGACTAGAAGATTATAATGTCAGGGATCGGGAATGGGGTCGCCATAGAAACTTGTCCATTGGGAGTTTTGTATTTCGCACCCGTCTCGCAGAGAATTTGTAATTTCTTACCCTACACCTTTTGCAATTTGGTACTCGTTATGTAATTTCCTACCCGGCCACACACAAAGGTTATTAAATAAAATCAGAGAATCTCTATATTATATCACGCGTACGTATTACATCTGATGTAATACGTACGCGTGATATAATGTACGTATTTGTAAACAAATCAATCCCTGGACAACGGACCCACACTATTTGTTTTATTTAAATCGCAGCCCCTGAACCCCCAGACCCGAAACAAGTCAAGGAAAAGGCGTCACATGGTCAGTAGATCCGCACTACTTGTCTTATTCAATTCGCAGTTCCTGGGTCAGCAGACCCAAAACTAGTCATATTAGAAAAGTCCACAACTGGCCTTCAAATTTATTAGAACGACTCGAACCGTTAGAGATTCTTGTAATTAAAAAAACCTCCCCTTGAGCTGTTCCTAATTTTATTCTACTGGTCTTATCCATGTATTGACAAATGATAAGAAGTAACCTACTTGATTGCATAAAATTTATTTAATTAATATTTACCTACTTGTATGTATTTAAAACTATTAATAATTAAAATTAATTTATAATTATAAATTTTAATTAAGCAATAATTTTATTGCTTAAAATTATTAATATCAATTATTGCTTAGCCCATTTTCATCATCATGCATACTTTTTAAAATCAAACAAAAAGCTATGATTGATAAAATCCATTTGTTTCTGCTTCTTCTTCTTCTTCTAGAAACTTGTCCTCTGAACCAAGTTTTCGGGGTTGTGTACCTACTACCTTCATCAGGGTCAAAGGAGTATACAATACAAAATTGACAATGTTAACAAATTTACTCCAACATTTTTCTAAATCAGTTTTTTGCAAAAAGAATGTTCACCATCTTCTAAACTTGAAAATAAGCAAGGTCTGACGATACTCACAATTTGACCTATTTACAAAAAATTATTTGGACTTAATTTTGTCAACATTTATGACGTCGCCTTGCTATTGTACTTTTATTTCCTCTGATAATAATAATTTTGAAAATGGAAACAATGAAACTTGAAATAATCATTAATTAGGTGAGGGATTTTCAAAATATATCCTTAATGAAAAGCCATTTTGTTCAAAATTTGTAAATAGAATAGTAGAATTGATAAGTACCTACGTGGGAGGTGACTTTGCTAAGTTTTGGTGGAAGAATACGCGGAATATACCGACGTTTCAGAACATTTTTTTCTTCCATCATGTTCAAACGTTATAACAAATAATTACGGTTTTTTTAATGTGGGAGTTTGGGGGACTTCAATTAAAGAAAAATTAAAAATGAAAACCCCCTTAAGCACTTGCAATCAAAACATATTAGCATTAAATAAAATATAGTGCTATTATTCAGAAATTCAGGAGAATAGGTCGAGCGAAATTCTGGAAAATGTCGATTATGAGATGAGCAAGTTGATAAATAAAGAAGTACTTACATGAAAGTAATATTGTACCATAATCACTAAGTATATTATACTAAATATTGCACTTCACGAAAACACTTAAGCAAACCTTATAATATAAGGGATTTTATCTTTTATATTTTCCAGACGGTTGGGATGTTTTCGAATGAAAGATGCTGGTAATAAAAAGGGCGGATTAAATCGGAGTAACATTTACTTAGGTTAAATGAAATCAACTGCCTTAAAGTTAACATGGAACTACAGCTTTTCAATAGTCTGGAAATTGTGATCATTTTTAGTGAATTTTCAAGAAAAGCCATTCGCACAGTGTTCTTTGATTTGATATTCATTTTCGGCATGAGTGGTATTAGTATTCGTATAGTATTCGACAATAGCAGTATTCATGTTGGTTTTGGTTTTCGACCCTCGCAGTGAAACAACTAAAATGTTGTTACAGTCTTTAGGGGTTGTTTTTGATGAATTTCTGTCGACTAGGACGACAAAATGCTCTTTATCTCCCAGCCTCTAGAAGGTGTTACGTTCTGTTGACACCAGGTCTCGAGTCCCCCTTCCCAGGTACTAGAAAAACAGGGTGATTAGTCAAAATGTCACGAAGGTTTCGGACGGTTCCGCAGCTCCAGATCCTTCCGCTCGGTTGATCTCATTGTAGCGACGATGGCACAAAAGACGGCAAACAGACGCTGGGGTGGGTCCATTGAAGTTGGTGGAAAGAAAAAAAAAAAAAAAAACAGGTTACATTTAAGGTCTAGGGAGTCCCGCCTCTATGCTATTAATCATGGAAGAAGTATTGAATTACGCTCTACTCATGCAGCCAAAATCAAAACTAATGAGGACTATTTGTCATGTTATACCAAACACAGCTTCTTTCCTTGCTGAATTTGCAGCCTACCCAAGTAAAATCTTTGGACAAGCTAACAAACTATAACCTAAGCAAGGAGTACTCCTCCAGCTTCACCAGAGTTCGAGGGGAAACTACATCAATGCTCCGTTTCCCCGAACGATTATCCAATCATGGTTTCACACTAATTTGCGAGCACTAGTGATGTCCTGTTCGCGACGTGTACACAGATGTGTGAGAGAGGGTGTTGGTCACTAGCTGGTGGTTTAGGTGGTAAACCAAAGGAGTGCGAGTAGGTAAACTTTACACGCGGCCAGTCGACGCCTTTGACCGCCTCGGGTGGTTTTCACGCTGCTCCCCTCATAAACACACCTACGTAGCGAGCAACCTCTCTTTACCCATACATGGGGGTTTTATGGCTAGCAGCATTTGACCGTTAACTTGTTCAGGTTCATTGATAAACAGATAATGGCGACCGAATCCAACTTTGTTTCAGACCGAGAGGTGAAATGGGAGGCTGGGCCATCGCAACCTGGTGACCTCGACCGGGCAGGCGGTAGTCCTACAAGCCTCACCAAACCCCCGCTCAAATTCAGCGTCAGCGCCATTTTGGGGCCTGACCACGCCAAACAGCCGAATGCCACAGGTAAGAGAAAGATTGATGCATGAGCATGGACAAGGTTTCAAGCTAGAGCAAGCACCACCAAACATGACGATGGTTTCTGCACATACCCACGGGAGTGCTGCCTCAGGTCAACACTAAGATGTTCTCCTGGCA
The DNA here is from genome assembly GCA_955831195.1 of Pilophorus perplexus. Taxonomy (NCBI): domain Eukaryota; kingdom Metazoa; phylum Arthropoda; class Insecta; order Hemiptera; family Miridae; genus Pilophorus; species Pilophorus perplexus. The sequence goes on from OY037013.1 coordinate 20,496,712, forward strand.
GAATCTTTGCCTGGATTTCCTCCATATACACTGAGTACAAAGTTAAAACCAAGCCGTTGTTCAGTAGTGGTACTCATAGACCGCAATGCAAATGTTGAATCCACGTTGAAGTTTGTACAAGTTAAACACATAAAGTGTCACCTACGCAGTGGGACAAGTGACGATGGATATTCGGTGAGTTGGAGAAAGCCGAGGGGGATTTCGGAGTCGGAGGCCCGGCCAGTAGTTATATTGTGCCATATTGCTTCCGCAAAGTTGTAAAGGGCTCGTGGCGGTCGGGGTGGGGTGTTATAAACATAGGAGCTCAATATAAATGAGAGAGAATGTGCTTTTCCGTTGGGAGCGGGGCGTGGAAGAGACGCTGGGAGCGAAAGACGGGGTAGGAGAGCCAAGTGTAGCACCGAAGGGAGGTTATATTGTCACTAAGTGGGCTACCAACTGACGCCATATTCTTCCTCTATCCCTTATCCCACACAACCTTCCCTGGCTTGTTCTTTTGTACTCTAAACTCTTACAGAAGTGTATAAAACTGCACTGTTAAGAGTATTTCTGATCACACTCATTGTGTAGAAGACACTCTGGAAAAGTGCTTGGATATAATGGTGATAGAGATTTTCTTTCAAATAATGTTCTCCGCTTGAGGAATGAAGTATGGCTCAGAGAAGAAATATAAAAAAGTAATAAAATAAAAAGCTGCAAATTTTGCATTTAATGTTACACAAGGGTTTATTATTCTTTGGTATAAATTGTGTAAAATCTAATATACGAGGTAGGTACCTGTCAATAAAAAAAAAAATTGAAAAAATAAAATAGGTAAATAAATAAAATAAATCTGCATATCTGTAGGTACAGGTTTTGGATAGATGTTGGATTACAAAAAATGGATCGGAAAGAAACCACATTCGAGCTCTAGACAAAACAAGCCCCATTTGTAACCCCCACTGATCCCCACATTGATATCAAATGGTTCTGGGACCCCCAAAAATGGATTCTCCGTCCAAAAGTTCTTCGAAAAACACTCCAAGCTTGACTCCATGCCCAAAAACTTCAAATACCTACCCTTCCCGTAACCCCTCTTTAGCACCGCAGCGCCCCACGGGTTACAACGATCGTGTTAAATTTTCATTATTTAAAAAACATCCTACTTCCCAAAAAGGCCTGGACGGTGAACGGAGATTTGATTTGTAGAATCTACACATCTTGAAACGTATTATGACCAATTTTGAGTCCGATCAAAATTTTCGCAAATAAGAATAGGTAATAAACCAAAGAACCATAAACGTTGTGCTTTTCTTATTGGAGTGACAAATAATCAGTTTTAGGGACAAGAATTCACTATGTCCGATAATGCTATTTGCAATAAATAATTTATGGATGGCATTCTGTAACATTTCCCACACTCAACTGCTGTTTAATTGTTCCATACTAAATCCCTGTTAGTAAACCAGGATAAAAGGCTTGCGGAGCAAGAAAGGAAGCGTTTATCTGCTTTGAAATGTGAGGGTTGACTTGGAGTAAAGAATCTGTCAAGTAAATAGAAAGGGAAAGGGAAGAACAGAGGGAAGGATGGAAGGGAAAGACTCCGTGTTAAAGGGCGCCAGAGCAGAAATAATAGAAATTTCAGCTTTGTTGCCCTGAGGGTCGCCTTGACGCCTTCAGGCCTCCCCACATTAATTGCTTCATACTAAATCACTTTGTTCACGTTGAAACCTGCTTTTCCCCCTCCCTCTTCCCCCTTTCCGTTTCCACCACTTATCTTCATCCCGTGACTTCCCTGTGCCTCTCCCACTACTTTAATACCTTTCCTGGAGTCCTTTATTAACCCGCTCTTTTGAAGGTTCCAAGCGAAGTAATTAATGGGTGACATATTATGCTTGGTATATTTTCATTAAGAACCTTTCAAGGGTCTCGCTACCTCATAAACATTTTGTTAACTCGGCTCCATCCGCTTGATTGTGCTTCCTTTGCCGACTCAAGACCACCGCCTTTCTTGGTTTCCAAAGGGAATGAAAAGAGGTTTTATGAGGATGTAGTGTTAAATAATTATGTATCAACCACTGATCCTTTCAGTAACCCTTACAAGGAAACTTTCAAAATTCCGTAATTTACTTCTTGTTTTGGTTTATTGTTGTTGGAATAATCATGTTTTCGCGACGGGAGTAAAAAGTTTTGATCGACCTCAAAATGTTTCAAGATGTGTAGATTCCACAAATTATATATCCGCCCGCCGTACGCCGCACAGTGGTTGGATGCGTGAAAAAAAAAAAAAAAAACCCAAAATGAAAGTCGTCAAATCGGTGTTCTGGGCATTGAAGGTACCTCTCAGATACCCAAGGATGAGAGTTCTCAAACGATTTTCCCTTTAACAAAAATTCTTTGGAAAACGTAGAACGACGAAGTCAAGGAATCATAATCGTTTCGTCAATGCTTAAGGTTTTGAATTCGTGATATTAGTTGTTGTACCTTGTTAACAGAAATTATTCAGTTCCATGCAATATTTCTCGGTCTATGAAGGAATAAATACCGAGAATATTTCAGTTATTTGTTGTTTCTATCAAGGTTGACAAAAAAAAAAGGTGCAAATTTTACACAAGGATTCATTATTTTTTGATGTAGGTAGGTTACTTGTGCAAAAATTTAATTCTGTGTCAACGAGAAAAAAATAAATTTGATTCGAAAACATTTGACCTGGGGTCCTTCAAAAATCCCATTTGTAGCCCCATGAATGCCCCATAGATCTCCACAGTGAAATCGGATCGTTCCGGGAGCTCCGAAAATGGATTCTACATCCAAAAATACTTCGAAAACGACACCTAACTCGATCCCATAGCCAAAAGCCTTCAAGAAACCCCTCCCGTAGCCCCATTTTAGCCCCATAGCGCCCCACGGGTTTGGGCGATCGGGCTGAAAACCGTGCGGGCACAACTAGGTGGTAAACCAAGTATTTTCTCAAAATTTCAGATAAAAAAAAAAATCCTACTGCCCAAAACGGCCCGGATGGTGGACGGAAATTTCGTTTTTGGAATCTAGACCTCTTGAAACGGATAATGTTAAATTTTGAGGCCGATCCGAGTCGTCGACCTCCGTCGCGATCACATAGGTGTATTATTTCAAGAATAATAAACCAAAATTGGCAATGAACGAAAAATAAAAAAAATTAGACTTGGCTAAGGATGAGATTATCTTGCAGTACCCTCATATCGGCAAACCGGTGTTTTTCAGTCAAGAGGTACTACCTATATCCCAAACTGTTACAGTCAAAACATACTCTGCCTGTTTCAGTCAAAAAGTGCTTCATCCATGGTTTAAGAATTTAAATTTTTAACGTAACTAATCACATTTTTAATCAAACAGTTTTGCCACACGATATAGAAAAAAATTACGCTCAATCTGAAAAAAAAAAAAAAAAAAAAAAAAAAAATTAAAAAAAAAAGTTCTATTAGCTATAACATAATAAATTTGCTACAGTTTTTTGCGGTTCCTGTAAAATTCACTCAAGTAGATATAGTACATTGTGATGCAACCTCCTCAATTATGATGATAAGAATTGTACTATTCTTATCAGGGGACTAAACGCCGCATCTTCAAATCCGTCAGTTACAACCTCGTGAAAAAGAAAACATCAAACGATAAACAACTTCTGCAATCTGATTTCTGTGAAAACCACAAAAGGGGACTAAAAGGGGTGGTGTGTTTTATTGTATAGTTGAAATCCAAATGAAACTGAATTGCGATTTTGTTTGAAAGGGTGGTGGAGAGGGGGGTAGATGAAAGACGATTACACGGATAAGAGACTTCGGGGGTTGTGAGGGGAGTGTAGCGTCTGTTGTCGATTGATTGAGTGCCCTCAGAAGATGGGGACAATTTGCACATGTCACCGGCAGAGAAACTGCTTGGACGAACCTAAAGCTCAAACGATCACAAAAAAAAAAAAAAAAACTACGCTCGTTTTCACTCGGATGGTTCCTACAGCCGGATTAGCGTCTTATTTGAGGCACGTGCCGTTATAATTTCCTCCGCGCGGTCGGTGGATGACATGTTGGATGAGAGCAGAGAATCAATGATTTATATGGTTTTCAGAGTAGGAACATGACCGAAAAGATAGGAGATGAAATTAGACCCATGGAAATTTAAATGTTTGTCAAGGATGGTTAATCAACACGATTCAGAGAAGTTGAACAGTTGAACAGCAGTTACTGCTAAACCTAGTTTCATTAATGCTTGACCTTCAATTTTGAGTCATAATGATCATTCAGTCCAGAAGATAATTTATATAAATGAATAATATTCATTATTATTATATGATATATATATTATATGATATTAGCTGATATTATTATATCATATATTATTATATGATGATATTATTATATCATATATTATATGATATTAGCTGACTGAACCTCACTACCCTCAACTATTAAATATCATCTAAGAGTTTAAATTAAAAACGCTGCAAATTTTACACAAGGGTTTATTATTCTTTGATATAGGTTACCTGTACAGAATTTAATATTTAAAAAAGTTTTTTTTTTTTTAAATTTTTTTTTTCAAAAAAATTTTTTTCCCCAATTTTTTTTTTCAAAAAATTTTTTTTCGCATTTTTTTTTTGTTTTTTACATGAAAAATATTTGACCTCCTGCGATCCATCAAAAATCTCATTTGTAGCCCTATGAAAGCCCTACAGATCGCAACAGTGAAATCGGATCGTTATGGGACCCCAAAAAATGGATTCTACGTCCAAAAATACTTCGAAAACGACACCTGACTCGATCCCATACCCAAAAGCCTTAAAAAAACCCCTCCCGTAGCCCCATTTTAGCTCCATAGGCCCCACGGGCTTGAGCGATCGGGCTGAAAACCTTGCGGGCACAACTAGATGATAAACCGATTATTTTGTCAAAATTTTAAAAAAATTCCTACTGCTCGGACGGCGGACGGACATTTCGGTTTTGGAATCTAGACCTCTTGAAACGGATAATGTCAAATTTTCAGGCCGATCGGAGTCGTCGACCTCTGTCGCGAAAACATAGGTGTATTATTCCTAGAATAATAAATCAAAATTGAATGAAAATTATTTACACTAAACGCTGACGATATGTTGACATAGAAGGATTCTAAACTCTCATGGCAAAAGTATTCAGAACCTGAGAGCATCATAGGATACCTACTGATTTTGCGTAGCAGTACCTACTACAATAACGGTGACCATAATTTTGAGAACTAATAAGAGGACCTTCTGAAGAATATAATGAACTCTTATTCAACCATGATTATTATAACATGTTATATATATATATAACTGCAGTTATATTCTGTAATTTTACAGTTGCTGTAAAGTGCCAGAATATTCAATGTCTGCTAAAAAAAAAATAATAATAATAGGTTGTATAGAACTCTTCTACTCTGCTTGGAGGAAGCGAACTGTAAGCAAACCGATAGGTCTTCGCTCGTGAAGAAATGAGGACTCCAGCTATTCCCAGTATGATAGAGCCAACCAATCCAATGTTGCACCTTCAATTAGGCATTTTTACTGGAAGCAACTTTGGATGAATGCAGGAGTTCTGAGCCTTTGACTATTCTGGCGGAATGGTGGCTTTGATTTGGGGAGATCAGGCTCCTTTAAACCAACCGAGTAGTTTAGTAGGAGTATCTCACCTAGATAGAGAAAGTATAGTGAAAATACTACGGAGAACCCTCCTGAGAAGCCCAGCAACAACTTAGCTGCCTCGAATATGGTGCCTTGGAACTCCCAGGCACATCCTCCTCTGCTGCGGCAATAACAAAGACGTAGCGCCTTCACACAATACAAATTCAAATTCAAATAATTCCTCATGTATGAGGAATGTATTCAAAATATATTACACACGCATCAGGTTCAAATTCTGTAAGCTGTGAATTGTCAGAAAGTGATTAAAATCTAAAACTGATAACGAAATTTGGCAAAGTTGGATTCAATGTGGAAAATAGTAGAAAGTTATGGATCACGCAGCGTCAATAAGCAGCTTGATTTTGGCGAAAATGGGATTTTACTGCCCAGTTTTGTTAATAAAAGAAAAAATGAAAAAAATGTTTTTAGACAATACTATATCCAGCCAAATACTCTAGAAACAACATAGATTTGACAATGGGATATGCCCATAATTAATTACTTGGATTTTTACTTAAAACATTTGGCAAAAAACACGACAGTGAGAGCAAGAGTAGGGAACAATGCGGCCCTCGGTCCCAGTTAAATTGTTCTACTAATGTCGTCCTGTACTGCCAGCGTGGCAGCGTGCCTGGTTTTCACCACCAGTTTTCACGATTTAAAATACTGAGCAGTGTGTCTTTCGTGAGCTGGGGTTTCCCAAAGTACGGCATGAGGAACTCCCTCCAAACATGGTAAACAAAGTGCTCCAAGTTCCTCCCATGTCGCAGAGTAGCTCAATGCAAACATCCTCCTCATGCGGCGATGAGTTTAACCAAGTCGCCATTGACTCTCAGCACCCACCGCCCGACAAACATTGAGGCCCTCTGAGTTTTAACTGTCAGATCGAAACACCAAACCACCTAATACTGGAATCTGTAGATCCGGCTCGTCGCTGCAACCTCCGTGGTTTTCGGTAGGCGCATGCGCCGAACGGTTCGGAATTTTCAGAATTACACTGCGAACGCAGCTGGTGTCTCCATCCGAACAGCCGGCACAGCCTGCTGCATCTCCTCCCATTGCTCCCCCTTGAAGGAGTCATCCCGTGCTGCCCCCACAAACTTATTAGCCCCTCTATCAGTAAATATTGTTGGTAGTGGCCGCAATTCGAGGAACCAGCGCTCTGGCATATTAAAACCTTAAGACTTTTAGCAGATATTTAACATTAAATTTTGGAATTAGTGACTAGGTACCTATCCATCAAGTGGAAAACATAGTGTTAAGTTTCTTTTAGTGCGAAATAAGCCATGAAATATGGGAGGTGCTCTTTTTTTACTGCACGGTGCAAACGAATCAAATAGGGTGGTAAGTGCTATGTTGTTGCTATTGACGTCGAAAGTAACCAGCAAAATGCCATTCCAACACTTATCCGCCCCGCAGCGTACACGACTGGGGACTTGAAGTGGCGGGTTTGTGACGTTTGGAAGGGACGATATTTAAACCTCCCCTGGGAGACGGGAAAACCTCGGTAAAACGTCCCCGAGGGCTTGTTAACCCAGTCCGACAAAAGGGGTAGGTTATAGGTGGAAAGGTTAGGACGAAATAGGGGCGTTCAACAAAGGGAAGAGTACAGTGGCCGAACAACCGCCACAACCGCGGACAACAATGGGGCGATGCACTCGTGTTATTTCAGCTACACCCTCCATCACTCATATGGTACATTCGTTGGGCGTTTCAGCTTCCTCTTTTATTGGATCAGGTCAACCGCAAAACGATAGTTTGTCGAAGGGATTTGCAAAGTGTTTTCTTAGGTGGTAACCAAACTCCCCACTTAGTTCCGCGTGGTAACAAATGAGGAGTAAACAGCTATTGAATGAGATAAAAACATTATCAACATGTACTATATTTTCAGGTGGGTTGTTATCAAGTAGCGGGCACTACCTCGGCTTCAACGGTTACATCGCCAAACCCATTCCTAGACCCAGTCCTGGTTTCACGACGGCGCATCTCCACCACAGCCTCCTCGCCTGCCGGCAACCCTACCTTACAGGTGAGCCAGAAATATTGAAAATCGCATTTCCTTCCCAGGTCGTTAAATCGACGTCATAACGACCTTATTACACTGCCAGACTAGTTCATAAAGGGCCCGATTATACTGCTTATATGCGTTACCATTCTGATTAGTCTGTAATTAATGCACGATTGCCCAACATCCCTTTCGTCCCCCATCACGGCACAAACACAATCAAAATCGAAGCCCTTTATATGAGGGGGAGTGTGCGCGATTATGGAAGAGATCGAGCCGTTTGCTACATTTATGCGAACCCAATTCAGGCTATTCAGACGAGAACTGCTCCATACGGCGATATTAATAATGTCGTTTGTCGGGAACATTCTGCAATTCAGTTTGATGAATAATTGGCGAAAGGGGGGGGGGGGATCACAATCGGCTATTGTTTAAATACCTCATCAGCTAATGGGCATAACGCAATCCCATCGGCAGACTTTGTCAACTTCATAACGAGCCTTATTCAACCGGGATTTTGCATGCCGAATTCTACTGCTGCCTACAAAAGCACGAGGTTTGATTTGAACGAAGTGTTGACAGGAAGCGGGCATGGAGCCCTGGGTGGAGCGACGGTGTTCCCACTCCCTGGAACTTTCCCCTGGGCTCAAAGTCAACGGGGGAAACCTCGACGAGGGATGATGAGAAGAGCTGTCTTCTCCGACCTTCAAAGGAAAGGCCTCGAGAAGAGGTTCCAAATCCAGAAGTACATCTCCAAACCGGACAGGAAAAAGCTCGCGGAGAAACTTGGCCTCAAAGATTCTCAGGTAAGCGATTTTTTACTTTTCAGATGTGAGGTTGATGAAATATCGACACACTTGGTTGGTGGTGTCATCGTTAGATGTGATTGATGTTGAGAGGTCGTGAGCAAAGACAGTGGCCTCTTCATCCCCATCACGAATAGAAACTGGCCCAGTGATAGGGAGAGGGAGGGACCAGGCGTTCGGGTTCTGAAAAGGCTCCTTACTCTGTTTTTTTTTATAAAGAAAATAATTTTGTTCAAGGCTTCAAGGACAGATGAGATGGTCAATTTATCTTTTACTAGCACGCGGACCGGTGGGGGGGGGGGGGGGCTCGCTTCACTTTGTCATTTACAGAGGCAGGGACATCCCCCTTTGCTCGCTCATTTGGGCTCCGACCTCGCTGTGTCCCTAGCCTGCCAGCTATCTGAACAGTGTTTTACTTAAAATTTACTCTGAGGCAGGCGTCTCTTCCTCCCCTTGATCGCTCCTTCCAGCTCGTCACCAGTCGAAGCCTCGGTTGTGGGATCTGAGAGGGTGTCTCGCTCCTTCACCAGCATTATGGAAGGGAAGCCAACTCGTCGCTGTGTTTTACCTTAAAATTCCCCATTCACAAAAAAGAAGATAAGAACAGTTGCACCCACTTCTTCCTGGCGTATTGCGACGTAAAATTTGTTCCGGAATCCGAATCCAGCTAACAAATTGGGAATTAACATTTGAAATATTAAAGTTAGGCGCAAGATCTCTCATTTTAGCCAGATTTCACTCCACCCGGTAGGAGGGACTCGGATTGGCTGATGCTAGGAAAAAACCCATAATTTTATCACCTACCATTTAAACAGAGGACTCGTGTGGCGGTATGGTGTCTTTCGGATCAATCAATTTTTGGCACACATCACAACACATGCGGCAAAATTTCACATCCTTCGTCATTCCTGGCCTGATTATCAGACGCAACATCTGTTTCTGACCGAAGTGATGCCTGGAGCACCTTCTGCTGACGGCCCTGGGGAACTAACACCAATTGTTAGTCTATCATATCTTGCTTAGGAAATGGACCCCACTGCCGTTCTCCTAACCCTGAAGCAGACCTGCATCTCAGATTTCTCCGTTGGTTGTTGTGTTACCATTGCTTACCCAAATCAGGCAGCAGGCCAGGATCAAACTGCTGCTCTTGGTGACATTGCCTCCCCAGTTTCACTACAGTTGAACTGAAGGTCACAACAAGGCATTTTATTTATCTTCCTGCCTTCGGGAAACGGTGTCACCATTCCAACGCTGTCAAGAATCATCCGCAATACTTTTTTTTTTTTTTTTTTGCACCAACCACCCTTTCTAAACTATCAAGCTGAAGAAGTCCTGACGAAGTGGAGCCTGACGAGGACACCTTCCCATTGGCCTGACTATCTTCTCTCACCGTGCCTGCCCAGAAATATCCTTCATACCTACTCCTAATATATGTTTTTAATCCTGTATCATGAATTTCTCTGATCTGCAACTTCGGAGCGGGCCAGCTTTGGTGGGCTGCCCAGAGTTTCCTAAATGGGGCTCACAAGTCGACGGCTGGGTGTTATAGTAAATAGCGTTTTCTCAGTTTGGAAAGTAGCCAGGCAATACATCGTGGTAATGTATAGCGAGAGTTGGGAAGACGAAAGTTTTCTTGGGGAAGTGAAGGAGTTGGAAACTGAAATGCTTCATCATGGGGCCGATGGACCAGGTGGCTCTCTTTTGCTATATGCCGTTCCCTTCAAACCCCCGAAAAAAACTTCTCGAGTCAACCTTGGAAGATAATATCTTTTCCGATTCTCCTACAGCAATGTGTTATTGGTTCATAACAAAAGTCACCGCCTGGTTGCGTGAGTGTTGAGCGATGGATCACCAAGGGACGGATTTGGGCGCAACGCAGGTTTTCATACAAGCGTCCCATGGTTTTTGTTTTTGTCTTTTTACGGTTGGTATCGTTCGATTTGTAGGGCCAAAGAAACAAATGGAAAACGGGAGTGTTGGAGTCGAGTGGATAAGACACGTTGTTAGAAAGGGCGTTGAAAAGAACATGTGCACCCCGCACTCCGTCCCCATCTTGATGGCCTGGGGGCCGCTCTTTGAGAGGGCTGGCGTGCTTTTGACATTCCCTTCCGCCCTATCTAATTTACAAACTGAGTGCAGGGTTTGCAGTAGGAACCCCACCATACTTACCCGAACCCAAACAACGACCCCGAAAAACCTTTTAGCGATCACTCGATTCTTTTCGTCCATTTTTTGAAGGACGATCCGTTGTATGTACATGTAGCAGCTCCACAGCAAAACTGGCCTTCAGATGAAGTGAATATGCTTCGCCAATTTCTTAAATTTGTAGTTTAACATATTATGTTCCCCATTAATCCAAAAGAAAAACTTCATTGAGGCCCTTCGACCCACGAATTGTCTGATCTTGGATGAGGACCAAAGACTGCAAGAAGGCTGCAGAGGATATTTTAGCTAAGATGATAGCGGACGAGACGGAATAGGTGGAGAATCATGCCAGGCCTGTTTGAGTTGCAAATTGTGGCACTAAGAGAACTGCTAAACCCAAAACGGTTAACCCTATGAGGGGTTTGCGCATCTAATGACCTAAAAGGCTTTCGAAAAATCTTGAAAAACCACTGAGCAGGACCTTCTTGTGTAACAGATGAATGACGACCTCTCCGCCTTCTCAACATTGCCCGCTTGACAACTGTGGCATCTCTAGAGAATCGTAGATCCCCAACCCGTCCTCAAGAGTGCTTTTCACCAGCAGAGGCCAGTTGAATTTTGGTTCCTGGAAGTTTTCTTAGAGACGATTCTTAAGAGTAAGCTCAGAGCATGGGTAGTATTAACCCACCAACCGAGCATTGCCTTATTCATTGAAAAACTGAAGTGGCTGAAAGCAAGTCCCATCTGGGAAATGCTCTATCTGGCACGCGCTCCTGTGGATCAGCCCAGACCCAGCGACCTTTTGCTTCTGGCTATGGAGGTTGTTGCCAATATATCTTGCTGGATTTAGTGGATGTGATGATGTTGAAACAAGCTTCAAGCATCACAGTGCTCTTCGATTGTTGGAGAGCTCCAAAAAAGCACCTTGGGGATGTTGAAAGCCTGTTTAGCATGTTTTGCTACATTTTGTACTATCTGCTACCAAGATTGTTTGTTTGTTGGTGCAGTATTGTACCATCCTCCTAATCCTCGATAGGTTGAGCGTCCAATCCATGAGCACGGCTGTTGGGAAGGGTATGAGTCTCTGCCAAGAAGCCAGTCTCTGGGAAGGATGTGTCCAGCCCAACGAGACCGCTTTGGGGAAGGACGTGTGTCGTCGCCTGGCACTATCAGTCAGGCATCATTCAGTGGTGCAGCTGCTCCCCAGTCTCGAACTCCTTACACCCATCGCAGTCTAGGTCGCCCCTGGATCAACTGGTTCTCTTGAGTTTGGGAGATAGTCTAATATTCAACTGTTGTGGTGTCTTACACAAACGGAAAGTGATCAGATATCGAAGTAGCACTGGGTTGAAGTAACAGAGCAGCAACCAACGAACCAAAATAGACGAAGTCCTCAACCCTTTCAAAACGACAGGCAAAAAACGGTTTTGGTTGATCTGCCACAGCCATCAAGGATCAAGTGGCCTGGTCGCTTCAAGATGCATTGATGATTTTAAAACGAGCGCCATGGCAGCTGCACGGCATACAAGAACTCCTACTGTAGCCGGACAACAAGCAGATGAAATGCTAGGGAATTAAAGTTCCACAAAATTTGTGGAGTTATTTAATAATTATTTCGCTGGCTTACAAAGAAGGAGATGGAGGGACACCAAAGTCAGATTTAAAAATGTGAAAATCTTTATTTAATTCAAAATTAATGAAGTTGTCACATAATGTGATTGCATATTATACAATCAACGTAGACACAAAACTTAGAAAAAAAAAATTTGAGGAAAAGTAACACAGTTACCAACAAATTTACATACCTACCTGGGTTTAGAATGGATTAAAGAGTCGTTAATTTTGACTCAACTTGAAAAATACCTCCGAAAGGGACATTAAAAATTACGTGGTGAATTAAGGATGAAAAAAAAAAAAAAAAAACGGTGCAAATTTTACACAAGGGTTTATTATTCTTTGATATAGGTTACTTGTGCAGAAATTAAATTCTGTCAATGAAAAAATTATTTAATTATTTTTTTTTTTTGGATTTTTTTGTTCAAAAATGTTTTTTTTTTCAAAAATTCTGTATTTTTTACTCAAAAAATATTTAACATCCTGGGATCCTTCAAAAATCCCATTTTTAGCCCCATGAAAGCCCTAAAGATCGCCCCAGTGAAATCGGATCGTTCCGGGACCCCAAAAAATGGATTCTACGTCCAAAAATACTTCGAAAACGACACCTAACTCGATCCCATTGCTAAAAGCCTTCAAAAAAAACCCTCCCGTAGCCCCATTATAGCCCCAGAGCGCCCCACGGGTTTGGGCGATCGGACTGAAAACCTTGCGGGCACAACTAGATGGTAAACCAAGTATTTTGTCAAAATTTCAGATTTTAAAAAAAATTCCTACTGCCCAAAACGGCCTGGACGGCGGACGGCGGACGGACATTTCGGATTTAGAATGTAGACCTCTTGAAACGGATAATGTCAAATTTTGAGGCCGATCGGAGTCGTCGACCCGCGTCGCGAAAACATAGGTGTATTATTCCAAGAATAATAAACCAAAAGAAGCAACCCCTGACCCACCTGGCCTCAGACCCCTTCTATTTGCTTTTCGATGATGAATGGTTTTTCCTAAGGAAATTCAATCCTCGAGAGGAAGGGAATGGGGATGCGGTCCTTTTAACTGATCTCTCACCTTTTCGACCCCCCCACCAGGGGGCTAACCGCCCCTCGGTACAACTGTGGCAGCAGGAAACCTTACCCAACACGTCCCTTCGTGTCGGGCAAGCCAGTTTTCTTCTGCTCCTTCCAAGGATCTGCTGGACTTACAACATCCCGACACTTCGGGTGAGCTTAAGGAGCCCAGAATCTCCATTGCTGCAGCGGGAGTATTCTCAGAGTCTGCAGCTTGCGTCATGCCTCTGATGAAGCCACCTGTACTCCTGCATTCTACAAAACACCTGGCGGCGTAACCACGGACGCTGCGCTGGACACACTCCGCCACTCACGCCACAACTCTACAAAGGCGTTTGCTGGTTTCAGGCAGTAACTACACAAAAAGCTACAATCCCATATTCTCCTAACAGTTTTTGGACGGTCCAACGAGCCACATGTGACGCATTTTGATTTATTCCCACCATGCAATGCTTGTCAATACCCGACGCACGTCCCATCCGAGTTGTACAACACTTTTACTAAAAAAAAAAAAAAAAAAAACCGTCAGCTTTCAACCGCAGAATGGAGTGCAGAAGTGAGAAAGAGATTAATCAACGTCGTTCACCGAGCAGATATCCTCCATCACAAAAGGAGCCACTGCGCCGAAATAGTTGACGGTCGGGAAGAGGAAAAAAACATTTTTCATAGAAATCAGCGAAAACGGGATATTCATAGGGTGAAACAGGGGTGAGTTTTGAAGGGATAAAATGGGTGCAGGGCGTATTGAAACGTTCCCTGACGGTTTTTCTGTCTTTCCATCGAAGGGGAAAGAGCATAAATCACGAAATACTGTTTTTTAATAACAGTATTGAAAATGTGTTTGTAGGGTTTTGGGGGAGAAAAATGGCCTTGGCCGTGAAGTGGAGAGGGGAATGGAGGGAGGGGGAGATCCATCAATAAGAGGTGAAGCCGTCAGGTGGCGGTGACAACTTCCTTTGATATACTGCACCTATATGGGGTCTGAAACTCGACAATGTCGCCATGGCTGCAGGGCCTGGCTGGGTGTAGTGTACAGGTAAGTGTGAGTGCCTACAGGATTACCAGGAGGCGGTCGGGGGCCGACAATAGGAACTCTACTACCCCGGCCTGGGGATTTTCGCCCACCTGGTCTTGCGCTCTCAGCCACTTCTATCCCGTTATGTCAATACTGTTTAGGATGTTATCAAAACCCTCCCAACAGAAAGAAAGCAACTCTAGGCTCTTCCTTGGAGTTGAGAGAATTTCACCCCAGGGGAATATGACAAGTCAAAAATCAAAAATATTTTATTTGCCTAGAACACGTCTGTACATTGACAGTGGCCAAACTGAATGGTTATATTGTTGAAGCAGAACGTTGGCGAAGCATTTCTTGAAAAGATGACTGAATGAACGAACTGGAGCACCTTGGATGCCAATAATTATTCCTTAAGGAATGGACGTACACCCGAATTTCGGGTTTAATCATCCTGTGCCATGTCGTTAGAAGTCAAAAAGAGGAAAATACATAATTTTTGTGACAAAACGTCTTTCACGTAGTTTATTTTCATCTAAATTTGTCCTGTTCGATTCAAAAAATACGTGCGTGACGTCACCTACGGACCTTTCGGATTGACGGACAGGGTTGCCAACTCTGAAAACCGCTTTTGGTTTATTATTTTCTTTTAGCTTTTGGTTAATTATTTTCGGAATAATACACCCATGTTTTCGCGACGGGGGTTGACGACTCCGATCGGCCTCAAAATTTGACATTATCCGTTTCAAGAGGTCTAGATTCCAAAATAAAAATGTCCGTCCGCCGTCCGGGCCGTTTTGGGCAGTAGGATTTTTTTAAATCTGAAATTTCGACAAAATACTCGGTTTATCATGTAGCTGTGCCCGCAAGGTTTTCAGGGGCGCTATGGGGCTAAAATGGGGCTACGGAAGGTTTTTTTTTTTAACCTATGGGATCGAGTCAGGTGTCGTTTTCGAAGTTTTTTTGGGGTCCTGGAACGATCCAATTTCACTGTTGCGATCTATAGGGCGTTCATGGGGCTACAAATGGGATTTTTGATAGATCCCAGGAGGTAAAAATATTTAATATTTTCAAAGTCAAAAAACAGAGAAAATTTTGAAAAAACTTTTTTCTTAACTTTTTTCATTGACAGAATTACATTTCTGTACAAGTAACCTATATCAAAGAATAATAAACCCTTGTGTAAAATTTGCAGCATTTTTTTTTTTTTTTTTCATAGATCCAATAAACAATCTCTTGTCACTTTTAGATCTAATTTAAATAAAAATAAAATGTTTTTCTTTTATTCACCTCTACCCATGAACGAATCAAAACAACCGCCGTGGTTTAACCTCAGAGACCGATCCTTCAGTTTTTAATTTTTTTAATGGTGGCCAACTTGGCAACATGGCGAAGTCGTCGACCAATGGGAGGCAATTGCTGGTTTCCGCCAAAAATTAATTTTTTTTTTTTTTTATAAATTCTTTAAATTTGTAAGAACTTGCAATTTGTGTTTTAACCCCATTTTCAGAGTTATTTGGAAGCCTTCTATATTTAAAAAAAATCCTGAAACACGTCTATTCCTTATTGAATTGAAAATTTTGAGCGCCACCAGGTGCTGTTACGTATGTCGGTGGAAAGAGGGGTTGTGGTTTATTTCAACGAATGCCGGTCTACAACCAACCAGCATCAACCCGTGGAGCCTCGTCAAAATCTTCAAAAAGTCGTCAACCGTCAAGTCAGACGACTAGGCTAGAAGCCTTCAAAGCACCATCTCGTTCCTGGCCCCGATTATTTCCTCATGGAGCTGGCCGTTCTTCACCCCTTTGGTCCTAAAGAATTACCCGCCTCAGTCCTTAGACCAGCGGTTTTCAAACTTGGTGCACTGATTGCTCCTGCCAGCGTTAAATTTTACGAGTCCTTCAGTGCTAGTCAGCGGTCCGGTATTTGCATTTTTCTCCGCTTATCCGGACGGTGTTGTTCACCCTGTGGGCCTTGTGGACAGTCGTTATGAAGATGTATACGCATATGTTTCAGCTGCTGAGTGGTGGGGGGGTGAACGTTTTTGCCAAATCCCCGACGATGATGGCGGAATGATTCGGAAAGTGGGCTTTGAGAGGTCCGACGGGCGAGAGGGGTGACAAATGCGCTGTTAATGGTTTCGTGTTACGTTCCGAATTGTGTGTTATGCGGTCGTTTAGAAACGAATCCTCCCCTCGGCTTCGGACACTGCGGTGCCCGATTTCCATGTAAAAACAAGTGCAGTTTGCTGTGTTCCCGGTGAGGGCGGGATTTTCAGGGGTTATTCCGAAGGGTTGTCCTTTTCGGGGAACGAGGATCGTAATGGAGGGGCGATAGAGTATCCCTTTACACTCGGAGGGGGGGACAAAATGTGTCCGATCCCGTAAGGGAAAAGTTCTCCACCCAGGGGAATATCGGCTGTCTATTTGTGAACCTCGGCTTTTCGGAGGGACAAACCCTGTTTAGCATTCAGGCCGGACTTTCCCCAGAACTGCGGTCTGCCCCGTCCCCGCTTATCACCTCATTTCACTGCCACCCCAAACTATTAACGATATTAAATCGGCATCAAACTGGTCATTCCCTCCACATTAGAACCACATGTTGGAACGTTTTGCTATTTTCTCCATTCACGTCATGCATACATGGTTGCGATGAATGTACTGCTGTGATAATATTTGCTATCATCAGTGATAATAGTATTCACTAGTGTCGTCGAATCTTGTTCTTGAATTATTTTGGAGCTCATCTGTTTCGAAAAGAATAACATTATGTCTTACTAGCTGGGACACCCGTGCTTCGCACGAAATATCACATTTCAAATTCCCGTTCAATAATACGTCCATCCTTCACTCGGAAAGCAAGCACGTCCAACCCGTCCAACCTTGTTGACCCGTTTCTGGTTGTGAAGTATGTAACTATCTCGAATCGAAGGCCTGTATAATACGAGAGGGTTAAATTACCTGTAGGTTCACTTTGATTGATTTGAGTACCCGTACACATTTTTAGCGCTCTGGGATGAACAGGAGAGAAATTCGTTTTTCCGCGAAACCCCCTATCAATAATGCATCACTTAGAACACCCGTAGCAACCCATCAAATCATGATTTTTCCAAGTACCAACGCTTGTTGACGTGTCACAATAGGTAGGCTGGGACACCCGTGCTTCACACAAAATATCAAAATCCCGTCCATCACCTATCACCCATGCAAATACCCGCAGCAACCTGATAACTCGTAATTTTTCTTAGTAACAACGCTTGATGACCCGTTGCTCGATGTGAAGGTACCTACCAAACTACCTCGCAAAAGAAACTCATACCCACCTACATACGATCTTCAAATAACTTCCGAACGGGTTATCGCTCAGAAATCGTTTTGTAGTCGTTGAAATCAGCGTGCAAAGCTCTTTTTAACCGACGTAGATTCAGGTTATGGCGTTAACGAAAATTTCGAAAATTTTCCTAGTTATCCCTAGTAACGACGCTATTTGACCCGGCTTTTCGTCTCGAAGGAAAGCTTCGTTGCAAAGGAAGAGACCAACAGTGCGGTTAGCACTTTTAAACCTTCTACGGACTTCCACAAATAATTCAAGACCAGAATTAGCCAAATCGCTCCAGCCGTTCACGAGTTTTAGCGAGACTAACGAACATTTTAGCCTCATAATAGCCCCATAGATCTCCACGGTGACATCGGATCGTTCTGGGTTCCTGGAAATGGATGTCACGTCCAAAAATACTTCGAAGACGACACCTAACTCGACCCCGTAGCAGAAAACCTTCAAAAAATCCTCCCGTAGCCCCACATAGCCCCATCGGGCTGAAAATCTTGCGGGCACAACTAGATCGTAAACCAAGTAGGTATTTTGTCAAAATTTCAGATTTTACAAAAAATTCCTACTGCCCAAAACGGCTCGGACGGCGGACGGACATTTCGTTTTTGGAATCTAGACCTCTTGAAACGGACAATGTCACATTTTGAGTCCGATCAAAATTATCGACCTCCGTCGCGATTACAAAGGTGTCTTATTCCAAGAATAATAAACCAAAATTTGGCCTCAAAATGTGGATTCTACGTCCAAAAATACTGATGGGATCAACCGGAGGATCCCATCACTCATTCTTTGAGCGAAGTCCTAACAATACTTTGAAAACGACACCTAACTCGACCCCATAGCCGAAACCCTTCAAAAAAGCCCTCCTGTAGCCCCATAGCGCCCCACGGGTTTGGGCGATCGGGCTGAAAACTGTGCGGGCACAACGATGGTAAACCGCGTATTTTGTCAACATTTCAAAATAATTTTAAATAATTCCTACAGGAATTGTGTATACACCCCAAAATGGCTCGGACGGCGCGCCGTCGGCGTACGGCGGACGGACATTTCGTTTTTGGAATCTAGACCTCTTGAAACGAATAATATAATTTCCGAATTTTCGACACCCGTCGCGATCGAAAATTCCACATCGCCTTACCAGTGCAATAATATTTCATTGTATACTGTTCAATATGATTTTTTTGGGCATCTCCCTCCCCCCACGTCAGCAACAAAAGAATGCAATAACAAAATAACGTGTGGCGGTAATATGTCACCAACAACTGACGCCCCCCCCCCCTCCCTCGTGTTGCTGACGGGGTATAATGACAGATCCCAGAGTCGTCAGGTTCCTATTAGCTCCGACCCCTCTTTTTCCGTTCCGAAACTCCACCGTGGAATCGCTCATCGCGGTGATGGCTTCGAAAAGACCTCCCCGTCCCACCGTCCCCCGCAAACCCCCGCTTTTCACGGATGTTACGCTCATCCCTCGCCCGAGCGTCATTTGCATCGTATTGCGCTATAATTCATATTTCCCTGACTCTGACACCGCTTATTGTGTCGCACGGGGAATAAAAACAGTTTCGGTTCCGCGTCCAATCGGGAGACCAAAGTTTATTAGCGTTTTAAAAGGCCGAAATCCCTCGCAATGAAATCCCAAGTGGGGGGGGGGGGGGGGGGGGGGGCTGTAAGGCAAAATAGAACTACCTATCCGGCAACACATGGCGGTCGTGCTGGTCAAGCCTAAGGTGAGTATTGTCGTTGCGTTCACGGGAAAGAAACAATTTGGAATCGGCTGAATCATTCCCGAGCTACAGCCGAAAACGTTCTGAAAACAAATTTTTAGCGCTTGCACGGAAAAAACTCATGCATATGTCTTCTGGCAATTATTATTTACGATATAATACAATGTAGCTAAAATTCGAGTTTTAATAATAAAGTGCGATGAGTACTGAAATATGAAATATTTTTCTAGATTCACATGACGGCTAAATACTGCATCGATGCATGTATTATTTCTAGTGGTTGAGATTGCGATGTTATTGTTCAATTCGCGTCCAAACTCTTCAGACATGAAATCCTTCAATTCAACCCCATCAACTCCTCTAAGATCCACATTGAAATCACCGGCAGGAATGATTGGTATAGAATGTAGGTCTAGTTCAGCCATGTACTTGAACAAGCCCTTCAATTTGGGACTATATGCAAGCAGATTCAATGTAAAGAATTGAAAATTCGGCGGTGTATTTGGTGTGAAAAAATCAACTCTTAAATCTTTTTTTTTTAAAATAGAATCTAACATATTAATGTTCAGTCTTGCACGATTATCCATATCGGTTAGCTTTTTCATATGAACGGATATCCGTGAAACGTGTGAGTCGAGAGTTCTTTGAATGAAAGATAGAATTCTATCTTATGTTGCTCTTCGGTGCGTGCTTGATTGTAGAAATTTCTAGCGGATTCCCAATTTGATTTAAGTGTTTTAATCATGTTGGTGGGAACTATGTGTTTGAATCCCAAAGACCGTTTTACTTTTTTGTTTTCCTTTTGGAGTCGAATTTTTTTTAGACAATATCGTATCGATACATGGCGTTTTTTTTTAAAAAAGCTATCGATATTTTTTAAATTAGGTATCTATAAATCTCTCTGTTAATCTTTTTGCCACCGTGTTTGTTGTATACAATTTACTTTCTGGGTAAATTCATTAAGAAGATTGACTTTCTAGTCTAAAAGCGCAAAATGTGCATATTTAATATGCCTTCCCTGCCGCTATCTGCAATCCCTATTTCTGTGGATTTCAATATAATATTTCAGTCTCTGGTTTTTATCGAGAGAGCTCATAATATTGAAGGAAATGGAAAATATTTTATGAAAAGCTATAAGAAAGGAGATATGGCGGAGGTGGATGAAGATAACTGTCAAGGAAGGAGCGAATGGATTTAATATTTGGCTGTGGCGGTTTTTACGAGGTTTTCTTGCGAGATGTGTGCACGTGTCATCCCCCGTCGGAGGTTCGTCTGTGTGGGGACGGAGTGTCTGTGCGTGATCGTTTTTATTGGGTGATTTGCCGACGGTGGTGCTTCCCCGAGATGGAAGGAAAAAGGGGGTGGGGGAGGGGGAGGGGGGCCTGGCCCGGCAATAAAACAGTTTATCGAGTAAGGTTGGAACCGGGGGGGTTTGAGGGGAGGCGATCCTTGCCGTTGTGAGGGGGGGGGGGGGGGGGGGCTTCGGAGCTTGAATTAAACATGCGGCTCTGTCTGTGACAGGGCTGATTGAGAGGCGGAGAGGCGGAGGTTCCCGGAGAAGATTAGGGATTATGGGCGGGGAAGAACCTCCCCGGGACTCCTGGTGTAAGATGAATGATTCCAAACCCCTCCATCCCACCAGACCCTCTTAAACCCCGAAGCATAAAGCCTAGTCGTTAAACAGGAGACACTCGAGGGGCCATTGTGGGTGCCTCCATTATCCACAACCACCTTGATTAGCCTCGCGTTTTATTAGGGCTTCCTTTGCCCGACAAAGCCACCCCCCCCCCCCCACCCCGCTCCCCTTCATAATCCACCAATCTCACCTCCATTTTCCTCTTCTCTCCAGGCTTCCATTACCTGCTCGGGTCTCCCCCATCACCATCTCTGTTCAACCATCTCTCAAAAGGCACAGAGATGATTACATCAAGTCATCAACAGTTGAAACCATTCTCAACTTTTGAGAAAAGAAATCGCACTGATTTGCAAAAAAAGTTTCAAATTTTATACAGGTGACAAGTATTACTATTCTTTGGCAGAAATGGTAAAAATTAATTCTGGTACCTAATAAAAAAATAAAAAAAGCATTTCTTCTCGTACAGTGTTTGAACATAGAAAAATGATTCTACGTTCGAAATTACTCGAAACGCTATTCGATTTCCTGGCATCAGACAAAAACCTCATTTTTACCCCTACGAAAGCCCCATAGACCCCCCACGGTGAAATTGGATCGTTCTGGATCCCCGAAAAATGGATTCTACGCCCGAAAATACTTCGAAAACGACCCCATAGCCGAAACCCTTCTGTGGGATCCATGGGCCTCAGTATATTCCCGTCCATTCGCCAGCCCGCCACAAGTGGTACCGGGCGGGACCACGCGAAGCGCTGTGACCGATGGCGAGATCGGCCGGCCCAGCTTCTCGCGTGGGAGGCTTCACCTCCCACAACCCGTCCTATCCCTCACTCAGTTCACTGTTCATTTATTAATATCTATTAAACGCAGTGACTTTTTTGGTTCGCTTTTGGTCCGCTGTCCAGGCATCCATTGTCGACAATAATTGCGAATTATTCGCTTGGGAACGCTGGATTAGGGATGGGAAATCGGTAAAAAGTGTCGATTTTTCGAATCGATTCAGAATCGGATGCTCCAAATCGATTTCCCAAAAATATCGCCATAAAAGTACTTATCGACTTTTCGATTTTTCGATAAATCAGTCTTCAAAAAAAAAAAAAAAAAAAGGTTTTTTCAATGAGTGATAACGGTAGATATATTCAAAGTAGGTAGATTCAAGAAAAAATCGTTTAACAAAATTTATACAACATTAAAATTGTATTAGGTAGTTTAAAAATTTTTGATAATAAACATTAAATGTTTATTATCAAAAAATTTTTAAACTGCCTAAATTAAATTTTAATCAGACGAGTTAAGTTATCAGTTTCGCTGTCTGAATAAGCCATGGCGGACGTCGCTGGTAACTAGTGAGTTTTGTTGTTATTAGCTATTATCATCATTTTCAATCGACCTAAGACTCAAAATTTGCTGGAATCACTTGAAATACTAAACTAATTTTTATAAATGACGAAAATCGATTCAAGATTTTTCTAAAAATCAGTAATAAAAAATAGATTTACGATTTTTACAAAAATCGGAAGTAAAAAATCGATTCACCTAAAAAATCGGAACCTGAAGATCAATTAAAAAAAATCGGAACAAAAAATCTGAAATCGATTCCCATCCCTGGATCAGCGGAACCAATTTTTCCGCTTGGGACAGCTGCCCAGGCACCTTTCAACTCCGGCGACGATTCGCTTGTTGGCGCCGGGAGAACTGACCTTCGTAAGATTGAATTCTAATTCAGAATTAGACGACCAGGCTTCATTAGCGACATTCGTTTGTGGAAGCCGGTCAGCCGGATTTCAATAAAAATGCGAGCTGTGGGAGAACTGATACCAATCACGACCCTTTGTGTTTGATATTCGATTCCTCACAGCCCCATTCCGAGGAAAGACACACTATAGGACAACTAGAGCTTCCTCCCATTCTCTATTGACATCACCGATTAAGTCTTCAGTGGTGTTCATACTCTTCCCTCCTCTGCCTCCAAAAACATCCATTCAGCGTGCCCTACACCTTTTCAAAAACCCCTCCCTAAGCCACACGGGTTAGAACGATCTGACTGAAAAGCTTGCGGATACAACTAGATAGTTAACAGAGTAATTTTTTTCGAAATTTCACATTTAAATAAAAAAAACTTTCCTACTGTATTTAGAGACCACAGGGAAAGAAGGGGCCCGGGAATGTCACTTTTTTTCGAAAATGAGTTAAGGTTGCCACCGAAATCTCCCGAGGGTCTAGTTTCATTAAATGACTTGAAAACCGGAAAAATGGGGGAGGATCTGTGAGATATAGCCTATGTTAGATTTGAAATTACTGGGAAAGAAGGCCGAAGGTCCGATTCATGAGGTAAGACAGGGGAAGGTTTGAAAAAAAGGAAAGAAGGGGAAAGTTTGAAAAACAAAAGGGAAAGAAAGGGGAAGGTTAGAAAAAAAGGAAAACTTCGGAAGGATTCTTCATCGTCACTATCAATAATTTTTTATTATTGTCATGCTTGTATTCCAGGCCGGCGACCGATTTCTTTGGAAAAGTACAAAAATTTCCTCCACTTAAGACGTTCCCCCCTTCTACCAATGTTTTGACTAAGGGTGAATTTTCTTTTTTTCAATGAAATTATTTACCAATCGTGGATGTTCATTAATTTATATCTCCTTCCGTATTATCGTTAGATGAAAGATTAACAAATGAGGAAAAATAAAACGACCCAGCCGTTCATGATTTAACCTGCAGGTAAACATATTCAGGATACAAAAAACGGAATATCACAGCCTGAAACATGCTCGTGAAGGGGGAGCATCGATATTTGCTCGAATTGAAGTTTAAATTAGCAAAAACGAAAGTTTTAATCACCTCGTTCAATATAAAAATTGAATTCATCAAATTTGACGAAGCAGGAAAAAACATGGCGTCATAGTAATCTTGTTGATGGAAAACTGAGCGTCCCCGCTTGCCCCCGTCGCACCCCCACTCCTAATATGCGGTACAAGCCGCTTGATGATGACGGAGTGAGCCTGATAGGTGGCAGGATGATGGTGGAAGGGGAGGAGTGTGACGCAGGGATTTCAATGAGGGGAAAGCAAGGTGGACCGGCTCTCACGGTAACGTTTCCACTGACCAGCACCCCCCGCACGGCCGTTTCCAAAGAAACAACCCCTCACACCGCCACCTCCAAGGGTCGTCCGCCCCCGCAAAATATCCGATGGCTCTGACCAAACACACGGGGTTGCAAAGTCAGCTTGGACCCTCTTTATCGCCCCTCGTCAACTTAAATGCAAGCTCGGGCTGCTGCTGTGATTTATGCAGATTCCAACCCTTCTGCCTCGACTACGAAAGCTGCCTCATAACTATTTTCATACAATATTCAAGAATGTTGAATGTGTGCTTTCACCGATAGCTCTTGAGTCTGATACCACTGGACTCTCTTGATACATCCTCAATGATATTCCTTGTAGATGCTCCTGCTCTATAAGATTAATAAAGTCCTTCAAACCAGTTTTACTACGCCTTTGCGCCACGCAGCGGTTCAAAACGCGACGCGGGTCGAAAATTTTGACATTATACGTTTCAACATGTGTAGGTTCCAAAAATCAACAGTTCGCCCAAACCAGTGGGGGCTCTGTGGGGCTAAAAAGGGGCTACAGGAGGGGGTTTTGAAGGGTTTCGGCTACAGGGTTGAGTTAGGCGTCGTTTTTGAAGTATTTCTAAACGTACAATCCATTTCTCTGAGGGGATCTACGGGGCTTTACAAAGCCCCTACAAGCAGGATGCCAGGAAGTCGAATGAGGTGTCGTTTTCTGACTAATTTTGGCCAAATAATCCATTTTTGGGGTCTTACATCCATCCACTTGGCAAGAAAATTTAAAAAAATAAAATAATATAAGTAATTACGGTTAGTACAATTTTTTAATTTGATTATTCATTTAATTAATTATTAATTTTTGCACAATCTATATCAAAGAATTACACTGGTATAAAAAAAAAGAAAAAAAAAGACCTCCGAGTTGCCGGCTTCTTTTTACCTTTTCTAGGGGTTTTTGATGACGATGAATCCGAAAATGACAGCCATTTTTTAGTTGGTTCAAATAAGGCCTTTTTTTTGCATTTTTAAAACTTTTTGGACCTTCCTTTACACTGAATTTTCCAGTGATCACTGACTTCACTCGAACTTCTTCAAAAGGCACTCATTTTGCAAATTTACTGTAGATTCCGAATATATGTACATACTTACATTTAGTCTAAATTCTTTTTAAACCATCAAAACCCTCAAAAACTGCAAACAAATGAGCAAAAAACGCATTTTTCGCCGCTCCAAAAGTCCTGAAAAAAAAAAAAAAAAACCGACAGGTTACTGCTTTGAGTCTTTGGCTAAAATTCAAGAAACATGGAACATGCTTTGCCTAGTAACGTTGCCAAGCAAAATTAAACCATATTAATATTAAAACATAATATTATGATGAAATTTGGCCTTCATACGTTTTTCCGCTACTTTTGGGTCGCATTTTCGTTCCTGGATACCGTGATATTTTAGGGTAAGTTAGTCCAAGGCTAAAGCATGTTTCATGCTAAAAACGCTGCAAATTTTACACAAGGGTTTATAATTCTTTGATATAGGTTACTTGTGCAAAAATTATTTCTGTGTCAATGGAAAAAATGTTGGAAAAAATGTTTTGTTTTTTCTTCAAAAATTCTTTATTTTTTCCTCGAAAAATATTTAAACTCCTGGGATCCTTAAAAATCCCATTTTTAGCCCCATGAAAGCCCTGTAGATCGCCACAGTGAAATCGGATCGTTCCGGGACCCCCGAAAATGGATTCTAAGTCCAAAAATACTTCGAAAACGACACCTAACTCGATCCCATAGCTAAAAGCCTTCAAAAAACCCCTCCCATACCCCCATTTTTTTTATACAGTAATTCCAAGAATTATAAACCAAAAGCCTGAAATTTGGTTCTGACGAAAATACACTTAAATGCGATTCAAATTAAAATGTAGGCACACACGTACGCATAGGCGCGCTAAATTCGCCGGAATTCAGATTGTTTCCTATAATTACCACCGTGGAAGGGGAAAATGGGATTTGGTATAAAGAGAGGCAAGGAATTTATAACAATCTCCCAGCTGGGTTGAAAAGGGTCTTAGGGATGAAGGGGGGGTTGAAGGAGCATAAAATTATCATAAAATCTATACAGAGCTAAAGGAGGCGGGAAAGCAAGAAAAACGGGAAGGCCCTGAATCAATTACAAGCCGTGCGCCGCGTGAACACACTCGCTAAATTTTACCGTTTCGCGCTCATATTTCATTACCGCTATTTTTAAATTTCCAGGTGAAGATTTGGTTTCAAAACCGGAGAATGAAATGGAGGAATTCGAAAGAGCGGGAGCTTCTGGCCAGCGGGGGCAGCAGAGAGCAGACGCTTCCCAACAAGAACAACCCACATCCGGACCTGAGCGACCCCGGCGGGACGAGGAGCAGAGATTCCGACGAGGAACAGAGCCCCGAAGACGACGAGGAGATCACCGTCACTTGATTTTGTGCCGCCTCCTCCAAAGGTGACGAAGAAGGAAGGCATTTCTTTTAAAATCTGAAATTTTTAAAGACCGGAGAGAAGGAATTTCTTTAAAAATGAGAAATTTTGACGAAATTCTCGGTTTACCGTCTAGTTGTGCCCGCAAGGTTTTCAGCCCGATCGCCCAAACCCGTTTGCTACTTTTTTTTTGAAGGTTTTCGGCTATGTGGTCGAATTAGGTGTCGTTTTCGAAGTATTTTTGGACGTAGAATCCATTTTTGGGGGTCCCAGAACGGTTCGGCTTCACTGTAGGGATCTCTAGGGTTTTCATGGGACTACAAACGGATTTATTGAAGGATCCCAGGAGGTCAAATATTTTCCGAGTAATTTTGGACGCATTTATGCATTCCTGCTTTATGCATTTATGCGTCCAAAATTACTCGGAATGGATTATAATCCATTTTTCGTGGTCCCACATCTGTCCGAACAAAGTACTTACAGATTTTTTGGGGTCCCTGAACAATTTGATTTCACTGTGGGGACTAATAGGGCTTTCATGGGGCTACAAATGGAAATTTTTGAAGGATCCCAGGAAGTCTAATAATATTAGGAAAATGTTATTTTCCAAGTAAGCCAAGGGGGCGTTCCCATGTGAGAAGGCCACCTTTGACGACTAAGGTAGCTGTAACAGCTGACTTTAGTATAACTGCAAGCCCAGGGAGAAACAATACTGGCCACGACATATCGTGTAAAGTCTTCCGCTCGGTTCTTATCCAAAGACTCTGCCTCTCCACAGTATCCTGACATAGCAAGTAAGCCTGGAGTAAGCGAGTTTCCTCTTCTGTGACAGCAGATCACTACACTTCGTGTTATGCCCAGGAAGAAAATGTTTCCATACTCCCTCCCTCCTCCTCCAAAAACACTGGCGGCGAAATGCCTTCCGGCAACCGCACAACACATAAATTAGTGAATCTGAAAGCCATCGCACGCTGCTTGTGGCGTACCACAGTAATCAGTCATGATGATGACTAAATTTCTCTCCTGAAATGTATTACCTTACACGCGTTCATTCCTTCTTTGTACAAATAGTACAAAAACAAAAGTTTCCCAATAAAAATTATTAAAAAAAAAAAAATCGTGGATTTGAAACTTGATGAATTTATCTGATGAGAGTTCTTGTCGGATTGGTTAGTGGCTCTCACCCAAGATTATGAACCTTTAACGGTCTTTGGATTCAAATTCAGCATCAGTTTCGGGCTAAAATAAAGTTGTTGTTTTTTTTAAATTTATTTTAAGGAGCACCCAAAAAGAGTTTTCATCCTGGAGCGTCCCTATAGAGTGCAAAAGAGTTGAATTTCATGGTAGTTGGTGCTCTACAAAACCACCAGATCGTTATGTGGGGTGGAGAACACGAAACGTCCAATTTTATAGCAAAAATAGCCTTTTATGGCGGTGAACAGTATTGCGTTTGGGAGAAACGGCCAATAAAACGGGCAGAGACGTTATTAAAAATTAGGAATTTACAGAAAAAGAAGAAGGAAAAAAAAGAAAGAAAGGGGTTAAATCTTTCGTAAGGATTTTTGGTGGTTCTGGAGGGGAAGAGGGAGGGGAATAATAAAAATGGCTCCTTGACGACATCTGGCAACTTCCCCTCCTCCCAAAAGGGGAAACCCCAGTCTTTTGCTTAAGACCCCCTCGACCACGTTTTCCTTCAAGGAGGGGGGGGGGGCGACTTCAACATGCAAATCGTAGGCCATTATTTCATAGTCATCAGCTGTTGAAGACGCCATATTGAGTTTAAGGGAGTTGAGAAAGGCCTTGAGGGAGGAGGAGGGACAACCCCTTCCGCCGTATTGCTGGAATATCGTATAATTCATAACCAGAACTCAGCATCCCCCTCCAACCCTCGCATCTTCCCGAAGAGCATTAGCTTATATTGAGATCTCCCTCGGAGTTTTCCCTCTCTGTTTCCCTCCGCATTTTCCTTTCAAACCCCCTCCCCACCGTTCGGCCCTCAACCAAAAACCTTTATCTCTGTTATAGCGAACACGCTAATGGCCTCGGGTTCCGAGGTTCGAATAGGGAGGGGAAAAAAAAAAGTCCACCTTCCCCGACATGAATAATGGAATCCCCCGTTACGGTCTGAATACATAAGGAAATTCGGATCGGGCAAGTCGTCCACGTTCACAAACCCACTTTCACACTCAGAAGAAACACAGACATTTTCTACGGTTTCGCGGGCCCGCAAGAAAAGTGACACGACTCAAAAACACCGTTCAGGAGAGCCAACAGGAAAATTTCCTTTTTTTTTTTTTTTTTTTTTTCAGATTCCTGTAATATTGTTCAGTATTACAGGCCAGTCATATAGTACACTGAAAACGCTGCAAATTTTACACAAGGGTTTATTATTCCTTGATAAAGGTTACTAGTGCAGAAATTTAATTCTGTGTCAATGAAAAAAATTTAAATTTTTTGTTTGTTTTTTACTTGAAAAATACTTTACCTCCTGGGATCCATAAAAAATCTCATTTGTAGCCCCATGAAAGCCCTACGCAACAACAGTGAAATCGGATCGTTGCGAGACCCCAAAAAATGGATTCTACGTCCAAAAGTACTACGAAAACGACACCTGACTCAATAAAAGCAGCAAAAGATGAGACGCATGAATCTCAGAAACTTTAATATTACACACAAGAACATCGTCTCGACCTTCTGAGTAGGAAACGCCGTTTCAATTGAACTGTAAACAACGAAGATACGGAAATAGACGCCAGATAGTTGCGCGCGTCAGAAATCCGAATCCGACTTAAAATTAGCGTTCCCATCAAAAATCAGACAGTTGGGGGCAAATGCGCCCGTTAGCGCGCATTTTGGGGGATCTCAGCCCCCCTACACAGGTAAACCAATACGGTTGAAAAAAAAAAAAAAAAAAAAAAAAAAACAACGGCGTAATTTTATCACTTGCCGTTTAGAAGGAGAAGGCTACTCGTCAGTTAGTCAGCCACGGACATGTTCTGAATAATAATTATTCCT
The DNA here is from genome assembly GCA_955831195.1 of Pilophorus perplexus. NCBI lineage: Eukaryota > Metazoa > Arthropoda > Insecta > Hemiptera > Miridae > Pilophorus > Pilophorus perplexus. The sequence goes on from OY037013.1 coordinate 20,526,215, forward strand.
AGTGATATAGAATTACCTAAGACGCTACAGGTCGCTATGTTGGTTTTTCGAAATGTTTTTGGCACGCTCTAGCGGCGGAACGTTTGGCCGTACAAGTACAACTTAGGATTTTTTTGATCACAGGATTTTTTGAGTCTCCCCATAAATCGATTCTACAGTCAGAATTTGCAGGTTTTGGCCCCCGTCCAGCCCAAGAGGCCCAAAATGAATCCAACACAATAAAAACAACACTCAATTTGTATTTTTGTTACAGGTAAGCCTGACTTCAAGGATCGTTTAGCCGAATCTCAAAAGCGGAATGGCTTCCTGCGAATGGCTCGTGCAAGAAATAAACTGGAGAGGAATAACGTACCTACTGTACTATAATATAAGTTTATTGTTACCAAATGCTTTCATCTTATCTAACCCCAAAAATAGCTAGATTTTGTTTTTGTCCGATAATTTTCGAGGATCTGACGCCCGCCATCATTGTAAATACGGTTTAAAATTCCTCAATTTTTTCAAGTAAAAAAAAAATTAATGTGAATTATGTAAGGCAAAGTTTGTAATCTCGACTTTATTGTAATATTATCTTACACTTTATCTCATCTATAAAAAAAAATTACAAATGACAGTCGAAGGAAACCAAAGAACATATGCAGTAAATGCTGAGTTTGAACTGAGTCTGGTTCGTCAAATCAACTACCTAAGTACGATTGAAGATTATGTATTGTTCCATAAATATATATTGAATATTGTTCAGTCTCTAGAAACTATGTTGTGCTGAAGGAAAAAAAATAATAAAAATTGCCTAAAACTAAAGTTAGTTTTTATTGATGTCCCTTTTTTGGGGATTGGGATTAGTGGTGTAAATTGCGAATACAGCTCCCAGGATCCCCCACTGCCCCTCCAAAGGTGATAAAGGTCGATAGTCCGAACGAGAATATTGAAATCGTTTTATTTTCACTGTCAACAGTATGAGATTCTATAAACCCAGAACAGTTCCCGCCTTCAATAAGTTAAAAAAAAGTATAAAACCCTACGAATAAGAAATTAAGTACAAAAAAAAAAGAGTCGTGTTAAAACAATAAAAGTCAACATCACAAAAGAACAACGCTGGTGTACAAATGTGATGCAAAGTGGACCACTAGGAACTAAAAACAGTCTTTCACAGTAGGAAGGAGCGCTGTCCACCGGGAAGGTTACGTTTTGCGCGTGAGTTTCTGCACTTCCTGCAGGGCCGCCAGGTAGTCGCTGTGGAGGGAAGTTTGAGCATTGTGCCTGCGAGCGGCTTCACTGAAACGTCAACAATTGTCTCATGAGCCCTAAGATACTACGGGGCCACTCCCTGGTGGCTAAAGCCAGCCAGCCCCCGACTGTATCCCACCTGGCCTCAGTCCCAACGCTCTCCCATACAATACAGTTTTTAGCATTGAACATGGTTTAACCGAGACAGAACTACCAAATTAACAGCGTTACTGCCGCTTGTGATGTGTGTTCTGGGGGACACCCCCAGACCGGATGCTGTCACCTTGAGTCTAACAGCTAAATATTGGAAGAACATGGAACACGCTTCATTTGCTTATAATAGGTAACTAAATCTGAACCAAACGCCAGCGTTTTTTCTTTTTACAACTAACCAGTCCATAGCAATGATTTCTGGGAATACAATAAAATTATACAATTATTGTACACTACAATTATATTATAATACTCATTTAATGAAGCTTGCTAATAGTAAATTACAAAGAGCTCCTTTGGCCTCACAATCTCCTGACGATACGAATACAGAACCACGTACCTACTACTTGTGAGTCGCATTTTCCTTCCTCGATACCGCCACGTTTTCCGGCAGTTAGCTCAAGGAAAAACCACCCCATGCTAAAAACAACCCTCAAATGTGTCACGAAAGTAGCGGAAAAACGGATGACGGCCATAATAATAATATTATGATTTCGTATAGTCTTCAAAAAGGGAAGTGACGCCTGGTTTAGTGCTGCAAAAAATCGTAATCGATTAATCGAATTTTTCCCCAAAACCTCAAAAAATAGATTTTTTCTCGATAAAATCGATTTAAATTGGACACAAAAAACCGCGACTCCTACAAAGAAGGATAAATGAAATGTGCCTTTTAAAATAATTTAATGGATGGTGTTTCCAGGCGAGCTGAAAATCATTATTTTTCAAAACCCTGACATATTGAAACGTTGTTTACATTTTTTTAATAGATTTTTGTTTTGTTTTAATCGATTAATAAGTCTTTTTGCCGAAAATAATCGAAAAGTTGAAAAAATCGATTTTTTGCAGCACACTAGCCTGGTTACGTAGCTAAAAAAAAAAAAAAAAAAAAAAAAAGCGTTTGGTACGGATTTAGTTACCTATTAAATGCATTTGAAGCGTGTCATGTTCCTCCAATTTTCAGCCGTTAGGCTCAACGTGACAGCATCCGAGAGACTGGGGGTGTCCTCCAGTCATAATAAAAAATATGCACCATTATGAACACACATGACAAGCGGCAATACGCCCAAAGGCGGAATTTTTTTTTTTTTCTTATAGAAATACAGGATGAAAGTGAAAGGATTCATTTGAAAGGTGAAATCTATTTTTTACTCCTTTTTTGCCCAACTTTCGGAGGTCAGCAGTTTCCCCTTCGCTACCCCCCCCCCCCCCCCCCCCCCTCTCCACCCTTCTGAGCACCCCTGTATTGTTGTTTGTGAATGTCATTATGTTTTTTTAATGACCTAATGGGGATAATCAACCCATCATTAGAAGAGGGGGATCACCTATTCGCAGCCTCTTCCCCCCCCCCCCCCCCCAGACTCCATAGAGCATGCAGCAACATCCTTTACAACTGGAATTGTTCCTATTTTGTGAACACATTTTGGCTCAAATGGATCACATTGAGACAACTTTCAGGCGTTTTCAGAATTTTCAAGTACAATGTACTTGTAATAGTATGTCATACTATGCTCCCCAAGCTGAATTTTTCCAAGACTAGTAGAAGTACCCTTGATGGTTCTCTTCCTCCTCGTTCTCCTCGTGTAGCAGCTCCAACGTAGAACGGAGAAAATGAGGAAAGTTTTGGGGTAGTCGTATTTCTACGATTCTGTGTTTTTAGGGTCGCTGAACACCAATCCGAGGGGGTGCCGTCCATAAGCGCTAATCCCGTCTAATGATGTTTTAATCTCGTACCAAAAGCGCCAGGTGAGTTCTCAATCTCATTAAGTTAGATTGTCAGAAGCGCCAGCTCATGTCCAGAAGTACATTTAGGAGTGATTGACAAAAGCGCTAGGATATGCCAGGAGGGATCAGAAAGTTCAAAGTCACTGGACAAGTTTAATGTCGCCGTGCAGGTCGTAGTCCAAACCCTCAGAGTTTGAAATGATACGATTTAGAAAAGTGCAATCGTTAGGTCTTGCTCCAGATTACACTGAGCATAATGAGGTTGGCAGGTGTTTAAAAATGTTTTTCGGCCTAGCGTACTTGCCACCTCATGAAGTCGAGGATGGTTTTTTGGACAACATTGCTTCCGTCCCAGGCCATGAAAGCGTTGGTGACTTCTTGGAATACCTGTGCAAGACGATCTTTGGCCCACGTAGCCGATATCCCTCTCATTTATGAGCAAGTCCTCCCGATTCGCAACCCAAGACAACAAAATTTGTTTAATGGTGCTGAGAGTTTACACCGACACCTCAAAAACCAGTTTCACGCACCCCACGCATCCGTACATTTAGTGGTGGACGGTGGAGTACCCACCTACTTTCTTTTTCGTCTCTTGTGAATTTCCTGCAATTTCTTCCTGACCAACAGTTGGCGCTTTTGACAAAAGGGCTTTTCCGCTGGTTATGAGAGAGGTGGCGCTCTTGACCATACCCAGTCTCGAGACGTTCTGGAGAGCTGGCGCTTTTGGGTGATTCTGGGGGGCCATTAGCGCTTTTGGGTGTCACCGATCCGAGGTTACCTGACAAACATTTACCCGGAGCCATGCCAAAAATGCTAAAAACCTCCAATGTTTGGTACGTTTTTTTGGTTTTTCGCAAGTAACTCGAAAACTAAGCGATTTAACGCAAAATTCACTATCTACCTATCCAAAGTAAACAATATTTCCTACATTTTGAAAAAATAAAATAATTTTATTTTTTATTGTTCCTTAACTTTATTATTTAGTTCCTTGTTGTTTTATTTAACAATTATTGTTCCTAGCCTCACTCGTTCTCCGACTAGAGCGCGCCAAAGATTAGGTTAAAATCTCAAAATTTTCCAGATTTTCCTAAAAACAAGATCCGCAGAAACTATGATTAACCCAAAACTTTCCTCTATTTGCCCTTTTTCTTACTCATTTCACGTTTGTACCTACCTTTGGGGACGATCTTTCGTTGGTGGGGAATTGGCGTAGTTGAGGAGAGCAGACGCGCGGGTTCCGGTCTCGTATTCTGCAACTGACAGTAATGCAAAAACCATGAAAAATAATTCTACACTGAGGTAATTTGATAGTGCAGACGAACGAAATTTTACCGGCAGCTCTGTTCAGGGCGTCTTCACTGGTGATTCCTAAAGTCCTGAGGAGTCCGATGTACGCCGTTTCACACGCCACCTTCCTCTTCCTGACGAAGAATTTCATCCTCAAAACTGCCACAACTGCCTGGGCAACACCCCTGGAACGCCCGAAATATTATATTACAAACCCAACAAACAACCGATAATTCAGCAATCACGGGGTTGAGCTCACTTGAAAGACAGTCGCCGACGCGGGGAACTGTAGCCACCAACGAGCGCCGACAGAGTGTTCCGGTGAGACCTTTCGAACCCGCTCAGGACCACCATCAGGTATTTTTTCTGGGCGACGAGGGATTTCCGGTAGCTTTCGGCTCGGAAGTAACGGCCCAAGTAGATGTCCAACTGTGAAAATTCAGAACAATATTATGCAATGTGGTTCAAATCCATTTTCGTGAGATTAGACAAGCGGTCACCCAGAGATGTAAAATACCCGAGTTTTTCGTTTTCTGGGTAAATATGTACCACTTCATCTCTGCTGTCCAAAGCATGAACCGTTTAATGTGCAAACAAGGTATTTTCAACATATACTAAATTCTCCCAGCCGCCTTCATATTCCTTGCTTAATAAGCATCATAACATCCCCCTCCGGGCAGAAGGGCGAATATCGCAAAACGGCGATTTTGAGTTAGGGCACCCATTTTTTTTTTCTCCTCCTCTTTCCGAATTTAAAAGAGCGGAACGATCCAATCACTCAGAAAGATCGATTACATAAAGATCGATTACAAGTTGACTCGTTCCGCTTACTCCAATTATTGACGTCACCAGAGAAAATCGCGATTTCCCAAAATTCAGCTTTTGCAATATTCGCCCTTCTGCATTTAGGGGGACGATAATATATTCACAAGGGTATGTCCATGATCTAAAAGGCCTCCATTAGGGAATTCTTAGAGATGGATTGACTGATGAAATCATGTTCTCTTAATTATTGTTACCCGTACCTTAGCCGACACTGAAGGAGCAAAATCCATTTTTTCAGAAGACAACCTCATATTAGCGCGTTCCTGCAAATAAAAGCATGCTCAAGTACGTCAATTAAAACGAATATATTATTTCAAGCGCAAAGAAAACAGGGTAGCTGTTGAAAATCAAACAGGTTCCAGTGCAAACGGATGACTTACTTGTCTCAACTGACTGATTTGCCCACAAAGGAAATGCCGTTCTCTTTCTAAATCGTTGACAGCAGTTTGAAGGTCTCGCTTCTTATTCGTAAGGCTATCCACGTTAGAATTCAACTCCTGTAAAAAACCGTTATGCTAAAAGTTCTTCACCGAACAGAGAAACTATACAATCGTTAATTTGTGACTATACTGACATTAAGTTGTTCGAGAACGGGGGTGTAAGCACTAGCGCGCCACTGCTCGTTGAGTTCTTGGAAAATCTTCACCTTTTCCCTCAAACGAGCGCATTCGTGCTGGAGTGATTGCTGCAAATGTCAACAAGATGCAATTTTCCGTTTGTGATTCTGAGAATAAAAGAATATCGACACTTACCACCTGGTGGTCGTCCGTCAGTTTGTCATTGCCGAGCATGTACTCCTTGACCTGATCCTGCAGTATTTCCCTTTTGGTGATCTCGTTGCGGAGGTCTGTCTTCAACTTGTGGCACTGGGGAAACCGTCAACGATAAGAACCGGCTGTATAATCCTTGTTACTGCTTCAGTGACGCTAACGTGAACTTACCTGGCCTTCCAGAGTTTTCAACTGTTCCTGAGTCGACGCCAAAGATCGCCGCTCCCGCGTCAGAACAGAAGTCAAATCATCGTTGAGCCTCTCTTGTTTTTCCAGTTCCATCTTAAGGGTTCTACAAGTGTCCTGGCAGTCAGCTAAGCGTCTCTGTTAGAAAATACAACACATCAAAACGTGACAAGAGTGTCAAATGTTTATTTTAAAACTTATCATACTCAACAAAACCTGTGGCTGTTCACACCAATAGTGCAACTCAACCAAGCAGGAAAAAGAAAAAAATACATAAATTTTGTCACACACAGGGGAGAAAAATAACAGAAATCATGCACCAGGCCATTGCAGCTACATCCCCTGGGATGGCCATCGATAGTCAATATACCGATGTTCGATAGTATCGCAGATGAAATATCGATACCACTATATATCGTACTTGAAGCATCGATACTCTGTGCCACCGATAGCATCAAATAAAAATATTGATAGTTTTAGGAAAATTTTGAGTTTACTAAAAAAATTGATACAATTATTAAAAAATAAAATGTTTAAAATAAAATTATTAAACAATTCTATCTTTAATAATTTTGTTTATTATATATTTAAATAAATAAACCATTCTTAACTCTAGCTTACTTCTCATGTCCACAATTCGTTATTATTAGATTTTAAAAAAAAAATTAAATTCTTTGAAGAAATTTTTAAATTTTTAAAAGTGAAAGTACAAAGAATAAAGCCCTAGTTGTGTTATTATTATAATTATTATAGTATTGTAATGGATGAAAATAAAACTAAATGTTCCATTTCATTTATTCAATCATTTCTCAGTCTTCTCCCCACAACAATAACCTTCGGAAGATTACCTTCCTCTCGAAAATATTTTAACTGATATTATCGGATAAAAAAAAAATCGGCCAAAACTATCGGTCACTAAGTATCGATACCAGATACTATCGGACTATGCATCATCAATAGAAAACGCTGCCAATTTTACACTAGGGTTTATTATTCTTTGATATGGGTTACTTGTGCACAAATTTTATTCTGTGTCAATAGAAAAAATTTTAGAAAAAAGAAATGTCTTTGATTTTTTTTAAACGCTTTTTTTGTTTTTTACTTGAACAATATTTGACCTCCTGGGATCATTCAAAAATACCATTAAATGGTATTTTTGAATGATCCCGATGGGGCTGCAAATTTTGCAGCCCCATGAAAGCCCTATAGATCGCAACAGTGAAATCAGATCGTTCCGGGGCCCCAAAAAATAGATTCTACGTCCAAAAATACTTCGAAAACGACACCTAACTCGATCCCATAGCCAAAAGCCTTCAAAAAACCCTCCCATAGCCCCATTTAAGCCCCATAGCGCCCCACGGGTTTGGGCGATCGGGCTGAAAACCTTGCGGGCACAACTAGATGGTAAACCGAGTATTTTGTCAAAATTTCAGATTTAAAAAAAATTCGTACTGCTCAAAACGGCCCGGACGGAGTACGGCGGACGGACATTTCGGATTTGGAATCTAAACCTCTTGAAACGGATAATGTGAAATTTTGAGGCCGATCGGAGTCGTCGACCTCCGTCGCGAAAACGTAGGTGTATTATTCCAAGAATAATAAACCAAAATGTCGATATATCGGAGAAAAACATCAATATTTCGATACTATCGACTATCGATTGCCATCCCTAACAACCGCCCATTCGTGTGCCTCAAATTCCACAGTGGTGAAAAGCTCCAATTGTGCTCACTAACCAGGAAGATTCTTTTCCCAATGTACGAACAACTTTGGGGCCAAATGACGCTTTCAAAAGTTCAAAAATTAAACATAATTTTTCACATTTAATATGAAAATTAGGTAGAAAATTATTTCCTCATATTATAATATAATATAGGCAATATATATTAGACCTATATATAGTGAGAAACGTTTTAAAGGATTATCATATAATATCATAATATGATAATCCTTTAAACCGTTTCGCACTCCAGGAGGGCCATCCCAACAAAATTCACCTTATAGACCACGAAAGTTGTGATGTGATATTCAGGAAGGTGGCGGCAAGGTTTCCTGCAACGGTTACAGGAATGAAAACCTCCTTGGAACTGCTCAATAAATTTGATGACTTGGGAGACCAGGGGGAGTGATGATGAAGGGGGTTTGCATTCAGATTCGTGTAGGACAATAAAAATTTGAATGAAAAATTCATTATCTTGGCTCAATGAATGAATCGGAAAAATCCCTCACGATTGAGACTTTGTTTGCCCCCATTTGCAACCTTCTGCGGTTACTCGTTACTCGCAGATCGCGAAAGGAAAAATTGGGAAGCCCTGATGATGGGATTACATGTTGAAACATCGGAAATAAGGTGAATTCTTCCGTAAACACCTCAACTCCAAATGTTCAAATATGTTATTTTACTTACAATAATGAACTGAGGAAGGTAATAATATTACTTTCCTGCATATTATGCAGGTTGAAGAAGATGACATAGAAGGACCGTTAGAAGCATAATACTGGGCAGCACCAGATTAATGATATGTAGTACAAACTGTGACCAGTAGAGAGCTTTTCAAATGTCATGTATGAGAGGGAAAGGCCTAGCCGTTACTCGAATTAATCAAGTCCTGCATTGATTAGTACTAAATTCCAAAATGTTTCTAAATTAAAATGCTCTTCTCTGGATAGATTTGACAATATATTGGAAAAGGAAACGATATTTTTGATACATAAACCTTGACTCGAACCGGTTAAAGATTACTCCGTAACAGATATCCGACATAATACATCGAATATAATATATATTATCATATTATCAGATTATGATAATATATATCATATTATGATTAGTGGAATCATGCTGTTCCTAACCCCTATCAGACGGAATACCGTCCCTGTGAATTAAAATAATGAATACCAGACGAGAAACGGTTAATAAAGGAATATTTCACCATTACGGGATTATGAATAAAATCGCCGAGTTCTGAGAAGACGCCCCAACAAGGCGGAAAGGACCATAAAACCATAAAGTGCGTTCATGCTCAAGAAAATCTACCTGGTAACTACTACAGCCTTCGTTTTCCGACTCGGTCTTATAACGCTCCATTACCATCACGTTGTTATACTTGGCGACGGCGCTTTCGTACTGCTGGTGTTTCTCCAACACCATCGCTTTCAGTTTCTCCTCGCTCTCCATCGCCAACTTCAACCGGGCCCTCATGTTCTGGAAACGTCAGGAATGGTCAATCATATTGATCAGACTTTGAGGACCTCCTTGAGGAAGCGTCACTCACTTCGATCATGTTGATGTTTTCCATCTGGATGGATTGGATTTTCATTTTCTCGGTGCTGAGTTCGGCTTCAGCATGATGTCTGCTGGTCTTCTCGTTGTGCACGTCGAGCTCCAATTGGAGTCGATCGCTCTTCAATTTTCTTACTTCAGAACTGCAAGTTTAAAAAACAAAAACAAAATATTAGACTATTTTGTATAATTAATCTACTAAATTCTGCGGAGAAACAGCGCTCACTCCAATATGTCCAGTTTCTTTTCTTGAAGAGAGTTGATCTTTTCCAACGTTTTGAGGTCCAATTCGACGTCCAGTTTTTCGGCTCTCAAAGCTCTAGTGGTGGACTCTTCAGACCGCAACTTCTCTTTCAGAACCTCCACCTCGCGCATTTTGTCGTAGACGGCCGTTTGAAGAGCAGTGTTGCCATTTGTAGTGCACTGGGTGGCCTGCAAGTGAACAGGCAACATGTACGTGTATTTTATAATTCGCATTCATGGAGACAGGAGGAGTTCACTACCACGCAGGCGTTTACCTCAAACAGAAAGGGAGTTCGGCTGGCCCGTGAGCCCAATCCGACCCAGCCTGTCCCTAGCCCGCCTAAAAAAAGTATGTTCAATTTTCAAACAGGGCGGAACCTCGCATAACAGAGAGGTAAAACCTTGGCTGAAAATATGTCCTTCTCTTGGCCTCTCCCTCTGACCTAGTTTGCAATTTTAATGTACTATATGACGGGGCTGGGCTGTTGAGTAGAAATAAGTGAGTTGGACGCAAGTGGCACCATTACCGCACAATCTCACACCACCCTGTAGTAATGGGCAGGGGTTGGAACTCGGTAGGGTATCATAAATTTATCGCTAATCGCTAAGTGACAAAGGACAGACTGAATCAGTGGCTGAGATCAACACAGGAAATATAAGAGATGAACTTACTGCCTCCTGAGATCGGTTAATATGATGAGGAATGACATCTAAACGCTCAATTCGCTCTTCTTGCTCTGAAAACACAAAATTGTATTGTAAGTCAATCCCAACCATTTTGGTGGTTTTGTAAAATGTACAGTACGCAATGTGGCACCTGGTAAGGCCTTTTGAAGTGCCGCTTCGCTCGGATTTGGCCCCACAGGGGTTTGACGAACATCGAACAAGAGTTTCCGGGAGTGCAAAACCACCCTCAGGTCCTTCTCGATCCGGTTCAACTTCGACCCGAACTTGCGGGTTTCGGCGTGGGACGCCGCCACTTTTTCGGCCGCCTGCTGCTCGATGGTTTGCAGAAATTCGATGTCCCGGGACAACTTGACGATTTCCGCTCGGAGCTGTTCCCCGCTGACGTGGTTGCTCGCTTTCAGTTCGGCGTTGACGGCTTCCAGACGGGAAATCTGCTCGCCGAGCTTGTCAAGTTCGGATTCCTTCAAGACGATCTCCACGCCTGAAACGGAAGAGAAAAAAATCATTAGAAAAACATCACCCCAGAAGGTAGGGAAGAAGAAGAAGAAGAAGAAGAAGAAGAAGAAGAAGAAGGAATGGGATCCTTGAGAAGAACGGAAAGATTTTTTTAAATTTTTTCCTGGAAAGATTATGTTTCAAAAGTTACGAAAATGGGTCAACATTGCAGAAAACGCGCCTCTATTATTTATAGGCCCTTAGGAAAAATATAATATTTGAATTCCAAGTTTTTCGACAACATTTAGCGAAAAGTGATTTTGAACTGAAAGCAGAGTCGTCGAATAGTTGGGCACGGAGCCGCCAGAGCGCTGAATAACAAATCTGAATGGAATCGGACTAAAAACACTCGGCCTGGGTTGATTTTCGAATAACCTTTAATTATTGTCGGGTTTTGCGTTGCAAAGTTGGCTAGCTTGCATCTCTTGGCCAATCAAAACATGACGAAGCAGCCCACATCATGTACCCCCTCCAGACCTCGGAATTCAAATATTGTATTTTAATAGAGACGAGGGTTTCTGCAATGTTGACCCCATTTTCGTAACTTTTGAAGCATTCAAGGGGAAAAAAAATCATTCAAGGAGCTCATTAAAAAAACAAAGTGGCTACCTGAAGGTTTCATTCTTCCCAACTCTTCTTGAAGGCAGTGCTTCTGAAACTCCAACTGCCCCACTTCGGAAATCAACTTCGAAACTTCCAAATACAACTTTTTCACGTCATCACAATCAATTTGCCCGAGTAAAGAAATATAAGGGCCGTCGCGTTTCTTCAGAGACCCCAACTCTGCACGCAATTTCTGTACGGAGGTTTTGAAGTTATCCAGTTCTAACCGAATTTTTTCGTTCGATGCCGTCAAATTGCTCTTTTCAGTCAACAATTCCTGCGTGGATTTTTTCAAATTTTCAATTTCTCCCCGCAGAGCTTCATTCGACGCGTTCAGAACGTTCTTTTCGCTCAGGGATTTCTCTTTCACGTTCTTCAAAAACTCGTAGTCCACCGAAAGGGATTTGAACTTGTTTTCCAAAGAGTTTTTCGCCGCGGTTTCTTTATTCAACGAGTTCCCCAACTCACTGACTTGCTCCTTGAGGGATTTAATTTCGCTTTGAAGCTCCACAACTTTGGACTGGTCCTGTTTGAATTGGCTCGTTTCGATAGACTGTTGTTCGTAAGCGATTCTCATGTTGTTCAAAGTGGCTTGGAGGGACTCGTTTTCAGACACCACCGACGACAGGTGTTCTTGCGCCTTTTCAAAGTTCTTTTGGAGCAGGTCGAACTTGGAAGTTTTGGACTTGAGGAGCAGAATTTCTTTGGATGCTTCAGTGAACTTTTTTTCCAGATCGACTTTCAAGTCGACCATTTCCAACAGCTCGTCCGCTTTTAATTTATGCAAAGCTGCCATTTCGGATAATTCAGCTTTGACGGCAATGTTTTCTGCATTCAAACGAGCAATGTCACTTTGTAGGGTTTTGTATTGAGATTGTAACTCGCAAAGATTGCTTTCCAACGATTGTTTTTCAGAAATTAACTTCTTTGTTTCACGCTCGAGACGATTAGCTGTCTCTACAACGCTAACATCGAGGTTTGCCTCAATACTGCGGTCGACGCCTTCTTGACTGGTTAGCTCCGCCAGCATTTGAGCCTCCTTCAATTTCTCCTGCGTGATGGCCACCAAATTCTGCAAAGTTTGTATGTCCGCGGAGAGTGTAATAGACTCGGTCGCTTTCTCCGTCAACCGCCTCTCCAAAGAGCAACACTTGTCGTCCCGCTCTTTAATCTCGTTCAACATGGAGGTCAACTGCTCCTCGTAGTACTTTTTGTCTTCGGTGATGGACGCAACGGTGAACTCGAGTTCCGTTTTGGTTCGGAGCAAGTCCCGCTCGATTTTCTGAAAGTCCGAAAGCTGCTGTTCAAGTTTTTTGATGCGTTCGTCTTTTTCGACGAGTTCCCGGTTGTCAACAGTGCTGATGTCCTACAATCACAAATCAACCAAAATTGAATCGATTAAGGGCAACTTTTTATATTCTTCACTTCAGGTTTTACAACCACTTACGCTGGACTCCCTCCGAGTGGACACATCAATAATAGCCTCCAGCTGTGGATGATGCAGCGCAGAAACGTCCAAATCTCTCTGAGTCGAAGACTTCAACGGAACAATCTAAACGAAATAAATAATCAGCAAAGACGGTTATTTCAAAATAAAAACCACCCCAAACATTGACACCTACTATTTGAGATGGCACTTCAAAATGGAAACTGTCGCTGTCCGGGGCTTCTCGGAGTTTTGATTCTTGCGAAGAAAACGAATCAGCGTCGAGTTCAGCGGCAAAGCTGACTTTGAGGTTTTTGGCTCCACGTGACGAACTCCTTTCCGCATCCTGAAACCGATCTGACGTTAGGAAGAAATCATCACGATGTACCGCTCACTGTACCAAAGTTCTTGATTGTAATTACACTTTGAATTCGAGCGATGGTCTCTTGGAGCAGTTTGATGTCTTCGTTTTTGTCAGCCAGCAACGCTTTCAGGTCGGCCGGATGAGTGCCGTAATTTTCCAAGTCCCGTTTGTACTTGTCTACGAGTCCCTAAAAGAGAAAGAATGATTTTACATGAAGAAAATACCTTAGTGGGAACTTAACCCGCGGACCCCAGACTAGAGGGTGTCAGGTCGAATATAAATACCGCTGCCAGCTGAAACCGGGCTTCGATCAGTAGAAACTTGTCTCTGGAGGCGAGAACCGGTTTTGATCCACCCAACCAAGTTTTTAATAAACATTTTTGTTTTTTGTTTTTTAACCAAATCACCAAATGTTATATTTTGACGTGGGGGGAAAGTGCCCGCTTAATGCTCCCAAATGAAAGCCGCCCAATGCTCCGGCGGTTACTGATAACTGTTAGCCACATAAATTTGTGATGTTCTGGAGATTTTTTCATTTATTTTTTATATATTTATTTAATTAATATTGTGGGCTTGACGATTGCTACACGCTTCAGGTCTCGTTATCACAGCACTCGTTTTGGAGTCGCAAATTGCTCGGTGATCTCCTTCACTTGTAGAATTCAGCCTGACATTTGATCAACCCATTCGTGGTTGCCTCTTGGAGAGAGTCGAATTCATACGGGATCATGGGGTGTTGCTGGACCTAAAGCAGTCGTTCGTTGCACATATTGATGCTTTGTATTTGATGACTAAGGACTTTATCGATAGGAAACTGCTATGATACCGAAGAAACTATCAGCAGGCCCCCCGAAGGGAGCTCCACCAGGCAGGGTCTTAACCTTCCGCCCGGCACCACCTCCCAGCGGACGACCCCCTCGAGTCCGACACCAGTCCAAGGGGGACTATCAAGGACCAGAGGTCGAAGACCAAAGATCCAAGACAGCGGGCTCCCCCTTGCCCGAGGTACTGGAGGAGAGGAGCCGCTCCAAGTGTAAAGGTAGCGTTAAGGGAGCGAACCCCTCACCATTAAGGCCCCTCCAGTGGGAGGCCCAAAGTGACTAGCCCCTCTACCGCTTTATATGCCCCTGACACCGAGGTATCAGCCTGAACATTACAGGGGTGGACATGAGGGACGGACGCCCGAGTTAGCCAGGCTGCCGTAGCAGCACCAACAGATGACTAAGGACTTTCTAGAGGGGACGACTGCTATGGAGCCCGACGGGGCTATCAGCAGGCTCCCCGGCCCCACGACCGGAGAGCGCCACCAGGTGTGGGTATGACCCATCACCTGGCGCGACCACGACCCGGGGAACGGGCGGCCAGATGACTAAGGACTACAGGATGCTAGGTTTTGTCTGGAGAGCCTCACAGGAAATGAAGTGTATTCGGATCGAGATACTGCTCTACCTTTTGCTAGCCCTGCCAATCCTCGAGTACTCCACCGTCGTATGGTCTCCATATTAGGTACTCAGGGGCCTTCCCCTGCTGGCTAAAGCAAGCCAACCAACATCCGTCCCCACACCTCTGGCCCCAGACCCCTTCTGCTCGCTTTCTAGTTTTTTGTTTGTTTTTTTTTTTTTTCTCAAAGAAATGCAGGATGTAACTGAGAGGATTCTTTTTGACCTACTTTTGAATTTCAGAGGCCAGATACCCCACATGGAACGATTTTTCTCGTCATACACTCGCCAAAACAAATATTAAATACCAAATTTTGGTATTTTACAAACTTTTCCGACCGCTAGAAGTACCCTAGAAAATAGTAGCGACACACTAATTCACAATCGAGCTCATAGCTAATATTGACTTCACTATCACTCACGGAATCTCGAGACAACTCAGTAGCAGGAGCATAGTGTAACAGTTCAATAAGAAGGTTGCTTTTGAACCAGAGCATTGGGCAACAGGCCGAGGATGACTTTCACTCACCCACTGAGGGGAAGGGCAAATAGGACGAGATACAAGGTCCCGGATTCTCAACATTCACAGCAGAGATTGGCCCAATTTACATCAGCCTGCAAGTTAATCGATGTCACTTACTTCGAGCTTATTTTTTTCAGCTAGCACAGTAGCGAATTCCAATCGTAGCGACTCCAACGCATTTTCGTCACAAAGTGCCAGAGACCGCAGCTTATCTTGCTGCCGAGCTATAACTTGCTCCGCGTTCCCTAGTTGACTCTCTTTTTCGTCCAACTGCGGAAAGAAAAATAATTTAAAGTAGAAAGGGGTGAAATTTCACTTCATCTGTCAAGCAGGAGGTCACTCACCTGACGCGAAACCTTTTCGACAGTTTGTTCAGCGTCGGACAGAGCCTCCTTCAACATTTGGTTTTCCAAAATGATATCCCGATTGGCAGCAGCGTTGGAAGCGTCGGCTTTGTGACGCAGAAGGTCTATTTTGTTGTTGGCCTCGGCGAGCTGGGATTTCAATTTTTCCACTTGCCCGTGCAATATGTCACGTTCAGCTTGCATTTCCTTGAAAAAACAAAAACACCTCAAGTCGTTGGGTATCATTCAAAATCCAAAGACAACTTGTGGACGTACCTCTGCGTAGTTGCTCAACTTCCCGACACGGATTTCCTGATCCGACAGCCTTTTCAGGATCACTTCGTCCGCTCGGGCGTGGCGGATGATTTTCTCGTTGAGTTTGTTCACGTCGTCTACAGGCAAACTGACGGGCGAGGGGCAATGCTCGGGCGTCTTGCTTCGGTTGAGCAATTCTATGTGTTCCCTGAAAACCCCAAGAGCCAATCAGAACCGAATTTCCAACTTGAGAGCCTGCAACTGTGGGAGGGCATTTTCCGTTCAATTTTTCTCGATGTGGACAGAGGGCCACATGTGGCTATAAAAAATGGTGGAAATAAAACCTGGCATAGGGACTTTAGACATCAACAGATGGATGCATCTGCTCTGATATTCGATGTGTTCAATAGGTCTTTTTGCGGCCGCGGTGCGCTGCGTGTGTCGTTTTAATTGTGGAATGTGAAGAGGATTTTCTCCTAGAGTTAAAATCCCTTCTAACACAACACATCAATCAGCACCAATAGAAGGAGTCAAAAACAGGGAGTCTGAGGGGAATCGCCCTCTCTCCACAGAATGAAAGGCAGCTGCCAGAGCGAGGTCTTCTTTCCAAAGCAGGTCTGCCACTTCGTCCAACTCCATCAACAGCGAAGGTACAAATAGTTGCACCTGGGGGAAATAGCACTCGATGAGCGTTTCGGATGTAAAATTTCAAGTGGAATCCGTATCTGCTGGAAACGTTTGGCGCAAGTTAACAAGTTAAGCAGTTTGCACCAAAAGTGGGAAGAGAGCGGAAGGAAAAAAATGGTAATTTATCGCTTACTGTGACAAGCCTGTGACCAACACACTAGTCCGTACACCATAGAGACAGTCTGAGGTAAACCGGGGAATGTGGACCATAGAATTTCCATAGTTCAACTTCCTATTCCCCTCACGACCGGAATCTTCCATGAATTCCTTCCAAATTCTCTTCTCATCCACTATAGAAATATTTCCCAAATTTTCAGATCGATACTTCAAAACAACTTAAGCAAAAAGTTGAAAACGAAAATTTGCGATTTATTCAACTTGCACCACTAAACTGGCCTTGAAAAAGGCAGGGGGCAAGTGGAAATAGAAAGAGTGGATTCAAATTATCTGAGGAAACTTTTGGTTTATTATTCTTGGAATGATACACCTATGTTTTCGCGACGCGGGTCAACGACTCCGATCGGCCTCAAAATTTGACATTATCCGTTTCAAGAGGTCTACATTCAAAATCCGAAATGACCGTCCGCCGTCCGCCGTACGCCGTACGCCGTCCAGACCGTTTTGGGCAGTAGGAATTTTTTTTTCAAATCTGAAATTTCGAGAAAATACTTGGTTTACCATCTAGTTGTGCCCGCAAGGTTTTCAGTCCGATCGCCCAAACCCGTGGGGCGCTATGGGGCTAAAATTGTGCTACGGGAAGGGTTTTTTGAAGGCTTTTGGCTATGGGATCGAGTTAGGTGTCGTTTTCGAAGTATTTTTGGACGAAGAATCCATTTTTTGGGGTCCCGGAACGATCCGATTTCACTGTTGCGATCGATAGGGCTTTCATGGGGCTAAAAATGTTATTTTTGAAGGATCCCAGGATGTTAAATATTTTTCGAGTAAAAAATACAGAATTTTTGAAAAACAATTTTTTGGAAAAAAAAATTGAAAAAAAAAAAAATTTTTTTTGAAATAAAAATCCAAAAAAAAATTTTTTTTAATTTTTTCATTGACAGAATTTAATTTCTGCACAAGTAATGTATATAAAAGAATAATAAACCCTTGTGTAAAATTTGCAGGGGTTTTTTTTTTTACACTGGGGAAGTGGATCACAGTGAATCACACCACGTGTTTCCACTTGCCCTGGGGCAGGATTAGAAATGGTGCAATTTTCAATTTCACTGTTAATGTTAGCCAAGAAACACTTGATCATTACATTGACTGTCTGAGAAAGAGTATTGCCAGTGAAAACCCGAGGGGGGGGGGGGGGGGGGGATGCTCATTGGTCGCCCCAGGGAAGTCTGCAACTGGTAGATCAACAAGTTGGATTTCGAGATGAAACAACAGTGGCGAACTTATAACAGCCTCAATACTTTCCCACACCAGCGGCTGCTTCAACTAAATTTTTATCATTGGGGGTTCACGGCAGGACGTTCTTCCCAGCGTCCTTACTCCATTTCTGTTGAAATAGTAACAGGCTATTCCACTTAACCATGACTTCCACTAACCCCAGTGTATCCTGCTACACATAACCCGGTGTTATGTGTCAAAGCTACTATTGTTTGATTTATTAATTTTTTGAGAAAAACATCAATTTTTAGGCGAATTCACAAAATGTGTCAAACGTTTAGAACGCAGCTTTTTAATAAGTGCTGGAAAATGAAGAAGTTAAATTGTAACTCATTGGAAAGAGAAAACCATTAGAAAATTTTGATTTGTCTTTCACTTTTCCGAATGAGACATAAAAATGCCTAAAGGTCCCAATCTCCAACTAACCTGATGGAAATTTCTTCTGAGGGTGAGCTGAGACTGTTCGTCGACGCCCCAATTTGATTTCCCTCCAATTCTCTAGTTTGCGAGTCCACCATTTTCCCCATTTCTTTGATCTGAAAGAAGAAAAAAAAATTAGAAAACGTCGCACAGATGATCGTCAATCTTTATGAAATGCACAAACCTGGGCTTGGAATTGGCGGATGACGGAAGAGTTAAATTTCATTTTGATGTTGTCTTCCAGCTCCTGGAGGTGTTCCAGTCCTCGGGAATCTTCCAAACTCTGATTGCGGAGCGTTTCAATCTTGACAGACAATACAAATTCACTTGAGCGGCTGCCAACGCGAGAAATTTTGCTGCAACAATCTTTGAACTATACCTCGTGAGCCATCAGCGACTGGGTGCCATTTTTCTCTTCAAGTTCCAGTTCGAGCGATCCGAGCTTCTTCTCCAACTCCGCCTCCTTCTCGCTCCTGGTCACTACTTGAGATTCCAAGTTTCTAATGATGTCTCTCAAAACCCACACCTAACATTCAAACATGGATGTGACGTCTAAGTGAGCCGCGGAACAGCAAAATGTGCATATTTAATAGGATCGCGAAACTTACCTGATCAATCGCTGCTTTTAGTTCTCCTTGCAGTAATTTTTCTCTGTCTTCACTTTCTCTCAGTCGGTCAGCCGTATCTTTCAATTCTTTAGACAGTTCCTCAACCTGAATGCACGAATACAGCGTCATCAAATGCGACATTGTCAACATAGCCACAAGACCATTAATTCATTCATAATCAACTCAGATTAAGTGAACGTTGAAATTAAATTCAAAGTTAAAATCCGAACCAGGCTGCAAATAGGTTACGTGACTTTCAATATTAGTAAATAAATTAATCCACAAGTAAATCACTCCTCGCCGGTAAATTGCAAAAAAATGTTCACACCAAACATGCAAGTCAACTTACTGTTTTCTTGATTGGAGGCGCATTCTTGGTTCCAGCCACCGACACCTAGCAAGTGCACCATGCGAAAATAATCACGTGAAAAAATACCAACCCCTACGATGTGGAAGATGTCAACTATTGTCATGAAAGAATCTGTGGATTCATTTGTTGCTTTCGAATTGAAATTGAAAAATACTTCAAATCATCACACAGTTGGAGAGTGTCCAAAGAACGGCAACAGTGGTAGCAAAAGTGCAGGAAAGTTTTATTCAATTTTCGATAGAAAGAAGAGGTTGGAGAGTGTGAATATAAGGAGACCATGGAGGAAGTTATCGTGTCATTTTCACAAGTGGGGGTTTTCGTCATGCCACGGCACTCAGTCAAGTGAAGGTGAAGATTCAAGAAAAGTGGGGGTGATTTAAGGAAAAGTCAAGCGTTGCGTAAAAGCGGCAAAAGCAGAATAGCGTGTAATCACATACAAATGGCGCAAAATGGGCGGAGTCAGATCGTCAAGATGGGGGGCTCCATTGGACAAGCAAAAGACCACACGGTATCCCGTCAAGGTTCCCAAATAGTGCTTACAACCCCTAATTTCTCGCAACATTTTTAGCGAACACAAGTCGGTCATTTAAAGCTGAATATCCTACATTTCTTTCCTTCTTCAAGTCCCCCAAGTCCTATTCCCCTCTCAGGACGCCAAAGGTGGAATTCATAGACGTTTCTCAGGTTACAGTTACAAGCATTGACACAAAAATGAAAATAGTTGCGCCTGTTAGCCCTCAATCAGGCAAGACAGAATTTCAAGCTCCCACCCAGTCGGTCTTGTGCATGTCCATTAGGTATGAGGGGAAGAGCACAGCAGAAGAAAAATTACCAAAAAAAAAGCGATACAAGTGCTTAACGTGATCTTATAAAGGGCTCACCTCCCGACTGTATCTCTCGCGAAAAGAGCTTTCCTTGTCTTTCTCCTTGATGAGAGACTGCAAGTGGGAAACTTCTTTGCTGAATTCATCCCTTTCCGTTTCCCTTTCGACGGCCTGTTCCTCCAAGAACTGTCGAGTTGAGCGGAGATGCTTATCAGCCACTTCCACCTTCAACAGGATCAACTGACGGTGTAGATTTGTAAAACAAACATAGAATATTTTGAGGCAAAAGACGTTACCTGCTGCTCGAGGTCGTCGCAACGACTTTGAAGTTCGTCAATAAACACGTCGCCTTCCCGAATAACGTCTTCAATGCATTTGGAGAGCGTGGAATCTTTGACTTGTTGTAAGTGTTTACGAGCTGAAATGAACATACATATTAAAGTTCGTGTTGGGCGGTGAGGCTGCAAAGAGTCGAGGAATGGAAAGTCAAAAAGTGGGGAATAAACCGTCTTTTTTTTTTTTCACAAAAATATGTATTTTTCTAGTAATATTTATCAAAAGTTGCTCGGAGCCATTTGAACTCCCGTCAATAGAGAAACCCGTGGTCAAATCACCAACCAGTAAGGGACCGAGTTGTGTATCTGACGACAACACTTCGACTTTCTCATAAATTATGTAAATCATAAGCGTGTCCATTCCTCATTTGGAAATTACCTTTGGTCAGCAAATATTCCGAAGAAGGTTGGGGGGACTTGGGCTGATCTTCGCAGTCACCGTACACAGACTCCAAATTGGTGCAAAGACCGAGTAAGCTGCTGTCCGGCAGATTCAAATGCTACAAAAACAATTAGCGAAGGCAAATTAAAATTGCTAGAAGCCAATTCCTAGTTTTTACTATATGTCCCTACATAATTGGCTGCATTACCAACTTGAAACTTCAATACGAAGGCATAGCGACTTACACTGAGCGAAGTCAATTTGATTTCACTAATTTCTTGTTGCAACGCTGAATTCTCTTTTCGCAGGATTTCTAATTCTGACTCCATATGGTTCGATGGCTCTTCCCGCAAGTTCATGTGGTTGCTGAAATTGTACAGAGCCATCGCCTCCATCTTCAATTTTTTTATGCACGTCATCATATCCGCCCTGAAACGGGTCGAAGCGTCGTGGGACCAATTTTCCGTCGACTCGTTCATCGTCTCATCGAGCTCCTGAATGATCGTCGACAAATTGGTACCAAAATGCACGCGCTTCTCCGGTTTGAGATCGACGTCGACACTGCACTCCGTCTCGTCGCAGAGTTGTTTCAGTTCTTTCCTGATCTGTTTCATCAGGTCGTTTTCCGAGTCCATCAAGTATTGGGACATGTCGGTGACGACAGACCGCAGGGCTTTCTTCAGTTTTTCCAAGTCATTCCTTAGAAAGAAAAAACAGAGATTTAGAAATCAAGATTCGAGGAGAGCTGTGAAAAAAAATAATTTCCTGAAGAATTACAGTGTTAATGACATTATTGAGGAGAATTAACACTAGCCAACCGTATTATAATCAACAGTGTTGCCAACGGAAGTGGCTCAGTCAGATCCAACATTAGGAAACTAATCTTAGGGCCGGTTTCACCAACCTCATGATAAAGTTCAAGTTAGCTATTTTGAGGTTAAAAATCGTACGAGGATCATCCCAAAAAGTTAAGTTTCCCTATTTTCTTAAAAAAAAAAAAAAAAAAAAAAAAAAAACGACAAGTCATAGGACTTTGTGGATGGAAGTTTTATGTTAGGATGTAGAGGTAGCCCTGTTCAGGTCGCTGTGTTGGTTTGTTGATAACCTATTCAGTTGGAAATATGGATGCCCCCTTGCGATTTCGCCTGATTGTGAAGTGCTAACTGTGATCAAATTCCAAGGACCAAAGCGGGGGTTACCGCTATTGAAATTCATCGTAAACTTTGTCCAGCACTTGGTGACTATGTGATGAGTGTCCAAATGGTCCAAAAGTGGCTTGAACGTTTTGAGGAAGGACATACTGCAGTGCATGATGAGCAGCGTAGTGGACGCCCATCGAGTTCGACTGAGAGAAGGCACACCATCAAATATTGTGAAGTGATGGAACAATTCAGAAAAACATTAAACCCCGTCTTTTTAAGAAAAAGGCCCTATTCAGCAAATCTGAATCTGATAGAGCATTTTCCCCCGCCCACCATATATACTCTCCCGACCTCACCCCGAGTGATTACCATCGTTTCCCGACATTAAAAACCTTTTTGGGTGGCCAGCGACATTCCAATGCACAAGTCGAGGGTGCCATCAACTAGTTGTAGCGCGGATTGGACAGAAAATGGTATGCTGTTGGTTCGCAAAACCCGCACAGAACCAGGAACGACTCAGGGACTACGTGAAAAAACAAAAAGAAAACTTACTTTAGGGATGAACCTTGAATTAACGTTGAAACGGTTATTTTAGTTGTTTCTGACTTAGCTTAAATCACCGCTGTGGCTTCAAATCGATTTCAAATTGCGTTAAAACTGAGCCTTATAGATGATTTTTGTCAGTTACCACTTGCCATATCCGTACGTTTTGAAAAAAGTTTAAAATTCAAAACGCCGATTTTGAAATTGATCATTTAGGTCCAATATAACATCGATTTTGTTATATTTGCCGATAACCATCCCTAACCCCCTATCTCCCATATCGTCTTTTATTGAGGAAAACTTCAATGCTACCAACACTATCAAATGTAACAAATCAAATAACAGCCACCATTATTAGAAGGCTCACAGCCAGTTTTTCTACAATACTCACTTATCCTTGAGAAGGCGTTCAACTTCATTAGGGCTGGAGCACCTTTTCATTTCATTCCCCTGAAAACAGATTGCGATCATTGAAGAATAGAAACAACTCATCAGATGTGTACGTAATTATCAACTTGGCTCACCATGTCAAATGACTTTTCTGAAAAGGGTCTCGTACAAGCGGCCAACATATCAGCGATTCGAGCTAGTTTGGTACTTTCTGAATCTAATTTGTTCTTCACGGTCATCAGCTGATTAACCATGAAAGATTCGTGTCTTTGCAGTTTACCCGCAACATCGAGAAGTATGTGTTCTTGAAGGGATTTGTAACATTCGGCCCCAATCTGCAAGAGAAATTCAATCGTAATGTGGGCCGGTCATTTTCGAAATGCATTTCCAGCGTAACCAACCTTCTGTATAGTTCTAGCGACGACTGAGGACTCCCTTTCTTCTATCTCCCAATCGACGACTCCTTGGGTGAACAACCGCTGTCTGTCGTAAGGCGATCTCAGGTCCTCGAGCCCGTGATTGTGAACAGCTTGAATGAGCTCGTGCTGCACTTCGGAGTGAGACTCTTCCAAAATGACTCGACTCAGGACTTTGGCGGCGCAGCTCATACAATCTGAACAACCCTTTTTCCCTCGTCTTTTCGTCCCTTCAGCAGCTTTGGTACCGTCAATTGACTTCTCGGGGAAAATCTCTTGTATATCAACAGGAACGTTCATCGAACTGGAAAATTCACAATGCGTCAACTTGTCAAACGAAATTTTCTTCATTAACGACGTTAGATTCATTAGCAACATTACAAAGCTGTCAGAAGTGCCAAACTGGGTTAAGCGATGAAAGTGCAAATACGGAGCTGAAGATCCCGCCAAAAAGAAGAAGACTCGTGAGAGAAGGGGAAAACCAAGTAGGAAGCTAATGTCTGTCACAGACTTGATCAACAATTGGCTACTATGACGGTGTCACCATGTTTGGAGGCATCGCCGTAATCGTAAGACCAAAAACATTTCAGAGCAAGATGAAAATACTCATGCTGAAGAATTCCACACAAAGAGAAGAATAATATTCTTAAACATTCTTATTATTAGACCACAAATTAGACAGTACTAGACTGTCTCATCACCCGCGCAACACGACCCAACTGACAACCCTGCACGCACAGCTGCCAATATTGTCAGGGAATCGCCTAAATGCGGGTGACACATTTTGTAAATTTCAACCCAAATTATCGTCGATTAATTGCGAACACTCCACCACAAGCTTGACAATGCCACAAACCCTGTTTCGCAAAGGAGGTCGGGAGGAGCGAATTTATCCCGATCGGAATATTCGTCAGGGCACGAACTGCTAGATGACATTTTCCTACTGTGCTGGCTGAAAACCTCCTCAGAAAAACTGAAATTCAAGAAATTGGAATGACCGCTTTCCTTCAAAAATTATAAAATAAAAGAAATCATAATACATTTAAAAAAACGATCTTAGGGCGTGAAGACTTACTTTTTTTCAAGGTCAACGACTGTCCGCTCAAAGTAAGTTCGAAGCTCTTCCATTTCTTTCTTGTGTTTTGCTTCTAATTCATCTTTCAACTTCAGCAAAGTTTCGGCTCGGCAACCAGTTTCGCTCAGGTGTTTCAGTTCCGAAAGGATGGAATCGAGTTTTTTCACTTCGAGATCGTGATCGGATTTTAGCAATTGAAGAGCAGCGCTGAGTAGAAAATCAATACATTTTGAGGCATTTTCAATGGTGAAAATGACTTTTAAAAACAGACATTGAGGGCCATCTTACCTGTATTGTTTCTCGGATTCTTGTTTTTCACGTTCAAGTTGTTTGACCTCCTCCTCAAGCTTGAGGAAACTGTCCAGGCGTCCGTGGTCTCTCTTGAACTCGTCCAGAGTCTTTTTTGTCGCATCGAACGCCGAATCGAGGGCTGATATTAAACTCGACAAAAACTCACTTTTGAAGCCTCGGATGGTCTCGATGAATCCTGAAAATGTACAAGTTGACGGAAAAACTGAACTTCGAAGCTAACAAACAATGTAATCTTCGTTTGAGTTACCTTTGGCTGATAAAACGAGCGTGTCTCCTTCTGACGAGAGAGTGTCACCTTTGAACGTCGAACATCGTTCTGTTGGTGAACCGGTGTTGAAGATTTTCTCAACTTGATTCTCGAAATTGACGATTTCTTTTTTCATTTCGACTCGAACCGTTTTCAACTCTTTTCGGAAAGCTGAACACCAACTGGCAGAATATTTCTGGAACCAAAACGACAGGAAATAGAAGAACAGCCTTAATTTCGCCGAGAAACTTGCGTATCTGTGAACTGACCTCGATGTGACCAAAATAAGACTTGAGAAGAATGTGGAAAATGAGTTGAGCCGTCGTCATGTGTCGCTCTTCGTCGTGGAACACATCAGGGTCAGATGACGCGCTCTTCTGGAACAATGGACAAACTTGTAGAGTTTCCAACTACATTTAATTGATGTGGTTCAACTGTATGGTTTCCAACAATAAACCAGTGAAACGTCAAAATGGGACCCATCACAAATAAATAAAAAAGCGGGGGAGACCCTTGACATGAAAATGTGTTTGATTGACACGCTTGTTTTGGTGTAATTTATTAAGTTTTCCGCTTCTTCGCTTTTTCGCTGATTTTTTCCAAGTCTCATCATACTCATAACATTTTTGGTCCCGAATTGATTCAAATCACACGAACAACGATAGCGATGAAGCGGTGGTATCTATAATGAACGCTCGTAGTTGTGTTGCTGACTATATTGTTTATTGTGTGTTGCTGACTATATTGTTTATTGTGTGTTAAGGAGGATGTCAAAAATCGTTACACAACATCGGGGTGAGGCCAGAGCAAAGACATTTTCACGTTAAAAAAAAAAAAAAAAAAAAAACGGGCTATAGAGCTAAAATAGGCAGAGAATACCACTAAAGCCTAAAAAAGTCAGAAAACAAACTGAAAGGCAGAGCTTGGTACAGTCCCAGGTCTTAAATACCTTATGAAAAGATTCACTGTGAATAATATTATGTACATATTATGTACTATCAATCAAAAATAAAAAAATAAACCATGTAAATAAGGTTTTGAGCTGTGTAGCCGAAGCGGTAAGCCGTCGCTGGAAAAAATACTTTTCCGACATTACTAACGAAATGAGATTTGAATTCCTTCTCTGTGTACAAAAACAAAACATTCGAACTACCTTTTCTGTTAATACCTTCTCCGTGTTTTATATACATTGCCCATATATATAAAACACGTAACATTGAGAAGGTATTCACAGAAACCAATGCCATGAGTTTTGTGTCTCAACCCCTGAAGTAGAATAAACCCATGTGTAACCCTTTGCATCAGCTTCTAAAGGCTTTAACGACGCGGGAATCTCTGACACTAGACATCTGGAACACCCCAATAAAATCCCAATTCACTCAAACGTTTACTTCATTGTCAGCTCCTTCAATTCCGCTTTCAATTTCCTCGTCAAACTGTTTGGCACCAAACTGGAACTGAGCAAGTTTCATTTCCGACTCGTGGAGTTGCTGCCACGACGTGACGGCGAGCGCATACTGAGACCGATGCTCGTCCTGAAATCACCCAACCAGTTAATGAACCAACTCTAATGCACCACGCTGGTCTCACGCAATGTTGATTTTACCTGAAGAAGCTTTTGAGCCAGAGATATTTGGTAGTTGTAATATTCCTGGAAGGCCTTCTTGATTTGCAAGGCATCTTCGGCATCCTGCACGACATTCATGGCGGCTTCAATCCCCTTTTTCGATTCATCCTGAAAGAAAAATAACACTTAGGTAATAATAAAATTAAAAAATCTAGCTTAACGTATTCAATCAACCTGTTGGATGTTACCATATTGACAAGAAGACAGTTGTACTCGGGCGGTGCTTCTTTCTTCTGCGTGAGTTCAAAAATGATCTGAGTGGATGTGAGTTTTTCTATCTTTTCAGACTGTTCTTCGATGAGGGCCCTCAGCCGTTTCACCTGCAACATCGACAAATTACAAGATTTTAATAAGTGTAGGCGTTCCTTGCAAAGTGGAATTCCTTGTTAAGGTTAATAATTAATTATAATCATTGTGCTTATTTTGGGCGGCTTTCATGTTTAACTTGCAGGGAGTGTTGAGGGAGAAAGCCGTTGGTTATGTTGTTAAAATGTTTATTGCATTTGATGAAGTATGCAATACATCTCGAGGCGCCTTTCGCTCTTCCCACAGGGTTTGAGCTCTTCAGGAGGTGATTTGGTACCTACCGACACATGATAAATTTTTTTTTGCTTTACTCGTCTTTTCGGACCTCCTCGTAAAGCAAAAAAAAATTTATCATGTGTCGGTAGGTACCAAATCACCTCCTGAAGAGCTCAAACCCTGTGGGAAGAGCGAAAGGCGCCTCGAGATGTATTGCATACTTCATCAAATGCAATAAACATTTTAACAACATAACCAACGGCTTTCTCCCTCAACACTCCCTGCAAATTAATTATAATAATAATAGATGGTGTGAACTTTGTAAAACTGAACGCTTACTGCTAGGGAAAGGTATCCACTGTCCTAGACTTACCAGGATGCGGAAATTTTCAAAGCGAGGAGGAAACCATTTCAAATTCGTTCATTTGACGATAAAAACGCAAATTGCTAGTATTTTGCTCCTATTAAAGAGGGGAACACTTGGCTAAAATGCTACCCTTCTCCACTTATTGCTACAACGTATCCCAATCAAAAGTGCCACCCTCTCTACAATGAATGAAAGTTTAACAAAAATTTGTACATTATATTTGAAATTGGACTTCTGAGTCAATAAACCTGGTCATTATGCTCGGATTGAAGTTCATGGGCTTTGGTGGCAAATTGGGCGGCATAATGACGCTTCATGTCCCGCAAAGCTTTGGCATACTGGTGTTCGACCTCTTCCCGAACTTGCTTGTGGTATTCCAAATCCAACGCGAATTGCGGCTGATCGTCTGAAGTGGACAGAAGGAAATCTTCCAAAACCTGGAACGAGCAAAATAAACGGTTGAAGTTTTGTAGTTTCGATCGGGCAACTTCGAAGGGTCGTCACTAACCTCGTTGTTGGCATTCTGAAGTTCGACGTATTTCAGACGGAGACGGTTACACTCTTTCTCGTACTCCAATTTCGATTGGGCGGCACTCAGCGCACTCTTGAGAGTAGCTGAAGTTTCTTCGAGCTCAGACTTTTCAAATTGTAGTATCTACACAATACAAGGGCGGTGAAATAATAAATTTAAGCGATAAAACTACATATTTCTTTCGGCTGACTTTTACACCTGTTCCCACGCCCCCAGATTTCTGATTTCAAACGGTAACCCCAAGTTGTTTTTACTAATTCCAAACCCAATTTTACGCCTGAAACGTCCCAAGTGATTAGCAAAATTCAGTGTACAAATAGATCATCTACCTTAACCATTTCCCTGAAATCAACGACTTCTTGCTTGAGGAGTTTCGTCTCCATTTCCAACTGCTGAGCTTTCAGCTTTTCCGTCTGGTACTTCTTTTCCATCTTGGCGAATTCCTGTTGGACAAATACGAAATTTTGAAGAGCTAAAACATTTAACGGCTTAGTCCGCATAGGGAAGTTGGGCTTACAATGAGTTGAATCTTCTTGTCGTCTTTCTCTCTCTGGAGTTCGTTGTGTAAATTTCCGGTCGACCGCAGGGCCTCCTCGATCCTGGCATGTTGCTCCTTCTGATCGGCGATTTCCTTCAAAAGTTGACCCTGGGTTGCCTCGAGATGATGAAGCCATCCCTCGTCACAGCCACCCGCTTTCTGAAATTCAAGTACATAATAAATAGAACCAATTTGAGTGAACGTGCGCGGGCGTAATTCAATTCACCAACCTGAAAATCGTGCAACATTTTTTGCAATTCCGATATCTTCACTAGCAGACTCTCTTTTTCGTGAGCGAGCAAGTTATTGTCTCTGATGAGCAGATCAACGCGGTGTCTCGCATCCATTTCTTCCGGCTGGTGGTCGGGCCGCCTAGAGGTGGAAATCAACTTGTCATACTCGAATTTCCTTTCGATGGCCTCCCTGCAGAGAGCCAGAATGTCCTTTTGCATCTGATCGGCCAAACAGTTTTTCTCCGTGAGCCCCCAACTTTGGTTTTTCAATTCGTTCAAGTGAGCCAATCGGGAATTGAGAGCGGTTATTTCTTTTTCGTACGATTTATTGGCTGTAGATATTTTTATGTTGTTTTGAAGTAAAATTTCCACTTCGTTTCGACAATAGTTCAATTCTCTGGTGTTTTCTTCGAGTTTCAAAGCGTAAATATTTTTCAACTCCTTTAGCTGATCGTTCCGCGCCTGAAGGGTGTGATTCGTGTAGTTAAGCGTTTCTAATTGACCTTTGAGAAGTACAACTTCGTGAACCTTTTTGTTGAGGTCGTTCACTAGAGCATCAGAAACCGAAGTGGCGTCGAATTTAGCGTCATCTACCAGCTTCTTTTCGTAGTCTCGCTTTTCTTCTTCGAGTTTCTTGTTGAGCCCCTGAAGATGTTTCAGCTCCTCCTCAAGCCCGGACGCCTTCAACTGGTTAATTTTCAATTCTTCAGCCAGTTGGCAACATTTGTTTTTAAGGGCGGCGTAGTCTGACAGCTTCATCTCCAATTCCTTTCGTTTGAACTCAAAACTCGCTATTTCGTCCCGAATCCCCATAGCGCTCAATTCGAGCTCCTTGACTTGCATTTTCAAATCGCTCACTTGGTTTTTCAATTCGCCGTTTTCAGCGTTTAGACCTTTGCACGCTTCCATCCACCGAATAAGAGCCAGTTGGTACTGCGACTCGCCAATGAGAGGCGCTTCGCCGGCGCCGTGTGCATGCGCGGGGAATGGAGTCGAAGTGGTGAAACTGTTGAACGCTTGTCTGGGTGGCGTCACGTCACTTGGGATTCCAAATTTACTAATAGGGCTCAACTGCCCTTCGTTCATTCGGGCACCAAACTCGCCTGACACCGGATCACATTGAGATTCTTTATCCACCACTTTCATCCTTTCATCGTGATTCTTCCTCAAATTCAACTCACCTTTCAACCTCTTAATGGCACAGTTTTTTTCGTTGATTTCGTTTTTGGACATCTCAAGATCTTTTCTCAATGTCATAATGGAATTTTCGTTGTTTCTCCCGAGAAGCTCATAATGCTGTTTGATTTTGTCCAGTTCAATCTTCAGCTTGGCGACGGACTCCTTGTATAAATCTAGTTCTTCACATTGCTTGCTCATGGTGTCATACTGCCTGATGAGCTCCTCGTTTTCTTGTTTCATTTCCAAATAATCATCACAATGTTTTGACGTTTCCACGGTGAACTTTTGTATTTTGTCTAACAACACACCCAAAATACCTTCAGGGTTTTCACTGCTGGAATCCAGGTTTTTAGGGACCGGTGCATCCGAAGAGGGATCGCCAAAACGAGCAACAACATCTTGCAGCTTCTTGAAAGCAAAGTTCACTTTTAGCAAATCAGTATTAAAGGCATTTTGGAGCTCTTCACACAGTAATTCCAAGTCCGCTTGGTGGGACTGCGTTACTTTCTCTAACTCCATATTTTTCCTTTCTGACTCAACTAAATCCGAAGATATCTTTTCAATTTTGTCCATCGCTTTGTGCAGGTTATCTTGAAGCTCTTCGCGCACGCCCACCCGCACTCTTTCCGAACTCTTTACGAGCGCGTTCAGTTCAGCATTTTTGGCCAAACAGTCTGCCAACCGGGTTTGAAGCGATTTGACGTACTCAGGCGACACGTTTGGCCCGGACCGAGACGGGCTTTGCTCGCAGGACTGCCTCAACTCGTTCATCTGATCTTCCCAGTGCTGCCGAATCAATTCAAACTCTTCGTCGTGCGACAACCCACGCTGGTACAATTCCTCAATGCGGGAAGACAACATTTCCACTTGTTTTTCTAGGAGGTGACTTTTGTCCATTTCCATATTCAAGGTGCAATCAAAAGTGCTGGATTCTCTCTCAAACGTCTCCCTGAAAACATCAAATATTACGAGTTAAAGACCGCCGCAAGATTTAAATTGATATAAACAGGAAAAGCTCACTTCAATTTGGCTATTTCCGCTTCAAACAGTTGCTTTTCTTCTTTCCAACGAGATTTCTTCCTTTCAAGTTCTTTCTTCAATTCTTCAAGCTGATAGCATTCAACATTAGTATCATTATGTTGAACATAAGTTTCTGAAAATTAGTAAAAAATGAAAATAAACTGTGGCTTGACTTGCCTCGTTGGATGCATCAGTCTTAATCGAAAACGATTCTTCCATCAATTGATTCAGTTCCTTTTGCTTGTTCTGCAACTCCTCTCGCAAGACTTCAATGGTGAGATTCTGTTCCGTGACAGTATTCTCCAACTAGAACGTCAAACAATAATTGTAATTATTACTAATATGGTTCTATATAAGACTTATTGCCATAGTAGCTCAATGTTGAGATTAGGGAGAAGGATGACACCTCTGTAGTAGACAACAGCAGAGGAGTCATCCTTCTCCATAATCTCCTTGTAGCTCAAGTTTATACGGCTCATATGTACGTACTCTCAGTCTGTAACCTTCGGGGATACTCATTATTGTCTCGTTGGAAACGGACAAATCTCCTGTGAGCGATTGAATTATTCCGTCTTTGCCTGAAATTGAAACAAGATTGTTACAATTCCATATAACGCCACAAGCATGTCATTCATTCCGACCATTCAGGGTAAGGTTCACCAGACACCAACAATTCAGCACTATCTGAAGGTAGAAGCCAGCAAGTAGCAGCCACAACCAATGAGAATTGAGATAGAGGGTACCTACGACTTCCAGAGGGCATAGGGGACAGGGTGGCCCCGTGGACTAGGGCGTCAGTGACACGTCTGTCTACAAATCAGTCGTGGCGCTGATCAGCCTGGTTCGAATCCGGGGACGAACACCAATGTTTGACCAAAAGCCAATCACGTGTTGTAATACCTGTCTTGTCGGCAAACAATTCACCTCTGAACGCAAGTTTATGTGAATCCTTTCCATGGAGCAAGAATTTCTAAAAGCTTTTTCAAGTACAGTGCGGGGTCGGCTCCTGCCCCAATTGTGAAAAACAGTTGGTTAACACACAAAAAAAACCCACCTAACTTTTTTACTTTACTTCCCGAGAGAACTAGTGTTTGACTCCCCCGTTGGTTTTGCACCTCACACTCGCTTTCTCCCACTGTCAGTAATAAGATTCTTTATTGTGTCATTTATGACATAAGAGCAACCAACCTGATATTTCCATCTCCAAAGCATGTATAAAGTGAAGTAGTTCTTCCTTGGACAAATCAGACAAGTCTCTTTCACCAAAACTTCTGTCCTTCTTCTGAAACATGATGAATTTATATTATACTTGCTGGGATACCAGTGCTTGGCACGAAATATAAAATTCCAGTTCAATAATGCATTCATCCGGAACGCAAGCACGTTCAACCCGTCCAGCCTTGTTGACCCGTTTCTTGTCGTGAAGTATCAAACTATCTCGAATCGAAGTTCCGTATAATGAGAGTGGGTAAAATTACCTGTCCATGTAGGTTCACTTTGATTGATCCTCAAGAAGCTGTACCCATACCAAATTTTCGCGCTCTGGGATGAGCAGGAGAGAAATTCGTTATTCCGCAAAACCCCCTATCAATAATGCAACCCATGCTTCACTTGGAACACCCATAGCAACCCGTCAACTCGTGATTTTCCTTAGTAACAACGCTTGTCTTCTTGTCGTGAAGAAGCAAAATATCTCAAATCGATGGCTCGAAGAAGAAACTCGTACCCACCTACTGACGATCTTCGAATTACCCACGTACCCTAGCTGGGACACCCGTGCTTCGCACGAAATATAAAATTCCCGACGGTCACCTATCACCCATGCTTCACCCATAGCATCCCATCCCGTAACTAAACTCGTAATTTTTCTTGGTACCAACGCTTGATGACCTGGCTCTCGCCGTGAAGTATCAAAATACCTCAAAACGAAGGCTCGCAAAAGAAACTTGTACCTTCCCACCTACCGACGATCTTCGAATAACTTCGGAACGGGTTATCGCACAGAAATCGTTTTGTACTCGTTGAAATCAGCGTGAAAAGCTCGTATTAACCGACGTAGTTCCGTTCAAAACAGATTCCAACAGTTTAACTGTGTTTCGGCGTTACAAAAATTCCCTAGTACATAATCCGTAGTAAGGACGCTTTTTTACCCACCCGTCCTCGTCGCAAAGAAAAGCCTCGTTCACGATGAAGGAAGAGAGTTCGCGAAATCTACTACTTACAAATATTATAGCCTATTATCAAAGTTGGAACTCCCTTGTCACTTTGCGACCACCTGCACGGAAATTGGTTCAGCCGTTTGGGCGTGATGTTGGAACATATAATAATATTATGTGTTCCAAGCATATGCCTCCAGTATAATATATTATACTGGAGGCAGCACAACACGTCCAAGGCCTAGGTGCAGGAAGTGGGGAGCCCTTCAGGAAACCACTTCTATGCCCTCTCTGGTATTAATCAAATCTCTAATGGGGAACTAGTCGTATGAAATTCAGCCGTTGGACGTCGAACAACTTTTCTGTTTCATAGCTGTTGATGGGTAAAACGAATGATTTAGATAATCGAATCGGAGTTCGGATGAAACGTACTTCTACTTTTCAAACAGAGCTCTTGTTCTCCATTGAATGTAGAACAACCAATGGACGGTCGGAATTGTCATCCGAATTAAATAGCTAAAAAGTGAGATCTCGCATGCGAGAGCTTCGCGAAGACACCTCCATGCTGAGCTCAATAATTAATATCAATAGGTAAAAATAAAAAACATACATATCCGTGATTAGATGTTTTTTTCCCAGTCAGGGAGAAACAATTATTGTAAGAAATTATGCTTGAAGTGAAAAACAGTATAGCGACGAGTACAGCTGAATTGGGATTGTTGCTGTATGACATACATTGTACTGGATGCTCACTGGGATCGCACTGTTTTTGCTCATCCGTTGTATGTAAGGGTTAGGGTGTAGCCTTGGATCAGCCCATCAATATCCCGCATTCTCGGAAGATATTGATTGCTTTTGCCGTTCATGTTGGCCTTCTCGCTACTACTCTTCGGCAAAGGTCTTGAGACACTCTTCGCGAAACCATCTTTCCCCTTAAAGTCAATGTGGAGGGATCCACAACCCCTGATAATACCTGAATCTGTTTCCATACGCTTCTCCAATCCCTGCTGGAGTTGGGGTCCTACCGACTGTAACGCTCCAGACCCAAATAAATTCCCGGACAGCTAAAATCGTAAAAGGGCGATATCACCTCAATCAACAAAAGACATCGAACCATCACAATATCATAAGGAACGCACACTGAACGCTTGGTCTGACTGACAGCCGAGCTCAGACTGTTCCAATCTCCAAGTACCAATCATCCGCCAGATGATGTCATCTTCACCTCGAAAGCGCTCACCAGCACCATACTCTACTCTACTTTAGTGACTCTCCAACGACTTAAACACCTCAAAGCTATCGATATTAGTAAACCAGCACCATACTCAACTCTACTTTAGTGACTCTCCAACGACATAAACACCTCATTAATATCGACATTAGTAAAAGACATCACTTCGTGCCGGATCAGTAGCGCGCATATTGTTAGACCACTAAAACTTAACCACACGAAAAATCACCTGGTTGATCTGGTGAATGCTCTAGAAATAAGGGAAGACCCCCAGACTTCCTGCAACCAACTCCAGCGGGTAAAAATAGCCTCCAGAAAATAGAACTCCAAGTTATAGGAGGAGTGAAGCGAAGGATAATAATAGAACGTACCAACCTTTGAGGAAGACTCATTGGAAGCATCTGCCATGTTCTCAAGACTGATCGCAATTAATAAAGATCAAACGTAATTTCACCAAGTAAAATTCAAAAAGGGGAAGCTCTCACGGAAGGAAGAAACCACACGGCATTGCGGATCAGACCGTTCATAAAAACGACAAAACTCACGGTTCGAACCCTCATAAGCCACCACAACACAGACAACAGAAGCAGTTCAAAATTGAGGTTTTGTCAAACTAAAAATGAGTTCCGAAAAAATCAAAAAACGCTTCGTCCAGCACAAAACAAAATTAAAAACGCGAATTAAACAACGGTCGACCGCGAAACGGAAATGTTGTTTACTGACGTTACTATGGTCACGAGTGCAGTCTGGGACATACAAAGAGTAACGCCACCGCGTCGTTCATTTTTCGACAACCAGAAGCGCTACTGTCAGCAGCTGCCTTCCACCTCCGGAATTTTAGATAAGGGTAGGTAGGTATAAAATAGATCATTAAATGAAATGGAAAATTGTTCCAATCATGATCTTTTTAGATACCAATAATTGTTATCTTGTTACAATAATTGTTAGTTAATTATTAACTAAATAAATATTATTGAATTTAGTTAGACAGTAACAGTTACTGTTGATCTCCTAATTGGGTGATTCTCCGAAAAATGAAGTTTTCATGTTATTCGCCTTCAGTAGGCTGAAAAATGGTGGTATTTTCACACACAAAATTTCTACATATTCAGAATGATGTCCTCTACTTCTGGAGATAGTTTTATTAGTCAACCATTACGGGATATATTTTTAATGTGACATAATAGCACGCAAATGTAAGGACCGTCACGCGTATTCGGGAGGTGGAGTCAACTTACTAACAAGATTTCGTTTGTATTTCACCATATTACCGCTGCAACTATTTTTTTTAATCAAAGCATATAAGCTTCAGCTTCGAAAAAATACTGAAAATCGATTGTATTCAGCGGTAGGAATTAACAGCAGGTTGCTATAGTTCAGTATTCAGAAATTGGCGCGACCGTCACATCATTTTTAGTGCTACTTTGAACTGCTGGTAGATCACTCTCAAGAGGCAACTCTGCCTGGTTTCCGTCTGGCGTCAGTCAGCAACAATGTGGCAATGAAACAGTATAGTGCTCCCGAGTTTTTCACGTTTCCCTGAAGCACAACGGCGATTTTAGCAAAATAAGTCACCGTTTTGTGTATACTTTCTGTTAAGACCGTCACACGTGTTACTATTTGTCACACGCTTTGAGCTGCTATTTCCAAGTTAATAAACTATTACTTGAAGGGTTCGTGAATCAAATGGACCTCAACTAATGGTGAAGGGTGTCTTGGGTTCTCTTGGCAGCCATATTGAAGTACTTTTGTAAAGACCATCACAGTAAAGACCATCACATTTAGAAACGTTTTCTCTGTGCCGGTCTTTACTTCTGTGTGACGGTCTTTATCAAAAATGTGTTTCTCAGCTCTCAACGAAATACAAATGCATGCATAGAACTTGTGAGGACTACCAAAACAAAGTCATACAGTTCAATACATAAGGTTACTTCGAGAGTGACTCAACATCCTATAAGAAATGGATAACTGACAAGCAAAACAGATCGAAAAATGGGAGAAGCTTCACTGTTTCTGTGACCAAAATGGTCGAAGTAGAGACGACAAAGGGTAGGTATGCTGAAATCGACAATGTCCGGCGAGATCGTTCCGTACATGTCTCATGTTTATCGCAAATGCCACCAGATGTCGTTCTCCCAGAACTTGAGAGGCACTCACCAGTGCACCAAAGCACTCATTTTGGAGCATCAAATTTTGATGCTCCAAAAGGTGCGCAATTGTCTCTACACACAGAGCTTTCTTCTACTCAACTGAAGAGCCGCGTTGATAACCTAATAGTAAGTTACATAGTATGTTCTGACTACCTGATTCATTCTCAAGTTTCTGCCTGTTTTTGTGAAGCTCAAAGCTTGTAGGCATAATTTTGCAACCTGTACTGCCTAATTCGAAGAAACAATGGTCTAAGTAGGTACCTACCAATACAAAAGACTGAATGAATCATGAACTTACCTAACTAAGCCATTTTAATCAAGTCATATCGTCAAGGAAAGCACCAAATATGTACTGATACTGTTAAACTATTTTGCTACTGTATTTGTGATTAAAAGAGGTGCAGATAAAAGGCTAGAGAGCTGATTATACTTGTGTTAGCTGCAATTAAGGAAAAAAGTAAAATTCTGTTTACTGTGATTTAACAACAGTGATTTAAAGTTTAGTTTTGAGATTTTGATTGTGATACCAATTTTGTAGGTAGGTACCTAATGCTTTGTGCTCAAAGTTTAATAAACATTCGTTAAGGTATTGATGATAACCATCAATATTTCACCTTCATCATTTATATTCTATGAAAAATAGCTAGCATTCTGAAACAGCCCGTAAAGACCGTCACAGGGATTTAAAGACCGTCACAAGATAAAAATTTGGTTATAAGCTGGTAGAATAAAAATAGCAATACATGAATATAGTTCCCACCAGGTTTGCGCATGAATACAGTAGTTTTGGATCTTGATTAAAACATAAATGAGTCTCTAGTCATGACTATACTTACTTGTAGAAGAAATACATGATTTATGTTGGAATTTTTTCCATAATTTTGTATAATATCACATCCTACAGCACAAAAACTGATGAAATCCCTGTATTGACTTTTTTTCCTTCTATGTAGAATGATAATGGAAGCGTGGAGATCAAACTTAGCAAGCTATTGTTCTTGGAAATTTTTTAACTGACTTTGATAGTACGCGTGACGGTCTTTACAAAATATACTACCTAGGCAGAGAAAACCCTCTGGTATAAATCGCAAAACCATCAAAGTATCTAATCATTCATCATACTGGTAAGTAAAGATGTTTTCCTAACCATAACAGTTATTACATCAAGGGAAACCAAAAAAAAAAATTTGGGTTGCTAAGAACCCGAAAACTTCATTTTGCGGAGAATCACCCAATTGTGAAATCTCAATGTATTGTGATTTCGTTACCCACTATTATTTGAGCGTTAATGTGAAATCACAATTATAATACTCTCCGATTATTATGATACTTGACTCACCCAAGGAGGAAAATCAACTTGAAATTTTTATCAGACCTCTTCCTCTTCAACCCAAATGCCTGAGTCTCAAGGCGTTTGGATCGGTTGAACAAGTCGAAGTAGATGACATCTACTTCGACTTGTTCAACCGATCCAAACGCCACCACATTGTGGTAATTGAACAAACATTCATAAGTTAAATACGAGTGTTTTTATTCGGCCGAGGCTGCAATTAACATTTATTTTAATAAACAACTTAGGTATCCAGTTTGGTTCCCCAACTTGCAGTTAAAAAGCCTGCAAAAATTTCAAGTTGATTTTCCTCTTGTGAGAGTAGGTAGGGAGCTGAAGGGAAATTCTGTGTAGAGAATCAAGTTCCCGATTTTTAGTAGCCAAACTTTGAAATATTGTAGCTCCCTTAGTTTTAATTTTTGAAAGTCGTAGTTCGTCCCATTTGGTTCAGAAAAGTCTAAGCTTTCAAAACGTTGCCCCCGATTTTTTTCCAGACATTTTTGGAGTCTGTATAAAGAGGAATACAAAAAAAAAAAAAAAAAAAAAAGTTGACAAATGTGATTTTTGCTCATTTGTCTGCGGTTTTTGATGGTTTAAAAAGGTTAGACTAAATGTAAGTAGGTATATATTTCGGAATTTACAGTAAATTTGCTATAAGATGATTGTCTTTTGAAGAAGTTTGAGTGAAGTCGGTGATTACTGGAAAATTCAGTGCAAAGGAAGGTAAAAAAAAAAACAAAACGATAATATGCAAAAACTAGACCTTACCTATTCGAACCAAAACCTAAAAAACCGGTGTCATTTTTGGATTCAGCACCTCAAAAACCCCTAGAAAAAGTGAAAAGAAGCCGGCAACTCGCAGGTCACTTTTTTTCTTTTTGTAGACCAGCGTAATTATAATAATCGTAGGCAGTAATTAATAATAAACATTTTAATATGTAGGTAATCAATTATAATTGAGAAAAACAATTTCGGAAACTACTTTCATCTACTTAGGTACTTACATGTGTTTTTAAAAACAAGGTTCCAATGACTAATAATAATTATTACATAGATGTAGGTAAGTAGATAGATCTACCGTATTAATAACAAAACACCTACGGTACGACGAAAATTTTGATCGGCCTCAAAATTTGTCAGTATACTTTTCAAGATGACATCTATACGTGTAGAGTCCATCCGCCATCTATACGAAAATTTCGTATTTAATGTCCATCCGCCGCAAAGGGGCTCCGGGCCGATGGTGGAAAAAGGTGGCGGAAATTATTAAATAATTCTTGAATTTTAAGGTGACAGACTAATAATTATTGGTAGAGATGGTTTAGCATAGAAATGGTAAAATATTAGTGTTTAGCTGTCAACATAAAATGTAATTTAAAACAATTTTGTCATTTATTTTTCCCACTATTTTTTATTAGTTCTATATTTCAATCACATCGCATCTTTTTTTTCCTTGAAAAATGTTGCTAGTGCATGAAGTGGCGAAAAGTGCTACAAAAATCACCAAATGTTCACAGAATGTGTTTCAGGATGTTCAGAAACAAAATCTAGTCACGATCCAGGCCAAAGCCCATAATATGTATATATATTTATTATTTGGGCTTTGGGCAAAAATATTTTTGCCGTTGCACATCAGTAAACAAAATTAAAAAATTTCCATTATTTAATAATGAAAATGCGCAGTGCGCACACTTGCGCACTACCTGACTTTGACGTCACATTCTGGGGTCATAACTGATCAGTGATAAGGAGTCTTTGGGTGCGTGTGTGTGTGATCAGTGATCACACACACGCACCCAAAAACTCCTTGTAGACAAGTGAATACCGCGACTTTTTTTCGATTTTTCAGCTGTTTTTATCCGTAAAATCGATGAAGGCCAATAATATTCATTATATTATAATGAAGAGAATAATAATATTATTCTCTTGAAAGAGAATATTATTCTCTTGAAAATATTATTTTCAATGTCTTCGGATACGTAGCCTGAATACAAATCAATCGTGGTTTAAGGCTTAATTCATAGGTGGAGCCCGCCACTGCGAAAAAACT
The DNA here is from genome assembly GCA_955831195.1 of Pilophorus perplexus. Lineage (NCBI taxonomy): Eukaryota > Metazoa > Arthropoda > Insecta > Hemiptera > Miridae > Pilophorus > Pilophorus perplexus. The sequence goes on from OY037013.1 coordinate 20,566,185, forward strand.
GAACTGGTGAAAATGTCGATCTCCAACTTTTCGTCCTCCATGCACTCCTTCAGACAGCTCGAAAAAAAAAAAAAAAAAAAGTATTGCTCGTTGTTCATCAGCTGAAGAATCAACATTAAACCTATCGGCTATGCGTTTTTAATTTGACGAATTTCCGCCACCTTTTAGCGTCCAAACCGTTTTGGGAAGTAGGATTTTTTTGAAAATCGGACGGACATTTGATTTTTGAAATATACGAGTCAAAAAACGGATAATGTCAAATTGATGATCCAATTTTTGGCCCACGTCGAGGAAACATACTATGTGCCTATTAGGTGCAGCCCCGTAGAGAGGGTGGTGGGGGCACTGGACCCGTTGCTCCCGGGCCCGGCCTTCGTAGGGGGGCCAGGATTTTCTTGAGAATTTTTTTTTTTGTAAAAAAAAGGGGGTAGGAGAGGCAAAATGGGAAAAGGGACAGATCAATATAGGAAAAATTTTCATACCTTTTTTTTTTTTAGGGGGCCCGATGAATTTTGCTCCCGGGCCCGGATTTTCTCTCCACGGCCCTGATTAGGTGTATTATTCCAAGAATATGGACCCCATTTAAACAAGGGTACCCAAATCAACAATAAAAACACTACTAAACAATGAGAACGATTTATTGATAAAAAACTGCACTCAAAATGTAAACGCTAAATGAACGTGCACTAAACGCGTTGTTGTTTCATCGTTTTGGATCGAAATATGTTCTGGTTTTTCTGTTCATAAATTTGTATAAGTATTTAATCCTTTTATTGATTTCTTCCCATTTCGTTGGGCGAGCGATGGGCAGTATACCGTGACCAAGCATTTTCCTTTTCCTTAGGAGAATCTGATACTCTTTTCCGTTAACCCCTCTCAACCACGAAGGGACGTTGTAGAGTATTTTCACTGGGTGGAGGCGGTCATTACCTGTAATCGAATTCAGTTAGGTGTGTAGGAACAGTGCCACCCATACCTCGTGAGATCTTAACGTTTGAACAGGAACTTACCAAGTATGTCGATGTAGTCGTTTTGTCCGAAAAGAGCTTTCTTCTCGGACCAAGCGTTGGCCGGTTTGTATATCGGCATGGCTTCGATTCTTTTGCCATCGTCAATGCGGGGTAATTTCCCTCGTTGGAGTATTTTTTCCTGGTAGCCAAAATCCCGGACGTAGTTTCTAGGGACGAACTCCTTCCCGTAAAATCGGCCCAGGTAGGTGCTCGTGGAAAACGCTCTGGATATAACTTTGTTCATGATGTGAAGGATTTGGGTGAGAGCCTACACCTGTAAAATGAAAACTTTTAATAGTACGCAGTAAGAAACGTTCCAATCTGAGAGAAGGTGTTAGGACTAAAGCAAACGCCTCAAGGGCACTCCGACCAGCCGGATTGTTGTGTAATGTTTTTTGTAGATGTCGAGCTGTTGAAGACTAGGTTCGGATATCCCAAAGAGCATAGCATCCCGGAAAAGACACAGAAACAAAAGCAGGACTAAAATCTAGTCTTTCATCTGATCAAATGAAGAACGCATACGCATGTACATCCACCTACCATAAAAAAATTCTCAGTCACAGGACGCAGAATCTCATTTATCACACAAAAATCTTCATTAACTACTCGATGTCTGATCACAACTTCACTACTGATGTATTGCAGCAATTTAACAAGGGGATTTCATTTCTAAGGTAAAACAAAACAGTTGCTGCAAAATCTCTGCACAGCAGTCGTTATCAGTGAGCGTGGTGGTTGTTTAAATTTATTCTCTGACTTATGAAGTCATGGCGTGATTCATGGAGGACACATGCCAACGCGGAGCATTAGAAGCGATTTTTCGGCCTTGTAGCCTGTTGTTCTACGTTTCATTAAATCAAATAAACGTTATTTATTAAATAAATAAAGTTAATTTAATAAATAAACTTTATTCAGCAAATTTTGCTGAATCATGCTGGATGAATATTACCTACTCATCCACAGACCAATATTTAATATTATTCAGTCTGTGAATTTCATGATCGTGTTGCAGTTATTTCCTTCTCTCGGGGACGAGGGTGGGGGTAACTGCCTGGTAATTATGCAATTAGCTGCGTTCGCAGGGAGTGCAATTCTGAAAATTCCGAACTATTCGGTGCTTGCGCAGTAGGGCCTTTTGCAAGGGCCGAGGGTGGGGGTACCTACATGGAATTAATCACTCAAGTTCTGATGCTCTGCGAACACAGAATCGTTCGGAATAGTTTCACAAATAGTGTGGGAACCACAGAGTAACAGAGAGGAACTAACCCCCACCTACCCTACACCACAGATGGTTTAAGGGCCAAGGTCCTCGGTCTAGGGATGTTTGATACTTCTAAAGTATCGATACAGTATCGTATCGATACATCCAGACAGTATCTAAAAGTATCGATACGATACTTTCAATAAAGTATCGGTATCGAAGTATCGATACTTTTCAAAAACGCCTGCAAATTTTTAGTCAAGGATTTATTATTCTTTGATATGGGTTACTTGTGCAAAAATTAATTCTGTCTCAATGAAAAATTTTTGAAAAAAAGGTTTTTCTTTTAATTTTTTTTTTTAACTCAGAAAATATTTGACCTCCTGAGATCCTTCAAAAATCCCTTTTGTAGTCCCATGAAAGCCCTTTACATCCCCACAGTGAAATTGGATCCTTCTGGGACCCCCAAAAATATACTATACGTCCAAAAATACTTCGAAAACGACACCCAACTCGAACCCATAGCCAAACGCCTTTTAAAAAAAACGTTTGGACGATTGGACTGAAAACCTTGCTCCAAGCCTCGGGGGGGGGGGGGGGGGGGGGTACAGGTAGAAAAAAGGGGGAACATTCCCTCGTTTGGTGTAGCTGTGGCCACACTAATTTCTACTGTGATCAGTGAGTTGGGTTGGTTGGTTGGTCCAACATTTTGGTAGTCCGCCCTTGATCGAGGACGGCTGATTCTTCTGATATGAGAGCTGGTGCAGCTCCAGGAGGTGGTGGTAGGTACCTACATCACTTTCTTCAATTGCTGGTCAAGTTAGAGGTACTGTCAACTACCTAGGGTGACTTGTCCAGTAAGTGACCACCTAACGAGTTTTCTTAGGGAACTGCCACTTTGATAAATCATCAATACTTCGCTGAAGCAGGTGTTATCATTTTCTCTGTCCTACAGCCATTCCATGCACCTCTAGTTCACAGTAAAAAACCGCTCTAACCTGTAGGTCTATTATTCCTTTTAAAAAGTGAGATTTAGGTGAAGAAACCCTAATTACCCCAGTGAGTGAACAGAACGACCCTAAATGTGAACAGCAAAAACCCAGTAAGTGGACAGAATAAAAAAGCGCTACAGCAAATATTTTAAAATCGTTTTTTATTAATAACAAATTTATTTTTTAGGTTTAGGTTTTATTTTTTAGGTTTAGGTATTTATTTTTAGGTTTTATTTTTATTTATTTAGGTTTTTATTTATTTATTTATTTTATTTTAATTTTATTTATTTATTTATTTTTATTTTTTATTTTTTATATTTATTTTATTATTATTATTTTTTATTATTATTATTTCATTATTTATTTATTTTTATTTATTTATTTTTATTTATTTATTTATTTTTATTTATTTTTTTTTTATATTTTTTTTATTTATTTATTTAGGTTTATTTAGGTTTTTAGGTTTTATTTTATTTATTTTTAGGTTTTATTTATTTATAGGTATTTACATTTAGGTTTAGGTATTTATTTTTTAGGTTTTAGCCTCATTGATTGAAATCGATCCATCCTTAACTTCAGCAACCGCTCGAAACAGCACTTCTTCAGTGTAGCGGAAACGTATCTGTTTTCTCCTTCCTTCTTCTCCATCATCTCTAACTGCCTTCCTTTTTGACATCTGGAACCAATGGAAAAATAGGTACCTAAATACCTATAGAGTGAATAGAAAATCCTAATTTTTTACCCATTATATTTTCTATGAAACGTGTTCACTTACTGGGTTCGGAAAATGTAGGTAGGTGAAACCCAGTGAGTGAACGGTGATTTGTTGACTTAACACCCCGTTCATTTTTTGGAAGGAACATTTTTTAGGTATTTTCTCTTGAAATAACAGAATCCTGGATAGTTTCTGCACATTCTAAGCTCTGGTTGATGGAAAAATAACGACCTGACCCAATTTACCAGTGAGTGAACACTGGTCACTAATTGGAAAACTCAGATTTAGAATCCAGTGAGTGAACACCTGCAGATTTAATGAAAATTTCGAAGTTTTTTACATGTTCTTCTTCTCCCTATCTAGAAAGACTACTCTAGTAAGCTAAAAAAACAAAAATGAAGTCAAATGTACAAAATACAACAAAGAGTATCCAATTCTCCACTGGCGAAACAGTAGCTTACCTTATTAAATTCCAGTAGTTGTGGGCAGACTGAGGAGATAGGAGGTTTCAAATGTTTGTACCTCACGCTTGGTTCACGTTAGCGTCTTGAAATTTTTTGCTGACCTCTATGATATCCTAATGGAACTAACAAGTACCGAGTTATCCCAATAGGGGCTACGAGAGGCTTTGTAATCACGAAAATGTGGGCTATCGTTCACTCACTGGGGTACGGTCACTTACTGGACAAGTCACCCTATATGTATGCCGTAAGTTTTGAATCTGATGAAATGTGAGGGAAAAAAAAAGTATCGGCGCCGATACCGGAAAAAAAGTATCGATACTACGATATGTATCGGGGACAAAAAGTATCGATATGTATCGATACTTCTTTTGAAAAGTATCGATACTTTTAAGTATCGATACTTTTTCAACATCCCTACCTCGGTCTATAATAAATAGACAATCAATAATTGAAGACGTGCTGTGTGGCAACGTGCTCTTCCACGGTGGAACATCCAGTGTAATTGACGGATCCCCCAGGTCTGGATGTATGGGTTCCTGAAAAAAAAACTGTTACCTATAACATTTTTTGTGTGAAACTTTTATTGCACCAAGTAAGCATACTTATCAGCAATTTACTATTGATGTATATGTACTAAATGACTTGCAAGAAGTTATGACACAATGTTATGTCATAACACTGCTTCTATGCGACTTGTTGTTTGTTGTATTACTGAATCACTCACTGAGCTAACTTTCACAGGGCACCCCACTCGCACAGGTCATGAGGTTTTGTTCTTGTAAGTCTTCTGAGCAGGCCTTCAACGTCGAGGAGCTGGACAACCTCGCTGTTGAAGTGTCCCCGAAGCCTCTGCTAATGGGCTAATGCTTGTTTTTTCATGACTTCTTCGACAGTAGGAATTTGAAGAACCTGATGTAACGGTACGCATCAACGCATGCTCGTAGCACGTTATTTTGAAATCGCTCAATGTTCAAGCGATTGCTCGGAGCGGTGCAGCCCCACCATAGGCCCAGACTCGTTTAAGGACCAATTAGCCAATAGGTACAATGTACAATAAAGATGTCATCTTCCGAAATTTGGTGGTTAGTTCCATCTTTTTTTTTGACATGTGCTTTCCACCGAACTTCGGTGGACCGAGCTTAGCATCGAGGGTCATGCCCAGGTACTTGGCTTCGTTTGCGTGCGGTATGACTTTGTTGTTGAGGTGAACGGGTATGTACCTACTCACACCTACGGTTTGTGAAGTCGACATGTACCGATTTGGCCTCATTCATTTTGATCCTCCACTTTAAAGTCCAGCTGTGCAGTCTCTTGATTGACCTTTGTAGTTTCGAAATTGATTCCAAGTTCCTATTCTGCAAACGTCGCTATGGTATTCTCCTCTCTTTCGGGAAGATCTCTGGTGAAAAGGACGTAGGTACAGGAGTGGGCCCAGTACGCTACCTTGCGGTACTCCAGCTTGAATCTTTTGAGCTTTCGAATACGCATCTTCTTGCTTGATCCGGAAAAATCGGTTTGAGAGGTAGGACTCTAGCAACTTGGAATACGAGGCAGGAAGTGTTTTTCTGAGTTTATAGTTGAGTCCTTCGTGCCACACTTTATCAAAGGCCTGTGTGACATCAAGAAAGACGGCAGAGCAAACTTTTATTTGTTCAAGAGATTGTTCAATAATGTGCGTTGTTCGGTGCACCTGATCACTTACAAGTGATCTCTACAAGTAGAGTGATGTCGACGAAAGCCAAACTGATGGGTTGGAACGAGGTTCCGTTCCTCTACTATTTTCAACACTCGTTTTTGAATGATTTTTTCAAACAGCTTTGAGAGAACTGGTAGCAGAGATATTGGTCGATATGAATTCAATTCCTCAGCAGGCTTTCCAGGCTTTAGGATCATTATGACCTCTGATAGCTGATGACCTGATAGCTGATAATCTGTGTGAGTTTAACGATCACCTTCCGAGGAAGTTTCTGAAGTACCTGGCCTGTAATTAGGTCATATCCAGGCGCCTTCTTCGGGTTAATATCATTTTTTATTGTCATCTGCACTCGTTTGACAGTGACTCTTTCGATCACAGTCTCCTGGTCACTGGACCGAACCTCCTTGAGCGGCTGTTCATCAGGGCTGCCAGGATTTGGGGTGAAGATGTTAGCCAAGTGAGAAGCAAACGCGTCAGTCGTCTCCTGGTTGGTCCTGATCCACCTATTGCTCATCGTGTCCAGGATGGGTGGTGCCTGAACTACGGGTCGCTTCAAGTAGTTTGTTGCCTTCCACAGGGAGTGGAAACATAACTGTTATAACATCCTATAAATAGGATAGGTACATAATAAGGAATATATAAATAAGGAAGTTACCGTATTATGGTAACTTCCTTATTTAGCTTTGGATGCAACACAGTCGTCAGTATCACAGCGGATCCCGCTTCATCTCTAATGGGGGGGGGGGGGGGGGATACCTGCTGCAAGATTTTCCAGAGTGGGACTAGAAGGAGTTGGTTGGCTTGCTGAAGATGAACTTCCTGGAAGGCTATCAATCTCTGATTTCTTTAATGCAGCAAAGGGGGTAAGTACAGGGGCCTGAAGAATGCATTCCAGCCTTTGCCAGGGCAGTGAAACAGCTTGCATGGAAGGCCTACTCTGGGGCTGGCGCAGAAGCTGTTGGCATAGCCTCGCTTGGCCAATTTCAAAAGGGGCGGCGAAGTGAGCCGATGCGAGAAATGGTACCAAATTTTTGGGACACCTGGCTGACGAGTTGAAGTGTCCCTGGCAGAAGTGACCGGTGACGTCCTTATCCCAGTAAACTGCAGAACCACAGACTGTCTGTGAAGTCGGTATCGCTTCAAATCGACTCCAATAGAGTAGGACAGCTACTCCTTTGCTGAGGTGGAACATTAGCAAGAAGTAATGTAACTCTATATGGACACAAAAATCGACACAGAAATATTTAGTTTGAACAATTAGGTTCTCAATAAAATGAAGTGGTTAGGGTGAAAAATGACTCCTCTGCTGAGTAATAAATTGTTTATTAAAATAAACAATTGTAGCGTGGGGACCGGTTTCGAGCAACTAAGCTCATCTACAGCCCTGACAAGAAAACCATTTGTCATTAGCACCAGAGAAAAACCATAAAATTATATTAACAAAGTAACAAAGTTATATTATACTGAAGGTATATGACAATGGTACAAATAGTGGAAATTATAACTGATGAAAACGTTCCAGAATGGTGGTAACTTGACAATAGTAGTTTTGGAATATGGACCCACTGTTAAAATTGGCTCCATGACTGATGGCCAGTGAACCATTTGAAAAAACCAGTTAGGCTATACTACAGGTACTGAAATGAGAATTGTTTATTATTCTAGAGGCAAAACAAATACTCGATATGTGAGTAGTGACAAGGAGAAAATTATAGGTAAGAAAGTCAGAGGTAATTTTAAAAATGGACCCATTTGACAAGGTTATTGGTTCTAATTGGTAATAGGAAAGATTGGGTTGGAATTATTTTTATTTAAAAACAATTGATAAGTAAAACTACAGAAAAAGATGACATACCTAGGTGACCTAGTTGACATGGTGAATTTTGAATTTATACAAAAGGTAAATTTGAATATGAAGGTTTAAATTAATTGAATTTATGAATCTATTTGAAGCTACTGTTGAATTTTTGAGAAGTTAAATTTTTATAAGAGTTAGTTTTTTCAGCAGTTTTCATACTGAGGTAAATTTGAACAAGTGTTATTAAGTTCAGGAGGTTGGGTGAAATAGAAAAATCCAGATTAGCTTACCAGAGTGACTTGAGGTAGGTTGAACGTACAATCAGTTCTGAACAATTGGTTAGGCGTCTGAGAGTTTAAATAGGTACCTACTACCTGGGTGGGGACGAGGGATTACCTCTGGCGGTACCATTTGAGTGTTTTGAAAGGAAAACCGACATTCCCAGGAAGTTCAAGTTTGTTTTGAGAGTGGAGAACCGTTATTAAGGGGTGGTTATTGGGGATATTTGAGAATGCTCAAGTATGAAATGAGCTTAGTTGCTCGAAACCGGTCCCCACGCTACAATTGTTTATTTTAATAAACAATTTAGTACTCAGCAGAGGAGTCATTTCTCACCCTAACCACCTCATTGGATTAGACCTCTGCACCGTCGGCAAACACCACACTGTTCTCAATAAAACATTTAGCACATTGAATCAACCTTTGCGCACAAATTACACGTAATGACAGGGCGTGGCAAACTGAATAGTAAAACACCTATCGCTTTCCTTCTTAAGTGATCGACTTCCCACATTAGAATAATTCAGGATTCTGTAATTTGTGGTTTCTACAACCGTCAGAATTTTCAAATATTTGATCGATCAATCATTTATCAAGTTTTCAGCGTACATATGAGTTCTTCGCAGTTTTCAACTCGGCCACATAAAGGGACACTGAGCGATGGCAGCCTTCGTCAAAAATTTACTAAGGGTAATTAAAAACTACGATACCTGTAGAAAAAAATTTGTATGCTTAATACTCAAAACTGATCGTTAGAAAGCATTTTATTACAGTCTCTGAGAAAACTCAGACTAACCTTGAACCCTAGCTAATTTTAGGTTGGAGCATGAGGGGATCATTAATGGGGCATTTTCACCCTTGTTTGATTGTAGTGGGATGAACCTTTGGGATTGACCAGAGTCACAGCAATCGTCACAGGGTCTTTCATTCACGAAGCTCCGAGTCCCAACGTGCGAAAGTTCTTCATTTTTCTCGGCTGGTACACAACTTAACATGTACTATGTCAAAACTAGCACATAGCCGAGGAAAAACATGTGGAAAGTGGACATTAAATGTCGCAAATTTTGCGAATTGAAATTTGCATCGAGCTCCATTGTCTCTTTCCGCAGGTATCACACTTTGATGTTCGTGCTGTTCATGATCTTCGCCTTCATTAACATATTTGTGGCAACAGACTTCTTCTCCGAGTGTCTCGAGTCTGTGCACTTCCTGGTCACTGGGTTGCACCTGTTCTTCAAGTATATGACGATGCGCTATCGGGAGAAAGATTTCCTAGACTTTTTCAGACACATTGGGAATGTTTGGAAGGGATATCAACTCAACAATGAGGATTTTCTCGCAAAAACTTTATTATCTGTCAACAACACCACAGCCATCATATTTATCGTCATCGGAAACGTGCTTGTCGTCAATATCATTACTGCAATATTTAAGAACTATTTGAACCCGGAGAAGGTTCATTTCCCTATTCAGGTTCGTATTTTTGTTGCGTATTTTTGGGGTTGTCCAATAATTAAGTTTAAATTCTTAAAAAATTGCTAAATGTGCGGTTTTAGGTATGGCTTCCGCCGTTCGTCAAAGAATATGTGGTGGCGGGGTTCGTCGTGCAAGGCATGGTGTTTGGACCCCCGTTGATAATCATCTGTATGACGACCTCCTTTCTGAACAGCATATCGATACATGTGGAAGCATTGGGAATCGCGTTGGCTGAGGACATCAGGCGCCAAAAAACTTGGGACAGCCAGAAAGCGAAGGAGTTCTATCGGAAACATCAAGATATTGTAGGGTTCGTTGTTTGACAGAAACATGCAGGAGACTGACAACATGTGATATTACATGGGGAAGAGAAGGGAGTGTTTGTCCAATTAAAAACAGAAATTTTCCATTTTCAAGCCCCGATCAGAATGTAGGAATCCAATTTCTCTCTTTTATTTTTTCCCCGTCCGGACTTTCTGGATATTTCAATGATTGCTGATACATTTAAACATACAGGTATCTGACTTAAACATACATGTATGTCTATACCCGCAGGTATAGACCTGATAGGTCTATCAGGTCCTATTAAAGCTCCTATGATATCTGGTTGGTCGTATCGTCACTTTAGTTCTTACACCACGTATTTGACATTTTCGCAACTTAACAGGAGAGGATAAAAACTGTTTCATCAATAATTATTATGCACTGTTTCATCAGATACTCGCTGTAGTATCAGTTACGCGCTGTTTTTATCAACGACGTACTGTTTTCATGTTCGCGTTTTTCTCCTTCGGCTATGTTAATACCTACCTATCAAATGGAATGAAAAACTCATTCTCATTCATTCATTCAATTACGTGGAGTTAGAACTTGAGTGACGATGTTCTGCTCAGACTGATCAAAATACCGATTGTTGCAGAATTGTTTTGAGAATTAACGAACTAATGGCGTGGAACTGGGGATTTGAGATGGTCTGCTCTTCAGTTCAACTCACCCTTCCGGCTTACAGAACCCTGAGAGTAAGAAAGAATAATTCTTAAATGAATGGGATAATCATAGATGGGTAATTCTCAAAATATGAATTGAATAATTTTAAATGGATAATTCTCAAAAAAAGTCCTAATATAGGAATGACAAGTCATCAAACTCAAATTCTCATTGCCGTTCATCTATCACTCTCATTACCCCCATTCTATCTTTGATCAGCGGTAATTATAAACTCTCAACTTGTGATCTAGTACCTGTCAACCTCCTAAAATCATGATTCTGCTTTTGTCCGTTTCTTATTACTACCACGTTATATCTTTTTAAATTTACATTTCCAACCACTCAGATGTCCCTAGTGCCCTTTTCTTGTTTCGTCGTTCAACTTTTCACTACCTATACCTACAGTAGTAACTACATCATTTCGTACTAAACACCTTTCCCATTGATTCCAACAGGCCCTGAAACGTAATGAAATTGAAGTTTTCAACCACGCCTTCATATTGTTCCTGAATTTCATGGTGATCTATCTCATATTTGTCAGCGGTGATCGTATCTTGAGTATGGTATGTGTTTTCTCAACACCCCACGAATGTGAGTCAGTTCGAAACGTATGTTATGCATGTACACGAAAGAAAAAAAAAAAAAAAAATCAATGGATACCATCTTTTGTGGGTCGTAAACGTGGGAGCATAATCAAGACTTGTTGTCTGTGCCCCAGAAAAATGCGTTCATGCTTGGCTAGACCTACCAATGGCCCTGTATACCTACACGTATCTTTGTAATTCAACGTTTATTGAAGGCTTCAATCAAAATTCGACATTTTTAGTAATTCTTGCAAATTATTCGTACTTGTTCGTGAACTTGGTCCGAGAATTAATAACAGAACAGCTTCTAGATCGTTTGATAGAATTTTAAATTTCTTATTAAAATTCGGTGTCATCATCATTCTTTTCAGAGACCTTCTCATTGAATCAACCAGGTTTCGCAACGTTGGTCATTGGTTTTTAATTTGCCTCTATATTTAATTGTTTATCCATTTAAGTGTAGATAGATCATTTTGATCATCTCTAACCATTCCATTAGGTATGATGATAAACAATTGTTTATCATCATCCACTCAAGTGGAATCGAATGATGAGTTTATAGTGAATTTATTCTTTTATAAAAATTGTATTTAATGTATTGTCTGAACTTGTAGGGCGAAAGAATTCGAGACGCCTTCTGGGAAACCGAGTGGTATAAGTCACCTCTTAAAGACAGGAAAAGCATACTTTTCATGATTTTCAGAAGTGGATGTCCTATCGAGTACAAGTATAAATTCATCCATTTCGATCTGCCCGGGTTCGCCAAGGTGAGACTCTAATCGTCCTTGTTGAAGACCTATTTGAATCAATAATTGATTGAAATAGGTCGTCATCAAATTATTTTGGTATTGCAATTCCTGAAGTGATGAAATTTTCAGGTGGTGAATACTGTGTTTTCTTACATGGCTCTTCTTCGTTTCCTTGATGGTGGAGAAAGTGAGGAAGCCCTTGGCGGACTATAAAAAAGATGAATCGACGTTGTCAGTAGCATGGCTTAATTGTAGTGATGTTGCAAACATGTAGAAACACGTTTTCCGACCCTGTCACAATAAATGTATCCATTCAAGTAACACTGAATTTAGACGAGCGTGGAAAATGGGCGACATTTAGTACATGAAAATGGATGTTATTTTTTTGTCATGAAAGTGAGTGCAACTTCTGAAATCATCTTCAAGCCAGATCAAAACAAAATTTAAAATCAACGGGGCACACCTCGCTTTCGTCCGATTTGCCACTCTGAATCCATTCAATTGCATGAGCTGCATATATTCGTCACTCAAGTTCTTACACCGCGCAATTGACATTTCCGCAACTTCGCAGGAGAACCAAAAAGCGGTTTTATCAATAAGTGATCAAGTAAATTACAACAGCAGATAATTGATCAATGAATCACAGCTCGTAATTGATAAAGCAGTGCAAAACTGATAAAACAGCGCGTAATAGTATGAGTGGGTCTCACAGATCTTTAATGACGCCTGCCTCTGCTTAATTTCCGCTCTTATGAACCGCATGAAATTTTCGACTTACTACTTAACAGCTTCCTGGACTAAAAAAATTATAATTATTACTATAGTGGTCTTGAGAACAAAACTACCGGCTGAAATTACCCTGAGACGAAGTGTGATAACCTTTCCATAACCATTCGACCGGTCCGACTTTTATATGAAAGAAAGTAAGAGAGAGAAGTCAAAACGTTGCACATTTACGTTTAGTGTACGATACGGTGTTACAAGGGTTTACTTCGCAAACACACCAAGCCATTGATGGAATAATTTCTTCTATTTGTGTGGATGTCCGTGTTCTGAGAAGATTACGATCACCGTTGATCCCTTTCTTTGCCGAATGTTGATTGCAAAATCAATTTCGAGCCGGAACTCCCCCCCCCCCCCCCCCCCCTTCGGCACCGGACCGGAGCAACCATTGAATGCGTTTTCAAGAACGTCTTCGTCCTCATAACGTTCGTGAAGTGAAGCCCATTTTCAATTTTTGCGTGTTGGCCCTTGAAAACAATTTGATCGGGTCAAAAGCCGAAAAGGGGATCGGGTTGAGCTGCCGTCCTCAGCGGTTTTCCCGGAAGGCGGCCGCCAGTCACCTGTGTCGTCCTTATCCCAGTAAACTGAAGAACCTCAGACGCTCCGTGAAGTTGGTTTCGCTTCGAATCGACTACGATCGAGTAGAGCAGCTACTCCTTTACTGAGGTGGAACATTAGCATGAAGACCTCTATATGGACACAAAAATCGGCAAGAGAATATTTACAGTTTCAACAATTATGTTCTCAATAAAACTTGTAGCACTTTGAATCAACCTTTGCGCACAAAATTTAATTACCCATTATGACTGGGCTTGCCGTGGCAAACTGAACAGTAAAATATAGGTATATCGCTTCCCTATTAATCACTTTAATTAAAGTGATCCACTTGAGAATAATTCACGTTTCTGTACTTAGTGGTTCTAATTCTAATTTTGGTTTATTATTCTTGGAATAATTCTCCTATGTTTTCGCGACGGGGGTCGACGACTCCGATCGGGCTCAAAATTTGACATTATCCGTTTCAAGAGGTCTACACTCTAAATCCGAAATGTCCGTCCGCCGTACGCCGTCCGCCGTCCAGGCCGTTTTGGGCAGTAGGAATTTTTTTAAAAATCTGAAATTTCGACAAAATACTTGGTTTACCATCTAGTTGTGCCCGCAAGGTTTTCAGTCCGATCGCCCAAACCCGTGGGGCGCTATGGGGCTAAAATGGGGCTACGGGAGGGTTTTTTTGAAGGCTTTTAGCTATGGGATCGAGTTAGGTGTCGTTTTCGAAGTATTTTTGGACGTAGAATCCATTTTTTGGGGTCCCGATCCGATTTCACTGGGGCGATGTTTAGGGCATTCGTGGGGCTAAAAGTGGGATTTTTGAAGGATCCCAGGATGTTAAATATTTTTCGAGTAAAAAATACAGAGTTTTTGAAAAAACACATTTTTGAACAAAAAATCCACAAAAAAAATTTTTTTTTTGAGAAAAATCCAAAAAAAAAATTTTTTTTTTAATTTTTTCATTGACAGAATTAAATTTCTGCACAAGTAACGTAGGTATATCAAAGAATAATAAACCCTTGTGTAAAATTTGCAGCGTTTTTTCTTGTGGTTTTAATTATTTTTTTCTGAAGTGGTAGGATTCTAATTTGTGGTTTATAGAACCGTTAGAAATTTCAAATATTTGATCGATCAATCATTTATCAAGTTTTCAGCGTACATATGAGTTCTTCGCAGTTTTCAACTGGGCCTAATACAGGGACACTAAGCGATGGCTGCCTTCGTTAAAAATTTACTGAGGGTAGGTAATTAAAAACTACAGTACCTCTAAAAAAAAGTGCTTCACGCTCACAACTGATTTAGCACTATTTTAGTGCACTCTCTGAGAAAACTCAGACTCACCTTGACCCCCGAGCTAATTTCAGGTTGGAGTATGAGGGGATAATTAATGGGGTTTTTTCACTATTGTGTTTGATTCTAGTGGGATGAACCTTTGGGACTGATCACAGTCACAGCAATCGTCTCAGGGTCTTTCATTCACGAAGCTCCGAGTCCCAACGTGCGAAAGTTCTTCATTCTTCTTGGCTGGTACACAACGGGTGTTATTAAAACTATCTCATAGCCGAGGACAAAAACATGTGGAAAGTTGACATTTGCGAATTGAAATTTGCATCGAGCTCCATTGTCTCTTTCCGCAGGTATCACACTTTGATGTTCGTGCTACTCCTGATCTTCGCCTTCATCAACATATTTGTGGCAACAGACTTCTTCTCCGAGTGTCTCGAGTCTATGCACTTCGTGGTCACTGGGCTGCACTTGTTCTTCAAGTTTATGACAATGCGCTATCGGGAGAAAGATTTCCTAGACTTTTTCAGACACGTTGGGAATGTTTGGAAGGGATATCAACTCAACAATGAGGATTTTCTCGCAAAAACTTTATCATCTATCAACAACACCACAGTCATCATATTTATTGTCATCGGAAACGCGCTTGTCGTCAATATCATTACTGCAATGTTTAAGAACTATTTGAACCCGGAGAAGGTTCATTTCCCTATTCAGGTTCGTATTTTTGTCGTGTTTTCTTGAGGTTATCAAATAATTTAACTTTAATTCATAAAAAGTTGCTCAACGTGCGGTTTTAGGTATGGCTTCCGTCGTTCATCAAAGAAAATGTGGTGGCGGGGTTCGTCGTGCAAAGCATGGGGTTTGCATCCCCGATGATGATCATCTGTACGACGACCTCCTTTCTGAACAGCATATCGATACATGTGGAAGCATTGGGAATCGCGTTGGCTGAGGACATCAGGCGCCAAAAAACTTGGGACAGCCAGAAAGCGAAGGAGTTCTATCGGAAACATCAAGATATTGTAGGGTTCGTTGTTTGACAGTACCGTCCAGGAGACTGACAACATTTGATATTACATGGGGAAGGGAAGGGAGTGTTTGTCCAATTAAAAACCGAACGTTTCCTTTTCAAGCCCCGATCAGAATGTAAGAATCCAGTTTCTCTCTTTTTAATTTTTCCCCGTCCGGACTTTCTGGATATATCAATTATTGCTGAAATATTTAAACAGCATTATCAGGCCATGATTACCTATAGCTGGTTGATCGTATTCTGCTCCATACTGCTTCACCCTTACGCAAAGACTGATCGGAATACCGGTTGTTGCAGAATTGTTTTGAGAATTAACGAGCTAATGGCGTGGAACTGGGGATTTGAGATGGTCTGCTCTTCAGTTCAACTCGCCCTTCCGGCTTACAGAACCCTGAGAGTAAGTCATAATAATTCCCAAATACGAATTTGATAATCTTAAATATGAATAAATCATTTATGAATTGGATAAACAGGGAAACAAAACCAGGGGCCTCGCACTGAGAGCTGAAGGGTTGTCTTCCACCTGAGGTGTGCTGAATCTGAAATCTGTTTTTAGGCGTCACGTCAGGTTTTTTGTTTAGATCTTAATTTGTTGAGGGTTGGGTGTTTTCGGGACACCCCCAGACCCCCTACTAATGGCTCAGGATGCTTGGTGAGTATTGAAAATTGCACCTTCAACCACTCCTGTCTCAACTAAGTCCGCAGAGCTGGGAGGGGAATTTTCTCCCACTCCCGACCACCAGCCTCCACCCAGAAGGTCCATGAAAAACTTGTCTAGCTCTAGTTGGTACAGTTATGTGAGAAGCAGAGTAGGTGAGGTGGGTGAGCGCTTGTGTGGGATGCTAACTGGTGGTAGAAGTTCATTGCCCATCCGTTCTCTTGGATCAGCAACTCTGCACCATCTGGCAGTTCCAATCTCATTGAGATAGTGACCTAACTGGTGGTGTTTTTTAAGGAATCCATTTCTGTGCGCCCCCTATCTTTGGTACCTCGACTATTTTGGTTTATTATTCTTGGAATAATACACCTATGTTTTCGCGACACGGGTCGACGACTCCGATCGGCCTCAAAATTTGACATTATCCGTTTCAAGAGGTCTACATTCAAAATCCAAAATGTCCGTCCGCCGTCCGCCGTACGCCGTCCGCCGTACGCCGTCCGCCGTACGCCGTACGCCGTCCGCCGTACGCCGTACGCCGTCCGCCGTCCGGGCCGTTTTGGGCAGTAGGAATTTTTTTTAAAATCTGAAATTTTGGCAAAATACTTGGTTTACCATCTAGTTGTGCCCGCAAGGTTTTCAGTCCGATCGCCCAAACCCGTGGGGCGCTATGGGGCTAAAATGGGGCTACAGGAGGGGTGTTTTGAAGGCTTTCAGCTATGGGATCGAGTTAGGTGTCGTTTTCGAAGTATTTTTGGACGTAGAATCCATTTTTTGGGGTCCCGGAACGATCCGATTTCACTGGGGCGTTCTATAGGGCTTTCATGGGGCTAAAAATGGGATTTTTGAAGGATCCCAAGAAGTTAAATATTTTTCGAGTAAAAATTAAAGAATTTTTGAAAAAACAAATTTTTGAAAAAAAAAAAATCCCCCCCAAAATTTTTTTTTGAAATATAAAAATCCAAAAAAAAATTTTTTAAAATTTTTTTTATTGACAGAATTTTTTACTGTCCAAGTCTGTCTGTTTTTTTCGATTCCGACGATACGACAAAACCGAACAGTTCAAATACGCCCACTCCAAAATAACCAATATCCTCGACGACGTTGTCAAGATGATGAATGTACCTACCTTAACAGTACCAAGTTCTGTATACCTCAAAAGACAACCTCTCAGATGTCCCTAGTGCCCTTTTCTTGTTTCCCCGTTCAACTTTTCACTTCGTAGATAATTTCGTACTTAACACCTTTCCCATCAAATTCAACAGGCCCTGAAAAGTAACGATATTGAAGTGTTCAACAACGCCTTCATATTGATCGTGAATTTCATGTTGATCTATCTCATATTTGTCAGCGGTGATCGTATCTTGAGTATGGTATGTATTTTCTCAACAGCCCACGAATGTTCATCATGTGAGTCAGTTCGAAACGTATGTTATGTATGTACACGAAAGAAAAAAATCAATGGATACCACCTTTTGTGGGTCGTAAACGTGGGAGCATATTCAAGACTTATTGTCTGTGCTCCAGAAAAATGCGTTCATGCTCGGCTAGGCCTACATCTACCTTTGTAATTTCACGTTTGTTGAAGGCTTCAATCAAGACTCGACATTTTTAGTAATTCTTGCAAATTATACGTACGTCGTCGTGAACATAGGAGAATTACCAACAGGACGATATCGCTTTCAGATCGTTTGGTACAATTTTAAATTTCCTATGAAAATTTGCTGTCATCCTCATTCTTTTCTACGATCTTCTCGTTTATTAACTGAATAATCAACCAGGCCCTCGCGACGTTGGTCATCATTTTTCATTTGCCTTTATATTAAATATTTTGTCCGTTTATGTATCGATGGATAATTCTGATGACCTAGATTGGAGCTCCGATCATTCTATTATGATGATGAGCGCATGGAATCGAATGATGATTTTATAGTGAATTTATTCGGATTTATTCTTGTATAAATTTGGATTTAATGTATTGTACGAACTTGTAGGGTGAAAGAATTAGAGACGCCTTCTGGGAAACCGAGTGGTATAAGTCACCTCTTAAAGACAGGAAAAGCATACTTTTCATGATTTTCAGAAGTGGATGTCCTATCGAGTACAAGTATAAATTCATCCATTTCGATCTGCCCGGGTTCGCCAAGGTGAGATTCTAATTGTCCTTGTTGAAGAGCTATTTGAATCAATGCAATTTGAATCAATTGAATCGGGTAAGTATTGCAATTTCTTATTGCAATTCCTGAAATGATCAAATTTTCAGGTGGTGAATACTGTGTTTTCTTACATGACTCTTCTTCGTTTCCTTGAAGACGGAGAAAGTGAGGAAGCCCCTGGCGGATTTAAAAAAGGATAAAACGACGTTTACAGTAACGTGGCTTAATTGTAGTGATGTTGCAGACATGTAGAAACACGTTGTCCGACGCTGTCACAATAAATGTATCCATTGAAATCACCCTGATGAGCGTGATGATGGGATGATTTTGACGAATTTTAAAAGTTGCGAGAAAACGAGTGACATTTAGTTCATAAAAATGGGCGTTTTTTTTTTTTTTTTTTTTTTCAATAAAGTGAGCGTTCATTGAATAATGTTGGGATGTCATCGTCAAACTAGATCGACACACAATTTTAAATCAACGGAGTTCACGTCCCTTCCGAACTGAGTTAAACGTCAGATACGTCACTCTGATGCATGGGCGGTAAGAATATTCAGAGGGAGGAAGACATCCTACATAACGTATGACATCAGTATGGGTGGGACCCGGATTATGCATAACTCACAGGTCTTTAAAGACGCCTGCCTCTGCATAATGTTCGCTTTCGTGAACCGCTTGAACATTTTTGAATTACTAACTTAGCCATCACAGCGCCGCTTCCTGGGGTACAAAAAACTGGAGGTCTTCAGAACAAAACTATCGGCCGAAATTCCACTGAGGCATAAAGTGACAACCATTACGACAGAGTTAACCCGTTTCGACTTTTATAAGGAAAAAGGCTAAAGACAAAGAAGTCTTTACGTTTAGTTTAAGAATCTTAAATTAAGATACGGTGATACAAGGGGAAATTATTTTGTTCAAACTGTCAGAGAAAGTACAATTAATGTTATTTTTGCGAATTCGCGAAATTGACGAGAGTTTCCTAGCTCATTAACATAAGTTGATTTATAATACAAATCAACTCTTACATTATAAATTGTACGAAAATTCATGGGAATAAAAATTTAATTTAAAAAAAAAAACTTGGTGATAGGTCAGATAAAGGCACCAAATTCTATATTTCTAAAAAGTCTAAAAATTCGTCGGATTCTAACGAGCTTTGGAAATTAACGGGTTCTAAAAACGTCAGGATTCTAAGTTCAAAAATACTTCGAAACGAAACCTCTTTCGACCTCTTGCCCTTCAAAAGCCCCATTTGCAGCCCTGTAGAATCTACAGTGTAGATCCTCAAATTGTAATGGTATGCGTGAGGGATCCCCATACATAGATTCTATGTCCCCTTTATGAGGCGCAAATTCCGAAAATGAATTACCCATGCGCTGAACAGACTATTTTCTTTCTGAAAATAGACTTCTTCTTCTGAACAGACAATAGGCTTTTTATGAAATCTGAAATTTTGACAATACTCTCAGTTTTCTTTCTAGCTATGTCTCCAAGATCTTCAGCTCTCTGGGGCCCTGTGGTGCCACAACGTTGCTGACTTGTGGGGATTTTGAGGGATTTAGAGGTGGACGGTCGAGTGGGGTGTCGTTTTCGACGTGTTTTCGTAGTAGGGGGCGTCAGACCCGTCCGACTAGGTTTGCAGACATTTCTATGTATTTTGCGACGTAGAATCCATTTTTGGGGGCCCCTCAGCTATTATATTAAATAATATTTATAATCATATTATGATATTAAACAATTGTCTTTTAAGTTCCCAATGTGCTTTCTCACTTTTTGGCGAAACGCTTAACGTAAGTTTACAGTCGCGAAATCCGTAATCCGTGGGCAAACACGTTTTTGGCTCTCCTGGAAAGTTGTCAAAATGAGATAGCACACGTGAGAACATAAGCGACGATTTTACAAGACTTGTGTGTATAATACAACATTTAGTGTTGTATTATACACACCTATAATTGCCGACGATAAAAATATATTGATAAAAATAATTAAAAAAGGCAATCATTGACAAATTAAAAAACAAAAAATAATTGTGGGCTCTCGAAAAATGGGTTATGCGTCCAAATTTACTCGGAGACCCTACCTCATTCGACTTCCTGACATCCTTTAATAGACCGATGAAAGCCCCATATAGCCTCTCGGTGAAATGGATTCTACGTCCAAAAATACTTGGAAAACGGCACCAAACTCGACCCCATGAAGGTTTTCAGCTATGCATAGTTGAAAACCTTCAAAAACCCCTCTAGTAGCCCATTTTTTTGCACAGAGAGCCTCACCTCGCGGATGGTAAACCGAGCCTCACCTGCGGATGGTAAACCGAGTATTTTGCCAAAATTTCAGATTAAAAAAAAAAAAAAAAAAAAATCTACTGCCCTAAACGGCTCAGACGGCGGTGTCAACTTAACTCGACCCCCAAACATCCAAATTTTCCACCCCCCTTGCGTGTACATTATGATAGATGTATTGCAAGAATAGTTGGAAAAAACGCTGCAAATTTTACACAAGGTTTTATTATTCTTTGATGTTACTTGTGCAAAAATTATTTCTGTGTCAAAAGGAAATAATTTGGAAAAAAAATGTTTTTTTAGATTTTTTTTCAAAAAAAATTTTTTTGAATTTTTTTTTTTTCAAAAAAATTGTTTTTTCAAACGTTCTTTATTCTTTACTTGAAAAATATTTAACCTCCTGGGATCCTACAAAAATCCCATTTTTAGCCCCATGAAACCCCCATAGATCGCAACAGTGATTTCGGATCGTTCCGGGACTCCAAAAAATGGATTCTACGTCCAAAAATACCTCGAAAACGACAGTAGTCCTCCTCGGAGTAGTCGACCCCCGTCGCGAAAACATAGGTGTATTATTCCAAGAATAATAAACCTAAAAGGTGACTTGGTTTCATAGGTTTTCAGCTACAATTTCAGCTTTTAGCAAACTTTGACATTATCCGTTTCAAGACACGTAGATTTATCAATATAGGTAAGTGCGTTTCAAGATGTCTACATTCCAAAAACGAAATGTCCGTCCGTCGCCCGGGCCGTTTTGGGCAGGATTTTTTTTTTTTTTTAATCTGAAATTTTGACAAAATACTCGGTTTATCATCTAGTTGTGCCCGCAAGGTTTTCAGCCAGATCGCCCAAACCCGTGGTGGGCTCTGTGGGGCTAAAAAGGTGCTACGGGTGGTTTTTTTAAAGGGTTTAGGCTATGGGGTCGAGTTAGGTGTTGTTTTCGAAGTATTTTTGGACCCATAATCCAATTTCCGAGATCCCACATCGGTCCGAACAATGTAAAGAATTTTTTCCTTAAAAAATATTTCATTATTGACACAGAATGAATGTTCGCACAAGTATAAGAGAATAATAGACCCTTGTGTACAATTTGCAGCGTTTTTCCAATGTTTAGCAGGCAGGCTTCAGGCAACAGCAACGGAGGGTGGGAGGTCCTGGAGTCCAACCCGCCGAGGCGCGATTTAAGATATTTTTTTTTTTTTTAACTCTTTTTCATTCACATAGATTTGAACAATATGTGTGAATGATAAATCCTTGGATAAAATTTGCAGCATTTTCAACAATTGGTCTTAAAGGGTTTGATTGCTTAATGGTCTGCAGTAGTCGTGAGGACCAATGTGTTGCTCTTATATACCATAGTATGATAATATCATATCACATAATACTAGGTGAACTTGTGAGGCTGTTGGAGCCCCCTCTCAGACTCGACAGGGCCCCCTTGGTCCGCCTTGGGCCCCCGTCGGCTCTTCAGTCTTCCACCGCCCGTTGGTACGTGTGAGTCGAGTGTGCAACGTTTTGTGACGTCACGTTGAATTTTTGCCGCGCGAGTTTTTTTTTCGTTCCCGATCCCCGAAGTGCTCCGTTCTCGGGTTCCCAACTCTGTGCCGACTTTCACATTTTGCGCGCTCCGAACAAAACCTGTTGGATTACTCTTTGCCAACCCCTCAACCTTCCACGGATGTGACATTTCATTTCGTAAGTATCCCGGCCCTAAAACCGGGTCTTCGTCGCAAAATTTAAACCGGCAAAATTCGCCTCAGCAGAGGTTCAAAATCCCGAGCTTAAAAAAAAAAAAAAAAAACCATTCCAATAATTTTTGATTAATTGACGATTTAATTAATGAAGATTGATTTTTGATTAATCTTATATTCTAGTAATAAAATAAATAAAATAATTGGAACGTTTTTTTTTTTTTTTTCAAGTTATTTGAATGATATTTTATGGCTTTGGTGTTTGAATTTTCTACTACGCCCGGTTGTGCGTACCCAAAATTTGTAATAGATTACCTACAAATAATTTTGAATCAGCCTTTGGACGTTTCTGTCAACTGCATCTCCTGCTTTTTTGAACGCTAATGTCCATCGAAATAACCTGCTACCACCAACTACAAGATAGCGAACATCGGCAGCATCCAGGTGGTTTATTTTGCGACTTCCCCACGTACGATGCTACAAGTTTGCTTGTTGGTTCAAGTTTACAAATAACCGCACTACGAACAAAAACGGAAAAATTTAAGGAGCACACTCATTACAGTCGGCGAAATTTCCATTTTTATTGCAAGAATAACATTTGACTGAGAGAAATTTGAAAAAATTGACAAAACTTCTCTTCAATGCAAAGATACTCATCGTCCAGGGAATGTTGAAAACAAGAATTTTCCATATGCGTTGTCATCTTGTCCTCATAATGTAGTCGTTTCCTTATAGTTAAGGGAAACGATTGAAAATAACAGAAGGTTGTTTACTGGCTCTAGTCGTGTTGATTGGCAAAAACATTCAGACCCCTGGAACAAAACACCCACTTCGCCTTATCGGCTCGTTCGCCACGTCAGGAGCTCAACAGCTCTATTTGCCTTATCGGAGCCTATTCGGAAAAAGTCGAATCCTCGTCGGCGGGAAACCGTTCGGGGTAATTGAGAAGTATTTAGTTGAAGGTAATTAGTTGGAGAAAGTCGGTCGGGGAAGATTCCTCGGCTGAACCCATAACACTGGATATACTGGGAAATCCCGGTGTGCTGTTTGGTCGTCATGACAACGTCCACCAGACAGATTTCAGAACTAAGACTGTTAGGTTCAGAACTAATTGTACGTTCAACCACCTCAAGTCACTCTGGGCTGTAGATGAGCTTAGTTGCTCGAAACCGGTCCCTACGCTACAATTGTTTATTCCAATAAACAATTTAGTACTCAGCAGAGGAGTCATTTCTCACCCTAACCACCTCACAACGTCCACCGTTTTGTGGAAATGTGTAGGGCCAAGATTTGAAAATAGTAGGTTTCGTAGGTTTCCTATGTCTCATTCACTCAGCTCAAACTAGTTCCAAGGGGTTGAAAACCAGTATGAAGTGTGAGCACTGTGAGCAGCTCGTGGCCCGTCTCAATAGCTATGTCTTCCTGCTTCGTCGTTTGTCGGAGAGGCTTTCCAAGCCTGCCCTTATAGCTGCATTCCTTGCATGCTTTCAGAGTAGAGCAACATACTCCATCATCAGTTGGGGGCATTCTCCTGAGTCTTCCTCAGTTTTTTCCTGCCAAAGAAAAGCCATTCGAGTTGTGGCTGGCCTAAAGTATCGCGATGACTGTAAGATGGTATTTATCGACCTAAAAATACTAACGATTCCCGCCGCCTTCATCCTCGAAAGCATCTGTTATGTCCACTGCAACGTCGAGAATTTCAAAACGCCAACACACCATTACTCTACTCGCAGAAAAGAAGATTTGTGTCTCCCTCTCCACAGACTCTCCAAATCTTGTACAGGCAGCAAATGGTGGGGTATCAAATTTTATAATGCCATCCCCATGGAAGTCCGCTCCTGCTCAAAGTCAGTCTTTAGACAAAAGTTGGCATCTTTTTCAAGTCCCTGGCTCCATACTCTATTGATGAATTTTTAGAAACTGCAAATTTTGTGAAATAAACTCTTGCCAATTGTTAAATTTTGTTATGTGTGTAGGTACGTTTTTTTTTTTTTTTTTTTTTTACACCTATTACTGTTATATTGTTGTTGACCATTGCTTATGCACTATGTGTTTTTTGGCAAATAAAAAAGTCTGATTCTGAAGTGGTAATGGGCAGGTTTGGGGTGAACTAGTTTGAAGGATGTCTGGCGTGCCACCAGGTGTGTGTGTGTGTTGGGTGTGTACCTAGTCTCGGTAACCTAGATGAATTGTTTTTCATAATTGGTTATTAGGTTTGTGGCGTAAATGGTGGAATGTGTTCAGCGCCCGTGGTTACGCCGCCAGTGTTTTTGGAGGATGCAGGAGGAATTACAGGTGGAGATTCATCAGAGGCATACCTATTGCAATGTGTTGCGATCTGCTGGCTCTGAGAATGCTCCAGCTGCAGAAATGGAGGCTCTGGGTTCCTTAGAATCACACGAAGTTTCGGGAGGTTCCAAGTCCGGCAGATCCTCGGAAGCAGCAGGAGAAAACTGACTTACCCTGAACGTTGGGTAAGGTTTTCTGCTGCCGCAGTTGTACTGAGGGGCGGCTCCCTGGCTTCCGATCTTGACTTGTCAAGTATGGGCTCCTAGTCTTGTGAGGGACCGCTTTTCCGGTTTCCAATCTCAAATGGTCGAGTATCATACTCCATAATGGACTCCTGGACAACAGGCCCTTGTGAAGTTGCTATTTCCTTCTCAGAAATCATGTCTGAAGTGTCAGCGGGGATTTCCAGATCATCAGAAATAGAGCGAAAGTAACTGCGACTTATCATGAGGAAAAATACACAGAGTGACGGGCTATGACAGCTGCCGGCAATATGTTGAGAGGCCTCCCGAGTCGGCTGGCGATGAGCCGATCTAAGGAGAACTGCACTTCGCCATGGCGAGCATCAGCGCGCTTGAGCTCAGTAGCGCGCTGAGCATCGGACCCTCGAACGTGCGTGAGTGATCTATTGGACTGAGTGGCTACCTGGAGTTATCCCCACGGATGTGACCGGTTTCGAGGGGTTAAAACCGAATCGAAACCAATTCAACCCTTCTATGGGAATGAATGGGAGGCCCACTCTGATTCCACTTAATTTTTGAATGATTATGGCATTCACAACCACAATAGATGAAGGCAAACTATAAACAGCGAATTTATAGAAATGGCTCATGTCTTTAGGAGGCTGGGAGTCAGTCATCATCGTTGGGACGATGATGTAAACTAACGGAGGACGTTGAGGTGGGTCATGAAGCGTTGATATTCAATCGTTGAAGTGGGTCCCTGATTTATGGGTGAAACGGATATGATACATCACATTAATAATGTATGTTCAAGCGAACTCTAAACTCCTGAGCACCTTTCTGAGTGACCAAAAGCATCAGTTTCCTGTTTTGCCTTGTTTTTGAGGGTATTGATGATGTCTTTCAGGTCTGGTGGTACCACCTCTTCATCGTCGTTCCTCTCCCGTCACGAAGCAGAGCGTTTTCGAGCACCAAACGGTACCCTGCCTCCCAATTCGTCGCTTGTCTGCGGAGCTCAGTGAAATGTCATGCCCATTCAGCATTGATGTCCTCCTTGTCACTGAGGGAATTACCTTGGGGATTTTTCAGGAACTCCATGCGGGGCATATAGGCTTCCCGCACAATGCGTACTCCCTGGAAAAAGCGTCTGGATTCTCAATATGAGCGTGAGATGTACGGGACCCACCTCAATATGAGCCTGGCTACAGTCGGGACCCAAATCAATGAGTTTGAGACGTACGGGACGTATCTAAATGCTTGATGCTCGGTAAATGATTTCTCCTATATAATACCTTTTGAATCTATTCTAGCTGCTATAATTGAATTTGTAATAAACATTACCATAAAATCACAATAGCCACACACTTTTCTGGTAAATTGGGGAGGAAAACTGAAAAATGTAGGTATACCTGTGAGTATACTCATCTTTCCATAGCCTCTGATTATGTTGTCTTCTTTGAAGATGGAACAAGAAAGTTACATAGCACCGGCCTCGAAATGGTCATCTTTGTCGACGTCAAATTCCTGTCATGCTTCAAAATGCTCTCACAAGTGCCAAATTGGGCCCTCTAGGGCACACAATACAACCAGAGGATAAACTCGGAAACAAGAAAATTCGTAACAAACTCAGGTTAGGTGAACTAACTGGAGAGGTTTATTAATTGTTTAATTTTGTCAAATTATAAAATTGATGATATTACGTAGTAACAGTAACGTTAAAATTAACCCAAATAATGTTGAAAACGCCAATGCAATTTTCAAGTTTTCCATTAGGTATAGTACCTTTTGTTTTTTTATTATTGGAATAATATACCTATGTATTCGTGTTGGAGGCCGAAAATTTGGATCGTCCTCAAAATTGATCAATATAAGTGCGTTTCAAGATGTTTACATTCCAAAAACGAAATGTCCGTCCGCCGTTCGAGCCGTTTTGTGCAGTAGAAAAAAAAAAAAAAAAAGAAGCGATTCTTAATTACTCGATTTACCATCTAGTTGTGCCTGCAAGGTTTTCAGTCAGATCGCCCAAACCCGCGGGGCCAAAAAGGTGCTACGGAAGGGGATTTTGATGGTTTCGGGTATGATATTGAGTGAGGAGTCAATTTCGAAGTATTTTTGGACGTAGAATCCATTTTTGGGGTCCCAGAACCATAATTTTACCGAGCGGATCGATGGGGCTTTCTTGAGGCTACCAAATTTGAAGGATGCCAGGAAGTTGAATGAGGTGCGAAATCATCGCTCGTACACAAAAAAATCGCCCCTACACAAAAAATTAAGCGGTGAACGGATTATTTTGACCTCGGATTCGGATTCAGCGCCGAAAAATACATAGGAATACCATAGTCAGACCCCCGAAGCAGAAACTTTTTTTTTTTGTGGGGCTGTGGGGTGGAACCGGATCCATCAACCCTTGTTTAAGGGTGCTTATCTCCTCGTTGGTCTCTCGGACTTCAGTAAAGGTCCACACACATCACAAAATATCCCCGATGCGTTTTTACACTATAAAATACTCACATTCATCAATTTACCCTTCCTGGAGGGATGATTTCGCCCCTACACAAAAAATTAAGGGGTGAACGGATTTTTTTTTACCTCGGATTCGGATTCAGCGTCGAAAAATACATTGGAATACCATAGTCAGACCCCCGGATCAGAAACTTTTTTTTTTTTGTGGGGCTGTGTAATAAACCCTTGTGAAGAATTTGCAGCGTTGTTTGAAGCAGTCAAACTAAATGAGTGGAAGAAGTGATCAATAGACACGTAACTGCTGCTTGATGAGATTAATAAAATCACGACATTCGACGAGACACTATCAATAGTTACATCATAAAAATGGGGATGGGGACTCGCTGGCTATAAAAGTTGGATTAATTGTCACGTCAACTGCTCCATTCATGAAGAGATAACGGGATGTAAGACCTTCAAGTGTCGGTTCTTTCAAGGTTTTTTTTTTTTTTGGAGCGAATGTTTCGGCGAATGAAAATTTTCTAGCCCTGCCCTGAAAACTGTTTCGTTATTCAAGGAATACACCAAACGCACACGTTAAAAATGAAAGCTACATGACCAACTTTCGTTCTTTGTAAATAAACCGTTCGGCTGAGTGAAAGGGCCAAAGATGACCGACATAGGGGGGTGGTGCGGTTCATTTTAGATTCATGGTGGTGTGTACTTATCGTGTCTACTTGAACTACAAAATACACCTACCAACTTGGGCCTCACGTCTTAGGAATATTAGGAAAACAACAGAGTAGGTACACACCCTACAGACGCCAATAAGACTAAGCTATAATATTGAATCATATACGATTCATTTAATGCCGACTGATGGTGTTCACATGTTGCTTCAGCATCCTACGAAGTCAATATTTTAAACCTTAGCACGTGTGCACGTCTTCAGGATCCAAACGGGATCTCACATCCCGACTAATCTTATCTGCATATCCCGCGTCAAAAAGAAAAAAAAGTTGTTTGCGAGGCTGAACGGGGTACAGGTTTTTTGACGTTACGTGAAATATTGGGCCAGGTTTTCGAGATCAACTAAAGCGCCTTTTACGGAGAGTAACTCTGTCCAGTTGCCTCATCAGATGTCTACGCTTAATAAAAGCTGGTCCTTTTTCAATTCAGAAGATGCACGACTTGGATGTTATTAGGAAATGAAGAGGCAGTTGAGCGTCTAATTGATTCATTGGGTAAGGTGTCTGTTACAGTGACCCGTACGGTAATATCAATACAATCAATGGGAAGTCCGAAGAGGCAGTGATTGCGACTCTTGGGTACTTTCCTGGTTTGGTTTCCTCCGTGAGAAACCGGACCGAATAAAGGACTCGTGCGATTTCCTGAAATATGTAATCGTGGCAAAAACGGCTACCCACTGTAATTTTGCCGGTATTGGGACAGATGCTGGGTAGGTGGATAGTTCAAGTACAGAAGGAAAAGTAGAAAATTTGGTCCGGAAATTCCTGTTTGGTTACCTTCAATTGCGGTTGCAGTTATTGTTGGCCTTACCGCATACATAAGGAGGTAGAAGACTCCGTGAAAATTGCCGGTTCCCGTTTATTTCACGTTCTAGAAGTAAACCATTTATTTTTAAATTGTTTCGACCTTTACGGCACAATTCGATTATGCAAGAACCTGTTATCACTAATTTTGGTGAAAAAAGGGAGTTTAGCGTTGGGATATTGCAACAGGCTGACGTCAGCTCGTAGCTCACATGCTCCAGGCTATCGCCCTAGTTTGCTTAACCTGAGGCTATTGGATCTGCGGAATATTTGGAGCGAGCCTGCAAACACCTTCGTATAGGTTAACAAGGTTACCTTCGCCTTCGCCTGCTAATTGACTGGGGTCTTGAAAGAGTCTCAGTTTCCATATATTCAGCATCAAATGGCAGAAAAAAAGAAAAAAAAAAAAAACCTGGCTGACCTTCGGAGGGCACGTCGAGCGACTTGAAGTGTTATAAAAAACGCAGTGGCAATGGAGAGGTACTCACTGATTTTCAATAGAAGGCGAGAAATTTTAACGTCGTACATTGCAGAAGATCCTTTGAATTTTCTCCACTCGATCGAAGTCATCCAGTCAATGAATAAAATAGACCACCCTATCTCTGGCAACGTTTCATTAATTTCTTCATAGCTCTCATAAATTCCTGTCGATGCCCTTCGACTTACCATACAATCTAATTTTGGCCGTTACTTGTGAGTCATGTCCTTGCGAAAGGTGACATTGAGCCGTCACATAAGAAATGCCTTTAGGCACTCGCTCCCATTTCTCCTGTTCAATTTAGGCCTTGATTAGTATGGCCTGAGGCGGTAGAATGATCGATCATAACGTTCTATAGCATTGTAAAAATACGTCATCCTTGACGTCATACGAATCTAGCAATAATTGCTTGGTGTTGGTAGAGTTTGAGTCGCGTGAAAATTATACGCAAGTGTTGTTTTATATGAATTGTGCAAAAAGTTGAATCTATCAATGGGATCAATATGCAGCCAAAGGTAAATTATCAAAATTTTATTGCAACAAATGTGTTTTTCTTGTTACTAACATCTATAAGAAAACTGTAGAGGAGCAGGTGCATATTGTGGACCCCATAGTTTTCGTGGCACATCTAATTCGTCCAGCAATAATTGAAATCAAATCAAAATGGCGTTGTTAGCACCAGTTGTAATCTTCTTGTCACTCGCATTCCCCGTTACTCGTATCAAGTCGTCAGTAGTCAGTAGTTTAATCGGTGTATCAAGTTATCAATCATCAAAGTGTTTTCTTGTCAAGTTTGATATGTAAATTTTTTTAGTATCTAGTTATATAAACCATCTAATTTGGCTTAGATACGCATCTTTTTACTTTTTCATACCTCATACCTCAATGGTCAACGACCAACAGGACCTACTCTCATCCAACCGTAGGTATGCAACCCTCACAGCACAGGTGATATGCGTTTTAGCTTTTTTTTAATATTTTAAACAACGTAGCTCTCTAGTGAGTAGGTTCATTGAATTAAGTGAAAATTACGTCGGTAGGTAAAAGCGACCCCACACTTGGGGGAAAAATATTATGGGAAAAACACGCATAATCACCCAGTTTTTCGTTTTGGATCAAAACCACAAAAAGATGTGCCGACTCCTTGACAAAAGTGATGTCACCAGAAGACTAAAGCGGACAAAACCCGCTAGAACTTGGTTTCTTGTGAAACATACTAGTGGAAACCAGTGTCATCCCAACAAACTAAGTTAAGTGAAGTACCCAAGTTTTGGCTACCCATCAATAATTTATGTGTAACAATTATTGTTAACAAGTTATTAGAGCAATAAAAAAATAAATAAATGAATCGAAAAATAAGGGACATCCTATGCCCCACGGATTGGGGCAGTCGGGCTGAATATTTCATTTTTGGGCAACGAAGTTTTGAGGGTCAATGAAGGACTCGATGGTTTTGAAGCGTTGTAATCATAAAGAGCTTCATACAGTTTTGACAGTTGGATTCTTGACGAGCGCTTTCGCTATAAATAGCATCTTCAGGTCTAAAATAGGAAGACAACTTGTTAGGGCAGGGAGGCGACTAAGCATCATTAAATTTATTTTAAGAATTATGTTACCAGTTAGGAGTTGGTATTCGTCGTCCCCCGCTCTCGCGCTTAGTATGTTGTGGTGGTCTAGGTAGGTGGTTGGCGGGTCTTTGCCGGGTTTGTTAATATGCGGTTTATGTCGAGTATCCATAAATGCTGTAAGGAGGTGGTGAAATTAATGAATTATTACTGTTATGAAGGTTGGTGGTTAGGTAGGTTATGGTGTTGAAAGTTACCTTGTTGTTGGCTGCTGGTGGCCTATTTTGTTCATTTGGATTTATCTGTTCGGGTTGGCGTACGTGGTTATTTATTGGGATATCGACAGCGGCCAGAAGATTGTTGGAGAAAAAGCCGAAAACTTTTTTTGAGTAGTCATTTGATGGGGTGCTGGAAGTTGTCAAGATGCCGATAGGGCGTGTTGGTGTCGCGGGAGGTTAAATATGGCAAGTTTTCGGCTTTTCCTAGGCGCGTCACGTTGAGGTAAAGGCCCTCTGAGACCTGAGCTGGCTCAGAAGAGTGTCCTCTTGCACAATCATGATCTGAGGAAAAACAAAAAAAAAAAGTTCATTTAGGAAGCAGGACCGTTTTTGACATATCGCCGCGATTCGTTCACACTCAGGAAGTCTTTTTATGGCTAAAAATCTTCTACAAGATGGTGAGCTCCTAATGATTGTAACGTTACATAATAAATGTCATCTGAACTGAATCATTTTCGTGCCCTGTACTTTTAGCACCTTCCTAATCACAAGCGAGTAATAACGTTAGTTCCGCGGATTGGACGGTCTGTCAAGCGTGAAGTGAACACATCTCGTAAACATAACCCAGCGATCAGTATTACTTTGCATTTCAAATCAGTGGAGTCGGTTGGGCGGTAATGAATTCACCAAAATTTAGATTTAATCTTCTCGTCCGCCTGGGTTCTGTTCTCCCGAAAAACAGTTGGCGATTTCGGGAGCTCGCGGAGTAATGACTATTGTGATTTGTGCGGTGGAGGCCAACCGTAGAGTTTAATGCTCGTTATTTCCCCAAGTTTCTACGACGTTTCTTGCCTCGGTGAGACATTTAAATGACAGCTGTTAACGGCTATAGAGACAATACGTGAGTCAGTTTTCCTACATAAAATCTTATATAACCATAGCCGATATAATATAACCTTACATAGATGGAGACCCAACAGTTTGAAGTTCCTCAAACTGCACTACAGCTCTTCAAACAGTTTTTTCAACTGTTTGATGCGTTATTTAGACTATCCAAATAGGGTTTTGGGTTCTTCAAACTGTTATGGCTCTTAAAAACTGGTTTCATGGCTCTTCAGACAGGTTTTTTGACCTCAAAACTATTGGTTTATTATGGTTTATTATAGCTGTAGGGTGTTTAAACCTGTCGTTGAGCCAGTTTTGGTTTATTATTCTTCCACATGTTTTGCAAGGATAGATTTCCTTCAAGATGTGTGGAATCAAAAGATCCTAATTCAAATGCACACTGGTTTTCAACTCAGAATGTGTTTTTGCGAAGGTTATTTGGTTTGAGGGTTGTGCGTAAGGTAGGTCAGAAATATCAGTCTGGCTGCCCACCCTGCCGAGAACCGCAACTCTTTCTAAACCCACCCCACGCCCCGAGTCGATCCCCTCCTCAATGTGAAATCAACTTTAGGAACCAAATGTCAACATTGGGATCAGACGAAGGGCAGTTGGTACCTTCCACAAAATTGATTTTGCGATTTTCTTGTTTTAACGCAGAATGTGTGTACTGTACTTTTGAAAATGACATCTTACTTGACTTTTTTCAGTTACAAAAGAACAAATTTTGGTATCAATCAACATTTTGTACCTCCCAAACACTTAAGAGTAATAATTACTTAGGTACTCTTGAGTGAAGTGTGTCAAAATCTTATTCCTGGTCGTTTTTGTATTTAGCTGTTTACTTCCGTCAATTTACTTAGGTACTACTCAACATGGACAATGGTGAAAGTACCTAGTGATGAAATACATTGTGTGTAAAGTTTCTTCAAGATCGACAAGAAAGAGGGAATACATATACGAGCAGAATAAAAAAGAGCCTCATATTTTTTTTAAACCGATAAAATCAAAATTTTATTTTATTTGATATTTGATATTTTATTTGATATTGGATTTGATTTAATCAAATCCAATATCAAATAAAATAAAATGAAATGGAATCATCAAATCTAATTGAATCGTAAAGTCAAATAAAATTTTAAAAAACATCAAATAAAGTTTTAAAAATCATAAAATCAATTCAAACAAAATAAAAATTCCCAATTCTACGTCAAATGCCCAATAAAAAATCATCAAATGAAGTTGAAAAAAAAAAAAAAAAAAAAAAATCAAACAAAATAACATGAAAATGCTCAATTTTATGTCCATTTTTCTAAAATATTTTTTGTAAAATAAACTTTTTTTTTAAAGATTTTGCTTTTATGAACACATTTGTTCATGGAATCCGTTCAAAATTCACTTCAATGTAATTTGAACGATTACGGACACCTGTTGGAGTTAATTAAAGCAAGGAAAACACTGTTAGTATGTTAAACATCGAAAATTTGGTACCTACATGAAACTTTGTTGTTCATTTTTTTTCTAAATCAATTTTCATTTTCATTAATCATTTTCCCCCCTTCCCTTCCAGATTTTGCTTTTATAGAACATGTTTTCACCTGGAATCCGTCCAAAAAAGTTCAATTTAACGATTATGGACAATTTTGGAGTAAAATGATGCAAGAAAAACAACGTTAAGACGATACACGTTGGAAATTTGAGACATGAAACTTTGTTTTTCGTTTTTCTCAACTTTCATTGACATTCGTTTTCCCCCCTGGCCCTTCAATTATTAATAATCCAGAGACGAAAGTTCATCAGCCAAATTCGTCCTATCAACGTGCTTCTGAGCACCATGCTCCATCCATCCTTAGGGCCTTCATCGGCACAAAGTCATAGGTTCAGACACCTTGACAACTGCGTTAGGATCTGGGTCATGTGGTCCCCGCCCTGTCACTTCGGGTTTGTGCAACTCGCTCTACACGTCCAACTCACCCGACAAACAATGATCCCGTCGTTTTAGATCCTGACCAGAATCCATGCTACACAATGTCGTATAATTTCACTGTGAGATGCGAAATGCGAAGGCGAAACGTGTCCATCTTCAGGTTCATAACATACGGCACTATTTTGACATCAGTGATTACCCAGTTTATATTGTGTTGCCTCACTTGCCACTTTCTCATAACTTTTATCATAGGTCACGCGATGTCACTGTCGAATTCTCTCGCAAAGGTGATGAATGGCCCTCGAAGATCACAAAGGTTATACGAGAACGCGTTCCATTTCTCTTGAAATATGCTCATACCGAGGTTATAAATCCCCCAGTACGATCACTAAAGGAGATGTTACGTACGCTTAATCGGGTTCCTCCCTACGAGACTTTAATGGGGCCCATTCAGGGGCGGCCTCGTATAAGGTACATCGTTAAAATTTTCTTATGAAAATGTCAAGAGGTGAGACGCCTCAGAAGCGGTCGTTAAATTTGTCGCATTCGGAAGACTCCCATGGAAGGCACCGTAACAAGAAGCTGCCGTTGGAATCAATGGAGTTAAAAGACGCTCTCCCAAGTCCAACATTTTAAAAGGTTATCACTTTAAGGAGATAAGGGGTTTAAAAGAGAAGAGTGGGTTTAGCGGATCAAGTTGAGCCGGGTCAACGCGACTGTCACGCCGGCTGATAGAACGAAAGGATGATGATGTTGATTATTGAGGATAGTGATAGGAGGGGAACAGGGCCAAGGACCTCTTGTTCCGAACCGGATAACCGACGCAAACATTTGAAGTGCCAACAGAACAGACGCACTCACACTGCCGCTCAACAACCTAAACGAGCGTATCTAAGGCTCTCACACGCCGGCATGAAGTTTAATTTTTTCTCGGCTAGAACAGATAAGATTGCTTGTTAGGCCTCTGATGACATTGTACGCCTCAAACCGAAGACAGTTGAAGTTCAGACGGGCGAAGAAAACCATTAACTTTCAGCGGGCACACATTCCATCTATCAAGCCAGTTCCGTTCGTTATCCCCCACAAAAACGTCTTAATACAGACTACATGTAAAACGCATTTACCTAAACCTGACACATTTTGAAAAGAGACGCTCAGCCTCCTTACCCCAGTATGGGAGGTGCATCCTACGTACAGGTGAGAGCTAAGACACCAGACTTTCCAATACATTTGGTTCCTTGTCGACAGGCCACGCGACAAGCCCAACATGCTCGCAGCTTCTCCTCGCCAAAAAAATCTCCTTCCCGGCCGACCCAGATCTCTTGCAGACTCTCTCATAAGCGGAACTAACCTCTCCCAGCCAGCACTCCACATAAGTAGCCGGTTGCTTATTAAAATGACAGTGATCGTTTATGGTGCAGTTAGGCAAGTGAAAAAAATATCGGTACGACCAAAAACCGTAATGGATCGTTTTTATAGCGCATCGGTTCAGTCAAGCGTTAAGTTGACGATCGGTTGGCATCCCAATAGAAATTGGGACGCAGATTAAACGGTGTCTGTGTGGGTGAAAGAGAAGATACCGCGAGATAAGGACTTGGCACTGACTTTAGACTGTAACATAAGCTGTATCTTCAGTAGCGCCGTGAACTGGTTTTATAGCTCCCCAAACAGGATTTACACCTCCTCAAACTGGTTCTCTAGCTCTGTAAGAGTGAATCTACGAAAAGTGCCATTTTCGGGGTCACACATTTGAAAATTTAAAAATCGAGAAATTCCGAACTTTTTTTATGGTAATAAACTTAGATTACCTTGGTGGTTATTGTGTATCAGTGGCTACGCAGCAACTTTCATCGTTCTGTTGTTTGACAGCCAGATGAATGATTAAGACCAGATGAATGAAAAATGAGAGTGTAGACGGAATTTAAAAGAGAAATCCAGCGAAATGAAACCATAGTATAAATTTTTTAAACGAAAAGTGTCAAAATCTTGAGTAAAGGCAATCTCCAGTGCTGTCATTTGCTGGCTTTCTTTTGCTGTGATATTCATTCATCTGGTCTCTATTCATTCATCTGGCCACAAGAATGTTTGTTGGTCAGATGAATGAAATTTTTTACAATAAATCACTTGTACAAGTAGATAAAGGTAAAACAGAAAAAACAAAGAGCTCATCATAATCTATGCAGGTGTTTGTACAAAAATGGACTTCGAGCGTTTTGATAGATCTACTGGAACACCCACAACCATGACCAGAAGAATGACTCACAAAAAAGTCACGCACCTGATATTTCCCAGAGCTGCTGTTTGGAGGCCTACAAGATGGATAATAAAGAGACCTCATGGTGAGGGATTGAAGCCACGGGCTTCAGTGGTGCCACTTGTAGCACAAGAATGTTCCCACAAGTTGTTGATTCCCTTCACCAAGCATGAACTTCAGGAGCCAGATGAATGAATTGAAAGCTCGGGACAGGACGATTATCAACAGTAGTTGCTAACCTTCATTAACTAAATATTCAAAAGGCACATGCTCGTAATCTACAGGCTTATAGGCACTCGTAAAAATATTGGCTGATTTTTTCCTTCTCACGTTAAGGTGGGGTACATGCTGAAAGTTGACTACCTCATGATGGGGACAGGCCAGATGAATGAAAAATTGACCATTCAACCCAGATTTTACCTGTGAAATATTAAACTGAAACACCCCAACTGACACGGAAGAATGGAGCCCGTACCTATAGACACATAGGAAAAAAAAAGCTTTCTTATCATGCCCAGAAGTAGAGATATTGTGCCGGGACAAGAAAATGGCACTTTTCGTAGATTCACCCGTAACCTGTTTTATTGGTGAAAATTGAGTTCTACTACGTCAAGATTTTCGGCCCTAATCGGCCTGAAAGTCCGATAAGATTTCTGGAACTGGCCCTGACAAAATACATTCCTAGCAGTATGACAGGTACTCCTGCCTCAATATGGAGCGTTCAAATCAAACCTAAAATCCGGAGTGAAAGAAGGTCTTGCTAAACTTGTCAGTTTCCACTATCTCCGTTTTGGCGGGTTCGCGTGTAGAAAACTTATTTTACCTCGTTGTGTAAAACGCGAGGTTTACTTTTTCGCGAGGGTCTTCTCAGCGTGTATGATTAGAACCGTAGAAAAATATATTTAACCGACAATCACCTTCAGACAGGATTTCGAAACTGTTTTGCCTAATAAACGAATTCGCAACTGGCTCACTCGTGTATTTGGATTGTAGAAAGTGTCTACTGATTACTGAGATAATCTACTGGTCTATTACATAGACAGATAGATTTTTAATAACCACATGTAAATTGTAAATTGAAAACAGCATTATTTGCGTGATAATTATTCTTGGACTAGCATGTCCGAGTTTTATGCCGCGGTGCTGTCGTCTTACCATACCAGCAATCTGGAGACCAGGAAACCACCCATGGGATGCAGTTACTCCCAATATCTTCATCTCTGGAACACCTTTGTAGAGGGGGGAATTAGAGTGGCGGGGCTGACATTTTTCAGATACCTGAGAGCTTTAGTGAGGGTTGAGATAAATACCAGTAAAGTTGGTGAATCGTCAACGTGGAAAACATTGAAGAACAAAGCGTAAGTGCCTACTAAACTTTCTTCGTGGTAAAATACAGATAAAAATGTTGGTGATACGCGGAAATTGATGGGGTGAAGAACGTGGTGTTGCACATGCACCCACGACTGTTCAAATTTTCAACGTTCACAACAAAGCCCCCCCTTACTTTACGTCTTTTCAAAAAATTGAGTCAAACGATATGACGACTCACTCCAAGAATTTTTATTGCCAAGAACGCAAAGCGCAAAGACAAGATCACAATTTCCAAACAAAAATTTTGGCTAACAAAATTTGTTAATTTAATTACTTCAATAATAAAGCGGTAGGTACATCACGATTAGATGATAGTAATTACTAGGGCCCGGATTTTTAGGTAATAACATCTTTTTTTCCTGAACAGATATTCGAAGGTTTCCAAGTTATTTATCCGTTTCACGGCAAGCTGATTCCAAAAATGCACATTTTATTTTACATATAAACGCATATATCAGGGTTAGTAACATATTTTAGAAGTAAATTCATATAAATGCATATTATCAGATTTTCCAATTAAAAATTTGGTGGATAGCCGTAAATTATTCAGAATCAAAGCGTACCTAGTACTTCTAAGACAGCATTGTAGGTAGGTATGTACCTATGTGCCGTCCCTAAAGTTAGCATCATGCATTTGGCACTGCCTCCCTCTCCAATTATTACGAGATGGGGGACATGGTTAGAAGCAGCTGTGTACTACGCAGAAAATTACGATAGAGTCAAGGAAGTTGTTGACTTATTTAATCCAGAAGATTCTGCTGCTGTGACGACCCTATCTTCAATATGGTCAGACGAACTGGAGTGTATGAAATTCTGTCCTCTGGTGTCAGTAGAAGTGGAGAGATCGTTCTCAATCTACAAAACTCTTCTTGCTGACAATCGCCGGAGCATTACCGTTGAAAACTTGAAACATACCCTTGTGACAAACTATTTCTACTCGA
Source organism: Pilophorus perplexus (assembly GCA_955831195.1). Lineage (NCBI taxonomy): Eukaryota > Metazoa > Arthropoda > Insecta > Hemiptera > Miridae > Pilophorus > Pilophorus perplexus. Next base: position 20,604,677 of record OY037013.1, read on the forward strand.
TCTCAGAGGAAGCGGCAAAATGAATCCACCTCAAATTCTCTAATGAATGAACCCTAGTTACCTAACTTACCTAGGTACCTGTACTTTTGATTTTTGACATCGTCAATATTTTTATCTCAATATTTTGGTCGTTTTTATATGGTTAAGGGTTGCAGCTGTTGTTGGGGATTTGAACAAGAGTTCCTGCATATTCAAGTCATTAAATTATGTACGTATTTTGTATACTCGTACGTAGGTACTTAAAAAATGACGTGTGCAATTATTTTCCAAAATTAAAAAGATATTTTACCAATGAACACGGCTTCTTACTTAGGCGTTATATTCTTCCTCTTCCGTTATATTTATATTTGCAAATAATGCAATTTTAAAGGCATAATTGCAGTTTTAGCGACATATTTTAGGTGCCTAAAACGGCTTTTTTAGTGACCTAAGAATCCGGGCCCTAGTAATTACCAAAGCCTATGCCTAACTAGAGCTCTCCTACATTTTTTGTACTGAGGAAAAATTCATTAGGGTACGTTGGATTTTAAACATTTGACAAGTTTTGGCCTAACGTGTGATGTCGTAAATTTCGCTCGCAACTCCTTAGGGATAGCATTGAAAAATTGAATACCCCACCATGAACTGCTGACGCAGGATGATTTCAAGCGATGATAAGGCATCAGCAAGTCACTCCCATGCCGTGTTCAGAACCTCCACTCATGGGTTCTACACGGTGTTCTATACCCATGAGTGGAGGTATGATACTCGTGTAATTGGAGAAAACGTAGCACGTAGCTTCGAGTATGTAAACCGCAGGGATGGTCATGATGTATAATCTTATGAACTGACGTACCTACTACTCTTGGACAACTTGCCTACAACTTTTACTATGAACGTTGTTAATCAAGAAGTGCGTTGTTCAGTTACCATCGATCCGGATACCAAGCCAGGAATAATTCCTTGTTAATTATTAACAACTGAATTTGCATCGCAACATACAACGTTGCTCATTTATCCTCCGTTCGAACATGGCGTTTTATAAAATGGGGTTATTCCTCAGAAAATTAGTGTTCTTGGAAAAGACTCGCGACGTGCACACAATTTATCAAAACATTCTGACGTTCCCAAGCTTTTCTGTAACAGAATCGTAAATCACCTATCAATGGATCACAAATCACCCCAGGTGGCAATAAATTTTCTCACCGATGCCAGTTAATAGGATTTTTTTGTTTTTCTCCGACAAACACTTGAAGTTTTATCGTTGAGTGCGGTGAGTACTCGAGTGAAGAGGAGCGAGTCCCCACGTAAATTCCCAATGACAGATGAAGCTTGTCCTTATTTTTTCATGACCCGAACATTGTTGTTGATCACACTCGTCATGTCTATCGAAAAAAGTTGATCTCATTACCAAAATATGGTGCATTATGTACATAAATTTTTCAGGAGCACTTTTTAGAAAATTCAACCAGCCTGTAGTACACCTAATTGTGGCATATTTTATTGTTAAAGCCGTGGGGACTCATGCATTTGCCATGAGCATGGATTTGAATACAGATTTGAACGGATAGACTTCGAAGATTGATTTATAGATAGGATAGTCGAATGTAGGTAAGAACGAGGCACCCACCACACCGGTTCTGTCGTATAAAGGTTAAGGCCTCACTATGAAACTCTGTCATGCAGGAAGAATGATCACTTCCGTTGGGTTAGGTTTTGTGTTTGGGAGGATTTTTTAGCGGGAAATCCTTGAAATTATCCGAGCGAAGACCCAACGGATAATAAGGCAGACAAAAGACCGAAGACACCTTTTACAAGATGCATTTGAATATTATCCCGGCTCGCCATCTCAGAGGACGCATAATGGGATAAGAAATATCCGTTTTAAAGCCTTCGACGTTTGCCCGCTTCGATCAGGACGAACTCGTAAGATATCAAATCTAATAGGTTTGCTCATTTACAAAGCTGACATCGAGATTCCAGGTCGATTAGTTTTAATTGTAATTAGAACCGGAATTCCCCTGTAATGATGCCCCTCCATTCTACGCTGACTTCATGTAAATTGGTCAACTTTTAAAGAGCTTTAATTATTTTTAAGTGTGAAACCCCTGGAGCCAGGTTTCAGCTCACTATAATCTTTTTTCACCATAATAATTGAATATTAATCTTACGGGAAGTGACGCTTGTAAACAATGATTGTTACTAAAAAATTATTTTGTCCAGGATACCAAAGCTCGGTTCCATATGAATTCCTTCGGTGTTGCAAACTTTGGAGTCACAAGTGTTACTATACAACCAGGCGTCAATTCCCTTCTTAGATATAATCTCTTATATCTATAAAAATGACTGCCAAATCTGTTTGAGGACTCACTACTTAAAAACCAGTGGAGTGTTTGACACCAAATTATGTGAGAATGTTTGTGAAGCATTGTAGATGGTTTTTAAGAAGTTTCAACAAAATCGGTCGAACCGTTAATGAGAAAATTGTTTTCAGTGCAGCGAAGCGCACCGGGTCAGCTAGTTCAACATAATAATATTACGTTGGCCATATTATGGTCATATGATCTCAATCGACTGTTTTGCCGCTACTTTCCTGTGGTTTTTTTGGGCGGGGACCGAGAGCTAAAACTTGTTTACAGGTTAAACCATATCATACGCCCAGGAAAGAAGGGTGCAAAAAACGGCTCTAGCCCCTAAAACTTGCTCGAGAGCTGGAATTCTTCTTAAACCCTCTTGGGGGTCCTGAATAACAGGCATGTGAGTTAGCGACGTTTTCTAGGTTTTGACTTGAAAGCCAACAAATCCACCGAATGTACGCACTTTCTTTCAACTTTCACGTATAACTCGAAAAGTACGCATCCAGTAAATGCCACGATTTATTTTTTTAAGAGCAATAAAGTCCGCTTTTAAACTTTGGAAACGGTCAAGCCTTTTAGCCGCAATCGCCCGTCAAAGTTGGCAATTTTTACCAACTTCGATAAAAAAGTTTACTACCCTCAACTTACCTGTAGAATGAAAATGACTGCTCCGATTGAAAAATGTCGTAGGTAGGACCAAAGCCGCACAAAATTTGATTTTAAGTCACATGCGTTTTGAAAGTTTCTCTCCAATGTTGAGATATGAATTTCAAACTAACAATAATTTTTCGTAGCGCCCAGGTTTGGCTAAGACAGCCCAACGCAGGTAACTTCGTCTGAACTCAAAACAATTCTCTGTCTAGCATTTATTCTAGTAAAGGTTGATGGTTCGATACCAGCAGCCGCTAGAAATTTTCCTTAAACTGATAATCACCTCTCGGAAGGCAATGGCAAACTACCGAGAGTATCTTGCGAGGTTGCTGACGCCCTTTTAGCGGGTATGGCTCTCAAAGAGAGAATTTTTTCAATAAATGTAAATGCAATGTAAATTCAATTTGCGTATTCATAACTTTACCCATGAGCAATAATTTTGATGGGTCGCCAGTGACATATCTTATCCGAGAAATACGAACTCACTCGTACCTTTGAGCTTTAAAATTGTGTAATCATCAAAACCAATTACGTATCCCTAGTTCTCACGAACTTGAATTACATAACGCTCCCTAATTTTGTCTTCGTCACTTGTTGCTTTTTTTACTACCAGGGCATGACCTTCCCTTTTTAATGCCCATAAATATCTCAAAACTGCGGCTATCGTTTGAAACACAAGAAACACCACTCTGTTGAGTTTTAAGTAGGTACGTTTAAACGCCCGAATATCCGACCGGGATTAGGTAAGACAGCATTTGTTATCTTCCTACTGACCCCTAATGTCTGAGCTGAGCTAATATGATGAGTATTATTAAACTGCTACTCCACTGTGGGGTTTACAAAGGTGGGCGAGTTATGTAAGAATTCGAGGAAGCCACTGCGGTTTGTTGTGATGGTACGTAAGAAGGACTATTTCATCTATCACATTGATATCTCTGATATCATAGATCTTGGAAAATGGCAATGCAGTGACGTTAAAGTTATTATTTGGCGTGGAGTTTTCAATAATAAACTGTTTGGTGGTTGCGTGAAGGTCAAGTGAATTTTCATTCAACAATGACTTAATTCAGAAATTAAAGTAGGTTAGTTGGCTGCCTTCTAATAATGAGGAATGGACATGCGGGTACTTGTACTTCTATAAGAATCTTTAGACCATCATTGGAACGTTCTAATTTTCTAATAACGTTGTAAGTTTCCATCTGCCTAGGTTTACACTGTCATTAATGTTTTTTTTTTTTGTTTTTTTTTTTTTCTTGCAGGGAATGGTGAGGGGAAAAGCCGTTGGGGTTTTTTTTTTTAATCGATAGAAGGCTTCCAAATAACTCTGAACATGGGAAGAAAACTCTGATCTCTAACTTTGATTAATTTATAATATAAATTATTAATTCACTGCATTATAATATATGGTCCGATATATGAGGTACGACAGAACAGGAAAACGGCAGACGTTTTCGTTTCCTGATTCTTCTTTCATATTTAACCGATTTAGATGAAATTAGGATGGAAATGTTTTGCAAGATGTCCTCCAAAACTTGTGCCTCCAATAGTTGACATACTGCGAATATTGTGAAGCACACTTTATAAAAAACCATCCTCTTCTAAGTTTGTAGCCCCCACCCCCTCGTTCGTCCTAAAAACAGTATCAAAGGGTCAACATTGAAAATCGATTACGAGCCGATTGATTCGACGCAGAGTTTGGTCACTTACGCCTTAAATTCGACTTGGGAGCGGAATTCAGTTTTACAGCTCCTCACTTTATAGCTTTTAGGTAACTCAGGCTGTTTTGGCCATTTGCATCCAGAAAACTCGAAATATTCCGTTATATTTCTTCGAAAATAAGTTGAGTCCAACTTGTGGATTGTGAGGGTTCACTACCAAGAGATGCGCGGCTGGGCCACTGGAAGTGCTACGAGCTCAGAGCAAGAAGTCCTCATATTCGGATTAAGCACTCTCAGAACCCCTACACACCAAATTTTAGCTCAAAACTCATTTCATTTTGATATTTAAAAAAAAAAAAAAAAAAAAAAAAAAAAAAAAAAAAAAAAAAACGAGAGAAACAATTACCTATAGCGGAAAAGAAGGGGCAACCAAATCGCTCCGTGAGCTATTTTCTTCACATGGCGGTAAAGTACTCTAACTTCCGATAATAGACTTAACCTAACTCACAAAATATTTATGTTGTAGTGAGCTAGGTTGTGTCTAACCAGATGTTGTAGTATTATAACGTTATAACGTCCATGGCCGCACATCTGGGTCTCGGAAGGACCTGATTGGCAGCGAGTCCATAACGTCAAACAGGTGATATCATTATTATATATTTTGAATTTATGAAGAGACATTTTGAGGTAAACGATTACCTACATTATATGTAACGATTACTTAACATCAAGAGTGGTAACAAAGTTTATTTTACCCTCGAGTACTCACGATTCAAAATTTGAATCGTGAGTAGGTACTCGATTCAAATTTCATTTAATGAATGTTTCTTTTGAAACTTGCCAAGGGACCCCCGTTGTAGGGCCTAGGCTTGCTAATGGGGTGTTTGAAAGGGGTGTGATGAAAATTAGACATTGCCCAATTCACGTTGGAAAGCTATTCATTCCTATGTTAGGTATCGGCTTCTTCAGACAAAATCCCCATTTCGCACAGAGGCCTCAGCAGGCGTCTCGACGGTAAATTTGCGTTTGGTTAAATAACCATCGAGATTTATCGTGACGATAACTCCTTGACCTGTCACAGGGGTCGGCTGACATTATCTGCGGGTTGCACCCGGCGGAGTCCATGGACCTCAGTTGATTCAAGCGCGGGTTCTATTAAGCTTATAACAGCTGACTTGCAGTGCACCTTGTGAAGCACTGACTTACTTCCCAAGCCTTTCGGTCAAATGATTTATGAGATTGCTGGAAGGTCGAAGTCGTTATGGTTGGTTCGTATCAAGTCTTGATATCTTTCGTATCGCGAGAGCCAGTTTTAGCGCATTGTATGACTCCGGCAAGTCTCATCCAAGGGCTCATTGGTCCATGTTCCAAGGATATTCCACGTTCAAACGAGCTGCATCTAACGAGGAAATGTAATAAATTGGCGATGATGAAGATGCTGTTCGTTTTAATGAATGTGGGTGGAAAGTTGTTGAGTGTCGGTCAAATAAAATGAACCAATATAAATTACCACAAACTGAAAACTAAAAACAATTTAAATACTTGCAAAATTACATTTTAAATTAATTTTTTTAACTCTAAATTATGGCTATTAAGTAAAACAAAAAATAATAAAATACAGGTAGACAATTTTTCTACTTAATTTAGATTTTTATGGCATTCGCGTGCTTTAATTTGAAAAGTGCGCACCTATGTAGCTGGATCTGGAAAAACAACGTTGCGCCAAGAGCGGAGCTTCATTTCACATGAGTAACTCATGTGGAATAACAGTTACTGTTATTCCACATAGGCACTCCCTATATGACGTTATATATCACCAAATCCATTCAAAACTTATTTCGGTCATTCGTGCCATGTTGTTGAATAGCCGCTAATGGCATTATAATGAATTATGAATGGCCAATGAATTATTATTATCTTGGCGAGAGAAGAGAAACCAAAAATAACATTGGAATGAAAATAATGGTAGCCGACGGCTACTAGCCGAATTCTTATCAACTGTTATCGCCCTGTTCTTCCCATTTGTTGTTTCAAATTCCGTGCCGAAAGCATCGATGTATGTTAGTTTACTACATCGATGGTCGAAAGTGTTGTCCTATTCATGGCAAACACAAAGAAAAAAAAAGGTCTTCCCGTTCCTGAGAAAAGGGACGTTAATGTTTAGTGGCCTCCGGTAATAAGCCCTATAAGAATAAGAAATTTGGGACTTCTGGGTAAACCTATTCAAGTATCCCGAGGGTCAAGCTTAATACCTATTCCGAGAAATTTTGCGTAGAAAAGCCAAGAGACGTTTGAATTCGTTGTACCTAGTAATCTGAATTTACTTTGCCACGAGTGTGGCAACAACGTGATAAGAATGTGCAAATTTGTGGTCTCCCGTTGGTCTCGGTCCAACATGACAACGCAACCAACTGTTGCTCGTGCCTCAGGCCTATGCCAAATTACAGCTTCACACGTTAAATAGCCCAGTGTTGAACGTGTGACGAAATTTTGTCACAAGATTTTCTGTCGCCAATTACCACGTCAAAATTTGAACTAATTCTTGAATATTCCTAATCGTGTTGCCATCACTTGGCAAGTGACCCCGAATCAGGGAAACGTTCCGTTAGCTTTATCAAAAAACCTTAAATATTTATACAACCACTTTGAGGGCTGTCAGAAACATGTGGTTATGACAGTCGCGTTATTCAGGAACTAAGCGATTTTCTGAATATAGAAATTTAAATTGGAGCCAGCGCCGTTTCTTGCAAATTAACGCTCAGAAGAAATTCTCATTAGGCAAAACGTCAGAACTGCCATAATTAACTCGGTTGCCACAGTTCTGCCTCGAGATTCCGGTGTCCACAGCGGTTTGAATACGAAAGGGCCTCATAGGCTTTATACAAACCCAGTCCGGACCACCATGGGAGGACCTACCTCAAGTCAAGTTTGTGCTGCCAGGTCGTTTCCCTTTTGAACTAAATAACGCATTTTCTCCTCTTCTCTCCGCTAATGACGGGGTCTTTCGAACTCCTTTGAGGATTTCGCTAAAATCTTGGGAATTTGAAAATGAAGGTTCGTTCAAACGTTTCTACACCACAAAAAAAAAAAAAAAAAAAAAAAAAAAAAATCGTTCAATCGTTTGTATTTTTCAACTTTTTATCCTTACAGAAATTTCTTGAACGTCGAACTTTCTTGGGTCTGAACAGTGCCGTTCATTGTTGCGCCACGATGACGCTGACGACTGCAACAAAAATCAAAAGAACATTGCTGTTGAGTATTATAACGAAAATAGCTGTTTCACTTTCCTTATAACAGGTATTAGAAAGGCTCTTTCAGACACGCAAGGTATGCCGGGCTTTCTCTACTTGATTTAATTCTTCCTGGCTGGATGTTGCGGGAAAAATTTGTCAGCCCAGCATTCGAGGAAACCCCGTCTTTTAATGGATCAAATGAACCTACGGTCTGCAATGAATATTGTTGTTAACGTGGAAAATTATTTGTCATTTGTTGAAGTGGTTATTTGATTCTGTTCAGAGTCGACCCTCAAGGAGACGCTATTAATTAAATCCGTTCCTGCAAGGACCTTCAGTGCCCCGCCCAATTTTTTAGTGTCCCGGGCTGCTCAACTACTTCCGAAATGAGATCACAAGTCACTTGCTTCCCGAAGTAGGTCCTTTGAATTCATGAGTTCACGAGAAAACGTTTTGATAATTATTTCTTCTAAAACCATTTGTCTCAGTAACAACCTAGTTTATTGGACGGCGGATCCTAATGGCAAAGTAATAATTTTTACCCGACATGGTAAAAATTGGCAGGAGCGTTGGCCACTATTATGTCAAGGGGATAATAAAACACGCCGGCGATTTACTTAAGGTCTACCTACTTATAGAAGTAATTATTTCAAAGTCACCTTCACCTTTGAAAGCGCAGCCTGAAAAGAACGTGCTCTTTGCTGCAGATGCCCTAATCTGGTCAGCGACATTCAAAAACTCAACAATGTCGCCGTATCTGACAAAATGGTCATTTGATGTGGAAATGCAACGTGATTGTTTCAGGGCTAAGGTAGGGGGAGGCTTCTAGAATGCTCAACTGCACGGATGTGGCCTGCATACTCCACCATCATGAAGAACACATGCTGGCAGCCCACCTGCAGGATCACAGAGCGCACCATGAACATCAAGTATATGGTGAGTGATCAATTATTCATTTTTATTTAACTTTGCGTTACCTCTTCACGAGTATGGTTCTTCTTCGTAGTCGAACCCTCAAAGTTTCCTTGCTGTCTTTCCAGAACAGATTTTACTTTGCATGAAAACGTGTGTCAGCCTTACGCAAGACTTGTCTCATTTGCCGGAATTGAATTATGAGGGAGACTCGTGTTTCCAAACGGTTCTTCTTCTAACTGACCACAAAATGTGAGGATGTCGTGAGCTGTTGTGTCCTTGAAAGATCGGGGTCCTGAATAGTACGGCTATTTATCTGTGGCAGTTTATCAGAACTGTGCTTGTGGCTCATGGACGCGCCGGCAAGTTTAAGTTGATCCTTGGCTCGTCTATTAGCAAAACATATTGTTACATTGCGGTACCTAGTTCAGATCTATTTTGCTGTGTAAGACAATCACATATTATACCTACTCTGTTTACATGTAAAAAAGGTATCCATTTTTATAAATGTCGATCCTTTTGTGAAAAAAGTAACAATACCTATTTATCGAAAGTTTTTTGCGAAAAAAATACCTGAGTTTTGAGTAGGTACCAAACTAAATAGGGACCAAAATTTTTTCAAATTTCTAAGTTGTAAGCTCAGTTCAGAAATTAACAAGTTGAAACTCGAAAAGACTGTCTTGAAATATTCAAAAACGTATCAATAGATATCGATCGATCCTCTCTTTTGAGTTCTGTGCGAAATGGCGCAATTACTCCCAGTTTGCTCCGGTACTGACTAAAAGGAATGGTTTGAGTACTTCCCGGAGTGATTTTGTGCTCCAGAATCAGCCCAATCTTGCAACCATATTTCTTGCTCTTCCGTTCGTCCATCTTTTTATCGCATTTTTCATTCTTCTTCAGGAAATTCTGTCCTTTCGACTTTATGTGCCTCGTAATCTCCACCGAAACATCTCATCAAAGCGCCCCAAGCTATTCGCGATTTACATTAAGCATGCGAACTCTGGTGGCGCTCGGAAGACTCACTCAAAAACGGCAAGCCACCCGCCTGCCCTATGTAATTTGAAGCGCCCAGCACCTAATTTTTCAGTTTTCTTCCAATTATAGCCATGTCGGGGTACGAAAATTGGAAATTGAAGAAGAATAATTCACTAATTATTAGTTTGTTAAGAAATAAAAACGCAGTTCGAGGTTGATTTGGCAATTTCGCTAAAAGAAAAATAATCATTTGTGTGGACCTTGACGACGAATATGCAGGGGGGGCGTTTTGCTGTGTATACCGGAGCAAAACAAGGGCAAAACAAGGATTTTTCTTATTCAGTTTTCTTCCAGTTTAAAAATAAACCTAGTCAGGCAACGTTAACCCAACCAGCGAATTTTCTTCAAAAAGCCCTCACGGGCTGGAAATTATAATCTGGGTGGCCTGTTGGTCAGTCTAGATTCCAAAACCGAAATGTCCTACCGTGCGCCGTCTGAGCCTTTTAGCAGTAGGCATTTTTTTGCCTACATACCTACTCAAATTTTGACAACATACTTGGTTTACCATCTAGTTGTGCCCGCAAGGATTTCAGCCCGATCGCCCAAACCCGTGGGGCGCTATGGGGCTAAAATGGGGCTACGGGAGGGTTTTTTTAAAGGGTTTTGGCTATGGGATCGATTTAGGTGTCGTTTTCGAAGTATTTTTGGACGTAGAATCCATTTTTTGGGGTTCCAGGAACGATCTGATTTCACCGTGGGAATCTATGGCGCTACAAACGTGATTTTTTAAGTATCCCTGGGTGTACAGTATATATGGAGTATTTGTTTTTCGTAATTGCCATATAAACCTGTTATCCGAGAGTTGAGAACAGTTTCGTGATGATTAAAAACCTTTAGCGGCCGAAACGCAACCAAAATCGAGTGGTGGGGGGGGGGGGGGGGGGGATAACGGGAAAGTAACTCAGAGACCTCTTGATTTTGAAGTCTTGAGAACAATACATATTATTAAGTCAGGATCGAAGGAAGTACGTTTTACAATGTGCCTCGTCAAAATGAGAACAGTCAGAGGTCAGAAAGGCCAGCTGGACAGGGAAGCCTCTTTTTAACATAACTATAAACCAAACAAGCTCTTGGACTGTAAAATCAGAACAACGTTGGATCTTGGGCGAAAATGATTGAAATTGGAATTGATTATTGGGCTGGTAGGACCTCACCTGTTGCAATAACGTAAGACGGCGACGACTTACTTACATTCCGCTGACGCTCCGGCCTTACATGTACAGTGGAATGATAAAATTTCCTCTCCTTTTATGCTGATTCTTCCTTCCAGGACGTGCAAACCAATGCATAACTATTGGTGCAGACATCCTCTGGCAGTCGAACACCACACACAATTATGTGGCCAGCATTGATCACAGCCCCCCCACCTCGCAAAAATTCCGGAACTCGACATTACAATTGGCGTATTTGAATATATAACTAAGCCTAAGCATAACTTTAGGTAAATAGGAACGGGATTCCGTTACGGGAATCAGGGAACCGAAAGGAAATATGGAAAGGACGGATTATTATTATTATTTTGTCAGAGCTGAGATAAGAGTGATAAGAGATTCCTTATTCTTCTTCTTCTTGTCCGATTATCTAGTAATCGATTTTTCATGCCAACATCGAGTTTAGGTGTACCAAAAAATAATTACGAGCGATTTTGTGAAGAAATCCTCCATATCGCCTCTTGAGATTGAGGCAGCTTGCAGGGAATGAACGGCCATTTTGGAAACGACTACAGCGCTCCAGTGTTAATGTAAATCGCGAATATGAACTGCTCGCTACCTATGCTCGGCGCAAGGGCCACTGGGTCTCCACAGGTCTTTTCGTCCTGCAAGCTTCATGTTTTGCATTCATCACGTCTGACTGGCTCCATGCTGCAGCTTGGCTCACTAAACTCATATTTCTCTAGCAGCACCCTGGAAAGCAAAATCCTCCTCGCGAAGATGTTTTAGAGATTGCTTTGGTTTTGAAGATTGTTTGGGCCCAGTGCCTGCATGTGGAGTTCTGATACATGGAATTCATTGGATGTCTAGTCACCATGACAGCATCAACTTGTCTGAACTGTTTGTCCATTTGCTCAAACAACGCAAACAACAATTGCATTGCCTTTTAGACAATTAGACGCTCAATGGACTAAAACTCAAGAACAAGTTATATTTTTTTCCATCAAATCATAAACCACGGGCGCCATCCTCAACAAACTGAAGTTCTCAAATCTGCAGTTGATGGAATTTTCACCTCTTCAGTTCGTAGTGTGTGTCAGCAGCCTTGAAACCTGTTGTTCAAGAGCGTCAAATGCACATTGTCCCCGATAAACTTAGAGTGTATTAAAAAATTAGAGAGACTCATCCTATAAGCCTATAGGCTTCTCTCCTCGCTCACCTATTGTTATGCCAGAGGAATGTGTAATGGGCTCTCTCGACACACAAGTTAATTGACACAACCTTATCGCAAAATAAACATCTATTTGGTCCAATAGGACGAGGCGAAGCTATGCAGTCATTTGAAAATTAATTCCGAAACTCTTCTATCGTCAAGTATTTCATTCGAAGGGGCTCAAGGTTGCCGAGTTGGTGAATTATTTCGTGAGGCTCGGTGATCAGTTGCTGCGCGTCTCAGAAGAGATAAAAACATCGTCGAGATACAAACAATGAAAAGATGTTATCCCGGTGGGTTCTCCGATGTTGTGCAGGTGTAATTCACCAATTTTTTCTATCTAGTAGGCGTTGGATCTATTGTTGACAAATCTCGGGCGAATCGGGGACTTGGCAGTGTTTGGAGTGGAAACGGCCTTGCAAGTGCCGGAAATCGGTCGAGCCCCCTTCTCTCCGGTCCGGGACTGAGGGGAATGCCGGAAGGCCCCACTTTGCACCTTTATATCACTATCGACCATCTGAATCGGAAACCCCTGTCGGGATCAGTGAAAACACTCAGGATAGTCTTTGCCGACATTGTGCACATTAGGTGTGCATAAATTTTATGCAGAAATGGGATCGTTTCTGCCTTCTGAACAAATTTGATTTCGTGTCCGTTTCAGTCGTTTCCTCGATGCAACCACAGTCCCTGAATGGAAGCTGTTCCTGGGATGACCTGTCCCAGAGTGACTTTTGACCGGGAACGTCGCAGGTCAAGGGAGTCGGGATCATGTATGGCCTTGAGGGATCTCCCTGTGACTTCCTGCCGTCAAAATCCCCTCTCCGGTCATTTCTACGCCTTTCCACCCGATTGGGAATTACGCTTCCATTGTGTCTTCCCATCATGTTCGCCCGGTTGAAAATTGTGAGGCCACGCGTGAAACAGTCGGGTGAGATTTCCATCATTAGCAGTCGTTATAGCCCTGTAGGCTGTTGGAAACCCGCCAGGAACGGTGAATTGGTCGACTGCTATCATAAGGAATAAGTTAGCGAATTTCTAACTGTCGACACTTCTCTCTCACGAACAATTCTGTTGTTGATCCTAAATTCCAGTAGTAGTGCCAGGCGTTTCTTTTCTAGGTTTTTGTTCTTGGTCTGTTAACTCCAGCGGTCGAACTCAACCTTAACCGGGTGATCGTCATCGACTGACGGGACTTTTTCAATGGCTTACGTACTTATGGTCTTTGACATACTCATGAGCTTATGGTCATTGCAACTTACTGCTGTCCATGTCATCTCACTTTTCGTTCTTGGTTTACTCTTCAGCACTTCCACCACTCCTTGCTCTGCGACTGCTAGTTTTCGCTTCGTTTGGAAAATTTTCGAACGAACACACGTGGTGGGATATACAAAAAATTTAGTATTCCACGTCCTGCAACTACAATGAAGCAACTTCATGGAAGAAAAACGAAGGTCACTCACTTCTACGAATGAGTCTCCCGCCCAGTGTTTCCACATGCTCCTCACAGATTTCCCCTTTCTGCCACCTGAATTTCCCCTTTTTCCCCTTTTCTCTCGCCACCTGAATTTCCCCTTTTTCCCCTTTTCTCTCGCCACATAAATTTCCCCTTTTCTCTAGCCACCTGAATTTCCCCTTTTCTCTCGCCACATGAATTTCCCCTTTTTCCCCTTTTCTCGGCACAAACTTCCAAGTTAACTAGGTAGGTACCTATGGGGTAATGAGTTTTTATTTTTATTTTTATTTTTTTTATTTTTTATTTTTCATCTGAAGGCCAGTAGACCAATTGGTTCCCTGGCTTGGACGTTGGAAGACCAATTGGTCTACTGGCCTTCAGATGACGAAGAATCTACCTAGTTAACTTGGAAGTTTGTGCCGAGAAAAGGGGGAAAAGGGGAAATTCGTGTGGCGAGAGAAAAGGGGAAAAAGGGGAAAATAATTTATTTTATCCAATAATTCGTCGCTGTAGAAGCAACATCGCACTTATGCACTTCAGTCAAAAGATGAAACAGCTGAGAAAAAGGAGTCGATCGATGGAGGATTTAAAAATGATTTATTGCAACGACTTGTTATTGTTCGAATCATGTTATTTTGATCTGTGAGACAGAATGAAGAAACAGTTTTAACCAAAAGGCCACAGGAGGTCGACAAAAAGACGCTATGCTGTGCCGCGTCTTCCAACATTGGCACACTTATCGAAAAGTATTAGGAATAAGTTCTTCTCAGTAGGCTAAACAGGAACTGCAGAAATAAATATTTAACAGCACACGACAACGACTTGTTATCGTTCCTACAACAACTTTTTTTTTTTTACTTTCTAGATGAATCGATATTACTATAATATACTATCGATAATATCGATATTATCGATAATAATGAAGTATCTGACATCCCCAACAAGGACCAGACAACTCGATAACTAACATCATCCTTTTTCTCGCCATCTTCTTTCAGAGTGCTCCAAATCGCCTTTTTGGTTGTAGTGTCCCCCTGGCCCAGTTGGTTGGTACCTACCCACTGAGTTGTGAAATAGGTAGAAACCAACTTTATTGGAGATTTATTTTCTGTTTTCTGTCTGTTTCTATATTTCCTATATTTCCTATGTTTCCTATGTTTCTATATTTCTATATTTCATTTGCACGGTATTGTTCTGGAGGTGTGTTCGGGGTGCCCCCAGCACGGAAGCCTAGTGCTCTACCAGAGCGCCCTAGTTCTAGTCCAAGATGCCTATTCCTGTGGTGAGGGTCGTTAGGTATTTGGCTAGGTGGTCGCGCGGGAAAGCCCTCCTGGGGTAAATTCCCCAAGAACGGCACATCTTCAGTATGCGAGCGCCGGACACTCAAAAATGATGCGGGTGGTGGTTCCTTCAGCCTCCTCGCACAGCCGGCATAGGGTTGACGATTGTGACACCCCTATACGGTTCAAATGATTTCGCAGGGGCGCAAAGCTGTTCACTGGGCATACTAATGTTCTTAGTCCCTGCGCTTTAGTTTGAGAAGCTCTTCAGAAATTTTGGTGTTGGGTTTGGCCACCATGTAGTCACTGCGTGTGTCGCCATATCTTGGTGATTTGTGAAACCATCCACCTGTTGATGACTCCTCTGAAGGTGGATTTTGGTTGGCCAACAGCTGGCTCCGGGTCAACAAAAGCGTTTTGAGAGCTCTTTCTGACCAGTCAGCTTGTTCATTTCCAAAGTTTGTTGCCTCTTTGCCCCGGGACCCGCCCCAGGGTGACCCTGTCGCTGGGCTACCAGCAACCATGAATAAGTTCAACTCATTCAGCCTGCAGTGTTTGTGCACAAACGGTCAGCAGAGTTGAGGCAGTATACGGCCTCCATACTAAGGAACGTACCAACATTAAATGCAAATTTTGCAGTTTAGAAGGAGGGACTGAAACCAGCTTTCTTGCATGACGACCAGAAGAACCTACATCAGCCAGAGAGCTCACACCAATCCCTGTGCCCAGATCAATCAGCACCAGTGAACCAAAGCAAGCGGCTACTCCATGCACCTCTTCGTGAACACGTTGACCGTTAGCCCTTAGTGCATTGGCGATCAGTGAGCGGCTAGTATGGTGGCGGAGATTGCGGAGATGCTCTCGATGAAGGCAGGAGCCAAGGACGCGTGCGAGTGTTTCGAATACTTTTCTTTGAGCTCAATGCGTTGCTTGTGATTCGTTGTCAAGAA
Organism: Pilophorus perplexus; assembly: GCA_955831195.1. Lineage (NCBI taxonomy): Eukaryota > Metazoa > Arthropoda > Insecta > Hemiptera > Miridae > Pilophorus > Pilophorus perplexus. The sequence continues at coordinate 20,620,552 of OY037013.1, forward strand.
AATTCCTATTTTCCTTGCATTTCGGCCAGCAGGTAGCTCGATATCTTTTCACTTCTTCCACTTCCCCACAATTCATTTTGGGATCCCTATTCGTAGTGGCAGCACTGTTCATTCTATTCTGGTTTTCACTTGAGTTCCACTCCAAAAGGAACTTTTCGATTTTGCGTTTGTTTCCCTTCTTGGCTTTACTCACCACTCCTTCCAAGTTCCGTATCTTCCTGTCCAACAGGATCCTACTTAGAAGTAGGAAGAGGGGGGGGGGGGGGGGGGGGGGTTAGTGTTAGAACACTAATTGTTGAGTTTTGAATTACGAAACGAGTGAGTATGTCATTGTGGTCGTCTAAATAGTCAAGCACCTCGAAAATAAATGGAATTCCCATTAAGAGGGATGGTTTTATTTATTTTTATTCCACGTAATTGTTTTCATGAAAAAACGTAGATCAGTGGAAAAAATAATATGCACCAATTGAAAAAGAAGACGCTCATTAACGTCGCCTTTTTTCTCTATATTTCAAACTTGACATTGAAGCAAGAGGGTTAAACTAATTGAATCTCCCGAGTAAACTGTGATTATGAAAATTGTTATTTTTATAACGGAGACCCCAGACGTGTTAGGTCACCGACAGCGATGAAGTCATCACATAGTTGATTATAATTTTTTATTTTAACAATTTTTTTTTTTTAATATCCACCGAAATTTATTCGCGTCGGCCTTTTAATTCAAGGGCAGTGGGTCTCTGTGGAGTCCAGAGAATCCTTCATCTCGGGCTAATAGACGTTGAGAAAGCCCGAAACCGAAGGCGTGGCAGGATTACCTTGCTAGGATGTGATTTACCAACGTCGGTAACCTGTTCGAATGAATTTTACATTCATTCAAATTAACTATGTGAGACGAACCGATAACAACAGGTTGGGATTTGTAACTCCTGTTTGAAATTCCGAGAATACGCCGTTTTTCTTAGTCTACTTTAATGTCGTTTGTTATGTCGGCGGTATGATGTCGTACACCCACCATGCTGGAAGGAAGCCAATAGTTTCCGATCGAGGGGTTTTTCCGTCGAAACTTGAAATGGAAAATTGTGTCCTTCGTTTTGAGGATCTGTGAGGCTACAAATGGGGTTTTTGAAGGACTTTGGCCTGGAGGTAGGTACGTTTGGTTGTAGAATCATTATACTGAAATCCGATTTCACTGTGGCGATCTATAGGGTTTTCATGGGGCTAAAAATGGAGTTTTCGAAGGATCCCAGGAGGTTAAATATTTTTCGAGTAAAAATAAATAATTTTTGAAAAAAAAAAAAAAAAATCCAAGAAAATGTTTTTTTTTTTTTACAAAATTTTTCCATTGACACAGAAATAATTTTTGCACAAGTAACCAATATCAAAGAATAATAAACCCTTGTGTAAAATTTGCAGCGTTTTGTACCTACAATAAGTTTCATCATGTTGTCTACGTTCAAAAATAATTCGAAAACGACACCTAACTCGATCTAATATCCAAAACCCTTAAAAAAAAACGCCTCCGGTAGCCCCATAGTGCCCCACGGGTTTGGGCGATCGGGCTGAAAACCTTGCGGGCACAACTAGATGGTAAACCAAGTACTTTGTCAAAATTTCAGGTTAAAAAAAATCCTTCAGCCTAAAACGGCCCGGACGGCTGACGGACATTTCGGATTTAGAATGTAGACCAAATATTTAAGTGTTTCTTGAGTTTTAATTTTTTTGTATTAGAAATAACATTTGTGCCGATTGTTTTTAGTGGATCTACTCGTATTTCGTGGTACTCGTCTTTCATGTTCATCATGCAATTTCTTTGGGCTCTCCTCGGATCATTTTATGTAAGGCGTAGAAGCCATGGAAAGAAAAAAAAAAAAAAAATTAAAAACCCCTCGAAGATAATCTAGAAAGGAACACTTCGCTTTTACAGTTCGCATTAATTTTACGATTCCAATTGTCAAAGTGAATGCCATTTTGGCTTACACAACAAAACATTTCCAGCGTCTGGAAGGCGGAAGGCGAGCGAAGTTACTTAACTTGACAAGACGTCTTTCTATGATCGTCCATCAAGACTCGCCCACTACACCTTTCAAACCTTCTTGAGAAACCTTTTGAAGGACGAGAACTTGAGAGATTTTCGTGCGTCATGTCTGATGAGTGTTTTGATCTCTTTGATTTTTCAAAATGCGGTAAAATACGATAATTACGAAGCCATAATGATGGAACCAGTGAAAAATATTGTTCGAGTCTGCGGTTTAGAAAAATATTATCATCTTGAAGATGTTTTGCGCCACGTAATGGAGATGAATGGCCGTCCTAAACGAGCGTTTGGCTAATTGAATTTTCGTCCGAAGACTTTCGTTCGAACAAACGATCATTCGATGAACTTGGCGAGGTCAATGGCGAATTGGGAAATCGAAGATTGCGTTTGGTGTTCATCACTTCTTCGCTGTGACGCTTTGTCGATCTACAAGGGCACCTCGGTTTTGCCAGTGAAACAATCCTTTTTTGGGCTTGAAGCGTCGTGGATAGGCAGCTTGTTTGTTTAATTGAATTGGAAGATGAAGCTTTAATGACATTGTCGTTGAAATTCACGTTGAAAACGGAAATTCTTGGAAATTACAATTAGGTACCTACTTGAAAACTGGGAAATCCATGTTCTACCTTCGGTGAATTTCAATATCGATCACATCACTCACGATGAAGTCATCCACAGAGATAACTGTACCGAATAATCTCCAGAGACAAGAAAATCCGTTCATTATAATGACTACAGTCCCCATAATCTTGAAACCACTCATCTCAATAAACTCCCTATACCGATCATCTTGAATTCCCCTTCTGGCTCCAGTGAACTGACTGAAGCAGACGTACCAGTCATACCGGATTAGTATACAAGGGCCTCTACCTTCACTTTTCATCAGGTTCCCTCGATACAATCGATTCTTCCCACATTTATGCATAATTCATGACCCAAGTCAACGGGTCAATTATGTGAACCTCACCATCCTGATTTGGTTTAAAATAATGTAGAAATCAATTATAATTATTATAATCTTCGATTTTTCTAATCTTCACGATAGCTACAAATCAACGTACTGAGTACTTGACAAAATACGCATCAAAAGCCAAGCCATACTCCCAGGTAGTTAGGGCTCAGTTAGTAGGTTAATGGCGTCTACAGTAAATTCTAAACGACTTCATAATCATCACTCAAAAGCTGGTCACTTTAAATGAAAAAATTACCTTAGATGAAAAAATTCCTGTTAGTTGTCATTACCGTTCTAACCAACATAACTTAAGCGTAAAAGTGATGTTCAATGATTAGGAGGTTTGAGAAATGCTTTTAAGATATCAGCGCTATTTTTAGGAGAGGTTCACACAAAACGAACGTTCGGTGTAACATTTGAGTAAATGTTATTTTGCTAAATCCCATCATTCAAAACTGAAGCTAATAATTAGCTTCGACAATTATTGTTTATTGATAAAAACTGTCAAATTTTTCGGAATGTTTCATTCCTGATCGTTTCATCGCCCCAAATCAATTTTCATTGTTACGTAATATAATATAGTTTGTTAATATAACTACATGTAAAACTACATGTATAATTACACCTCTATCTTTTATTCAAGCTTCCATCCACATTTGGGGAAAAAAAATCGACCAAATTTATGGTACGTACCCACCCACGATGCCATGGATACCAACCTATTTCTTAGTGTCCGTGTCTATGGCCTTATTATTACAACTCATTTTAACACAGAATGTGTTTTTACGGAGGTTATTTGGTTTGAAGTTGTTGGGCGTTAGGGAGTGAAGTCAGTCAGAAGTATCCCACCGTCCCCCCCCCCCCCCCCCCCCCCCAGAACCCCCAGCGAAGAACCGCAAATCCTTCTAACTCCACCTCACGCCCCGAGTCGATCCCCTCGGCGGAATTATCGAAAAACTCATTCTGTGTTTCATTTGTTTGATCCTCAATCAACAATCCGGGGGTTTGGGGGTTGCAGGGTTATAGAGCCAGTTTCCCGAGCCATACAACTGGATTGTAGAACTTCAATGGAAGGGCTCTAACACAGATTTCAAGTCCTATAGAACTGGCAGCAGAGGTGCAAAATCAGTAACCGTTACTGATAACTAGGTTACAACTGATTTTGTCGTTCTGCTACGTGTATTATAAGGCTGTTTAAGGAGTTACAGAACTGAGAGGGTATAAAACTGGTTGAAAGTCCGATGAAAATGGCTGTAGAAAAATAGCGCCAGTTTCAAGAGCCATAATTTTAGGTTTTAAACTGTTTGAAGTGCTTTAGTTATCGACAGACTCAGATTATGGTAAACTGAAGTCCTTTACAACTGGAGGAGAGCTACAAAGTCAGTTTGAAGATATAGTATAGGACTATATAAGGAGCTATAGAATCGGTCTGAGGGGCTATAAAACTGGTTTAAAGTTCGATAGAAACGATTACAGTTTCAAGTGCCATACAACCAGTTTCAAATGCCTTGAGTGAAGGGCTATAAAACTGGATTGATCACGTATAGAACTGGTTGCTGAGTTGTAGAGACGGTTTGAAGAGCTATGAAAGTGGTTTGAACATCCATAAACCCATTTGGAGTTATAGGGCTTGGTTGTCCTGATTTCTGCTGTTGTCCTGCTTTCATCTAAATGGATCTGGCGGTGGTGTTGAACTTTGGAAAGCCGTAACGCCAAGAGGTGGATCTGAGTGCGTCATTCTGCGCCTCTTCATCGTTAGAACCCATCGTGTGGATTCAACGATGTAGAACTAGAACCCTTCACGGAAACGAGTAACCTTCTAGCAGAAAATTCCAAAATGTATACAGTATCCATAGACGTTTTTTTCGCTTTCCTACAGATTTCTACTTTTCTTTTTCATTCACGTTCCTTTGAGCAGCTCTGATGTGGAGCCTTCGAGTATCATATTGATCGAAACCTCTGATTAGAGCCCTCACTTGTTAATCCACTGACGACTTCACCTTTAGCTCGATCCTCGCAATTCGGAGTTTTGCAACAGTCGACTAATTACGATGATGAAACGAGTTCGGATCCGACTCTAATGGAAACTGTTGTCCTTATATAGGGGGCGGAATGTAAAGGTCGAAATACCAATTTAGCGTCCAAGCTGTCCAATCAGTGTCAGGTCGTTTGCAGGCTGAAAATTGGATGTATGGATTGTAATTTGTGCTGTTAACAACACTATGAATCTTGAAGACTTTATAGTGTTCCTCAGCCACAACATACATTATTGAACATTTTAATCTCAATTTCACTGTACACACAGCAGTAAAAAAAAAAAAACACCTAAATGTCACTTTTCCAACAATCCATCCTTAAGTGTTCCTTTTCTTGCCATCCCGATCATGACTGACGCTTTACGATTGATTGACTTCGCTACACCCGTGCAGATGGAATGTGAAGATAGCCTTAAGACAATCCTACCAAATGAAATCAGCTCAAGGTGAAACATTTGAAGAAGCTCCTTTGATGTCAGCTACTTATGTGTGACAGCGGCAGATTCTTTGATGACCTCCGGAGATTCCAACTCACCTTCACATATAAACAAGTATGACTTTTAAAATTTGACTTGCGAATGTATTGTTTCTGAGTAAATGGCTTATTGGCATTCGTCGTTTTGGCAAACATTTTGCTGCTTTTTAAATGGTGAAAATGTGTAAAGCTGCTGGGTCTGAAGGGGTTAACTCAAGAGGTCATGCTGTAGTTGGAGACTCTCTTTCATGCCGAGGACATTGGAATTTTATTGTAACGTCATTGGTGCAGTCTACATTCCCCTGCCGGCATTTTGCCATATTTTTCACTCTGAAAATATCCCCATTACAATAAGAAGACGTCCTTCATTGTTCCATTGTTCCTTCAGGGGGAACAAGTTGACAACTTTACGATCCTGACATCGAATAAATTGTCTAGAATTGCGAGCTCCGACTAGATTTCTGTTTACAAACGAAGGTTTCCCCACTTTCAAGTTGACAATAAAATTTACCTCTTGGAATTTTGGTGGAGGTTGCGAAGCTCGTTGCGTCAGCCAATAAGTTTTAACATCCTATTATGTTCATTCCCGTTGGCGAAAGAAGGCCTTCGAGAATCGGCTCAACAATTGAAACAACGATCATCCTTGAAGGGTGTTGCATAGGTGTCTGTTATACGTCACATGTTCATAAATTAGTTTCATTTCTTCGAGCCGATCGTTGACTCAACAGTGGCACTTGCTACACGCAGGAAGGCTCAAGTCGTGAGAAAGCAAACTTTGACTATCTTTTGATTACGAAAACACAAGTCACGACAGACTTGAGGAATCCAGATCTTTCGTGAGGTCGACACCTGTCGCGCCTATGGCGTGCGTATTTTCATCATTGATATTCAATGTTGGTCAATGTGTTCAGAGTTGGAAGTGGTAGAGCTACCTAATTACTAAAATCATGAGTGCTAAGTAGTTAACGCAAAATAACCCAATGATGCTTGAAAACTACACAAAATGGATGTCCACGCTAGGTGCCGCATACACAGTGGGATATGTGATGGCGCTGTTACTTCCCTGCACGATTGTGACTTTGGGTCAGAGATGGGCATTCTCGCGCCAAATGAGTCTTTCCGCTTCTTAGTTTTCGGCACCGTTGTAATCATGTTTGACCACGAATTTATGTCCATGGAATCTGAGGAGCCCGAATCGTGAATCAATTCTAGGGGGGATTCAATTCTGGACCAAGAGCATGTCCTACCGGTACTTGCCGACCATCAGACTTGAGAACCCGACTCCTCAGCTTAGATACTCGTATTAGAACCTGTGGCAGCTCTCGTCCTCTGAAGAGGGAGGATATTAAATGGGCGTCTCCACTGACACCATCCTCTGGCTCCACCGCCTCTGGCACTGTAAACCCAGGAAGCTCCAACACGTCGGACGAGCAACCTGGGAAACCTTTCTCAGTACTTCTCGTACCCCCAAGTGTTCAACATGGGCTAGGTATGGTCCAGTTGAGCAGTGTTGACTCTCACTGTTTTATAGCTTGAAAAACGCTTGCAAGCATTTCTCCTGAGTAAAATGGATAAGACGTCCAAAAACACTTAATTTTTCCCCCATGGGAGAGCGAGGTTGGCTCAGCGTTGCTGTGAAGCCCCTCAGTACACTGTGGTATAAATTGTGCAAAAATGAATTCAGTCAATAAACAATTACCATATTATGGTGATTGGAATTATCGAGAATCACCACCACGAATTTCAAAATTTCTTTATTTTCTGTGCTGTCCACTAGTTGAGCTTTGGTGGATGAGCGCCGCAGGTCGCATTTCCGTCTGTATCCTTTTTCCTCCCTCTCTGACACTACCAAGTGTTGCAACTAGTCCCCTCCTTCCCCGCCAGGGTCCCATTCAGCCCGCTAACGGCATTGATTTCACTGCCGTCGACGACACTCACGACGGACCGGTTTCTAAGAAATCAATCTACGGCTGCATCCTAATGGATTGCTCGAACTCATCGTTAGTACACTCTGCTGGATTACCGATTTGTACAGCCAATCGCGGTTTATGACAAGTTTACGAGTCAAAATTAATAATTAATTTTGACATTGAAATAAATTGTGTAATTATTTTAAAACTCATTTCAATTCATGAAATCAAATATAAAGTGTTTGAGAACCAAATTACAGGCTGGCAGTCCAACGGTTATCGTTCGCTGTTGGTTTTTTGCAGAGGGAATAAGTATTTTAAAATAAACTTCAATATGAAATTACTCAGCATTTCCCTATTAAATAGAAAATACACAATTTTGAACACAATTTTATAAAATATAAATATGTACCTGCACAAATGTTTGACCAACTCCGTAACTGTTCTTTTAAAAGGTTTTGACTAGGAAGTTGAGTAATCATTTTAGAAGTAATTTCAAAGGAAAAGCTAAAATTTTATTGCTCACCATATAAGCGTGAAAAGCCTAACTTAGGATTCCTAAGACACACTCTCAGAGACCTCTGAAATTAGCCGTTTGGATTAATCCAATTTGCGCGCTTAATCCAATTTGCAGCGTTTAGGTACAGTCAAAATTGCTACAATCCCGCCGCTTACGGCTTGCAATTGCCAAGCAATAAACTGGAAGGTTAAACAGTAAAAAGGTCAATGTTTGAAGGGTGCCGCTCGTCTAGGCCCCGCAAAACCGCAATGCAAAGCGGTCGACCTTCTCGAGCTGATTGCGCAAAAATGGCGCTCGAAATGCTAAACACATTGTAAACATCGGCATTGTGTGTTCTGCCATCAGAGATTAGACCCGTGAGCTAATCTGGTTCCTTCCCCGGCCTTAACATCTGCAGTCGTCAACCCTACCAAGAGACCAACAAATATATTGTAAAAATAGTGGAAAAAATAGCGTATTTTGAATGTCCGCAATGGGAGGTAACTTTGAAAAAATGACAGTCAGGCTAATTATTATGTTGAAATTCGAAAAATAAACTTCAAATTCCAAAAACGTTCAATGGGAACATGTCGGTTCATATTCAACGGAGTTGCCTCATTCTTGCATTAATGAGGTTGTGAAACTCCTCACGCTGGGGAAAACAGAGCTTTAAAAAACGTTTCATTGCTTTCCAAGAAGTCATTTTACTGCGATGGACTGTTGTTATCGTGGTTCTAGAACTTGACTATAAACTGACTGTGCAAATTTCCACATCAGATGAATGTGCATAATCGTATTCTATTTTCATTTAATTTCAATTGCTTTATTTCAACTAAATTTTATTGCTAAAAATTAAATTACCTACCTATATTGTCATTGTACTCATGAAGAATGTGATTTCCATCGGAATTTGTCGAGTGGTCGGGATGGATTTCAGCACCTCAAGTACTGGAGGGTACTTTTAAAGTTCAAAATTACCATAATGATTATGCGATTGGAATACAGGGTCGCCATTATATAATTTTACAATCCGAGGCGCGTTGAAGGAGTGTCTCGTATTGTCGCATGTCATTCATTCTTTTACGATGGGTCGTAAATCTTGTGCGCAACGTCTGATGGATCATTGACCGAAAGCTCTCGAGTGATGGAATACTTGAAGGAATTGGGGATTAAAAATTGTCTTATGGCGGTGGGGGGGGGGGGGGGGGGGAATCGGATAGGTATTTTCTGTGGGGTAGGTACAGTAGTTTTTCCCCATTAGTGCCAAGTGCGTAAAAATAACCAAGTATGTACACAATGACCCCAAGGGGTAGATAAACTCAATTTAGTGCAACGCGTGAACATTTGGCAATGCTCGAGTTTCATATGTATTTTGCACACTGGTTTACAAATGTATGCATATATTGTACAGTTATATTGTGAAATTTATACCTTGAATGCCTTCTCGTGGATTGAAAGCTCAAACACAATCAACATTCCTAGCTGAGGTAAAAACTGCTATTTCGTATCCCCTCTGCGACGGCGGCGACTCCACTACGAAATTCCGGCATTAACTTCTATGTCATATCATACCGTTAGGTCGGGCTCGGGCGATTTGATTCAATTCGAAAGACCATCGAGGGAATGAGAGGATGAAGAAGAATGACCATCAAAACAGTGGAGGTAGCATAACGGGAAACGGAAGGGTGGGGAACCCGTTCGGGAACCGGCGTTTGTCTTTTGAAATGCGCATTTAGGATGGGAATGGCACGAGCGATTTTGTGCGATTTACGAGGTACGGTAGCCCCAAAGGCCATCGCCCGGTTGATATCTAAATGAGGAAAGTCCGACCGCAAACCTCCGTCGACAAATGGAGCGTAGGAAGCTTGGGAATCGTTTCCTAATCCCTGGTGGATGATCACAATAGAGATTTGATGTCTAACGTCAACCTTGGGCGAACCTCTATCGGTCTAACGTCATCGAGCCGACCGTTGAAAATCTCGTTCCGTTCCATCTTATTTACCGCCAGTTAGCCGATCCAGAAAGGATCAGCTGTTAAACGATGTTGACGGATTCGGGGCTGTCTGCGAAGGGAGGAGGAGGGGGGGGGGGCTTCAAGAACGCGTAAACAACTGAGAAACAAGGTCGCTCTATTCACATCCCTAAGTGGACGTCAGTAGGGCTGGGAATTTGGGTGCCAGTCTATGACGTCATTGGCTGATACTATTATGGCAGTAGACTATTCTAAATAATTTAGAAATAATTATTATGAAACATTTGTTTACGTATAGGGGTGTGTAAAAAGCGTGGTAAAATTTTTGGGGGTGTTTTTCAGGCTCGCGGAAAAAAAATCCCCGGAAAAAAAATCCCCGGGAGAAAAAAATGCCCGAAGTAACCACCCCGGAAAAAAAGTCCCCGAATCGCCCACAGTCCTAGGAAAAAAAATCCCCGAGAGAAGAAATTGCCGAAACGGAAAAAAAATCCCCGAGTTGTGCGTTAGTCGCAGTTAGTTGATGGACGCTCGCTGTATGCCTTGTTATCACAGAGGGGCAGAGGATCATGTTGTCATCAAAAAGGTTCCTCTACATAAAAATTACAATTCAAATTCTCTGCACTGCTCTTAAAAACGCTGCAAATTTTACACAAGGGTTTATTATTCTTTGATACAGGTTGCTTGTACAGACATTTAATTCTGTCAATAAAAAAAAATTAAAATTTTTTTTTATATTTCAAAAAAAAATTTTTGGGGGGGATTTTTTTTTTTTCTTCAAAAATGTGTTTTTTCAAAAATTCTTTAATTTTTACTCGAAAAATATTTAACTTCTTGTGATCCTTCAAAAATCCCATTTTTAGCCCCATGAAAGCCCCTAAAGATCGCCACAGTGAAATCGGATCGTTCTGGGATATGGTATGTTTTTCCTGTTTTTTTTTTTTTTTTTTTTTTTTTTTTTTCATATTGACGGGGATTTTTTTTCCGCTTGGTCGGGGATTTTTTTTCCGAGTAGTCTTCCAGCTCGGGGATGGTATTCCTGGGGATTTTTTTTCCGGCAACCTCGGGGATCTTTTTTCCGGGGGGGTCACTTCGGGGACTTTTTTTCCGGGGATTTTTTTTCCTACGACCGTTTTTTCAATTCCTACACTTGGGATTATTATTCTTATCCATAAACAGTCCAAAACCCTGCAAATTTTACACAAGGGTTTTGGGTTTGGGTTTATTATTATTTGATTTAGGTAACTTGTGCAAAAATTAATTCTGTGACAATAAAACATTAAAAAAAAAAAAAAAAAATCTGTTCATAGTTCGGACAGATGAGGATGGATTTTGCGTCAAAATTACATACCTATTCGGAAAATATTTTCCCTCCGGAGATCCTTCAAAAATCCCATTAAATGGCCACAAATTTTGTAGCCCCATGAGAGCCCAATATATCCCCACGGTGAAATCGAATCGTTCAGGGACCCCCAACAATGTATGCTACCTCCAAAAGTACTTCGAAAACGAAACCTAACTCGACCCCATAGCCGAAACCCCTCTTTAAAAAACCCCTCCGAAAGCCCCTTTATAGCCCCACAGAGCCCCAAGGGTTTGGGTGATCGGGCTAAAACCTTGTGGGCACAACTAGATGGTACACCGAGTATTTTGTCAAAATTTCAGTTAAAAAAAAAAAAAAAATTCCTACTGCCCATAACGGCGGACGGACATTTCGTTTTTGGAATCTAGACATCTTGAATCGTATAATGTCAAATTTTGAGGCCGATCAGAATTTTCGACCTCCGTCGCGATCACTTAGGCGTATCATTCCAAGAATAATAAACTAAAAGTGGCAATTTACATGCCGAGTTCACTGGGGAGATTGCTCTCGTAAAAACGGTTTTCATCTTGACAGAACTGAATCGAAAAAACTTTCGCATCTTAGAAATTGATTGCTCTCATCTCTTAAATTCTTAGAAACTATCAACCGTTCCGGTACCTATCAATTTTACGAGCCTTTGAATATTCATGAGTGGGTTGTAAAGCGGCCGACACTGAAAGACTTTGCGGTGCTTAATCTGCGAACTACAGAAAAAAAAGTTGCATTATAATGGGTTAAAGGAAATTACTTTCTGCTATAATAAGGTTGATGTGTTTTTTTGTGTAATCAATGATGGTAGCACACTAGTGTGGCTGTATCGATTTTCTGTCTTTTTCGCCATTTCACTCAAGATGGAGCTGTTTCGAGTGGTTTTGGATTCTTCCGGTTGTTGGGTCACTCAGGTCCAAGTTAATGTGAAGCTGCTCACCGCGTTGCCCAGTAATTATTAGAATGGCCCAATCTCTGTGGGCGGGCAGAGCTGAGGATACGTTTTGTCGGTCCGGTGACTTGAGCTCGGACATTTCCGCAACTCTTTGCAACGGCCTATTTCAGCAGGAAATGTCGTTATGTGTTGGTTTAGGTTGACGACAGTATTGAACAGCTTTCTAAGAAGTCGCAGAACCTTGGACCAAGTTGGTCCGACCTGCAGAAATTGGTTCTCGTAGGGTTCATTATACGACTATTCAACCAGTAACTGTGAGCTCGAAAAATCTGTTCTCCAAAACTTTCCATTTTTCGGAGTTTTGTACCACTTGGTAAAATTTTTTTTGCATTTTTCTGGAAACATTTTGAAAGATTAAAATGCAATTTTCTTTCACTAGTGTGAGATACCCTAATATTTCCTCAAATTCATCAAAACATGAACAGCTAGCACTTATCACTAGGTATACCTATTGTATACTATAAGTATACCTATAAAATATGTATTTATTGTTATTATGTAAACAGGTTTGCAGTTCATTGAAAGCTGTAAAACCAGTTTTATGAGCTATAGAATTTGGCTAGAGTCCTATAAAACACACTGAGAGGAAAAAAGGGCCCATTCTAGGTTATTTTTCGATTTTTTCTAGGTTAAATGCTGCCAACCTAGATTTTTTTTAGATTCTAGGGTGGAACAATTTAGTCTAGGTTGAATATCATTTCACCTAGATTGAAAATACTGGTGAAGTTACCGTCCTAAAAATGCAAACAACCAAGATTTAAAATGCGCCACCCCCACACTTTAGTTCTAGGTTAAGTTAACGGTGTATGCCGCCGCCTCCATCCATTTACAGTCTAGGTTAAAAACATTAATGTCTTGGTTGTCTCACCCTGGTATTCAATGTTTTTCACTTTCATAGACGGTTGATTTACCCTAAAACAAAAACGTTCTCACCCCCCTCAAACAATTTACAGCCATGGCGCGTTAACCTAGAACCCTTTTTTCTCTAGGTTGTGCCCCTTTATTTACGAGGTTGTTTCAATTACTATCCCTGTTGTACCAGTTAAATTTCTTGGTAGCTTCCTATTCTTTTCAGGTTGGTCCTAATAAATTACTAGGTGGTCCACGTTTCTTTCTAGGTTTGCTCCACTTCCATTGCAGGTTGGTTCTATCAACTTCAACTATCTTTCTGGGTTGTCTCTGTTTACAACTCAGTACAAAAATATGAATGTGACGTCTTAATATGACTGCACATAGTGACAGAAAATGGATGATTAGAATTTGACAGAGATTTGGCCTCAACCCCACCGGGTAAATAGCAGGGGTGCCAAGTCAACGAGAATTAACGCCCACCGCCTACAGTAGCGCTCTCCGCGGCCGCTAAGCGTACCGTAGAAACAACCTGGAATTTATCGAATGAATTACAATCACTGTTGTTTAAACCTAAAGCTATTTGTGGTACTACGGTAGTTTTAACCGAGACTGAAAGTCTAACTTTTTCTTCTGGGTTGTTACCTAAAGTAACAATCTCGCCTTTTAAATCTCTCGGTTGTTTTCAGTTGTACAACCGAGACTTTAATGGAGGGGACTTTAATTAAAGGTCAAATCATTCGATTCTAGGTTACCCCACTTAAAAGTCAATGGTAGGTAATATATTTTCTAGGTCTTCACAATGTCAACCTAGACCAAATGTGAAGTTCACATTTGGTCTAGGTTGACACTTTTTTATTCTAGGTTGTGGTCAGAGGGCAGGTAATAACGGATTAGGTTGTTTCTATGTGGGTCTAGGTTGTATTAATATTTTTCTATGTTACTTTAACCTGGACCTATTTTTTTCTAGGTTGAATCAATTGATTCTAGGTGGTTTCAATTTCTTTTCAAGGTTATTTCGGATTTAACCTAGCCACTAAAAAAATCTTTTCTCTCAGTGCAGGCTTGAGAGCGTGGGATCAGTTTTGGGAGGTATAAAACTGCGATAATCCACGATAATTTGTTGGGTATCACTCTCTCGTCAAAAGAAGAGCAACTTTTCTCAAAATGATTGAAACATAATCCATTAAGCACAATTAACCAAAAAGACATCTTGGAGCCGTGAGTAGGCTGTCTACCAAAGCAGTGATAGCCAACGAAGATGAGGGTAAAACCATCAAATCCCTCTGTGCAGAGTTACTTAAACAACCCAAAAGCGTACCAACAGAAGAGGAACGGTGTCTGAGGAGTTAACGAAAACTGTTAAGGGGTGGAAATGTGAAGAAAACATTGGAGTTTTTTTTTTTTCAAAAATTACCTCAGTATGAAAACTGCTGAAAAATTAACTCTTATAAAAATTTAACTTCTCAAGATTCAACAGTAACTTCAAATAGATTCACAAATTCAATTAATTTAAAGACTTTATTATTAATTTAAAGACTTTATTTAAACCTTCATATTCAAATTTACCTTCTGTATAAATTCAAAATTCACCATGTCAACTAGGTCACCTAGGTATGTCATCATTTTCTGTAGTTTTAACTTATCAATTGTTTTTTTTAAAAAACGAATAATTCCAAATTCATCTTTCCTAGTACCAATTAATAACCTTGTCAAATGGGTCCATTTTTAAAATTATCTCTGACTTTCTTACCTCTAATTCTCTTTGTCACTAATCATATATCAAGTAGATGTTTTGCCCCTAGAATAATAAACAATTCTCCTTTCAGTACCTGTAGTATACCATAACTGGTTTTCAAATGGTTCACTGGCCATCAGTCATGGAGCCAATTTTAACAGTGGGTCCATATTCCGAATTTACTATTGTCAAGTTATGTACCACCATTCTGGACCGTTTTCGTCAGTTATAATTTTTCACCATTTGTGTTTGTTCATATACCTTCAGTATAATATAATTTCGAGCTTACATTGTTAATATAATTTTATGGTTTTTCCTCTGATGCTAATGACAAATGGTTTTCTTGTCAGGGCTGTAGATGAGCTTAGTTGCTCGAAACCGGTCCCCACGCTACAATTGTTTATTCCAATAAACAATTTAGTACTCAGCAGAGGAGTCATTTCTCACCCTAACCACCTCATTGGAGTTTATTAGTAACAATGATTTAAAAAGTTGAGCAGCGAGGCAACAAATAAATTCCAGACTGATGACATCTCACATTGTGAGAAGGATGGTAAATAGTTCCAGAAGCATTTTTCCAGGGGCTTGAAAACGTGGCATATATGCGACATGCGACTATATTCGAAATGAACCCTAGACCTCCTCTCCGAACGTTTCTCCCTAAAATCCATAAAGAAGGAATGCCTATGAGACCAGTTGTCATATATAAACGCGCCTGCCTATAAATTAGCTAAAAAACTTAGCACCATTTTTTTAAATTCCGTTGATTTTAATCCTAAATTCACCGTTGAAAATTCTTCACAAAGTTCTCAGCCAGCTCGCCCCAACACGTCTGTTTGATTGGGAGCTGAAAAAGGGACTTTAGCGAGGCAATCGTAGACCTGCATGACCACGCCGTGGGTTTGGTGTCATTTTGGCAATACATTTTGTTCAAGCTGGCTGAAAACTTTGTGGACATAGATACAAGAGGATGCCGTATACCGTTATAATAATTAAATACCACTTCCTTCTTTTTCAGGTGAGTGCCCAGATTGATCAGTGAATGAAAATCACTTACAGATGTTGTTTTAAGTGAGTACCTTGTTAGTTGGGGAGAAGGCTCTGCAGACAGGCACTATTTCTGTTCTTAAGATGTCCTAACATGCACTTTTTTCTTATAATATGAACCACGCATTGCTTCGCCAAATCACTAGACTTTCGTTATTACCACGTAACGCGATAAGGTTTTTTTCTTGGTTGGTAACCATGACGGATAAGGGTTGAAGGTGTACGAGAGCACGCACCTTGAAACTTGGAATCTCATGCAGGTGGCAATGGACCGGTAAGTTACACTCCTGGTGAGAGGATGATGTGCAGAAGTCACGCGTCCTGAGAGTTTTATCATGTCAGTGGGTTTTTGTACCGTCCTAATTATTTGCGGAGTCCTTCCGCCAAGGAAGACTAAGCCGAGCTGAAAAAAAAAAATCGTTCCTGCCTTGGCAGCATTGGTTGCGGTATTCACCGCAAGTAAACGCTGGGGGAGGGGGGGGGGGAGTGAAGAAAAAACTTCGAACTTGACTACGTGCTTCTAACATGCGCCAAGAGAGCTCGGTATCAGACAATGGCATCACCTTTTCCAGTTTCTGGTAGAAGCTGGCAGAGGCTCCAATCGTGAAAAATATCTTTTACATCCTTGCCAACTCAACTCAACTCAACATTTTATTTGTCCAAAAACACGTTAATGTATAGACAATTGTCAGCGTAACACGTGAATAAAAGACATTGTAGCGTAACAGTAAAACATCATAGTGAAGGACATTTTGACCAACAACTTAAACTTTTTTAAACCCCAATAAATTGTTTCAATTAAACAAACAATAGGTAAGACTATGCTGGCGGGAACCCATTGACATCTGTTAAGAATTCTTCGAAATTGTAGGGATTAAGAAGGTATCTCTTTAACCGAGACCCAAGAAGATCGACTGGAGCACCTCGTGAGTCAAATGGAAGAGCATTATAAAATTTAATGCTCCACCATGAGGTTCCGCTGCGCGTTTTCGTTAGCCGGAGATGTGGAAGAATAAGGTTATGCCTATTGCGGGTAGGTTAACCATGATCCGGAGCTCTGAACTTATCCACATTTCTTCTCATATGGCATACGCATTCAAAGATGAAAGCGGCGGTGATGTTAGAATTCGGAGGGGTCAGGGTGGCCCAGTGGACTGGCCAAAGGCGACAGAGCTTCGTCTGTTTACAAATCAGTCGGAGCGCTGATCAGCCTGGTTCGAATCCGAGGCCGAACACAAAATTTGTGTTTGACCAAAAGTCAATAACTTGTTGTAATACCTGTCTTGTCGGCAGACAATTCACCTATGAACGCAAGTTTATGTGAATCCTTTCTCTGGAGCAAGAATTTCTAAAGCTTATCTAAGTACAGTGCGGGGTCGGCTCCTGCCCTCTTGTGAGAACCATTTGGTTAAACACAAAACAAACCCACTTTACTTTACTTTACTTTAGTTAGAATTCCGAGGTCTTTGTAGGCTGGTACAATTTTCCCGGTAGCCCAAACCCGCCACAACTCGCACGGCTTTTCTTTGGCAGGCGAAGATTTTAGAGGAGGCGGGTGAGGGTTCCCAGCAGATGACGGCATATACAGCCCGTGACTGGAAACAAGCATGGAAGGCAGGCAAAACGGCACGCCTCGAGAGGCGCTCAATCCTCTTGCCAATCCTATAAATCCGTTTTTCGATGATTTGAGCCCAAGTGGGTGGCTGCCCAGTCAAGAGTGAAAGCACCCGGCCGGTTGGTTCAGTCCTGACCCGCTCAAGGTGTTTGTCTGGGATCGAGATCAGAACCCCCTCCAGACCCGTAGAATACACAAGCCACAGGGGCTGCAGCCGGCGTTCTTTAAAATCCATTCCCAATTTCCACATCGCAAAGGGGGCGATGAGGGAAATATTGATGAAATCATTGAAAACCTGTTAGAAGTTTTATTAACCCTGGTATGGAATTGGATCAACGAATACCATCACACTAACAAAAATTTCAATTTCCCTCTCAATCAAGCTCTCATTTAGACGTTATGAAGTGGGTGTTGGACCCATGCCCTCGTCATGACAACCCTTGAAATCCCCAAGTCCCACTGATTGCCTCTAATTCCATTGATGGAAAATGGGAGCGACCCAGGGGGATCAACCTTTTCGCGAGTGAAACAATACAACACAATAGAGGCCCACTGTTTTGGGCTCTCAACTCCTTTCAACAAAACTCGACCGATCTGACGGGGTAATGGAGGGTTTGTCGCCCTCAGCTCGAGACTCAGCCCTGACCCCGTTCGAATCGCGAGGTGGGCAACGTTTAAATCTTCAAGACAGTAAGATCGTAAGTTTTGTCATACTCGAAAATCCCTGTCTCGCCCATAAACGCTTGAGATGAATTTCTACGGTAATAACTTTGTGCGACGAGTTGTACCTACCCAAAATCTATGAATTTTTTTGAACAGCTATTGCCCAACAAATATATTGTGTAGGATTCCTCCAAACGATACCAATTATCAGAAAAGATTTGAATTTTTGATTTTGAAATTTACCGGTTCGTTACTCAAAAATAATTTTTTGATGGTGTGATTTAACGATATTTTTTTAATCGGAGCTGAAATTTGGATCAGTTTTGGTAACGATATTGGGTGCGAGTTGATCGAAATGATCATGTTATCTCCCTAAATAATTTTGTAAAACCGCACTTAACTCAGGTAAACTAATGGGCATGAAGAAGTACGTTTATTTTGGTTTATTATTCTTGGAATAATACACCCTTGTAATCGCGACGGAGTTCGACGACTCGGATCAGCCTCAAAATTTGACATTATTCGTTTCAAAAGGTAGATTCCAAAATCGAAATCTCCGTCCGTCGTCCGGGCCATTTTGGGCAGTAGGATTTTTTTTTTAATCTTAAATTTTGTCAAAATGCTCGGTTTACCATCTAGTTGTGCCCGCAAAGTTTTCAGCCCGATCGCCCAAACCCGTGGGACGCTATGGGGCTAAAATGGGGCTACGGGAGGGTTTTTTCGAAGGGTTTCGGCTATGGGGTCGAGTTAGGCGTCGTTTTCGAAATATTTTTGAACGTAGAACCCATTTTTGGGGGTCCCAGAACGATACGATTTCACTGTGAGGATCTATAGGGTTTTCATGGGGCTAAAAATGGGATTTTTGAAGGATCCCAGGAGGTTAAATATTTTTCGAGTGAAAAATAAAGAATTTTTGAAGAAAAAAAAAAAAATCCAAAATTTTTTTTTAATCCAAAAGAAAACTTTTTCCAATTTTTTTTTCTTTTGACAGAAATAATTTTTGCACAAGTAAACTACATCAAAGAATAATAAACCCTTGTGTAAAATTTGCAGCGTTTTAACGTGTACCTACTGGAGGTTCGGGTCTTTGAATATTTGTCTTTGGTTTCTTTAATCTAACAATTTGGTAACAACTAGTTTCCTGAGCCGTGTACATATTGTGGGGTGGGGAGACCAAGCGACTTAGTAAATTCCCAAATAATAATTGAACCTCTATAATAATAATCCAACCTCTATAAACCATAAAATAACCGGGATCTCGTGGCATAGACTTCTTTTCCCAAGAAGATAGGATTTTTTACGATAAAGGTGTCGAGGTCTTCAAAATCGAAGAGAGGGAATAAAAACAATATCCACAAAAATACATACCTAACTAAAATTGGCCATTTTTGCCGAATTCGTCCATCTGCCAGGAGGAGGATGATGCCCTCTTCTTCAGGAAAGAACAAAATATTCATCATTGATACCATAAACCATGAAATCGTCCAATGGTGTGTGAGGAGATTTTACCGCTACGGAAGGATGGAGACTGTGACAGCTAAGAAGATCGACCACGAGCAATCACACATGTAGCTGATAGTGGTTGTGGTAGTGGGCCCACTACAACATGAGCAGACTTTCATAAAATGGTAACGTTTCAATAATTGAGTTGGGGTGGAAAACCTAATCAATTTGTCGAAAACCCAAAATTCGTCTGGAACCTATGCTAACTTCGTCTATGACTCAGCTACATCAGGAAGAGATTTTTTTCATCCTTCAAAATAGCAAATAGCTCATTTGATAGGCCATCAATTCGTGAGTGCGACGAAACGGCTAAAAACGAACCTTGACGAGTTGGGTTAAGGCCGGCGCTGTTCTGTTATGCATAATTCTCGAAGTGTACCACAGACTGTGCGATTTATGTAGCCACTTGGATTTCGAAAAAGAAGATCGGTTTCCCGGTTTTCCTGAACGTCCCCACTTGTCGACCAACCCCGGCAAGGGGTTCTCAAGGTACTTCTGGTACCTTCGGGATCAGGATTCAGGACACTTCTGGGGACCCCCGCACTCCTCCTTGCTTATCAACCGCTAAAGCTGGATCGGCCTTCCCCGCCCGACCTTGACACAGACAGCTTTGGCGAGCTCTCGACCTCCAAACCCGTAAAACCAACAGGCCTTTAAACCAGATATATTTTTATGTAATTTATGAGGGTACAGTGCGACTTGCCCTATCCAAGTACATTTTGCATTAGCTAGAACGAGATTTTCAGCATAATAACCACTCGATGGCAATGAACCTACGCAGACGAGGGGCTCAAACCCAAGTGCAGAAATACGCACATATAAAATACAAAATTTACATAAGTTCGAAGGACTCATTAAAAGTATCGAATGGCTGCGAATTTAACATTGAGCGCTAATCCTAACTTCGCGCTATAACCGAGTTTTTTTTTTTTTTTGGAATTTAAAGGTTGGAGAACGGAGTCATTCGAGATGATAATGGTTGTCCGCAGGCCGACTGCATTATATTAGGCATTGGAGCATTCAGGGAGGCCCTTGACATTTGTTTCCAATGCCGCCCTGTGTGCCCCGTCACTTAGTTTTGACCGGGTAGGAACATAACTTGTGAACGCACTTGATTAGGGTGGTTTTCAATCTTCCAAACCTTATTGTCATCGGATACATGGACGGTAGAGCGCGGCAAGGAGGTACTTGGAGGGGGAGAAGAAGGTTGAATGGGTGAGGAGTTTGAAGTGGAAGAGGCTACCGATAAGGAGGACGATGAAGAGTATCGTCATGGTAAGGAGGAACATGATGAAGAGGACTCAGTTGAGCAGAAGGAGGATATAGAGGTTACTGATGGATGAGTTACTACGCTACTGCGTAGTACGAAGAAGAATACGCCACAGAGAGTTGGGCAGAAAGAGAATGGAGAAGATTCAGATGGATAAAGGGGAGAGCGATGAAGAGGATCGATATGGATGAGAAGAAGGAGGATGAAGAGGTCACAATTAGTTGAGCTCAAGAAGGATAAAGAGGGTACGGATGGATGAGAAGGACGTTGGAGAGGTCAACAAGAGTTGAGCATAATGAAGATGAAGAGAACGATGAGGATCAAAATGGATAATGAGGCTGACGTCACAGACAGTAGTGGAGAAGGAGCATGAAAATGTTAAAGATCGTGGAAGAGAAGGTGGAAAAAGAGGTGACAAATGGATTTGAAGACCTTGAATTAAGGGGATCGAAATGGATGAAGAGGAGGACACTCAGCAGGCGAAAACGACGCCTCATTCGACCTTCTGACATCCTGAAAGCTGAGACATAACAGCTGAAGTTGGGTTCCTAAAAAGTCTAGAATGAAAAGGATCCACTTCGACGAGGAGAAGAGAGATGAAGACATCACTGAGAAGAAGGAAGATTGAGGTATTGATGAGTATGAAGAAAATGGAGAGGATCCAGATAAGGAGGAGGACGCAATAATTATTATTGATCGAATTCGCTAAATCAAATTACTCTGGTGAGAGACTGTTTGCCTTTCAGCCGACTTACAAAATGGATTGATTGAGCCCTAAAATGGTTTGCGTAGCAGTTATGTCAGAGTTGAACTGAACCCCATCAGACGTTTCGAAATGTAATAAAACTTTGTGGAAGCACAAAATCTCGTGAGTTTCGCAGACTTTCGAGTGTGGGCGCAGTGTGGGTGGAACATTTGCGATCCAATCGTAGTTTATTGGCGGTTTGCAATCCTGTTGGGGAAAAAAAGGTGAATCTGTGCGGGATGAGGGATTGTCTTTTGCGTAACGGCTCGTGAAGTTCATCTCCCGGTGGGTTTGAGGCTCCTGGGTGAACTGCTGGACTGGAAATGTTGGTGGATTCAATGAGTGGCATTTTAAAGGTTGTTTGAGGTCAGTAAGGTCCGCGAGTAAGTTGGAAGCTTTTATAAGATCGTGATAAGACCCACCAGATTCCACTATGAACTATCTATCGAATGCCAAGAATTTTACATTTTGAGGGCCAAGAGGAAACAGATTCATATCGCTAAGTGAGGGCTAAGAGACAACAAGACTTGTTGTCTCTTAGCCCTCGATGTACAATTTCTTAAAAGGTAGTCTCTGAAACGAAGGTTTCACACGACCTCATCGTTTTCTAGTTTATTGTAACCGTGAACCTTGGTGGAATGATTTCGACTCAAAGATGAATCGAGCCAATTAATATCCATCTGGAGAGGCCAGTTCTGCGCAAACGCCGTATACGGCCTCATGAAGGCCTTAAATTAAGGGAAGGGCTTTTGTTCCTGATAAAAAGAGAAATCCCTGCATTCACCGGCCACAATCTCTTCTTGTTGAAACCGGTCTCTACTTGGACGATATAAATCTCTTAGTGAGAGCCAACCGCCTTTTTGTTACAAGTATATCAATCCCCAGACAACAAGAGAATACTTAGCGATTGATATTTTCCGAGATCTGGTGGGTTTCCTTGGGGAACAAGAATTTTCATCAAATCGGTTGAGGTACTCACTGGATCTAATTTTTTAATTAGTTTCGTATGAATTTTAAGGCTGTTGTTGCGCTGTCATAAACAATTTTCTTTCTTTTTTTCTTTTTTGTACGATATCTTGGAGTCATTCGATTTTCACCTTCATTTTTATGCAAATGTTTGTTCTCAATACAAATCCGGGATAGTTTACGCGTAAAAACCTCTTAGCGGAATTTCTCTTCGGTTTCCGTTTCAATCAAATTCGAGCCCTCACACAGCTATAGACAAGCACAGCCTCCACTTGAGACTGTAATGGGATATCTGTCATGTCACAAGAAAGATATCCCAGTCCCGAGTAGTAATCTTGAAGTCACGGGGAACCCGACGATAAATAGCATCACTCAAAACTGCGCTCACTTCTGAGGCTGGCTATGGAAATTCGCGGCGTCGACGGACCGATTTGCGTGCTCGAATTTCAGCCACTTTCACTACTCAAAGAAAACCCGAGGTCGGGTCAATAACAGGGTTGACCAAAGGAATCTTACGCAATTATTTATTGTTCTTTCGTATAAATGTGCCAAAATTAGATTCTGTCACAACAATAGTAAAAAAGAACGCTGCAAATGTTACACAAGGGTTTATTATTCTTTGGTATAAAAATTATTGTACAAAAATAAATCTCTACCCACCTACTATGTATCCAAATGAAAAAAATTAAAGCTCTGCATTTGGTTTATTATATTCTATGTGCGGTGGTTAGGGTGAGAAATGACTCCTCTGCTGAGTACTAAATTGTTTATTTAAATAAACAATTTAGTACTCAGCAGAGGAGTCATTAAATTTTCTCACCCTAACCACCTCTTTGGATTAGACCTCTGCACCGTCGGCAAACACCACACTGTGATATTCTATGTATTCGTATCGGAGGTCCAAAATTTTGATAGGCCTCAAAATTTGTTACTAAACGCTTCAAGATGTGTGGATTCCAAAAACGAAATGGCCGTCCGCGTTTTAAATCCGAAATTTTGTCAAATACTCCATATAGTCCGCAAGGTTTTCTGCCCCATCACCCGAACTGGGGCTCTGTGCGGCTAAAAAGGGGCTACGAAAGAGGTTTTGACAGGTTTTCGAGTATGATATGAAGTGGGGTGTCGTTTTCGACGAATCTTTGGACTTAGAATCAATTTTTTAGGGTCCCAGAACCCTTCCCCTTCTGATTTTGCTTACTTTCCCCCTCTGAACCCTGATAGCCAGTAGACATCCTACTTTTGTCCCTCATCCTAGGGGTCCCCTAATTCCCCAGGAGGAGTAATTTCATTAAGGAATGACTGAGGAGATTTATGACCTGCTTCCTCATGCAGTGTTTATATTTTTGAGGAGGGGAGGAATTATTAAATACAAACTGAAATTGAAATTCAAGGGGGAAAATAAGCAATAATATGAGAAGGCCGAATCAAGCGTTGGGGGCAGGGGGCGGTCGAACCTTTAGACTCCAATGCTCTGTCATGGCTACTGGTCTTCAGTGGCTCAATTGGCAGGGCGTTGCACTAGTAATGCAGAGATTGTGGGTTCGAGTCCCACCTGGGGCCCAATAAATTTTTCGGCCTTCCCCTTCTGATTTTCTTGAAATAACTCATAAATTCATAACTTGATTTTCAATTTCAGTTTGTATTTAATAATTCCTCCCCTCCCCAAAAATTGAAACAGATTGAAAAATGTTCAGAGAATAATAAACCTAAATCAGAAATCGTCGTTTTTCATCGAAAAATTAGTCATTATAATATAATGAAATTTTTTCGATTCGTAGCATCTGTTTAAAACCCAGAAAACCCCCATCTTTAGTTCCTTAAAATCCCCGCAAAGCCGATATTTTGTCAGAATTGTAGCTTCCCGTGCATTCAGAATCATTGAGGAACAACCTTTCCGTCCCCCGCCGCGGCGCAAAAACAGAACTGATTATTCAGAGAATAGTAAACTAAAAGCCATCTTGCAATCAGAGGTGAGGCACGTTCGTTAACTTGATGCGTTCAGCTTCTTTCGGCCATTTAGCCGAATTGGCGTAACCGCGAAATGTTTTCCCCGAACGCGCTTGACGTGGGGAAAACTGCTTAAGTCAGCACACAGATTAGAAACTTCTCGGGAAACCCCCGCGTAATTTACCGACAAGCAGACTGTCAATAGGGTTTCATTAAAGTTCAATTGGGTGGGAACGATTGCGATAGTAATGTGGAAGAGCGGAGAAAGTGTGTATTGTAATGGTAGTGTAATGGCCCCACCCAGCATGATAGTGCACTCTGCTGATTTGCTTGTCTTTCGTCTCGGCCGCACATTCAATCGAATCACCGTTCTAAATTGACTTGGGCAATCCGTTACGTACGTTGAGGATGTTGACCGGTTACAGGTAAGAATATAACGAGATAAACGGCATCCTCCCTCAGGAAAAAGGAGTTTCAATCGTGTTGGGAGGCGAACCAGGAAATAGCGGAGTGCGGGTGCATAAAAAGCCGTCCCATTCACCGACCGTCCTTCACGGGAGGGAAACACGACCAGGTTAGCAGCTCTGCCTCTTCTAAGACACGGTCCACTGGGGGAGCTAGAAAAGTGTGATCCGACCCAAATACGGCGTGCATAATTTTCAGACAAGAGGAATTTCCTTTGCATCCCGTGTAGTGTAACAGAAGAAAATACCAGCGGTGTTCAGACTTTCGCCGGTAGCGTCTCTGCTCGCCAAAGTGCTCAACACCTGATTTACAGGGAGGGTCAATATACGGAAGGGATTTTCATCAAATCACAAAAAAAAAAAAAAAAAAAAACTCCAAAGTCTACTGGAAGACAGCCAACATCTGCCCACATGATCGCCGTTCGTTGTAGTTGTTTCCCACTTGATTTTGATTGTGAAATGATTGATTGTCCTGTCCTGTGATTTTTAAAGAAACACTAAAAGATTATGGAACACTAACTACCTAAAAAATTTAGGTAGTTAGTGTTATTATTTAAAATTATAATTTATTTAAAATTATTTTCGCCGAAGTTGGCTTCATCAGAGGGTACAGTACAGAATGACGTGGTTGATGGTGGTCACTTGAAGATGAAGAAGGATGAACTGTTGTTGTTGGCGCAGAATTGCAGTCTTGGCGGAGGGAAAGGTTCGGTCTCAAGTGGGTGTAGATACTTGGTTCAACCAAGTTGGTTGAAGAGGATATGAAAGTGGCTGGGAAAGTGTGATGTGGTTGAGGATGAAAAAATTTAAATTCTGAGAAGGGGAATAAAGTGAATTTTGAAAATTGAAGAAAAAAAATTATGATTCAATGCCGCTACCAATGCTTATTCAAGCCAGAGTGGGTTGTTGCCTTGAGGACAACAATGTGGGCTGATTCCAGGCTTTTCACATCACGACTTGGGGTGCTGTCTGGCAACTTTTTTTTTTTTTTTTAATCTGAAATTTTGACAAAATACTTGTTTTACCATCTAGTTGTGCCCGCATGGTTTTTAGCCTGATCGCTCAAACCCATGGGGCGCTATTGGGCTAAAATGGGGCTACGTGGTTGTTTTTGGCAGGTTTTCGGCTATGGGGTCGAGTGATGTGTCATTTTCGAAGTATTTTTGGACGTAGAATCCATTTTTTCGGGGTCCCGTAACGATCCGATTCCACTGTGGGGATCTATAGAGCGTTCATGGGGATACAAATGGAATTTTTGTGGATCCCAGGAGGTCAAATATTTTCTGACTAAAAAAAAACTTTTTTATTGACAAAGATTTATTTTTCCTACAAGTAACCTATATCAAAGAATAATAAACTGTGTAAAATTTGCAGCGGTTTTTTTCTTCTATTTTTTTTTTTTTTTTTTTTTCGTTGTTTGCCCCAAAAGTGAGGCAGCTGTTCAGTCATTCTGCAAAGTGACGTTTTCATCAACTCAAATCAGCCCGAAACCTTTCGAGGCGATATATTTTGTAATATTAATTCCTCGCTACGGACATCAAACGATCCGACGAGATTGTTGCAGCATTCAGTGAAGATACAACTCTTCAGAATCGGTTTCGAAAAGTGTCAAGTGCGTTCGGCCCAAAATGACATGTGAGATGCAAGAGAGATTCGTGCAGAAAAGGGGGCGGAGGGCTCATTGGTTATTCTTGGGGCTTCGCTGATTGGAATGGCCATTTGTCTGCCGTCGACGATTCGCGGGTCCCCCAAGACAAAAATATTTACGACCTGATTAATTCGAAAAGATTCATCTCATTCGGATGCATTTCGAACGATGGACATTCCCGCACGTGGCCGGATATGAGGATGGCGAAATGGAAATCGGTGAAATTTTAATTATGTTATTTTTAACATAATGGAAATGCTCCATTTCGTCTGGGCATGTGGAACTGTGGATCTCCTAGGGATTCGTCCTCAAGACCCTCTGGTGATCCCATTTCGTGAGCCTGCCTCCTTGGGAAGGTCAAGGGAAATCGGGGACGTCATCGATACTATTGTGCTAGGCTAGTGCTAGTTAGCATGGGCCGCTAGAAAATTATTATTAGGTAAAATTATTATTATTTCCATTGGGTATTATTATTATAGAATAATTCTATAATAATAATAATAATAATCATTATTATTATTACTTACCACAAGTGGCGGAGTGATTTCAGACATAGCGCCTTCGTAACTCCGCCCAACACTCAACACAAAACTTATTAGGCCTATAATAGGTTAACTTATTAGGCCTAATAATTAGGATTTATTAGGAACTATGGTGTTTGGAACTCAATCACATGTAGGCACGATCATCAACCGTACCGTTGGCTCATTTCAGATAAACCTAATATTATTTTGCGTTCTTGAACTCTGCATTTGTTTTTGCCTTTAAGAGTTATTCATCAATTCAAGACTTGTATTGATACTTATTATCAAGGTATAACCAATACCAATATATCAAGCTTTACCAAACTGGTATTGTGTAACTCTACCGGCCGTCGTATTTCAAATTATGACTCAACGCTGAATTTGACTCTGTACTTAATAGCAGTAATGTTGTTGCCCAGTGATTTGATTCCGCAAGACCCCATTCAAACAATGGAATCACGATTCACAATTATGCATCGCTAAACATCCAGCGCAGTACAATATAAAATTCTCGCCAAATACTTCACAATACATTCCCACTCTCCCACGAATCCCTAATAATTAGGGACAATTATTGTCCACATTGTTACCGATGACTCCTCAACCGTTTCTGCAGACAATAACTGATTAACTAACCTTCTTAACTCCCCTCTTTCAGTCTTTCCGACAGGGGACATTAAAAATTCAAATGCGCTTTTGATTTAATAATTCGCGTAGGAAGCAGAACACATTCTCATTCCACGAACGCCCACCGGCCATTAATTTGCCGAAGTGTTTTGCAAGAGGTCACGGCAAAAGAATCCTGCTATATCGTCAGGTTGGCCAATGGAATCTTTTCAGATTCGTTGCCTTCATTACATACTTGGGACTACCTTATCAAATTTAGGAGTATCCAGGTATTATTTATTTACTCTCATTCCAGCACCCTATAGGCGAACGTAGTCTAATGATGCCCAAAATCGTGACAGTGACTTAAAATTGAGTATCTGCGGAAATTAGTACTTTCTCCATTGATGCGTTAGATATAGAATCTATCTCGATTACTTCTGATGCAATTGAAGATAGATTAAGATGATACATTAGATGAAAACATCGATGTTTCACAAATATCGGTGGTCAACCATCGATGGTGTAAACATTGAACGTCGGCCCAAAAGCGTCCATATTTTGATTACATCGACTTCGATGTTCCATCCCTATGTCCTGGATTCCTCCATCCTCCAACAATGCATCGAGAACCTGGACATCAACTCAAATTCACTCCAATAACTTCATACATCTATGAAGTTTATATGTATATGCATGTGCTTAACTTACAATTGCGCGAGAATTGTCTAAACCCCATTTTCAACCCATTGAACCAAACAGGCGAGGTGCTTGCTTTTCTTTTGTAACCTCATAAACAACCTGACTGCGTCGATATTAGAAATGTGAGACCTCAACACTATCTCAGTCCTTTGATGCCATCGGTAGATAAAATATGAAAATCATTCACCACGAGTCAAGTTAATCTGCGATATAGCGCTATATCTGTTGTGTAGCGTATTTACTACGATACTTAGACCTTGATTGATAACCTTGATACACCGATCATTGCTTCCCCGAGCACGGAGAAGGTAGTAAAAATTTTAATTGACTCAAAATCAGCTTTGACTTATGAGGCCGACGAGCGAATTTGTTGCGGTAATGCGTTGATTTGTAGCTGTACTTATGAAACGGGATCGGCGTTTGGGGATTATCAAGTTTCCGATATCACCGTTGAGGTCGACCAGAGCTAATACATGAAACTAAGTGGGCAGTAAATTTGAAATGAGCACTTCCACAACTCTTGGCAAATTTACACTCCCCAGGAAATAGCGGAAGACAAATCTCAACTCTACATGGTAGAGGTTATTAATAATGAGTAATTTTGGAGTTATTTACAAAACACTGTGACAACTCTCAACATTTTTACGTTTTTTGCAAAAACGTTTTTCTCCGGGCGGCACTTTTTGGCACAAACCGCAGATTCGTGTTCAGCAGCCCAAAATACTCTAGAAATGGAAATTTTCAGAACTACAACCAAACGTTTTTCGATTTGCCCTTTTCGGGGTAATTTGATTTGACTTCTTAGGTACGTCGGAAAAAGTAAAGTGTATGAATTGCTTTGGTGCATTGTCATGATATTATAGGGTCAGCAGATGGCATACGGTATGCCGCATACCTAACCCATTATTTCGATAATAATTATTGCAGCCTCCTGCAGGAACCATGGTGAGAAGTTCGGGGACAAGAGGCGGCATGTGTTCAATGGTTTTCGACACGTATTTAGGACAAGGATTCCCACACTATTTTGGGCAATTTTAGCTCAGTCCCCGTAGCCTAATACTTGAGTGTAATTAATGATTATTAATACAAATAATTAGTACTAATAATAATTATTAATATACGTAAATATAATAATTATTATTAGATAAAAAGACTGAATTAGGAACACATAAAACAACTTATACTTACTGGAACTTGAAATTTTGGTTTATTATTCATGGAATAATACACCTGTTTTCACGACGGGGGTCGACGACTCCGATCGGCCTCAAAATTTGACATTATCCGTTTCAAGAGGTCTACATTCTAAATCCGAAATGTCCGTCCGCCGTCCGGGCCGTTTTGGGCAGTAGGAATTTTTTTTTAAATCTGAAATGTTGACAAAATACTTGGTTTACCATCTAGTTGTGCCCGCATGGTTTTCAGTCCGATAGCCCGAACCCGTGGGGCGCTATGGGGCTATGGGAGGGGCTTTTTGAAGGATTTTAGCTATGGGATCGAGTTAGGTGTCGTTTTCGAAGTATTTTTGGACTTAGAATCCATTTTCGGGGGTCCCGGAACGATTCGATTTCACTGTGGCGATCTATAGGGCTTTCATGGGGGATCCCAGGAGGTTAAATATTTTTCGAGTACTTAAAAAATAAAGAATTTTTGAAGAAAAATTTTTTTTTTTTTTGAAAAAAAAATTTTCCAAACTTTTTTCCAATGACAGAAATAATTTTTGCACAAGTAACCTATATCAAAGAATAATAAATCCTTGTGTAAAATTTGCAGCGTTTTTACATAAGAACTTGCGTTAATTAGTAGGGGTCAGTTTATAGATCTCCCACTTTGGGAATCCCTGATGGAGGAGGGTGGAGTGTGTTGATGATGGTCCTGTATGCATGTTGTAGGAATAGGTGGGGGGTGGTGGACACGTGGACTGGCGGGCGCTCGGGCTTTTGAGGCCTCCGACCAAGGGTCCCAATTGATCGGGACACGTGTCCGCGCGGTACCATGTATCTCGGTGCTGCCGGTCCGCGACGGTCTCCCTCCACCTGTTGCTTGGTCCTGACCTTCCTCGAAGGACCCGCCACCCCCCTCCCACCAGACAACGAACTCTTGGCAGAGGACTCAAGCGAGCCGCCATCTAGCGGTGGAGCCGCCAAAGATACTCCGCCTTCCTATCATCGTCTTCCCTCGGCCAATGAACTTCACCTGAAGGCGATCACCTACAGAGCGAGCCACCTGCACTTGAGAAACCGACCGTTTTCAACGTAGCAGATGAATTCGGCCGGCGCAAAATCTGAGAAAATTGTTAATCAGTAGAAAGAAAAATAAAAAATAAAAAAAAATAATAATGATAAGAGAAAAACAAACATTAAAATGGGGAGTATTTAAGCGCACGCAGTGAAAAAGAGGTTTGCACGTAAAATATTTTTACAAAAACAATCTGAATGCACGCAAAAGTAATCGTACTTATCACGGTTTTGTAAGCACGCTGTCTTTGGAGAAAGCAACGAAATTTTTATTTAAGCTAAAACGAACAAATACATGATAATTCGAAAAAATAAATAGAAGCCCACTGATTTAAAGCTTGAACAGCAAAAGAAAAATTAGCACTGAACTTTTAATAAATCGCACAGAAATATGATTACCGAAGGATCACTTTCTACTATTATTGCTGCTTCCTCCAGCATGAATTTGCCTATCACCGAAGACAGTTTGAAGTCATTCTCTGATATGGAAGGAACGTGGGAGACGTTCGACGAATTCCAAGAAACGCACTACGGAATATGGGCGATCTCAATCAATGAGTCAGACGTGCACGACTTCCACTGCACGTGCCCATACTTCATGAAAAAACAGTTTGTGCAAGCACACATTAGATGCAAATGCAGGATGCAAATCCGTTTGAAATTAGTAAGTGCACCTCCAGAAGCCAAAACTATTCCAAAAATGGAAGAAAGGGCGGCCGGCTAAAGCGAAGCAGGCTCTGCTTCTGAAAGAGTAACTCCGGCTTTACTCATTCTTTCAGACTACGACGACTTCAGCTTTTGAGTGATGAAATGTTGACTAATGACCAATTTCTTCAAAATTTTGTGGGATAGTGAAGCGAGTGAACCGTTTAATTCAGTTTAATTTCGCGTGCATGTTTCATCGTTCAGCAAGATTATTTACCTGTGCTTCAATTTATCTATCGTGTAAGTACTATTTTCGCGTTCAGCATAATATGCTGATAATAATGCGATAATAATCGTGAGTTATTACAATTTCTGTGCAATCCACTGACGACTTTGTGAAAAACTTAATTTTTGCGTGATTTCAGCCTTTTCATTGCGTGCCGATAAATCATACCCCATTAAAATCGTCTAAAACACCTACAGAGCTGCAAATTGGGTTTCAAATGGTTTCATAGATTCGACGATTTGGGGTCCCCATCCTTCACCATCGAAAACTACACCTCACTCGACCTCTCGGCCGAAACCGTAAAACCACTGTAGCCCCTATGGGTTTGGACAGGTCTGGCTTCCACACAAATCAATTCCTAGTTCCAAGAACCTTGAAAAAAAAAAACCTTCTTGTAGCCCTTTTCTAGCCCCATAGCGCCCCATGACACGAATGGGCGAAATTGACTTGAGTCAATTCATGGATTCTGGTATAAACCACCGCGTTACTTAGTGTTTGGTCCTAAGCCCGAGTTTCGTACACATTTTTGGCTTCAAGTGTGCCTTGCCAGAATGACGGAATAAAACTCATTTCTTTAGACCTTCCTAATGACAAATTGACCTCGAGCTCGCGAGTCGTTAAATGTATAAAAGAATCTTGGTACCTGCAACAATTAATACATTCGATTCCGTCATTGAAAACAGGTAATTTCCCGTTTTATTCCGCCCTGAAAATGTTATCGGCGGAGCGACCGACCATTTCGAGTAATGTTGCCAGTTGGAACCGGTTTTGATTAATCAGCCGGAAAACAACTTTGCCCAGTTGTGGGCTTTTTTAATTGCGACCTTAATTGGATCAGTTTGTTGTCAGTTGAGTGGAAACGCGGCGAGCGGAAAAACCTCGTTGAATCCCAAAATTCGCCGCATCCTTTTCTCATGATCTGAACGCTCCACGCTCTGGTGCTCAGCTGGCAAGGTCGGCCGTTTTATATAACTGGCTCGAAGGAACTTTGCCCAGATTATTGCATTTTTTGCGGTTACTTGGAAAGACTGACTTTGGAATGGATTTACGATGGACGGACCACGAAAAGTATGTCTATTTAGTGTATATTTTATTAAAAGAAAACGGGATGCAGTCAACAAACAAGTGAATCACGGGTGCTAACGGGTTATAGAAAACGCCATTTTTAATGGATTTGTAAGTTTATTATAAACATCTTTATTAGTCAGTTTAAGTTCGACTGTTCTGCACTTAGGAGAGTCTCAATGCAGCGTCCGGGTACTACCTGGCGGGTAGCCGCAGACCAAGCGCTACTGGTCGCACCTTGTGTATTTAGTGTAAATTGCGACCACTTGGCCGCATTTGGCTCGTGTATAAGTATTTTTCTATCATTCTAGACAAAGAATTAAGTATGAAGAATGGTGATGAATAATATTTCATATTATGTCTTTTACCGAGCCAAAAGAGTAAAATTTACTCTTAATGTGTAAGTGTACACATTTAATGTGTAAGCGTGGTCCACAACTTGAGGTACACCCTGCATAATATATTTGTTGTTTAATAAATCTTAATATTTCTTTACTTATTTCTCATGGTACTAACGAATACAGTGGTATTCTCACTTCACTCTACCTGCATTTCAGTTTGGTAGTCAAAATATTTTAATTAGAGAACGCGAAACTAGAACGCGAAAGACTAGCGGAAATTGACTTTTTCCAGTTTTTATGGAAAAAAATCATTGATATCTACCCCACTTATTCGATGCAAATTACCAGTGACTCGTAATGTTGGGTTGCTCAGCTTTCCAAAAATCTAAGAAAGGAAGGAATTTTTATTAAAATACGCACAACAATGTTTCACGAAAACTACAAACCTGATAATTTAACCAAGGCCCCTTAACCCGCCAATGACTGGTGCCTTACCCCATCATCAAATACTTAATCAACGGCAAAAACACTATTAATATAATAATGGCACCAGGAAGAGATTTTGTTTGAAGAGAACTGGGGAATGAATGATAATGTTACTAATGTAATGAGTTCTAAAAAATCTGAACTGCCGGAATATAATCGATTCTGAACGAGTTTTGTGTTCGCAGAGCGGCAGAATTTGAGTGCTAAATTCCTGGAAGCGGAGGTTCCCTCACTCATGGCCCTTGCCAAATGCCATACCTACTCTCCACTTCCCTGTCCTTTCAGTTGGCTCCCCATTTCTCAGCGTACTTCCAGTTAGCTCCCCATTCCCCAGCGTCCACTCTGTTGACTCCCCAGTTTCCAAAATCCGTCTAGTTGGCTCTTCATTTTCCAGCATCCTTCCATTTGGCACTTCATCTCCTCGCTTCTTTCCAACGGGGTATGATCCTATGTCGGAAAAATAAACAAGATTGGCCGAAAATCTTTCCAGTGGCCCTAAATTAAAAGCATGTCTTGGTGATGAAGAGGAAAATTTCCTCTTATACATATTTAATATGTATTCAGTGAAGAGAATATCGTGAAGAAAAATACCTGTATTCAAACTGTACCAGGAACCTTTCCAGAAAGGCGAATACTAATCCGCCAGAGCGCACTCGCCTGAAATGAGAAAAGACACCTGATTTCGTGGTTTGTTCTGTTGGTCAACTTGGTTTTCGACGACTTTGCAATGATACTTGCACTTTAGAGTGAAGTGTATTTTGATCGATTCCCGTCTAATTCGAATCACTACAAAATTTACCAACCATTGAACAACAACATTTACCAAAAAATTACGGAATTAGGAAGGATAATTTCGTGGCGAAGAATAAAGGATGAAATCACAACAAAATTTAATGGAGGTTCTCTGTCGAGTGGTGGTTATCTCCTTGAAAAGCCTGAATCCAACCTGCGCTTAGATAACCCGCTTGTGTGCTTGCAGCCTCCCATCCGATTTTCCATTGGTCAGTGAATGGCCAATCACACAGCTTTTTACTCGGAAGCCGAGTTTGCGCTTCAGCTCAACAAATTAACTTTTGGTTGCTCGCTAAAAATTCAAATTGCACTGGAGGGGCCCTAACTCCATTTTTCTCGTATCCTAACGTGAAGTACTTTCTCGGAAAAATAAAGATGAAGACCCGGGTCCGGACTCGTAATAAATTCGAATGGGAAATTGTCCTGTTTATTCCTCGTGTAGTACATCTGCCAGCCTGACTGCTCTCCGTTTTCCACTAAGTATGACCCGCTATATGTCCATATCACTCAATTTTCTTATATTTTCTCGTCTTAGACATCCAATATTTGCCGCCGAATCAAATAATGACCATAATAACAATAACAATAGATACAAAAGTGAATGATAATTCGTCGTTCGTAGAGTCGCCTGTCACATTCGGAGCCCCCTCAGAGTAATGACTGTTTGTACGGTAAATAACATAGTGTTGTGGTTGTGAAGCGGTAATGACAGACGTCACTGCGGTTTGGACGACAATGACACTGTTGGACACCGATGGATCTTGCAAGGTCCTTGATCCGTATCCAAGGATGGGGCGGTCTTCGTGATGAGGTCACTCCCGGATAACTACAAGTACATGTAACATCTGCCGTGTACGTGTACCACTCGTTTAGATGCAGCTCGGAGACAAAACCACGTCTTGAGGTGAAGAATAACCTCACGTTTCAGGGGATAAGAAAATCTTGCGGTGGGCAGCGAGTCAGAAGCCTAAAGTACCAAGAAAAACATATTTTGACGTATTGATTGTGGCTTTGAAGTAAAAAAAAAAAAAAAAATAAAAGTAAATTACGTACTAAAACATATCTTGATGCTTCCAACTGCTGAATATGTTCGTCTTATCGTCTACTGCGTCTCATTTCCAGTCGAGCACAACAACTAATAGTGACCGGTTCAGAAAGGGAAAAAATTACGCGGAAGTGAGCGCTGTGAAACTCCGTCCTTGAAATCCCGGATTAGTCAAGTATGATAGTTTGCAGCGACAATTTGTCGTGACAGAAATTTTTAACGGTCATTCCAAAACCATCCAACATTATCGTCAGCGGTGCGACGTAAAAAAGAAAGA
This sequence comes from Pilophorus perplexus, assembly GCA_955831195.1. Classification (NCBI taxonomy): domain Eukaryota; kingdom Metazoa; phylum Arthropoda; class Insecta; order Hemiptera; family Miridae; genus Pilophorus; species Pilophorus perplexus. The sequence continues at coordinate 20,656,192 of OY037013.1, forward strand.
ACACTATTTGCTCCGTTTATTAGGTTTTTCGTAGTTCTCTTCAGTGAAATCTTAAAAAGGATTTCAAACGGAATTTTCATTGTAACCGATTTCCCTGTTTCTTGAACACCTAGTACATGCATGACCCCTAAGGCGGAATCTTGATGTAAAAATTACTCTGAGACCCAACTGCCTGCTTGACTGGTTCAATCGATCGACCAAAAAAACCCCACCTGCACGTCGTGATTGAATAAATCGATTCAAACCCCCACGAGGTTAACAAGTCCTTTCAAACGTCATTAAGCGCCGAAGTCGCTAATTGCGTACAGACGACTTCAAACCCAATTATTTTTTCAACGACGAAAAAAAAAGTAACGTCGCTTTTAAAGTGATTTTGACAATCAGGTGCCATTCGAAGTGCTCTCACGTCGTTGAAGAAGCCTTTTAGAGGTAAATTTGCGAAAAATGTGCTCCCCGGAATGTTTTCCGAATGTCGATGTTTTTACTCGTTAACTAGCGAAGGTTAAAAAATGACTCGTAGAGAATTTCAAGCGGGCTAATAGATTTTCAAAAGAGCACAATGCAACAAATAGGTGTGAGAATTTTCACAAATACAACAGGCGTCTGTAGTCAGGGTGCACATCTTAAGGTGTTTGCAGGTGAATGGCCATTTTAATTATTAGTAAATTGATTGTAATTGAACTTCTCCGTTCTCTATGAGGTTTTTGAATGTAAGTTAATTTTGATTTTTGGGAGCTTGGAGTAGTGTTGTGTCGCATGCGATGTTTTCATTTGAGTCTTGCCGCCAAACCTCAAGTTTTTATTTATTTATTTTCATTCATTATTAACCAGGCCATTAACGTCTGTGAGGGGGTTTTACCACCCTTTTTCTCTCTCAATCTCGCCAGTCCACCAGTTATAGTTCCGGCGGGAGGATCGGATCGCGCTACAGTCGCAGTTCGGCCGTGCAAACCCCTCTTCTCGGTGTAAGTAGGGAATAATTACGGCATTTAAATTGCCGTTTGCTGTGTATTGTTAACAACAATGTCTAATGGCAGTGACTTTTCAGGGATCAGACCCGCTGACCAGGCCTCCCATAGCGACAATTTGCTCAGGGTAGCTGAATCAGAGGGATGATCCCATCACGTGGGTCCGTTGCCCAGGACTCCCTTAGCGCCATTTTGCTTGGGGAAGCCGGGAAAGAGTCTCGCGTGACAGCTCGACAAAGGTAGCTGCAGCAGCTGTTATCAGAATAACTGCGAGCCCAGGGGGAATCAATATCTGCCACGACGTAACGTGTAAGCTATTGTCTTCCCCTCAGTTCTCTTCAAGAGACTCAGCATTTGCCCAATACCCTGACATATCACACGAGCCTGTAGTATGCGAGTCTCCCTCTTCGGTGGCTGCAGATCACATTAATTCCTGCTATGCCGTGGTTGGAAATGTTTCCATACTCCCTTCCTCTTCCCCCAAAACACCAGCGGCGAGAACGACGCTGCATGGGGCGTTCCACAGCTCTCTTCCAGCACTTCCCTCTTACACCGACCTCACCCTTCATGAACCTGTCAACCTGTCCGGCTCGCGTCTTCCTGTTTTTCTCGCCCGACGGATTTTTCCCATTCAACCTCACAGCCAGATTTTATTGTGCAGCGGGAATTTCAAGGACGAACTCGGAGCCATCGAAGTAAGAAGTCTAACGTCAATTACTCCGCTAGTTATTAAAACGTTTATATTTCCGACGTTGTACAACAAGTAAGTTAATTGCACAAAAAGAACGAAGAAAATTAAGATCTCAACTTCCGAAAACTACAGATCCCCCCCTTTACACGTCGTTTCCACGTGTTCTCGAACGGTTCGACATGTTGTTGGCCTTCGTAATGACGTTCCCAGTTAATAAATCCGTATGGAAACTACAGGTGGTCGCACAAAGAAGATCCAACTGAACGGAGAGAAAAAACTGCGGATGATTTCAACGCGTTAACAGATCGAACGTCGACTGGGCTAGTCGTGATTACTCAACAACCTTACGGTATTTATGGTGGATTTCACCACCTCGGCTTAAGGTTCGGCTTACTGGTAAGACGAAGAATAAGAAAAAGATGCGTTTCACCACTCCCGCTTAGTCTTAATCCTCGGTTTACGGTCTGAGGTTAAGCCTCAGATTTTAGTCCCTACTCATCCACGTCTTAAGCGTTAAATCTGAGATTTACGCGTGTGTTGTAGTTGTTGTTACAATTATCACCAACAACAGCAGTGCCCATTTCGTTGATATCGGCTATGATAACATAATAATATTATGTTAACACACCGTTCGAGGGAAAATGATAATAAATATTATTAAAAATAAAAATAAAAATTTAAAAAATCAATAAATAAATATAAACAATCAAATCGATCATCAATAATCATAATATGACATAATATATCATATAATAATCATATTATGATTATCATCATGATGAAATGATTATTATTATAAATAATAATATTATTATTTATTATCATTTTCCCTCGAACGGTGTGATTTTCGCTTTTTCGACCGGAGTGTTAATTATTTCGTTCGTACTGCGTGCTTGGGAATGGCATATCGAAGAATTAGGATCCTACATTCGAGGATGACGACGAGGAAATTGAGAAGATTATTCAGTTGCAAAGGCTGCCGCAAGTCTTCAAACAGATCTAATTATGTTTCTCCTTTCGTCAACTGTTGGAAAAATGTGGGAAGAGTCCTCTATAAGATAATATAGGTACCCTAGTCCTTTTTCTTTAATGACCACTCCATTTATCGATGACTGAAATATGCAGAAACTTGTGAGATTCATTAAATTTTGTAATTTAAGTGCCTCCGCCTTCCTATCTTTTGAATAATAAATTAAATTACCTACCTACCTGAAAAAGTTAATTTTTCTCAATTTATCAAGCTTTTCCTTTGAATGCAAACTTATTCTCAAAAATTGGCATTCAATAATTTTTGAGAATAAAAATAATTAATCCGTGTTCTTCTCCCACTTCTTTTTGAGATTTCACACATATTAAGGCAACGCATTACTTGGATTTTTCGAAAAATAATATCGATTAGTCCTGCACCGAATTATATATTTATGTACGATAATAGTTTAATAATTTTAATTAGGTATTCAGGATTTTCATTGAAAGATTAATTTCATTTAAATTTGAAATTAAGTAATGAATAATCTTCATTATTTAAAAATAGTAATGCAGTTATTCATTACGCAACACCGGCTATCTCATAATAACATAAATTATGTAGTAAACTACAGCACACGCTATCTCATAATAAACTTTGCGTGCTACACCCGTTAACTCAACCTTGCAAACAACAACACTGGCTATCTCAGCTGAATTTTCAATATTATTTATTCTTCGATTTACACGTTGAAATCAATCATTGGAGACCTCCTTATTGTCCTAAGCTACAGACTTGCGGTAAAAGTCGGTCCACGGATTCAGAAATCAGTTTTTAGGCTCTCCCTGTTGACACTAACGTGACGATTTATCAAGGCCTTATCACTTATTTGTCACTGATTACCGAGTTTTCTGCGGGAACACGAGTCTGGGGCAACCTGTTCCAAAGCTAACCGAGGCTTAGGTAAGCGCCACCTTCAGTCTAATGGTGAAACGGAATCTTCCCTAAGTCGGACTTAACGTTAAATCCGAGATTTAGCTAAAACGAACTTTAGGCTACAGTTGGTGAAATCCGGCATTAAAGTTGATCTTGAGGACGTGGGGTCGTCTTCCTGCTTCACCACTCTTATACTCGACGTCGAAGGGGGTTTGATTAAACAGCGACATGGTTGGTCTTGTTTGAGCACACCTTACGACTGAAAATGAACAATGCGAACATCGTGAAATTCCACCTATTGAACTTATATGGCAAACGTTTGCCCAACCCCAGCTGATGTGGCCGAAGTACAAAGACGACAGTCTCAGGAGGATGCTAAACAGGTCGACTGGTTTTATATGAATTTTTATTAATTTTACCACATTTATCCGCTATATTTCCCGAATCTTAAATCACAACGGCAAATAGGACGATGCGGCAGACAAATTTGACCCTCCAGAAGATTCCAAACTGTTGTAAGAAATCGTTTCTTTGTATGCGACTTCCCGTCAACTATTTTGGGGGATTCGGGAAGACGTCGAATTCTTTTCTGATGTTTTCTTGAAGGTTTTATGTTCTTTCGAAAGTTATTTGCAAAGTTTAAACGGTCGAAATGTGGTTTGCCGTCGACTTCCTTCAGACCTCTGCGGATTTAAATCCCAAAAGGTCAGTTGGTGTCCGTCGATTCAGAGCGATCAAAAATGGTTGAGTGGAAATGTTTGCCGGTGCAACGGGTTTATCTCTACGATTTCCTAACAAGCTGTCTGGATGACTCTGTTTGTTGCCAGCTGTTTAGGTTATTGCAGGCTGAGGGATGGGTTGGTACCTACAAGAGCTTGTTTCTAAATTTGACTTGTTGATTTGTTTCTAAATTCACTCAAGTGGTACTTTTTGTGATGCAACCTCCTCGTTGTATTTCAGTTTAATTTTCCGAAGTAATTGTCGACCTGAAATCGATTTATAAGGGTTGCAGACCTGTCCGATCATAACATATTATGGGAGTTCTGTTTGACTTCATACGTGTACAGTTCAGAGCAGCAGTACCAAGTAGGTACATTGCTCGAAAAAAATACTCAAAAAATATTATGAAAACACTTCTTCTGAACCCTACAACACACTAAAACACGCATCTGCTTCAGATTGGCTGTTCAGGGAGCTCACTAACCTGCCTCTACGATAACCAAACGTAACCTTCCCTTGAAGACGAAAAAGGTCTGATAGAACTTTTTGCAGCAAGACTCAAAAGAAGACTTGTCAGACATAATCGTGTCACTGCTAGAGGAGATAATAAATAACTGTTGACTTTTTAGCGCAACCTTTTTCCAAAAAATGGAAAGGTGCGCTCACCTCCTCGACATGTATGTTTTTTTTTTTTTTTTGTTTTTTTGTTTGTTTGTGTACAGAGCATCACGCCCGAGCGGCTCAACAGATTTTCATGAGGGTGGTCTCATTGTCATCAGCGAGTTCGGGGGGTGGTTATAGGCTACCTTGATTTTTCCTCCCTCATTCCCTTCATCGGTTTTCGGGAGGTCCTTCGAGACGAAAGTTGTTTATCTCTGATGTGTAACTAGGAGGCCTCAAAAGGGGGACGAAAGTTTTTGTCCGATTTCGTTGGTACAAGGGTCTATGGAATGAGCTTTTTAGGCTGATTCCAACGACTCCAAAACGATTTTTGCAGCCTGAGCCGTTCGTTACCTCTGATCGGCAAAAGGTTTTCTTAAGCATCGGTCGTTAGGGTGCAGTTGTTTACGTAATGAGCATCACGTGGATGATGTGTTGTGTGGCATAGTTTGGTCGCTAGATACCTACTGTTTCTTAGTTTCTCTCGCTCATTAAATATATCGTAATAACAAAAAGGTTGCGCTCATCTATTCAATTCAATTGATGGCTTGTTTCTTAGGTGTACTTACACCAATGTTACACGGAACGAATTCACAGGTTTTATAATGATTTTGTCGGAGTTTTCTTTTGAGTTGTTGTTTTCGTTAGAGTTATTTTTGGCGAGACACCGTAAACTGGGATGACTAAGGGCCACTTTTTGAAGTTGTCTTCAAATGGCGTATCTCCTCCATTTTTTGATATTTCAGGTTGAAATTTTTACTGAACACAGCTATATATTTCAGCTTTCGGCTCATCCTTGGAAAAACGTCAAAGATGTGCAATGTTTTCCAAAATGAGGAAAAATATAATTATGAGCCACTTTTATCGCTCAAACGGTCACAAATCACCTAGTTGATATGCTAATGGTACCTAATGGTAATGTTATTGAAATTCTGTGGCTTGTAACTTTGCGAAACCACCCTGTCGACTCTGTCGACTCAGAGCAGATTACAGAATGCTTCAGTTGATTCAAAATGAGCGTTTTTTTTTTTGTTTTTGTTTTTTTTTTGCACTTATAGTCGACATAGGCGGAAAACAGTCAAAAATCGTTAAAATGGCAAATATTTTGGATCAACATAAACTAGAAACACTAGGGAACACAGAAATTCATGAAAGATTAAAATATATCAAGCGATATTACGTGAAAATTGCATACAGAATCAATGGGTTCTTGGCCTCACCTCATAAACGATGCCATGACAACTAAATCTTTCCACTTTTTCGGTTTTTCCTGCTCGTTTCCATGGCAACTTCCATCAAACATTCAGAAGACATTGAAGGATCAAGAGCGCCACCCAGGAATGCAAATCTGCGACCTTAAGCTTAGCTTTTTTCTTTTTTCGAAGGGGGTGTTGACTGCTGGTGCAGTGTCAACTATGTAGGTACTTTTACCTTAATCGAAATTAATAGGTACCTACTCGTCGCTGGAAGATGCGCACACTCGCCAGCCGACACAACAAAGTTTTTTGTTGTTGTTTGTTGAACAAACAGCTGATTCTCACTTGTTGCTTGACTATTTTTCTTTGCGATAATCACTAGTGATCATAGCGAAATTTTTTCAACTTGGTAGTTCTAATAATTAGAGTATTTTGCTCATAATAGGGACGGGTTTTGAAGGTTTTTGCAGGTTGACCACTAGAAATAGTACGTTTTTCAAACTTTTTATGGTTGGTACGTGTTCCTTACTGAATTCCCGACAGGATGACGTTGCGAAAGTGTAAATATATATATTCCTTGTATTTTTTATTTTATTTTTGAAAAGTGTCCCTATTCTAGGTCACATGTGCTTTAATAGGGACACACCTTTTTTTTAAGCTTAAACCGCTTCATAGCCCTCGTATTCTCAATAGGGACATAGTTATGCTTTTTTAAAAACTATTTTCCGATCCAAAACATCAACAAAAAAGTTTTTTAATGAACTGTTTCATATAAATACAAAGGGTTTCCCTAGAAAAGACTACATTTAAGATCCTTATCAAAATCACATTATAAACCAAAACACATCAAAGATCAGGCGGAGTTTTAATGGACTTATAAAGTCGACGGTAATTTACGATAACACATCATGAGGGCTGAACTACGGGGGGGGGGGGGGGATCGGTTGGGGGCCAAAGAGAGGGCTCACTACGTTCGGCAAAACCGCGATTTTGTCTATAATATAGATTAGGTATATTATAAACCCATTAAAACGACGTTTTTGATCGAAAATCGGCCAAAACAGCTGTGTCCCTATCGAGAGACCGGGACACCCCTAAATTGCCATTTTGGGGAAAAACACTTGCCAAAAATCGCTCGTTTCACTTTTTTGAAATCTGACAACGGCTTCCCTCTAGTTAATTATGAGGCTAATAATAAATCCAGGTGACAACTTATCAGAATGTCCCCTTGCACGCGAACCACGAGAAGTTTTTCGGTGAAACTAATAAAGCCCGTTATCACGTTATCACTGTTATCACCTACCTGACGGCGGGAGTTGAAAAACTTCTTCTTCTTTTGTTGTTGGCTCATCGTTAACATCCAGAAGAGATGAATTTCACTCTAAACATGAATTTTAGTGTAATAGGACGCCGTCAGCGGCGATTTTAATCTCGTTCTGCCAGTTCCGTCCCTATTCGAGGTACTGTCCCTATTATGAACAAAATACGTAACTTGGTAATTCTAATAATTCTAGCGGCTCTGTAATTAGCATCTAATTACATAGCCTCTAGAATGCGTTTAATTTTCAAAACCATGAGTGGCCACTACTCACCCCACTAGGCACTTAGTCAAATGGGGTTTGTTATACCAAGACTTATACCACACTTAGTGACTTTATGGTCGAGGCAATCCAAAGTTTGGTAAAAATGTATTTAATTGGACTTGAAGTTCCTCGCGAGCGGGCCCGTAGCTTCGTTGGAAACCCGTCTGTCGGGTCTCCAAATCGGCAAAAGGTCACCCGCGGATTTGAAGGCTCGAAATCCCACAATCGCGGCGGACACCGTCTGGACCCCACTTGGCCGCCAGAGGTCGCTCCGGTCGCCGCTATATCTTCCAAGTGACCCCGTCGTCCGGCCATTCGCGAGCCCTCCGCGGGGATTTTGGGGCAGTTCGGGCGAATTTTGTCAAGCCGGCGCGTAAAAAAACGGATCGCGGGCGGTTACGGCGGATGTGCCTTGGCGCAAGTGCCCGCTGACTTTGACCCCTTCGTCACCTCCCCACCAAACCGCCTGACAGGTGGGAGGCGGCGGTATTCCCCATTCAAAACAAACCGGCATCAGTAAAGTGACACCAGCCGCTCATCGCGGTTCACGCGTCAAATTGTTCCACCAAAACATCGCAGATTCCGCCGGTTTTGTTTTGTGCTTTCGTCGAATAACCGTACGATAACTAATCGTACTTTAATCGTCCTGTTTAATGCGAACATTTCCGCGCGTAGTTAGTGTCACGTTTTTGATGACTTCAACGTCCATGCGACATGCGACGATTTTCCTTCAAGCTGTGAAATTGGATTGTTCCCATTTTTGTCAGGTAAAAACCCATTCAACCTTCAAGTTTACCTATAAATTTCGCAACTACCTAACTAACAAATGAAATTAGGACAAAGTTGGCTATTATTGCCATACATGTGTCATCCTTTTCACAAAATCCAACCTCCGACAACGTCTTGTCTGTCAACAAAATTTTGTTTATCAACTCCAGAGAATGACCCCACCTGGTGTTAGACCGAGCAAATCTTCACCCGGTGGGCGACAGCTTGTGGGAAATCTGCTGAAGTGGAATGCGGTATTAGCGGTGGCAGGTACCTACTTTGCCTCTTGAGGTAAGTGCCTCTTGAGGGCTGAGGAGGCCTTGGGTGTCATTTCAGGGCGGCTCGTACTCTTCGGCGATATTCCTCGCACGATACGATGACGCCGCATTCCGATCCGGCACAATTTTAACGGGATATTTAACTGCGTTTTTATTGCTGATCGTTGTGACTGCAGAGCCCCGCGCTCCGGGACGTTTTATTTGCCTACGGTCAGCGTTTTCTGCCCAATTGAAGATGTTGAGAGAAAATCCAATTTTGAGTTTAATCAGTTTTATCAACGCGCATCCCCTCAGAAGGAGCCTAACGTCATAGTGGGAAAATGGGGAGCAGATGGCAATATTTCGTCGCTTAAGAAGCAACACCACATATCTAACTTTTTGACGAAAATGAGGTTTTTATATCACTGGATGCAGAATTTCGCTCCGCGTAGAATGCTAACATTGGTGTCTAGTTAAAACCCCGCCAAAAGCTCTAAAATCGCTTACATGTTAACACCACGTATCTAACTCTGATGAGGGAATACCACGTATCTAACTCCTGACGGTATGCATGTTTAAAACCAGTTTTTTCTTCCTCCTGAAAAGTTGCCAAAAGTTAGATAGGTACGTGGTGTTGCTTCTTAAGCGACGATTTAATATGGTCGCAAAGCGGGAAAGATCACCACGAAGGAGCTAAGGACACAGTGGGAAAATGATCAGACAGTATGATGAGTAAATGAGACCGATGATGGGAAAATGAGGAGCAAGATGGAGGGGAGATAACTAGTGAGACATATGGTGAGAAATGAGAAGCAACGCCGCACCTGATGAGAAATGCTGAGCCCACCAGTCCAACGGCAATTCGGAGACAGCGCCGGATTAACCTCTCGTGGGCCCCGGGGCTGAGACTTAAAAGTGGCCCCCTATATATATGTACATATAGGTATACATATATATTATATAAGAAAGTGGATCCTCTGGCAGGAGTATCACGTAAAAACCACTAGAAAATCGCGTCTGTCGCTTCACAACCAAAAACTGGGTCAAAACAGTAATGAAACTCCGAATGCAGGGCAATCTATTTTTTACAACTAAAGTAAGAAAAAAGTTTCTTTTTACAATAAATAAAAATGCTGCAAATTAAACCCTATAGGGTTTATTATTCTTTGATATAGGTTGCTTGTGCAGAATTTTATTTCTGTCAATGAGAAACTCTCAAGAAAAACGTTTTTTTGGGGATTTTTATTTTTCGAAAAAATCCTTTTTTTCGAAACTTTTTTGTTTTACTTGAAAAATGTTTGACCTCCTGGGATCCTTCAAAAATCCCGTTTGTAGCCCCATGAAAGCCCTATAGATCGCCACAGTGGAATTGGATCGTTCTGGCACCCCCTAAAATGGATAATGTCAAATTTTGAGGCCGATTTCCGAACTTCTCCCACAGCCCCGTTTTAGCCCCATAACGCCCCACGGGTTTTGGCGATTGGGCTGAAAACCTTGCGGGCACAACTAGATGTGGTAAAATTTCAGATTAAAAAAAAAAATTCTTCTGCCCAAAACGGCCCGGTTAGCAGCTGCCGTCATTCTAGATGGCTGACGTCATTGTATGCGTGTTCAATTTCAGTGTGTGTCATTGTATGTGTATTCAGATTTTATTTTTGTATAGGCTGGTCGTGTTAGTTTTAGGGAGGGGAGGAAATTTTGTAGAAGTACTCGCCCTCCACCAGACAAGTAAACGTGGAGAGAGCAACCACCCACGATCCGAAAACTACAAGTTACGAGAAGAGGTAGAAGAGTAGGTACGGTCTGCTGCATTCTGCAGCCACCAAAGACCCGAACACCACAAGTTTCAAGAAGAGGTGAAATAGTAGGTAGGTCTGCTGCGATGACTCCTGTCCCAAAGAATTTCGAGCCAATTTACATGATAAGACCTTCTTTAAAACCCGGCGCCTCCACATTGGTCCAACCCAGGCACACCGGTACCAGAATGGTGTGGCGGGAGGGGGCAGGAGGGCCCACTGTACTCCCCCTAGGGGAGATCTGAAGAACAAGGTAGAAGAAGTAAGATTTAAGCAATGATAAGTGCACTTCCTCTTGGGGAAGAAAGAGAGCAGAAGGTATGAGAAAGGTTGTGATGGACCAGAAATGGCCTTAGACACAACCTAAGAAGCTCTGTACAGCGGATGGCGGACGGCGGACTGCAGACGGACATTTTGGTTTTGGAATATAGACCTGTTGAAACGGATTATGTCAATTTTAAGGCCAATCGGATTCGTCGACCTCCGTCGAGATTACATTGGTTTATTATTCCAATAATAATAAACAAAAAATTTAACAAATTATTTTTGTTTTTTATGAACCAAATGCGGTACAGAGTCCAACCCACTTAGCAAACTCTGAACCACCGCTACAGTGTGGAAAATCCGTGAGGTCTATAACTCTCGTTGGGAGTGTAGACATAGACGACTCCGTTTTCCGGTTTTCGAGTAGGTAGTAAGGAAGGTAGTGGAAGGTAGGTAACTTGAAACTTTCCGTTCACCTTCCTCTTTTTCAGGAAAACAATTTTTTGGATATCAGCATAGGAATAAGGAAAAACGGTTTGTTAATTTTTACCACAAAAAAAAAAAAAAAAAAAAAAAATCAACGGTGGCGAAGTGGCCCCCTTGGGGTGTGCGCCCCGGGGCTATAGCCCCCCTAGCCCCCCCGTTAATCCGGGCCTGTTCGGAGACAAACGCCGCAAATGGTGGAAGTTGGAGAAAATGAGGTCCAAGACGAGCGAGAGATTAGACTAATGGTGGGAAATATGGTGAAAAGGGGACGGGAGCTGCAAATGGTTAGCGATGAGAATGCGCCACAAATTATGGAAAATGGGGAAACAACGCCGCAAATTATGAAAATGTTGAACCAACTAGACTGACGACGGGGTAATGGGTAATGTTGGGGGTAGTTTCCACCCAAAGGAACTGGGAAGCAATGATATGCCTCAAAATTTGAGGGTCTTAATTTAATGGGGAAGACGATGCCACAAATTATTGGAGGTGTGGAGATGCGAGAAAACGACGACAGATGGAAAACCGCTGCAAATTTTACACTAAGGTTTATTATTCTTTGATATAGGTTACTTGTGCAGAAACTTAATTCTGTGTCGATGAAAAAATGTTAGAAAAAGTTTTTTTGGGGGATTTTTTTTTTTTTTTTTTTTTTTTTTTCAAATAAAAGTGTTTATTATCTCCGCTAGCTTAGATGAGCTCTTTGGATGTGTTGAACAACACATAACATAACATTATGTTAGTTTGATGATTGATTGGGATGGGATGCCTTGGTTGTTGTGAGGAGTGAGAGTAGTGATACGATTATGTCTGAGATGTCTCCTTTTGAGTCTTGTCGCAAAACCTGGTGGATCTTTTATTGCCCTTCGGCCTTCTCCACCAGTTTTGGGTATTGTGTAGTGATGGTCTCTTGAATTGTGGATAGTTGGAGGTCTTCCCGGAGGACGTCGTTTCTCACCATGGGGCACCTGTTTTGGAACGGATGATCTTGTTTTGTTGTCGCTGAATCTGTTGTGTGGAAGTGTAGCAGGCTGTACCCCAGATCTCGCAGCCATAAGTCCATATAGGTCTTATGAGAGCCGTGTAAAGGAGCTTCTTGTTTTCCAAGCTCAGCTTGGATCTCCAATTCAGCATTGGCCAGCATAGGAAGGTCCTCTTTTTCATAGCGTCTCTGCCGTTATTGATGTGGCACTTCCAAGTTAGTCTACGGTCTAGGGTCAAACCTAGATACCGAACTTGACTTTTCCTTGGAAGTAAACCACCACAGAGACCGACGTTGCCGACCGTTCCTGGCCTTAGCGTGAAGGTGATGAGCGAGGACTTTGTTGGGTTGACCTTCACCTTCCATTTGTTGAGCCACTCTTCAGCTTTGGCCAAGTGTCTCTTCAGGTGCCATCTTGCCTCCATGACGGTGTCTCCTGAAGCTAGTATTCCTGTGTCGTCTGCAAACTGTGCCAGAAGCTTGTCGCACGTAGGTACCAGGGAAGTCATGGCAGTAGGCGTTATGGAGAAGCGGACTGAGAGGCGATCCTTTTGGAACTCCCGCGCTGATTGTCTTGAACGACGAATATTCCTCGCCGATTTTCACCCTAAACGTTCTTCCACTCAAGAATGACTAGAGGAAGAGGAACAGGGAATTCGGGAGGAATGGTTTTTTTTTTTTTTTTTTTTTTTTTTTTTTTAGACATTTTTTGTTTTTTACTTAGGTACTTACTTAAAAATATTTGACCTGGGATCCTTCAAAAATCCCATTTGCCCCATGAAAGCCCTATAGATCGCAACAGTGAAATCGAATCGTTACGGGACCCCAAAAATGGATTACACGTCCAAAGATACTTCGAAAACGATACCTAACTTGATCCCATAGCCAAAAGCCTTTAAAAAAAACCTCCCTTAGGCCCCATAGCGTCCCACGTGTTTGGGCGATCGGGCTGAAAACTTTGCGAGCACAACTAGATGGTAAACCGAGTATTTTGTCAAATTCAGATTAAAAAAAAAATTACTACTGCCCAAAACGGCCCGGACGGCGGACGGACATTTCGGTTTTGGAATCAAGACCTCTTGAAACGGATAATGTCAAATTTTGAGGTCGATCGGAGTCGTCGACCTCCGTCGCGAAAACAGGTGTATTATTCCAAGAATAATAAACTAAAAATGCTACCATTGTAAAAGGCACATGACGTGACACTGACGTGGGTGTCTTCGGTCAATTTCGCCTTTCCGTCAATGTCGATAAGTCCTTCGTCGGCGCTGCGACCAAAACAAGAGATTATTCGATAAGGCGGGCGATATTCGTCCGGGGTCGCTCGCTCATAAGAGATAACAAATCGGTCGGGTCGCAGACTCGCGACAAAATCAGGCCGACCCATTTTCCCCCATTATAAGAGCGTGACCTGGCATCATGGGAGGACACTCGGGAAGTCCTCTTCTGCGTCGACCTCAGCCTCAGGTCCATCACCTTCTCATTCGGGTCGAGAGCAGATAGTCGATAAGTTATCCATAATTCCATTAAGCCGATAGGGACGAGGACGATCCCCTCCCATTTGAATTTGGTTCACTCCAACGCGCCAAAATCCCCCGCTCGGGTTCTGACTCAGCTGTAGCGCCTCATCCTCCCGAAGATTGCGGACGGTCCGGGACCAGAACTCAACCTCCGAACGAGACGATCACGAAATCCGGTAAAACAAGAAACGAGAAATCTCTTCCCGACCGGTCCTCACGCCGGCAAGTTAACTCCGATCCCACCCCCTCCTGACCCGAGTGGATTAAATCACTGGGATTTATCTCAGGTGTCCACACACTCTGCATTATGAGAATAAAACATCGTCCTGCATCTGAGAAACCAGCTAACCCGGCGAACTTCGTACCGCCATATTTTTATTTTTAATTCAACGGAAAATTTTTATTTTGGTGTAAAAATAATAAGGATACCTATACTTAAAATGATATGACTTGAAAAAGTATCGATTTTGGTTAATTATTCTTGGAATAATACACCTATGTTTTCGCGACGGAGGTCGACGACTCCGATCGGCCTCAAAATTTGACATTATCCGTTTCAAGAGGTCTACATTCTAAATCCGAAATGTCCGTCCGCCGTCCGGGCCGTTTTGGGCAGTAGGAATTTTTTTTTAAATCTGAAATTTTGACAAAATACTTGATTTACCATCTAGTTGTGCCCGCAAGGTTTTCAGCCCGACCGCCAAAACCCATGGGGCGTTATGGGGCTAAAATGGGGTTACGGGAGGGGTTTTTTGAAGGATTTTAGCTATGGGATCGAGTTAGGTGTCGTTTTCGAAGTATTTTTGGACGTAGAATCCATTTTTCGGGGTCCCGGAACGATCCGATTTCACTGTGGAGATTTACAGGTCTTTCATGGGGTTAAAAATGGGACTTTTGAAGGATCCCAGGAGGTTAAATATTTTTCGAGTAAAAAATAAAGAATTTTTGAAAAAAAAAAAAAAAATTTTTAAAACAAAAACATCAAAAAAAAATTATTTTTGAAATGTTAAAATCCAAAAAAAAATTTTTTCATTGACAGAATTAAATTTCTGTACAAGTAACCTATATCAAAGAATAATAAACCCTTGTGTAAAATTTGCAGCGTTTTTAAAGAATCGGACATCCCTAATTAGCGTTTTTATTGAACTCCACTAATTGTATGAGCAATGAAATAATTAAGAGAGCGAAGAATTAGGTTGAACAAATTTGGCATTCTTCGGCCATTACTGTCATTACTTATTCATTTTACCATTAGTCAACAGTCAACAACATTTCAAATTAGCTTTTGCTATTTTATACGTATTTGGAAAAAATTCCTGTCTTGAGGGGCTTTCTGAGTGGGATCGTCTCTCCCATGTTCAATCCATTTAATGAATTTTGATTAAGTTTAGCTCCTTATTTATCTCCTTCGTCACTCAGAATATCACAGATCGCCGCATCAATCACAGGAATCTCACTGCAACACTCCTCTTATGCAACAAGACGCTGAATCCGTGACTAGAATTGCTTCGTATCATTTACCGCCTGTTAATTTATACCGCCTCCTCGACCTTCAAATTCAAATTTATCCGGAAAAATATTGAAATTTGCCGAGAGAACTAGGTGCGGGTGCAATTCATTATGAGCCTCTTGGAGAATAATGAGAATCTATTTTATAACGTCGCGAGAAAAATTACCGCCGCGCGAACGACCAACGAGGAATATTTTTGATAGCTCGTAAATTACTTCTCAAATTTTGAAATGATTCAAATCCATCAAATGTCAAACGAGGTTAAGTGGATATTGTTGGGGACTCTCAGACTCAATGACTAATTCAGGAGCACTAGTAGCCGAGGTGAAGTAAATGAATGAGCGAATGATTTGAAATCTTGAGCTGAGATAGTGAAGATAAAGAAATGAAATAGTTGATGATAATTATCAACGGTACTAATCAAAGTTGTTGACAAAATTACTTATCCGATAATACAAGTTATGAAACAGAGGTCGTTACAAATTAGTCGGTCGTCATTTTGGTTGATGGAGAAATTAATATTTGATTACTGAATCAACTATAAAATGTGACGAAGGTTTACAAACAAACGAATGATTTATTACACGTTATTGAATCGCTGTTTCAGTCGAGGTATTTTCATTTAATTTTATCTGTGGTTTGAATCAGTGTGACCTTCAGAGTAGGAGTAGAGAGAGATTTTGTGGACATTCTACAAAGTGTAACCGTCACGGTTGTGCCTCGAAGGTATTGAAACCCGGTTTAAATTAGTTCATAGCGTTGAATTCGAGGCGAAGAAGACTCCCAAATGGAGGGGGATTGTTTTTGTTGAGAGCAAATACCTGTCCAGTTCCTTCGCAGAGCTATTGTTCGTCGTCAGTATCTAACCCTCCCCCTCCCCTACCCCTTTTTCGCTCCTACCTTCATCTACCAACTTTGTCCAAGTGCGTTCCAGCCTTTTGTTCTGGGCAACTCGTCGTCCTAGGTCAAGGCCGCCTGTTAATTACTTCCTAACCAAGTCAGATTCCTCCCTCAGGCACCACCGCGTTCTGTAAGGGCTATGAATCGAAATCGAAGCCTTTTGTCGAGCAGCGGGTGTCAAAAAGAAGGAACCAAAACGATGATTTCCTGTTATTTGATTGGCAGAGTAATGAAGAAGCCTTGTATATTCAAGTGTATTCTCTGCCAACACTTGATGATGAAAACATGAGAAGATTGTTTTGAAACAAAACTCGACTGCATAGAGTAGGCGAGACTGGGTCCAGTTGGCATATCGCTTTGAAAACCTCTCCTAGAAGAGTGGGAGGGCTATCACTCTCATCATGTGATTTGCTAGTGGTATTTCAGTTGCTCACAAAATTTCGTCGGCATCGGAGGCTTTTGCGCCCGTCTTTCAGGAGAAACCCCGTTTTTGTATAATATGTACACATTATGTAAAAATTTTCAGTTCAACTATTTCTTGTCTGAAGTTGTTTGTGTCTAGAAATCGTTCACTACGACAATTTTTCCGTACTCTGCTCAATCTAAGGAACAAAATCCGTGGGTTATTTGTCGTGATAGTTTAAAGGGTCGCCAGCCAGTTTTCCCCAGGAGGTACATCCGGGGACAGTTGGCATACTTCGAACCGTGGTTGGTAGGCATAAGGTATTACTGTGAACTATGGCAACTGACCCCCTGAGTGATCAAGTGTGTCTGTAATTGTGCCTACACCATCTTTTGGAAGTGAAAGGATCCTTGGCAAATGATAATTGCAACTCAGCCTCAGTTTAAGACTCCTTTACTCATGCAAGAATTAAAAATAAATTGTAAAAAAATTAAAAATTAAAAAAAAATTGCAACTCAGCCTCAGTTTAAGACTCCTTTACTCATGCAAGAATAACAAATAAATTTAAAAAAAAATTAAAAAACACAAAACTAGTTTTTTTCTGCTACACCCGACAAGAAATAGTTGAATTGAAAATCTTTACTTAGGTAGGTATTCTACTGGTTACGAAAACGGTTTTTCTCCAGAACGATTGGTGCAAACTCCTCCGATGCCGACGAAACTTCGTGAGCACTAGAAAATCACGTGATGAGAGTGCTACCCAGGGTGAGACCCTCCCACTGTTCTATAAGAGGTTTTAAAGCGATTATGAAAACGTAATCCTTATGCCAACTGGATCCCGTTATCCGACCCCCAAAATTAGTAGATTAGAGGGCTGAATTGTTTTTTAATTTATGATCGACACTAGCAACGTTTTTCTACAAATTCTGCCACTGGCCCCAGTCTCCCCTAACTCTCCAATGATTGAGGTATAATATTCAAATAGTTTATATTATTTGTCAATAAATTGTTCAAGCTGACAAAATACGTCGTGGTTAGTAATGGGACGACGTATTAAAAAGAGTTTAAAGGTGCAGAATCCAATTTTAGCTAAGCTGAAACCAGCTTTGAGGGAGCAGACACTACTTTTGGGGAGCACAAACCGGTTTGGAGGGAGCAGACACTGCATTTGGAATCTGTTTTAGGGAACAGATATTACTCTTGGTGAGCTGAAGCCGGTTTTGAGCGCCAGAAGGTTATGTTTTTGGTGCTACAAATAATATAAATATTATGAAATAAATGCAATACGCGTTGCGGGGCACCGCGCAAATGGTAATAATAATTATTACCATAATTATTGATTAATTATTAATCAATTATTGATTAGTTTTCTGGTGTGAGTGGCAGAGTGCGTCCGGCGCAGCGTCTGTGGTTACGCCGCCAGGTGTTTGGGAGGGAGTACAGATGAAGTTTCAACGGAGGCATGACGCAGGCTGTTGCAATCTGCAGACTGGAGAATGCTCGAGCTGCAGAAATAGAGGATCTGGATTCGGTAGGCTCACCCGAAGGGTCGGGATGTTCATAGTCCAGATGATCCTTGGAAGGAAAAGAAGGAAACTGGCTGAGGGCCACTTTCACCAAACAGCCGCACCGTGGGTTTAACTTACCGAAATCTTAACCCACGGTACGGCTGTTTGGTCAATTTACCGAGCCGTTAGAAAATTACGTTTTCCCACTTCATTTCCGACGTCAATTTTAACGCAGAGGTTGTCGGTTACCGTTTCGAAACTTAACGTGCAGTGTTTTCAAAAAGAGCCATTTGTGTCCAGATTGTAGTCCCCGGAGAAGAGAAACACAGGGGACAGCTACAACGATAAGCTTGAAATTGACTTGTGATCTCCCAGTATTGATTTGTTTACATGTAAACAAAATGATGTATAATGGCTCGATATTCGATGTTTTGGATCTAACATTGCCGTTGTTCGTTCGCAGAAAAGCGAGGTGGAAAACAATATTTTGTGTAAATACCAATAACCAAAAGTAAGATTAAATCACGACATAATATGTCGTGATATTATACTACGAATTTTGTTGCCGTCAACGTCCCGAGCACCTGGGTGATTGGGATGATTTCTTTTACAAGCCCTCATAAAGTGTCGGCAAATGTGCGGTGAATTTGCTGACCAGGTCCCACTCAGAATTTTGGCAAATTTTTGGAATTTACCAACAAAATTTACTTGTGAACCAAAAAAAAAATTCTTCCGAGTCTGCAAGGCATTTTGCAATTATTTCCCAAGTCGGCTACTAAACCCTCGTAAATTTCATTGTACACCCAAATTGTGGGAAAATTTTCTCTAATGCCTCTTAGCCGTCTCTTACCTCCTAGGTTTTGGATGTGTAGAGGGATTCGCATCCGCGGCGGCCATTAAAAAATAGGACTTACCGTCCCGTTAGCTCGGTAATCGGTGTGACCTCGACCAGTTAACCTTAATGCGTGAGATACCGAGGGTTTAAGGTACTGGACGGGTAATTTCACCGTCAGGAGAGTTCGTGAAAGGCAAATCGCTCTAAACTCTCGGCAACTCTGCCCGTTATCCTTAAACCTCCGGTAAGTGAGTTGGTTAAAGTGGCCCTTACCTTAGTTAGTTGAAACTGTTAACGTTAAAGTGCAGAATAAATGGGCTATGACAGCTTAAGGCATATTTACCTGGAGGGCCCTTTGAGTCGGCTGACGCTGAGCCAGGCTTGGAAGAAGTGGCGATTGCCAGCGCGTTGGGCCTGAGCCCCTCGAACCTGCATTAGCGGGAAGGCTATCGATCGGTCAGAGTGGGTAGAGTTTTCCCCACGCGTATTCAACTTTGTCTTATTTTTTATTTTTCAAATCTTTCCACGGTGAAATTTCTGTGTCTGTCGGGCCTCAGCGCGGCTTAATTATTATCGTTGTTTCTTGATGTTGTTTGTCCCGAGCCAAATCTGAGCCGCGATATTAATGTACAGGCTTCAAAGGTGCAGAGATCTGTTTTGTGGTTGGAGATCCCTAATAGCTTACCGTGTAAGTTGATGTGGCGGTCATTAATAGCAAGGACAACGGCTGATATCCCTCTCTACCTACAACTATTATCCCTCGGTGTATTATATAATAACTACCTCATACCAGGGGCTCGCCTTTAGGTTTAGTTCAAAAGGTTTATCTTCATAATGTGAATTCGAAGTTTCACGATCTTCATAATCCCACCTAAAAAAAACCGAGAAATGTCTGTCTGTCTGTCTGTTTTTTCCCTTTTCACGCCTGAACGGAATGACCGATTCGCGTGCCGTTTATTGCGACCCGTTCCAAAAACCAGCGCGATGGTCTTAGGCTACCTTGATTTTTCCTCCCTCATCCCCTTCATCGGTTTTCGGGTGCTCCTTCGCGACGAGAGACGGGTCAAATAGCGTCGTTACTAGGGATTACTAGGAAAATTTTCGAAACGCCGAAACCCGATACAACTTTTGGCGTCGGTTTTGAACGAAACTACGTTTGTTAAAACGAGCTTTTCGCCCTGATTTCAACGAGCACAAAACGATTTCTGTCCGATAACCCGTTCGCAAGTTATTCGAAGATCGTCGGTCGGTGGGTACGAGTATTTTTTGCAAGCCTTCGATTAGTTTGATAGGTACTTGGTAATTTCATTTGGAGTTGATGGGTTGCTATGGGCTGCATCTTACGCGAACGGAGCTTTCCTTCGCAACGAGAGACGGGTCAAAAAGCGTCGCCACGGGTCTAGTAATATATAATAGCTTTGTGAAACATCGAAATATAATATAATATATTATATTTCGATGTTTCACAAAGCTGAAAATTAGGGAGCTGAAAACTGAGCGATTCTTATGGGTTTTGTCATCATTTTCAGTTTTCAGCGTCATCATTCTCACTTCTATCACGTTAGTAAAAGCATCCCGAAAATGACTTTTACAAGCCAAGCTAAAGAATCCTTCGGCGACCCGGGTCTTTGTGCAAAACTCAAGGTCGCGTATTTAAAAAAAAAAAAAAAAAAAAGAAGAAGAAAATGACGGTGATGGACCTGAGTGGTCCCAAGTGACTAAGCAAAGATACTACGCACTTACGTAGAGTCAGCGTGAACGATGTTTCTTGGGTCAAACTGCTGAAAGAAATTATTTCTCGATGTGTTACAGCAACCCTCAATTTGAATTAAACTAGCCAGGTTCTAATTTCACATCGTCAAATACTGGCCGGGTTGGACTTACTGCAGTGGCTCGCCTGAATTTGAGAGTGGTTCAAATGGATTTTGTGCCCAAGTCAACAGATTGTGAAACATTATCTCTCCAAAACAGTTGATTATTAATCACCCATTTGTTACTGTTGTAAAAGCTCAATTTTGGACCTCGGGTCAAAAACCCCATTAATTACTAGTTGTAGTTGTATTCAACACCCCACACACATAAATGTGTAATAATTATTGTTAAGAGGGTTTTTAAAAATCGATTCCAAGTGCCCGAAAAACAATCAACGGGATCCGATTTTTCTTGGAAATAATTCGTGGCGGTCAAAAAAGATTGTTTGGCAGCGTGATAGTTAACCTCGAAAGAAACCAATTAAGGGAGGTTAAACCGAGCGCGTCTGAATGCCCGCGTCTGAAATTAAAGACATCATTTACTCACCTTTCTTCTACGCTATTCTATAATTGCATCACGTTAATGTACCTCGGGGCTCACACTCAATTAGAGAAATAACGTAAGGGTTCAGAAGCGAGCTGCTTTCGAATATGAATTCCGTTTAGTTGTTTGCGTTTTCAATACATCGTACACTTCGTCTGAAAATAATCCAGTTTTGCCAATGTCTAAACTCAGTTACATATGCTCTTGAAGAAGTCAAACCGCAGTCAGTTGGGGGGTAAAAAACTTTTCGGAGGCATTTTGAAACTCGTCTGTGGGGAGGAGGATTTAAACCCATTTTGGCGTGGTGTGTGCTCCCTCGAACGGGTTTTCCGGGTGCAGACACTACGTTTGTTGAGAAGGAACTGGTTTTAAGGAAGCAGACACTATGTTTGTTGTGAAGGAACCGGTTTTGAGGAAGCAGACACTATGTTTGTTGTGAAGGAACCGGTTTTGAGGAAGCAGACACTACTATTAGGGAGCAGAAACGGGGCTTAAGGGATTTGAACCAACTATGGAGTTCAACGGAAAGTCCAAAACTGGTACAGCTAGGATTTGAACCCATTTTGTGGTTGAGACGTTTGTTTAAATCTTGGCGCAATATCTCTTCTCATTTTGACCAGAATGACTCGAGCCAAATAAGATGTTGAAATAAGGCGTCAACCGATCGCTCATTCACCAGATAGGCCAGCTGAGTACTCTGACTTCTGATGCATGTCCTTACCTCCATATTCAGCCCACTGTCTGGTCCACGGACGTCTGAACCCTAAGCATCATGATTTGAGGTGACTCTCTAGTGTGTTAAACGTATTTTTCTATTCATCTTTATGTATGTTGATGAACGTGTAAATTTTTACGGTCATCAAAATTTGTTTAATTTATTTAAACAAACGTGACTTGGATACATGATTAACACGAAGTTTTGTTTGTATCTAAAGTCTTTCTCGGTATACCGGTAAATCATCTATGATTTCCTGAACAAACTTTGGAAAGGCCCAACTGACATCACAGGGAAATTTTATAAGGGATACCGCGCATTTGCTATTGGAAATCCTCAAATAGTGCAAGGAAAGGTCGGCCACATTAAAAGTGAGCACTGTGTCTACATGTTTGCCCACGCTGGAAACTGCTCGACAAAAACTATTCATACGTGGAGCTTCAACTAATGGAAACAGAGGTTTTATAGGTGTGGAACAATAAGTCGGCTCGTTTGAACTAACGATCTTTAAGTGGTGGTGCGAACGCGAAAACATTGTTACATAATAAGACGAGGTGACCCAGAAGTTTTGCCTGAAGAGGGGGGTTTAACCTTAGGTGGATTTTCACAGCTAGTTCTAACCAGAAGATGGGGCCCTGAAGCTTTATGAATAATGATGAATGAGCCAAAGGTGGAGCAGAGGTTTTCGAGGGACACAACTTGATCTTGTAAGGGCTGTGGACCACCTCGAAATTTACAAATCTTGATTTTTCCCCCATAGAACCCCGAGATTTCTTTATTCAGATTTATTTCTTGCAAAAAAATAAAATAAAATAACCCGGGCCAAGCGTTTGACCCCTTTGTACCGTCCCGCACACATAAAGTCTCCCGCTTGATCTGCGAGGACTCCGCGAATTTGATCAGTCCGAATTTGCATAACCAGTTGACGGCCAGCGCAAAAAGAGAAGCGCTTCTTGATATCTGGACGTGGAGAAAGGGAAGAGATTACCGGAGTTGCCAAGACACGGTTGAAGATGGCACTGGCTATAAATTTGATCTGGGGAGTTTTGAATGTCAAGGGCAAACAACCGAGGCATACGGGCCCCTAGAATACATCAGATGAGACGTGAAATTACAAAGTACGTTACATCAGGTGAGGATAAATCATAGGAGCTGTGAGGTACCTGGGCTCATAGGAACTACAGTCGGCATTTAGCTGAGTGGTGAGCTTGATTGCTGTATGCTCCAAACAATCTGAAAATGGAACCTGTAGTGGTTTCAACTCTTCAAACGATTGATACCTTTACTTAATTAACTTAATACCGTATACCGGTTCCTATTTAGTTTCAGTTTTAGTTTCAGAATTAGTTTTTGCCCAACACTGTCAGAAAATAGGCATATTTGACTCCCATTTTCCGGAGTTTGATCATTTTTGAATTTTTTTAATCATAGGTAATTTATGTATTACACACCTCAGATCAAAAACCATGAAAACATTACGAAATTTATTCCTAGTTTGATCATAAAATTAAATTTAGTGAAATTTGACTGTTAAGGGTCTGCCTAATTCGGTGAATTCGTATACGAACTATAGTAGGATCTGACGAATTGCGGGTCTCTTAAATAAAACAACATACCTAGGTATATAATAAAATTCCAGAAATGCATTGTTTTGGCTATCTTTTCAAACCTCAGTCAATTTTCAATACATTGTACATGTACAACCATAGTTAGGAACTCTATACAAAATACCAAAGATGTTGGACGTATTTAAATCTTTAAAAAAATTTGCTAGACTAATAGAAATAATATTATTACTATGTCTATGTCTATTGCCAAGCGCGGGTATTCTTTTGATCTGCGGACAGTATGTACCTATTTCGCATCTTAGAAACTAGCAGGAAACCCGGTCTTCGCCCGGGTGTGGTTGTGTCCCTATCAGACCAATGAGGAACTGTTAACAATGTACCATCGGCGTGAGGGCCTGTCGACACTTTGGCTCAGCCACAAATCCCCTCAAATAATCTGCTAACTCCACAGACTTCTACGTTGGGGTAGAAGTCTGTGGCTAACTCCCCTCAGCAAACACCTAATCGATTGATAAGAGGCGGGATGGCCTGGCATGAAGTCATTCAACTTCAGAATCACCTGAAAGTGTAATTTGTGGTGACGTCATAGCCGTGGTAGAGACTTCACTACCTAGTAAGAGGGTCTGCTTTCAAAAATGAAAAATCGTTGGGCAAATCTTATTGCGGACCTTATAACTACATTCGGCATCCCTTTTACTATGCTCTAGTGGAAAGGTGTGCTAACACAACCTAGGTACCTACTTATTGTTTTTTCAAAATTAAAAAAATTATTTTCGGAAAAAAGTGAAGGTAAGGTGGCTTTGTACCTAACCGAAGAATTTTTCAAAAACATGTAGCTGATCAGGGGTCGCTGTACTTAGCTCCTGACAAGACTATCCCTACTTTCGGAGAATCACCCGCCACTGGAAATGTTGTCCAAGCACGTTGGGCGCAAGTGCGCCGATTTGCGCACACTTGCAGCCCCCCCCCCCCCCCCCCCTACCAGTCAGAGCCTCCTATCCATTCACTGATTTCCCAACCGCTGTAAACCGAATCTGAAGAGCTAAAAAAAAAAGACTTCACATTAATATTCAGCTCACACAAAAACACATTGCAGTCACCATTTTATTTTCAACAAGATTTTCTCTCTCTCTCTCTGTCTCTCCTGATTTTAAACTTAATGCCTCCGTTCAAGCTTTGCGTAAGAACATCTGAGTGGTTCAAAATAGATTCCCGGCTATTAAATTGTTGACCTCCCAGCGAGGAGACAATTTTCTCCAACTGCCCCAAACGAATCGGTCAGCTAAATGTGAAATTGGTCCCGTAATTACCAACTCGGAACAGAAGTTGATTCTTGAAACACGCAGCCTAATCGGTGGCTTTGTAATTTGCTCCATTAGAGTTGTAAATTGAAGATTGCGGCGTAAACGGTTTGAAGATGAAAACGGTTGAGATTGTCAGTAGTAATCGGCCCTCGTCAATTAATCCAGTTTCATTGTGCTCAATGCTAATTTCTTCTTTCACTTTTTTTTTTTCTTCTTAAATAGTGACATAGGTTATGTATGGGTTTGAGGCTTGATACATCTCTCGTGAGCATGTACAGTAGCGCCAAGTAGTTTGAGGTGGCGCTATCTGCCTTAATAGAATTTGATGTGGCAGATTTCGGAGGGAGACCCCTTCATGAATAATTCACTGACCGTCCCCGGAGGCTTTTGTGGGTTCAAGGGCCTAAGGTGTTAGGTCTGCGGATCAATCGGGGTCAACTCAACACTTGGCGAATCCGAAGATGTTGACCATTTTGTGAAGGTGATTCAGGACGATGCGGCGTGCGGAAAAAAATGAGCAAACCAAAGCAGTGTTTTCCACACCAACTGCTACCATATCAGGTCTGTAGGGGGGTGTAGGTTAGTTACTGAAGAACATTCCTTGAGAGAGGACCCTGTGATTTCGCATTCGATTCCCGTCCGAATCACACCAATTTTATCATTATCCCCACCAACATTAGGCGGTCTGCAGCTCTGCTCATCCCTGCACTCGGAGTTTCCAACCATCGTGAAGGTGAAGGTCATACCTCAAGACACGTCTTATTTTCTCTTCGAAAATCCCTTCCACTGGGAGCTGCAACAATTCAAAAACATTTTCCCAATTCGATATTGCTTAATTTGCAAGCGAATACCACCATTACAATCGGTTTTCTGTCGTTAAAGTCTCCCAACCGGGAGATTGTTAACGTGTTACAATAACAAATACGGCCAAGTTAATTTTGTAAAAAAAGGCGATAAACCATCGACAATTCACTAAGCATTAAAATCAAGCGTTCCTTAGCTAATTTAGTTGTTCCAAAATGATTGACTCATGAAAAACAATACCGCTGAAATTACTGAATTCACTTGTGACGTTCAACCTTGACGTCAAAAGTCCAGTGAGTTTAGATAACGTTAGAAAGACAGTTATAATTAAGTGTATGGAAGTGAGGGTTAAGGTGGATTCAGTTCGAAGCTCGAATGCGCCGAGTTGAATGAAGTTGTTCACTAAGCCAGTTGATTAGTTCTGTGCTGTGAGTGTTCGACGTGAACTCGACCATAATAATTATGGAACTGTACGCATCCAGGTTCGGCATGGGCAGAAGTAAGAGTTTCATTCAATACTGGGAGAAATGTGTAGTCATTAAATGAAATGAGTGTCAGATCCTGCTTTTGGCATAGTCCGGTTTGAAAAAACCAAGAAATTTCTCGGATGTGTCAGGTGTTGAAATTAAGCTGCAAACTTTACAAAACTGTTCATTATTCATTTGTATAAATTTTGGAAAAATGAAATACCAAAAAACCTGTATCTGCTATTAAACAAATAAGGGATCCCCACAGGATGAGCTGATCCGAGTTGAACTCGCTATCGTCGAGGGCCGTGATTGTGTCTTGTCAGACAAAAAAAAAAAACGCTCCTCCGTTATTTTCAGACTTAAAAACTCGCGGTTGGTTTCATTCGATGCGGAGGAATGTCCTTAACAAGATGCAGATCCAAAAGAATTGTCCTAAATTTCTATTATATAATCATGAAATGTGCGGACGAAAATGACAAAAAGCATGAGCATGAGCATCTCTGACGTAAATCATGGAAGGAATTGCAAAATACCTTGCTTATGTCCAGCTTTACAGGCATCAAATCTTCCATCAAAACGTTGCACCATGTGACGCATCTGAACTCCGGTGGCTTTGAATTTCTTCAGAAAAAAAAGACACATTATCCGAATGCAAGTAGAAGGGGTCTGAGGCCATTTGGGAGAGGACTGGGTGGGCTGGCATCATCCACCTAGATGAATAACTGGAATCTGGGGCCCATTTCGTCCGCATGCCTCATTCGTGGACCCCATTTCGGAAACTCCAAATGTGAGTGAGTTCAATCAATAATCCCGAAACGTTTGTGTAGAAAAAAAAAACTTAAAACAAGCTATTATCAAGGAAAATCGTGCTTAACAAAAAACCGGACCTCAGAATCGGATTCAGCACATCATTTGATGTGCTGGGGAAGACAGTAAGTTACTTAATTTTACTTTATTTATTTATTTTTTATTTTTTATTTTATTTCATCATTATACGTATTTCATCATTTTACAATTCTATTGTTTTATTATTTTATTTTATTTTTCATTTTTTCATTTACTTTTTGTGACTTACTGTCTTCCCCTTACGTTAATATCGTACGAAACCGACAAGTTCCACTTAGACCACCACTAAAGTATCATTAAATACTTGGAAATTTTCCTCACTTTGGTTGGTTCCTTTCTGGATAATGCCGTCTATTTATTCATGGATATGTCTGGCACAGAATTTCCGAAGAACGACCATGACGTATTTTTGAACGGGCAATGTATATACGTTCCACTGGACATAGCTCCGCTGATTTCGCTCCTCTCAAATTACTCTGCTGATTTCGCTCTTCACTTGATGCTGCTTAATACAGCGGTACTAAATCAGCAGATTGCGCCCTCATGTACTATTATGCTGGTTTCGCTCCCACTTCAATTGCTACAATCATTGTTTGTACTTGAACTATTATAGAAATACGTTTTAAAGTTAATGTAATTGAGATTCTCTCAAGCACCACAATCTCTATTTGTCACATTATAATTTCGCACAATCCACCATTTCGGACTGGACTCTTGTGCAGATATCGTCTTCGCTTCCTATCAGAGGAATGTGCTGGTTAGAATGAAAGCTAGCGGATGAATGGCTAGAAACGGTTGAGAAAGGTCGCCAAAGAAAACAACGGAATGAAGCGATGACTGTCCGTCGGTTGATGGTGGGGAGGGGAGAAAGGCATGTGCGAGAATGAGAGTACAAGTGGTTTACACTGGGATGGGTGGTCACTGCGAACGGGGTTCGTGAGGGCTTTGCACTCGGCGTGGACCTCACGTGGGGCTGAGAGGAGTTTGTAAGGTCTGTTGGGTAGGAACCGGCAAAGTTCAGGCCCCAAGGTTCATTTGATTCTGGCGAGTCCGCTTACCAGGAGCAAAATCCGTAAAAGCTTCGTGCACCAAATGTTTCTCCGTTATCGGATTTTCCACAAAACATTCTTGCTTAAGCCACTCTCAATATCGCAAAGGAAACGAGGAGTATGAGGCTAACCATCTGGTCAATGTTTACAAAAAGGTGGTTGGCTACTCAAACACGAGAAGCGCTTCAGGCGGAAAACAGCTTATAGCTTATTAAGCTTAATTAAGTTGAAAGTCACTAGTTCGCTTCTTACGCTCCAACACCCGGTGTGACATCAGAAGATTCACGCTTCAAGCTTGAGGCTGGATTAGGTAAATCACCAAACCCCAGGGTCCCAAGAAAAACTCAGTACCTACCGAATTTGGGTAGTAAAGATTTCAAAGCACAGTAAAACATACACGCTGAATATACAAGTATATACAACGTAAGTTTACGTTCCAGAAGATTTACTCTCCTGCCATCGGGGCCTCACGAAATGAACGAAAAATGACTAATTGGTGATTGTTGTTACGTACAAAAACAACTTCTTAGTACGAACTACGGATTTCTAGAATAAACTCCGGAGTCTGTACTACGGAGCGAGTGCATGAGCTGGAGGAGGATTACCCATGGGTAAGACTGCAGTCTTACCTGACTTTCCCCTTTGTACAATTTTTTTGTTTCAAACTTTTTATTTGTTTATTTATATTTTTATTTAATTTATCCACTTTATTTTGTATTTTTCCCATTTTTTATTTTTTCACTCAATATTTTTGTTCTTCTTCTTTTCTTTATCTTCTTCGTATATTCGTCGTTCATGTGACCAACCTCAACTAATTCACTCTTAATGAAAATGAACCAACTAATAGAATCAATTTCATTTTCAATTCAAAACTGATTTCTTCCACCTAAAATCTACGCTCCGCGACCTCCCGAGATTCCCAAACTATAGTTTTCTCATTAAAATTTTGGCGTTAGTCACTATGTCCAAACGTGAATGTCCGTAAGCAGAACCTCCGTTCCGATGAAGGAGTCGACAGACCACCTTGTCCTACCTCACCAGCTGGTAGCAAGGGCTTGGAGAGAAACGGTCCGGCAAGCGCATAGCGCAGTTCTTTGAGGAAAGCCATGGAAACTCCGGACCACCCTCGGCAGTGCCTTCCTGATGGTGTCCTTCCTAGGGATGGAAAGACTGTGGCCGGATAGAAGTGGGTTGAAATATCCGGTAACCGGATATGTGTATCGGACATCAGTACTTTTTCAAAAATTCTGAAAATCCAAGATATTTGCTTGAAAATAAAGCCGAAGGCGAGAGGGCGTCTGGTCGATTGTCAATCTCGCTTCATTGTAGTTCAGAGTGGCCAACGAGAGATGGCGTTAGTATCGGCACTGCCTATTAGTTCTTAGTAGTTTTAGGTCTTCCCTTTGTTTGAAATAAACCCCGATTACCGCATTCTTGCATTCTACTTCGCCCTTGAGATAGCAGCAGTGTTGTCGTAGGTACTGAAATGAGCAAAATTAAGGATTTTTCAGAAAAAGAGCGGATATCCTGATATCCAGATTTGAACGGCAGACATCGGACCGTTTTCAGATGTTTGATATTCATTTCATTCATTCACCGAGTTTTCCATCCCTAGAAGGCACTATCCAGACGTTTCTGTAAAAATCTACTGACCAGGCTTTCCTCATCTTCCTCCAGCCATGCTAGCCCGGGTTGTCTACTTCGTCGCTTCGAAAATATATATTGGAGGGTCTGACCCAGTATGTACCGCACAATCAATATTGTTGTAAGAAAAAAACAGACCCAAAGGTGCACTAAAAACACCCGCTTTGAATCCGGTACAGTGCAGTTAATGATCAACGAAAGAAAGAGTTAATGATTAACTGAACATGTCCTTAGAAAAAAGGACACACGGTAACCTTCCCGGCGCGCCAACAGACCTCCTCGTAAACATTTACCAGTATAATGTCGCTCGATTGTCTACCATTTTATAACACCAGGCGTTCAACTTTTCAATTTATTCCACCGCCGTGTGCGTTCTCCAACTGTATCACGTTTTATGCCCTCGTTCCGCCGGTTGGAAAAGGCCAAAATGTCATTCTCACCGACTCCTTTGAGTATTTCACTTGCGCAACGCTATTGCGTCCGAGTAAGGCATCTCAACCGTACACAACAGTTTTATCAAAAGGAAGTTGTTTTTTTTTTTTTTTTTTTTTTTCTTTTTAAGCGTCCAAACAAGAAAAAATGTTGACTATAGTAAAGTTGGCGTTCTACATGGACTTTACGAGTACAGTGCGCCATCCAGATAGATTGGCAATAAAAAGGTGTATAAAAATCCCCGGAGGATTCCGCATTCCTCATTTCTCAAGTGTGATGCCTTTGTTTATCACGTGAGCACAAAGGATTAAGTCCATCCACAGACGATTAAAATTGCTCTCTTTTGAAGGTTGAATATTTATACGTTTAGTTAATTACGTTATTAGGGGTTATACTTTTTAAATGGCGTACGTGTCTTGATGTTTGGCTAAATCTGGTCTCGATTGCCGAATTTCCGGTCACGTTAACGAAGAAAATAGGGCGGGCTTAGCATCACAATTGGAAATCCTTGGATGAAGCACAGAGTGATACGCGACCCACTTCGTTATCTTTAACTCTTGATTTGATTTGAATTCGGAATTGGGACATTGGCCGTGAAATTATTGCTTTTCCAACTTGCTTTTTATAGCTTCCAAATGTCGTGAGTCTTCATGAAATCTGTGTCTTCTCTCACTTTCAATTCCGGCTCTCGCCTCCTTGGTTTCTGGAAAACAATTCACTGGAAACAGTTCACGACCTTCTGAGATCGATGAGCTTCTAAAATAAAGATCACAGAATGTCTTCCTGTTTGACAAGTCCCTAATATTCTCGTGACACGAGAATCACCCAAAAGACTCGAGTGACCTCACGTCAAAGACCCCTTTTAAACCTCCATTAAACATCAAAGGTTGTTTTTCGTGCCTCAAATTACATTGTTAGATACAACCAAAGGAATATAAGCTACTTTTTTTTTGTGTGGAGAAGTCAACGGTTTTGATGTCAACGTGTGTAGGTATTACGCGTAACAAATTTCAATTTTCCCTCCTGCCCGTGCGTTTTTTACCTGTTGCAAAAATGAAGCATTTTAGAGAAAAATCGCTGGAAAGCCAAAATCCGCCAGCGGCTTTCGACATCCTGGGAGTAATCATTCATCGCAAGGCCATCCCCATTTCCCCGAGGTGGGCGGAAATAGGAAGCACCGAACCGTTAATGGACCATTCATAACGATCGACCTTTATCTGCTTTGACTGACCGAGGAAAAAAAAAGCTTGCAAAGTGACGTGTCTTTGATGATCCTCAAATACCCTGGAAAATCTAGAAATGGAAATGCATCAATAGATTTTCATGGTGAGTGAAACTGAAGAATAGTAAAATGTATAAGAAACATACGTAGTACAAAGTCAGATTCAATATGCCACTTTAAAGATCTTGTGCTGGGAGCAATTTATGAGGAATCAACACAAAACGTTCTCCATAATATGAAGGAAGGCACAAGTGTCGAAATTTAGGATTAAATAGGTTAAAATATGATGTCATTCTTTTAAAATTTCTGCATCATTGTGGATAATTAGCATTAAACTAATGGACTGGAATTAAACTTCTCGGTATAGCATCGCACCTGAAGTAAAACCTATTTGTATCATTCTGTAATTTTTTGTCATTTTTTCAGTTTTCGTCCCTAATAACTAAATGAATAGGCGTTTCATAGGAGTACCACATAATGTGTACAGATATTATCGAACCGTGAGGGGGAAACGGAAGGAATTTCGGTGATGAGGAGGGGAGACTCACCTGATGCCAGTGATCTGGAGAGTCATAAGAACTGGTTAGGTTGCCTGCAGAATCCCTACAGAAAGGAGGGGCTAAGTATCTCGTACGGATGAGAGGGGAGGCTACTTTTACTGGACGCTCGTCGGGGCCGATGTAATCCGAGTCCCGCTAACTTCTAGTTTTTGGACCTTCCCGAACATCCTTCACCTTCTGCCTCCCTGATTATACGGTTTGAGATTCCGGGCCTGTTAAGGGAGCCCATCTGGGCGGTAATCGACGCCCACGAAAATATGAATATTTTGGTTTCACAGATGACTACGAACGGTTTGAAATTGAAGCTTGTGCTCCTGAGGCGGACTAGCAAAAATGTCCGATGCAATGAAAATGTCCCATTCTTTACACAGAAACACAGCGCCTACTTTGTCCTCAACAAAGGTTCTTCAGTTCGGCAGGTCTCCAGTGTGGCAGGTTCTTGGCACGACACAGGCCTACATCGTTTACGCTAATGCGTCGATTCGCACGCGGCGAACGAATCTTCGGCGGTTCCTTAAACAATGCGGCGGCCACGACCTGCGTCATAGGGTCGCCGGACGTGTCTTCTACCTCGTCCGCGACCTTGCCAGGTCGAACAAATCAGCTTGGCAAATATTTAACGCCCTTCTTTCGATTGACTTCTGGGCTGAAGAAGGTCTTGAAACCCTACGCCTATCGGCATAGCCCTACCACCCAAATGAACTCTTAGCAACAACGACAATCTCATCCAACTAATTCTGCAAATCTCAGCCAGATGATTTTGTCAACACTTGTCTACTCAGCCAACCGGTTTCACACTTTAACGAAATTCAAATTTTTCTTTGCGTGGCCTTGTGCCTTTGTCACGTAGGTGCCGTACTTGGGAAGCCAAACTAGCTCATCTGCAATGCAAAAATCTCCCTTGTTTACATTACCTAGGTCAACACTTTACCAGAATTCATATAATGGTTGGTCTTTCAGGAGAATAATTACCTACTTGTTTATAATATAAATTCACAAACCTTAAAACCATCAAGTGGCTAAGTGCTTGGAAAAGAAATACCATTTTGCATACCTTATGGCCTGCCTACTCATGACCGACTTGAATCGTTCCACAATCAGGAAATAACTTTGAATTAATGTCTGACCAATCGATGGAAATTTACGATTCAACCGTAATCGATCTTTATATTCTAGTCGTGATGAGTGTTGTTTTTTTTTTTTGTTTTTTTTTTTAAATCGTGCTTTATCCCACCTATTTATTTTATTACCTAATCGTAACATGATTGACAAACCTGATTAAGCTTTTTTTTTTTTTTTTTCAGGTGAGTAGAACCTACCATCTTCGCAAGTGAGCTGAACCCCCCAGTTAGCTGGCCCATTAGTTGGATTGAATCGTGTGCAGTCTCATATTAACGACATAGTTATACACGTACGTTAATTCGTTAGAACTTCGTGCAGTGGCCATACGAAGGGAGTTGTGCATTTTTTTAGAGGACTGAAGTATCAGATGGTTTTTCTGTCAAACGATTAATTTTGAAAAAAATAATTTTTTTTCAAACATAAAGAAATCAAGAAATTACGTCTTGACTTGGAAAGGTCACGGGACTGGGCGAAATTATAATATTATAATGGCTCCGTGAACTGGCTACATTGCAGTTCAAGCTGTTTTTTTTTTCCCCCAGAGGTACGAAGTCTTATGGAGTACATACTGGAGAAACAGTTTCGCAGTGTTGCCAAAACACTGGAAAACACCGCAATTGGATAAATTGAACTGTTACCTTTTTAAAAGCAGCAAACCTGTTTAATTCATGCATTATGTAAATCCTTTTGATCATCAATATTGTTGTTCTCCTTGGCGGTTTTCAATGGCTGGTTGAAAAAAGGGCCCATGGAAATCAAACGATGCTCCCACATAATAGAATTAGAAGACCTTGCGTAGGTGCATTACAAATCGATCGGTTCCGCCATCCACAGCACATTGGACTTCCGACACATGGACGGATGAACCACATTTCCTCCTGAGTTCAGCACATCCTAAAAACTTCCCATAAAAACAAAATAACGAACCCGGAAGAAAATAATCATTTTAGCGATCACCGGCGGTTTTCTCCGTCGGATTCAATCACAAAAGCTAATCGAGCTTCTCAAGAATGGCCCGAAGGTTAATCAGCGACGTAATTAATTAACGAAGTGATCGCAGGGTTCCTGTTGTGTTGAGAAATGTCGTCAGGGTCACGTTGGAAGTTTGCAAACCCTGTCCGTCCAATTTACCGTGATGGGTCGCGCCAAAATGCATTGATTGAGTCCACTGTCCCTTATCGGGTATTCATTGAATTTCCCTGTGCTATTGGCTGTCATTCAGAGTGAAGCATGACATTCTTGTTGAATTTGCATTCGCACTGTGATAGCGAAGCAAATATTTACTTCAAGAGCCACAAAACTAATCTTGGACTACAAAATACCACGCCAACAAGGAGTTTACACTGTTTTGACAATAAAGGACTTTCTTCATTAACTGATACAAGAAAGTAACAGGCTACAATCTGGATTACACATGGGTTGATTTTATTAATTAATGTGAACATGTTTAATGGCTAGGAGTTTACTGAAAAGCGGTTTCTGCTCATAATAACTTGTTTCCTCTCAAAGAGAACGAAGGCGTTCTGAGTGGGTATAGTCGGCGAGGTGCAACAAAACAAGACCTCAATAAATGATTCTTGGCCCCAAATCAGTCCAAAAATGACACCTCATACGTGCCCATCATAAACACTTTAAAAAAATCACCATCGATGGTTCTTACTAGTCCAGAAAGACTCCCACAAAACCAAACAATCTCAGAATCAAACCCTAAAAATAACTAAATTTAAATTTTATGACCTATAATAAATACACAACTTGTGTATCAACACAATAGTAGTTTTCGATTACTTATCTTTCTCGTTCAGCTGCAACTAACAATGAAAATGGTCAATTTGAGCCAGCGCATCGCGAGAATGCATTCGACGGTATTATTTCGGCTCATTAGTTCTACCGAGTCATTGCCATTATCCGTGAATTCTTATTCCAAGGCCACTGACGGAATAATTTATAAAGGTGTTCCCTTTTTACGAATTCAAGATAGTTTGAATGGTTTTTCAAATATGTATAAATCATCCTCTGAATATTCTATTACGTACTCGATATTCATTACTGAAATTACCATCTGGTTCTGTTCCTCGTAAATTGTTTGGGTAATCAAAAATTTCTTTTGTAAAATTTGTTCACAAATTATTTTTGTTTCTGAATGATTATTAACAATGAAAAGATAATGAAAGGTGGGAAGGGTTCGTGCTCTGCAATTATTGTAGTGGTTCACCATTTCGCCGCCAGGTGCTGCATGTCTGTTGAAATAGTGTGAAGACTGTTGGCGCTGCCCCTTCCTAACACCATTGTGTCGGTGGGTCCTGTGGATGGACAAGAGTTCATTTTGTCATTGAACACCTATCCTGCTGGATCTGGAGGAACCTTTGGTTCTTGTTCTTCTGAGTACCTTCTTTAATTTCCAGCCCCTGTTGGCTTTGATATTGGGAAATTACACTCCTTTATACCTACCGAGTAATTGGAATCTGTGGCAGCTCTCGTCATTATGGGCAAAACCACAGAGCCATTGGCTCCCAGAGTGAAGGCTCTGGCCGGCCAGCCCATTGGGACGTTCTCAGTGGAGTTCCTCCAGGTATGAAGAGCGGATGAACTTGAACTTAGCGCCTCTTTTAACTCATTCAAACACAAGATTCACTATTCATCAATAATTGATTCATTCAATTATTGAATGAAATAGTGAAGGAATAAAAATATAGAAAAATGGGTGTCTTATTAATTTTTTATGAATATTTTCATTTTTTTAGTTATCATAATCTATCCGTTTCATTTTTTTCGTGTTTTCACTCATTTTTTACTAACTTCATTATTATTATTATCATTATTATTACTATTATTATTGTGGAGGTTTTTCCCCACGTTCTTGGCTGTATTGCCAGCCCGCCAGAGTTGGTACTGGCGGGAGGAGCGGGTCGCGCCACAATCGCGACGCAATTATGCAAACCCCTCTTCTCCCGCCGGCAGCCCAGCCTCCCAGAAAGAGCGAAAGAGAATTTCAGTATTAATTTTTATACCTTGCAGTTCATTTATCGTGACATTACACGCAATGTCGATAAGCGAGAAATGGGTTCGTGTCCGCTGGCCACGCCTTCATTGCCAACAATACAGTTGTGGACGCTGCAACAGCGGCTCTTATCCCGACCCCTGGGTCCATTGTCCGGGACTTCATTGTCGACATCTCGACTGTGGAAGCTGGAAACGCTGATCCAGGGAAGACTGGATTAACTGGTCAGGTCATTGGCGACAATTCGCTTGAGGCAGCTGCAACAGTTAATCTCAGTTCCGCTGCAAATCCAGGACAAACTGATACCGGCCACGACATATCGTGTTGGGTATCAGAATCTCCTCGGTTTCCTCCCATTGATCCAGCACTGTATCCTGACACTACAGGTACGCCTGTAAAAGTATTTAGTAAAGTATTTAGTGCTGGCTAAATTTGTGGCTGCATCTTCTTCCTGGTCAGCAGATCACGACAATTCGTGCCCAGGAAAGAAATGTTCCCACACTCAATTCATCTTCCTCCACAAAAAAAGCGGCGAAATTATGGATTCACACCACCGGCTTTGCGCTAAACACACAAAACAAAATTTGAAGGTTCTAAATTCAAATTTAGGAACTCAATTTTATGTACATCTTCACTTTATTCAACATTTATTCAATTATTGTTATAGTTACCTATGCAAATTATCTCAAACCACAACGTAAGAAAAGCATCATATTAAATTTTATTAATATAAAATATGATGCTTTTCTTACGTTGTGGTAGTATATGATCATATAATACATGCAAATTCATAATATTATCATTATATGATTTCTTCAAGTGTTTTCACAGTCCAAATGAATCTGAAATAGATTCATTTATTATGTGACTGGTGCCATTGCAAAGTCCTCATTGCGAAGATTCACTTGACTAATACGCTCATAAATACCGAATCAACCTTGTTGTTTGCGATGGTTTCTTTTTTTTTTTTTTTTTCAACTCGTTTAAAAATTCATGTCACGATGTAGGTTTCGCCACAATCTCGAACCGTAAGGCGGTCAAAACACGTC
This sequence comes from Pilophorus perplexus, assembly GCA_955831195.1. Lineage (NCBI taxonomy): Eukaryota > Metazoa > Arthropoda > Insecta > Hemiptera > Miridae > Pilophorus > Pilophorus perplexus. The sequence goes on from OY037013.1 coordinate 20,693,223, forward strand.
AATCACAGCCTTCGGGGTTTTCTCGGCTCGTAAGACATCTTCCACCCATTTCTCGTTACCTTCAGGCCGTGATGCTTGATGAATACGAGATGAAAAAATGGAGACAACGACTTAATGAATTGGTGATTTATACTGTTTTGCAACGTTGACAAATGGAATTATCTTTGGCGTTTAAATATCCATATTTCCTTGTAATCAATTTTTTTAAAATAAAATTGATAGTCACAACACGTTTGAAAATAAACAATTTTTGGCTCGGCCTGTTAAAAATCAACAATTTTAGTGCAATCCAGCGAAGTTCGATCGTACGTGCACGTTTCATTTGGTTTCTCCCAATTTGGCCAATTTGGCAGCTCTGCGCTCTGGAAACGGGCACTTCAATGAGGAAGTCGAATTAATTGAGCTCAACTTCAGTGAAAATCATGTGTTGCGGCCGAATGTCTATTTTGCAAAAACACGTTCTGGCTACCCCTATTGACTCAGGCGAATTGGCATCGTGGAAATTCCACGGTGGAATTCTGTGAACTGGAATCCCTTTGGAGATGAGGAGCGTAGACTTCTTATCCCGAGTCATTCCCCCGATGATTACAGTCTGGTAATCCCGCGATACGTTCAACCGGTGGCTGGAAGGCAAACTCCCGTCAAAATCGCCTCCTGCTCGCCTGGTTCCACGAAACCGCCCAATGCCAAGGACGAAGCCAAGCTGGCTAGCCTGCCTGGGGCCTCAACATTCATATTAGATCACGCGGGGAAAGTTGTTGCGCATTCGACGAGTCACTTGGGATCTGTAAGTGGGCTGGGCTGGGGATTCCCTAAGGAAAAGACTAACTGAAGCTGAGTGCTGATAACGTTACGTCTTTGAAGTAGGAGTCAAATTCTTGGAATGTAAAACAACTAACACTTGATCGACTTATTGTCGCTTGCCTTAATCGTCTCTCTAATCGTTCGTTGTGATACGCAATGTCGTCGTTGGGTTTTTCCCCTGGGAGTATAAGGGCATCTTGATATCCCCCAAGTCAGCCGAGAATCCACCCAAAGAAAAACGTGGGCAACCACGCTTGATCCCAGGGGTTTCCCCATCTCCCGGTCAGGGAAGGCTGCAAAACCATTAACGGACCCTATGATTGCTGCTCCGTCACTATAGCGATAGTGTATACCCAAAGATACTCGCTGAAGAATGACAGCAGGTAATCTGGTTTTGCGAAAACCGCCCACATGTGCCCTGCTATTTTAAATGTTTAAAAACTTTAATTTTAAGACTAATTTGGTCTTTAACTCAAAATTTTTTACACAATCCATTATTGAAAATTTCACATTGGGGCCTATAGTTCTTATGAATAAATTATCCAAAAACAATAATTGTTAATTAAGTAATGTACTTATTACATGCCACTAAAAGATGTGTTGAATAGTTCACAAAACCGCCTATTCGTATAGCGCTAGTGAGAGACAAGGGACCCCAAAATTTACTTGGACATCAAAAACCCCACCTTTGTAGCCTCGCGGTAAGGCCGATCCGGCTGAATGCAACTGCAAGAGAAACCGGATTGGATACTGAAGAATATACGATGAGAAATTTGAAGGCCTCATGAATTATTGAAAAAGCTATTAGACTCGTTTCCTCTTGCTTTTTTCTTAGCGAAAAATCTTCATTAATTCTGAATGAGTCTGATATGAGATAAGGCATTAAATGTCTTATCTTATACAGCGGCAGAAACCAAAACACACTAGAACAATCGGGAAAACTTCAGCTACATAAGCTACTTACATTAATTAAGATTATTTTAATTTTATCTCATGAAATCAAACACAACTCACTGAATCAAATCATCAAAATTGAACTTGCATTTCCCAAAAACGATCATCCTGTATTTCATGGCAAAAAAAAACAAAAAAAAAACACGAAACATTGAACCCTATACCCTATTTCTTCAATGACTAGTGAGACCTTCAAATTTTGATGTTCCTCTTCCTCCTCATATTGCGGCTTAAATGTTGTAGGATAATAACTAGTATGAACAGATATTATCCGATGACTGGTCTACCCCCAAACCCCCAGATTAGTATAGTTTGGTCGAGTATTGAGTTATTTTCTCCATGACACATGCTTTCCCCTATTTTAAACGTCATTAAATCTGGGCTAAATTTCGATCAAAGTACTAAATTTTAGACTCTAAAGTACTAAAGTGCCTAAATTTGCCCCCAATCCTCCCGATTGTTCGTAAATTTTTGTTTGAGAAATGGATTTTAAAGTAAATTTAATTCTCTACAACTTTCATTTCATAACATTTCACTAAGATGCAGTCTTCACCCTGTTTTGATGTGGGAAGTGGAAAAAAAGTGAAAGATGTTTCTTATCGCCAATTTTCCTTCTTTTTTGCCTCTCGTAGCTCGAATACGTTTGGTGTCTCAAAAAACTGTTTAAGAATATCAAAATATGGAGACTTAATCACCAAAAATGCACTGAGATGGAGCAAGAAGCCAAAAAATATATTTAACAAGCCATCAATTGAATTGAATAGATGAGCGCAACCTTTTTGTTATTACGATGTATTTAATTAGCGAGAGAAACTAAGAAATAGTAGGTATCTAGCGACCAAACTATGCCACACAACACATCATCCACGTGATGCTCATTACGTAAACAACTGCACCCTAATGACCGATGCGTAATAAAACCTTATGCCGATCAGAGGTAACGAACGGCTCAGGCAGCAAAAATCGTTTTGGAGTCGTTGGAATCAGCCTAAAAAGCTCATTCCATAGACCCTTGTACCAACGAAATCGGACAAAAACTTTCGTCCCCCTATTGAGGCCTCCTTAGTTACACATCAGAGATAAACAACTTTCTTCGTGAAGTACCTCCCGAAAACCGATGAAAGGGATGAGGGAGGAAAAATCAAGGTAGCCTATAACCACCCCACGAACTCGCTGATCACAATGAGACCACCCTCATGAAAATCTGTTGAGCCGCTCGGGCGTGATGCTCTGTACACAAAAAAACATACATGTCGAGGAGGTGAGCGCACCTTTCCATTTTTTGGAAAAAGGTTGCGCTAAAAAGTGCCGATTTTGGGCATGACGACATTTTTCAAAATGGCGGATTAAGCAATGGGGAGAGAATGACGAAAACGTGGATTCACAACAACCTTAGTAGCCTAAAAATAATGGATAATATAAACAAGCCATCAATTGAATTGAAAAGATGAGCGCAACCTTTTTGTTATTACGATATATTTAATGAGCGAGAGAAACTAAGAAACAGTAGGTATCTAGCGACCAAACTATGCCACACAACACATCATCCACGTGATGCTCATTACGTAATAAAACCTTATGCCGATCAGAGGTAACGAACGGCTCAGGCTGCAAAAATCGTTTTGGAGTCGTTGGAATCAGCCTGAAAAGCTCATTCCATAGACCCTTGTACCAACGAAATCGGACAAAAACTTCCGTCCCCCTTTTGAGGCCTCCTTAGTTACACATCAGAGATAAACAACTTTCGTCGTGAAGGACCTCCCGAAAACCGATGAAGGGGATGAGGGAGGAAAAATCAAGGTAGCCTATAACCACCCCCCGAACTCGCTGATGACAATGAGACCACCCTCATGAAAATCTGTTGAGCCGCTCGGGCGTGATGCTCTGTACACAAACAAACAAACAAAAAAACAAAAAAAAAAACATACATGTCGAGGAGGTGAGCGCACCTTTCCATTTTTTGGAAAAAGGTTGCCCTAAAAAAACATACATGTCGAGGAGGTGAGCGCACCTTTCCATTTTTTGGAAAAAGGTTGCGCTAAAAAAATGCGACACTATTTGTAGGGTGGACCCCTGTTTTCAGACTGGACTACTGGCTGGAACAGCGTAAGGGATAATCCTCTGTCCACACTTCACATTCTTTTTGGATCGCTGCCCGCCGTTCACGATTTCCCAAATCTTCAAAACCCTAAGAAACGTCCGGGTGATGAAGAGGCGTTTGCTCGGTCGCCAAATAAAAGCATAACAGGGTTGGAAGGGTCATGCATCATCAGCCTATTATCACCTGGTGTCCATCAAAAGGTTCTCCAAGGTCGGCCTGCCGGCTCTCAAAAGGAACCGTCGGCACAGCACGTGTTGTGTAACATCATTCAAGATTCATCCTCTCCACATGACGTCAAACTGGTCGCCAATTGGTGCCAATTGGTTTGGTCGATTGTCGAAGTAACTGTACCCTTGTGGGCACTTAGTTTCCAAGCTGCAACGCTTTCAAAAAACGCTGCATATTTTACACAAGGGTTTATTATTCTTTGATAGACGTTACTTGTGCAGAAATTTAATTCTGTCAATGAAAAATTTTTTTTGGATTTTTATTTTTCCAAAAAAAAATGTTTTTTGGATTTTTTTGTTTCAAAATTTTTTCTTCGAAAATTCTTTATTTTTTACTCGAAAAATATTTAACCTTCTGGGATCCTTCAAAAATCCCATTTTTAGCCCCATGAAAGCCCTGTAGATCGCCACAGTGAAATCGGATCGTTCCGGGACCCCCAAAAATGGATTCTACGTCCAAAAATACTTTGAAAACGACACCTAACTCGATCCCATAGCTAAAAGCCCCTCCCGTAGCCCCTCCCGTAGAAAAGTCCCGTAGATTTTAGCCTCATAGCGCCAAATGGGTTTGGGCGATCGGACTGAAAACCTTGCGGGCACAACTAGATGGTAAACCAAGTATTTTGTCAAAATTTCAGGTTTAAAAAAAAAAAAAATTCCTACTGCCCAAAACGGCCCGGACGGCGTACGGCGGACGGCGGACGGACATGTAGACCTCTTGAAACGGATAATGACAAATTTTGAGGTCGATCGGAGTCGTCGACCCCCGTCGCCAAAACATAGGTGTATTATTCCAAGAATAATAAACCAATATATTTGCCACTAATGCAAAAAAGTTGGGGATCGGTCGTATGAGTCAAAAATAGATAACCACACTGGGTACGCCCGGAACCAACAAACGCTCCACCTTCCAGTGAAAGTAAACAAAAAATTTTCTGCAGACAACCATTAACGATAGATAGCGAATGGAAATTATCTGCCAACATGTTCCTTTTTTTCTAACGAGTCGGTCCTTTTGAGTAAAAAAGCTAACTCTAGGATAACAACTATGAGTAGATAGCAAGATGTTCAACCTCAAGGATACACCGTCCTGCACTCCCATTATCTTCGTATCCCCAACATCCACCGGCTACTACAAAAGGAAGAGTGATGATACGATTGCGTGACTGGGCAGGACTCTGCTTTGTGACGTCAAGTTGGTTCCACGCTAATCAACTGGGTTCTCCGAAGCATTCGCGAACCCGCGTGATTCTTGTAACGAGCTGAACGTGAAATCCTGCTAATACAAGAGAAATTTGAATAAATCCTGCGGTTTGATTTATCATTCCACAAGAGGATTTGTAATGGGTTTTGTATTGCATCTGGAATCTTGCCGTTTCATCTCAAACTACTTCACAATGCTACACAACTACACGTCCAATCAACCATCCATGCCTCGTCCACTTTAAGGCACAATCCTACTTCTTTTTTTTTCATCAACTAGGAAACTGCCCTACCTGACCGCAATAAGAAAAAAGATTTTTGTTTCTAAGACGGTTTCGGAGACGGCCTTGGCATTGACGATGTGGGAACCGCGGATACATCCGCAACCCGCACAATGGACAACAATTAGGAAAATTACTCGGGTTGTTTCCGTTACGGTTCAACTATTTATTAAGCATGGTCAGATTCTGGTTAGTAGGAATACGAAATACGTCCTTCGGTGTCCTTCGATAATATCTCGATGATGCACCGAAGGACGTACTTCATATTATGTTTTTCATATTAATATTCGATTATTTTCCATTATTTATTATTATTACTATTCATATAATAATAAAACACGCAACCGCCAGACACCGCGCAGCGCAAAACCATGATTTGCCCAACAAATTTCTAAACTTGGTCCGTACTGCGCCGCTCAATTCTGGTTAAGTCGAATTGCTGGAGATCCCCGGGAGAAAAATGTGATAGACGTAGAACAGAGGTATTTGTTCGACCATTGTTAATAGCCCTGACGGCCTCAGGGGGCTAACCCTGCGGGATTCACAAATTACAACCAGAAGCTGCGCTGGCTCGTAACGGAATAATAATCTTTCTTCCAGCACTTGAGGCGGATTATTTTTTAATTACTCTACTTTATAGGGTATATTTAGATACATAAGAATGGTATCTAAACGAGAAATTCATACTTCGTATATGTAGACTAATCACAGACATTCTTGAACACACAGCTGAAACTATAGATTAAGATTAATTAATTTTGAAACTACGTTCAAGATTATCGTCGGGGTGGAACTCTTAACCCCAAGAAGTGTTGGGTAAAAAATGTTATGTAAACTCCGATAGATATAGAAAAGAATTGGATTTTTAAATATTTTCGGTTTTGAGCCAGGATGCCATTGACGACCCTAAAAGGTGGAGGAAAATCGAACAATTAACAACGCATCTGTCCGATCGGTTTAATGTTGATTCTTTAGCTGATACATACGTGAACTAGGAAAAATACTGGTTTAGTTGCTTCGAGCTGTCTGGAGGAGAGCAGAGAGGCATAAAGTTGGAGTTAGCCATTACATAATATGTATTACATATATTATATATTATATGTATATTACATATATTATATGTATGCCTATAGTCATTACAGTAAGCAGTGCGTTTTTATTAATTAATTAAGCATTAAACGACTATTTAGAATTCTACTGATTGTATTCTGGCAATCCATACGAATACATTACTAACATTTTCTTCATTTAATTGGCCCTAATCGATTTCGAGATTACAAAACGCTGCTAATTTTACACAAGGGTTTTTTAATTCTTTAATGTACCTACGTCAATTGTGCAAAAATTAATTCTGTGTCAATGAAGAAAATGTTTGAAAAGTTTTTTTTTTTTTAAGTTTTTTCTCAACATTGTTCGAACAGATGTGGGACCTCGGATTAATGAAATGGATTATCCGTCCAAAATTACCCGAAAATCGACAGCTTATTTGACCTCCCTCGCATCTCCCAAAAATCCCATTTGTAGCCCCATGGCGAAATGGGATCGTTCTAAGACCCTCAAAAATGGATTCTACGTCCAAAAATACTTCGAAAACGACACATAACTCGACCCCATGCCCGAAAACGTACAAAAACCCCTCCCGTAGCCCCAATTAGCCGCATAGCGCCCCACGGGTTTGGGAGATCGGGCAGAAAACCTTGCGGGCTCAACTAGATGGTAAACCAAATATTTTTTCAAAATTTCAGATTAAAAAAAAAAACCGCTGCAAATTTTACACAAGGGTTTATTATTCTTTGATATAGGTTACTTGTACAAACATTTAATTCTGTCAATGAAAAAAAATTTGGGGGGGGGGGGGGATTTTTTTTCTTCAAAAATGTGTTTTTTCAAAAATTCTCTAATTTTTACTCGAAAAATATTTAACCTCTTGGCATCCTTCAAAAATCCCATTTTTAGCCCCATGAAAGCCATATAGATCGCCACACTGAAATCGGATCCGGGACCCCCAAAAACGGATTCTACGTCCAAAAATACTTCGAAAACGACACCTAGCTCGATCCCATAGCTAAAAGCTGCTTCACTGCGATACTGGCGAGCGCCATACGGCAATGACAGGTTTATCTCCCACCGCCTTCATTGAAGCAATTTATACATTGTGTGTTTAGTGAATGAACACACCAAAGTGTGTGCCCAAACAAGTTCTTGTTGTTTTTCTATGAGAATTCCCACGTTCTGAGTTATGTAATCTCATGATAATTGTTTAATTTGATGCGAAGTTTGATACCGAACGTGCTTCGGGGATAAAACGCTCACATGACGGCGTAGTTAACCAAAAAGCTAGCAATTAGGTTGTTCGTGCGGATATATCCGGTTAATTAAATACAACGTATCACGCACTCATCGTAATGTAAACAATTTAAATTGTAGACTTCGGCACTTCAGTCTATTGTATAATTTATCCTTGAAAAGTAATCATTGAAATGATATTTTATGCCGTTCCGAGTAGGTTAGGGAGGGGCCTTGATGGGGGAATTGAGTTAACAAACTGAACTGATAACTTGACTGAAGGAGGGTCAGCTCTGCCCTCGTTCGGGTCGTAACGCTAATGAGACACGAGAGAAGACCAAAAATAGCTCAGTGGCTGCGAACACACGAAAGGGTCGAACCCTTCAGTCGCCACACACCCCTGCTGATATTCTTCTTTGTCGTTTGATGGGATACAATCCGCAAATTCAAACAGAACGGCCCGCCGAAAATTTGCCTGGCATGGGATTACACGCCTACTTTGAGTTCAGTGCGAAAAAATCACTAATGGACACGTCGATTAGTAATCACACGAAGTGATTAATGCGATTCAAGGGATCAGCGCCCTCGCTGCGGAACGTCGACAGTCGTGATGGATGTACCAGTTCCGATTTTCGGAAGACCTCCGAAGACAAGAAAAATGATTGTTTACCACTCCCAAAAACGTTTTGCTTTCTTTGCTCTTGGAAACACGGCGCAGTCCTTTGACGGCCATATCAGCAGGACCGCAAATCGGGCAGGATGCTTGGCTTCATCCGGAGGACATTTCGCGAAGGTGCCCGCTTTGCCTTATGCCCGGTTTGCTTTATAAGTCTCTTGTTCTCCCGATCTTGGACTATGCTACGTCCGTGCGGTCTCTGTATTATCAGGTACACAAGGCTTCCCTGGAGAGGATTCAGAGGTTTCTTCGACATGTAGCGTTTAAATTGGGGATTCCTAGCGATGAGGTGAACCACAGCTCTTTGCAGGACAGATTTGATCTGATGCCACTGGACAAGCGAAAGAGGTCTGCGGACAATCTTCCTGCACAACGGTGGTGAACAACTTGATTGACGCCCCAGACCCTCTTTACAGCCTCTCCTTCATCAAGATCCCGCCGTTTTCCGCGCGCTCTTCGAGCCTCTTCACCGACGTACTATCTCCTGAATCGACCACTGTCAAGGATACCAAAGACTGCAAATCTTCTGGACCTTCAACCCGAATTTAGTCTTTTTCCGTCTTCAATCGGGGTCATCAAATCCGCCATGGCTTCGTCCCCGACTATCTAGTAACGGTACTTTGTTTATACTTCAGTGGGTACCGCTTAGTATGATCACGTCCAATGTGATGAAAATCACGATCCCCAATCCATTCCCTATCAATCGTACCAAACACTGTAGAAAGCGACGAAGTCCAGTGAAATATCGGCCGCTCTAGCAACCATCAAGAGAGCTGCTAAAGCATGAAAGTTGAAGGTCTCATTCAAGGTGATGAACTCTGGCGACACTGTTGTACTTATATATTTTCTTGCAGGGCGAACTTGTGTTTTGTGTATTGTGATCAAAACTGGAATTCCCAACTTGATCACTTTAAGTGGTAGTAATAGCATTTCATTTCCTCAAGAAGATACCTAATAGGTATCTTCAGAGTCTCTTCGGACTCGGAAGCGATATAATATAATATATTAATATATTATATATATATTGCTTCCGCGTCTGAAAGGCAGAAGAAGCATTATTTTCACTTTCAAAATGAAAAAAAATTTTGTTCTCCAAAATCAAAATTTCCACTCACGTTTTGCGTTTTAGAGCCTCCTAAACCAATTTGGTTCCGTGTCTGTCTGTCTGTCCGCATTTCCTTGCCACAGCCGTAACTTCCACAATTTTGATCGGATTTCAATCAAATTTTCAGGAATTGTGTGGGTAAAGCCCTAGATGGTCCCAGATCAGTTTCATCACGATTGAATCAGCGGTACGCCTTGCCACAGCAATAACTCCCACTATTTTGATCGGATTTCAATCAATTTAATTTTTGGTCACCCGGAATTTTATTGTCATGAGTCTATTGAGTTTATCTATGAGTTTATTGTCTCTGGTCTCCTAAAATTTTAATGGTGTCATGTCGTGAAGATCAAGAGGAAGTTTCTGTGCCATGGCAGTGTATTGCTTCCGAGACTTTTTTTTTACTATCGGCGTGTTTTTATGGTCACCTCCTTACCCCAGAGACATTTTATTTTATTTTTGACTTTAAATATATTTCTCATTTGGTTCTCGCAATCTGTATGTAATTGTTGGTTTGATCCGGACTTTTTGCCATGAACAAAATAATTAGAGACAGGCTTCAATGGTGAACCTTGGAATGATCTTCGCGAATACGTTTTGATTGTCATTGATATTGGCATCGGGAACATTGATGGGTACTTAAACTCGAAATAAATAAATCATCAAAACATAGCTCCCATGACTTGGCGTAATAATTCGCCACGTCAATACTTGGCTCAGATGAAGGTATTTTAATTTAAAATAGGGGTTTTTCAGTTTTAATCGTAATGGGTTCAGATAATGATTGATGGTGATGAGTTTTGATTCGTAATACCTATTAGTAGATGATGAAGTCACATCCGGCGTTCTAATCAGTTACTCCTCATTCAGTTTTTCAAATTGATAGTACAATATTTTTTCGTATTAAATATGAAAAAATATTGTACTATCAAATTTTGTTTAACTCCCAGGTACTAGGGATACGCAATCGATTTCCGATTTTTCTACCTGGCAGGTACTCAGCACTGCTATATTACAGGTACGCCTTATTTTCCCTCGAAAACTACGCCCACTTGTCCCAAACCCCTCATAACCAATTTGGAGACTGTGAGAACAGGTTTGGTGATTTAAAAACTGGTTCGGGGAGGATAAGGACCAGTTCAAAGGAGTTCCGGTTTGGATGGGTTGACAACCAGGTTGAAGAGCATGAGATCAACTTTGAATGGGCGACTTCCAGTTTGGAGGGTTGAAACCCCATTTGGAGATGGTAAAAACGCAGCAGATTTTCGGACAACGCAAGGAGTTATATTTCTTTGATATTAATTGTGCAAAAATTAAATCTGCGCCAATAAAAAAATTAAATATGATTACCTATCAACTTTTTCTCCTTCATTTTCTTGTGAAGTGGTTGGACGGATGTGGGACACGGAAAAATTGATTATGCGCCCAAGACTACTTAGAAAACGACACCTCATTCGACTTCTTGGGGTCCATTAAAAGCCCCATTGATCCCAAAGATAAAATTGGATGGTTCTGGGACCCCCAAAAATACGTTCTACGTTAAAAAGCTCTAGAGAGCATTTGAAGGTTTTCGGCCATGAGGTCGAGTTAGGTGTCGTTTTAGAAGTATTTTTGGACGTAAAATCCGTTTTTAGAGAGTACCAATTTTGTCCAAAAAACTTACGGCAAAATTTATTTTTTTCATTTAATTAAAGAAATTTATTTTTTCATTTAATTTACGGGGAAATCTTTTTTTTTTTTCAATTTAATTTTTTATTTCCATAAAACTGATTTTTGCACGATTTACTTACTTCAAAGAATACTATAATATATTATCCTTGTGTAAAATTTGCAGCTTTTTTGAAATCTCCCCAAGCCTATAAAGACAAATTTTGAGGCCTATCAAAATTTTCGACCCTCGTCGTGAATACGTAGGTGTATTATTCCAAGAATAATAAACCAAAACCGGTTCGGTGGGTTAAACACAGGTTTAGAGAGGGTGAGAACCTGTTTCAAACATGGCGGTGATCAGTTTACAGGGATTTACAACCGGTTTGGAGAGCGTGAGAACTTGTTGAAGGGGGTGATAACCGGTTGAATGGATTAACAACTGGTATGGGGAGTAAAAGAGCTAGTTTCAAGAGACAATAACCACTCTGGTGGGTTGAAAACTGGTTTGTAAGTGTAAAAATGTGTTCGACGTGGTTAAAACTAGTATGGAGGGACCAGTTGTGGGTATAACCGGTTTGGAGGCGTTGAATAGTGGAAGAACCTGTTTGAAGGGCCCTTCACCCGGGTGAGAACCGGTTTGGTGAGCTGAAACCTTGTTAGCAGAGGGACGCAGTTTAAGGATTCATCAAGATGAACGCCAAAACGTTTGACGCTTCATCTTTAGTAATCGAAGATCGTCGTAGAACAGTCGGACCGGCCTGAAATCCCAATAAATCGTTTCTATCTAAGAGTTACTTTAAAAACTACACCTCACTCGACCTCTCCACTATAGTGTGAGTATACTCTTCCAAAATCTACCTGCACAATGGGCTAGGGCACCTCATATTGACTAATGTTTTTTCTGGTTTTCAGTTCAATGGCTGACGATCAGCCAATAAGAGAGCCCGTTCTGGGGCACCCAATCTTCACTCCAGATTCAAAGTTAAAATTCTATTGCTTCAAATTATGAAGTTCATCCAGAAAAAAATATCAGTCGACATGAGGTTCCCTAGCCCATTATAAGGCTCATTTGTTTGTTTTTCAGACAGTAGAAATCGTCGGGACGATCTACTAGATCGGGATATCGTTCAATATTGTGAAACAGGAGTATGTCTTTGGAGAGGGGCCTATTGGTGGGATTCATGACGTCGTCGTCCTATCAACGTAGTGAAGAGGGAGGAGGGTCGTTTAATTCCTCGGTGGACACAGTCGCAATAGGTGTTACGCCCCGGGGCCACCTCCCGACCTTCTCGCTGCTGCTGAGATGATACCCCGCCCCAAAAATGGAACTCGTGAGTAAACTTGAGAAAATTTCAAATTAACAAAACAAAAACCGACGCGACATCTGTAGCGATCGTCAGTGAAAGTCGGCTGAGTGGGGTCAGTATCCGTCTTGAGGGAGAGATTTGCTATTGAAGACAAGTAGGTGCTGAAGGGGGAAGGGGGTTAACACGAAGAGGATACCAGAAGGATGTCCCTCGTCCTGCTGGCCTGGCACACTTGAGACGTCCTACTCAACACCGTCACTTCAGACCTCCAGGTTTGGGTTTGGCAGGGAAAAAATAAACGGATAAAAAAAGCTGCAAATTTTACATAATTGATTCTGTCGATAGAGAATTGAACATTTAAAGAATACTCGTATAGTGTTGGGACATGTAAGAGACTACCGAATGTAGATTCTGCGCTCAAAATTCCTTCGAAAACGATACCTCATTTTTCCTCTTGGCCGTTGTCGTTCAGAAGCCCCGTAGGAGCTCCATAGATCGCCACAATGTAGTCGGATGAGTTTGATATCCCCCATAAATGGATTTTGCGTCCAAAATTGCTTCTGAAAGAACACCTCCAGTCTAAGCCCTTCAAAAGCCCCCTTTGTAGCCCCATAGATCCCCGCGGTGCAGTCGGCCTGATCTGAAATTTCATATAATTTACAAGGGGGTATTTAGAAGAGTTTCAGGCTGAGTGGGGTGTGTTTTAAATTCCATCAAACATTTGAAAACTTTTCAGAATAATTTAATACTTCGTAAACCACACCCCATTCGGTCCGAAATTCTTTTAAATATCTCTTTTGTAGCCCACAGAGCCCCATGGGTTCGGGGGATCGGGCTGAAAATTGGCGAACCCAGACCGATGAACTAGATGAAGAATTGAGTATTTTGACATTTTAAATTCATATTAAAATTGTAAATTAAAATTACTACAAATATTAAATATTATTATTAATAATTATGTTTTTAAAGATTATTATTATTATATCAAATACTTGTAGTAATTCAGGCTACAAGCTGTAGTGCCAGTGTTATTTTCCATCTCTCATTTCTTTTATTAACCATAACACTGCAGAAGTATTCAACACCGTTGATGTTTTTGGTTCCTTTTGGTTTGACGGAGTGATGACGCAAGTCACACGTTATCCTTTGTTGAGTCCTGAGAAAGGCATAATATAATGACGAAAGCATTAGAGTTTCTGTTTGACGCTCTAATCATCAGACATCATCATTTCGTGGGCCGATCATCATTCATTGGTAAAGGCACAGTTTTATCTCAATCAAAATTGTTGACCCCGTCGCAAAAGCATATTTGAACATACCGTGAATAGTAAAGTAAAACATCCAATGTGAAGAGATATCAGAGTAGGCAAATCGCTGAATAACGCTATCAAATTTCAATAGGGTTACTCAGCAATTAGCCTCCTCGGGTTTTAATTGAGGTAACAAATGGATTTGATAAACCCGGCCTGAATCAGCTATCCACAAGTCTTGTTCTGCTCGATAGATATTTGCCCTTAAGGTACTGTATCCCCCTCTTTTTCATTCCTTTGAGAGATGTTCAGGTCGCCTGAATTTGATCTGGGCAGTAGACCCGGTATGATAACGTTACGATAAGATGGATTACGTGAAAAAACCAGTATGTAATGTTTATCTTTGACGCGACATAATCAGTGTGTTTTGGTGAATCACTGGTGAGGTTTAAGACGGTGCACGACATTGTAGATTGAGCCTCACATGAGGAAAGAGGTCGACCGTCTTGACCCGGCCAGTTGACATTTCAGTCCAGTCATTCACAATTCCACAAGCTATGACACAGAGTAAATTACTAGACAACTAGAGAGGAAGGATGTGTGACAAATCTGGGAGAGTGCGGGATGAGGAATTTAATCGTGGAATTGAGGTTTTAATCGGCGACGATCAACCCCTCGGAGTCAAATGGGTTGAATATTATCCTGTGGCATATACGCGCGCTAATACCCCTAATCCCACCATACAGCTGCGCTAAGCCATCGAGTTTTGCCTACCTTTACTTGCGCGAACCAAATTACCATTTGCGCGAACAGAATTCCCATTTGTGCGAACCTCCTGGTTGAGCTATCAGCGCTAGTCGGAAGAAACCAATTTTGTCTTTTGAAAGTTGCTCAGGCCTTCATTTACGACCGGAATTCCTTCACAGCCCCTTGAACCAACTCACCAGGGGAATGATAGGAACCCCCATGGACAAGGTACTTTATGGTAACCATTATCCATGAGGGATGCTCTTAAAATTGAGGAAGTAATGATAGTTTAGTACAATGAAGTAATGAAAGGTAGGGGGCTTTCACCTTTTAAGAAATGAAAGGCTGCAGTGACAGTCAGAAGGGATGCACCTATGGCTGAGGACACGTCAGGGTAATGAAAATTCTCTCATGCTTTTATTTTTCCTGAGCATGGTAACTGTAGAATGCGGGAAAAATATTAGGTCCGGTCTTGGAAAGATTGTCCTGAGACAGAAGAAGGATAGCGGTGAAAAACGCCTGGACATCAATTTGGCCGCTTTTAGTGGAATCGCACACTACCTTGTTCATACACATACGTTTGGGGTGAAGCAGGACGTTCGCGCAAACGTCAATAATACGGCCTCACCCGTTCGCGCAAATGAACGGTGGACGTTCGCACAATACGAAACAACTTTGGGGCAAGACTTGGTCGGATTAGCTCTAGCGTATGGCAGCCATATTATCTTGTGACTGAAACGTCTAAGACAGTTTTTTTTTCCATGTTTCAGTTATGTCAGGTGACGCTGGCGATGAAGAGACCATTCAGAAAATACTCAACGGAACGAATGACGGTAAGCTGGTATATTTAAGGGATTTAGACATATGTATAAGGCTCGTGCATTGCGTTTCGCCAAGTGCGGTGGAAACCGGAAACCCTGCCGGGGTCGCTCGTAAGGAATTTGAATTGGACAGACCGCCCTTTAAAAAACGCTGCAAATTGCAAGGAAGGAAGAGTCCGCACAGCCAGCGGAAGCGAGTTCCAGAGCCTCGCACCGGCGACCCTGAGAGACTCGTAATATCCCCTGTATGAGAAGAGAATCTGATAAATTGTTTTCAGCCTCTCGCACCGGCCGAGCCGATATAAATTTTTAAGATAACCGGGTCCAGTTTCAAAGTTGAGGATCTTGTATATCATCCTCAGAGTCCTCATTTTTAGGAAACTGGCGACGCTGCAGCCTAGAATGTCGTTTCGACGAGCAGATATGTTCTGATAAACATTTCCCGGAGTTGTCAAAATTGCAAAAAACCTCAACCTTCATCACATTCACACTTTTTGGATTTATGGCATGTGGTAACTTGAAAACTAAGCGGTTCATCGCTAAAACACGAAATTTCCAACATTGTAGTTGGAAATTTCGTCCACTAGAGCGCGCAAAGGTTGGGTTGAAATCTCAAAAAGTTGGAAATCGGCGATTTTCAGCAGTTTGCACCAGAAAACAATTCATGCAAACACGTTATGAGGTTTTTCCCTCTAAATGCATGTTCGCGAGGGTCTCCATGAACGCGCTGTAATATCAACGGGTACATTTCGAAGGGTGACTTACATCATTTGAGATTTTAACCAATCCTTTGGATCACTCTAGCGGGAAAATGAGTGAGGCTAGGAACAAAATTCGTTCGTACAGTTTCAAAACATTTAATGTTTTGTTTTGAAAATGTAGGAAATATTGTCTACTTTAATTTAGTACGGTGGCTTTTGCGTTAAACCGCTTCGTTCTCGAGTTACATGCCAAAATTGAATGAAAAGTGCTAAATGTTGAGGGTTTTGCAGTTTTGACATGGCTCCAGGATTACTACTGCCCCAAAATGTTTCTCTATTTGCCCTTTTTCTTCCTAATTTCTCTACTATTAGGTAATTGTACACTCTACGCATGCCGAGTCTTTCTTCAACATTTAAACGTGCCCAATTTCAAAAATCCCAAAATAACGTGATTTTATCCATTTTGGTAGAAGTTGCCCATGTTTGTTTTTCTTCTTCTTCTTCTTCTATCCCAACGAAAGCTTTTAATATTCATAGTACACAAAATTTGATGAGGTGATTTAATCAATTTTTTAAGTGTGGGATCTGGATTTGTTTGCTCTAGTCTATCAGAGATTAACCCTAACGTCGTTGCGGGTCCCTGCCACCAGAGCGCTCTGAAACGCATCGGGGTGTCGGAAACACTGGAAACTCCTCTGTTGCCGGAGAAGTGCACAGGATGCGGTCGGGGGTTATACCTGCCCCTCATGACTGGTTCGTGTTGCGGGCTTGTAGTATCTAAAGCGCGAGTAACCGGGAGTGTTTCGCACATTGAAGGAGACCTCAGTCACCGGCCAATGGGGAGCCGAATAATTCGGCTGAATATAATATATTCTATATATTATATAGAATTGAGGAAAAACTCGTACTTTGAATTTATGGAGGGAGCCATCAGCTGCGTAGGTTGGCATTTATTCATCCTCAGAGTAAAATTACTCTGAGGATGAATCCCTCCATAAATTCAAAGTACGAGTTTTTCCTCAATTCTATATATTCATACGAACTTGCAATCGGAGTTTCGGTGTTATTTGGCGACTTTCTATAGATTAAAAATAAAATCTATATCACGTCCGTTCATAATTCGGCTAATTTTGATTAAATTGAACCCAAAGTTATTGGGAATGTCCCAAAAACGTTGTACCCCCTATATTAAGTATTGCTCATTCAACTAAACAGAAAGAAAATGTTTAAAAAAAGTATATAGCTCAAGCGAAAGACACAGCGTAAACTCGTGGTCCCTCAACTTCAATATCGCCCCCAGAAATTTTTTTTTTTCTAATTTTTCAAGAATAGGTATAGTATGGATTAATTAATAATTAATTCTCCACAATTAACCTATATAATGATAAACATAATGATAAACCCGTGTGTAAAAATTGCAGTGTTTTTAGTTTAGCACATGCTTTTTGCCAGGGTGTAAACTGGCGCAAAGATTGGTACACATGTCGTGTAACGTACTGATACACATAGAAGAATACACTCACATACAGCAATACGCCAAAAGGCGACAACTCAGCTTTGCTATGTGTTGATAGGTTTCCTGCCACAGTTCGACACTCTCGACCCCGTATACAAATATATTCCTTCCTCCCACCTCTCAAATACAAATTTTAGGACATTTTTGAAATGGTTTGGGCTTTGAAATGGTTAATAAAGTAAGAACTTTACTAACCATTTCAATTTTTTTTTAACATCAATAAACACAAAAAACTTGAATATTGATTCGAAATCAATTGAAAAATTATAGGAAGGTAAACTTATGAGCTAAAGCTAGATTTGTCAAGATGGGATCTTCCAAAAGGGCCGAGTAGAGAGCTCTGTATAGTTTTTGGTTATTCAAATATTTATAACCCTTTCCAAATATGACGTCATCGAGCGGTGAAAGCACGGTATTCTTTACTGTCGTCGTGAATTTAGTCTGCAATAAGCCGTGATAAGAACTGCGGAAGACACTTCACCGCCACTATACCAAAACTAAGTTTTTCTTTGCCAAATAGAAAAGCTGTAAAACGCAATTAAGACGGCTGCCCGCGTGTCTTTTAGCTACATTCTTTTAGCTACATAGAAATATTCATCCGAGGGAAATAGACACTTATTTGATTGCACACGTAGAAATGAAGGTAAATATGTCAAATTAAGAAATTCACTGTTAGACGTGTACGCCTACTTGAAATCGTCGGTAATGATTATCGACCACTTTGGGAATCGCTGGTTAAAGGATCTGCCTTCTGGGCACAGGTTGCTCGGATGAAAAATCATTACCCACTATTTTTTTTATAACAATTTTTTTTAAATTTATTCAACATATTAATGTTTAAAAAACGCTGCAAATTTTACACAAGGGTTTATTTTTCTTCTATTTAATCTATGTCAATAAGAAAATATTTTAAAATATTCAAGGATTTTTTAAAAAATTAGACGAGACGTTTTTCTGTACAATGTTTGTTCAGGTGTGGGTCCTCGAAAATGGATTATGCGCCTAAAATTACTCGGAAAATGACACCCAACTCGACCCCATAGCCGAAACTCTTTTTTTTTTAAAACCTCTCTTCACCCCCTTATAGCCCCACACTGCCCCACGGGTTTGAGCGATCGGGCTGAAAACCTTGCAGACACAAGTAGTTGGTAAACCTATTTTGTCAAAATTTCAGATTTGAATAAAAAATTTCTACCGCCCAAAACGACCACATTTAGTTTTCGGTATCTACGTATCATGAAACGGGTAATGTCAAATTTTGAGGCCGATCAGAATTTTCGACCTCCGCCGCGATTACGTAGGCGCATTATGGCAAGAATAATAAACCAACATATAATTATGTATTTAAAAAATAACTAAGGCATCATAATATAGTATATCAGAATATACTTTAGGTACCTATACCTAATTATTACCTACTTCAGTATTTTTACGTGATTTGTATTAATAATTATAATTGTTCATTAGACTTGATATTTACTGTCTCTGTATTGTTTGTCTATTTATTTTGTTGAATTTAAATGAGAAAATAATGTCAAGTTCACTCACTAAACCAACTTTATAGCTTTTAAAGATATATTTTGCATCAATAGGAAAATACTAGAGAGGATTTTTAATGTAATTTGGCTACGATGGTCTGAGGTATTACTTCATTTTGGAAATGAGATCTCTTGCCCAAAATAGTTTGGGACTCGTGCTTCACACGCTAACTCACTCACGCGGCTAATAATTAGCTAATAATTATTATTTTATTTACAGATTTTCCAAATGGAGTTGTTGTTTTCAAGCAGCTTCGACCATCCGACGATGATGACATTTTGCTGGTTTTAACACCCGATGGGACTCATAATAGGGAGCTACTTTCCTCTAATTTGTTGAAAGTTGAAGGCCTCGTTTCTTGAGCTTGAAAGACGCTAAATCCGTTGTTATTGAATCCTAAAACACATCGTCAATGCCTTCGCTTTACGTCGATACTACAATAGCACGACTTTCAAGCATTGCGGGGTTTAGTATGCTGAAGTTTGTGTTCTTCTCCTAACTCGATCCCATAGCAAAAAACCTTTAAAAAAAACCTCGCCCGTAGCCCCATTTTATCCCTATAGTGCCCCACGGGTTTGGGCGATCGGACTGAAAACCTTGCGGGCACAACTAGATGGTAAATCGAGTATTTTGTCAAAATCTTTAAAAAATTCTTACTGCCCAAAACGGCCCGGACGGCGGACGGCGTAAGGCGGACGGACATTTCGGTTTTGGAATCTAGAACTCTTGAAACGGATGTCAAATTTTGAGGCCGATCAGAGACGTCGACCGCCATCGCGATTACTCCAAGAATAATAAACCAAAATCGTAGCACACGATTCAACAAATCGTCTGCGCATATTTACAACTTTCAGAGAACAGAGTCACCGTAAATTTGTTTCGAAAAATGATCACGGTAAATAGCTGTGATGAATAATGATTGTAAGAGATTTAGAGGCATGAGGTGGTCAGTTGTTCATTCCCAATAATTGGGAATGAACAACTAGACCACCTTTAAACAAGCTAAGCATTTCCGGGGCGATCGCTTCTGACCGTTTTCCAATAGTTTTTTAATAATTAAAAGATATAATTATTATATCAACAAAAAAATTACATTAAATTAAAAATGCAAAAACGTCGATAACGAAAAAAAAAATCGAAAAAATTGAAATAATATCGATTTTTTCCAATTTTTTCTTTTCGTTATCGACGTTTTTGCATTTTTAATTTAATGTAAGTTTTTTGTTGATATCATTAAAAAACTATTGGAAAACGGTCAGAAGCGGAAATGCTTAGCTTGTTTAAAGCCCCCAATCTCCACTATGGCCATCAGTGCCCAAATCTCACAAAATTTGGGCACATTTAATGTCAGTTTCTGATGAAGAATGGAGTGATGATTCCATTAAAAAAATTCCTTCAAACCTCTAGCCCTCAGAAGATTTTTTTTTAAACTTAATTTTATAGTGTTTTTATTTTCTTATTTTATTAGCATTTTCTTAAATAAGATAAATTTGATTTACTTATTCCAGAATATTTTCTGTTACGAACTGTACCTACTTACTTTTCACTATAAATTTTATTACACTGACTTCAAAATCCTTATTTTTCCAGTTTCTCCTACTTTTTTCGAGTTTTTTGTATGTGTGTGTTACGTGGGCACCCCGACATGTGGGTATATTCGTGATCAACGTTAAATACAATAGGCCCATTAGTTTGTTAATATTCATCAAAAACTATGGAAAACAATATAAAAAAATTTAAAAAAAAAACTGGCGAAAAACCATCTGAAGGAGTGATTTTAGTCCACTTCTCAAATATATAATAGATATTCGTGATTATCGTTAAATTCCCTAAAGAATAGGCCCAAAAAATCATTTTGTCCACCTAGATCGGGCATTTTGCCCTCTGTGCTACGCTGTGACGCAGTTTGTTAAACGTATTTTTACGAAAAGTTAGAGAAACGTGAAGAAAAAGAAGAACGAACATAGTAATGAATATTGTTTGTCCAAATGTAACGAATAATTAGAAACTTGCCTTAAACCGCAGGATACTATAACTGTATTCAAGCTGACCAATATTACAAAAACCCTTTTTTTTAACTTTTTTTCTAAATGAAATCTATAACAAGAGAACACCCCATTTTTTAAAATTTTATTTTAAGTTGCTTATTTTTGTTTTCGTTTTGAGCGGTTATACATTTAATTTTTTGTTCTTCCTGGCCTCATTTGAGACGACTTGGACATCCTGTTTCAGATGCTGAGCTGTCATCCCTTTCACATGTCGGTGAGTTGTGTGGCTAACGCCAATCAGCTTATTATGGTAGTATTTATGTGATGAGTGCGGGCTGTTAGTAGCTGATGTTCCGTCGACAGAACGAAAGGGAAAGTCACGAAGGTGTAACTTTAAAAATTAATTAATTTGGAATGCCGATGTAGGTATTTGGGGCTGTGAACTAAACTCTAACTCTTAGTGCTTCGGGAGATCTCCGCTAGATAGTTCCCTGATCTCTAATATTCGTCTGTTCGGAACTCCAGCGCCTGTGAGTTCAATCGAGCCGTACCGCAATACTCTTGAGCGTTGGGAGCTCAGCCTACCCATTACGCTTGTAGTTACAGTACTGTAACTGCGAGTGGCTTCTTCATGAGTTCACTTATATAATATAAGTTATATTAGGTCTCGGTCGAGTGCAAAACGGTGTTTGATACGGTCGCTAAATTTTTAAAACCACCAAAACAAGTTCTCTATTACACGATCGACCCGAGCAACCACTTCCGAAATCGCGATGAATTATCCGACTGCTTCAGTTTTACATTATGTTCGTTTTTTTATTTTATTTTTTTTTACAGTCTGGCACATAAACTCGAAAAGCGTCTCGAAATGGAGCGTTACGAAAGATTTTCACAATCTTGTTGACATGATCATATACGAAAAGCGTCACATAATTGAGCTTTAGAAAGATTTTCACAATCTTGTTGACATCAACATGTACGAAAAGCGTTACGAAATGGAGTGTTGCGAAATATTTTCACAATCATGTTGTCATTTTTATGCACGAAAAACTTCATGAAATGGAACATGCTGTATAATATTGGTTATACATAATATGTATAATATTAGGTTAATAATATAGGTTATATAACTTTTGCTGGAGGTTATAATATGACCTTCCTATATATAATATATATTATATAGGTTATATCGGTAATCTAACCTACTCTGGAGGTTATACAAAAGTTACAAAGGTTATATAGAGTAGATAGTAGGATCTAGGATATGGGACCCTAATGACATTTATTTGTCTTGACTCTGGCACATAAATTCGAAAATCGTCACGAAATGGAGCATCACGAAATTGAACATTTTGGAAATTGTTCCAGTGAGACATGGAGATGTTTCACTCAGTTGCGGACTTGTATGCAAGCTGATCCCCCCCCCCCCCCCCCCCACCCACAGTTTTTAGTAAATTTTACCGCTCAGGGTCTGTCAACTAAGGTAATCGGGGAAAAACAAAAATCCTCGGAAAGAAGTCCCCAGAAAAAATCCTGCAAGGCGGAAAAAATCCCATAAGAATATTCAAGGGCGGAAAAAATCCCAAAAAACAAATAGGTATTGAAAAAAGGGAAAAAAATTGAAAAAGAGGGGAAATCCGTAACTATACATCATAATAATTATAATTGAAATAAATATCAAAAAATAAAATCCAATTACGGTTTTTCGTCAGGAGGTATGAACGCCCGGACTCGGGAATCATAAAGTCTGAAAAAACGCAAACATACGAATTCTGCCATCATGCGTCCCGGAACCTTTGAAGACGTTTAAAAAAAGATAAAACCTGTACCTAGTCACCGTGGGAGCAGCGTAAAACGAAAAATGACTGAAAATCATTCACCCTACATTGGTGGGGTCAATAGCAACAAGTTACAGACCCCACCCATGTAGGTAGATAGGAACAAGCGGAAATAAATTTTTTGTTAACACCCAAAAAATTGAAGTCGACGTCAAGACCACTTTTTGGGCCCCTAAAATTTTCAAATACATAGTGCTCGATGAGTAGGTTAGCCAGAGCTTTGAAATTGAAACTTGTTCAGGGACAATATAAATAGGACTATACACCCGATTCGACGGCACCAACTGCTTATCTTTACCCCCTACGACAACAAGTACATAATATGTACAAGATAATATTATCATCTCCTGTCATTTCCATTCAGTCTACGCTAATTCTTCTCCGGGGATTTTTTCCGGGATCGGAAAATACCGAGTTTTTTTCGGGCCCTTTTTATTTCGGGGATTTTTTTTCGTGAATCGTCAGTGAACAGTCAGATTTTTCTCTTGCCTACTATCCTAGCTGATTCTTTCAGCTAAAACCCCAGTTCTTCATCCCAACTCCCCAGCCCTCAAGGATTACAAACCGATTCCTCAGCTGAACAAACGTCACTTGAGGCTGTTCTTCCTTTTCTTCCAACTCTGCGGGTTCTCGTCACAGATAACAGGAAGAGATAATTTACCCACCCAGACGCCAACTCAACGTCTTTTCGCTATCTGATCTTGAAACGGTTATGAGCAAGCCCGCTAGCATTTGAAGAGTTCGATAACACAGCACCACAATATAAAAAAAAGTTCTGATCCGGGGGTCTGACTATGGTATTCCTATGTATTTTTCGACGCTGAATCCGAATCCGAGGTCAAAAAAATCCGTTCGCCCCTTAATTATTTGTGTAGGGGCAATTTTATTTTGCGATGATTTCGCCCCTACAAAAAAAATTAAGGGGTGAACGGATTTTTTTGACCTCGGATTCGGATTCAGCGTCGAAAAATACATAGGAATACCATAGTCAGACCCCCGGATCAGAAACTTTTTTTTTTTGTTGGGCTGTGTAATCATTAAAAATTTTCATTCACTGTCAAGTCCATAGAAAAGGCAAAGACGTCAGTGCACTTCTACCACTTGTTAAAATATTATCTGTTCAATCCCAAAACGCAAAACCCATCTGTGTAAACTTCCCCGATGACGTTCTGTTTGTTCAAGGATATTGGAGAGTTGTCGTGAGCGGTTCCCAACGGTTTAACTTATCGGTTTTGCATTAAGTAACTTTTTTTAGCAGAATTTAACACCAAGTTTGGCTTTGTGAAAATGATGATAAATTACCGAAATTAATTTTTTGCATGAATGGATGACAACGGGTTTATGGCTGGACTGCCTGTGAAAAGCGTTACTCTCAGATGGTAGACAAATTCTGTCTCATTTTCCAATACCAATTCAGAGGAGAGCATTCCAAAATAGATCTTTCAAACACTTTTCATATGATTTTCAAACGTTAATTTCTATTTCAATCAATTAAATTCAGCCAATAATTCACAAATGTTAAAAACAAAAAATAATTTTTTGTTTTTTATAATTAATTTATAATTATAATTAAAAATAATATAAAATGAAAAACGCTGCAAATTTTACACAAGGGTTTATTATTCTTTGATATACGTTACTTGTGCAGAAATTTAATTCTGTCAATGAAAAAATTTAAAAAAAATTTTTTTTTGGATTTTTATCTCAAAAAAATTTTTTTGTTTGGATTTTTTGTTCAAAAATGTGTTTTTTCAAAAATTCTGTATTTTTTACTCGAAAAATATTTAACATCCTGGGATCCTTCAAAAAATTTTTGGGGCTAAAAATGGGATTTTTAAAATCCCATTTTTAGCCCCACGAATGCCCTAAAGATCGCCCCAGTGAAATCGGATCGTTCCGGGACCCCAAAAAATGGATTCTACGTCCAAAAATACTTCGAAAACGACACCTAACTCGATCCCATACCCCAAAGCCTTCAAAAAAAACCCTCCCGTAGCCCCATTATAGCCCCATAGCGCCCCACGGGTTTGGGCGATCGGACTGAAAACCTGGCGGGCACAACTAGATGGTAAACCAAGTATTTTGTCGAAATTTCAGATTTTTTAAAAATTCCCTACTGCCCAAAACGGCCTGGACGGCGGACGGCGTACGGCGGACGGCGTACGGCGGACGGCGGACGGACATTTCGGATTTAGAATGTAGACCTCTTGAAACGGATAATGTCAAATTTTGAGCCCGATCGGAGTCGTCGACCCCCGTCGCGAAAACATAGGTGTATTATTCCAAGAATAATAAACCAAAAGCTGCAAATTTTAGACGTAGCTTTATTATTCTTTGATTTAGGTAAATTAAAAAAAATTTTGTCATTAACAAATAAATGTTTTTTAATAAATAAAATTAAAAAGAACATCCCGTGCAATGTTTGGACAGATTTTGGACCCCGAAAAATGGATTATGCGCCCGAAATTGTTTGGAAAACGACTCCTCGCTCGACTTTCGGCCATCCGTCAAAAGCCCCATTTGGCGCCCAACGAAAGCCCCACAGATGAAATCAGATCGTTCTGGGGCTCCTAAAAATGGGTTCTACGTCCAAAAATACTTCGAAAACGACACCCCACTCGATATCGTACCCGAAACCCTGCAAGAACCCCTCCCGTAACTCCTTTTAGGCCCAGAGAGCCCCACGGGGTTGGGCGATCGGGCTGAAAACCTTGCGGGCACGTCTCGATGGTGGACCGAGCATTTTGTCAAAATTTCAGATTTTAAAAATGTCTACTGCCCAAAACGGCCTAGACGCAGACGGACATTTCGTTTTTGGAATGTAGGTAGGTACGCATCGTGAAACGAATAAAGACAAATTATTTATTTAGTATTAAATTATTTGTTTAGTATTAAATTTTTGTACCGTTTTGCATTCTTCGATCTTTGCATCACACTTGATTTTTTATTTGATGGAACGGATATCGCTATCGTGTTGATGCATGGGTATAATTTAATGAGTAGAAACATTTTCTCAAAACTCAATATTGTGAGGATTTGTTTGATTCCTGAAAATTCACTTTTTTTAAATTCATATCCTTCTGTACAATAATTTTTCAAAAGGTCACAAGGTCATGTGCCTCAAATTGCGGATCCACAGACCATGAGTCAATTTTTCCAATACCAACTTTTCCAGGTCTACTGCCCAGGTTTAGCAAACAGTAAACAACCGAACCTTCAAAAATTTTGAATCGAAATCCTCATAATATGACGATGATGATGATTTATATTATAACGTTTCATAACCGAGCGGGACTCGAATCGAAACGTCTGCGGCGCCAAAAGCGCAGCTGCTAATTAGCGAAAAGTGGGGTATTGGTAATTCTGGAGAGTAGTCAAGTGGCCCATTTGAGTTATCTCGAGATCAGTTTGGCCCTCTTTGACGCTCCGAACCGACTGCTGACCCTACAATAGATCGAGGTTCAGTATTTTTAATAAAACGTCCTCCCATCGGAGCCAAAGGTTGCGCAACTTGGAATCTAATTTTAAACGAAATTTCTCGTTGACCTACATTGTACAGTTGGAGAGAAATTTTATTGGCAATTTAGTTTTTTTTTTTTTTTTTTTTTTTTTTTGGCGTTGCTTTGACGAACCTCATTGAACTTTCTTAAAGATGGAAAATTCGCTTCGCTGTTGTTCTTCAGTCTTTAAAGGTGTTGTGGAGGGATTTCAAAGGCGATGGCCCTGTCCTTGGTTGGCCAGGGTGACTCTGCAGACCTCCCTAACTATACTCCCCACCTTGACGACTGAACCTGACTAGCCTTGCCGTCGATCGTTGAACTTGGGGAGATCACCGACCAACACCTTCGATCATCAGTGTGGCCAAGAACGGTTTGAGGGGTTGTAGGTTTGGCGCAGATGATCCAGTTAAGGCACATCAAGTGCACATCATAGTTTTAAATCAAATTTTCATAAGTTTTTCGTACAAGTCAGGTTTTTTTCTCGACTGCCAAATGATTGGTCTATGCTCAATTAGTAGTTAACTGATAGTAAGTAATAAGAGGCCTTGGATGTTCAGTTCCTACCTGTCGGAAGTGGAACAGCGAGGACAGTGTGCCCCTCAAACGCAATGAGTATCTCAGATAGGCGTATTAGCCTTTAAAAACCTTTAGTCAAACATTCAAAGCGTGAAAGGAAGGAAGAGATTCGTTGTTGCTTAGGGTTGTTATTAACTACGAAATGATCTCCTGCTGAGTTGGGGAAAATATTATGGATCGTGCCTGTTACTCTCAGGCTGATCAAAACCACCTGATCACGTGGTGACGATAACCAGCTTATGAGGCAGGCATTGTTCTACACGCCCAACTTCCTTCACAATCCAGTCGGCAAAACGTCCCTTCAGATGCCGATCAGGGATAAACCATCGGAGAGCATTGTGAGACTGTAAATGAGACTACATTGTGAAGTTATCGGGCTCCGAGCCGACTTAGGCCGGCGGGTTTCCTCAAGGTCTGCAGTCCGCCAAGTTCAAGCGGAGTCGTTGATCTTATTAAAGAGAATAAGTCCTCTCTGGTGGGGGGGAGGTCGTCCTCATTTGAATTGGAGAAGGGGCGATGGAGGATGAACATGTTAAGTTCCATGCGGAACATCTTCCCAAAATGTGTCTCTGTAGACACGAATTACCTCAATGAATTTCCAAAAACAAAAAAGATTAAAAATGAAGTTGAAAAAACTGAATATTTACCCAAGGGTTCTAACGAGCTCTCGGACACGGAGGGTTCACTTTGCTCTCCCATTTGCACTTACCCCTAGATCTGAACCTAGTGGTGAAAATACCTCAAATCCAGGACTTCATACATCACCAACGCACACCGCCAACTTGAGCTAAGGAGATTCATTTAACTTTTAAATTCGCCGTGAAACGTTCCAGCGAACGGAATTCGTTCGATCAAAATTGAGTATTGAAAGGGCCCAGCCCACTAAAATAGTCAAATGTCCCCTGTCACAGATTTTAAATTTGTTTGGGGAATTCGTATTGTCATTTAAAATAACAGGAAACCAGAATCTTAGCCTCTGAGTTCGATCTTAGAGGGCGCTAACGTCAAAAAACCACCAAAAGCTTTAGGACTAACCTCGAAATATCGGTCCTGGTTAGACTAACATCAATTATTGATGTTTTAAGTTCCAACCTGGAACATTCTAAACAAGATTAATCAATAGAGAGTTCCTAAAGCCACTTTTTGCCTAACGGTGATGAGTTACGGTCGACGTAACTCGAGATTTCGCGCATGTGCAGAAATAACGGTGATAACTTACGTCCTTATGCCTAACGTCGAACGTTATTGCAGTAAAGTTACGGCAATAAGCTTACGCTCTTAACGATATCGCCGTTAATTTCGAGCAATAGAACGTAAATAGCGGCACTTTAAATTTAGCGTGACTTTTGATAAGACCGTATCTCTGTTACCGTCTTATGTGAAGTTAGCTTTTCTTTGATTCTCCCTAGACAAATCCCTTACGGCGATAAAAATTAACGGTCGACGTATCTCGGATGTTTCTTTAGGAACTCTCTAATAAATTTGTAGAATTCGTTTGAAATAGTTATCAGGTTTTGGATATTTTATTGATTATATGATAATTACGGCTCGGATTGATATGCTCGATAAAATCTCCAAATAAGCTCGAGTAAGCTCAATACTTATTCTCGAAAACACCGTTTAAATCTACAATAAAGAAAGTGAAACGAAAAAATCGAATCCTTAAGGGGCTATAAATGGGATTTTTGAAGGACTTGGGCCTGGAAGTCATTTTCGAAGAAATTTTGGGCGTTGACTGAATCTATTAGGGACCTCAAACCCACTCAGTACACCGTGGGACTCCGTGGAGCTTAAAAAAAAAGGCTACAGGAGGGTTTTTGTCGAGGGGGTCGTGGACTGTCGTTTCCGAAGCACATTTACATAATATTATAGAGTGGATGTGTTCTATTGAGCTACGTTACTATTTCAAGAGGTCGAATGAAGCGTCGTTTTCAGAGAAATTTTGGCCATTTAATCCATTTGCCCTCTATCTGTCCAAACGCTACACAGGTGTACGTTTTGGAATTTCTAATTTGTTTGATAATGATTTTACCAGCTTGACCAACTTCCATAAGCAGACAGCAACGACAATTTTTCCGGAGTCGCGGATTTTTTTAATTCAATTATTTCTCCTTTTGACTTCCCCCTAGTAAGAGTGATTTGGCCTTAATTTTTTGATTCTTGAAAAATGTGCCTCAAAATCCCTCGAGTCGGCATTTCCAGTAACCAAAGTTCAGGAAAAGCAGCAGCTTTTTGGTCAGATATGTCAAAACGCAAAATTATTGGTGCCAGTTTTTTATTTTTTATTTTTATTTTATTTTTAATTTTTTTTCATTTTTTTTTTTATTCAGCAGGATTTTTATGGAACACCAAATTTCCAAACTCAAATTTCTCACTAATTCAGGAAACACTCCTCAATATGCACGTTTGAAACCTTAGACGAAACCCAAATTTTGTTGAAATTTGATGAACAACGATAACCACTGGAACATGCAGTTGTATGCGATTGTTCTGAAGACTGCTGTTTTATGCATTTATATGCTTGATAAATTTTAATTCTGTTGGTCCCAGAGAGGTGAAAATGGTAGCAACAGGCGAGTTTCAATATTTACTAGACATGATAAAAAATATGCTAATATGCTTGAATCCCTGCCCTAATGATAATAAATTGACACTAAGTATATACATTATATACATTATACATCAGGTTTATATACATTAAGTGACATTTTGATTTTGATTGGTTTATTATTTTTAATTTTCTTTTTTAAATTGGTTTATGAGTGGGGTGTTGTTTTTGAAGTACCTAAGTACCTACTTTGGATATAGACTCATATTTTGGGGGTTTCAAAACCGCCCAGAGCTTAAAGGGGGTGCAACTGGGGATTACCAAGGACTTTCGAATGTTTCAACTCTTATTACTTCTTGATTGAAGGATCGACAAATTGTGTGGCTTTGGAACATTAGTTAAAAATCCGAAATATATATTTAAAAAATGCACTTAAGGTTTATACGTATTTAACCCCCTACGACGCAGATGTCTTTCACAAGGCAGGTTTTTTTGTTTTTTTGTTTTTTTTCGTAAACCTCTGCAACGTGATGCTGCCACGGGTCTAGGCTTTGTTAGGTATATTTACCGCTCATTCCACGTGCTATGGTGAAGACAAGGTTGACAATATTTGCGAACAATGCTGCCTAATCAACCCCGGAAAATGATCACTTATCCGAGCTTCGTTGAAAGTGAGTGCCGTCTCAAATTATTCCACGAATATCCCGCGGTAGGCTTGTAAGTCCTTCGCACCACCTTAAGGGTACCTTTCGAGATCACCAGGGCATCTCAAAGGTGAGCACGTGACGCCGATGTGCGCCATACGCCAGACGCCATGACCCACTACATCCTCCAGACTTTCTAATCACGACCGACGGACATTTAGCAATTTACGCCCCCTCAACACATCAGTTGCTGAAGTAGACACATTAGTAGGTAGAAACGAGTCTGATGGCGAGCCTCAGCAGTTCCTCTTTCTAATAATTAGACAATTATTGTGTTTGTGGGAATTTAACTGAAGGCGGGTGAAATCTGTGGGCCGAAGTGTTGAGGCGTTCTTACAATCTTATTTGAATTTAAAATTTTGTTGTGTGAAGGGCGGAGAGTTGAAGGCGTCCATGTTCCAGGGGAGGTTTACCAGTGTACGAGGGATTCCAGGTCGCGCATGTTAGTGGCTTACTAATACCTACGGCCCTAAGGGCGAGTTGTAGGTAGGGCTTTACCCACTTCCTTCTTCTACGTCAACTTCCTACCAGTCCCCAATTTCTCGCTTTTGAGATGAGAAGCGAGATCTAGCGGATTTTACACCAGTTTTGCTGCTCTTCGTTATATGCAGAGATGCGTGCAAATATCGATCTCTAATTATGATTCTACTAATCAATGGGGTTGTCATTAATAGATCGACTTTCCTTCGCATTTGCATTACTGATGACGCAATTGTGAAGTGGCTTTTGTTGTTGTTTGTCAAAGTGTTTGCTCGTGAACTCAGCTGTAGATCAATATCAAGGTCCTGATGTTAACGTTTGTGTCCTAATTTGGAATATCGCCGAACACTTCTGACTTTGCGCCGATGTTGACCGATCGCGGCAGGAAGGCGCCAGAACGGCCGAATGACAATTTCATGTAGTTCACCCCGTTATAACGCGAATTCCATAATAACGAGCCTTTTTCTTTTCATGGTTTAAACTCCGATGTTTTTTTCAAAGCCCGAAGCCATCCTGTACAGGCAACCTAATTTCCTGGTATGATCTCCCTTCATTGGCATTCAACACGAATGCCAATGAAGGGAGATCATACCAGGAATTTATTACTCGTCTTACACGCTGAGAAAGCTGCACCTTTCCCGTTCGGAGGTCCAACTTGTAAGTGGCCTGAGGAAGTTAGTCGATTTCTTATAATCAACTTCAGAATGATTACACGTTGCGATAGCCGGCAGATTGCAAGGCAGAGACGATTGGCCGAGAGAGGAATTAGCGATTGGAGGAGCGAACTGATCATCACGAATGTGTTCAAGCCACCACTTATTAAAAAAAAAAAAGTAGGTAGGTACACGTCAAGACCCTGACTTCATTCAACACGAAGTATTCTGGATAAAACTAACTACACAAGTTTACAACAACAAAATATAATGAATCATTTCTGCCTGTTCATTCATTATTAAATTTGATTTATTTCTTAAACTAAACTGGGCAACGCAGAATTTGGAATTCGCACGTAAATTAGTTTTGAATTCTACCCTACAATTATATTACATTATAACTAAAAATTAGCACAGCAAAAAATCATTGGAGGAGATAAGTCGAACAAACGAAACGCGCAGTTTGAATCAGCGGGGGTTTCCCGCGAGTCTGCCTTCTATCAGTGACGTCACAGTTCCAGTGAATCTCTCGCCAGGAGCGCTAGTGTTATCGGCTTATATGATAGATTTATAGCAATCATTACTTGGTACGACGGGAAAAATGATGCATAATACACAATACTTATAGTTGATTGCTTCATCAGAAGGATTCACGGGTCAAATTCAATTTTACGGTGGACGACGCTCTTCAGCTCTGCTCGGTTGGCAGCACTCTGCATTATGTTGTGACGTCACGCTCCCTCCATGGCCGTGCTCCTCCCGCAGTTTTTCAAACGCCGTTAAATTATTTAAATTTTCTGGAAGCGATTTCAGGCTTTAAGGAGGATGTCACAAAATCGTTACACAACCACAACGGGGGGGGGGGGGGGGGGCAGAGTAGACGTTTTCAGAGTAGAAGCTGGCCACCGGCATGTTTTGGATGGCAACAGACATCATATGGGGTAATCTGGGATATACCGAGTTGGTTGTTAGCTTAGGTTTGTTTACATGACAATTGATTTTCGGATGTAGGTATTGAAGATGTAATCGATCGGGGGTACTGAAGTATCGTATTGATGATGGTCTAATCAACCGGAACGCGTCTACAAGTTAGGATATATTTTTATCTGGAAATAGACTTCTTCGTCAGAAATCATCGTGCATGGAGATTTTTCCCTCAACCTCAATCAAAATGAGGATTTAATGATAATCATCATATTATCATATTAAAAGTCAATTGTTTTCAAAACCAGAAGTTCTTCTTCCAGGATGGACAGTTGCCAAAAGAGCTCCAACGCTCTTCCTATTCGCCTACACCTAATATGCGGTAGGTAGTCCTTCACACATGTGCACCCACCCTTTCTTTTATTGGTTACAGAGTTTGCATTTTCCTGCCTCATTACTCCGAAATAATTATTTTGGCTCAATGCCGACCTCATTGTTGGCAATAGCCCACTTCGCATGGCGACGTCAATCAAACACTGCAAGTCCTTCCAAGGGGTCAACATGCGGGGGAGAACAAAAATTAACGCTAAGTGCAGTATTTTTAAATCCCGCCAGCGACCTCCGGTTTACCTTCGGTCTCATTTCCTTTCTTATTTATATTTCGAAGCTTTTTCCAAGTTTCAAGTGTGATATCTCTCGCGGCATGACGTCAAAGCCCGTTTGTTTTGGTTTGCCTCGTCTAATTTCAGCGGGTCCTGCCATGTATAATAGTACTGAGAACTCGTTAAGGGATCAGCGTGGTCACGTAAGGAGCTTGTTTTATTCCACAAATAGTCTGGAGTTTATTTATTTATTCCTCATTTATCGAAGTTAGAGGGAAAGATTTGTCGCCACAACCTTCTGAGAGTTCCCCATCCCTCGCCAACCAACATCCATGGACGAATTTTTGTTTGGACAAATCCAACAACCAATCCGAAATTATCTGGGAAGGAAAAATGAAACAATGATTTAATGTTTGCAAATCTTTATTGCATAAATGATTATTGCATTATTTACTTTATTCATTTCAGACAGTAAGAGACGCAGTTGGTACTGCCATATAGCGATGTTTCATTAGTTTTTACTCTGCTGATTTCGGGTTTCACTCACCACTCTTCTGATTTGGGTATGATATGGGTTTAATGTTGGCGTAATACACCTATGTATTCGTGACGGAGGTCGAAAATTTTGATCGACCTAAAAATTTAAATAACGGATTTCAAGATGTGTAGATTCCAAAAACGTGTTGGGTAGTAGTAATTTTTTTAAATCTGAAATGTTGGCAAAATATTCGGTCCACCATGCAGTTGTGCCTCCCAGTTTTCCAGCCCGATCGCCTAACCTCGTGGGACTAAATAGTGACTACGGGAGAGGCTTTTGAAGGGTTTCAGCTGTTATATCGAGTGTGGTATCGTTTTCGAAGTATTTTTGGACGTTGAATCCATTCTTTGGGATCACAGAACCATCGGATTTGATGGAATGAAGGATGTCAGGAAGTCTGAAGATCTTGTTCAAAATTACCGAATTTTACTTTCTTAAGATGTACCTAGGTAGTTATCCTTGGTGTGCACATTTCAAATTTGAAGATAAAATGTTGACACTCTATTTTTGTGACACTAATATCCACGTCAAACCCCCGAAATCAGAATAGAAATTAACGATAACATCTGTTAACATTTTTCTAAAAAGTCCCGGCCGGCATGAAGAGTTGAAAGATGTTTACAAACAGTTTAGGCCGCTTGATAGTTGAGGAGAAGTAAACAATCACTATTAGTCCCGGGGATACACAGTTAAGCCAGCATTTATGGGAAGTTTCGTTTGAAAAATACTCCTCTTTGACGCAAGTTGGAGGGGAAGAGCCGGATAAAATAATTTTTCGGGATTCTGCGACGTTTGAGTTATTCAACTTTGAATGAGGAAAAACCGGAGTTTACATCAAACATAAATACAGGAGAATAGGAAACCTGGAGTCGTAAATTTATCAAAGTTTTCAATTTAACAGTCTCTCAAATATCTTATCGCCGGGTCTGACGCACTGACGCAAAAAGTCGAAATCGTCATCCTTTTTGTGGTGTCGGCCCATCGTCATGAGCAGTTGGCAGACGGTCCGATTTCCCCTTAGAAAATAAATGGGGAAATAAAACTTGGCAAGCTGGCCAGGAAAGTGCGACAGTTTTGGACTTTTGCGGCGCAACTCTTTTTGCGTTCCGTCATTGTCTTTGAAATAGTGACGGTATTCTTTCTGAACTGAGTCTTCCTTGTGATGACTTTCAAGTTCTCGGAGCATCAGAATGAGAAAATCTTTCAATTACACTCTCAAATCATCCTCCGCTTCGGCTTCAGCTACTTTTCAAACTCCGATGCAAAATTTGCTCCGTTGGGTCGTGTATTTAATCAGTTCTTCTGCACTCAATCGGTCAAACGGCCGTTGTTGAGAGTTCACATTACGCAACCCAGACCAGCTAATTATCTTGCAATGAAGAGTGAAGGGGG
The DNA here is from genome assembly GCA_955831195.1 of Pilophorus perplexus. Classification (NCBI taxonomy): domain Eukaryota; kingdom Metazoa; phylum Arthropoda; class Insecta; order Hemiptera; family Miridae; genus Pilophorus; species Pilophorus perplexus. Next base: position 20,728,131 of record OY037013.1, read on the forward strand.
TTCAGCCAAAAAAGATTTCTCTCCTCATAGTGTCTAATCTGAAGGCGCAACGAGGGGGTTACCCGATGTAATATAACCTTCGTTACTATTTTCCTCAACAGTGCGCCAATATAATGTTCGGTAATCTTGCGTCGATTGGGATTCACCATTTTGATCACCGATGAGAGTTCATTAGATGAAATTGGTGTAGTACGTATTTCCAAATGGAGAACAAAACCCAAAAGTGTGGCAAATTACGGTGCCTGAGAAAAGACGACTTTTAGCTGACTTGATAAGAATTTCTGAGGTTTTAACGTAATATGAGCATTAATCAAATCAAGACATGTTTGAAAACTTTGTGATTTGGATTTGGAATCGAGTAATGGTCCCCATTTTGGCGTCTGTTGTGAACGCCTTCAAGCGTGTTTTCAAGCTCACTAAGAGGTTTTTAACGCTTCAAATTATTTGGCAGCGTTAAAAACCAATTATTGGTTGTGGGCGCTTCAATTCCGGTTTTCAACCACTTTTGGTTTATTATTCTTGGAATAATACACCTGTTTTCGCGACGGAGATCGACGACTCCGATCGGCCTCAAAATTTTACATTATCCGTTTCAAGAGGTCTACATTCAAAATCCGAAATGTCCGTCCGCCGTCCGGGCCGTTTTGGGCAGTAGGAATTTTTTTAAAAATCTGATATTTTGGCAAAATACTTGGTTTACCATCTAGTTGTGCCCGCAAGGTTTTCAGTCCGATCGCCAAAAACCCGTGGGGCGCTATGGGGCTAAAATGGGGCTACAGGAGGGGTGTTTTGAAGGATTTTAGCTATGGGATCGAGTTAGGTGTCGTTTTCGAAGTATTTTTGGGCGTAGAATCCATTTTTGGGGGTCCCGGAACGATCCGATTTCACTGTGGCGATCTATAGGGCTTTCATGGGGCTAAAAATGGGATTTTTGAAGGATCCCAAGAAGTTAAATATTTTTCGAGTAAAAGTTAAAGAATTTTTGAAAAAACACATTTTTGAAAAAAAAAATCCCCCACAAAATTTTTTTTTTTTGAAATATAAAAATCCAAAAAAATATTTTTTTAAATTTTTTTTATTGACAGAATTAAATGTCTGTACAAGCAACCTATATCAAAGAATAATAAACCCTTGTGTTAAATTTGCAGCGTTTTTTTATTTTTATTGAATTATTTATTTTAAATTTTATTTTGTATTACCTATTTTGTTTGGTGTGAGGGGGGGGGGGGGGGGGTCAACCCATACCAACTTGTCACGCCCTTTTAAAACGGTTCTTAACCTCTTCCTCTTCGAAAGGGGGGTTTAACTCCACCAAACCAATTTTAAATCTTTTCAAACCAATTGTTCCCCTTTGAACTGGTTCTTAACTTCTTCAATCTGGTTTCGACGCCCTCAAACTGTTGTTCTACCCCTCAAAACAGGTTCTTAACTTGGGAGTATCACGTTTGGCCGCCGAGGGGTGAATACGCATCCCGTGTGGCTACGAAGTCGCAACACGTTTGATGGCCAAAAGATGAATGTCGCTTTTCGCCACGAAATTAGAGAATCACTTACCAATGACTTGCCAAGATGGTACCGAGCTTTCCAGAGTTGGTCCCAAGCTGGCTAGGTGGTTCCAAGGCTTGCCAGGATGGCCTTCACGCTTTCCAGGCTTGTCCAGCCTGTTTCCAAAAATCTGGTTTTTACCTCTTTCACACTGGCGTTCAACCCCTCCTAACCGGGGGGGGTTTGGAAAAATACATTGTTTTTCCCTCAACGAGAGGTAGAAAATAACTCAACGATAATCCGAGTCAACGTTATGGGTTATAAATGTGTCCTATTTATAAAGTCTCTGGCTCTGGACAGGAAGTTTCGAAAGGAGTTTGACGTCAGAAGAGGAAAAGCTTTTCGGGTCAATGGAGCTGACGAACGCGTAGGGTCATCTTGCCAGCACTTTAAGGGAGGGCCTGGGATCACGTCAACAAGGATTTTCCGTGTCACGGGGTGACCCGGGGATATTTATAACCCGGGGGGTTCCTTTCAACCTAAGAACAATACAAGTTTGGAAACCTCCCCTGGCGAAATTGGCTGACGACACCTAACACGAACGTCCACTGGGGATTAATTTTACCCACGTTATTTGCCACCATGGATTACGTCAAATTGTTTTACCAGAACCATTCAAGTCATGCAGGGGCAAAGTCTTTCTGCAATGAGCTTTTCGAACGGGTTTGCAAATTTCTTAAGAAGATAATATCTAGAGTACCTACTATTATAGTAGGTACTAAAATGCAATTTGTTTATATTTTGGTTTATTATTCTTGGAATAATACGCCTATGTAATCGAGACGGAGGTGGACGACTCCGATCGGCCTCAAAATTTGACATTATCCGTTTCAAGAGGTCTAGATTCCAAAACCGAAATGTCCGTCCACCGTCCGGGCCGTTTTGGGCAGTAGGAAAATACTTGGTTCACCAGCTAGTTGTGCCCGCAAGGTTTTCAGCCCGATCGCCCAAATCCGTGGGGCGCTATGGAGCTAAAATGGGGCTACGGGAGGTTTTTTTTTAAGGCTTCTGGCTAAGGGATCGATTTATGTGTCGTTTTCGAAGTATTTTTGGACGTAGAATCCATTTTCGGGAGTCCCGGAACGATCCGATTTCACTGTGGCGATCTATACGGCATTCGTGGGGCTACAAATGGGATTTTTAAAGGATCCCAGGAGGTCAAATATTTTTCGAGTAAAAAACAAAACATTAAAAAAAAAAAAATCCTTTCATTGACAGAATTAAATGTATGCAAAAGTAACTTATATCACGAAATAATAAAACATTGTGTAAAATTTGCAGCGTTTTTTCGTTCATTTTCGAGTTCCTTACATTCTATTGAACAAAAATCAAGCGTTAAAAAATCTAAAATCCAAAAGTTTGAAGTCATGTTCAGTACCAAGTTAGGTAGTTACTATAGATAATATTATTAACCCCTCAATTCAATTAACGATGAAACACCGCCAATCAGTTAAGTCGGTTTCTCGGAGATGCAAAATCCCATGTCTTGGCCGTAGCCCAAACACCTTCATGGAAAACCCGATTACTTACCGGACGAATAGGCTGTTGAGCTCTGAAACTGAGCTGATTTCTGAAACTCGTCCAGCGACAAGTTCCCCTCGCGTCCTAAAATAACATTTTAAATCTACGGGACAAGTCACGAGAGATTTATTGAAAAGTTCATATCTATTTTGAGCGTTTTATTATTTGAAGAAATAAAGCGTTCAAGTGCGACGTTGACCTGCACAAGGCCACGGTAATCTTGTTAGGTATCAATACAATTTTATTCATACACTATTGGATTGACGCAATTTTTCGGATTGACCAAGTTAAGGCCGTTGGTACGCTTACGTTAGTTCCATAGATTCTGAGCACTTACATCATTGCACCCGGTTGATCTAACCTTGTGACGCAATGAAATGGGCGAGTGAGGTTCAGCTCGATAAAATCTCTGCTGGGGATCTCATTCATCATAAATAAATGCGATGGATATTTCTACCGTTTGGTTGTAGGCGATTGCTCAACACAAAATGACCTCGTAAGTGCTCATGTACGTTCAACTCGGATTTGAACTTTCAATTTGAGCGCTTGACCATGTTTTAAGTTAATACATGGTCAAGCGCTCAACTTTTAACGCTGCATAAAAAAAAATGACACTTCGTTCACCTACACAGCTGATTTCCATCAAGTATTTTCGAATTTCAGCATTCAATCCCATCAACATTTGTTTGACATTTTATGTCAGCGAGTTCGATATCACTAATCAAAGATGACTCGTTATTTTTGTCCTACGTAGTTCCCAAAACGTGGCATCTAAATATAACCGGCGTCATTCTCGAGAGTTAACGACCATTTCCCATCAATGCCATTAAAATACAGATAAAAGATATTCTTGCGGTCGACTGTTGGTTCGAAAATAACCGGAAGCAATGAACTATAATTGCGCAATGGTTGTCCTCAATGTCATACAGTTCTTTCAATCGTTACAGATAGGTATTGTAGATACTAAGGAATAATGTAAATAATATTATATGTAAATTCTTTGAAGCTCGTAAGTACTAACAGTGGTGTCAGCGGGAAGTCCAGCTTCTCCCGTGAGCCGACTTTATTATTTCACTGACCGTTTTCTTACATTGTAATTCAATGAGCAATCACTGTGTATTTTACATTGGACCCGACCGGGCCTCCCCTAGCGTCACTTCATCCGAGGAAGCCAGGTCAGCGGGACCAAAAACTGCGAACCTAGGGCAAACTAATATCGATGTTGACTCATCATAATAAGATGAGTTATTATATTCTAATACATTATAGTAGAATAAATATCAATGAAACAAATATACATTAAATGTATGTTTGTTTTATTGATATTTATTCTTTTTCTGCTGGAAAATGCTTCTGGAAAATTTTTCTGCTGTCAATCGGACGGCGAACTCCTCCAACGACTACCATCACTTTTATAACGACCCAAAGGGTCGAGGCAATTGGTAGTCCATTCTACATCGTCAGAACGAGTTCCGATTCTCCTGGCCGATGAAATCAAGGATATGATTTTCTTATTTCATTGCACTGTTCATTCTTCAATGCTAGTTCATTCTTGTATGTGCTTATTGTTCCAGATGCACCGAGCGAAGGAGTGTACATGCTGTGTGGTGTGGTCGGTGCCATGGTTCTCGTTGCCATAATAATTGTCCTTCTGGCCCTGACCATAAGGTACGTCACCTCAACTTTGTCTTGGTCTGGAGAATGCATCCTTGTGGCCAAAGCGTAATATTGGATTTTCATTTTAGATTGTTCTTCCTTTCATGTTGTTGTTGGGATTGGTGCATCGTTACAAATTACAGTAGACGTTTCGGTACGGTTTGTGATGTCATTTTATTGCCAAAAAATGGTAGAACGGTGAAACCCGGCGATTTTTCAGAAAGAAATCGAATGAAGAAAACATCGACGATTTTTCCCTTTGAAACATCGATGTGTTGCAGAAAAATAAAATTCGTAACTTTTTTGTGTGCTGATATTTCTAACATTAGGTTCAACCGCTTTCCCTCCGAACGGGTATTGGAAACCCCCTCCCACCTATGCTTCCAATTTATATATAATTCAACGATACCTATTCCTGTTTGTCAAAAACAGTTGTTTTATCCCTGATCATAATATGATCGAAATATTATCTTGATCTCTTTTACGGCACTAACTTGTTAATTTTAATGCAAAATGTGGCCGCATGGGTCAAACTCTATTGGCTCAAATTCGCTCGCCCGCCCCACTTCGTTCAGTCGCGGGCCACGAGAAGCGCTACGTCCTCCTCGCTAACGAGAGAGCTGCTAATTACTCGGACTCCCCGATCGCGCCGCCGGAGTTATAATTTAACTGACAGGCTGTCTTATTTTCAACAAACGCAGTGCATTTTTGATTGGGACCGAGGATTGGGGCTGCCCTGGCGACATTTCGTCTGGGGAGGCCAGGTCAGCGGAGCCAATTTTTCCTCCAAAAACACCAGGGACGAAATCTCAGTTACGCTGGAGGCCCCAAACCCGCTACACAAATAATGATAGACTAATTAAAGAATGAGGAACTTATTTTGTGCGTACACCTGTAACACCCCTTAACCAGGGTACGCTACACAAAATATTAAAGCATTTCAATCACAACTTCCTATATTTTTACACGACTTTTACTAGGAGAAACAATCTCAAAACTGGCAAATATAAGGCCGTCTTCGGGCTTATCGAAAGATCTTTTTAAGGGGGTAGGGGATTTAATGGCTGTCAGCTTACGGTCAGTCACTTACCTGCATGCCTTATAAGGGCTGGGCCTCCTCGTGTTACCGATACGGTCTGGTATTATTCGCGACATGTGAAGTTCCTACTTAAAACACTGACGTATCGGTGTCGCGAAGGCTCCCGGTGACGTCAATGGCGTCTTTTTTGTCTTAGAGGGAATAGCTCGTTGGAAATTCTGGAGCACCTTCCTTTGCCAGGTGTCGGATTTCAAAGGTAGCCGTTTTAAACCGGCGTGCGTCGCGTGTTTATGCACGTGTCTTTTTCCACATTGGCGCTTGTATCGCGAACCATGGAGGAAACAGTCGCCTCTAGCTTGTTGGTTTTGAAACATCAAAATATCTCTCTTCGAAACGTTAAAACAACCAAGCAAAATATCCCACACTGCGCCTTAGCGTTCATTCCCTAATTTAAATGTCGCTGACGTCTCTCTGAAACAACCTCATTCACAGTTCTGCAAAAAATTTACCACCAAAAACGTGCTCGCCAATAATCATTCCAGATTAACACCCGAGTCCCACCATCTGAAGGAGCACGAGGCGAGTTTTGCAATTGTAAATTGATGTTTTTCGTGTCATGCCACACATTTTTTTGCCGCCCTGATGAGTTTCCTGGGTATAAGACGTTCTGTTATTTGTTAGTAGGATCAGTGTATTGTTTCCATCTCTTCGACTATGCCTTCGATTTTTCGACGACGAAGGACTGGTTCGAATGAATCGACACAATCGAACGAATCCGCATCGACGGCCCCGCCAGCCCGGTAATTATTAAAATCTTATTTAATTCGTTTTGGGAATCGTGAATTGTAATTCTCTGAATAATCCACCAGTTCATTTGTTCAAGCTTTGGGGCTTGTGAATAATATGAATTGAGAGCCGAGAGAGCTTTGGACATATACTAACAACCCTTTAATCGATCATAATATTATTATGATCGTCATAATATTATTATGATCGGTTAAAGGGTTGTTAGTAATAACATTTCGAAATTTTCGTCTTGTACATTTCCCTGATGAGTACATTCTCTCCAAAACCGTTTTCGGCTCATGCAAAACTTTTCAGACCAGTTTTCATTCCCATCCGAACCAGCCAGACTCCTTCAAACTGATTATTGATCTATATAAACCGGGTTTAAACCCATCAAAACCAATGAGGCCTCACAAAACGAAACATCGTTTCATTCAAGCCAGTTTTTAATCTTTTCAAATCGGTTTTCACTCCATCCAAACCATTGACGCCCTTTCAAGCCGGTTTTCACCTCTACAGCAGTAGGCATTTTTTTTTAAATCTGAAATCTTGGTTCACCATCAAGTTGTGTCCTCAAGTATTTCAGCCCGATCGCTCTAACGCGTGGGGCTTCAGGAAGGGCTTTTGAAGGTTTTCAGCTATGGGGTCGAGTTAGAAGTCATTAAATGTAAAAACTTCGAACTAAACTTCGAAAATTTTTCGAAGTACCTACTTTTGGACGTAGAATCAATTTTTCAGGGATTCCAGGGTTCCCAAAGTGGGAACTTTGATCCTACTAATGCAGAGGATTTTTTGAAGCGAAGCTTTTATACGGACGCCCCCCGCTCGCCGCTCGGGGAGTCTCCTGGTGAAAATCGTGAGTGAGTCTCGTGAGTGATATAACGCGATATATATATTTGATATAGATGGGGCGCGTTTGGCTCTTCCAACCCGGCCGCTGTCAAGGAAGTTGGAAAGACGTACTCAGAACGGGTGGAATCCGAGGTGGGGCTTCAGGGACCTTACAACGGTGGAGGAGGCGGGGAAATTTTTTTGCCGACCTTTTAGCTACGAATAGCGAGCCGGAGCATCTAGTAGGACACTATACTGGCAGCTGATTTTTGCAAAATGATATAAAGCTTCGCTTTTTTTTTTTTTTTTTTTTTTTTTTTTTGGTTCTTCTACCTATTCTTAAAATTGGTGATGATGATGTTGAACGTTTCAATGAATGTGGGTGGAAAGTATCTACTTAGTTGAAATTTGACCGACCCTCAACAATTTTCCATCCCTGATCTTAAAATAATTTAATTCTGCAGTATCTTTATTATATCAATAAAATATTACTTTTCATTGAAATAGAATTTATTTTGCACAATTTATTACAACTAATAATAAACCCTTGCGTAAAATTTGCAGAGTTTTTCTGCCTCCTCCCTCCTCACGAGGAAATTACTCTAAAAATTCTTCAAATTCCTCCATTTCCCCGAAGCGACGCGGGGAGTTTATTCGTATGAAAATTCGCTCGAGGATTCGCGAACTTCCCCCGGCCGTTGGGACTTCCAACGAAATCTGTCGAAACTTGACGACCTTCTCGGCCGGCAGATGTGTGGGATTCGACCCCGTCCCTCTTATATTCCAAACCACACGGGAATCCCCAATGTCTTCAGAATTATAGCGATTTCCTCTGCGGGCAGTCGCAGGATTGCTTATCAAGAATTCTGCGCAGAATCCGAATTAAAAGTATGATTATTAAAATCGATAGAAATTCCTTCTTCTTCGTACCGATGTTTCATTCCAAACACCCATAATTTTATTTTCGTCAATATTAACATTATTAACTTTTTATTACAAGCTTATCATTTTAGAATTTTATCGATGATTTCAAACGCTTGTCTCAAATATTATTTTGACAATAATTGTCAAAATAAATGCTCCTCATTAAAGTAGGGTATTAAAAATTATTTTTAATGCCCTACTTTAATGAGGAGCATGCAGCGTACATGTGACTTTACAGCTGGATAATAAGCCTTCGCTGTCTTTTTTCCGGACTGTGCAAGGTTGATTAATGTGTCGTTACATTGGTGCTTAGCAGATAACGGGGTTTCACCGTGTACTAATGACGGATATTAACTGTCACGTTTTCCGATGTTCCCTAGGATTTCGTTAAAAAAAACATACTTCCTAATCTTAGTGAACGGCATTATGAAAATTGGTAAGGTGTGCTAGTTCAGTCGCTCTACGACCCACATCCCCAGGAACCAGGAAGTTGTCGTGGAAATGAGCACGCATTACCTCATTCACATCCGCCGTCTGGAAGCCTAACGCGCAGAAAACGCGGGAAGCCTTTCGCGTTTAAGAAATCGGTATTTGTAGTCCGCGGTCGTCGCACATCTGACGGGCAGACTTTTATTTTTCTATTGTTTATACATTTCCGCTCTCACGAAACGCCATTTCGCGTGTTCGCCTTAAACCTAACGTGCGGGAAAAAAAGGGAGAAAGCCTTTCGGGACAGAGAAATTAGAATCAGTGAAACCGACCGGTGATGTCATTCGGAATAACGCCGCATGAACGGTTCTACCACAACCACCCAAGCATGACTATTTGTCGAATAACAAGATCTCGTTAAGAACATTAGATTTTCCTATGTGTCGTAATGATGCAAAATTTAATGACCCGAGCGCTCGTGAAACGCAGGATGCCCTTTTCGCAGAGTCGTGCGAAGGCTGGAAATGGCATTGCGTCAAGTTTCAAAACATCGCGAATTTTACCCAAGCAATAACTCAATTTACTCAACTTTTCGGGAATAATTTCCCAACTACTCCAATAGTAACTTGCTATAATTCAAGAAACCTCAGATTTTCAATAAGCTGTTTATAAGTCAAGGGGCTGGACGCCGTGGTTTTAAACGGCGATTTACGAACAAATTTCTGAAGAAACGTGGATAGATTTTTACCATTTTCGTTAGGTAATCACTCAGCGAGCCAAGAGCTAGCAAAAAGCCGAGGGATAATTCACAAAATGTATGCGAAACCAAGAAAACTTACCGGCTCATCCCTGACGCCGCGGTTGGCCTCCTCTTTTCACTACCAAACAGCTGGGTTTTTTTTTTTGGTTTTGTTAGGTTGTGGACTTTGCCAATAATTGGCAAATTATCTCTCTAATCGATCGGTGTCTGTATGTATGTCTCCCTTTCACGGCCAAACTGTTGGACGGATTTTGATGCGGTTTTTTGCAAAATGATCGGGATAGCGCGGGGAAGGTTTTAGGCTATTCAAACGGGTTCGATACGACTCCTCCTGCCGGTGACAATGTTTCGGAGCAAAAGGGAAGTGGGAGGCCGTTGATATCGCGATGCGTTTGGGCAAAGTTGGGCAATGTTTTTAGGCAACAAGAACATAATTATTATGTTCCCGCACAAAGACGTTTTCAAGGTTGAGTTTCTACTCCGTGGAAAAATTTAACGCTATTTGAGCTTGTATCGAGCTTCTGAATGCGTAACTTCACAAAAATCTTCAAGTTAGTGTCCCTTCTCGATGAAAAAATTAACGATAGGGACTTCTCGAACTTGTACCTTCTCAATGTCCAATTTCCCAAATCCTTGAATTTGCGTTCCTTCACAATGGAAATTTTCGTTTGTTTGAACTAACCCTCAGGTTATCCCACAGACGTGAGAAGAATAGAGGGAAACGATGACGGTGAGGCAAGGGTAGAAGGTTCACCATAATATAGTGATATTATCTGGACAGCTCCAGTGAAAGTACACATGTAACCCCCACCTTGTTGTGAATGTTTTAAAGCTCCATACAAAGAGCTCATAGGAAGTTTAATGTACTTGATGGTGGGTTCAAGACCCGACCTAAGTTTTTGTATTTCCTACTTCAGCCAATTTCAGAATGCATATAGCAAAGAACATTGGAATTACCTTAAGAACGTTATTCGTTTCTTGAAAGCTACTAGGGAGTATACCCTAAAATATACCAAGTCAAGTGATAAAACAAAAATCAAAGCCTATGTCGATTCAGATTATGCGAACGACTTCGATAGGAAAAGTATTACCGGATAGGTATGCGGTCAAATTAAACGAAAATACTGTCGCTTGGCGTACGAAAAAACAAGCCACGGTTTCTCTTAGCTCAGCTGAGAGCGAGTATTACGCTTTATTTGTGTCTGCGAAACTTTATTCATAAAGCAGTTGATAGAAGATCTATCAGTGAAAGATCCTAATATTATAGTGTATGGGGATAACCAATCCTGTATAAAAATTGCAAGCAACTATGAAACTAAACGCTCAAAGCATGTTGATGTTAAATATAATTTCGTTAGAAACCATGTAATAGATAAAACCATAAGTTTGATATACTTACCCACCAGCGATCAAATCGCTGACTGCTTGACCAAGGCCTTACCTTCGTCAAAATTTAAACTCTTTCGTAAAAGATTAGGTGTTTGTGAAAAGGAATAAGTTAAAGACTGATAGAATAATTTTAAAGCGTAGGTATTTGTCATTGTTAAACTATTAAGACAGGCTGTGAAAATTGTTGATATATTTTAAAAATTTCTTAGGTATATTTGGAAATTTGATATGTGTAAAATTGATTTGGCCATTCGCCATTTGGTTCTAGTTCTAATTCCAGCAATTGCAGAATTGGGGCGGTGTGTTAGTTTATGCAATTCAGCATTATTTTGTTCGGCCTAGATGCCAAACCGCCCCCACCACGATCACACCTGACGCGACCTTCAGTCGCCAATTAAGCCTTGTAATGTGATCCATCTTTCTTACCGTGCTTCCGTTTTTAATAAATCCCTTTCGTCAATTTCCAGTTGTTTTCATTCAAAAACCAACAGTCTCAACCATTCGTGCCAGGACACAAGACTCGGGGGAAACCTTGACAATTCAAGAGTGGACCCTGTGAAGCTAACCTGGTTCACATGCATTCTCCAGCCACAAGCAGCGGCGCGGTTTTGGAAATAACGCCTTCCGAACCCCACCCTTGACTCAACACCGATGGACAAATTTTGAGTCGGATCAAAATAATTTGAGTCTGATCAATAATTATTATTGACCCCATAGTGATCTCATTAAAACTCCCACATTCAAACCACCATTGGACCTCCCGGGCTGGACAAGTTATCAAAAAATCGTCTTCTACAAATAGATTTTACACATTTGGGTCCGCTGACCAGCTTCTGAGCTCAAATAACGTCCCCCCCCCCCCCCCCCCAATTTAAGAGACGGGTCTCGTTGCGTGCCACACCCCTCATAACAACCAATCACCATCTTCCACGTTACTCAACAGTTATCTCACGTAATATCCCTGGTTTTGCGATCGAGATAATCTTTCTTCTGGCATTACACGTTGATTGTGTTACCCCCTCCTACCATTTATGTAATTTGTACGTAATCCTCGTTTTAGGATGACCTCTCCGTCACCCCTACAATCGCAAAAATGTGATTCTTCCTTTTATTGGGGGTTGACTGGCACGTTTGCGGCTTCCGACGAATTGATTTCACGTCAACCGTAGATGGATATGCACGATTCTGCCGGGTCGCTAGTTATCTGCCGCACGTGCTCCAATATTTGCCATTCAATTTCTCGGTGAGGTACCCATTCATCTTCACGAAATTTCACGCTCACGTCACCACTCCATACGATGCTCTTTTTCGCTTGTATTCTGTCAATGGTTCAAACCTTCAAACCCTGTGCGCTTCATAAAACCTGTCATGTCCACTTATTCATTGCTGAGGTGAGTTCGACGTTTCCTCAACATTGAAAATGATATAGAAAAGAACCCTTCTCATCGTGAGTGCCTACAAAATCTATCATCGTCAAAACCCTCCAACAACAGGGGTATTTATTTGATAAAGCGTGGATTGTGGATCGAAGCTGGATTCTGCCTGTGTCAGGAATAGCGCGAGTTGAGAGTTTAGATCCTACCAGCCACAACATAAACTCACCTACCCGTGATCGTAAAGAAAATAGAATCCCTCTGATAAGTCGCCAAGATCGGGTTATTAAATGTTGCATCCCAAGCGGAAAATAAGACGAGTACTATGAGCCGCTTGTACTGCCAAGAGACGCAGGGTTTTACAAAATTTATCAAAAATAAACAACTTGTTTTAATGTTAAGAATTTTCGATACCCAAACACGGGAATGGAGAGGATGGTTCAAAGTTGTAGTTAAAGTATTTATAATTACCAGTAGCCAACTAGTTTGGTCGCTTTGCATAAAAGTGATATTAGGGATTTTAAGGGGTTGGGTTCGACCCAGTTATGAAAACAACATGTTGAGAATGTGTTGCCAATAAAAGATTAGTATGATTTGGTTAATATGGTTGCCAAAAATAATTGATATGGTTAATATGGTCACCTGCAGCAGGTGACAGTCGCTTGTTTTTTTGTTTTTTTTTTTTTTCTTTTCTTTTTTTCTCTCTTAACCTTAGAAATTGATATCAGAAGTGGGATCTGCTTAAGCGAAGAGAGTGTAGTTTGAATAGTAACTAAAAGTGTTTAAGTGTGAAGAATGAATAAGTGGAGCTTGGTATCAAAGACGGACATGTCCTTTTTTTCGAAATTGAGGTAGATACGTATTCTTATAGGGAATTTTCTACTGAATTCGAATCTGCAATCGTTTAGATTCAAAAACGGCCAGAACACGGGGAAAAATGGCTTCAAAGTTGTGGTTTGGTTTCAAAAACGAACTGCTCCAACTGGATTTCGTTTCATAGTCGGACAGCTCCATGACAACCAATCAGAGCGCCACATTCGTCCGTCGCAAGGCATCATGGGTAATCACAGCTCCCACTTTTCTTCTGATTTTTCGCAGTATGCTCAACTATTTTAATTATATAAAAATGATTTTTATGGGATACCTAATACACAATAAAAGGTTCTTTGAATTTGCAGTTCGTATTTTTTTTTTAAATATACTGGTAGGTACCTCAACCTCATTTTTACAATTTCAATGTTACCAAGTTATTTAAAATTATTATAAAACAAAGTAAAAAAGAAAAATTGGTGAAAATAACTATAAAATTGATAGAATAATAATAATAAAGGAGTTTTGAGAAATAAAGTTGGTTTCAAAAGCGGACTTCAAGATGGCTACCCTCAGTTTCAAAAACGGACTGCTCCACTGTTCAGTTGCAAAACTGGCCAGCTCCACTTTTTACACTGATTTTACGCCCTGAATTAAGAAAATATTCAGATTTTCTCTATTTAAAATTAATTCTGGAGCCCCAAGGAACATTGAAAAAAAATTTCAAGGTGATTGGAGCAGTCAGTAGTGAGCTACAGTTTTTTGGCTCTCCTTAAAAAAAATGAAAACTGGACATGTCCGTCTTCGATACCAAGCTCCCTCATTATGATTATCATTTAGGATGTCCCTACCACAAGTGGGAAACACCGGAGGGCATTGGGAAATTGTGTTTCCCACCAGTTAAGTTCCTTGTGCGCTGTGGAACTGTCACGGTTTGCTATTATTATTATTATATGGGAGGACGCTTCAGGTTCAGGGAAAACGCATCTCGTCAACGCTGTTTCTGTCTGTCAACAAAGGATGAAGTGAGAATTTTTCACCGCTATGGCGAAGATTATTGGGAGGAAGAATCCGGCCGTGTTGGTAAAGCGTTCCCCTGAAGGGGTGACGACATTTAGCGGTGCATAGCCGATGCAGCATAGGTGAAGCTCAAGCACTGTACTTGATGAGAGTGATCTGTATTTTGTTTGAGGACAGTTAAAACGCATTGCCAATGAAAGCGGCATTTCATTGGTTTCAAACCCCTTTCACTAATGGATCAGTGAACTGGGATATACGTTCATTCGTGGGCACTTCGCGTGTTTGTGAAAAGCCCTGCATTGCGGAATTTTAAAACCTGCAGTAGGTATGTTCAAGTAGGTATACTCTTAATTTCTTGCAATGCATTCCCTGCATCCCACCATAGGCTTGATGATTCACAATTTTTGAACTGCCAGGATTGGCTCTGACACGAATGACAATCCTGAAATCTCTGAATTCTATAAAATGATAATAATTAACATAATATGTTAATTTTTATTTAAGATTACTTCTTACCAATTCATCAATTAAGTGACAGATGGACGGCAATTTATTCCACCATGGACCCTCATTATGAGCTCAGATCGGCTTAGGAATATCTTGGGATTCCACACCATCCATTAACATCGTCCAACCGACACCTTGGGATTCCTATTCCAGTTGAGAAATAAAACAGAACCAAACCATCGAACAGATCGAGCTGTTGAACAGCAGACAAAGCGACATAATATTATTTTTGTTCGCAGCGTGTTACTGTGAATATGACTGTGCTAGCGAATGGCTCCCTCTCTGACGCCTATCCCTCAATATCCAATCTTTGGACGAAATTGTGCAAGCTTGATCGACATCCTATTCTCTCAGACTGAACTTCGACAAGACGCAGGATCATCGGTTGTATTTGAATGATTGGGCGGACAACTTCGTGAACTTCCTGGGATTCCGGATCGACAACCACGTCTGTTGAATCCGAGTGCAATCCATAGACTTTGCGCCAATCGAAATGTTGAGACAAGGTTCAAACCGACATACATTATCCAAACCGAAAGGTTGAGACATGAGTCCGACAGCACTTGAGCCAAGCAGAGCCAAACCAATAGACATAATAATATTATGTCTATGCTTGACTTCCCTCTTTTACTTTCCATATCTTCAAGTTACTAGGACGACATAACGAAGTGATTCACCGATTTACCGCATTGATACTGATACGATCTCGGCTTTTGTCAACTAGTGTGAAACCCTGTTTACAATTCCTGGATCCAAAGAGTAGCGATCATATCGTCGAATACGCACAAGGTACGGAATCCCAAGGTGGACGATGGTGTGGTGAGGCCGTCTTGGTTAATGACGTTTTTAATGATGGCGCCCCTTAATGTCAGCCGATTAGGTCGAAAATCTTGGCTAATACGACGTGATGAACCACTGCGGTTAATTCATACCAGTTAGGTCTCAAAGAAGTGATGAGTTAACGTTCTAGTATGACTTGCTCTCATCCCAACCATTTTTATACCTCGCCGTTCCGCTTCGGAGAGCATCGGTGTCTTATAACGTTTTCCGCTTGACAGGACGACAAAATAGAAGAAAAAGTAACCAGCAAAAAGAATGAAACCTCGCCCCGCCGTGAAATCGCCCCACAAACCTCGCTGGGAGACTGTTGGAAACTTGAAAATTCAGGTTGAAACTGTGAAAACGGTTTGGAATGAGTCATTTCTAAATGGCTTGAAAGTCGTTGAGGCGAAATTTTTGGTCGCAATTAGTCTGATTGTGTGTTTTTCCAAGGACTGTTCGTGCTGAGTCGTCATTCCTATCGCCTGCTCTGAATAGCCAATTTGGTTCAAAAAGATTTCGTGACTCGCAATTTGTTTGAGCGGATGGGCAAGAAAATGCGCTTTCTTATGAGTAAATTGGACAAGAGGAAATAACAAGGTGGTGAAGGTGTGAGTGGGCGTAGAACCAAGAAACTGACTAGTTTGAAAATGAAGTTATGACACTGCACCCATACGTCAAAAATCTATCAGGTCGATAGTACTTCCCTATTTCTCTCGGCAAAATCAGACACGAATGAACTTTTGAACTCGCTCGTAGGGGGAACTTCCTGTCTGGGGCTTCTGACGATATCGCGTTCCAGTCACTTCGGATCGTGTCTGACGGCTTATCGGCTGACGTCTGAGGTAACATTGGAACCCCCTTGACCCAAATGATAACGCGTCCCAACCTTTCAATAACTTCTCCGCGGGTTCGACTTACAAATTTGGGCGAACAAGCCGGTTAGGGAGGACCTGCTTCGCTCGACCACCAACAGGGCAGCGAGCTGTATGCTGATCCGATTGTAGGAAAAAAAGTCCCTGGAAAAAAAATCCCCGGAAAAAAAGTCCCCCCAAAAAAAGGCGCCGGAAAAAAAATCCCCGGAAAAAAAGTCCCGCAGAAGAAATAGCGTTGACTGAATGGAAATGAATAGAAGATGATACTCAAGTATTAAATACTTTTGTTTTCGTAGGGGGTCAACACTAAGCAGTAGGTGACTGGTGTTTATAATGACTCGGTCAACGTCTAATGTTGTATTGTCAAAAAGATGAGTGGCTTCATCTCATCTTTTATCGGAACCGTTTACATATTCAGTGTGTACTTGTGAGAAAATTAATTCTGTCAATCAATAACATTTAAAAAAAAGAAATGCTTTTTTCAACAATTTTTTTTTTTTTTTTTTTCATTCGGAAATTATTTGACCTCTTGGCATCCTTCAAAAATCCCGTTTGTAGCTCCATGAAAGCCCTATAGATCGCCACAGTGAAATCGGATCAATCCGGGACCCCAAAAAATGGATTCTACGTCCAAAAAACTTCGAAAACGACACCTCACTCGATCCCATAGCCCCATCAAAAAACCCCTCTCGCAGCCCCATTTTAGGCCCATAGCGCCCCACGGATTTGAGCGATCGGGCTGCTTCCGGGCACAACTAGATGGTAAACCGAGTATTTTGTCAACATTTCAGATTTTTTTTTAAATTCCTATTGTCCAAAACGGCCCGGACGTCGGACGGACATTTCGTTTTTGGAATCTAGACCTCTTGAAACGAATAATGTCACATTTTGAGGCTGATCAGAATTTTCGACCCCCGTCGCCATTACATAGGTTTATTATTCCAAGAATACTAAACCAAACGAAGAGGTTCCCTAACTTTCTATTGTGTTTTGTTCAAGATTTTTTCAATTTTTCTTTTTGGGGATTTTTTTCCGCCCTGCAGGATTTTTTTTCCGGGGATTTTTTTCCGGGGAGTTTTTTTCCGATTACCGCTGATCCGTACTCATTAGGAAGGATATAGATTAAGAAACCCCTCGCAATCCTGAAACCCAATACATACCAAGTCCATTTTTGAATGAAAACCAAAATTTTTCCCAAAGCAGATAACTCCCATATTACGGTACTAATTATGTAAATAACTTATACTCAAAATAATATTGTTTTATTGGTTATATTCTTGGAGCAATAAAATCATCTCAGACAAAACACCAGGCCAATTTTACACAAGAGAAAAGACTTTCTTTCGTTACCCTGTGCCATTTTCATCCGCGTAAGCCCATGTCCAATAGTTGTTAGTTCGTCAATATGTGATTTTTGATGGGTTGATTACTATCGACGTTACGTGACTTTGAGCTATTAAGAGGTTTATCTTTCCTGCATGTTTCCATCAAGTTCACGGTAAGGCCCTATCGAGGTCAGTTGTAAGGTCAGTCCTTGAACTTGACAGTCGATGGGGCCTCACAAAACCCGCCCGTTTTCTCAGTTGTACTCTCCTCATCATTTATGCACAATCAATTGTAGGAGTCAAGGTCGGGAGTTGTCAGGTGTAGTGGAGAGTGTGCGAAAAGTTGCGTTTTGATAGCAAGAGAAATTTGAGATGAACAAAATTATGGAATCACATCGGACTTATGTTTTTAAATTGAACGTAGTTTTGGGGTGTTGATTCTACATTATAATAACTTCGGAAACGAAACCTAGCTCAACTCCCTAGCCCAAATCCTTTCAAAATACCTTCAAGCTAAAATGAAGTGAGGGCGCATTTGACTCTGACAAGTTGATCCTGTTATTGATCAACTTCTAAGGTCCTTCGCAAAATACTCGTTGGGAAATTTCTATTCATTTCTTCCTCGACCTCGTTTGGCAAATTGGTCGCACTTCGGGCCTTTGGGAAGTCCGGCGGCCCCGAGGGCGCATGCATAATATGGAGAGCGGTTCTGGGATCCTGACAAGCCCTGGCCTGCAGGGAGGGAGACGTCCATCCGCTTCCTCTTTGCAAAAAAAAAGTGAGTCACACCAGCAGGCCGAACTTGCGAAATCTGCTTTTGATGGAGAATACAAAGGTGCGGAGCACAAAGAGTTCTCACAAAAAAGAGAGACAAAAAAAATTTTTCATAAAACCACCACGATGTTATTTAGTGACACGCAAGGTTCAGCAAATGGGTCAGGCCAGAAAACGTTTGAAATCAAGTTGGGAACTGGATCACTCACGTAAAATGAACGACTGTTCGTATGTGTACAAACACACCTGGTAGGTATTCCCTGTCCAGTTCAGATGAAATTTTCATCTGAACTGGACAGGGAATACCTACCACACATTTAATGTGAACAAACGTGTGGTTCCAACTAATCTCATTTCATGAAAACCCGTTTTTTACAGATTTAGGTAGATAGCCCAGTGGTTTTACTGTTGATACGTTCACCATAGTGGGGCGGTCTTGGCAGCATTCATTTTATAAAAAGTAGGTCTTCTAATTCTGAACGATGTCAATTTTTCTGATACAGAAGGGGGAAAGTTCTCCCCCCCCCCCCCCCCCCCAACCTAAATTAAAAAACTGTCTTTCCCAACTTCTGATTCTTCAAAAACGTCTTTCTATCTCGATCTCTTGTATAAGTCGCAAACTCATAGGTAAATCAGGCATTCACGTAAATTGTTCGACAAACTCGATGTTTTTCGTTCTGCCTAGGCACATACGTAAAGGCTTAGGCTTAGAGATCATACAATTGAAGTCGGAGTTCAAGATTCTGATGATAAAATGATCTGATTCTAAGTCGTGTGACTCGTATAGCAGCAAACATCCCAGTAAAATTGCTTCATTTTTGGTGGTGCGACTTGGTGGCAAACTCTAGAACTATGAGGGGGACTTTTAGATGTTCATCAAACTGTCAGGCATCAAGCACACCCAGTTTGTCAAAACATTTACGTAAATGCCTGATTTACGTAAGTGCCTGCGACATAATATACACTTTCGTATAAAAAGTGCATGAGAAAGTCACAAAGAGAGCTCCGCCGAAGCCTTGCGTTTTTTTGCGTGTTCTCCATTTTCTTTGATTTCTTTAAGACCATTTTGGTCCCATCCTCTCAAGTTTATTTCTATTTCCTCACGGGTTTTTTCATTTCCCCAAGTCTTCAGTTTTTCTATTCTACACATTATGATATAAAGCTTCGCTTCCTTCGGGGTCCCTAGACGGCCCCATTTTTTTCCCCGACATTTTTTCTTCGCATCAGCACCTCTGAGAGAAAGATCTATACACCCGCCATCTATCTCTGATAACACAGGCCGGCCTCGTGTATGTACATATATATGCAACCTACACCGGGAGTGAGTGCGGGCGCTCCGAGTCCGCATCAGCTGCCAGTATAGTGTCCTATATATATCGCGTTAGAGACTGACTCACGATTTTCACGGGGAGACTCCCCGAGCGGCGAGCGTTCCTAGTGGGGAGGGGGGGGGGCGTCCGTATAAAAGCTTCGCTTCCATATACATACTTTTCGAGGCATGCTTTTGGAAGCTGAGCTAATCATGAGTCCTCATTCCGTGACTAATAAACTGCCTCAGCTAATCACCCCCAAAACCGTGTTATCGTTGGATTCCTACAAGGCGACAATATCGTCGATTGTCTTTCTCTGACTCGTGAGGCCCATCAAGATAAAAACTTATCGGGAGGAAATGAACGAGACACTCAATTCTCACTGGTGCGGAATCAACTTTGAGAAATACCCTCGTTTCATTGAAGGTCTATGACAGCTCGCAGGTTAAACGAGGAATGTCTTTAGTTCTGGGGATTCGACACACTTACGATGGATTACCCGGAAACGCGATGACTGAGACACTTGACTGATTACTCGACATTCAGCGACCTCAAATGAGGCAATTCAATCCAGACAATTTGAACATTGTTGCGGAACGAAAAACACCAGAACCTGTTTAATAGCCTCGGCCGATTTCAATTCATCGCAATGGTATCTCTTGCGAATTCTCACCAAAATACCGTGACCCAGAATGGCGAATTTACAATGGGGTAGGTAACAGTTTTTTTGCATCATAAAGCCTGACGTAACTCATTGGAAGGAGCACAGTTGTTACTGGTGTTGTGTGTTGCATTGTCTTTTAGTGACTCAGGACCTCAGATAACGATGGTGCTGCTTGAATGAGGATGAAGATTGGCGTAATGGAAGGATGAAAGTATTGCCAAACTACAATCTCAGCTAATTTGTGCGTTTTCTAAGATTGGGGTGGTTAGGGAGAGAAAACGACTCCTCTGCTGATGTGGGTACTAAATAATTTAGTACAATTATTGTTTTTTCGAATATAGACCTCTGCACCGTCGGCAAACAACCACTTCGAGATGAATAATAATTATTCATCTTCAATCATTGGTCAATTATTGACTTTTAGATCTCTAAAAAATCCCTTCTCCCTTCATAAAACTACTACTGAGCTGCATTGGGACAAGTCAGAAATGTCCTATTCACATCTAACGTAGTTTTCCGTAAATTTTTTGCTTGGTGATTCTTTTGGACGATTTTGATCTAACTGGCAACTGGTTGAGGCTGCACTCCCCCTCATAATTATCTACAGGCGGCGCAGGTCGGGTTCAGCTTTTATCACTATAGGGAGGGTCCTTTCCTGCAGATAATGTGAGATATCGCTCTTTCAAGGACCCCCCCCAGGAAAAAGAAACGTGCGAATACCGCTTCTATACCGACAACGAGACAAGTCCATAACTGGAGATGGAACCCCCGGATGGGCCACACCTGGGGCGTCCTACACGATGCTTTTCAGAGGGGGATGTTTGAATGGTGACACTGGGGGAAGTAGGGACAATAGGCAGTGCCCACAGATAGCGCGTTCCACACTAGGGGTGGGTGTAGGTCTCGTATGTGATGGGATGCCGGAACTTTACGAATTTGTGTCAGTATCAGCAACGTATTGGCAAGGCGAGTTGAAATACTATGTATGTAGTTACGATGATTCCTTTTCTTCTTCGTTAAATGTCTCTTAGTGAGACGTCGTTTTACGCGAATGGTGAGTTGGACACTAAGTGTCTTGAGCTAATTGGACCCCCTCTCCTCCTTGGCCTTTCTTCCTTCTATCCTGCTTGTAAACCTCCATACCGTTAAGTCATGTCACCTAAGGCAGTCAAATGCCGGTACTGCACTATCCACCATTATGTTTAATTGAATTCTGTACCTGATTTATGTGTTCAACTCTTTCGTATTCGTATTAATATCCTTGGCCGAGGGAGCTAAAGCGTTGTAACTTAAGTGAAATCGCCAGGTGAACTGGGGTTCGCGTCCCAGCCTTGTCAGTTAAAATTTTCAAGTGAAAAGGATGGGAAGGAGGTCCAAGCTAATATAATGAAATGAAGAAAACCCCTCCAATGATGGATCAGCTGGGACACTGTTAAGCCGACTTTCCCTGGATCAGTGTTGGTGTTACATAAGACCTCAGAAGAAGTGGGGAAAGCAATAATTAATGCAATAACAACTTGCTGTCTACGAGCCTCTTGGCAGTTCCCGAACAGCTGTTCCAAGACGTCCTGGACCTCGTTCGAAGACAATGGAAGAGCCTTTCGGGAACTGCGAACAGGCTCGTAGACAGCAAGTTAGGGATAAAGATTGGCAACTAACCTGCAGCTGGTAGAAACAAGTTCAGCAGAGTGGTAGGTCTCAAATTAGGGGACTTGGTGGTGCTCATGATCAATTGAGGGATTTGACTCTCAAGGAGGGAAGAAGGAAAGACACAATGTGTCATGTTTTTAGTTTGTAGGGCAGGTTTAAATTTTGACATGACAGTCAGTTTCGATTCTAGCCCTTAATGCCTGCGTCGTGTGCACCGTTTCATCAGGGCTTACCTTTTTTCTTCTTCTTCTTTTGGTTTATTATTCTTGGAATAATACACCTATGTTTTCGCGACGCGGGTCGACGACTCCGATCGGCCTCAAAATTTGACATTATCCGTTTCAAGAGGTCTACATTCAAAATCCGAAATGTCCGTCCGCCGTACGCCGTCCGCCGTCCGGGCCGTTTTGGGCAGTAGGAATTTTTTTAAAAATCTGAAATTTTGGCAAAATACTTGGTTTACCATCTAGTTGTGCCCGCAAGGTTTTCAGTCCGATCGCCCAAACCCGTGGGGCGCTCTGGGGCTATAATGGGGCTACGGGAGGGGTTTTTTGAAGGCTTTTAGCTATGGGATCGAGTTAGGTGTCGTTTTCGAAGTATTTTTGGACGTATAATCCATTTTTTGGGGTCCCGGAACGATCCGATTTCACTGGGGCGATCTTTAGGGCTTTCATGGGGCTAAAAATGGGATTTTTGAAGGATCCCAGGATGTTAAATATTTTTTGAGTAAAAAATACAGAATTTTTGAAAAAACACATTTTTGAACAAAAAACTCAAAAAAAAATTTTTTTTGAAATAAAAATCCAAAAAAAAAAATTTTTTTATTTTTTTCATTGACAGAATTTAATTTCTGCACAAGTAACCTATATCAAAGAATAATAACCCCTTGTGTAAAATTTGCAGCGTTTTTTCATATTTTTGCACACCAAATCAAAAACCTCGAACTCAGTCGATCCGATGCATTTTTTTTAATCTCAAATTTGCATCCAGGATGTCCCCCGAGTCCCATAAGGTTCTCGACCCGCACAGGTACGGCCCTGGAAGGTACGACGACTCCAACCAGAACCAACCGGATCCTCACGCACACGCAGGACGAGAGACGCCACGACTAAATACGGGATTATACCGGCGCCAGGATGACTGAAACATGGCGCCCCGCTGGTGCTTAATTCAACACATCGAGACCTACTTTCCGTTGTGTCACACTACCCAACCCAAGATGGGAAACTTTGCCGTTGACGATCCGATCTCGTAAAATCTTCTTATTCCTGTTGAAGGGAACAAGCGGTAATACACTGCACATCGCTACAAACACCTCACTGGACGTCCACAATGCAGACGGATTGACAACCTGTAAATGTCAAGATGTTCCGAATGCCGTCGACATAGCGAAATAGTCGACCTTTCCAATCGACTGACCCCATTCTTCTCAATCCGGACGTCTGTGTGGGATGAATTTCGCATACGCTGACCACAACAACAATCTTACTCTGTACTATCTCTCGTTTATGGCGTGAATCACATGACATTTTACGATGATTTCACTTTGAAGTGGGTTTTTAATTGTTGAATGATAGAAGCGTTATAACTGCCCAGGCAATCAGGCTAGCTGGTCGCTCATCCCGTTCCACCAGGTCATTGCACCGTTGGCGATTCAGCCTCCGACTTCACCAAACTCGTGCAGAAACGGTTATTGTCGGCTGTGGAAATTGCACGTTGAAACTGCGTGCTTAATCTGAGCCGTCGAAGATTTTTTTCCCCCTCCCAGGAAATTTACCGAGAAAACCTCAACCGTACCAAATTAGCAATTGGTGAAAGTTGGTACTCGGCAAATGGAGTCCTTATCGACAAAACATTACTTGTTCAAGTGGTAGGACACCCCTGACCCGGTTGCAGCCCTCATATTCAACCTCAGCTGATACCCTACTTTGCAACTCCAAGTTAACAAATTACGAAGGCCTCAAGTTGCGCCAACGAGACCTCCTTGAGATGACGGAATCGCTTTCAGGGGAGTTGACTTTGTTTTGGCCCCGTCCAAATGTCAATAATTTATTATAATTATTAATGTCGCCCAATGCAACGAGTCAAACTACTTGTGGCGAAGAAGGGTCTTGTCCATAGGTTCCTAATGATAATAAACTTGAAATTTACGGCTTGAGGAGTCGTTAAGTCACAAGTGGTTATGCGTGTAGGTAACTCATGACGGAGATTTTTACACCTTTTTTATGAGCGAGCACAAAGGAGAAAGTAAGAACCAAACGTCTCGTATAATTTTTAAATTTTAAACTGGCCTCGAAGATATTTACGATTCTGCTTGAAAGTGAAACTGATATCCCAAATGAAACAAAACTAGAAAATTTTCTCAACAGACTTTCTGCGACAGAAACGGCTTTTATGCAAGAAGTGTGTATTATTATTTTGCGTAAATTGTGAAAAAAAAATCCAAGTTAATAAGAAATCATTTCAATCCTCATCCTTCAAGAAGGATTTAAACATTTTTAACGCTGCCAATTTTGGTTTATTATTCTTGGAATAATACACCTATGTTTTCGCGACGCGGGTCGACGACTCCGATCGGCCTCAAAATTTGACATTATCCGTTTCAAGAGGTCTACATTCAAAATCCGAAATGTCCGTTCGCCGTCCGCCGTCCGGGCCGTTTCGGGCAGTAGGAATTTTTTTAAAAATCTGAAATTTTGGCAAAATACTTGGTTTACCATCTAGTTGTGCCCGCAAGGTTTTCAGTCCGATCGCCCAAACCCGTGGGGCGCTCTGGGGCTATAATGGGGCTACGGGAGGGGTTTTTGAAGGCTTTTAGCTATGGGATCGAGTTAGGTGTCGTTTTCGAAGTTTTTTGGACGTAGAATCCATTTTTTGGGGTCCCGGAACGATCCGATTTCACTGGGGCGATCTTTAGGGCTTTCATGGGGCTAAAAATGGGATTTTTGAAGGATCCCAGGATGTTAAATATTTTTTGAGTAAAAAAAACAGAATTTTTGAAAAAACACATTTTTGAACAAAAAAATCCAAAAAAAAAATTTTTTTTGAAATAAAAATCAAAAAAAATTTTTTTTTAAATTTTTTCATTGACAGAATTTAATTTCTGCACAAGTAACCTATATCAAAGAATAATAAACCCTTGTGTAAAATTTGCAGCGTTTTTACACTAAATTTTACGCTGCCAAAATTTCTATTAAAAATCTTTAAAACAAAGTACGCAAGAACACACATGTAGACAGATGAGGGACTCCAAACAGTGGATTCTACATCCACAATTACGCCAAAAAAAAAAAAAAAAAAAAAAAAAAAAAACCTCGGCCCTTTGGACCTCGCCTGGACCCCCGGATGCTTTTTGCCTAGATTCTACGTCCAAAAACTTCGAAAACGACAACTAACTTGACCCCATAGCCGAAAACCTTCAAAAACCCCTCCCGTTGTCCGCCCCACAGAGCCTCACGGGTTTGAGCGATCGGACTGAAAAGCTTGCGGCCACAACTAGCTGGTGAACAGAGTATTTTTTGGAAATTTTCAAATTTTTCAAAAAATTATTACTCCCCGAAACAGCCTGGATGGCGCACGAACATTTTTGGAAATTTTGGAATCTAAACATCATGAAGAACTCATTTTGAGGTCGATCAACATTTTTCAATCCCACCCCGCAAACACGAGTTGATTATTAAACCGAAATGAGATGCGACAAAGTTTCGCAATTTCCAAGGTGAGCCGCCAAATTGACTTTCATGCAGAGGATTCGGTCGGGCGGAAAACCTCAAAATATTTCACAGACGATCGGCAGACCATGTCACGGTTTTTTTCCAACTGCGACCTAAGGGAGAAACTGTCATCTTTTTGTGTTCTGCCGTGCTCATAACCTTGGACGGTGAAAAAGGATGGAAATCACAACAATAAAACGAGTGCTGCATCCAGGAACTTGTCTAGCTTCATTTTCCAGATCGATCTTCTCCTTGTATTACAGATTGGTGTGGTGTGCAAATAGACCTTTTCCAAGCGGAAAACTGCGAGGCGCATGCGCGACGCGGGAGGTTTCAATAAGGTTTCAATACGCAGGTTTTACTCCAAGCACTTTTTGTTTACCTTGTGTTTGCTCACTGCACTGGATGTTTCAACTGTGTTTCAACGTTAAAACCGTTTAAATTCCGTTAAATCATAATGGCTCATTGCGTGTACGGAAACTGCAATAGCGACTCGCGAATGGGTAGACCCGGATTCGACAGCACCGTGAGGTTTTATCCCTTCCCACAACCTTGTTTACAACTGCGGGAAGCAGTCCTCCTGTCGAAGGAAGACGAAAATAAGCTCGTCAAACAATGCAAAAAATGCCTTTTGTGTGCGAAGTGGATGAAGAACTGTCGCCGAGAAGATGAGAGATTCCAACGTGTTTCGTACATTCGCCCAAATTTCCGTATTTGTTCAAAACACTTTGCAGAAACGCCGGCAAAAATGGATTTTGAGAAGTTTTTCCCTGTATCGACGGTTCCTAAGGTAATTATTGATCATAATACCAACACTAACCTCTGTAGGTAGTACACATATTATGTACGTTGGGCCGATATCATGTGATCGACGTCGCGATGGTCGGCATGTCGACCACTTTGCCGACATTGGTGGAAAGTCGCCGGGCCGCCTTCGGATAGTAGACAACTGAAACAGTTGTTGTTACTATGTGAAGGCGGTCGATGCACGACAACAGCTTGACCGACCATCACCCGACGATGTTGTCCCAACGATCTGCCGGATCCCATTCTGATGAAATTCGGGGCATTTCCTGTATCACAAAACCACCACCAAGATCCCCCCCTCCCCCAAAGGCCCCTTTTCTGTCCCAAATTTTCTCAAAATGGGATAAATCGTCCCACGAACCCGCTAGGGCGGCCACCGTGCCGTTATTGTCCCACCACCTCGGAAAGGGGTAAATGACAGCACAAGAAATGTTTTGATGAATAAAATATGAAGGTGGTACTTCACTAGATATTCTACAAATTCACGCAAAATTGGGGTCATAAAAGTTACCTACCTGAAAAGGTAACAGAAAAACAACAACCAAAAAGTATCACTGTGGGGCCAAAATATAACAATAATTATTTCGTTAAGAATGTCTTGAGGGGACCGTCAAGACTTGACACAAGACGTGTCGAAAATTTGCGTCCTGTGTACGTGGTTCATATCCGGTAATGGCTGGTCCGGTAATGTCGTGATACCTACCGGGAGCAATTCTTTCTTCGATAATTATTATTGGAATCAGAGTTGCAGACGATCGGTCGGAAACCTGCTAGATAACTTTCCTTCATTTCACGGCACCCCCAAAAATCTCGAGATGAACATTTCTTCTCCACCCACTTCCTGCAGTCTGCCGACGGTTGAACTTGTTGGTGAAGACGCCGCGCCACAAGTTGAACTAACTCAGCTTTTTTAAGTTTCGCCGGTGTTTTTATACCACGCACAAGCAAAAACCACTTCAACCGAGTTTGAAGAAACATCGGAGTTCGGGAGGCAAGGTCCCGGCATCTCAGAGTCCTCCAAACGTACCCTTTCGAAGGGCACTTGGGCAGCCATTTGCGTAACCTAATTCAACGAACAACGTTACTATCATGATAATAACAAATAACTACAAGTAGGAACATGCCATAATGAGTCTTTTCTTAGTTATTTGTAATGATCACAACGAGTAGGAACCTGCTTGATGGGGATTGAAAAGGTAAACAAACGTACAGTGGAGAATAACCCGTTCGAGGAAGGTTAAATCCGGGCTACTCGCCGCGTCGCGACGGTGGCGCTGCCAAGTGGTTGGAAAAGGTCTATTGTGCATTCCACAGTTTCTGTCAGGTAATGGCAGAGGGCTGGTGCTGGGCAAAGAAGTTGCAGCCTGCAAGTTGCACCAGCTGTTCTATGTCTATGGAGTGGGGTTGTTACATTACTTGTCAGGGGTCCCGCTCTCATCCAGTTCACCCCTGGCACGAGTATTCTGTGACCATGCAGACCATCTGTCGGGATTTTACCCTCCTTTTCACTTTCAATCTCGCCAGCCCGCCAGAGATAGTACCAGCGGGAGGAGCAGATCGCGCTACGGTCGCGGCGTGGCTGTGCGAACCCCTCTTCTCAAGCCTCAGCCTTACTGTTTGAAGACCGGAATAATTACGGCCATTTACTGTATATAATTAGCAAACATGTCTAATTAAAGTATTCAGGGATCAGACCCACTGACCAGCTACTTTAGCGACAATTAGCCCAGGGAAGCCGAATCAGTGGAAATGATCCCGGCATGTGGGTCCAATGCCCAGGACTCCCTTAGCGACACTTCGCTGAAGGAAGCTCGGAAAGCGATCTCACGTGAAAGTGGGTCAGCTGGACCTTTGAGGACAGCTCGCCCAAGGTAGCTGCAGCAGCTGTTCCCAGTATAACTGCGAGCTGAGGGCGAATCAATATCTGCCCCGACATACCGGGTAAGGTATTGTCTCTCCCTTGGTTCCCTTCCGGAGACTCAGCTTCTACACAGTACCCTGACATATTACGTGAGCCTGCAGTATGCGAGCTCTTCTGTGGCTGCATCTTCCCCCAGGTCTGCAGATCACGACTTTAATTCGTGCTATGCCCTGAATGTTTCCATCCTCTTCCTCCAAAACACTGGCGGTGTTTCACGCCTCTAGATCTCCGCCAAACACAATTGTGTGTTGTACAGATATAGTGAATCTAAATTAAAATTTAGAAACACAAGCAGCCCTGCATTACCTTTTAATGTCTTCCTTTGCTTTTGAACTGAAATAGCTGCGATCAATTCATACTGCTTTCTACATTCCAAATGTAATTTAAAATTGGAACGACCGGTAATCGCATATTTTGTACTAAATCCATCAGACGAAAACTATTTTCAAAACGGCCACGGTGTCTTGAAATAGCTCTGGTCTGTTTTGGCTGGCACACGGTAACCCATTTGTTGTGACTGAAAATAAGAGGACGAACTCATTCAAGAACTCTACCAACGTTCAGTGGTTGCGGTGAGCAAAATTGCGTGTTCAGCACGCAATTTCAGAATGATTCTCACCCATTCAACAGCTTATTGAACAGTGACGCACGTCCTCAACGCTCTGATTCCGAATCCCTAATGAATTCAACCGGACCTTTTCATTTGGAAGCATTGATTGGAAGCGATTGGTTTGAATGGGGCAGCAGGGTCGTTTTGTGATTTGTTCCTATAAAAGCTGATGGGGTCGTATAGACCTAACGAGACAAGCTGAACACTACAGTCAGGCGTTGAGCGGGTGTCAAACAGATATGCTGGAACGTGGCATGATCTCGTCGTCAATGCAAAGGACCCAAAGTGACAGATGGGTAGACTTCCAATTTGACGGCGGGAAATGCCATTATTGCTTGCAAGATCCATAAATCGATATTTAAAAACTCTGAATTATTGTTGGGTAAAAATTGTCGTCATAATTCGCAAAGCTAGTTTTTATTAATTTTCTTTACAAGTTTCTATAACAATGACCTATTAAATAGTCATAAGATGAAAGTATAAATTTTATACTTTTATCTTATGACAACACCTGGAGCAAAAAATCTTTGATCCATTCCGTTCATTCACTTCCAGTGTTTTCTTCTTTGTGCGAAATCCTTGATTTGTTCCTACGCAATCTCCCCACTATTTGCGTCATCTTTGTTTATCTGCATTGGAAGGGTCTTGTCAGACGCCATTTCAGTCGTCGCCGAGTTTCGCAAAAAGGTTTCTCGGCCAAGTCTATTTGGCCCAAATCGGCTTTTTCGATGCAGGTCGTCAATAGCCCCTCCAAACCGACGTTGAGCGTAAACCGACATATAACACGTTCCCGCTAAATTAGTGAAAGGTGGGCCAAAGTGAGAGTGATTTCACTTCGGCGAACGATGTAACTTTGCCGGTTTCTCATTTCCATGGGGGGTTAATCTGAAAAAGTGAGAAAATTGTAATCCTCGAAACACTTCCAATTACAATGACTAATTAAAACCTCCCCAAGGAAAAAAAAAAGTACTCAGAGAATGAATCTTGTTCGGGAAGTAGTTTCAACGCTAAGGAGCGCCCATTTAAATTAAAATATCTGCGCGGGAGCGGATTTCAACTTTGATAGCGAGCCCACGTGGAGTTGTAGAATAAAGATTATGAGCCAATCTTGGCAAGAAAGTCATTCCTGAGTCCTTGAATTCAAGCCAACTTAGGTCTATTACTCCGTGTGACGGCCCACACCTACTGTCTTAGTTGCAATATACATCTTTCTAGTATTATACTGCATCACGTTGAAGCCTTTGGTATTATCGGGCCTGGGCCCAAATATAAACGTATATTGAGAATTATTAGAATTTAAATAGGACGTGCCTGGTCTAATTGGTTCGATGGCTATGTTTAAAACTAACTACTAGTACCTACTCTGGATTAGTTTTAGTTCAGATGGCAATTTTCATCTCGATTTCTTCATCACCTTACATAGAATTAATCAATCTGTCATCTTTAGTTCAATTTTGCATTTCGTACGTTTTAGTCGAACTTCGTTTGTAGCGTTACTAAAATAAAAGAAAAATTGTATTAGATAAACAGTGCACCCTTGTTACTAGGGATGCGACGTCAAAAACGAAACATGATACTGACTTAACTTTGGACGCTTGCCATCGATGTGGAAAAAATATTGATCTGAAAGCATGGAAGATCCAGCAAACATCGATGATGCGAGGTTTTTCAAATTATTCTATTACATCAAAGTGATAAAACTTGGATGTAACTTTGTAACTTTAATGTTACTAGACGAAATGGCGTAATGAAATTGTTCATTCGAACAGTGCCATTCGAAAGCGCCAGAGATCTTACCTACAACCGGTACTGTCGTACGCAAAAGTGATGAATTGGTTGTAGGTTAAGTTGTGATGTAGACTAATTTTCATTATTTGAACTGTCCAGTAGGTTAAATAACCGTAGGGCAATTGTGCGTAGGCGAAGCGCTGTAAGTAGATGAAGTGACACAGAATCCACAACACGTATCAGCTGATTTCCATGCGTAGTCCTACATCTGGGAAGTCGCCAGCCTACACCTCTGGCTTGCTTTTCCATTGGTGAAATGATGTAATAATTACATCATTACGGAATTATTCCGTCGCCAGTATACTGGTTGCTTTAGCATCTTGTACAATAACAGCAACAAGTCGAATACATAAAATACCTTGGTGAGTTGCTTGATCTCTGCGACATCTCCTCCGACCTTAATGTCAGGCTTGGCGTATAGAAACCCTCCTTGTGGCTATTTTCAGCCTGGTGTAAGTGTCTGGTATAATCGTGATCTACCTCTTCCACAGTGGGGCTTTCGACGTGAAACCCTGTGCCCGCAGCTTCTGGTTCTTCATTGTGTCGTTCGGTGCGAAAACAATGGACTACTTACCTACTAGTTTTTGGTTTTGGAAAAATTGCTGGGATTTAATAAAGCATTCTACCCTTGATTCCTACGCCGTTGTTGAAGATAAGCATAAGTATTCGAATAGGTACATGTACTTGATTATCGAATATCCGAATAATTTCAATTACCGAATGCCGCATTCGGATGTCCATCACTGTCTACAGATTTCGACGACAACCAACGTGGTCTCATTACCTCTTAATCTCCTAGTATAGCACTATTACTGTATAACGATGGTGCTGTGCGTGAATTGAACTCCATAAGCGATCATTTCCAGCAAGATCCGCCCCATTTTCCCCTGGAAAAAGATCTACCGTTGGGTTCCATTTCCAGGCAGGATGTGACATTTATAATCACCAGCCACGTGCTAACCAGATGCCGAGAACCACACGGCTCCAGTTTCTATTAGCGATGTCGTCATCTGGAGCGTCGCTAACTCTCCCGCAACGGCAAAACGTTTCGATTGTTGTGTAACGGCTTCAATTAACTGTGAATATTGAGCTCTTCACGATTGGCACTGAAGCCATTCGGAACATTAATTTGTTGCACGTCATTCGTTTGACTGCTGATGTCGATGAATAGTTTCAATAATTATTATTTGTGTTCGTTAAAAGCAAAAATTCTGTTTACCGTGACCCCTGCTAAAAGCTACGTAGCGGTGTTCGCGCTCAACTTCGACGACACGGAACTCGTTACCGTCTCTTTTTCGATCACGCGACCTCCACGAATAATTCCCCGACAAATAAATTGGACGTTACCATATCTAAAAGGCGTAGCGAAAAACCGCATTGTCGGTAGATGTGGGGGATTTTGGCGCCTATTAGACGGTTTCAGTCAATTTTGCTTTGGCCAACTTGAAGTTGCGTGATTGATAAAGTGGTAAACCAGTCCCAGGGGGCGTCTTTTTTTTCCTGGGGGTTCCTGAAGGGCACCTCATTTCCCTCAGCTAGGCCTGTAGACCCATTGCGCTCTGTAGTAGGAGTTCTGTTCCCTTGAAGAGGTTCAATAGTCCTCTTACCAGGTCCTGTTGCGCCAGTATCTCTCTGTGGTCCACTGATTCCAGAGCAAGATACCCTCTGCGCTCCAGGGCCTCACACTCAAATATGAGGTGATCCGCTGTCTCTTCACCTCATAATCATCAGTAGTCGGATCTGTTGTTAATTCCAAGGCAAGAATTGCATCTCCAGTCACTCGGAGGACTACCATACGTTTGCGCCGGATTACAGGAAAATTGGAAAAATGCCCCTACATTTGCGCCAGGTCTAGAACTACAACTAGGGCCTCAGACCCCTTCTATTCGCTTCTCGAGAAGAGGGAATTGAGCCCTGTTTAGGAGGGCTCAGAACCGATTCGGGAGGATTAAAACCGGTTTGGCAAACCGGTCAGAGCAGGTGTGGGAAGATTGAAAACCGTTTTGGCATGTCAGATGATTTGGGAAAAGTTTAAAGCTGGGTCAGAAATGTTAAAAACCGGTCGTCTCAAATTCAAGAAAAATATTCATTTTCGTATTGTTTGCACCTGGCGAATCATTTTAGGCAAGGATCTTCCAGAGGAATTTGAAGCAAATACCTAACTGGAAGAGAACCAATTTTCAACGCTACCATTATGGAAATATCAGCACCCACTGATCCCTTTTATCAGGCAACATTCAGGTTTCCAGGTTGCCAACACCAAATTGTTACTCCCGTCCAATCATATAATAAGGGAAACCGGTGTTTCCAGCGGAGGCTTGGCGCCATCATCGAAATCGGCTCGAATTTCCGCTCCACATCCAGCTTGTCTTGTTGCGAATTTTTTTTTTTTTTTTTTTTTTTCCTCCCTCATATTATCTCTTGCCTTTCACGGTCAATTATAAAGACCCTATCCCCCTTGTACCTAATGATTATGTGCTACACGATCGTGGCGTCGGCTGGCAGCTTCATTACAGTCTCGACTGTTTAGAAAGTTGGCTTTACAGTGGTTTATTATTATTTTTTTTTTTTTTTTTTTTTTTAGTCGCTTCTTTGTGTTGAAGTAAGACAAATGTGTAAGAAATAATGATTATGTTGCATTTCAAATTGTTTCTGGGCTGGCAACCGCTCCAACATTATTGGTTCCTCCTACGCAGCTTTCTCCAAAGCCATTGTGATAGGAACTGTACTGGGAAACCCATTAGAATGACTCACAAGCATTTCGGGATGCTGTTAATTACCTGGCAGTAATATTCCGGACGTAACCGGCTGGCCCGAATCCGTCAAGTTGCGCAAAACTCTTTCCACCTCGCGAGCGTTAGTTTTGTCAAAATAATTTCTTACGGGCGATTTTAGTGAAATCTGCAAAAGAAAAAGTCCTTCGCGGCGACTTGAAAAACTTGGGGGTTCTTCTGAGCTTTGCAGCTTCATCGTTCTTTTCCTTCTGATGCAAACAAACTGGATAAATAACGTAGAACTCCCCTTTGTCACCAGGAAGTATTCGTTGACGGCTTTGCCGCCAATTAATTGCTGTATAATCGAATAATGTGGACTGCTTCTATGTTGTGTCTAGGCAGTAATGCTTATTCCAAATTCATTATTCAGGGATCACACAAGAAGGATCAAGGTCGGTTTGTATTCGGAGGCGGAGTGAAGTTGGCAGCTGGGAGGCATTTCAGTTGCAGTTAGCATTTTCTCTTTACGTGGACTTGGCACATGTTGTACAAGCTTTGTGCCGCTAAAAACAACCTTCTTCCAGAATTTGCAATTCTCATTGTGGATGGAACGTCACTGTATTCTTCTATTAATAAACATGGGGTTCAGAAGTACAAACCTCCTGAGTCATTTGAGGTTCGATTACGATCCTTGTGAGTTGGTAGTTATTTATAGTCTGGTAATTATGCATTCACTATCGAGGTCAATCACTGGACGATTTAACGGCGAGTTAATTTTCACGATTGAAAAAGGCTATCGATCGAGGAGGCAGTGACCGGCCTGGATGAGTCAGTCCGGTTTGTGGGGGCAAAGAGGACAAAACTGCCAGACAGAGAATGCAGACAATACTTCGTCCAATGGCGGTGTCCTTCACGATTGCTATACAGGCGTTGGCAATGTAATGGTCTATTCCCTTGAAACCTCATGTGGGTCTCGTGAGAATCGCATCAAATCGGCGGCCACAGCAGCTTTCCAAATTGGCAATCGTTGAGTAAAACCACTCAACACTGAAAGAACAGTGAAATCTTGAAGTATGGCTCTACAGTAATTTTTAACACTCCATAATAGTTCGAAAATCTCAACAAAAATTAACATTTTTCATACAAATCATCTTGACAGTGACATATCCTTCGGTTTTCCCTATGAAACAAGCGCTCCATTCTCTTGCTCTGAATGGCTAGTGATTGAAGGTCTTCCCGGCGCCTTTGGGTGACTTTGCTCATCTGCATAACATGAATGAAGAATTGGTTTCAAGTAAAATGCCTCGACTGCTCAATGCAGCACCAAGTCAGAACAAGGTAGGATATGAAATAAGCAGACTCGATGTTGTGTTGTAAAAAATAATGAAGGTCTCGACAACTATCATTGATTTTATTATTACTAGAATACATTTTACCTGAATTTAGGTATCAATGTAATTTTTTCAATTTTATGTTCAACCTTAACCAATGTAATATCGTAAGCTAATTGAGCCCGAATTACTCATTAACCTGGATTAGGCGATTAAAATGTGTAAATTTTACTGGTTAATACGTCACGTTACAGACAATGGAAAAGGAATAACGTATCTGTTGTATGCAAAATAATTGACCCTTCATAGTTCATGACGCACTGACGTCACTACAACCAAAAAGGGTAATAATAATATATTAGAATGTATACATTCTGTAAACGATTCATTGTTTTTGAACACACATGCACCATCTGCAAGGCTGCAGAGAGTTTAACTTAATTAAACCACAAATTTAGATGGTCTTTGCATTCATGTGTATGACATAGGCCTCTCATGACTTAACAGTAAGCGATAATATTGCGGATTTTCCGTTTCCTTCCTACTGTGTTGTGTAGAATTGGGCGCAAGTAGGTGCAAATCGGCGCCGGTGGTTTGAAAAAGGGGTTTGGGGCTGGGGCCGTGCAGAGATCTGTACCGAAAACTGGATGTGAACGATGGAGTGAAGTACGAGATACTTGATAACCAAGCCTTGATTCGATTATCCCCCGGATAATCGACAAGGCTTGGTGAGCAAGCCTGAAGTTCATCCTGCTGTGATAAGAGACTTGGTCACATAATGGAAATGTAACTCTGGTAATGGAACTTCCACCAAGTTCGAACCGTTTCTGGTAATTACCTGGTTTAACATTTACACAATTTCGAAACGCTTTCACTATAGGGGAGGGATGAGAGGGATTTGAAGGAGAAGTCCCTTCCCATTACGAGTTGCGAGCTAGTTTTAATAACACGAAGAGTCAAAACTTCAAACCTCAACGTATCCTCAGGGAATTTACCGTTTTGTTGACCTTTCGTGTATCTAGATTGTAGTGTGCAGCGTCTGCTAACTCTTCCTAAATGCGAAAATCAACCAACAATCTCCACCGTTATGACCTTCGGTGGCCTCGAGCCGTCGATTTTCGCCTCTCTTTTTTCCTCTCTTCCCCTCAACTGATGCTCAACTCGGTTCAAAAGTGATTTGCGACTGCCGGAACTTCATGCGGGTGATGTACTACTGGTTTCCTCGTGGGGCTTATCAACTCTGATTACTTTGGAGGATCCGCTTCCCACTTTCCTTGAGCTTCCCCTCCCCAATTGCACTTCCGCATAATAGCATTGACCGAATTTATCATCCCAACTGGCGCCAACTGTTTTTAATCAAACTCGCCTTCATTCAAAGTACTAAAGCTTTTTAAAATCGTTCGCGTCAGGGCTCGAAATAAAGTTCCTGAAAATATAAAAGCCCCCTAAATGAACGGTTCAAGATGGGAACTTTATTTATCAACTCCCAGTGAATTGTGCTCCAAAAAGTAAGATTTAGGCCAAAATTTAATTTTCGTTCTTGGCGGGAACCGTTCTCGAGCTGATATGTTCGTACTGGGAACGATATTTTTGTGCGTAAAAAAACCGTGAATGTATGATAATATCATACATTCACGGTTTTTTTATGCAATTTGAACATGAAATGACGATCTAAACAAAATAAGTGGAACGAAATCTGAAGGTACAATATTTTATCGTTCAGGTCTAGAACGTTTCTTTTCGAATGTTCTTCACTCAAACGATAAAATATTGTTCCTTCAGATTTCGTTCCCACTGGGAACAGCATTTTTCAGAACTGTATAATTTCGTTCTCATCTGAACTTCATCCTAAAAAATGTTCGCTCTTTCCGGGATCGGAACGGTTTGGGGGTATTGAACGGAACGATATTTCCAGCCCTGATTCTCGTTCTCTTATGAGGTCGTTCTTGGTTTTGGCATGGAAATCAATCGTTCATACCTGCGCGACCACTAAGAGATGTGTCCAATTTCATTGTTTATCAATTACCTGGAATTCACAGTAAGACCCCATTATGAGTTTTTAAGAAGTTAATCCTATCGGCGTGACTTCTTCTTCTCTCACTCGTCCCACTTGTGAATAACAATCCCCTCAACCTGCGGTTTTGATATCCCCTTTTCATATCCCTATCGTTTGTGCCTTGCGGTGTACCTACGTGATATCTGAAACCGTTCACGAAGTGATTATTTGATAGGAAGATGATCCGCTATTTTTTTTTTTTTTTTGAATTTGTCTTATTTATGCGACGCAAACCGGGAGCGATGTATTTATCTCCAGACGACATGCGTTTTCCCCGTGATTAATTGCATGAGGTAAATCGCACCAAATTCGAATTAGGTTTATTCTTCGCGTGACCGTTGACTGCTTGTTCCTGTCGCAGGAGTGTCAAATGGATTTAACGACTTGCAACGTTACCGATAAAAACTATCGTGGATGCTGTCGGTTGGGATATACGTGACTCCCAGGGGCACAGGGAAGATTCACTAATTCGTTGCGGAGTCGCAACTTTTGGAAAGAATAAAGACCGTGAAATGGGTTTCAAATATTAAAACTCTTGCAATAAACGGCAAGCACCTTTGCTAGCATTTGGTCAACAGGTCGACATACTCATTACATGGATATGATGTGCAGTTAAGCGCCTCTTGCTGTCATGGGTCTCTCATACTCGAGAGTGTTACAACCTCGATTTCACAATCAGTGAGGTGTTCTATCAATTGTTGCAAGCTAATAGCAAGGCCTTACTCTAACTTTGCTGGCTGAATTGGATGAAAAGGAAAGGACAAACTTCTTGGCTCTGACTAACGTGCGTGCAAAGATAGGGTGAGCTCACATGCGTGAGGTAGACAGGATACAGTTGAAAACACGAACTCAGAAGCCTGAGTCTTGGAAGAAGGCTGCTGAGGCACGAACCCTGCCTGGTCCTGTAATGGACATTGAGAAGCTGGTGATAGGGGCGATTTAGGGTCCTAAACTTCATCTTTTTCTTTCGAGCATATCATGCGTTAGCGATATCTCTCCTAGAAAATGGCTTAGGGTCCTTTCTTCAGCAGCCCGACAAAGCTCTTCGAACGACAAAACGCCCATCCATCACCTGATGTTAAGCAGCCAAGACAGCTGCTTCCGACCCACTCCTCTCTACGATCTTCCCCTCAAGGATAGCCAGCACCTCGGAGAATGTGCCCCAGATAAGATACCTTCCGGGTTTTGACTGTGGTGAAGAGTTCCCTCCCGATTCTGTTCTGCGCGAGCACGTCTACATTTCGAACTCAATCCACCCACAGAATCCGGAACATCCGTCTGGGTATCCACATCTTGAAGGCCTCCAGCTTATTGATCGAGTCGGCTTTTAGCGTCCTCGTCTCGACGCCATACAAGAGAACGGACCAGACATAATATTTCACCAGCTGGTATCGAATGTCAAACGCTCAGATATCTGAAGGTCTGGACACGCTCAATCTTTTCTCCGTTTAGCCGCAACTCAGCGTTGGCAAACTGGGATGTACTCACCACCTGACACTTTGTTTTCCGTATATTCACTCTCAGGCCCTTTGAAAGATTCACAGTGTCGAGCAGGGCCTGCTGATCTCCAGGACTGCCTGCCACACGCATAGTGTCGTCGACAGGGACACCGTTGACCTTCATCCCCAGCCACACCCCATGCAAAGCTTCCTGGAACACTCCTTCGCTAGCTAGGCTAAATTTAGACAATAAGCAAGCTTCGGGCAATACAGGATGGCTTTGCAGAGCCTTGGGAAACTATATCATGCAGAACTATATCATGCAACATGCAACTATATCATGCAGAGCTTTGGAACTATCATGTTCCTTGTGAGCCTTGTGAGCCATCATGTTCCTTGTGAGCCAGAGAAGCCACATGCCAATCAGGCACATGCAAGAGAAAAGAGCCGTAAGCACAGTTTAGATCAGGGCGCCCAGGTCGATCTATGGGGATGCAGTCTGGGGTGACCAGTTCTCCAAGAACTTGGATTTGGTACCCGGCTCTGAGGAGTACAGAAGCGTGCTCCAAATAATCCATTCTGAGGGGTATTTTCATAACTTGAGCAGGCTATTGCGAAATCCCATGTAGTAGAGCACAGTACAGGTGACGTCTGCCCAATCAAGCAATGACCACTTAGGCTTCCATATGTAGACAAGATGCTCCGCGTAACGCTAAAGCAGGGAGTGATGGAGCCGTCAAAAGTCCTTGGGCATCACCTATTGTTCATCGCTGCCTATAGGTATATACCGCAACACAATAATTATATCCTATTGCTGGATATAATTATTATGTTACCCCCATTAGTTTAGACGCTTCAACCGCTCCTGTCTCGACAAAAGCCGCAGAGTTTGGAGGGGAGTTCTGTCCTGCTCTCGACATCCAGTCTCTACCCTGAATGCCCATAACAGGGTGCGATGCTGGGCCGACGGTGGTGTACAATGCTGGCCAAAGAGCTTCCACATTCTCTCCTTTGACGAATCATTTATGCCTATGGAGTGGGTCGCTGCTCACACGACAAGCGTTTCACTCTTCAAGTCAGTTTACCCCTGGCGAAAAGAATCTGCCATGCTGAATAGATTCCACAAGGTTCTGTAATGATAGTCGATGACTCAATCGTGAGAGACCTAAAAAGGCTCTTACTCACAACCCGAGCAATTCTTGCTAAGTAATTTCATTTTGAACCCAATCCAAAGCCACAACCTTAGCGAACAAATCCCGATGACCTTCGTGGGACTGGAACTTTACCAGAGCAATCATTCTTCATATAATCATTTTTATCGCTATTTCGCCGTAAGAACAAAACGACATTTGCCTTGGGCCAGCATCTAGATGTGAGATTCATCCCTGAGAGGCACTTCCAGCCTTGGCATGTTGGCAAAATGGACACGAGATGGCTGAATCCGCTGAAAAGATAAAAGGGGGAAAATGATGGGGACCGTTGGGAAGTCAGTTGTACAGACTCCCACGTGAAACTACTTCGCGAAACGCCCAGAAGGTTTCAACCGAGGACCATGAAATGACGGAGTCGGTGCTGTGATGAGCTTAGTGTTTTACTCCACAAAAAATTTAAGTACAATTTTGATCATGTAATTTGATAATTTTTATTGATGAAACCAATCAAATCAATGTTAAACATTTTGTGGGGAAAAAGAAAAATGACAAGAAACTTTTTGTTACTTCTTTCTATAGCCCTCTATTTATCCTTTTTTCTGCACTTGTTGTGGCATCTTTACATGATCCTTCGGTTTTAGTGACGTCGTGACCTCGCCGCGTAAGTTTTTCTTGCGTCTTTCATTAGCGGGTTCCAAGGGATTTGTTAACTGAGATTTTTGTTCCGAGGACGAACAAAACGGAATGACCTACAGACACACATTAGGTGAGTTGGGTTTGCTTAGCACGATCGCCCTACTTTTCCATGGAACCCCACCATTTTTTGAAAGATAATGGCGGCGGATGAATCAACAGAATGGTCCAATTGGGAAGGCTTTGTTAAGTTTTGACCAACAAATATGGAACGAACCTGTGGGGAAAATCCTTCAAAACTGTGTTTTCTTCGATGGTGAACAGTGATGGTGCTCCAATATGTAACTACACTGATAGTCCAGTGAATAGAGGCTCAAAAAGGGGGTCCGACTTTGAAAAAATTACAAGATTTAATCTTGTAAGCCCAGATTTTTTAGTAAATCCTTAAATTTAAATCTAAGTTTTCGTCATTCTCATTCTTCGAATCTTGGAAAAACGTCGAAATTTTACGTTTTTTCAGTTTTTTGCCTATACCTCGTTCCCCGTGCAGTTTAGCGTAAACTTTTACATTACCCAAATTGTAGAAGACAAAATATCCTACAAAATTGATCCCAAGAGTTTTTTTTTTGTCCGACCTACAGTAACGGAGATATGAGGCTGCAAAGCAGAAGTAATATCTCGTGTATCTCAAAATTTTAACTTTCTTACCACTTCGCGACGCAAAACCTCTCAAAAGACTCCGTTTTAGCGAAAAATCGCAGGAGAGACAGTTGTAGAGAATTTAAGTATCTATCAAATCCATGCCTGAAATAAAATAATTAGCCAAAACCAAGGAGTGAGGGTAAACTTATTGAAAAGTGGAAAATCGGCTATAGGTGCATTTCTGCGTGGAAACGCATCCAATCATCCCCTCCAATCACATGGTAGCCTACCATTGGTAGGTAAGCGTTGACTCGAACAAATTTTTTTTTGTTTTTTTAATTTTATTTTACTAAAAACAAACTACCCCGATAAAGGGATTAGAGAGACCACTAGGGCAATCCCCTGAGGAACTTGAGTTCTAGATTCGTCTTTACCCCTTCGAAAATAACAAAAATAAATCTCCCCGTGGCATTGAACCCGTAACGGGATTAATGCGCGATTTTTTTTTTTTTTTTTTTTTTTTTTTTGTCTTCCTTCGCAAATTGAGTTATCCAACTTCAAATCATGTCGAGGCCCCTTCAAGTAAACATAAATACCGGCAGGTAAATAATAGGCTGGAAGGAAGCCCTATCAACTATGTCTCAAGTATTGGGTGACTTCGTAATGCGATAGTTTGCGGTATTGGTTGCCAGGTGGACACGCGATTCTATCTGATAGCATCGATAACCCAACATCTGAAAGTTTGTTCAAACTTCCTGTTTGTTTTCACTACCTCGTGAATAACGTTAAAACGTGAGTTGACAACTTCTGTGTAATTTCGATTGCTGCGGGCAACACGTACACAAAACAGACCCAGGCAGAGATAAAACAGAGTTCATCTGCTTCACATCCATTCAAATCTGTACGTTTTCACCGTTGATTGAGAAATTGGCGATACCCTGTAAATAAATTACGTCGTGCCCAGAACTTTCCTTCGTGGTTCAATCGATCAGTTTCTTAGAATCGACGACAATTTGACCCAGTAAGATTTTCAGTGCTTCTATAACGTTGAGCTAGTGCCAATGTCGCGTGTTTTTTATTTATTTTTATTTATATATTTTTTATGGCGAGTGTGCTCCAGATACTGTATAAAGCTGTCCTAAATCACATCCCTGAACCTTCTTATCAATGTTGACGATGGCGGTTCTGTGCGACGCTAAATGTCTAAAACTCAGGTTTTTAATTTATTTGAAATGTTGCGCTTCTTTACCGAATAGAATGTTTGTTAGTTTATATTTTTACCGGGACTTGTAAAATTATTTTTTTATCGGCAAATCAAATCAAAAAATTGAAGAAAAAAATTTCGATCAATTAATTTTTGCACAATTTATATCGAGGAATAATAAACCCTTCTGTAAAATTCCAAAGACTCGGGAGAGTTTAGAGTTGGTTTTAGGGGCTTCATGGGTTCATCTACGAGGATTTTTCAGAGAAAACCCTCGAGCGCCATTTTCACCTCTCTGAGTCTTTGGACTTCTTGGCCCTTGTGCGTCAACAATTTTCCTACCCAGGGGACGAACCCTTTGTTCTCTTCTTGGACTCTTCGTTCTGCTAAAGGTTGCCTCATTCAAGTCCTACGGTCTCCGTGTGACCCTACCTGTGACGTTGACACTGGAGGCCGCAAGTCCGCAAGTCTGGGCTTATTTCTTTGGAAGAGACTGTTCTCCCCTCCCCCCCCCCCTTGCCCTGTGAGCTCTTGTCGACGAACCAGGTGCCAAACTTATCTACTGATCACGACTGCAAGGATCTTTGTCGATTTCCTTGAATTTTTTAATTTTTATTTTGAATCGAGTTTCAATCTTGAAATTTTGATCATTATAAATATTTTTCCTCATTCAGAAACATGTGAGCGTAGTCACTCAAAGAAATTAAGTTTAGGCAAATCATTCTTTTTTATTCATATTTTATGTTTCTTTTAGGTACGTGCTTTTGGTTTATTATTCTTGGAATAATACACCTATGTTTTCGCGACGGGGGTCGACGACTCCGATCGGGCTCAAAATTTGACATTATCCGTTTCAAGTGGTCTACATTCTAAATCCGAAATGTCCGTCCGCCGTACGCCGTACGCCGTACGCCGTCCGCCGTCCAGGCCGTTTTGGGCAGTAGGAATTTTTTAAAAAATCTGAAATTTCGGCAAAATACTTGGTTTACCATCTAGTTGTGCCCGCAAGGTTTTCAGTCCGATCGCCCAAACCCGTGGGGCGCTATGGGGCTATAATAGGGCTACGGGAGGGTTTTTTTGAAGGCTTTTAGCTATGGGATCGAGTTAGGTGTCGTTTTCGAAGTATTTTTGGACGTAGAATCCATTTTTTGGGGTCCCGGAACGATCCGATTTCACTGTGCCGATCTATAGGGCTCTCATGGGGCTAAAAATGGGATTTTTGAAGGATCCCAGGATGTTAAATATTTTTCGAGTAAAAAATACGGAATTTTTGAAAAAAACACATTTTTGAACAAAAAAATCCAAAAAAAAAAATTTTTGAGATAAAAATCCAAAAAAAATTTTTTTTTTTAAATTTTTTCATTGACAGAATTAAATTTCTGCACAAGTAATGTATATCAAAGAATAATAAACCCTTGTGTAAAATTTGCAGCGTTTTTAAACCATATCAACCGATAGTTTTTTTTTTTTTTTTTTTTTTTTTTTTAATTTTTGCTTGCTTTGAATAAAAAGGCTATTATTAACAGTTAAGTCTAGTTACTAGCTGGTTTCGAAATTCCATTTTTCTTGAACCCCTCCCGTCACCACTCTAAGCCGATCAATATAAATTTATATTGTGTAGGATTGGGTTATAATTTTGCCCCTTAAATTCGCTACAACCATAAAGAGATTTCGAGTATTGTCTTTGGGCCTTTGGATTGCACGGATCGAGATTTTCAATGCATCTACCAGCTGGTTAGTCTTTCCCACTTTTAGAACTTCAAGTACCTAAATTTAAACCCACTTATTTCGAGATCACCTCGTCGATAGATCTTCTGGCTAGAGATGTAAAGATGAATGATCGTTTACGGCCAGGTTGTATGCGTTGTGGTGTTTAGTCAAGCGTGTATATTTGCCTGTGTGTGAAAGGGGGTGTGCCAAGTAGGGATGATCTACGGGCGGAAAATTTGCTCTCAAGTCTCAAGTCCTCCGCGGTATTCACATCAATCTTAGAACTCGTCGGGTTGGCGAGCCCCTGCAAGTAAAAACCGTGCAGAGTAAAAAACGTCCACGAGGTTTATTTCTCATTGGTGGAGCTATTTTTGGAAAATCCAAAAATTTGCGATAGGTACCGAAAGTTTACGATGACATTGTAAACATACATTGTGTGGGTTCA
This sequence comes from Pilophorus perplexus, assembly GCA_955831195.1. NCBI lineage: Eukaryota > Metazoa > Arthropoda > Insecta > Hemiptera > Miridae > Pilophorus > Pilophorus perplexus. The sequence continues at coordinate 20,772,302 of OY037013.1, forward strand.
TTATTCTCCGAATAACTAACCAGTGTATTCGAGACGATGGCTGAGTGGGGAGTAGTTAACTAAAAACTAGTTCAACTAGATCGCGGACTAAACACTATTTAGTTTCTGCCCAAAACTGAATTAGGTAGTTCTTAGTTAAATTTTTGAAACGAAATTTTGATCTAAATTAGTTTCTAGTATGAATTTTCGAAACTAACTTTGCGGGAGTATCACGTTTATTTGGTCACCGAGGGGCGAAAACGTAACACGTTTGGCTACGAGTATGCAACACAATTGGCAACCATTAAGGCGAGCGTGGAGACACGTATGGTCCCGTATGGCAACGTATGGCTACAAGATGAATGGCGCTTTTGGCCACGAAATTACTGGTATAATCGGAGAATTACTTACCAATGGGTTTCCGAAGCTTGCAAATATGGTACCGAGCATTCCAGAGCTGTCCAAGGCTTGCTAAACTCGCCCCCAGCTGACTAAGAGTTTCCAACGCGTTTCAATATGGTGCCAAGCTGGATAAGGATTTCCAAGACTTGCCTTTGATGGCCCCAAGTTTTCCAGTACCTACTGTCCAAATCTTGCATACTTGGTGCCAAGTTTTGGAAACTCCAAGCCTTGGAGGCTTGTAAAGCTGGTCCCACGCTGGCTAGGGGAATCAAAGGCTTACCTAGATGGTCCAAACCTTTCCAGAGCTGTTCAAGACTTGCAGAGCTCGTCCCAAGCAGGTGGTTTCCAAGGCTTTCCAGAGATGGTACCAGTCTAGGTGTTCCAGGGCTTGCCAGGATGACCTCCACGCTTTCCAGGCCTGTCCATGCTGTTTGCGAAAAATGGAGTGATCGCGCTCCCTGGGGTCGACAGCCGTTTTAACGTTGTCCGAAACGGGGACCGTTTCTTCCCAACTCTGGACGGGGATCGAAAATTGTTATGGGCCCCAAAATTTGTTCTCACGCCTTGCGAGATGATATCAGATATTACATTCTACATACTATGAAGATTCAAAGAATGTCTATAGGAAAAAAATATCCCCGAAGTGACCACCTAGGAAAAAATTCCCCTGAACTAACACTCCCAGAATTTTCATTATGTCATACCTACCGGGTAAAGTTCCCGCTTGACTTGGCGTGAAGGCAAAAGTTGTTTTTGGCGGAATTAGTCCAGTGTAACAAGAAGTCTCATATCCTGGCCACAAACCTCACTTGTGTGCCCCTGTCAGTTCATGGTCAGTTTTATCAGATATAACTAGTTAAATAATTGTCATAGATTCTACTATCCGCGTTGTTGAACCCTGGCCTTTTTAATGAGTGACAATTATTTAACTAGTATATGTATCAGTTTGCAGCAATAAAGGTAATTGAGGGCACTTCTTGCGGAATTCAAGTGCTTGGCTGCTGCTTTCACTTATGCCTGTCTACTTGCCGGAAGATCCAGGTACATACCTATTAAGTATAAATAAATGTTATACATTTTTTTGCGAATGTCTTAATGTTACAACGGATAAATGTATTTCAAAATACTTTCTTGAAGTAGAAACATGATAAAAATCAGAACTAAAATTAAAATGGATTACGACTGATAATTTTCTGTTCCCCACTCCCTACAGAACTGGGACTATGCACCCGGTACAATGAGGACGAAGACATTTTGGTCGGGGATTTTTTTTTTTTTTTTTTTTTTCCTGCTTACGGCTACTTATGGTGCTTTCGAAAGTCTTTGGCCAGGTGTCGTTTTTAAAGCATTTTTGGACGTAGAACGGTTCATTTTAACCCTCCAGTAAAATTTGCAGCGTGTTTTTTCACAAAATACCGGTCTCGATCATGCAGGAACTCACCGTTGACCATTTGTCTGGAAGGAAACAGTCCTGAACGAGTCCCGAGTCACGTAGTGTTCTTGTTTTGAAACTTTTGGTAACGTCAACAAGTGAAGCTTATATAGCTGATGCATCAGCTGATGATTTCAGCCGGCGGAGTCACGATGAGAACACGACCTCGTTAAGAAGTAAATCTGGCTGACTAGCAAAAGCGGCCTTCTTTCTTCTCAGGGCACGTGCTTGATAAATCAAAATGAGTATCACTCATTTAACAGCTGAAATTTCCTTTTTTTTCATTCTCAAATGACCGTACCTTGTAAGCTATTCTCACGCCCGGCATCGAAAATGTGTTTAGAAGTTGATAAAGTACGAACGCCGAGTCGGGAAAACAAACAACTTGTCATCCAAAGATATATTTTAGGCTGGTTGGTTAATCGGGTGCTTAGCTTACACGGAACTTTTTTTTTTTTTTTTTTTTTTGTCTTTAACGAAAAAGATACTCTCCGCTCTTCCTATTTATAAAATCCGAAAAAAAAAGTCTTTCGAAAGGGGATTTTAGCCTGATTTCAGGCCGTAAATAGAATGGACGCGGAAATGCACGCATGAGCGTCTGAAAAGAAGTTAAGAGGCCAGCATCCAGAAGGGATCCCACGTGGGGTTGCTGCGCAGTCTAAAATAGACATCTTAAAAGGGAATGGGTTCAACGCATCACACCTTCATACGAAGTTTTCATTACTGGAACCAAGTGATCCCTAAACGGTGTAAGCACAGCTGAAAGTCGGTGTGATGAACAAAGACTGCCTGACTGGTCGCAAACTTCCGCGACGAACAACGATAATAATTATTATTGGGTGATTAACTCTGACTCAAAACACGACAATAAAAATATTTTATGGCCTATGTTTTTTAGACCGCTCACCTGGGAAGCTCTTATTCACGAATTTATGCATCGCTTAATGAGTCGATTACTCCCGGAAAACAAGATTTACCTCAAGAGCATATATGGAGAGAGTGGCTTGAAACCACAGGCTTCTGTGCTGAGCTGTCCATTAAACCGCATGATGTAGAGAAAATGCAAGCAATAACAGCATTTGGCTATAAGAGGGACAACCCTCCAGGAAAACCAGAATCATTGAGCTCCCCAAAATAACAGAATTCTCAAAGGTTGAGTCACAGCACCTGAGCAAAGTATAAAGAGAAAGGCACTACCCTGACCATTACTCGCACACCGTTACGGCCAACACCTGACCAATACACAGATACGGCAAGCCTTGGACTTTACACCTATTCTTCGGAGCTTCCGCCCTTCCAAAGATAATTTTCCCGATAAGCTGAAGGAAATTGAGGACATGCCCTTATATACGGATAACATGAGCTCCATAAGTAGTATTCCTGAGTCCGGTCTCTGACTTACATCTCCAACCCTCTGAACCCTTTGAAGCACCACTTCAACGCTTCCATGGATTCATTCATTTGGCGAGTTACGAAGCTAGTGCTTGAAGTTCTGTAAGTACTGTTTCACTAGTGGTTCGTCCCTGAATTACAAACTTTTCGGTGATGGAGTAATAAGCCGCTTCATTTACTCAATATTTTAATTTACAAGTTCCATAGCGAACAATATAAACAATATTCCGCCAAAAATGCTTAAATCCAAAAAAAAAGAAAATGAAAAATGTAAAATTGAATAATCTCACGTTCATAAGCAACTAAATAGGAGTTGTAAAGTTTTGAAAATAGTCGTAATAAAATTACTTAGGTACTTCAAAAATTTGCTTCACAAAAAAAGAGAGAATAGTCGATTTTACTAAAAACTAGAATACTAGAAAGTTTAGTTAAGTTTAGTTAGTTTGCTAGAAAATAGAATTGCAAAAATATAAGATTAAATGTTAGTAGTCAATTTTACTCAACAATTCCACTTTGCAAGAAATGAATAAAAATTAAAACTATATTCTATGTTGTTTTTTAAACTTTACTTATAGTTTTCGTAAATTGAAATTGTTGTGTGAACGTTACATTTTTGCAACTCTAGGTTTTTTGTGTTGTTTTTTAATGGCAAACTTGACTTTTCTTTTTTTTAAGCTAAATAAAATTATTTAATTAATGTTGTTGGAAACGGTCAACATCACCATCAACTATTATTTAATTAATAATTAATTAAATCAATTAAAAATTAAATTAAATTAAAAAATTTTTAAACTGTTTATAAGTTTTGAAAAATAATTGGATGATGAATTAAGTTTAAACTGTTGAATTTATAAACAGTTTAAATAATTTCAAAACCAGTTTAGGTATGTTTTTCACTTTCTAAAAAGCCAAAATAAACTTTTAGGTACCTCAACCTATTCTTTATTAAAATTTGATATTTTATGGTTTTGGGTTATAAAGGAGAACTTACTGCTGCGAATAGAGTCGATACTTACCCTGAAACGCTCTTCCTGGAGACAAAGTTCTATATAGACTACCTATCAGAATCATTCTCCTCAGTTAAGGTGAATGAATTATTAATTGGTTTCACCATATCTGAGGAGTTAGCCTTCCACGTTGCTGTGCTGAAACCGAGTCTGAAGTCCGACTTTTGCCATCACTTCGGGAGTTTATTATTATTATTAATAAAATGTGTCCAGAAAAACGAAAATGACCAGAATTTCGACCCGAATTCATCTGGGTTTTCACTGCCGGTTTTTTTTTTTTTTTTTTTTTCGTAGTTTTTATACCAAAATGTAACTAGTATACTAGTTATGTATCCCGCTACATAACTAGTATACTAGTTATGTAGCGTGGTACCTACCTTATGATTGACTCCTTCATCACTGGCTGTTATGGTGCTGGTTTCGAGCGCTTTCGATGTGAAAACATCCTCGACTGGCCGTTTGAGTCACAAAATATCACTCTAGCAAGGTGTCATTCTATTAGAATCTTCGGTGTGATTCCAGCTTTTGCAACTGTATATTTGCAACTGAACACCTAAAACCTGCACTAGTTGTAGTTCAAATTTGTTTGTTGGGAGCCCAAATTTTATAAATCTTATAATTGACTTAGCCATGATTTAGCGTAGGGGGACAAATAAATGTCATGCTTTTTATTGTAGGATCATTATCCTCTCCGTGTAACCTTATTTGGAGCGTTTTAAACAAAGTTTAGAGTAATTCCGAATAATTTTCTTCCTAAGCCAAATTGGCTTTGAGCTAAAAATAATTTCACAATAATTGTGAGATTATTTCTACAATTAAGTAGGTAAAATTGTAAAAAACAAAGTCTATTTATTAAAAGGGTGTTATACGTTGGACTTAGCGGTTAGGTTGGAGACTCCGGGCTCGTAACGGTCGTCCAGACGGGGTCGGGATCCTCACAAGGCGGTGGTTCTCACAAGGACGTCAAACACATGAACAGGCTCAGCCCTGCGAGTCTTTGTCAGAAAGATCCGGACAGGGCAGAATGTGTGAACGAACATGAAAATTCATCTTTATCGTAAATTACGATAAATATGAATTTCCATGTTCGTTCACACGATTCGTAATATGTCCAAAAGCGTTGAATGGTGCTGCCGTCATCAACAGATCTTTAACAAAGTATCCAAATGTTGTAGCTCTGGGTCATTAGAGGTTTGAAGTTGCATCTCTGCGAAGATCTCGAGCAGCGATATACGTCATGATTTCATTTCCACCCATTGCGTTTAGCTATTCTTTCCCAATGCCATCCCACTCATCCAACTTCCATGGGTTCATACGAGCTTCCTGCCCACAACAGTCCCTTCGCATACTCCCCAACCTTCCTTTGCCTTCCCAGCTCTCCCTAAAGCCAACAACCACGAGTAGGTAGAACTATCTCCAAGAAGTATTTCAACACCCATAAAGACGAAGTTCCAATGATAATTTGGTGATTGCGCCATAAAGTTAAACCAACTTTGATGAATATGATCCTTATAAGCTTCATACGTGTCATGTTCATATTCATCCAAGTTGGTTAAATAAATCCTTGAAAGTTTTGAATTTCAGGGGCTATGAGCTCAAAGGGGCTTGAGGTCTACAGCCTGTCCTAATAGATTTTTCGAATTTACGACGAACTGTATCTCACTTGTCTCTCCGTTCAAGTTATCCCTGCCGGAGGTCAAGGCATGAAAGGTACCTATATTTACCCCTCGAATTTTAAAATAGAAGTTCTCAAGTTTCTCAGTCAAAAGAAAGAAAACGAACGAACGGTCTATGGCGCGAATATTGCTTTTGGAGTCAACAAGGTTCTTGACCTGGAAACCCAGCTGTAATTCCGCATTGAACACACGATAACAATATCAACCTTGACGTTCAAGTGTACCGAAAAATTGCTCGGTCAGTTTTAGGTCTTTGTGACCTCAAATTTTGACTGGACTCAAAACCTTCCACGCCTGATTGCCTCCCACATCATAGTAACATTTACATAACGACATTGCACAATGATAGTGACTATCTAGGGCAAAAGAGAGGAAGAGGGGAAAATGGAAGAAGAAATGAGTTATCTTTCTGGGTTTAACTGTTGTACTCAGAAAGGTAACTTATCTCTCCTTCCACTGTGCATGTTTTTGTGTTCTTCTTTTCTCTCCTCTTGCGATGGTCTATTCATTTTTCCTAGCAAATTAAATCTTAGGCAGATGTGGATCACTCAGCGTTCAAAGAGCGAAGCCGAAAACGGGCTTGTGAGGTCGTTGACACGTCGAATATAATCGTCTAGACGAGACCATCCAGCATCCCGTCGCTAAGGAACACCAGCCTGCCATTATGGAGACCCGTTTCAAGTGAATTGCTGGGGGCATCACGAAACATTTCAATCCCCTCCCCAAACAACCTTTCAAACTCAAACCTATCACAATACCTTGCGCAGTTTGTGAGGAAAGGTTTCCCCATTGAATAGGGTTCAATGAGCATATTGTACAAAACCACGAAAATTCAATTACTTTCACTTTGGTTGAAATTCGCTTGGGGAAAGTAGGACCCACAAAAAAGGTTCATCGTTGAGTAAAACATCCTTATCGCAGCTTTGCCCTCGGGATCCCTTCCCCATACGAACCAACAATACGAGGACCTCCAACGGTGTCGAGTTCTATCACGAACATGGTGGGTGTAACCGCGAGGAAGTGCCGAACACGGTTTGCATACTGATAACCTTCTCAGAGGCTACAGGCAGGCTATCCAAGTATCAGACCCTCAACAGTCACCTACAGCTGAGATACCCCACACAGCAGAGCAACTCTTTCTGAGCGACATTTCGATTTTTTTAGCGTGGAACATGCTTTAGCCGTGACCTAACTACCCAAAAACGTTAGTCTGGGAGGGAGACGCGGGAGTGTCACGTTTATATATTACGTAATATAATCTATATCTATAAAAATGAATCAGTATTTTGTTGGTGATCGCATAACTTGAGAACGGCTGGACCGATTTGGCTAATTTTGGTCTTGAATTATTTGTGGAAGTTCAGAGAAGGTTTATATATAATATAATATAATAATGGAAAACCGCTATATTCCGCCGAAATTCCTCTCAAATTAATTCGACGATTCAAATGACGGGAAATGTTAAAAATCCGTACACCGTTAAAATCTCTCCTGTTGAAACATTCAGTATGGGATGTGTGGGATGTATGGGATGTATGGGATGTATGGGATGGTGTGTGGGATGTATGGGATGTGTGGGATGTATGGGATGTGTGGGATGTATGGGATGTATGGGATGGTGTGTGGGATGTATGGGATGTGTGGGATGTATGGGATGGTGTGTGGGATGTATTGGCTGCATATAATTGGTGATAGACGGGAATTTGATAGGTACTTCACTACGACAAACCAACAAGCGTTGTTACTATGAAAAGAAAAATTAAGTTGACGGGTTGCCACGGGTGCATCATCGATAGGTGATGGGCGGGAATTTGATGTTTCGTGCGACGCACGGGTGTCCCAGCTACGAAATAATGAATTTCCAAAATCTTTAGAAGTGCAGCGAAGCGCGCCAGGTCAGCTAGTATATTATATATATTAGGCCACTAGTTCGGCATCCTCACTTGCCCTACCGTTAGGCCACTAGTTTGGCGTCCTCACTTGTTGCGTCTTAGCCCAAATTCTGGGGAAATTTTGACAATAACCACTAGAATATGCATTTATATTCGTTTATTTTGAAGACTGCTGTTTTAAAGCACGAGCTCTCCTCCTTCTTGAAAAACCCTTTTGCTCGTTGTGTAGAAGGAATTGTAACAACAAACTATTTATCATATGCTAACTACCCACCTTCCTTCCCTTTAATCCTCCTGAACGGGATTTCTTCTCCCTTTTTTTCATGTTTATATTCGACGGTTTTACGACCGGGACGAAGGCCTGTAACGGTCCTCGCCGGATTCGCGGGCTCTCGATTGGCTTCCCGTCGGAGTTCGGCCTCATTTTTCCGGCAAACACCAGCTGATCGGGGCGAGGACTTCCTTGATGATCAGGTCGACGATTATGCGGGCGAGAGAGGGGCAATTCTTCCCACTTGTCACGTTATGTTCCCCTCTACAAGAAGTGGGTGCAAGAAAGTTGAACAAAAGACAGGATGGATGGATTCGACAAGAAGCCCATTTCAGGGCAGCAGTTTCAAACTGGTTTGTCGTTTCCAGGTTCAGTTTATTGCTTCCATTTGTTGAGTACAGGTAATCTGAGAAGGATGCAAATTCTCACAAATTACCTCTTCATCCTCTTCCTCTACAGTTCCCAGAACGTCAAGCAAATTTTCCCTCATTTTCCTTCTCCGGCTGTGGGAAATCCTTCCCTTCACGGGGAAAGTTCGACAAAGCCTCCCACCAAAGAAACCTCGCTTGAAAGTTCTCGGGATGCTCATTATAAAAGAATCAGCTTTCTGTGCTTCCCGACGCCATGAGTCAACTTCGTAATTGTCAAGTTGCAATACAAGTGACGCAAAAAGAACAACCGTTCGAAGAATGGCTCCCGTCACAGTGAACAGCTGACAAATCGTCCCATTAGGGAAAATATGGGATTTTTCCGAGAAATTACGTCAGAACTAGAAAAACAATCGAACCGATTGAATTTCATGGGCTCATTTTTTAAAACGGTAAACCTTTCAAGCTCTTGAGAAAGAATATTTTTCTCGCAAATTTGTGGGGCGTCAGCCTTGGGCGTTTCCCAGTAAAACTGGTGACAACTTATCGTGTTCCCTACTCCACTAAAAAAAAAAAAAACAAAAAAAAAAAAACACTTTTTATTAAACTGTGTTCGAGCCCCATCAGCGAACCTGATATCTCAAAAAAGTATCCAATGATTGCACTCAATAACTCCAATCCGGATATTATTTGATCCTTATGGGACTTTCACCAGATGTACTGATTTATCTTTGTGTACACGTGATAGCCAGGATGAAAGGGCACACGTAACAATCACAATCTCCCCACTTTTTTTCAAGAGTTAGCCGCATTTTGGTTCCGGCCGTCGACACGTGCAGTTTCGAACCTTCGTAGCCAAATACGAGCCAAAATTAAGTGCGTTTGACGAATTTTGAAAGTGTTTGAAGTGAACCGAAAATGCCTTTCAAAGGTATCTCCGTTTCTTTGAAAGTTCGGTCCATAATTGAAGGTTACTTGAGGAAAATCAGGTAGGAGCCCCTACACAACTTTTAAACTTCGTTGATTTTTCGGCATTAGCAAATATTTTTCTGTTTCAATTCCGCAATTATCGTTCAATACATTCACCCAGCATGACAAGGCTGAAACCCAAACCCCTCTCGCCAATTTCACGTCCCTCGATTCCCCATAAAGGTTTTCCGCGAATCGGTGAAGTAAAAGTGTTAGTTTTTACGAGAGAAACGGTTTGGAAGTTCAACAAACAAACCTTCACTTTCCTCCAACTTGTTCACAACGCCTATTTGTTCGATGAACTCAGTCAAATGATTCCTGGGGTTTAGAGTTAAGCCTTGTTTGGGAACAGGTTTGGTTTTTGGAAACAGCCCAAGTCCCCATTTGTGAAAAGCGTCCTCATTTGTTAATTTTTAAGTTAATCGCTAAATATTAATATTATCATGATGAGTTTGTAATGGGACTGTTTGAAAAAAAGCAAAATTTGCTTTTGCGAGGATTTGATCCTCACCTTATCGTCCTCTTTGACCTCATTTAGACGTTTTTCCCCACTTCCACTATAGAAAAACTATAGTTTTTCATCTCTGTGGGCCTAGTTTGAAAAAATGGCTAATATTTTTCCCAAAACGCTTTTATTCACCAAATGAAAAATGATGAGTGTTGTTAATAATTAATTGATTTAATTATTATTTGATTGATTGGTGATATGTCGACCGTTTCAATGAATGTGGGCGGAAAGTTGTTGAGGGTCGGTCAAATAAGACGAGAATGTGCCGGCATGTCAAGAGATATGTTCTCCTATCATCAGGGCCTATAATTGACCTGAGTGTAATGACAGTAATCAGAAAAATAACTTTGGAGGGCATTGGAACAGAGTTTAAAACGGATATTGAAACGTATTAAGATATTAATAGATCAAATGAGTTTGGTTAGGGAGAGAGAACGACTCCTCTGCTGAATACAGCGATCCTCTGTATTCAGCAGAGGAGTCGTTCTCTCTCCCTAACCAAACTCATTGGATTAGACCTCTGCACCATCGGCAAACAACCACTTTATTAATAGATCTAAAAACTTAAGCTACCTATTTAACAAACTAAAGATTTAAATATCGAACACAGTGTATAATTTTTTATATTATTATTATTATTATTATTATTATTATTATTTATGTAGGTATTATTATTATTAGCTAATTTTTTTAATTTGGTTTAATACTTTATTGTTTACTTTGTTAAAAATTTTATTGTTTTTCATTTTTTCTATTTTATTTTTATTCATTTATTCTATCTTCTTTTTTTTTTCCTCTGAGTATATCATGTATTGAACAATAAGTCATCGTGTGCCTCCACTTTTCTTGATTCGATCGTTCACTGCACTTCGCCCTCTATGACTCGAAAGTTCTCTCCGCTTCAAGCAGTGGTTTATTGCCGGTAGTCCTTATTCTATCTTAATTTATTTTTATTTTTATTTTTACTTTAGTTTATTTATTTATTTAAGTTTTTGGTTATTTAGTTCATCACCCCCCCCCCCCCCTTTTCGAGTCGCTTGCGTCGGAAAGCTTATAAGTAGTTAAAATTCTTTGCAACCTTCCCGTGTCAGGTTAGTGGGTTCCGTTTGTCTTGCTGTCAGTTATTTGTAGTGTCGTATCAGTTAATATTTTCGGAGGTTTTTCTTTGTTTTTCTCACACAAACACAAAAAACCAAGTGTCAATTCGGAGACGGCTCTGAAACGCTTCTTGTAAATAAGGGGTATGTCGTTTCCTGGAAGCTCGAGCAAAAAGGACCTTGAAGGGTTAGTCTGCCGTTTTGGTTTATTATTCTTGGAATAATTCACCTGTTCGCGACGGAGGTCGACGACTCGGATCGGCCTCAAAATTTGACATTATCCCTTTCAAGAGGTCAAAATTCCAATACCGAAATGTCTGTCTGCCGACTAAATGGTGCTAAAATGGGGCTACAAATTGGATTTTTGAAGGATCCCAGGAGGTCAAATATTTTTCGAGTAAAAAACAAAACAAAAAATTTTCCAAAATGTTTTTCTTTGGGGAAGGGAGGAGTTATTAAATTAAATTAAATTCATACTGAAATTGAAATTGAAATTCTAATTATGAATTCATTTATGTTATTTCAAGAAATCTGAAGGGGAAGGCCGAAAAATTTATTGGGCCCCAGGTGGGACTCGAACCCACAACCTCTGCATTACTAGTGCAACGCTCTTACCAACTAAGCTACAACTTAATAACTCCTCCCTTCCCCAAATAAAACACTGTGTGAGGGAAGCAGTCCAAAATTTCCTCAAGTCATTCCTGTAAAATGTTTTTCTTGTTGACACAGAATTAAATTTTTGCACAAGTAACCAATATCAAAGAATAATAAACCCTTGTGTAAAATTTGCAGCGTTTTTCTAAATAAACTACAGATTCTGCTCTGATTATTGAGCTCTATCGACTGTACATAGGACTAAAAAACTTCTTGAACAATCCATGAAATTATTCTGTGTACCGAAGTTGGCTAAAACGCCAAATACGCCTACTCGACACCCGGGCTCAAAGCCTGCAAAACGTACGTCTATAACCCCTCAGGAACATCATTGAGCCTTACTGACTACACAGACATATTTGAATAATCCATAAATCGATTCTGTGTACAGAATTTCGTCGAAATCGACAACTTACTCGAAAGATTGGCTGAAACACTTAAAAATCTATGTCTATGCAGAGTCAAAAAAAGAAATTAAGAAAACACTGTCAGAAGTCTTCTCAAACCGTACAGCATCAGCTTGGCGGTTCAGGGAGCCCACTAACCTGCCTCTACGATAACCAAACGTAACCTTCCAGGTTTCAACCATTCATAAACGAGTGCCAGATGAAAAATTGAAATATTCCACGGATGAATACAATTGAAATATTCCACGGATGAATACAATTTGAAATTCTTCTGTTATGAAATTCACGCATTCGATTATCACAAAAACCAAACGTTCGATGAATTCGGGGGTACCGTAAACGTTTCACGCCATGAATATATTCGCCGGGGACCCGAATACGTTACCTCGAGATATTCGGTGCAGGTGAACTTGCCTGACGAATTTCGATAGGAGCCCAAATTCACTATTCGGAACGCCTTACGAGACAAAGCATTCGCAGAAGGAATTATTCAAACCCTGACCTCTTGAAAGCGGTTGATAAATTATGGAGTTTCCCTCCTCAAAGGACTTCGTGTTCGTAGAAAAGGAGTTCAAAATGCGTCACTCATTTGATGGATCCTGTCAATCGTAAATATAAAAATACACTGCCAAGGCAATGGCACATGAGCTTCCTCGTGCCAAGTTCAAAATGAACGTAACAACTGTAACAAGAAAATTACGTTCGCGCATGCGCAGGGAGTACCACTGATTCAATCATGATGAAACTGATAGGGAACCATCTAGGGCTATACCCACACAATTCCTGAAAATTTGATTGAAATCCGATCAAAATTGTAGGAGTTATTGCTGTGGCAAGGAAATTACGTTCGCGCATGCGCTGAGCGTACCGCTGATTCAATCGTGATGAAACTGACAGGGTACCATCTAGAGCTATACGCACACAATTCCTGAAAATTTGATTGAAATCCGATCAAAATTGAGAAAGTTATGCCTGTTTCAAGAATTTCACGTTAGCGCATGCGCAGAGCGTACCGCTGATTCAATTGTGCTGAAATTCGTATGGGACCTTAAGGAGCCTGATCCGCATAATCCCTCAAAATTTGAGCTAAATTCATTCAAAATTGTGGAAGTTATGGCTGTAACAAGGAAATGCGGACAGACCGACAGACCGACAGACACGGAACCAAATTTGTTCAGTAGGCTATGAAACGCAAAATGCGAGTGGAAATTTTAAATTCGGACAACAAAAATTTTTTTTCTCCCGAAAGTGAACACAAGGCTTCCGCTGCTTCGCAGACTCGGAAGCAATATACAAACAAAAATGGTCAGCGTATGCAGTCTGCACTAGAGTGGATTTATATTTTTCGGTAATTTTGTATTATTCGTAAGTGTGAGGTATATCAACAATGATTACGCATTCAGACGGGAATAATATTTGTCCAACGTTACTACGTATCCTTATCGTGTTGGGAAAAAATACTTTGGAGGATAATATTTGCCCCTAACCTACGTCACGATTCGACGTAAATATTTTCTAGCCGATTGATGTCATTGGAAGGCAGTTTTTAATCAAATTTAATCAGCTTTTGCTTGGGGGCAATGAATTTTCGATCGGAGAAATAGTCTTGGAGGGAGAGGAGAAAATGTTCTGAAAACCGTGGTCGTTGGTGGTCAAATTTCTGGTTTCCACCCTTTCCGACGAATACTAATGTCACTTTGGTGTCTCAACAGAAATGGAATGTATCGTCGGAAACATTCTGAAAAACGAGGTTTTCCGCTTACCGAGCGGTGTCGTATTGGGCGTTTCTCATTTTGGTTTAAATTCGTTTTCTCGGCTGGTAGTTGTATTTTTTGAATTTCAGGTGCTCCCCGAACTCGTAATCTGATGCTCTACAACATACATTTTGAGCCAATTCATTTGCATTAGCCGCTTATAAGTACAGGGGTTGAAACATGGACGAATCCTATTTTTCAGCCAAGTTGGAAAAAATCACCCATTATTGACGATCGATAGCGGCTGAACGGCTGAACCGATTCGAAATATATAGGGAGTGCAATCGACGCAAAATTCAATGTTCTTTAATTTTAGAAAGAGTAGTATTGTTTCTGTGCGATGCTTCGTTTCCGAGATGTAAGCGAAAAACTGAAAAAAGTGCGAAAATGTCGAGGTTTTTTGGCCACCCTCAAAATTCCACTAGGAAATTTTGTGTGCAAAATGTGGATTTAACATCTCTAACCGACCACAAACAAACCTTCAAATTTTCGCAAGGTCCAACCTACCGGGTGATTGGACGGTGAGGATACCCTTAAATTCACGTCATTTGTAACTACAAATCTGGATGTTTGGTAACTACACTAGTTAAAACCCGTAAGCCCCGGCCTTTATTGCATTATGCATTACAAATTTTTATTAAATTAAAATTAAAAATAATTTGATTTATTTTTTAAATTTATTAAATAATAAATTTTTTTAAATGATGATTCAATTAATTTTATTAAAATTTAATAATCATTTAATGATTAATAGGTACGATGATTAGGTATGACGGTTCGCTTGTGGTGGTTTTAATAGAATCAACACGTTTACTGGTATCGGGATGTGTCACCGGCCAATCTCAAATGGATTGCATGACTCATTCGTATCATCGAGTGTATATGAACATTACAGAACTATCATAGAGAATGCTTTATGGAACAGTAGTCATTTTTATTTTCGTACAGAGACGTCTGCTGAAGTGTTGAGGAATTGATGTTGGGCCAGGGTGCCATTTTGAGGGGATTATAATTTATAGTTGGTTTTCCCTGTCGTGTGGTTTTTTTCCTCCTTAGACCGCTCGTCGTCTGGGTTTACCAAGTCGGCACAGGATAGATAGGAGTTTCCCCTTACCAAGAGACAGAGATAGCTTGGGAGGGAGACAGAAGACATAAATACATACACCAGGATAGTGTTGTGAGTGGCGAACGTCGGCGAGTTCTAAATGGTCGTAGGTGGGTGAATCTAGGGGAAGAGTGAAAGTTCGTGTACGGTATCGTTTTGATTGGTGTGACAGTTGGTGATCCGTGTGTGTATACGCGTATCTATGGCGACAGCTGACTGGGGAGAAACAAAGGTGTGGGGGGTGCGGCCTGGACAAGGGGTGGCCGGCTGGGGGCGGTGTGCGGAGGGTGCTGAGTCTGTAGGGGGGAGGGAGTCAGCCGTATATAACTGTGACGCTCCCCACTCTCAGGTCTCATTCTGCTTGTCGTGTTCCTTGTGTCAAATGGTGGTTGTGAGACGGAGTCTTAAGGCTCATACAGTGTTCACTCTCTACGCCCACAATTGGATATTCGCCGTGTTCTGAGTGTTCGTGAGTGTTCTTGTGATCTCGCGTCACCGGTGTCCTCGTGTGAAACCGTGGGTAAAGAGAGTGGACTGAAACTGTTCTGTGATAATCCAAACCAAAGAAAATAAAAAACATCCTTTCTTTCCGGTTTTTTCCTAACTTTTAAAAACTCGAAATGTCTCACAATAAGAGTGTTAGTTTCGGCGGTGTCATCACCTACCCCAACAACAACAACAACAACAACATGAAGGACGAAAAAAGCTTCAAAACCCGCTTCAACTGCGGCGTTTTGCGAAGCTCATTGCGGCTCAACGGCTCTCTCATTTCGATCCGTTTGGTTTCCAGTAAGCTGAGGAAGCGGGAGGACAGCTCCGTTGTGACTAACAACAACATCAACAATAACAACACCGTGTTGGAAGCCGAGGTCCGGGCGCCGCCGCCGCCCCCGCCGGCCGTCCCCCTCGAGCCGCCCCCCTTCCTCTGGCGGTACTCCACCTCCTCGCAGTTCTCCTTGTCGAACACAGATCAAGTGAGTATAAATAGCAATCAGTTTTGAAAAGTGTCCGAAATCCAAAATAATTCGACAAAGAAAATGTCAAAATTCTATAATATTGCTTTCCCCCCCACGATCATCAGACTATATTTTTGCGGTTTGGCTTAGAAATTGTATTAAATACCGCAGTTGTTGTAAATAAACCGCAAAAATATAGTCTGATGATCGTGGGGAAATTTTGTGCGTAATTTTTAGCCCAATCGTCCTAAACCGTGGGGCTTTTGGGGGCTAAAAAGGAGCTGCTGCAGGCGTTTTTGAAGAATTTAGTGTAGTGGCTCGAGTGGGGTGTCGTTTTCGAAGTATTTTTAAACGTAGAATCCTTTAACAGTGGTTTCAGACCCATTCAATTGCACCGTATTCACTAAGGTTCTTTGGGGCCTCTAAGGGTTACAAATGAGGCTTTAGAAGTACTTAGGATGAGCGTATGGCATACGCCGTATGCTTTTATGGAGATTTCAGACCCATCCGACCACACAGTGAGGATATATGGGGCTAGAAATGGGGCTTACGAAGGGCATCAGCCAGGAGGTCGAAACTGGTGTCGTTGTCGAAGTAATTTTGTACGTAAAATCCAATTTTGGGGGTCTCTTATCTGTCGTGTCCTTTCAGTTTTTAAAATAATTTTTAATTGACAGAATCACATTTTTGGATCATTTATAAGAAATAAGCCCTTGTGTAAAGGTTGCGTTGTTGAGAATATTTGGACAACGATCTGGATATCGCATTTAGAGTGAAAGACTTAATCTAAAATTACTCCTAAATTAAACACCCATAGCTGTGTTCAACCCTGTGACGGTGAACGTTAAGAAATAGGTTTTTATGGGAACTGCCATTAAAAAAGCCTCGTCAGAGCTATAAAATTCCGCGTCATTCTCTTTGTGATGCATTCTTTGCTGGACATGAGTGCGTAATAAAAATTGTCGCAAATAGAAGGCTGTAACGTTCTACGTTGTACAATTTTCTGTTGTGAGAAGAAGGGACGTTGAAGGAGCCTGTCTGGAGGGGTTGATCCTACACAGACTTTCCCATGGCCGTTCGAGCAAAAAAAAACCGTTGGCCTGCACGAAACCCAAAACGACTCAGCCCCTCGTCAAGAACCAGACAGCCCAGGGGTCCTGGGAACCTTAGGGGGCCGAGGCTGGTGGGTTGTTTCAATTTGCAGTCCTTCGGTCGTGAAATCCGTCTTTGGACTAGCAGCGAATGGGCCCATAACCTCAATCACCTCACAAACCGTTGATTTATATGTATTGGCTATATATAGTATTTATAATGAACAAACATTAGAAAGAAATAGCAATAATGGGGGTGGTTCCGCCAATTATCTTCTTTCATCCAATTTCCCTGTTTTGAGACATTCCCAACTTCGGCTGCCTCTTTCTTTGTACCTATTCGGTCAAAGAACGCTTTTAACCAGTGGATCTTGTAAGAAAATTAGCCCTCTTTGACAAAGCATTGACTGACATTTTCTGTAGAACGCACCGTTTTCAAGTTATACCCCAAAACCCTAAACAAATCCCCCATAAATCGGCGTTCGCTCGCCAAACAAAGCCGTTCGTATCATGAACATGAGAAAAAAAACACAATAGGGATTGTCTCTACAATGAAACAAACGCCAATTGTTTTAAACTGTCCAGAAAAGTACAACTAAACCATTTTTGGGATTTTTATCCTTGAAGTGTTTTTTAAAGAAAGGCAAAGCCACTTTTATCGCGAAGGTCGTAACTGAATTCAAGTCCTTGGCGTCATTTTGTCCTTTCTATTGAATTTTTTCGTAGGCTGCGGTGAAAAAAGCTCTGGGAAACCAAGAAAAGGTGCTGCATGTGGTGTAGTTGAACCTAGAGTACTCCACAGCCACGAAAGACTCGCCGATTTCCAGTCCTGGGGATGTTTACAAATACCAGTGTTTGTTGTTAGAACATTCTCATATAACTCAAAAAGGACAAAGTTCAGTCTGTTGGGAAATTGTAATAGAAACAATGCTGATGGCCTCTCATTTGGAGTCTGCTGAGCACGCAGTGTTTGAACAAAGCCGCCCTTCTGGGGTTTATTCGGTTATTGGCCCCAGGGTTGAAAACGAAGGGTGTTAAGGGTCGGCACGTGTCTGGACGCCCCTCCAAAATTTCCCTAAGGATTAAGAGGGGCTGTTGCCCTGCTACCATCGAATTTCTCACGATAGCCAATCTGCACACAATGTCCAGAGACAGATGAGAGGACGTGCAGCTTGTATTCATCTCATAGTCCTCTCAAAAACTGCCATATCTGAGAACTGTTGGAATTAAGTAAGGCTGAAAAGTGAGTAAGTGTTACTTACTTTTTACTTTTTTTATATTGCAAATATAAATCAGGGAAGGAAAAATATTTTTCTCTCGCGATATTTAACACTGCGGACATTTAATGGGGTCTGTATGACATACAACTAGGACCAGGGCGACCAATTGCAGGTCGCTGCCATTTTTCATTACGGAGATACCTGCATTAGCATAGTGAAAAAAAAAAACTGAGAAACTTGTACTTTGAATACTTTTTGGAATAATTCTTCATTAAAAACATGAATTAGTTGGGGGAAAAAAATACCGTAGCATATGTATGAGGCACTTCATCCTTCTGTGGGGCCAACTGTAGGTTGCCAAGTTCATAGGGTGCCTAAGATTTTAACACAGAATGTGTTTTTTTCCTTGGGTCTTGCAGTTTGAGAATGCATCCATCCCAGGTCCAAGCATACCTGCTTATCCCCTCCTTCACATTCCCTCCCCTTCAACCACTCCTCTGTTCTACTGTTTCCAGGCTGCATCCCCCTGAGCCATACCTCGTTCTTCTACCTCCCTTGCCTGCTACTCTCCTTTGCGTAGCCTCAACCCCTCATCCACTCCTGAAACAGGGTGTTTAGGAAGGAAACGCCGGGTGCTTAGTGGTATTTTTTACTCAAGCTTTCGGGGAATGCTTGTCCCCTTCTTCAGGATCTAGTGTGGTATCACATTAATGCAATCTTTGTCGTTAGTGCCGAGCTTAGGTACAGGTGCAATTTGGGCCTATGTTTAGAAGTTGAAAAGGAAGTAACTGTCATAAATTAGGAAGGAAAAAATACCGTGGGCGATGGGAAAGTGTCTGAGAGTCTCATTAGGAGACACTGCTGAGTCCAGTGTGGCCAACTGTAGGTCGCAACGAATTTTTTTTCTTTTTCGTTATTCAGCTCACAGCCTTATTGGGACCGACATGATTTTGTAACTATATTTCCGAGCAAATCGGTTTGACTTTGAGATTGACCC
This sequence comes from Pilophorus perplexus, assembly GCA_955831195.1. Classification (NCBI taxonomy): domain Eukaryota; kingdom Metazoa; phylum Arthropoda; class Insecta; order Hemiptera; family Miridae; genus Pilophorus; species Pilophorus perplexus. The sequence continues at coordinate 20,791,479 of OY037013.1, forward strand.
ATTTCGATTGCACCAATCAGTTCGCTGAAATGTGCTCTTACAATCTCCGCTGTGTTCCAATCATACAATTGCTGTGCAACGTGAACCTGCAATTTCCCCTCGATTGTCTGGCGCCACGTTTGCGATTCCAATCGACGACCGTCATCGATCATCCCTGGAAATCCGTCTGGGGACGAGGAAGTCCTTTGGCGATTGTGTTGCGAAGTGAAGAAACAAAAGGGGGAACCGACGGCAGGGGTTTCAAGGCCTCAGCAGCTCAGTAGCCTTAAGGTGTAGCCTTAACAGTTCCCCACCTGGTGGCACGAGGTTTCGCCGAGGGACATTAACAATTTAAATGCGGGGACGACCAATGGGATGCGGCCGAGTCTGCCAGTGCGACATTGAAAAAACGTCTTGCCGCATCACCATGAAAAAAATGGCACAACTGGATTCAGCCCTGCAAGTGTCAAGACAATGAAAATTCATTCAAGTGCCGATCTCAGTTGAGCCTATTAATAAAGACCTCTTTGCTGATGTAGAAAAAGACTCCGCCGGTTTCCATTTTTGCTGTCTTAACAGCCACGTGCCGCAACGGCAGCACTAAACGAAACCTGCAACCCATCAGCTAAAACACGACCTCATCTCAGTCACGTACCGCAAAAAAATCCTTCACTGTCAATACAAATTCTACCTCGAAATTCCCCCAACGAGAAAAAATCAATCACCGCGAAGGTGCGAAAAAGGACGAAAGAGGGGAACGGAAGGGGGCATTGACCCCGAAGAACGGAACAAGAGGGAGTCGCCATTTTGAAGTCCGACCAGCCAGAACTTGGCCAGTCGGAATGGCAGATAAACCCGATAACGGATAACAGCTGAATGCATTGTCTGTCCCTTCTGGGTGAAAACTCGCAGATGTTCCCTTTGAACGTTTTTAAACGACTTTTGTGACTCATAGCAATTTTGTTTGGACATTTTAATGTTTTTGATTTGACACACAACCGAAAAATGATCACTCCAAAAGCGTCGTGATTGTGTTGAACCAAAACCGTCCGAAGTGAACAGCTTGTGTATGCTGCAAGATATTTTTTACATTTTTCGGTAGTTTTTCAAACCTTTTGGGGGCTAAGTAATATTTTAAGAAAAAATTAATTCAAGATTTTGACACTGGTATTTTTATCATTTAATAATGATTAACAGGACGTTTCCATTAAACAAATTTTGTTTTCGTCACGTCACGAGCGTCTCGTCACGGGGGATTTTGAGCGCAACATGATCGCGAAAACTATAATCACATGATTGGTCTCTAGTCTCTTCTCGCTAAGGAAGTTTAGCGGTTGGTTACAAGTAGAGGGTTGGTGTAAAATTAATCATTATTAAATGATCTGACTGTAGAACCATAGGTCTACCGTCCGGTTTTTTTTAATTTGGAGATGGAGACTGGATCATGAAGACCAAGTATGATGTATGACGCTGCTTCATTCTCTGTGACACAGAAGGACACCGTCCTCCATTCCATGGGACTTCACTTCTTACTGGGTCCCCCTCGGTCTGAGCGACATTGCCTTGATTAACGCGGTAGGACTCTTGTCCACTCAAAGACTTAGGAGTATGGTTTCTTCCATCTTCAGGCCGTGATGTAAAATACGCGATTTGGGTATTTTAGCAGATATTGTAATCTCAATAAGATAGGATTATAAAAAGGGACATGCGATAGTAAAAATAACAATATAAAAACACCTTTCGTTAAGCTTTATAGTGTGAAAAAAATTGTCCCTTTTTTGGCAGTTGTGTGCCAAATCAAAATTAAAATCTAAAGAAAGGGGTAAAAACGAAAACTCATTTACTTAATGTCTATGCATATCACCTAACTGGGATGTGCTTTTTTTGGCTTATTTAACTTTCAAAGTTATGCAAAGGTGTCACCAGGACTGCGATACGCGATAAGAAGGAAATGAGATGCGAGTTCTAAGCACGTTTTGGTCTCTTTTGAAAAGGGAAAGTCACACAAAAGATATCTGGAACATGTCAAGTTGAAAGTTGCAAAACGGCGGCCATTTTAACCTTGTTCTAACGACGGAGGGATTTGTTTGGAAAAAAGATATCTTTATGACGGGCAGAGTTGGCGAGGAGCGAAATACAACGTGAAAAGGATAACGTAACGTTAGCGTCACTCAGAAATCGAGTCTTAGGTACCTACTAGAGCCTCAGAGCAATTAGCATTAAATTTTCTCCGTCACGCTACTTATTTGATGCCGCTCAATGCAAAGTGACCTCCGCTCGACGAGTCCTCGACCTCTAGGTGGTAATTTCAATATAACACTCGATCGATATTATCGACCTGGCGTTTAATTCTGGTTTCTTGACTTTTGACTTTTACTCCGTCGCACAGTGAGCAATTTAGGCGAAGGAAAAGTGCAGTGTATCTGAGCAATTTAGGGGAAGGAAAATCGAAAAATGAAAGTTGCAATAAAAAAAATCCAGATCCAATGGATGTGTAGGTAGGTTATACACAATGTATTTTTCTGGTCATCACGAACTTCGTTCAAAAACGCTGCAAATTTTACACAAGGGTTTATCATTCTTTGATATAGATTACTTGTGCAGAAATTTAATTCTGTGTCAATAAAAAAAATTTATTTTATTTTTGTGTATTTCAAAAAAAAATTTTGAATTTTTTTTTTTTTTTTTTTTTTTTTTTTTCAAAATTGTATTCTTTATTTTTTTACTTGAAAAATATTTGACCTCCTGGGGTCCTTCAAAAATCCCATTTGTAGCCTCAAATGGCCAGTTTTTTTTACATGTTATAATAGGTATAACATGTAAATATTATTTTCATTCGGGTGTTCATTTCTGTTGCCCATTTTTTTATGCTGCTACAGTGTAATTATAGTATCGGTAATCAAAATAAATTACATTTATTGGATTCAACATATCCATAAACATGAGCCTACCGATTTTCAGTCCGATATGACACATTCTGTTGAATGTTGAACGTCTTATTGCCCGATTTCAGACCAAATTTAGATTGCAGAGAAGATTTTACAAGTCTGCTATCATTCTGAAATTGGTCCTTCCTTTATGATTCCGGATGTTTTCATGGCGGAAACATTATGCGGGCATTTTCCGGCCAACCGAGGTGTTGAAAAGTGAACGAGGAACAAATTTGGCCGCCGTCCAAACGTTTTCGTGGAAATGAGACCCCATTTCGTAGTCTCGACTCGGCCCAGACGATATAAGGCGAGACCGCTTCCGCCAAATGAGTTCCGTCCAAATTTTCATCACCTTAAGGGACCAAACGGAGAAAATCCTGAGCCACTTACGTTCAAATCCCGTCCGGCTTTTTTTTTTTTTTTTTTGTGAGGCTGGCTTCTATCAGATTCAGGTTCAAATTTCAAGGTTCCTATCTCCTAGTTGATCCCTGACTGGTTTTTTTCGCGTTTTAACGACCTCTCGACATTCCTCGGAGAGACCGCTATCTGTAAAGCGTTACATCATTGGTTTAGTGAGTTCAACAAAATCGCACATTAATGAGGTGAATTGCTCTCAATGAAATTGTTGGAGCTGCAGTAATGCAGTGGACTTCATAAATTTGACTCTCGCAAACTTCATGATATTTTTTTTCAAGGTGTCAAACGTTTCTTGAGGTCAAAACGACATTTCTCCTACACCAACAGAAGTAACAAGGAGTCAAGGCGGAATTTCCTTAACCGTTCCTTCGATCTTCTGCGTGACAGCATCATTGGCCTTTTGACAACTGACCTAAGACGGCTTCTAATCATAGAATTTGCTCGTAAATTTTCTTTTAGCCGGCTATTATAATCAACACTTGAGTAGATTTTTTTCTCTCTCAACTTGGCCGCCTCTCAAACTCTCCCAAGAGCTATTGCGGCCAATGGGAAACCCTTTTAGACTGTTCAGGCGCCACATGTAATGTAATTTTTAGAGCTTATGAGACGACGCTTTAGGCAGTTCCAGAGTAGCTTTAGGAGGACACGAGAGTAAAACGGAATCAACTAATTTTGACGTTTTCTTTGTTTCAGACGACACTGGTGCAAGCCCTTCCGTGCGAGGAGATCAGCGAGTGCAAAGGTTTCCGGAAGAACCTGCGAGGAAAATGGAGGCGTCTCGTGAAGAAGAAGCCCCAACAAGAAGTCTACGCCATTCCAGCAGAGTTCAAAGATCAGCTCAAGCAGATCTACGTCTACTGATGCTGATCCGGACTTGATTTGCTTGCAAGTCCCCCCTCCCCAAAAGTCGAAAGCTCGTACTGTCTGCGGCCTTTGCACCTCCAGAACCAACGTGGAAAGCTTTCCCGCTGAAAAAAAAAAAAAATCCCAGAAATCCCAGTCTTCTGCCGGATCTGTCCCCCGCTCCAATCTTCCCTCCAGGATGCCTTCTACAGAATCTCCCAGACAGACAGCATTTTTCCTCCCAACAATTTCTTTTCGACGAACCTTTCGAGGCGAATTTGGGGACTTTTCCTGACTTCGATTCCATTCCCTTTGTACTATAAATAAGAGAGGCCAATGAGAGAAACGAGGTTCTCCAGCTGTCGACAATTCCACCTTTTGGCAAAATTATTTATGGAAGACGATTTTTATCAGTGACCCCGTCCAAAATCCAGCTTTTTCCCAAGCAGGGTTTTTCTCGTCGTTCTAAAATTTTATTGTGAACAAACATTAGACGCGTGATATTCAAAAAGCTTAGAGAGAAAGGAAATCTTAGTTTATAATTTTACTTACATTAGTTTGTACATAATTTTACTCATCCTTTGGGGTAGTAAATATCTCTGTACATAGAAATGATTGTAGTCACGTTAGCGTTTAGGTGGATGTATTTCGTCCTCTTTTTATTTTACTTGTCTAGACTCAGAAATTTTGAAAAAAAACTACCTATGAATTGTTTAGAGTGGTTTGTTCCTCTAGCTGATAATTTTGGTTGTACGGTATACAAATTGGTATTTTCGAGCGTATTATTCCTACGTGTCTATTGATTTATTAGATTTGTTGAAGACTGTTGATGGAATAGGAATCTGTCTTTACCGTGATTCGGTTCTGTTTGACTTTTCAGATACTAGCTTTCACTGTGCAGAATTTGAACAATCACTGACACGTTCCCAGTAGGTACAAATTGCTCAAAATCCAAGTTCACGGTCAAGGCAGCCCAAATTCAAAATTGTACGCATTTCTTTCCGTTTTTCGTACACCGCTTGTGGGATCCTGCTTGAAACTTTTCACTTGTCTGTTTAATCTCGCTAAAACGTGCTAAAATTCATCAAATGATCTTTGCTTCAAATTCAAAATGTTTTCTTCTCCAATTAGAAACTAAAAAGTTGTATTTCGCTTAGGCGAAATTTTGATAAGACTGACTCATATTGAGCCAACAGAATTTTACAGTAGGACCATCATACGTTTTAGCATTAGATTTTAAGGTGATTCAGTTTTAAATAGATTTAGAAAATGTCCCATCTTTTTTTTGGAAAAGGAAATAACACCATTTTGAGCCTGATATTATTATGTTTTAGTTTGTGCCACTTGTGAGATTTTCTCATCATTTAGTGATTCCGAAATTCGAATAGCTAACACGCATTTTTCGTTTTGCATTCTTATTGGAAACTTTGAGCCTTATTCCAACTTTTGTATGTAATTTTACCAATGGCTTTTGATTTGGGGAAATTCCCCTAACAAGGTTTTATTATCGAAATACGGATGAGAAAGATGTTAAGGACGTCTCAGGGAGCTGAAAAGTGTCTTGAAAATTATTTTTGTAATGAAATGTCGTTTGCTGATAGCATTTAATGAATCAAGATTTTTTTTTTTTTAATCCAAACAATTTATCCACTCTTCTCCTACACTTGCATCGCGTGTTTGTGCACCGGTCATAAATTCATGGAAAGATATAATTTTCGATTAAAAATAACACTAGTCATTAATATTGCCAGTAATCCCGTGAAATTGAAATCAAAGTATATACAAAACTTTTATGAAACCATTAAAAACGTGAACAGTATTGTATTTACGTTTAATTTATTTGTGAGTGTAAATAAATCTTCCTATTTTAATCGTCACAATAAGGCCATCTGTACATTTGTGTAAGATTTTGTTTTTTCACATAGGCGTTCAAATCGACACATTAATTTATGTCCTTGTAGGTATTACGTTTGTAAGACCTATTTATTTATTCATTTTGGTGAATACTTAATGATCGTGTAATTTTTTGTCTCTTAGGATTTACGTTTCCTTTCCATGGATGCATGTTTGAGAAATAAAAGTGGAATACAAAAATTGAAGTGTTTGTTTTTTATACTTGATTTTCGTCGATATGTGCCTTCAAGTAGTCTGACATTCGTCCAGGTATCAATGGCCTCAGGTGCAGGGGAAAGCAGAGGGCAGCCAACGTTATTTTGGCAGCAACGATAGATATAGAACCTACCCAACTATATATAAAACCATGGGGGCAGGGAGTTATAACACTTTCTCGTTGGGACAAGACGAGAATAGCCGGCATAATTCGATGAGGGTGATGGATTTGAGCACAAAGATTGAGGCGTGTTCAGCAGTATTGTCAAGCCTATCGAATTTCAGGAGGACGAATGGAGCAATTCCTCAAGCAGGTAGTTTCATGGGGTTGGACTGTTGACAAGAAAGAGCTGATGAGTGCAGAGCCGGCAGGTATTATGGTCGTAAGGTCTGTCAGGCCGGACTCCTATTTAACCGGTGAGTTGGGTCTCCTCCAAAACACAAACCTATCCGACTTCAACCCTCCTCAACCTGCATTTGGAAACTCCATAGTAAAAACAGGCCGCCCAAAACCCTAAAGGATCTCCACCCAACCTGAACGACCCTTCAAAGCTCTTTTCAAACCGCCTTTTTTTTTTGTCCAAAGGACTTCATCCACTCTTTCCAAGTACAAAAGAGAATCTTTCAAATACGTCCAGATCTGGTCAAACTGAAAACTGTCGCCGAAACTACCGAGAATTATTTAATCCGCTGAAGCTGCGTGAAAGCCGTCGCGGAAGAAACTGATTGTCGCCAAGTGAAAGTAGGTCTGAAGCTCGAAACAAACAAACATCCTCTATCGTTCCCCACGTCTCTTCGCTCTCCCACAATACTTATTGATGAAACTGAGATTTGAAAGCTGAAATGCTTTGTGAAATAGTTAGCTAATCTTTTCGGCGTTTGGAATAAGGTTAGATTCATTTTGAGAAAAGCATGACCACCAACCGAAATCATGTTAGATCCAGTTTTGTGACTCCAAATGGTTTTAATGGTTCAAGCCAGTTTATTAGGTCTTAGAAGTTGCTCTATTGTTCTGCAACTGGTTTTGCTTACCGGTAGGTTTACCTACTTAGGAACGGGGTATCATTCCAACCAGGATTCTGCAGTTGTTGTTTTTTTTTTTTTTTTTTTTTTGGACAAATTTTCCAGTCTGCTCCGGCCATTTGTCCGCTTATAGAGCGTTTCTTCAACAACTTCAGTGAGTTCCTTTCCGTTGGATTCGAGCTTCAGAATTAGTTCAGGAATAAAAGTAATGAGTCCTTTAATACATGCCAGAGTTGAAATGACACTCTTACCCTTAAGGGCATCCTTAGCAATGAACTTGCTGTCGGCTTCATCAAAAGTTTCAATTAGGTACATTCATGAGAGTGAGCTAGCCTGCCTACCTGTCCTTGAAATGTTAGCAGCAGGCACACATCCTGTCAACGTGAGAATAATAGGTACGTATTTTTGAGCGAAATTATGAGCTTTTTACTTCGAAAACCCTGAAACCGCCGTATATGTATGAGATTTTATCAGCAAAAATACCCAAATAAGATTTTATAGGTATTTATAAGTTCTGTTTTAGTAACTCTATAAACCTCATTCTTGACACAAAATACTTTATTCAACGAGTGTAACCACGGAGTAAAATGCGTGAATCCTAATTACTATTAGAGTCACACAACAGCAGCAACCTCACAATCGATTAGTCACGAGTACCTAAGGAATACACGAGGAAGGGATGCTGTGTATCTTCCCTGAGCATTTTTACTTTTTGACATGGATATGTCTTACCGATGGTCTCAGAATTTCTTCCTTTTTTTCTAAATTGTAAATTGCACTAGGTTAATAATTAAATATTATTATTAATATAATAACTTATTATTATTAATAAGAATTAGTTAGCAGACGTTTTTATAAAATTGATGTATCAATCATTACGTCGCTACATTCCGTCAAACTTTCCGAGCGACACGACATGCCGTCACTAAGTTGTTGTTGATGTTGTCTACACAACATCAAGTCTTGATGTTGTGTAGAAGTTGCTAGGTAAACCCCATAACGGGCAGGGTTGGAGCAAGTTTTTTTTTTTCAACTGTTCTGTTTTTTTGGGCCACTGAATCCTAAATTGGGATGAACTAACTTCATTAGTAAATGAAGTTAGTTCATAAACCTCGAAAATTTCGAACTTTTTACAGTTTCCTGCATGGATTTCGAAAACGGTAGGTTTGACCGCTATAAACAAAATTAAAGTCTTTAACCTGTCATTAAACAAAATTTGTTTAATTTAAATTAGATTAAAATTAGATTTAATCTAACGTGAGCACCGGTTTCGTGCTGCTACAAGCTCGTCTACAGTCTACACTGAAGCAGCTTCGCTAAACTAAAATTGAAATGAATTTTATGCCAATAAAAAATTATAATAGAAATAATTAGGCCAATAATTAATTAAAAACGGAAAAGTTGTATTCTCGCACCCGGTTTGGACACTACATTTGACGTTATTTCACTTTGCAAGAAGGCCGTCCGCATTGCAGTCTCCGAATGTTTTTCAAACGCTAATATTGTTGGGTGTAATTCTTCATCAAGCCCATACCAGTTGTACCTACTCAGTTTGACTGTCGCAGAACAGGGGAGGTGTAGGTACCCAGATGGATATCCCTCCGAGCCCCATGGGCTTGACCGATCTCGTTGAAAACCTTCCGCGGTGGAGAACATTTCAGACGTTAAAAGAAATGGTACAGCCCAAAACAACCTGTACGGCGGACAGACATTTCATTTTTTGGAAACTAAACATCTGAAATAATTCTTAAATTATTTATTTGTCACATACAAATTGTGTGACATTCCGTTCCAGAGACAAGTTTCTTCTCCAAGCCAGCTGACCAGGATTATTCATCCTCTCCCTTCGTGGGACCGCTGCCCAGGCTTATTCTTCAAATACTTTTAATAAACCCAACAGGGCCCAGAATCTTCGTTAGACAACCAGAACGTGGAAGCTTCTTGAAGTGATTTGATCCTGCCTGACAACGCTAAGTTATATGAAAATAGAAACGTCGAAAGAATATGGAAAATGTACCAGGGGAACCGACAACTTCACGGTAGGAACATCCCATCCCTAACGTGAAGTTGTTAAATGATGGGGTTGGGACGTTGTCCGGTCAGGTTCAACTTGAACTGTTCAAGGCCTCGTTACCTGAAGGACTATATACCTGAAGCCATAGCTCTGTTAAGTGGGCGGCAAATAAAACGTCTCTTTGCTGTCAATCATTCACAGCACCTAAGAAGGTAACAGCCGTTATTTCCACGTAAGGATTCTTAAAAGGAAACTTTCAAACGGTTAACAATTTTCAACAAGTGAGGGCGCAGAGTGCCAACTAGGGAAACCAACAGGTATACTGCCCTCAGAACTGTGCCAGAAGCCTCTAGAGGCAAATTACGGAACAAAAAGATTATATCAATGACCATTATAATATAATTGATAGTGAATTTATTATTAAAAAGTGCCGATTTTGAACCACTATAATCTGCCCTTCCTGAATACTGGGGTGAATTAGAAAGTTTCAGTCATAGCAAAGGAAACCGATTGATTAATCAAATAATTTGAATTATTATAAACAACGAAAAGTTCACTTCCATGAAGCAATAATACGAATGGTATCACAACAAAAACTTTAATCTGTACATTAATAACATTATTCGAAATATGATTGGAACAAAGTGAGGGGAGTGACGTATAATAACCTTCCTAAAATTTCATACATCTAAGATGAGGGGGTATTTACGCCGTGGCCTCTTCGTAGTATTTGGACTCCTTCTGTTTCCTGGCTGCCTGGATGCACTTGGCCATCGTGGTGGACGCCCTGCTGATGGGGTCCGTCATGTAGAAATCTTCAAGTTGTTTGTGTTTGACGTCCAGAGGATCCGGGCAGAGGTTGCCGCCTACCGACTGGGAGAAAAAACAATCAAAAAACTCGAAAAAAAGCTGACAATAATACCCGACGTTTTAGGCTCAATTAAAACATCCAGTTACCTTGGAAAGTTCGGCAGCTTGGGCGAAGAAGTTAGCCTCCTCGGGTTCCCCGTAGCTGGTCAGGTTGGGCGACACTTCTTCCAGGCGGCCTCTGACTTCGCTCAGGTTGTCGTAAGGGAGTTTTTTACCGAGAATCTGTACGAAACCAACCATCAAATTTAGTGTGCGACAGCGGATTATGAAATTTGGCACATTAAAAAAAAAAAGAACAAACGGTGTCGGTGCGGTATATGCGATCTACACCCTCCGCTCCGCGCTGCGCTACACCCACCTACCAGTGCCATCCCGCTGTCCCATGTGATCTACAAACATGAACCTCCTGATTCGGATAGACGAAACCTGCTTTGCGGACAGAAGAAAATATAGGAAGACTGTTGTCCAGAGACGGAAGATTCAGATGCCAAAGTGGTAAATAATAGAAACCGAGGAGCACGTGTAGATGGCCCCTGGGAATGATTGTCGATATTGGACTACTATGTGTGGTTATCAGTGGCTCAGTGGTTTGAGCGTTGGACTGCTGAGTTAAAGTTTGCTGTTCGATCCCAGCAGCCGCTAACATCTTCCTGACACTAATAATCACGTCTCGGAAGGAAATGGCAAACCACTGAGAGTATCTTGCCAAGGAAAGTCTCTCTCATTTGCCGTTCGGAGTCGGTGATAAACAGTAGGTGCCGACTACTTCTGTAATAACAGTTAGAGTTCAACTCGCTCAATAGAAGTTAGTAGCGAGAGGTTGCCTACGGTCGTTAGCGGGTATGGCACTCGAAGAAGGACTAGTATTGATGGGGAAAATACAGAACAGCTGACGGATAACAAGGAGTTTTCAGACTAAGGTACGAAAAATCTCCTACTTTCGGGGGAAGATCGCATACTAAACCAGAAATTCGTTGGGTATCGGGCGTAGATCACATACTGAACCAGTTACATCGCAGGTAGATTGCATACCGAACAAACAAGCTATAGTCCGTCTACAATGACGTTGGGCTCCGCACCTACTCCCCAGCGGCTAATGCATGAAGTACTCGTACGACCAGAATTCGGGAATTTCGCTGCAGTGTGTTGGTCACATAGGCTCCCATCCGTTGGTTTACTGCCTTGTACGTTTTTAGTGAAAATCGCACAAATTTTGTAGTGTGTAGTCAAAATCGGGAACGTTAATGAAGAATTTTCTCCTTGAATTAAACATTAAATGTTGAAAAAAATTCAATTTGAAGTCAACGTCCTGTTTCACAATTTGCTTCCCTTTGTCAGGTAAGCGCACACAACAGTAGGGCGGGGTGCATCAAAAATCGCTCTCCAGGCGTATTTTTCCGTCAGCCCGCACGTCCGTTACCCTTTTTATGAATGAAATTGATGAGATGCGATGCGCCCTGTCTGTAGTGTGCGCTTTTACCTGTAATCTTCTCTTACTACGATGGTATGAAACCAAGGTACATAAGTGTAGTTGTAAGAAAATTATGTTCATTCATTTTTTCTGACCTCATTGCGACAATAAACTTCATTTTAAAAATAAGTGATAGTAAACAGTAAATATCAGTGAAATCGATAGGTTAACTAGAAGAAAAAGAGCCCTTGGTTTGCGGGGGAGAAATTTCTTCCATGTGTGCCGCTTTAAGGGATAAAATCACGTAAAATGGCACATATCGGGATAATTCCCCTTTTTTTTGTTCTCTCGTCAGCCCATGGGATCGGGTCCGGAGCCCAACGTCATTGCAGACAGACTATTATAGTCTGTATATAGTATAGTAGTAGATGTACTATAGTACATGTATGTACTAGGTCTAGTGTTCTGGCATTACCTCAGAAAGTGCTCGAATGATCTTCCAGTCTTCTCGAGCCATGCCGGGAGGCGCTACGGCCACCAGAGTTTGTTGAGATCGGCCTTCAGTGTTGACGTATGTAGCCTGTTTCTCGGTGTAAGCAGCTCCGGGAAGAATGATGTCAGCCAGGGAGGCTCCTCGATCGCCGTGGTGCCCTAAAACGACACGAAGTTGAGAAAGGTTCGCACAGATTTAATTAAATGAAGAAGAAACCCTACCTTGATAGATGACAGTGGAGTTGGCAGGGAGGTCACTTCTAGATATGGTCCCTTCGTCGGCACCCAACAGGAACAAAACCTGAGGGGGTTTGTCCCGAATGGCAGACACGCCGGCTTTGTAACCCAAGTCCAAAGCTGCCACCTGAGCCGCGACGTTTTGCAGAATGTTTAGTACTTTCCATTTTGAGCCATCCTGCAAATTGCGTAAATGAAAAAACCGACACATGAAAAGAGGGAAACAAGAGATCAAACAACAACAATTGAAGCCTTTTGGGACCAAAGGGCCTAAAATTTAATGCCATTTTCGAAGTTTCTGAGATTATACCTAGTTGATTCTGGGCCCATATGCCATTGGCTTTCAGGGTGAAAGAGCCCAAATGCCAAATCCAGTGATTGCCAAGTCACATTTTAGCAACCGCATTTCACCGAAATTCCCCATTTTGCCCAAGTTGCAAGTCCAGGAGGGATTTTTATTGAAAGGGCCTAAATGCCATGCCAACACTATGCCGTATTGAGAGTTTAATAGAAAAGAGTTACGAATGGCTTCAATATTTTCCTTTCAAACCCTCAAGCCATACTAGTAGTTATACTTAGCATAAATAGAATAAGAATATAATCAAGATAAAACGTTCAGACAAATTTGGCTCATGCAAACTACTATATTTTAGCTGAGTGCAAAACGGCACTTAGGCTCTAAGCAAACACGGGGTGGCATTTAGGCCGTTTCTATGTGGTGGCCAACTGAAAATAATTTGCAGAATAATTTAATTATTCTGCAAAATTCAATTTTTACAAGAATAATAATTTATTATTCTTGTAAAAATTAGGAATGTAGTATTGTAATGCCAGCCATTTGAATAACACCTACAGGGGTCATAGTTTTATAAGAAAAACTCATAATGTGTGTCGAACGCTTGATTATTGAATGTAACGAAACTTTGAAAGGCAAAACCTAGTTCTGGGACTTATGGCATTTAGGCCCTTTGGTCCAAACGCTTCAATTCGAAATGGCGAAATCCCAAGCGCAAGTAGCACATCTTGCGGTATATTGTTGATAAGGTTGATTAAGGTGTAAAAGGAACATGAAGATGTGCTATCACAGCGCTAGTTTCGGCGACCTAAGGTAAGTCAAATCATAGAAAGTGGCTGAGACATGCGCTTTGACTGACGTCGACAATACCAAAACACGAACACCCTTAATGAAACAACAAACGATTCGTTACCGCTGTCGTTGCTCCTGGAGCGAGTTTCTGAGCAAGCTGCTGAACTTGGCTGAGGAGAATAGCTCCGTCCGGCCTTTCCAGCTGCTGCGAGCCCAAAACTATCATCGGCTTCTTGGCCGCCGCCAGTCGGGAACTGAAGGGGTGACTCCCATCGGCCAAACTTTTGACGGCTGAAGCGGAATCTCCGAGGTGCTGTAAAAACTTCCCATTATGAAGGATTTATATTAGAAAGATTACACTAAAATGGCGAGTACTCACCTCGTAGTTGTAAGTGAGGTTAACTTGGGGCCCAATCAAAGCGACGTCAAGTTCATTGTGGACCCAGCTTTTTCGGATGCGTGAGTTGAAAAGCGGCGCTTCAAACCTGGGGTTCGTGCCAATCAGGACGACCAAATCTGCTTCTTCGACGCCTGTATAAAAGATGTAGCAACTCATCTATTAGCGTTTAACAGAGAAGACGCACCCTGGCTGAGTGTGAGCTGGCAACTCACCAACGATCTTGTTGTTGAGGAGGTAGTTGGACCTCAGGTCTGTTCCGGAGCCGTTGTCGGGAAATGTGTATTCTGTACAGACGGCCTCACTTCCCAAACGGTTTACCAAGTCTTTCAAAGCGATGAGGGATTCCGCATCGCACAGACCGCCGGCCACCGCTCCAACGTTGCCGTTCGCACTCCTCAAAGCCTGAAGCAACGATAAGCTCACTATTCGTGTTTAACGCATGAGGCAAACACCAACAGCCCTTACGGAGCTGACTAAGCCACTAAACTTCATTAGCTTCACCTTTGCTGCAGCAATAAGAGCGTCTTCCCATTCAACAGATAGGAGCTCCCCGTTGGGTCCCTTGATCATGGGGGTGATCAACCTTTGGCGCTTCAGACCATCGTAGGAGAACCTCGCTTTGTCTGAAATCCACTCCTCGTTCACATCCTGCAAACATCGAATTATAATCTCCCGGGTTCCACAAAATGAAACAACAACAGGGTAGTACTCAGCGTACCTCGTTGAGACGAGGAATGACCCTCATGACTTCGCCAGTTCGAGTGCTAACGATGATGTTAGAGCCAACTGCGTCCAAGACGTCGATAGATTCGGTCTTCCTGTTCTCCCAGGGACGAGAGGTGAAGGCGTACGGTTTGGATGTTAGAGCACCAACTGGGCACAAGTCGATCACGTTACCGGACAGTTCAGAAAGGAAAAACTTTTCTACATAAGTGCCGATCTGAAAATAAAAAAAGTTAAATTTGAACTCAGCAAATACCAGACAGAAAACATTTTGAAAATAATGAATGAATCACTTCACCTGCATGTCAGAACCTCGGCCGGTAGTGCCCAGATCGTCAATGCCAGCGATTTCTGAAGCAAACCTGATGCACCTTGTGCAGTGGATGCACCTGGTCATGATGGTTTTTATAAGAGGACCCACATCCTTGTCTTCTACAGCCCTAAAAATGATAAAAATGTTTCAGTTTCACGTCGGGAAGCATAAATCAACCAAAAATGTTGCCATGGAAACAGAAAACGCGATGCAAACCTCTTGCCGGAATGTTGGATGTCGACAAATCTGGACCGATCTGAGCCGAAAGCCATGCTCTGGTCCTGCAAATCACATTCGCCACCTTGATCGCAAATCGGGCAGTCCAAAGGGTGGTTGACGAGAAGAAACTCCATGACACCTTCGCGGGCCTTCCTTGTCATGTCGGAGTTGGTTTTTATTCTCCATCCCTTCATGACAGGCATGGCACAAGCTGCTACGGGCTGTAATTTGGAACAACCTGTCAGTTCATCTGTTAAAAGTATTAGTGGCAGTACGTGTGTTAGCTGAAGGGTTCCTTACTTTTGGAGATTTTTCAACTTCGACCAAACACATACGACAGTTGCCGGCAACTGCGAGGCGCTCATGATAGCAGAAACGCGGGATTTCCACTCCTACCATCGCGGCAGCCTGAAAAAGTCACAGTGTGAACTAAGGAAGGAACGCCAGCGACGCATAACAGTAGAAACTACCAGGTCTCACCTGCAGCACGGTAGTTCCTGGGTCGACCATGACGGGCTTGTCGTCGACGAAAACCTCGATCTTTTCCGGGGCTTTGGTCGCCGTCCCCCGTGCCGTGTTGAGGATGGCCTTGGCTGCCGCAGGGACAGCCCTGGCCAGAGGGACTCGCAGCATCTTTACAGGGCTACCAGATCCTGATAAGAACAGCAAAATGTTCAGAAACGGTATGGCACTAGGGTGAGATCTCGAAAGCTAACACACCTATCATCATGCCTGCGTGGAGATGAAGCGAGATTGATGTTTTGAGGAAGGTCAGAACACTAACTTTACAGTTGCACAACTTCAACCAACAAAACTTAGATCAGCTGAATGATCCGACGCATGCCCACACTGTGGCACATCCAGTTCGTTCAGCAAGTACTCAGTTCACCATAATATGATGATATTACGTACATTATAAGCAACACTACAATGGCTATAACACATCTATAATATAAATAATAATAATAATAATAATATTATTATTATTATTATTATTATCTATTCGCCTAGAAAGGCCTGACTTGCCGTACAAATTTGAGCCAAGAGGGTAATCATGCTTTGTGCAGTTCACACCCGGTACAAACTCTAAGTTTGTGCTCTACATGCTACGGGATCTCTACGCTCCTACGAATCGTTAAAAGGAATGCAGAGGGCTGATAAAACTACGAAATAACTTGGCAGTTATCATTGCGAGCCGTCCTTGATACGAAGAACCAGGCGGCAACTTCACGGAGCACAACCCCTCATCCAATTTTCTACCAAAACCGCCTTCACTCACAAAAATGTCTCTAAAAGCTAACATCGGGAATTTAGCGCATAAATAGCGAAAATCTAACAGGGCAGGTGTTTTCTCGCCTCATTCCACACAGAAAATCAACCGCTTACACCACACGAAACATAATACTTACAAACAATTAATGAATCAAACTGTACACAGTCGTAAACAGCACTAAAATTAAAATAATCAAGTAAAATCGTAAAAATGAGTGAAAATTAACAGTGAAGAGAAATTTTCATTGCACTAACCTGCGCAGTTGAAAACTACTACCTATCGATATATCGACTGACCCTTATCAACCCTATATCGATTGATAAAATCATTTTAAAAATTTTTAACAGTATTCAGATAAATAAATAATAATATCAGATATAATATATATAATATAATATTAGAATCTAATAATAATATTATTATTAGATTAGATTTATATAATATTAGAATCTAATGATATTATAATAATTATAATATCATTAGATCCTAGAATAAAGATGACCAAAATCGTGTCACCCTCCTCCTCCATGGGCTGCGGCTTTAATATATTACAATCTAATAATTAGATTGTAATATATTAAAGCCGCAGCCCATGGAGGAGGAGGGTGACACGATTTCGGTCATCTTTATTCTAGGACACTTCCTATCCAGACGTCGGAAAAATCCGAAATAATTTCGCTCGCAAAACTGGATTTTTTAAGACCAATTATTGGTCTAACAAAATCCAGTTGTGCGAGCATAGTGCGAGAAATGTTTGAAGCCACCAAAAAGTAGCCATGTGGCGTATCTGAGCACCAAAAGTGGAAAAAACGGGAAATTAAACTTTTTCTAAATTTTTTGAAAAAATAGGTACCGAAAATCCGTTTTGGCGAGTAGACGACGATAAAAATATGAAAACACCAAAAAGTTGCTACACGTGGAGCATCTAAGCTCCGAAAGTGGAGCAAAAATCAGAGCTTGGAGCAATTGACAGGTAATCGGGATGGTGGTGGGCCAGGCAGTGACCGAAGGCTACCCGGCTACCTCCCTCCCAACCACCCGGAAAAACAAAAATCTGTATTATTCAAGAAAACTGCACAATGTGAGAAAACGAGTTGTTGGATATGAGGCCAGGTGGGATACGGTAGGGGGTTGGCTGGCGGAGCCAGTTGGGGTGGCCCCCTAGTATATAAGTTCTAAAATGGGAAAATTTCCCAATATTTAATATTCGGAAATAATTTCATAATTATTATGAAAATGTGAGGTTATTGGAACGATGCGACGCCCATTAACAATCGATGTAAACAATCGAGCGGTTCGTTTCGTTTCGAGTTGAACAGCTGTTTAATCCTGTCAACAGAGCGGGAACCTCAGCAAGGTCTATGTGTTTTCGGCCACTCCTTATCTTAGTGAAAATGAAAACGAAGGAGAATTTTGATAAGAGATAGCATAAGTTATGAAAACTCAACATATTTACGTATTTAGGGGATAAATCGTGCGGATCGGGGTTTGAAGTGGTTGTCCCAATGGATACGAATTAGTTTGAAACCGCGGTAAAGTTTTTCTTAGGGAACTTCGGCGGAAATCTGTGGAGGGAAGTTCGGAGTGGTGTCCACCATCCTGTCGCCTTCATGGCTGGCGTTCAACCGTGCACAATCAATAATGAACGAGTTGAAAGCGTCGATGGGAGTCCAATTGAATTTTATGGGGTGAGTATGCCAGAGTATGTGTTTCCAGGTGGGAAGTATACCTGGTGAGCTCAATTTTGTAAGGCTCTGCAAATGGAAATTCAGTATCCAAGGTTCCCAGCTAGCTCCCTCATACATCACGTCTACCTACGTACCTGTCAGTAGCTTATTAAAAGCGTCGTGCGTTGCGAGCAAGTTTCTATTGGCAGGAGTCCCTGCGCGTGCATACCTTGAACTAGGCGAACAGCAGGTTGACAGCTAGTCACGGTAGAGATGTGTACTGTATGGGGAACCTGAATTACGGCGTTTCATAGATGAAGCTGTGCACAAGTTAGCGGTGCAATGTTCCTAAGTACATAATTGGAGTCTCTTCGAAGAGGGATCTCCGAATGACGTTTGGCAATAAATTAATGAATAGATTTTTATTTATAAACCGCCCGACGGCTCTATAAAAGTCAACATAATATTAATTGTATAGAATTAACTATTATATTGTTCATAATATGAATTCTATATAATATATTATATAGAATTACCGTAGTTAAATTTTTTTTTTAATATTACCTAATTACGCGGGTCGACAAATGAATTAATATAGGAATTAGTCATAAAATTCATAAAAGAAATTAAAGTCATTTGGTGAGAGGTTTAAGAGATGGGAACGCATTTTGATTTGGAACTCCGACTTCGTCAACTTCCGCCGATCTTCCGGAACAGCAGCAATCTTCCAGAATTTGACGCAACCGGAAGAGTTGTGGGATGTCTCAGCCGGGGAACGGTATCGCCAATTGATTTGACTAGCGAGTGCAGGCAGCTCGCGTTCTTGGGAACGCAGTAGTATGGTTCAGGACGTATCTATATGAGGCATTCCAGGATGTAGGCCGCTAGCAAGGTAAGGATTCCTTGCTCCCTGAATGTTGATCGACAATCATCCCCTGTGGGGAAGGACAGTGACGTCTCTAAGGGCTCTTAGTCCGGGCTTATCTTCTCTGGCAAGCGAACCCAATCTTCGACGATGGGGCATGTCCCCAAGCGAGGATCGAGTCAGTCGCCCGACTCTGAATCGTTGCATGGAAAGCCGCAAGGACTGCACTCTGGTGGAGTTGCAAGACGTCTAAGTAGAAAGGTGTTGCTGTTGAGAACCGCTGCCAACTCAAGGGGCTTCCAATTAAGCCTAGGGTCCACGATCACACCAAGAAATCGTGTGCTCACTGTGCATGGCAAAGGACAAGCCTGTGGAGGTTTTTTTCTCACTGCCATCTTTATTTTCCACTGGATAACTGATGATTTTGAATCGTCTTTGCTTTCCATTACCCCTCTCCCCCGCCCCACTTTAACAAACCTGAATCCGCGCCTGCAAGTTCTCTATGAACGTGTGCCTTTAACCTTTGCTACTTCATACTCCACCGCATATCTTTACTTATCCTTGACTAATTTCATTCATCATTCCAGGTTATCGGCAAAGGGACCTTCGGTGTCGTGAAGAAAGCAAAATGGCGGGGACAAGTGGTGGCAGTTAAATTCATCGACGAAACGGAGAAGAATTCCTTTCAGGTCGAACTAAGCACTCTTTCCCGAGTAAATCATGACAATATCATCAAACTCTTCACAGCCCAAACGCAAGGCCCCCCGCCTCACTTTCTCGTCATGGAATTTGCCAAAGATGGCTCACTTTATAACTGTAAGTGATTTATCAAAGTCTTTCCTCTCGTTAGTCGAGGTTTAGTTATACGAATTAATCGATGTGTGAGAGTTGTTCCTAGAACGAGATGACTTTTCATCCGGACGCTTCATCCAATTTATAGGCCATCTTCAGATCAAAAAACTGCATACCCTCAGGGGAATGAGAAACATAACATTACACCACAAGTCTAATAACTGCAATCAACCTAAAGGTGGGATTTCCCTGACGCGTCTGCTGCCCGCGGCGGCGGCTCGCGATTTTGTCATGTTTCTACTCAGCCGCCAGCCGCGCCGCGCTATGGAAGAGTGGTTTCTCAAAGAGGCGCGGCCGCAGCGGCGGCCAGAGACCGCCTACCTTGGCTCCAGCTTCGGTCGAGCGAGGTTATTGTTGTGGCCCTTTTATTGTCAGAGGAGGACGAAGAAGAGGGATTATTGTTGATGGATAGGGAGCCTCACGCACCTATGTTCTTAAGAAGAAAAGAAGAGGGATTTTTTAACATTCTCTTCGACTGCCTCTTGAAAAAGGACGAAAAGCGGTTCGGATCGTTCTTTCGGTTGAATTTCCAACAATTTGACTACCTACGTTGTTTCACTGGTGAGAGAAGACCTGACGAAAGACGGTACAGGTACTCATGTTTTTTCTTTCTTCCCAATGTCCTTGTAGTCTTCCGACTCACTTTCGTACAGGAATGCCACGATGTGGATGAGAAGTTCGTCCTCTTCGTGGGTGAACTTCATTTCAGACAAGCACACAAACGCAAACGGAAAGATAAAATTCACTCGTTTCCCCCCGCCTCTCTTTACATACTTGCTGAGTCATGAGCAGGCCCTGAATCAATCCTGTGAGTCACAGTAAAAGAAAACCACTGGGGACATTGTGAGGGTTTGCATACCCCAGCCGCGAAGGCGCGCGGCTTGACTGCTGGTGGGAGCAGTCTGGCCGCCGGCCGCGCGTCTCCCATGTAGCGAGTTTCAACCCCATGTAGCCGCTGAGACGCGCCGCAGCCGCGCTGGGGAAATCGGTTCCATCTGAACAACACTGAAGGAGTGGGGAGCGTCTAGACGCGAGCCGCCGCCGCGCGCCGCAGACGCGTCAGGGAAATCCCACCTTAAGCTACAGATCATGCCGAGGGCATATTAGGGGTCGCAGCAGTCAGGCCAATCCCGACGTGTTACTGATTTAAATGTGCTAGAGTTGAGAAAATTAGTTGCAAGGATGTTAATAAAATTAAATTTATTTAATAAATTAGTTGAAAAGTCTCATTCTTGAAACAACCCTCAGAATTACTCATTTCACACACTACAGACATTATAGACATTACACACATTACAGAATTAACCACACACATAATTTTTGAAGCGGTCGACACCAGCACACTGGTCAATGCCAACTAAAGTTTAGTATTGGATTCTGACTGGGTACGTGCTTTATTTTCCACTATTTAAACCATAATATGGTTTCATGTTATGAAATATTTACAGTTCTCCATCCTCAGTTTCCTGAAACCCGTTACAAATATACTGCGGGGCACGCTATAAGCTGGGCTCTGCAGTGCGCGCGTGGCGTTGCCTACCTCCACGCCATGAAGCCACCATTAATTCATAGGTATCTCCACAGTTGATCTAATTGGCTCTTAAACTCCCATGGCTAGTCACAACTTACCTACTGGCTATTGTTTCAGCCCTCCTTACATGGCGTGTTTATGATTTCAGGGACTTGAAACCACCAAATTTGCTTCTAGTCCAAGAGTGCATGATTTTAAAAATATGTGATTTTGGAACAGCTTGTGATAAGAAAACCTACATGACGAATAACAAAGGTAGCGCTGCCTGGATGGCACCAGAGGTGTTTGAAGGTTGGTGACTCTTAAACTTGTGAACCCTTTCCATGAGTGACAACTTATCGCATGAGGCGCCTCAAACTGCTCAATTTGATTCGCTTTTTATTTGCAGGATACAAGTACACCGAGAAATGTGACGTATACAGTTGGGGAATCATTCTATGGGAAATATTGAGCAGGAAAAAACCGTTCGCGAACGGAAAATACCCGTCACCTTATTCAATCATGTGGGCTGTGCACGGAGGGCAGCGGCCAGAGAGGTTGATAGGGTGTCCTGTTCCTTTGGAAAGATTGTACACCAGGTGAAATAACATTGGAGAAGCTCTGTTCACGGACTTCGTTAAGACCACTCAGACCTTGATATTGTCACATCTGAAGCTGAACGATGTCATTTGTTGAAGGTGTTGGGACAACGAGCCCGAAATCAGACCGTCGATGGAGGAAGTCGTGTCAATAATGGAATGCTTGCTGCCGTTTTTCGGCGACCACGATTCTCCCATCTGTGTTGAAGCTGAAGACATTACAGGTGAGTCTATCTCACCCTCCTCTTCAAAGATCTACGCAAAACCATTTTCCCTTGGCTCGAACGTACCACTTGTTATTAATTTTAAATCGAATACTAGGGGGCCATCCCCTGCTGGCTACGCCAGCCAACCCCCGTCGTTCCGCCCTGTCGGGGTGGTCGTTGCGGGCTGCGTGTTCCGCCCTGAGAGGGCTGTCGTTCCACCCTGGCGGGCCGCTTTTCTCGAGCGTTCCACAGCTGTGGCTTTTCTACAATTCGTTTTCCCGTGTTCATTATCTTTTGAGCCTCGGAAAAATACAGGGATGACGATGCTTTGGAAATGCGATTTCAAATTTCAAAATGTGTTGGAAAACGACTATTGTCATGTATTTCATGTTCCCCACCATTCTCACAATAATCGTTTTCCAAAACATTTTTGTCACGCTGAGTCCAAATTTGAAATCGCATTTCCAATACACCGTCATCCTGTATTTAATTCCTGAATAATAGGGGAAGATAAGAAACTTAACATTTTTCAGCTCTAATATTATAGGATTGTGTTTTAGGTTAGGATAGATGCGCCTCGTGGAGCAACGTTTTCTGTGGTTTCATATTTTTCTCGTCGTCTATTCGCCAAAAATGGATTTTTGGTGTTTTTCAATTTTTTTAGAAAAAGTTTAATTTCCCGTTTTTTCCACTTTAGGAGCTCAGATACGCCACATGGAGCTACTTTTCGGTGGTTTCAGACTTTTCTCGCCAAACTTGATTTTTAAGAGCAATTTCAGATTTTTCCGACCGCTAGAAGTGCCCTAGAATAAAGATGACCAATATCGTGTCACCCTCGTTCCGCCCTGGCGGCAGAGAGTAGGTTCATTATGACCCCCCCCCCCCCCCCCCCCCCCTGAAAAGGTACCCAGAGGTTTATGTATCACAAGCAATTCACAGCAGGTATTGAACAACATCAAATTTAATGTTATTGAAATGCTGTTCAATGAAGGAGGTATCAAAACACGTCATGCAGTAAAATAACTTTCCTGTGCTCTATCACCTGAGTGTATCACATAGAGTGATATCACATCCTTTCTGAATGTCACGAAATACACGCGGTATACCTTCTCCTTGTTTCAAATTCAGTTTTCGATTAATTCGGTGTATTGTTTTAATTAAAAACGGAACAGGAACAGGAAAAAAAGACGATTTAAGACGAAATAGTATATTTCCACGATAAAAATATATAAACTTGTAGACGCGTTTCGGTTGATTAGACCATCATCAGTACAATACAGAATGAAGAAGATGTGAGAAGTTACTTATATGATGGTCTAATCAACCGAAACGCGTCTACAAGTTTATATATTTTTATCGTGGAAATAGACTATTTCGTCTTAAATCGTCTTTTTTAAGATGGATTCCCACTATCTCGCCGCATCCACCTTACATTAGGAACAGGAAAGTTATTCTATTGCATGACGTGTTTTTATACCTCCTTTGTGTAATCCTATGAGTTTGCTGTATGTCTATTATTCGCTCTGGCTCACTTTATTTGACATCCATGCCCAATTTGTAGATGACTGTGAAACCGGTGACTGCACCAGCCTCACGGAAGGCCTGACTGGATCTTATGAAGATGAAGGCGTTGATGATGCGTACATGCAGAGTTTACGTGAGTCTGAGGAGATTCTCTGTGATTGTTGGGTTGTTGGGATAATATAATATCTGTTTATGTTTGATCCTACTTTCATCGTCTCTTTTGTCCAGGAGAGAGAAGAGATGTCCAATTACCTGCTCACGATTTGGCGTCCATGTCCGAACTGAGCATATGCGTCGGTGTAAGTGGCAACATCCTCGTAAACTACAGTCCCCTATTTAGCCCGACTCCTAACAGATGTCTCTGTTTGTCCGTTCAGGAGGAGGGTTGGAACGACAAAGACGGCGAGGCCGACAGTTGCACCAACTCTGAGCCTCCTAAAGTAGCCGACGAGGATCAAAGCCTGTACGAGGAGTTTCCCTCCAACCATACGAACGCCCCTCCCGCCGCCAGCCTACCTCCAAGTGACCCTCAAATGAAGGAAACCGGTGAGTTTACCTTTGTCTAGTGATTTGTTTTTATACAATAGCTCAAACACAGGGTTTTGTCCTTGGTTGAAAGGAGCTTTACTCACCAGCATTTACCTTCTGTGTACAACATAATATGCCCAGAATATTATTCTGGGTGCTTTCCGATCCATTTCAATAGGACGATGCTGAGATGCCGTGAAATTGAAAAGCAATGAATTTTTAATCAATTTAGGCCCATTTATCTGCGCCTATATATAGTGAACAGAGAGAGAGACTCTAGGATCTGCCAAGTTTAGAACCATTTTTTATTGTACCACTACAACAAGTCTCCTGTCAATCCAATTCATCATGGGAGGCTAAGCTCAGTTGATGGCGTCAATGAGGCCTCATGATTGCTAACAGTTCTGCCAATGTATATTAGTTTCATTTCATTATTGCCCGTTTTCTGCTTCTTCATTTTATACCAGGTTAACGAACGACGTGGTCTAAAGACTAATATCTTTCTTGGCGATCGTACCACTTTGTTTGATCAAACGTTTGCCTAATCAACTTGACGATCCTTTCCTCAGACGAGCCAGCTCCCATCACCCCAGATACGTCTCCTCTTCAAACTTGTTTATCCAATATGACGTCCGGCGACGTTTTTGTCCTGGTTCTCAAGCCGGCGATCGTTCAAAGTAACGACAAGCCATTTGTCCACGTCCTGAGCGACTTGTTTTTTTGGCGCTCAACATGTGTAGTTACTTGGGAACCCTCTTAAGGAACCCGCTATTTTGGGACTGAAATGTATGACACATAAGAAATCCGACTTCATTTGGATATATGTCCTCTGACCGTGTCCACATTTCAGAGAAAGAAGGCTTGTGTAGAATTGTCATTTATTGCCAGAGATGGAATACTTTCATTGGAGAGACGGGAAAAGGAAAACTTCCATCGGAAATAGTGTGTTGAGGGATGGGCTCCAGCCGAGTTGGCCACTCGACTCCAAATCTACTAGAGCAGAACGATGGTTCAGAATAACTAGAATAATCCCTTTTTTCTTGAAGGGTGCAATTCACGAATCAATAGGAGGCCATACACGAGCAGAAATCCGCGGCAGATTTGGCGTTTTTAAACGATATCTGTGGGAAATATCTGTGCGTTAGTGGGCGTTGAAAAGACGAAATATAAGCAAATCGGCTAAGCGATATCTGCGAGAGTTCAAATCTGGCAGACGAAAATCGGGCGTCCCCCCCTAACATGCAGATTTCTCGGAAGCGATGTCGGTGGTTCTGAGAACTGTTCGATTCGGATCGGGCAGAGTCCCTTAACGTTCAGATGTCCACTAGTTCTCCCTTGAGATCCTCCTTATCTCCTTTGTCGGTGTTTTTGCGTGGTGCGTTTTATCAAAAAATGGATAAAAAATAGTCCCCGAATACCTAATGGGCGGAATTGGGATTTCCTAATTTATTTTGGAAATCGCGATTTTGGGTTTGCTCACTACAAATTCTAGCATGATTTTTCAACAGCCATTTGGGCTTCAGGAGGTTAAGATAGACCCTGCTGGTAAGTTAAACAGTTTTCCGGACGGATTTACGTTTAAACCGAGCTGCTATGAGGAAAAACGGTTAGGGTAGGCGGAAATTGGCTCACTTACCAGAACCTCAGGACGAGTTTCAGAAACGTGGTCACCAACTTCATGTGTCCGAAGTTTCTTCTTTCCGAAACCCAAGACTTCTCCCAAACTTGTATTATTTTGCCTTAGTCATTTTATAGGTACCTACCTACTGAAGAAATTCCGGAAAAAAGATCGGTTAATATACGTTTGTTATCACGGACAGTCACTTAACCCCATGGCATCATCAACTTAGGGCGCTGCAAATCGGCCACCGATCTCAGAAATTTTCGGATCCAACCGAAAACTCGAATCTGCCAGACGAACGTCGGTGACAGACCTGAATCTGCCAGATTTCATCCCACTAACGATCAGATGGCATCGGGAGACAGATCTCGGGCACGAAAGATCCGCCGAAAAGTTTTTCGTGTTAAGGGGCAACGACCGATTTCATCGGTCACTCCAGATCGTTAGCGATATCTGTCAGATGAGATCGGCCGACCAAATCTGCCGTGGATTTCTGCTCGTGTATGGGCCGCTAATGAGAAAAATGCAATGTCCGTCAATCGTTTTGGGCTTTGTAATTTTGACAATACAGTTGGTTTCCCTTCTATTTGGCCCCGCAAAAGTTTTCAATCCTCACTAACCCGTGGGGCTCTTATGGGCTGCAAAGGGCATTTCGGTCACAGAATCGAGTGGGGTGACATTTTTGAAGTTATTTTGGTCGAGAAAACGATTTATGGGCGTTCCAAACCCATCCGACTACTGTGCCGCTTTGTTAGTGTGGTTAACAAGTTTCGACGATCGGGAGGGTTTTGTGAGGAGTTTGAAATTCGATTTAATCATCGAGACCCCTCTCCGACCACCCTCCTGTAATACCTCTCATAACCTTCTAGCGGTGAGATTGATGGGGTGGAAAAATCAATCCCCATCAATCCTCCGTTTGTAAATTAAATATATAAAATGTTTATATATTTTTCAAATATTTCTTGTGTTTTGTTGATTCATCCAAAGATTCTTATACTTAGGTATTCATAAGGGTAGGACTAGAGATAAAGTGTATGATAAATGTCTTCTAGTGAGAATATATGGAAGAAGTCTCATTGGATTATTAGTTAAACTTAATAATTGAGAGAGTAAATCCCTTACCGTTGCTACCTAAAATTGTCTTAAATTCTGTATATAGTTGATTAAAATATAAAATTTTCATATATTTTTCACTTCTTTTTGTTAAGATGAATTATAGAATACACAGATTTACGATATTGAAAGGGGGGAGATTATTTTTATTTTTTATTTATTTATTTATTTTATTTTATTTTATTTTATTTTTATTTTTTTTTTGAATCCTTATTTTAATGGTTATGGCGGGAATAAAGTTTATTTTTACTTTCAAAACTAAGCCTCCAGGGGCAACTAATACTTCCTTCCAGATTCAAAGTTCAAATTTTCGAAAGTGCACTGGAAATTTGTATTCCACCGTAGGAGCCCAAAACTCACTGCTATTGCTAGTTCTTTCTGAAAAATATTATTCGACCATGAGGGAGGGCCAGGACTCCGTCCCGTCCCCT
This sequence comes from Pilophorus perplexus, assembly GCA_955831195.1. NCBI lineage: Eukaryota > Metazoa > Arthropoda > Insecta > Hemiptera > Miridae > Pilophorus > Pilophorus perplexus. The sequence continues at coordinate 20,818,735 of OY037013.1, forward strand.
CATTAGTCAGTGGCATCGGCTTAAGAAAATTATAAGATTCCGTCCCGACCCACCTGAGTCGGCTTAGCAAAAATGAAGGACTCCGTCCAAAGAGGCTAAAGAGAAAGTAAGGACTCCGTCCGAAGAGGCTAAAGAGAAAGTAAGGACTCCGTCCCTTCAACATCTGTCTTTGAAACTTGATTTTTATTAAAAATAGAAGCATTACAAATATTGCCATGTCACGAAAAAAAAAAAAAAAAAACCAAGAAAGTCACATATTAGGTAATAGTACACGTATCAATGGTACAAGGAGTCGCCATAAAATTTAGCCACGGCGGAGACAACTTTAAAGTTCGCTCTAGAAATGGCGTGCGATTTGTAAAAGTCAATTTGAATTTGCACTGCGCTTTGGCGAGTTACAGTACGGCGGTCATGGAATACATGATTCAATGAAATGCTGTTAAACGAGGCCATGACGAGGTACGAGATGTGGTGGTTGGCCTGGGCGAAATGGCTTGGGTTGGCGCGACCATTGAACCAATCATGAGAGAAAGTACCGACGGTCACAGTGCTCTAGTGGCCGACATACATATAAACGGTGTCTGGGAAGGTGGGAGGCCAGCGTTTTTTTATAATCGCATTGTAAATGCTGACGCTGCCTCTCATCTTTCCCGGGAGTGGCCGCAAGTCGCCCAAAGTGCCGCCAACGAAAAGCACAGAAAGTATGACCGGGCGGCTGAGGATCTCAGAGGGTCGTTCACACCTCTTGTATGTTCATGCGATGGTGCCCTCCACTGTGAATTCGACGCCTTTCTCAGGAGAGCGGCCTATAAACTGGTGGAGAAGTGGGATAGACCGTACTCCCAAGTGGTTGGGTGGGCTCGAGTTCGAGTCCAGTTCGCCGTCATAAGGGCAGTTTCCCTTCGGCTAAGAGGAGCTCGGCGGAAGGTGAGAAGCCTGGGACTGGAGGACGGAGCTGGACTTCCTAATGTGGATTCCACGCTGGACTGAAGCGGTGATTGTTCGCGTAGTTATTGTTGTTGGTTTCGTTGTTGTAGATTTTCACTCTTTTCATTACCTAATAAATAAAAAATAATTGTTATCAGAAAAAAAAAATGAAATGCTGTTCAATTTGATGTACACTTCATTCTGGAGTTTTGTTAATGTGTCGGTGAAACGGAAAATGTCGGGATGCGAACTATTGAAACTATCTCCTAGGTGACGATGGAATGATTCGAAGCAGTTAGTTGTTCTATTTACATCGGAAGTTTGTTCAGCCCATAAGTGCCGGGGATTTACACTTGTGCAGGAAATATAGTTCTTTTCCAAGTAATTAACAAATTTGGTGGCACCGCTGTTCCTGGGTTTTCCTGCCCGCAATTCATGAAATGCAGGGGCTACGTCTGAAGGAGGCAAAAAGACGAGCCCAAAAAATTGTTTGAGCCACAACCTTATCATGGTTCGGGCTTTATAGAGAAAGAAAGATGGCGAATCAACGGAAGCAAAGTGCATTGTGATATCTAGTTTGTTTATTCTTGAAGCCAGTAGCAGGTTTGTTGACGCCAATCCCAAATTTCTCCCATCGCAGCCCCTGGACGGAGTCCTCACAAATTACTTGGCCGATCGTAATCCTACCGGACGGAGTCCTCAAAAAGTTTTAAGCCGGTGTGACGTGGAATCGATTAGCGTCCCTGATTTAATAGAGGGGCGGGACGGAGTCCTAAGCCTCCCGTTCCCTAGCCCATTTACGGTTTCCAAGGAGTTCCGTAGGGCCGCGCTCTGATTTACCTTTGCAGTTATGTCGTCAAACACCGTACAGTTATTTACAGATGATATTATTTGACATGGACATGTCTATTGGCTGGGGTATGTGAGTACAAAAATTTCTACAATACAAAATTTGTATTTTAATGCAACGTTTACAATGTTTACAAGAATCCAAGAGACATATCCTTGCCATGAATGTTTCCCGTGTCAGCGGTAAAATTTTTTTTGTTTTTAGCGAATATTATTACTCCCTTCTTTCCCACCTATAGGTATATTATAATGGCCGAGCGAAGCGATGTTCAGATGTTTGGTTTCCTTTATTAGCCTGGCCAGGGGGAGTCAGATTGGGCTCAAGTGCTCGCAAGCCCTCTTTACCCGGGAGCTTTTTCTCCAAAAAAAAGAAGCATCATCGGCAGATCCAGGACCATGCTTGTTTGAGTTTTGATTGAAATAACCCCAGGACACCATACGATCATTTTGATATGATTGAAATGTTGAGCTCACATTCCTGTTGTGCCTTCAGCCTAAAGGCTCGTGACCTGGAAAATTCTGAAAGAGCTTCCAAAATCTCAAATTCTTCATTTGACTTATTTCGTTCTGTTCGAGGAAAAGAGTGTATATTTCCTTCGCGTTGAGTTGAATATTTTGTGGAATAAATCGGTGTGCTCATCCGGACCACAGGGTCGTCTCCGAGATGTGTATTTTGATGTGAGGCGGGGTCGGGACATTTTTATTATCCGGGTGTATTCGCGTCTTACACAGACGAGGAAGGGTCGAAAACGCTAAAGAGGACGAAGAAATGGACGGAGAGACGTGCACGAAAGAAAAAAAAATGAGCCAAACAATAGGGGCGAGTGAGGTTTTCTGGCTAGGAGCCAGGAGCTGACGGGTCAAACAGCTGGGAAGTTCTATTTTGTTGGGTTCCGAGCTGCCCCTACCCCGAGCGGGACTGCCGCCTTTCGGAGTGACTCATTTGGATTATATTATTGGAAAGGCGGGTTCTTATTGGCGGTGGACCAACGATCAAAGAGGAAGTGTTAGCAGGAGAGCGTTGTATTTCTGGGGTGCGTCGCTGCCCGCCTTCGGATCGTAAACCCACCGCGCAAATTCTAATTGTTTCTTCGGCTTCGCTCGTGTGCCCTTCAACCAGGCAAGACTTTGAAAGTTCCCCTTCTAAAAATTGCTTTATTCCCTCTAGCGACTAACTTCACCTTCGTAGAGGAGTGTTTATTGCACGTGTTTCACTCAGTAGGTCATTGACTTTCAAACACCCCTGCGGGGATGAGCAAATTCCCCCTCGAAGAATAATAAAACAAAACATAACTATGATGAATTGTTGATTGCATATAATATATATAGCATATTATGCTTGCATTGAAACTGTATTTCCTGTTAGTAACTCCAAAAACTACCAATGATCAGTTACTATCGACCATTTTGATTAGATCTTTGACATTCGAATATTCCTTGATTTTAAACGAAAATATCTTGATGACAGCGTGTTATATAAAACAGTTGAACGTTCTTTGCCTTCTGAATGTTTTGCTTCGGAGAAAAGCGCTCTACTTACTCATGGGTTTATTGATCAAAGCTGAGCACAAAACGGCATAGACGGAGGATAGACATCGCACTTTTGGGATCTCCGTATCATGAAACATAGAATACAATCCTCTTTTTCGACCGGGTTTGTTACTCAGATTCACCTCACTTTTCCGACGTTTTTTAAAGCGATGAGACCCAGAAAACCTTGTACCAAAACACTGCCTCATTTACTATCAAGCTTCATGTCTGTGGAGTGGTGTCGTTACTTACATGGCGGGCGTCCACTCTTTAGGCTGGTTTCCCCCGGCAAAAACATGTACCATGCTAACAAGTTCAAACTTTACCACGAAATAGGTTTGATTGTAGTTAAATGGTTGAGATATGGTTGAGAACGGATGAGGATGGTTAATGCCCGTCATATACTCCAGACTTGAAACAAACTAAGACTTAATGAATTTAAGAACTTAATTAAGAACTTAATGAATAGGGTTCGGTTTCGAGAATATTTTTTTCATGCTTAGTAAACATTGAAAGAAGCCTTTTGGTACCATTTTAACCTCTCTGGGACCAATAATTTTGCGTTTTTATACATTTTACACCTCATAAAGACCAAAGAGCAGCCTCCTCTCCTGGACTTGGGTACAAGGAAACGCCGATTGGGGACTCCAGTAATTTCAAAGTCCGCTACTTTGGAAAAATCGTCGTAAATGTCTGGTTCTGGAAGTCGGTCACTGGAAAATCGTTAAAATTAAATGAACAATTCCAAAAATGTATACCTGATGTTTGGAGGAATAGGAGACTCCACAATGGAATCCATTTTATGCCCCAAAATTATTCTATTACTCCAAAAACAACGTTTCATTCGACCTCCTGATACCCTTCAAAAACAACCTATCGCATATCCACGGTGAGGTCCAATGGGTCTGAGACCTTCTACAGCCCCTCCTGTGGCACTTTTTCAGCTCCACAGAACCCCACGGTGTACAGGATGGGTTTGAGTATGTCCCAAATTACTTCGAAAATGAAACCTCATTTGACTTCCTGGGTCAAGTCCTTTAAAAACATCTTCTAGAGCCCTATAAGTTGTACATTTTTTCGTTTCCCTTTCCTTTTTGTAGATTTTAATGGTCTTTTCCGAGCATATAATGAGTTTTTCAAGCGTATCTGTTGAGCATAAAACAGACGTTTTTCGAGCATATTTTGTTATTTTATGGAGCATATCAATACGAGCTCTACTACTAAACATGAGAGGTGTAGGGCACCCTGCATAATGGAGGTTGCAGGGGTACCTAAATACACAAAATGAGTTCCTAATTGATTTTTAGGTTATCGTTAACTGTGTTGGTTGTTTGAATGCCTCTAGCGTCATACGAGTATCTAGGATTACGCTCCAGGTGTCTTTGGAGGAAGAGGAAGGGAGTGAGGGAATACCCCTACCCAGGGCATAACATTAGGTGTCATAATCTGCAGACCTGAGAGGCTATATCAACGCATAATTGGATGATCCTCTATCTCCAGGTTGGCATGAAGTGTCGTGTTCACCTGGAAGGTCAACATCAAAGTTGAATTGTCAACATTAATGTTGGGTTTGCCCTGAGCCCGCAGTTTCAACTCCGTCCGAGCCGTTTTGGACAGTAGGAACTTTTTTTTTTTTTTTTTTAATCTGAAATGTTGACAAAATACTTGGTGTATCATCTAGTTGTGCCCGCAAGGTTTTCAGCCCGATCGCCCGAACCCGTCGGGCGCTATGGGGCTAAAATGGGGCTAAGGAAGGGTTTTTTGAATCTTTTCGACTCTGAGGTCGAGTTCGGTGTCGTTTTCGAAGTATTTTTGGAAGTAGAATCCATTTTTTGGGGTCCCAGAACGATCCGATTCCACCGTGGGGATCTACGGGGCTACAAATGGGATTTTTGAAGGATGCCAGGAGGTCAAATAAGGTGTCGTTTTCCGAGTAATTTTGGCGCAAATTCAGTTTTTCTAGGTTTCACATCTGTCCAATCATCGTACAGAAAATTTTATTTTTTATTTTTTCAAAAATATTTTTTAAATGACAGAATTAATTGTTGCGCATTCAAAGAATAACAAACCCTTTGTAAAATTTGCAGCGTTTTTTATTTGAAACTCCTCGCCATGAGCGTTAACGAAGACGGTTTATCTCGTGCTATCTTTATCTAAGTCAGTTAGTGTGGTCGCGTATTCTTGTTACAGGCGCAATTATTGGATGATGGGATTTAGTTCTCGTTTTGAGGATTATGATAAATTACCAAGGGAGACCTTTCTGAATTTCGTGCCTGTGAGTGTCCTAACGGGCAATTTCCTCGTTGCAGCCCAGTTTCGATCGGTCTATTTGTATTTCTTGGATGATCGTGTTACTACATCTCGAGTTGTTTGAGGCACGTGAAGAGCTAGTGTCATTGTAGGTTTCCAGAGCATTCTCATATATTGCACAAGTCGAGCCATTCAAGTGTGACGACGAAGGGGGAAGATGAAGCGTTGAATCACCATTTCCGCGTAGTCTGCCATCAGAAGCCTCCCCTCCCCAGACAGCAACACGGAAATACAAATTTAGTTCGATCGCAGATGGCTCGGCTCCTCATCTCACCCGTAAAAACGCCATAGCAAACACAATGTAAGGTTTAAGTTCTACAGCTCACATAAATCAGTTTCGCAATTTTATTCAACGTTATATTAAGTTCGTGCAATTCTTGTGCGTTAATATTCCCGCCTCATTCTGTGATATTTCAATTCGCACTCGCATTGCAGTTTGTCTTTTTCATTTGACCATTGAAAAATTGGCCTTTCCTTCAATGTTTTTACTCGAAAAGCTTCCTTGGCAGGCGTCCCCCTCGTTTTAAAAGCAAATCTCCGCTTTCCCCCGTACTGATGGCTGAGGATAAATGAAACGAGAGGGACAGAGAGTGGAAAAAAGAGTATCAAATGAGTACATTTTAATTGGGCATCCCGCCCGCTGCGGTGCTCGGCTTTATTGGCTGTGACGGGCTTGGCCGAGTTTTCAGGGGGCACCCCAGCTCGGTAGTTTTGGTCAGAGTTTTTCTTTTCTGGTTGCTGTGTCAATCTCCTCTTTTCTGAAGGTGGACGCAGGGTTGCCGATGTGGGAATTTTATCGGGGGGGGGGGGGGGGGGTATTGAAGACTCGGAAAAACCTTTATTGAAATGTAGATTTAACAAACAAAAAAGTTTATTGCGAAGAGTGTTGAAAACCGAAAAAAAGTGAGTGTGCGGGAGTGCTCCCCATTTTGAAAAAAAAACGACCAGATTTTCACTTTGGGAGGGGGGTTATTATTCTTGGAATAATAGTTACACCGATGTAATGGCGACGGAGGTCGAAAATGCTGATCGCCCTCAAAATTTAAAATTATCCGTTTCAAGATGTCTAGATTCCAAAAACGAAATGTCCGTCCGCTGTCCGAGCCGTTTTGGGCATTAGGTACGATTTTTTTTTTTTTTTTTTTTTTTTATCTGAAATGTTGACAAATACTTGGTTTACCATCTAGTTGTGCCCGGAAAGGTTTTCAGTCCCATCGCCCAAACCCGTGGGGCTCTATGGTGCTAAAATGGGGCTACGTGAGGTTTTTTTGAAGGTTTTTGGCTATGGAATCGAGTTAGGTGTCGTTTTCGAAGTGTTTTTGGACATAGAATCCATTTTTTGGGGTCTCGGAACGATTCGATTTCACTGTTGGGATCTTTAGGGCTTTCATGGGGCTACAAATGGGATCTTTGAAAAATCCCAGGAGGTCGAATATTTTTCGTGTAATCTTGGACGCCAATCCAAAACATTGCACCTACAGATTTATCTCCAAATAAAAAAAGAAAGATTTTTGGAGGGGCACAGAATTAATTTTTGCACAAGTAACCTACATCAAAGATTTTAAATATCTTTCTAATCGTTCATCCGAATTCGATAATGCTGGGCTCAAAATGGTTGGCAAAATGCCCCTCGGACACATTAATATTAATAATAATGTCCGAGGGGCATTTTATGTCGTATTATGGCATTATGATGATATTATTAAATAATATAAATTTTATATTATGTCTTATTATGACCTTTCCACGTCATTCTGCTACGACCACGAGAAAACACGCAGAAATTGCGCCGCTGTCGTTCTCAACCACCTCTGATGCTTTTCGTATTTAGGATGCGGGATTTTGGCGGGATTTTAGTTGGCCGGCCGGCAACCCTGTTTGGGTGGCAAAGGGTGGCGGGAGGGGGACACCAACTAAGTTAAGACAGTTGACTCACCCCTTCAGATATAGACCTGCTCTCTTTCCATTAGCACTCCACAATGTGCGATTTCAGATGGTGTTCCGTCGAAACAAATGCTGTGTACATTTATGATTGTGAGTTCCTTTGATGAAATTACCGAGCGTGTTAAATCCCTCTAAAATAGTGCTTTAAAATTACTAAATGCTTTGTTTCTATGAAATTTGATAAATATTTGTTCTTATTCGTACTGAAAATTTTGACACCTTCGAAATTTTCTGTCCAGCGAGTACAAGATTCAACGACGGCCTGGAGGGTATTTACTGCAACATGCTAGACCCTCAGCTACAACCCATCCAACCCGATACCAACTCTAAGGAGTCCATGGAAATCTTCGAAGAGCATAAAGCGGTAAGAAAATGCATTCTACTTTGTTACCAACAACTCCAAACTAACACTTTTTCAATTCGACCTTTTGTATTCAATTGTAGCTGGCTTCCGAGTACTTCAGAATCCAAGAGCAGATGGCATTCCTGTCTACGAATCTAGAAGGGCTCAACGAAGCACTTTCCATGTCCGCTGCGGCTGATTCGGAAGAACAAATAATACGGAGGCTGGAGAGTGAAAAAGTAAGTTGTGTGACAGCTAGTTCCGCAAATTACACAATTATTCGTTCGAGTAAAATATATTTGTACCTCAGTACAAGAACGCGGTTGTAGAAAGTTGTACCTCATCAAGAACGCTGTCAAATATGTAGGGGAGCACGGGGTGAAAAATCTTTTACTCATATTGAAATTGCTCGAGCCCCTTCAAGTTTTCTGCAACAATTTTGGTATACTTCAAACCCCTGGGATCTCAGCATTCCAAAAATCACCGACTTAGCTTCAATTAATATTTTGCCTGCTCATAATTCACGATTATATCATGCCAAATTTGTTTACCATTATCTCTCACTCAGTAGGATTAAGTGGCCAGGGATGTGGGAGAAAATGGGCAACATTCAAAAACCAACAAATCTCATTTAAGAACGATTTTATTCTTGAAAAACAGTAAATATGAATACAATAATTGCCAATGATAATTGGCCAATAATTGGCGAGTGAGTGGTGAGGGGTGTGGGAGAAAGTGGTCAGACTGGCCACAATCTCCCCCCATAGCAATTTTTCCAAAACTCCGAAAATTCGACCTCAAAAAAAAATGCAAGGATTCCTAAATTTATGTAATGAGCTAATTAGTGGGTTCAAGTAAAACACGATGCAACTTACGCCATACGATTTCACCGAAAAATACGAACTCCTGGCGATCCGAAGCTATGGCCCAAAATTGCTCTAGGCCTTTACAAAAACTGCGTGACATCACTGCTCATCAAATCCTTATCGGAACAACTTTCTGCTTCTTGTACTTCAGGATTGCACTCTAAAGATGAATTTTATCTAATCTGACGCTTGCAATGGTGAACGTAGCCGTTAAAACAGCCAGAGGCCACTTTTTCCCATGACCCATTTCACCCCATGCTCCCCTATTCGAACTGAGCTTTGCAAGGCCTGAGCACTCATCAGAAGCTCCCCCTGTATGTACGACAGGCTTTCTTCAAAGCATCTAATCAAAAAGTGGTTGTTTGCCGAAGGTGCAGAGGTCGAATCCAATGTTAGGGAGTGAAATGACTCCTCTGCTGTTGTGTAACCATTGACCAGGTGTGTTTCCTGGGTAGCGTTGCTAAGCAGCGTTGAAATAATTATTATTTCAAGGCACAGCAGAGGCAAAAATTGCGATTTCTGAATAATGGCGGTGTAAAAAGGAATGGACGTGTTTCTGTTTTTTTTTTTTTTTTTTTTTTTTTTTTAATCGATTGATGACTTCCAAATAATACCGAAAATAGGGTTAAAACACAAATTGCAAATTCGTTCGAATTTTATAGAATTTATGGAAAAATCACAATTTGAATTTTCGGCAGAAACCAGCATCGGTCGATGTGCCAAGTTGGCCACCATTAAAAAAAAACTCAAGGATCGGTCTCTGAGGTTAAACCACAGCAAAGGTTAAACGTGACACCACAACACCTGTTTTGATTTGTTCGTGGGTCAAGGTGAATAGCAGAAAAACTTTTTATTTTTATTTAAATTACTTCTAAAAATGTCAAAAGATTGTTTATAGGAACGATCTACAGAAAAAGTGGTCGTCGAGTTGGCAACCCTGGTCGTCAAACCGGAAGATCCGCCACGCATGTACTTTTTGAATCAACTCTTGATGAAATAAACTACGTGAAAGACGTTTTGTCACAAAAACGAAGTATTTTCCTCTTTTTGACTTCTAACGCCATGGCACTGGATGATTTATCCCGACATTCGGGTGCACGTCCATTCCTTATTGGAGATAATATCTCTATGACGCTCTCAGCATTCCGTTAATCACACCACGAATCTTGTTATGATTTAGGTACTCGCCCACACGAAGGTGGGAATAACCCCGTGTTAAATCGAGTTCCTATCCTTTTTTTCGAAGCTTTTGTTGAAAGTACACTTCACTTCACTTGTTTCAGGATAATCTCATAAAACTGAAGAAAAGCCTCGAGGAGCAAGTGGAACAGGCCAAAACTCAAGGTGGCTGCGAAGAAAGCGGTTGGGTTATTTGCGACCAATCGCACAGCCCGTAATTTCACCGCCGGTTCAATCGGGGCCTCCAATTTATTTCGCCTTCCAGGATCTCTGCGAAAACGCGATCTATGCTAGTCTCAGGAAAGTATGTGGTTTTAGAGCGACAATATCGAGGGGGTTTTCAATGTTTTGCCGCGTCTACAGTCTGTAGACTACAGATTTAGGTTAAGTCGACTCCTACTGCCAAGATGTTCGAAAATCTCAAAGGTTGTTATCGAGGTGTTTTACCCCATCATTGTGGTAAGTGAAGGAGTGAAGCGTTGATCACAAATCGTCTATTCGAAGATATGTATCTAAAGAGCGAATTGCAACATTTGTCTTAAAGAAAATTGTTGACATCGGAAAACTGTTTGACTGTAGTGTGGCAATTCACGCCATTTCATTCCCGTAAGGTTTTTAATCGTCCCAAACTCCACGTTTTTGCGACTGCTTCGAAGTGTCTTTTAGTAGGTAGTAATATCATGACGAAACCCAGCACTATGATTTTTACCTTATTGTGACGTCCACAAGACTTGTATTTGACGTCCACAAATACTTAGTATTTGACATCTTTATATGCCTTTATCGCGTTTGTCAACCCAAATGACTTTTAGCTACTTAATCTTAGCGGTCTTTTGCTTTTAAAATGGATTTTAATAGGTAGTTTACGTTTAGCCTGAACATTCGCATGATGCTCCCAATCGGAATGTCGAAAAAGTATCGATTATTTTTTAAGAAAAACCCGCCTTGCGATTGTTTTCCTTACTAAGAAATTCGAAAATTGGAACAAACCTCGCCGAATTGGTAACGGATTCTTTTCCTCATCCTTTCAAGCCTCCCATTTTTCGCTCCAAATTTAAAATAATAGGGGTATTCATGGTTCACTTGTCAAATGATAAATTCGAAAGTGTGGATGAGTGTTCCATGAGGCTCTGGTTTGCATACATACAATGTGTACGTAGCACTCTTTGTGGCATACAGCGAGATACAGTATTGGTGAGAATGAGGTGGTACATTGAACACAATGGACCCAAGGTCACAGGTTATCTCTGTTTTTAAAAACTGCCACTGCAATCGCAGCGCTACTTCCAATGATCTTTTGATGACTCAATGCCCTCGGCCCTTGGTGTACCCAAACGAAGTGACAAGTGGCCCGATTTACCAAGTGACAAGTGGTTCGATTCCGGTTCCTTCTCACGTGACAGGCCGAAATAAACAATGCAAGAAAAATGAAAAATACATAAATAGGCCTCAGCTTTCTGCTTCCTAACTTTTGTTTTTTACAAAGTTGTGCAGAGGGAGGCCTTCTGCTGGCCGTCTTATCTATTTGTAATTCCATTTTCGCCCCTCTAATCTGCACTTCCTCGTCCGATGAACGGGTTCCTCTTCGATTGATTTTATTTCCTTCCGAATCAGACCACTTGTCGTGGACCAGTAATGAAAAATCATTTTAGCCTGCCCGGCGGACCAGACAAGACCTCTTTGTAGACCAGTGTCCTCAGAATTTTGAACCATGATTCCTTTTGATGTCCCTTTTGGTTTATTATTCTTGGAATAATACACCTATGTTTTCGCGACGCGGGTCGACGACTCCGATCGGGCTCAAAATTTGACATTATCCGTTTCAAGTGGTCTACATTCAAAATCCGAAATGTCCGTCCGCCGTACGCCGTACGCCGTCCGCCGTCCAGGCCGTTTTGGGCAGTAGGAATTTTTTTAAAAATCTGAAATTTTGACAAAATACTCGGTTTACCATCTAGTTGTGCCCGCAAGGTTTTCAGCCCGATCGCCCAAACCCGTGGGGCGCTCTGGGGCTAAAATGGGGCTACAGAAGGTGGTTTTTGAAGGCTTTTGGCTATGGGATCGAGTCAGGTGTCGTTTTCGAAGTATTTTTGGACGTAGAATCCATTTTTTGGGGTCCCAGAACGATCCGATTTCACTGTGGCGATCTATAGGGCTTTCATGGAGCTAAAAATGGGATTTTTGATGGATCCCAAGAAGTTAAATATCTTTCGAGTAAAAATTAAAGAATTTTTGAAAAAACACATTTTTGAAAAAAATCGCCTCAAAAAATTTTTTTTGAAATATAAAAATCCAAAAAAAATTTTTTTTTAATTTTTTTTTATTGACAGAATTAAATTTCTGTACAAGTAACTTATATCAAAGAATAATAAACCCTTGTGTAAAATTTGCAGCGTTTTTATAATATCCTCTCCTATGACAAAACACGTGAACAAGATTACCCTTTTTGTCAACACCCGTTCGTTTCCCTCTTTTGGTTTATTATTCTTGGAATAATACACCTATGTTTTCGCGACACGGGTCGACGACTCCGATCGGCCTCAAAATTTGACATTATCCGTTTCAAGAGGTCTACATTCAAAATCCGAAATGTCCGTCCGCCGTACGCCGTCCGCCGTCCGGGCCGTTTTGGGCAGTAGGAATTTTTTAAAAAATCTGAAATTTTGGCAAAATACTTGGTTTACCATCTAGTTGTGCCCGCAAGGTTTTCAGTCCGATCGCCCAAACCCGTGGGGCGCTATGGGGCTAAAATGGGGCTACAGGAGGGGTGTTTTGAAGGCTTTTAGCTATGGGATCGAGTTAGGTGTCGTTTTCGAAGTATTTTTGGACGTAGAATCCATTTTTGGGGGTCCCGGAACGATCCGATTTCACTGTGGCGTTCTATAGGGCTTTCATGGGGCTAAAAATGGGATTTTTGAAGGATCCCAAGAAGTTAATTATTTTTCGAGTAAAAATTAAAGAATTTTTGAAAATAAACATTTTTGAAAAAAAAAATCCCCCCAAAAACTTTTTTTTGAAATATAAAAATCCAAAAAAAAAATTTTTTTAATTTTTTTTATTAACAGAATTAAATGTCTGTACAAGTAACCTATATCACAGAATAATAAACCCTTGTGTAAAATTTGCAGCGTTTTTTCCTTTCACTTCACCTTCCTCCCACCTTTTGTCAAAAACTTCATGTGAACGGAGCCTCTGGATCAACGCACTTCCCACCCTTAATCGCCCATCGTTTTCCTAAATTTTTTTTAACACCATCTGCTTCTTTAGATTCTCCTAGGCTTGTTCTTTGAGTACCAATTTTATTGATGTGTAAGAAGGGTGGAATTTAGATTAGTTGAAACTCGAGGTTAGCCTCTTGTTTCAAGTGAGGTTTGATTGAAGCTTTTTTTTTTTTGGGCCTTTTGCAACTGTTGCAATAGTGTTAATATCATCAACTGTGTGTATGATTTCTTTGTCCGACCGAAATCAATCACCGAGCCAATTGGTGGTGACGTGTTGTGTTACAAAATTTACAAAACTGGTTTGAGTTGGGAACTGGTTAAATGCGTACCTGATTCTTAGTGTTTTTTTTGTTTTTTTCCTTCTTTTGGGAAGCTGTATGAGACTTATTGTACCTTTACTTTTGTAAATAGGCATTACTGCGTTAAAAAAAAGAATAAATATTGTATTTTAGAAGTCTGGAATTTGTGTGTATTCCCGTTGCCTGATGAAGAAAACTCATTCACTTGATGGAATCGGGTTTAGGCCCCGCAGGGGTGAAAACGCAAGGGGTTTGGGCCCTTCTCTTATGGATATGTAAGGGGTTTGGCCCTTAGGGAAACCGGAATAGAATGGGCGCTGAAGGTTTATTACTCACTCACTTTCAGAATGGCATCATACGTCGTTAGGTTTTTTTCAATGAATTATCATTAATCGTCATGATCCTCTTCTTCTCCCTTTCGTTTGCTTACAGGGCAACAAGGCTTCGGGGCTTATCTCGACAAAAACAAGAAGCGATTACGCATCTTCTCGGGCGACGACAAACTCAAAAAGAAAGCCTAAAAAGAAGCTAAGCGGCACTTTTGATGCCATCTGCCGCACATTTAGAGCCATCTGAAGGCCCTATATTTATATAGAAACGTAGACGTTTATTATAAAATTGTATACAATAAATTACACTCAAACATAAAAATTAATAAAAATATTCCTTTTTTTCAATTTTAATGCCTAATATAAAACATAATATGTTTATATTATATTATTTAAAATATTATTCGGTGGTTATCAGTGGCTCAGTGGTTAGAGCGTCAGACGAATGAGGTGGTTAGGGTGAGAAATGACTCCTCTGCTGAGTACTAAATTGTTTATTGGAATAAACAATTGTAGCGTGGGGACCGGTTTCGAGCAACTAAGCTCATCTACAGCCCAGAGTGACTTGAGGTGGTTGAACGTACAATTAGTTCTGAACACCACAAACACCACACTGAGCAAACACCACACTGAGAGCGTCAGACTGTCGAAGGTTGCCGGTTAGATCCCAGCAGCCGCTTGACATCTTCCTTAAACTGATAATCACCTCTTGGAAGGCAATGGCGAACCACCAAGAGTATTTCGCCCAGGAAAACCTCTCACATTTGCCGTTCGGAGCCGGCGTTAAACAGTAGGTCCCTACTACTTCTGTAATATCTGTTCAACACGCTCAACAGAAGTTAGTAGCGAGATGTAGAAAACGCCTGGTTACAGGTACGGCACCCAGAGAAGATAAAACGTAAAAATAAAATAAAAAGCCGAAGAGATGAGCGCACTTTTCCATTTTTTGAAAGGTTGCGCTAATAAACATTAGAAAATATTACATTTTCTAATGACAGCCAACAACTGAAATCGGTATAAAGTCGGTCGTGCACCCCAAACGGGCCCCGTTTCAGGGAAAACGGTTTCCCTTTGCCATGGGCCCAAAACCCTCGCGTCGCCACGCTGTTGATGAACCCAAACCCCCTGCCTTTTCTGATGCCTTTACACATGCGCGGGCCCATACCTCTTACCATTCACTTTTTCCGTTGACATTGAAAGGTTCGTTACGAGCACTGATAGTTGTCAAACACTACGTCCGTGAGCCTCTTCAAGTAGTGCGAGTTCTTCCGCAACCTTCTGATCTTCGGCATCACTGAGCACTTCAGCGGCGCGGATGTTGTTGTGAAATTTGGCAATCATGAAAGGCGTTTGACCGTAGACGTTGACGGCGTCCAAATCGGCACCGTAGCTGAGCAAGTACGTGATGAGCTCCACGTGTCCGACCATGGCGGCCTTGTGGAGGGGAGTTTCCTGTTTGACGTCGTCCCTTTCGTTGATGTTGGCTCCGTACTTGACGAGAGTTTTGATGACGTTGAAGTGGTGGAGGATGTTCACCGTGAGGATGGCTTCCGTCAGGAGGGGCAACTTTGTGATGCTCTTGAAGTTGGTGTTGGCTCCAGCTTCGACGAGGATCTTAACTATCCGTTTATCCGGCACCACCAGTATAGACATGGCTAGGGGTGTCTGGTCGAAGCAGTCTGCCACATCAACCTTACGTTGAAAACATTATGTTCATAATGCGTAATAGTTTACCTATCTCCTTTTTGGCTTATAACTGCTTGAAGAATCTTCTACAGACAAACTCACTGCAGCGCCGTTCTGAATAAGATGTTCCAGAATATCGTGATATCTGCCGAATGTCGCCAAATGAACGACAGTTTGGTCGAAGGCAATGGGAATGTTGGGATCAGCTCCAAATTCCAGTAATTCCTTCACCAACTGAAAGAGGGAATTAAATTACTGAAGCAGCATGATTGAAAATTTCACATTCACGAAAATGCTACTGGAATTTACCTCAATTCGATTACTTTTCACAGCCAAAGCTAACGGAGTCATCAGATGGTGAGAGTAGGCATTGATGTTGACCTCGTCCAAAGTGCAGAGATACTTGATGGCCAGAAGACTGTTTCCTTCCACCGCCATGTGCAGCACCGTCAAACCGTGGACGAACCCCTGGTTGACGTTGGCTCCCATTTTTATGAACATCTTCATGGCCGGTATGTTCTCCACTTGCACCGCCAATGCCAATTGCTCGTCCAAATCTATCCGCGACATTTGAGTTGTAATGGATGGACATGAGCGGTTGAAGCGGTGATGTCAATGAGGTGAACAATTTCATTTGAGGCCTCAACGTCACTTCGTCTATCTTCCTCCAGTCTGCCTGAAAGTCTGAAATGACCAAAAAAATGGACGATTAGAGTGTAATGTTCATAAAACTGTGGAAACCTGTATCGATTAGTTATCAAGGATACAGTTATTCTTGGATACAGGGTACATAATGTAGGGATATATTATGGTGTGGGTTACGACACCCAAAGCATTTGAGACATGGAACTCAGAAGAACGGGCCGAAGAGATTCACCTAGTAGGTAAATATGGTAGGTAGATTAGATTAATACCAGAGAGGGTATGGAAGTGGTTTCCCTAGGGCACTCCACTTCCCGCACCTAGGCCTGTAGACCTATTGTGCTACGTCTCGGAGTTACTATGATAGGAGTTCAGTGTGCTTGAAGAGGGTCAATAGTCCTCACACCAGGTCCTGTTGCGCCAGTATCTCTCCGTGGTCCACTGATCCCAGAGCAAGATACCCTCTGCGCTCCAGGGCCTCACACTCAAAGATGAGGTGATCCGCTGTCTCCTCATCATCTCCACAGCTCCCGTGTCATGTATACCAGCCCACTATTAATCTCAGTTGTGTCCGCCGTAAATGGGGGCATATATTTTCCCATGCCAACATGCTACTGATGCGGGGTTCTTTCCCATCTCTGGCTGTGCTGTGATCGCTGCCACTGATAATCAACCTCAAGGAAAAGTGCCCACCGTGATACCAGACAGGGTTTGTGTCATATAAGGTCCTCGGTGGACACCTGTCTGGCCAGGGCGTCTGCTTTCTAGTTCCCTGGAATACCAGCATTACCAGGGACCCATCTGAGAATAATAAATAGAGGCTCCAACACGCCTGATGGACTCACAGCAGACAAGTGATGGTTTTAGGGTAAATATGGTGAATCAAGTGGGGTTTTCTGAGCATGCTTCGAAATTAAAAACTTTGCAAATAGAATCACAAAGAGACAAAAAACGTTATTTTTCTCCTGAACGAACATTTAATTTAGCTCTTTACATTCAGCTAAAAATGACGAAAGACCAATATTTATTTTTGAGAGGCACTTAAAACCCAAATAGGTTACATTTTTAATGTATTAATATATTTTTTAATAATATTACATAGGTAGGTACCTAGTTTTACATCCATTGGTAGCCTACTGAGATTCCGAATGGCGGAACAAGAATTCCAGGTCAGAGTCATTCAAAGGTTCTATTATAGAAAACCTTCACATTTTTCCTGTCGCATGAAAATTTGGAATGACTGACTGTAGGCCCACGAAACACTGCTGGCGTTCATGAACGAATGCTTGTAAAAGAAAATCTTTCAAGCAACAACAACCCCGCGTGAATTTGATAAGGGATGATATCCCATTGTATACAAGGGTTGTTGCTCTCTGTGGTTGTTGCGGAACAAGAATGTTGGATTTCTATTGTAGGACTCTGATTTGACTTGGAGTGATGCACAAGTGATTGGACAAGATAAGTGAGAACGATTTCTATGGGAGAAGTGTGTGCCCTTGCACTGTCAGTGCCATTTCACGTTTTCGGTTTAAACAAAGGCAGGCCACTTTCTCCCTTCTGAAAAGTCTGGACGTATAATATATATTATAACTTACAAAATATTATTTTGCATTGTTCAGATAAAGAACAGTAGCCAAATTTACCATGTGAATAAGGCTCAGGCCTTGTATGGAATAATTTTGTTGTTTTCTGAAATAAAAAGGAGCCAGCTCCTGGGCATTTGTATACTTCCCAACTTTCCTCTTGTGTAGGGGACTATGGAGGTTCCCAACAAATGCTTAGTTGTGCTGAAAAAGTACTTCGGGTACAAGGAGTTCCGTCC
This sequence comes from Pilophorus perplexus, assembly GCA_955831195.1. NCBI lineage: Eukaryota > Metazoa > Arthropoda > Insecta > Hemiptera > Miridae > Pilophorus > Pilophorus perplexus. The sequence goes on from OY037013.1 coordinate 20,836,682, forward strand.
TATGCAATGGAAGATAGTCGACTCCATTCTGAACGTAAGTGGTGCTCACCTTCACTTGGTTAGTGCACGAATAGCAGCCTTCAGCTTTGGACAATCTGCAATTATACTCAATCAAATTTTGACCCTTTTGTGACGGGGTTGTAAAAGCGTTTGACTCAATGGTTTTCTACCGCAGGAGCGGAGGGACAACTGCGTCATAATGGCAACAGGATACGGCAAGAGTTTGTGTTACCAGTTCCCGCCCGTGTACAAGAACGGTGTTGGTATCGTCATTTCTCCTCTGATATCATTGATGCAGGATCAAGTTCTCGCTCTTCAGGTACACCGATAATAATTATTTTACTGTCAATATTTGTCCTGTCGGTGCCAGCCGATTCTCTACTTCATCTTCGGGCATGCGGCAACCTGGAAATGTTAAAATGAGCTATTTTCTTATCGACACACAATTTCTGTGTTCTGAGTCGATTAAAACTAGTTTCCAGTCGATCAAATACTTGTACAAATAATGTGTTAGGGGCGATTAAAGACTAAAATTGCCATTTTTACAAAGTACTGGAAAAATTGGAGCTTGCAGAAACTTTTGATTGTTTTTAGGGTTCCGAAATGAATGAAACCAAGATAAAATAGTTGAAACTGCTCTGTAATAAATAGAACAAGCCATCAATTGAATTGAATAGATGAGCGCAACCTTTTTGTTATTACGATATATTTAATGAGCGAGAGAAACTAAGAAACAGTAGGTATCTAGCGACCAAAACTATGCCACACAACACATCATCCACGTGATGCTCATTACGTAAACAACTGCACCCTAACGACCGATGCGTAATAAAACCTTATGCCGATCAGAGGTAACGAACGGCTCAGGCTGCAAAAATCGTTTTAGAGTCGTTGGAATCAGCCTGAAAAGACTTGACGCGCCAAGCACCGTAATAAAGTGAGAAGGTTATGTGAGAGGTTTCAATTGGGTAGGGTTATCAAAGTCGACAGCTCTCAACCACAGAGTAACAGAGAGCAGCTCTCAACCGAACTCATTCGAGCTGTCGGCTTCCGTCCGACTGCAGTTGAACTGCTGTCAACCTACAAACCAACCTGGAACAGCCGGCGACGGCGACTTTTCGCCAACCCAGCGACCTGGAACAGCAGTTTTCTCACATACTCGAGCTGTCGGTTTCCGTCCAACTGCTGATCGACCTGGAACAGCAGTTTCTAAACTGCGCATTTCTCCGTCGATTTCTGTTAACAGTCCGTCAAACCTGGAACGAACCGACTATTCCATTTCGTCATTACTCCTGTGCGCCTTGGGTAGTTGCTCCAAAATTAACGTAGGTATTTGGCGGGGTCCGTACAGGCCGTTTTTTGAATATATCTCTCACAGAACACGTGTAGAACACATATTTGAGAAGCAGGGTTTTTGCATTTGTTTGCGATGTTTTTAATTAATAAATTAAATTTTTTATTATCAAAATTGAAATTACTAGATTAAGGGCTGTACAAAAAATATCTATCAAATCGGAACCATTTATAATGGTTTCTGCTTACCTTGAGTTGCTTCTTCCATTGACAAAATTTGGTTTAGCCGACGAACTGATCGCCTCATCAGATGGAAGCATAATGAAGTGATTAGGAGAAAAATCGTAAATTTCAGAGTTTCAGGTCGAGCGTAAAGTCCCTAAGAGTCCTCTCTATCGAACCCACCCATTCAAACGTGCATTCCGGTAACTTGAAAAATCGAATTTTGTCCAGCTTGATATCCAATCTAGCCCACTGTGCGACACCCTAAAAATCCCTACATGCGAACTAAAACAACCTACGGGAGCCTACCGCTCTGCGGTGTCTGCCCTGATCTAAAAATGGCATTTGGCGAGTTCAGTTGTCATGGTGTGGCGAGGGGAAAAACCGTAGGCAGTCTATGGTGATAATTGCATTTAATAAAGTATGCAATTTCACCACCACTGAGTAGCCCCAAAAAACAACGTGCTAAATGCACGCTGACTCCCGGAAACTCCCCTAAATCCCCGAAATATAACACCAAATCCTCAATACAATGAAACAACCAGGACGACCACCCAACTAACAATACTCCAATAAACCCCCAACCCTACCTTGCGAGGCGCTCTAAAGGGGGCCTGCACACCAAATGGACCCGGAAGGTATTGTTAAACTCCTGATGAGCTCTTTATCCTGATAAAGGAGAGGGCGAAAGGCGCCTTGAGAACCCTGAAATTGCATACTTCATTAAATGCAATTATCACCGTAGACTGCCTACGGTTTTTCCCCTCGCCACACCATGATAAGTAATATGGAAACCGACCAAACCACGCAGAGTTCAGTTGTGTTACCTTCGATCATATTTTTCAGGTCAAAAACATACCTGCCACCTTGATGGGATCTGCACAGAAAGAGAAAGGAGCCACGATGGAAGACGTGAAAAGAGGGAAGTTCCGGCTTGTGTATGTCACGCCTGAATGGTGCTCGACGGACGTGGCTCTACGGTTAATGAAGGATCTGGCAGCTAGCAAAACTGTCAATCTCACTTTGGTGGCCATCGATGAGGCGCATTGTGTCAGCCAGTGGGGAATGGACTTTAGGAAAGCTTATCGGTTAGTGTGCTTGTTTGAGGTTGGAAGGAGTTGAAAGTTTTCTATTTAGAACCTTGTTGGTTTCAGAGGATTGGGCAGCCTGAAATACGAGTTACCGGGTGTTCCATTTTTAGCGCTGACGGCAACAGCAACGCCGACAGTACAGAAGGACATTTGCCGGTCGTTGAATCTCAAGTGAGTATTGAACCACTCAATTCATCCATGTTCCCAACTGGTATGGGGTTTTTTTTTCTTCATTATTCTGCTATGGAGCTCGTGGAGCTTTCAACAGGCTTTTACCAGGAGGCGCGATGTACCAACAACCGCTCAACTGCCCTTGATCGACGGAACCCTAGGACCTCTTAGGTCGACTATTGGACGTTGTTGCTCACCCAGCTGTAGTCCCCGCCCCCCAACTGTGGCTGGCCTCAGGGACCTTCTGCAAAGATAGCTAACTCCTTGAGACATATTAATGTATCTAGGCCGTGTCCTAGAAGTTAACTCTTACAGTTATGTATCTCCTAGTCCTCTCTCTCATCAAGGAAAACCTGGGCCTCCAGGGCGGCCCTCACCGTTGCAAAGGCTGGGCAGCTCCAACGCACATGAGAGGACCCCAGTCCGCCAGGTCTGTCAGTGGCACTGACTCACTGCCAGTAGATTTGCTTGGAAGTAGGGGCGGCTATCGGTAGTCAATATAATATCGATACTAGTCAATGAATATTATAGATTCGTCAATTTTGGATAGTATCGCGGATGGAATATTGATACCAGAATACATTATACTTTAGCCATTATACATTGTACATTACTTAGCCTCCACCTTGGCCAAGGAATTTGAAGTGTTAGAGCTTGATGAACTCGCCAGGCGAGTGGGGTTCGTGACCCAGCCTTGTCAATTAGAATTTTCCAGGGGTTAGCAATTGACTGGAGCAAGGCATTTCGGAATCATTTGAAAGTAAATTGCGGGTCGACTCCTGCTCCAATGTGTTATGTCTAATTCGGTTACCTCAATAAAATCTACTTTACTTTATACATCGTACTTGAAGCATATCGATAGTTTTAGGAAAATATTGAGTTTATTAAAGAGTAAATAAAAATGAATAAATCATTCTTAAACCTAGCTTACTTCTTATGCAAGGGCAGCAACCTCAAGTATGTCAACGCTCATCTGCTTTTGGAGCACTTCAGCAGGCTACTTCACTGACCAGCGGTATGCCGCGTGAGCCTGCCCTTGAGCAGCATCAGCTCGCTCTTGGTAGGCGAGAAGGCGAGCTGGTTTAGGTCTCTAACCTGCAGCTGCCCACCAGACCGTGAAGAGGCCCAACGCGACTTATTCATCTTCGTTATTTCAGCTCCCCCAGGATCACATGTACGAGTTTCGATCGGCCGAATTTGTTGTTGTCATGCTCCGTGAAATCAAATTCCATCCTGGACGACATCAAGTCCATACTTCACTCTCACAACAGCCATATTTCTTGCGTCGGTAAAGGTTCCTGCATAATCTACTGTCCCACGAAGAAGAAAGTCGACGAAGTTGCAGAAGTTCTGTCTGGTAGGTATAACCTGTTCGTAATTTCGATTTTCACTGGAAGGTTTTAACATTGTTTTTGCTTCAGCTGATGGGATCCGATGCGAAATGTACCACGCAGATTTGAATTTGAAAGTGAGGGAACGGGTTCACAAGGACTTCGTCAGGGACATGGTGCAAATCATTGTGGCCACAGTCGCCTTCGGAATGGGCATTGACAAACCTGGTAAGATGCGGGAAAAAGTCTTGAAACTAGAAACCTGAACTGCGTACAAACCAAATTATTTTGGGGCGCTAAAAAAAAAAAAAAAAAAATCCCAATTTTCAGACGTGCGACGAATAATTCATTATGGAGCTCCAATAGATATAGAGACATACTATCAGGAGATTGGTCGAGCTGGACGAGATGGAGAACAATCCCACTGCCATGTATTCTATCAAGAGCGGGACTTTGGATTAGCGAAGTACGTCAAATAATTCTTGTTCAGCTGTGGCGTTTAGAAAAAAATTAATTAAATAATTAATAATTGTTTTAGATTAATTTTTGTACTTTGTCTTTTTCCAGGCATTTTTTGACGTCATTGTCCGCCGAGTATCGAAGCTACAAGGAAAACATGGCCCGGGTCATGCAGCGGTACCTCCAAACGTCGGATTGCCGCCGGAAAATAATCGTTTCCCATTTTGATGCTTCTGGGGAAATGGAGGAAAACTCCAAGTGTTGTGATAACTGTATTAAAAAGTAAGTTAACCTGTACACATTATGAGTACGTTTACCTCTCTGCGCTCTTATGCTAAACCGTTGCCTCGTAGAAAAGAGAAGACGAGCGATCCCAGCACGGAATACGACTTGACTGAGGACGCGGTGCTGCTCCTGAAAGCCGTCCGGGAGACCAGAGGGAGATTCGGGCTTCAAGTCCCGATCTACCTTCTGAGGGGGTCTAGAAATCAGAAATTGAACTCTAAATATCACGACTCTCCGTTGTTTGCAAAAGGGTACGACAAGCCCGATGAATATTGGAAACTTTTGGGTGAGTGTTCTGCTCTGTGGTTGCATGATTCAAAGCGGGCAATTCGTCTAATTTTTTTAACCTCCACAGGTGGTATTCTGCAGCGAGAACTCCTTCTCGAAGACAGGTACGTCAATACTAGCGGGAGTTTTGGTGGATTTCCCCTCAAAACAGTGCAGGTATCGGTAAATGGCTACGACTACATTGAAAAACCGAAATACCGCGAGACGTACAGCCTGAAGCCAACGCCTGAGATGCTACCTCACGTCATGAGAATCAACAGGTCCAAGTAAGTAACACCGCTGAAATCAGTTGTGTGACGGGACTTGTGCCGTTCAGAGACTCAGGGGAAAACGCTGCAAATTTTACTGAAGGGTTTATTATTCTTTGATATCGGTTAATTGTGCAAAAATTAATTCTGTGGCATTAAGAAAATAATATGAAAAGATTGAGAAATTTCACGGGGAGACTCCCCGAGCGGCGAGCGTTCCTAGCGGGGGAGGGGGGGCGTCCGTATAAAAGCTTCGCTTCAAAAATTTCCCCGCCTCCTCCGTCTTTGTAACGTCCCTGAAGCCCCTCGGATTCCACCCGTTCTGAGTACGTCTTTCCGACTTCCTTGACAGCGGCCCGGTTGGAAGAGCCAAACGCGCCCCGATCTCAGGAAATCTAAAATTTTAAACTCGCCGTCAGAAATCGCTCGTCGTCGGAAATCGCTCGTTGAAAATTTTCTATTAAAATTCGCATCTCTAGGTAGGATACGGTCGAAACCCCATTAGCTCCGCTCGGCCAACCGCTTATTTGGACAGGGGGGTCTCGCTTCGCTCGGCCGGGGGGGTCTGCAACCCCCCTATTCGTAGCTAAACGGTCGGCAGAGACGATAGAAAAAATCGGCGTATTTTTAGGGCTTACCGTTTAGTCAGAGTAGGCTGAATTAGTGATTTAGATAATATATATATCGCGTTAAGGACTGACGCACGATTTTCACGGGGAGACTCCCCGAGCGGCGAGCGGGGGGCGTCCGTATAAAAGCTTCGCTTCAAAAATGTTTGGACGGCTGTGGGACCTAAAAAATGGGTTATGCCGCATAACTTATGCGCCCTTACTCGGAAAACGACACCTTATTTGACCTCCTGGGATCCTTGAAAAATCCCATTTGTAGCTCCAAGAAAACCCCACTGATCCTTTCGGTGAAATCGGATCGTTCTGGGACTCCCCCTAAATGGGTAAAATTTATCGTCGTATTTAATACGGGCGACGGCCAGTTGAGCGCAATCACCTCATTAGTGTACAAGTTGAGCGCAAGAGAGGACAGTTTGGACAACCAGTTGAGCGCCAATCACCTATGCCTGTTGAGCGCGAAGGCTTTTCAGGGGGAACGCCAGTTGCGCGCAAGATAAGCGAAAAAAATAAGGATAAGCGTAATGCTGATAGATATGTGCAAACGTACCTAAATCGAGGATGAAACAGGGACCAACATCATCTGGCTTGAGAAACGACAGTTGAAACGTTAGGCGAACCCACTTGCTGACGTCAGTGTCTTTGTCTTGATACACAGTCGTTAGCCCGCATTTCTGAATGTACCTATACCAACTCTGAGCCAGATGAAAACGACATCCAATTATGGTTATTCCCGGCCATACAAATGAAGCAGCGTTCCGTATAGCGAGTTCGAAATCAGCAACTAAGGTGGATGGTCGCCAGTTTTTACATCGATCACCTAACAGTTCAAATAGCCTTGTGTAAATTTCTTCACTTTTTGCGGGTAAAAGAGCCCAGACTAGAGGGATATAATGATCATTGTGATACATATGTACAGTAAACATCTGGCAAAAGTATTTCGCGCAGTAGTCAAAGGTGCCATCGACCAGCAACGTCTCAGCTTGACGTAAGGCCTCTAGGTTTCTATTCGTGGAGAAACATAATATGTTGTACCTCCGGTCGTTGACCATAGTCATGTCGTCTCCCAGATTGCTCTTCAGATTGAGTTCTTCCACAGCGTCATGAACTTCGTGGGTAAATTTTGGAAGAGTGCACTCCAGAAAAAAATCGTCATTACCCATGGGTAATGACGACGATTTTTTTCTGGATATTTTGATCATTTGCGCGCAACTGGCGTTTCCCGTTATTAGGTGTCGTTTGCGATGTATTAAAGGGGAAACGCCAGTTGCGCGCAAATGATCAAAATATCCAGAAAAAAATCGTCATTACCCATGGGTAATGACGACGATTTTTTTCTGGATATTTTGATCATTTGCGCGCAACTGGCGTTTCCCCTTTAATACATCGCAAACGACACCTAATAACGACCTCATAGCCGAACCCCTTCAAAAATCCCTCCCGAAGCCCCTTTTTAGTCCCACAGAGCCCCACTTTCGACGGGTGCGAGCTCATTGACGCCCACAAAAACGAAATGTCCGCCCGCCTTCCGAGCCGTTTTGAGCCGTAGGAATTTTTCTAAAAAGCTGAAATTTTGAAAAAATACTCGTTGTTCCATCTAGTTGTGCTCGCGAGGTTTTCAGCCCGATCGCTCAAACCTGTGGGGCTAAAAAGGGGCTACGGGAGGGTTTTTTGAAGGGTTTAGGCTATGGGATCGAGTTAGGTGTCGTTTTCGAAGTACTTTTGGACGAAGAATCCATTTTTGGGTGTCCCAAGACGGCCTGATTTAACCGGGGGGTCGTTTTTTGAGGACCTACTTTTGGACGCAAAAGCCGCTTTTTCGAGATCTCAAATCGCTCCAAACATTGTACAGATTTTTTTTTCCCCAAAAATATTTTTTTAATGACTGAATTGATTTTCGCACAATTTTTAACAAAGAATAATAAACCCTTCTGTAAAATTTGTAGCGTTTTTCTCTACCAATTACCTATCACTCCCTCGTGAAGTTAACCCTCTCTCCTCCTGCAAATCTCCCGACTGTCATCATTGGGAAAAGATTGCTCACGAATGTTCTTGGGCTTAACACTATTTGAGTTCTAGTTATAACTGCCTAAATTCTTTCAGGCCAATCCGCCCTGGCCAGTGGCTGAGCGCAGGTTCCACTCATAGGGACTCGACTGACGGGCAGCCAGCTCAAAGTGTCTCGTTGGAAGTGAGCATTCAAATTTGGATTCAAAAGGAATTCTGTGGTTTTCTTTTTTCACCCGCCCCCCGTTTTCGGCGTATTTTTTTCCAGGAGCTCGTGTTTGAGGCTATGCTCAAGTTCAGAACGGAAGTGGCCGCCAAGCTGGATTGCATGCCGTACATGATTTTCGACAACCACACGATACAAGTTCTCTCTCAGTCGCCTCCGGCCACACTCGAAGAGCTGTCGAGGGTCGAAGGGTTCACAGATGCTAAACTGGACAAGTTTGGAAGTGCTTGTCTCAAGTGTATCGAGGCGACTCGAAAACACCACGAAAACCTGTTGCGACAAACCGGGTTACCGTCCGTCAAACAGTTCGTCAAGGCCAAGAAAGTCATTTCGTAAGTACTCGCTGTTAAAACTCAAAACATGCTGCCTTGAAAAGTGTTGATAAGTTTGTGGCTTTTTAGGTACGAATCAGATGGAAGTGGAGATGAGGCCACCCAAGATCCCAAAACTCCCGCTCCCTATCCAGCTGCAAATGCTAACCCCGACAAATCTGCAACTGTCATCGTCGAGGACTCTTTTTGCGACGACGACATTTTTCAAGGGTTGGCGGACGACGACGAGCTGATTTCGGCCAGTGCTCAGCACAGGGAAGACAACCAAACCGACGTCCACCCTGCGGGCACCTCGTGTAAAACTAATTCGGCCGAAGCCGACATGGACGCTGCCGCCAGCTCCGAATTCGAAACTGACTTCTTCAGTTGTGAAAGTTCCAACTCTCGAAACGTACGGACCCCACAAGAATCTCCCGGAATCTCAAAGCCTAAACCTGCTCCCAGCCCCAATTCTCCTCCTTCGAAAAGACTGAAAAACTCCAATTCATCCCCCTTTCAACCTCTCAACGCAGTTAAGACGCCCACAGCAGTCATTCGACCAGAAAATGTCCGCAAAAACGAAATGAAGAAGTCCTTGATAAAAAAAATTAAATTGTAATAAATTGTTTCTATGAGATATTGATATACATTCGTGTTTTTTTACTTTTCTACTGAAGTGCTTTAGTTCGTCATTGCTCCTCAATTGTTGGGTGAATCCGAGGCCCAAAGGTCTTCTTCTCCCACTAACCTGCTCGGGATGGTCCCAGATTGTCTTGTCCGAGCGAGATCAAGTTCGAAACACATAGGGGCAGTTCGTCCAGGTAGGCACTTGGTTCAGAGAACCCCCAAAGACAGTGAGAGAAAGAGGGAAGATGAGAGCGAGCGAGAGGAGAGAAAATCTTTATTTAATATCAGTTTGATAAAAATAAAATATAAGGTACCTAACAGCTTCCCATTGTGTCACTGTTGATGTAAGTTGGTATAATAGCTATAGTATTTTTGATAACAGTTCCTTGCGGCTGGGGACCGACGTCAGAATTTGGAGCTGATGTCGGTTCTGAACCTCAGCACGCAAAAGATTGAGGACGGCTAGGAAAGGTCACGTCACTTAACCAAATTATAATGCTAATAAACCATACATACTATCGACCTTTAAAGCTGATAATAGCTTTTGTGGTTTTATAGTTCTAGCTCTTTCTCAAGAGTTGCGTAGATTCGAAAAATGCCCGCCTGGAATTTTTCCAGCTCCACTAATGTGATTGACAATAATGCTTTAACGGACAGCTCGGAGCCACTTTGTGTAGTAGGCATTCCTGTCCTTTACTTTAACATTCGACGTTTCAGGTGTTATTGTGCTAACCCCTAATCTATTAGCATCCCTCAGCTCCTGAGTCAGCAGACCCAAAAGGGTAATTTCCGCAAAAATCGGCTCATGGTCAGCGGACCCACACTATTTGCTTCATTTAAATGTGCGTGTGGGGGAATGAAAACTAATACGGGAAACTATCAAGCAAAACGGGGGAATTTTCAACAGGTATCAGTTTTTGACAGCACTGAAAACTTATACTTACCGAAGTAGCAGTTTTCAGGTTGTGGGTGGAGCCCGAAAATGCTACATTTCGCTAAAAACCGATACTCTCAAATAGAAAGGAAAGTAGCGGTTTTCGAGGTCAGGGTAGAACTATACACATATATGTGGGGTTGTATTTGCTGGGTTTCAAACGGTTGTATGATGTGTTATAATGATTTCACATTACGTACCTAGCTATCATGTTTGTCATCGAATCGCTATTACTGCATAATCTGAAACTGATGAAAGAAGTAAGAAAGGAACATTAAATGACGAAGAGGAAGGATAAATTCCCTCAACACACCCGAATCGATTCTCGCATAATGTTGTAAGCCAAAAATACTCGTTATATTCTATACTTAACAAGCATCGATTAGCATCGAACGTCACTAGCAGAGTCGTCCACACGATGCCGTGTCACTTCACCTACTTTTGGATTATTATTCTTGGAATAATACACCTATGTTTTCGCGACGGGGGTCGACGACTCCGATCGGCCTCAAAATTTGACATCCGTTTCAAGAGGTCTACATTCTAAATCCGAAATGTCCGTCCGCCGTCCAGGCCGTTTTGGGCAGTAGGAAATTTTGACAAAATACTTGGTTTACCATCTAGTTGTGCCCGCAAGGTTTTCAGACGGATCGCCCAAACCCGTGGGGCGCTATGGGGCTAAAATGGGGCTATTTGAGGAGTTCTTGAAGGCTTTTAGCTATGGGATCGAGTTAGGTGTCGTTTTCGAAGTATTTTTGGACGTAGAATCCATTTTCGGGGTTCCCGGAACGATCGGATTTCACTGTGGCGATCTATAGGGCTTTCATGGGGCTAAAAATGGGATATTTTAAGGATCCCAAGAGGTTAAATATTTTTCGAGTAAAAAATAAAGAATTTTTGAAAAAACAATTTTTTTTAAACAAAAATCAAAAAAATTTCAAACTTTTTCCGTTGACACAGAAATAATTTTTGCACAAGTAACCTATATCAAAGAATAATAAACCCTCGTGTAAAATTTGCAGCGTTTTTCACCTACGTACAATTACCCCATGGTTATTTAACCTACTGGACAGTTCACATAACGGTATTTGGTCTACCCCACAACTTACCCTACAACCAATTCACACATACTACACTTTTGCCTACGACAGTACAGGTTGAAGAATGGAAGGGCTGTCACAATTCGGTGAATCCTTTTTTTGAAAATCCCTACCGGCATAAGTAGCCTGGACGGTGGAGGGAAAATTAATTTTTAAAACCTCCATGTTCTAAAACGTGTCAAATAGTTTCAAAATGTGTCAAATTTTGAGGTCCATCAAAATTATCTACCCACACCGCAAATACATAGGTGCATTGTTCAGAGAATGATAAACCAAAATCTAGAACATGTTTCAAGAATACATACAAATTGGTCAAAAATATCCGTTTCACGACGTTTATCCTGCAAAGTTGACAAAAATGGCTATATTTTATTATGACTGTAAAACGTCCACACTTTGCCTCACCAAGGCAGGCGGCGGTCACCTCCCCCCCCCCCCCCCCCTCACAGGACATGGTGATTGGCACAAATAAATTCGTAAGTACATCTAACAGTTTATTAAAATTTATAACAATCTCATAATATTTACATAAATATAATATATAACTAGCACAATTTTTCTCAACGAGGATAACAATGAACTTGAAATAATACTATAAAATTATTATTATTTTTTAATATTAAAATTGTATCAAAACAATATACAACAGCATTCCTGGTTAGAGAAAGTAGACCACACACAATGGGCAGGTTAGCGTAACACGTAGGAGGCTACAGAGCGATTAATGACTGTTGACACAAACAATACTGATTGGTTTTCTTGTTTTCTTGGATTGTTCTGGCTTTTGAGTCTATTTTAAGGTAATAAGGGATCCCAGAGGGGCTTTCCTCCATTAGGTGGGCGAGTTGGGGTTGAAGTATCGCAGTCCATTTATCTGAGAACAAATTGACATTATGAATTGATTTTTTTGAAGATGTATAACATGTATAATGTCGTAGCAAGAAGCAGAACATTTACCGTCATGTCGTATTCGGTTATGAAAGCTGGTATTTCCAGTTGGCTTGGATGCATCACGCTGTACAGGTACTCGACGCCGGGTAGACTTTGAACTTTTTGCTTAATGGCGGGAGCCATGAAGGTCAAGAACCACCAGGTCATCATCTGAAAAAAACGAAAAAATGACATGAAGGTTGAGCGAGAGAGTTTTGGCTGCATTGAGTGCCTTTGAGTAGACACGGCGTGGGGGAAAAAAACCTCTCAAACATCGCAATAAAAGTTGTCACCCGTAGGTAGTGAAGTGCTTTGGTTCAGAATTCTAATGAGACCCCAACCCTCGAAATAGTCCCGTAAGCACGTGTTTGGTTCAGCTGTGAACTTCCCGGCCCTTTTTCAGAAGCGTCTGGAGCTCCACCGCGTTAAGCCCTCGACCTCCGTGCTACCTGGCGTCTTAAGCGCATACTAGGTTCGTCCCTCATCCCCCCCCCCCCCCACTGGAGTGTGTACTATCTCCCCAAAACCTTCAACCCCTGACAGAAATACAAATGTGTATTACACCAAGAAATATAAACCGAAATGGAAACAACGCAGTAGGAAAAACGTTGTCACCAATGGGTGTATTGCCACTTGTGATGTGCGTTCATAATGGTAAGTAGGTACTTCAAACCTATCTGGTCAGGTACATGCAGGCAGACAGAGTTGGGAGTAGTTTACTACAAATGTAGTTCAACTAAATCGCAAACTACAAACGAATTAGTTTTTAGTTTTACAATTAAAACTAGAACTAAATTAGTTCTTAGTTTCGCTTTTTAAACCAACTTTCAAACTAAATTACTTTTTAGTTTCAATTGTGAAACTAAAAACTAATTTAGTTTCAAGGTTAGTTTCGGAATGAAACTAAAACTAATAGTTTTAGTTCATAGTTCAAATAAAAACTATTTTTTAGTAAACCAAAACCTACTACCTACCTACTAAAAAAATACTTTTGTTTTTATTGGAACTAAGAACCAAAACTATTAGTTCAGAATGAAACTAACTTTGAAACTAAATTAGTTTTTAGTTTCACAATTCAAACTAGTAGTACCTACCTAATAGGAATTTGGGGATTCCACAGTTCAAATCAAATCCTGTTTCTTTTTGAGTCTCCGAAAATGAAGTTTTAGGAGGATAATGAAAATTGTTATTATACGTGTGTAATACATACACACTGTGTATGGATTATATCCATACATATTATGCATATGAGCTAAAATGTTGAAAGGAGGATTTTGGTTTATTATTCTTGAAATAATATTCGCGGCGGGAGTCGACAATTTTAATCGGGCTTAAAATTTGACATTATTATGACGCGTACATTTCAAAAAGCAAATTCTCCGTCCGCCGTTAAATTTGTTGGGGCCCCCAGAACGATCCGATTTCACCGTGAGGATCCACGGGGCTACAAATGGGACTTTTGAAGGTTGCCAGGAGGTCAAATAAGGTGTATTGTTGGAGGTCAAATAGCTGAGTCTCATGACTGATCTGGAAAAACCAAGAGTTTCACCCTATTTGGATTCAATCGAATTTGCCCATGGTCTAACAAGGTGTAGTACACCGCTATTCATTTGCTTTGAATTCGTTGAGAACTGGCCTCTCTTGTCTATGCAAAAGGAAAACGGAAAACATGGGCGCAAAAGAATGATGGAATGACATCAGCAGGTCCTGGGATAACGCCGTGGTGCTCCAGACGCTTCTACTTTTTCGACCGATATCGCGCAGAGAAAGTTAAACACCAATGCCGTTCGGCAATAATAATTATTACGCCGATGTCGGCGGTGGAATCATGACGGTTTTTTTCTAAAAGTCAACAAGGAAACCACAGCTGAGGTGTTCCCCTACCGGATAATTACCTCACTGCATTCTCAAGTTGTTACTCAACAAAGAGACTACTACGATCTTAGTCACTGAGTGCGTCAGAGGCGTGACTGCAGTAAAATAGGTAATTTGCAGAAGATACCGTTTGTGCAGTTTGAAACGTATTCCTAGAGTTACGGTGCCAATTGTCGAGCTTGGGTACCGAAAACAGTGCAATCCCTGTTTTTATTTTTGAATATTGCCTAATGACTAATATACTGAGCGAAATACATAATGCGAAGCGCAAACAGGTAATGGGAATTTTGAAATGATTGAAGATAACTTTTTCCTTTGAATTGCGGAAAATTAAGAAAAAGACAAAATGGCTAAGTTGATTAATGCATGAAACTTTTCAATTGGAACAGACTTCTATGAAAAAAGCGAGTTGGCACCTTATCGCGGCTAAATTCTAAGATAGACGCTATTTAATTATATAATGCGGCAGTGGTAAATACATGATAAGATATGTATCCCGACAAGCCGAAAGCCGTGTTTTTTAAAAACGGGGTGACTTAATATTAACGTTACCGAACATTGCCACTTCCATTTTGAAGCGATCTAGCGTGAGACAAACAAAACCCATCACTTATTAAACAGAATGTGTCGACCTGACTGTAAATGGAGGAAACAACTTGGGGGAAAGCCCGTTTTTGTTTTTCCCCGTTCGCCTTCGCCTTGACCCCTTCGAAGATCGCTCATTCATGCTCAGTGAGTATTACTAACTATTCGTCCAATTTTATGAAGGAAACATGACGATGGCATCACATGAAAACCTCGTATCTCAATTTTCGGCCATTTTCTGTTTATTTTATTTTCTGAATGAGAAGCTCGTATTAATTTTGGTTTATTATTCTTGGAATAATACACCTATGTTTTCGCGACGGGGGTCGACGACTCCGATCGGGCTCAAAATTTGACATTATCCGTTTCAAGAGGTCTACATTCTAAATCCGAAATGTCCGTCCGCCGTACGCCGTACGCCGGGGGTTTCCCGATTGCGGCCCACCGTCGCAGGAGTCGAAAATGCCATAGCCCGATTGCGGCCGCTAAGTTGTCCCCTTCGATTGTGGAACCGCCCGATTGCGGCCGCGTGTACCCGTTCTTTTGTACGTTCTTTTGTACCGGTTACTTCTGCCACTCCGTTTTGCGTTATCTAGGGTGAACCACGAGGAGGCGGAGTAGCTTTCTCACCCCAATGGGTACGAACTGTCAAGTACTAGTCAAGTACGCAGTCATAAAAAAGAGCACGGTACATCCTGTTGCCATAATAAAAAATGTGATCGAAACCAATCTCCTCAAATCACTCGCCGTTTGCATCGTGAGCCCAGAATTGTCACAAATTCTGCTTTAGTAGGTACCTAACTTCATTGTTCTTCAGCCGTGTGATGAGACTGTGCACAAATCCCTTGATGCGGCAGCGGTGTTGATCAGAATTTGGGAGTCCATTTGAATGTTTTTTAAGGTGACCACAAATGTCAGAATATCAGGGTGAGGCGTGTAAAAAATTTTGATAATTTTTGCATGAAATGCTTCACACGCATTTGTGGTCCTGTCCGTGCTGCTCGTCAGTAACTGTTGTGCCCAAATAATTATTGTTGGGGGGAATGTCAATACAGGTCTGTGTCAAGTAGGTACACAGTGCCTTCAAAGGGTGTGGCAGCGAACTTGGCAGAACATCTTCAACAAACGTTGGACGGACTTCCTCGTGAGGTAACCGTAGTAACCCAAATATGGACTGTTGATTCCAAAAACTCGTGAACTTTAATATTCGTTGGTTTCCTTGGAATGATGGATCTTCGGGCTTGATAAATACCCTTCCTGATACACCTCACAACTTGACCAGTCAAGTTTTCAGGACCCTCAGCAGCAATTCCAGAATGCCGCTCACTGATATCTTCCCTAGCCTTTCATGGGGCTCATGACGGCACAGTTGATAGCTACTCGAACGCTGACCCACGAAACGGGCCGCAATCGAGTCCAACAACACTGGGGACCCAAGTCCCCAACTCGATAATAGGGACAACGTACAACTCGATCACGGATATTATTATTAACAGTTCCTTTCTGCCGCTCACACGTTACGGCCGCAACCGGGCGATCGTACTTTCCCTTCCTGATCCACTGCGGCCGCAACCGGGCGACTTTTTTTCATTTCGGCCGCAATCGGGCGATCCCCCGTACGCCGTCCGCCGTCCAGGCCGTTTTGGGCAGTAGGAATTTTTTAAAAAATCTGAAATTTCGACAAAATACTTGGTTTACCATCTAGTTATGCCCGCAAGGTTTTCAGTCCGATCGCCCAAACCCGTGGGGCGCTATGGGGCTACGGGAGGGTTTTTTTGAAGGCTTTTAGCTATGGGATCGAGTTAGGTGTCGTTTTCGAAGTATTTTTGGACGTAGAATCCATTTTTTGGGGTCCCGGAACGATCCGATTTCACTGGGGCGATGTTTAGGGCATTCGTGGGGCTAAAAATGGGATTTTTGAAGGATCCCAGGATGTTAAATATTTTTCGAGTAAAAAATACAGTTTTTGAAAAAACACATTTTTGAACAAAAAAATCCAAAAAAAATTTTTTTTGAGATAAAATCCAAAAAAAAAAATTTTTTTTTTAATTTTTTCATTGACAGAATTAACTTTCTGCACAAGTAACGTATATCAAAGAATAATAAACCCTTGTGTAAAATTTGCAGCGTTTTTACTAGTATTTTATATTATATAAAATTTTTATTTATTTTAAATTTATTACTTACCTATTTATTATATTTTAATTTAATTTAATTTATTTATTTTATATTTATTATTAATTTATATCTTATACTTTATTTATATTTATATTTTTTATTTTATTTTATTTATTTATCTCAACCAACAGTTTTTGGTCTCTCCTGAAAAACTTATTTTTTTTTAGATACGAGGTTATCGTGTGATGCCATCGATGAACGTAAAACTGGAATAAAAAAATAAAACGGCAATAAGTCTTTAATAAATCTTACCTTAGTCCAAAACGTTGGATGCACGATGTAGAACGCTTTCAGGTTTTTCTTGTATCTGTAACAAAATGAAACGTCAGAACGCGTTTCTTACGTCCACACTTAATGGAAACTAATTTTAAAAAATGAACTCACTTGTAAGGAAGGATGTTGTAAACTTCCTTGAGCCAATTGAAAGAAGGATAATTGGCGTTCGAAGTGTTTGTGTGGAAGTAGGTGATAACGTAATCATTTTTCACCAATGGATCCAATAGGTATATCAGGTACAGGAGCGCCTGGAATTCACCGAAATAGTACTTAGTTAAGTTGTTTATTAGGTGATTGTAAACAAAGGTGATCGTGGGTGAGCTCACTTTGTCCAAGTCGATTTCTTTGAATTTGAACCATTTTCCGACGAAAACGATGACCGGTCGACCGAATCGGTCAGTGCCGCTTTGATAGAGGCAGCCAATCCCCGACACGTCTGAAAGGTCTTCGACTTTGGCTCTCCTCAGCAGCCTCTCATATCTGCAACATAAAATTGAATAGTGAGGGCGGTGGCATTTAGCGCAACGTAATTCGCTTGTTCGGGTTGGAGGACCTCGGGTCGAATGTAAATACCACGGCAAGTTTGGAGTCCAAGCGGCTCTCCAAGTGAGGCAAGTGAGGTGGCGCTTCACCTGATCATCCACCATCCACCAATAATTCATTTTCAGATCCCTAAAAATTAGAGTAAACAGCTTCTCTCCCTATTGTGGAATTCAATCGCCTCCCGAAATAACATCCTCCAGAGTATACCCGCTCAAATGCGCCCATTTGAGCCCATTTCCGGGGAATCTCAAGCCCCTCAGCGGTTGGAGGCTCAGCCACAGACACATTCTGAATTAGTGATTTAGATAGAATCATGAGACGGCTGCTCTCTGTTGTAGATCAATTTAGTTTAATGTTCTTAATTCCTCTCTTTTAATCTGCTTCGAGGTTTTACACTCAATACGTCTAATTTCTCACGCTGATCACGATTTTGGTGGTGGTTTGATCGATAATATGCATTTTCAGAAGGGGTTAAACTGTTGGGATTGCATAGGAATGAGCTTGGCTCTGCGAAGAAGACGGTTTGTACGCTTCCGCACTCACCGCTTGACACCACAAACACTCAACACAAAGAAGTTAGAAAACTCAAACATGGTTATATTTGAAGCGAAGAAGATGAACAAAGTTCCTTCATGATTAGAAAACGAAAATCAATAGTTGACAGTATCGGCTCGTACTCGCAAAAAAAAAAAAAAAAAAAAGCTTTTTTCGGTTTTTTCCGTTTACTGAAAAACCATGATTTCCAACTTTCCGGCGATTTTTCTCAGGAACTATCCATCCGAATTACTTCTTTTATGTTTTGATTTGCAAAGGAGGCCTAGGAGAAGAATCAGACGGAGGATTTTGGGGATTAAATGTCGTCAGTGATATCAGTGAATCCGTGGCCATCAGTGCTCCTCCGTATACGGTGGGTATACTCTTCAAAAGCATCAATGATAGATTGTCCACACAGCAGCGTTGCATGCCGCAAGGAGCACACATGAGAGGGGTTAGTGTACAACTTCAGTCCTCAATTTTCGGCATTTCAGAAAAAGGTACAGTAGACTCTCGGTATATCGAAGTTGAAGGGACCAGTGAAAAACTTCGATATGGGTACCGAGAGGTTCGAGGCGTGAGGGAAAAGTTCCCCGTGATGTGGAAATTTACACACACAAAAAAAGAAAAAATGAATAGATCTACATCGCAGCCCCACACCCATGTTTGGCTTTGTGAGTGAACTTGGAAAAATTTAATTTATCACCCTCCATAAATTCATTCATTATAATTTGTGTGAATAGGTGGGTTGGCAACGTGTCTTCTCTGAAAGATTGTTGGTTTAATCAACCAGCCTCTGTTCCTCGAGCTATGTTTATACGGCAACTGTTGTGATGAGGATAATATTTGATCAGTGATGTCAGACCACTATTTCAAAACATGACGCGACTGAGGAAGGGCCCAGTATTCAAATCAGGCTACAACGTAAAATGCGGCGCGAGGTTATTGTTTTTTACGCTGTAATCCAAAACGAACATTAAACTATGATTTCGTGGATCGAAATTTCACTTGATTCAGAAAAATGGAATAAAAAAAATCTGAAACCGATTTCTTTCTGATATTGAACCAAAATATATGCATTACTTGAACCTGCACGGTGACAGGGGGGAACCACTTCACTCAGCCACTCTAAACAAAAAAGGAGGGCTCGCTTCTATCGCCAATTAGCGGATACTTCCATCCAACCCGACTAAGGACCTCCAGACTCAGAGCAGGGGGTCTTGCTTCCAAAACTCCGAGAGTCCGTTTACCTAGCATTGAAATTCAATTCGAGAGGAAAACTCGAGTCCACGCGCCATCTAAATAAGGAATGGACTATCTAGTCGTAGTAAGGTCTAGTTCGTCACAGAGACACGACTTCCATTTCCAGTTAGCAAAACTGTGCGTCATGATCACAATTAGAGGAAGTGATCAAAATAGCCAGTAGATAACAGTAGTCCGCTAGTCATACGAATACTCATGTTTCTCAAAAACGGATAAGATACTCATCCGGAACTAAGATATTCATTATTATATTATAATAATGAAGTTCTCCAAATTTTGGTGGGTTTTGCACCCCTGGGTGAGATAAAATTTCCCACCAAGTTTCAGACTGTTATGATTCGCCACGTTTCGACATTCTACAGTCAGTCAGACTTTTTGCAACTACCAGACCGTCTCAATATTCCCTGATTTCGCGTTCCTGACCTGCACCCGCCGGAAATTATTAGCACCGCCTACCGACTCGGTTGAGTGACAAAAGCTGAGGATATCCGCCAAGACCGAAAACTGCCCGAGCGGGACAAATCTACCAGTTTATAAATTATAATAACAAACAATTCTGGTGAAATCGAATTCCCCAGCTATTCAAAGGTGTTGACTGTTGAGAATAATGCCTACTATTAGCCATTTTATTGTTTTGAAGGGTCTCTGGCTTTCATAATTACATTGAGTCACCTCCACCTTGGAAGACCTCCATCTAAACCAGGTGGAGACTAAATGGGTCACTCCTATACCTGAGGCACTTGGTAAGCAAACCAACGAATGGAGCACGAGTTTCTCGCGATACTCTGGACGAGAAGGCCGCACTTTGGGGGTTTGCCAAAGAATTTTGCTATACTTGGAAACCAAGCGGAAGAACGTATTTTCGAGAAAAAAAAAAGATTAGACCGAATTCTCATTGATGAGTTTAGGTTGGGCTGTCTTTCGCCATTGGTCATCATCAGTGAGTATAGAATATAATATTATATTCTATACTCAGTGGTCATCATCCTTCAGCAACAAGCCAATACAAAATCATTACCAGCACATTCAGTCACCCACAATCCTCTCGTAAATATCACGTTGTCAATGAAACATTTACCGCCCAGTCTGCGGTCGATCCGAAAGATATGATCGGCAAGAAGAGTGGGGAGAACAAGAAATCAATTTACGGAATCAAACAGGCAAAGGAGGGCATTCTAAGAAACGGTAATGCAACGAATGGGAAGAAACATCTTTGACTGGATTTAAATGCGGGGCATTGGAAGGAGACCCATCAGAAAGCACATCTCCTGTTCTTATAATGTAAGAACAGAGGAATGTGCTTTAATATTAATATAAGAAGTCTTATATTATTATAAGAACAACTCACACCTTCCTCCACGGAAGAGAGAACTTCCTCATTCAGTATCATACTGAAAACATTATAACAAACCGAAACCGGTCTACATAAATTTATCGTGGAAATAGACTTCTTCGTCTAAAATCGTCTTTTATAAGATGGATTCCCGCCAAGTCGAAATTTGAATTTGCGGCAGGAACAACCGATCAGCAGTTTGAGTGACCTCACGCTTCCCCCTCCCCCTCACCAACACCTCGGTCCCTCATTGGTCGATGAAACAAGCAGGCTAACTCACAAGTCGCCCTAATGGCGAGATTGGTCAGGAATTCAAAACGTTCAGAACAATAAAATTGATATATTTTTATATTTATTATCAACAACGTGAAAGAGTGACTATAGTATACCAATAACACGGCCTAGGATCATTTAACCCGAAATCCAGGAGCGTACCTATCCATAGAATAGAATATGTTCATTTCTTGCAAAAGTCAAAAGGCACTACAAACGTCTAAGCTAGTAATGCAAAAGTTTACAATATAGGCAACACAATATTGCAATCACGTTTAGTTTAATCATTTGAAATGAAATTAAAAAAACCGCACATGGATATAAAAGCTGGTTCAACGTTTTAAGTCTCAGCATACGAAAACACTGTTCATGGAATCAACGCTCCACCCAGACAATTCCCCCAAATTCCTCAAGGGAGTACAACTCATCACCAACAAGTTTGAGTTTCACCGTCCTGGGGAAAGACTTTATAGGGAGCTCTCGTATTTCCTGGGGAATAGCGTTGAACAGACGAGAGCCCACCAACATTGAGTCACCCTGCTTAGCGGTACAGAGGCGAGTGAAGGAGACAAGATCACTCCGGGACCGAGTGTTATGGCCGTGAACCCCAGAGACCCCAGATAGAGGACGACTCGGCAAATTGGTCCTCACAAGGTTCGCGACTGCCATGACGAACAAACCCGCGATCGTCAATAGGCCCAGACGAGCAAAGGAGCCTTTACAACTTTCGTTCCACAACAGGTAAGGATTATAGCTCGCTTTTGCAGCCTGAAGATATTGAGTGCATGGCTCGAATTTCCCCAGGCTATGACGCAGAAACTTGCTCTGTTCGCGAAGCAGGCATGGCAAACCAAAGACACCCCCTCTCAACCTTCCTATCATGTAAATTGAGGAAGACAACCATAAAGATTATCTTCTATAGCTCGTGCGTGCTGAATAGAATTAGAAACTTATCCAACCGTTCCGGTGCAGGGAAGTTTGCTGTCATTACAATTTCTAATAAATCCAGCAGGTAATGCGCATATATTCAGTCGTGAATCATCGACAGACAATCGTCTTGAGCATTCCCACGCAACTGCGCATCAACCTGACGTCAGACTCGATTGGTAGGATTTCAGAGACTACAGTTCCAACTTTTGTATGATAAATTTTGTAGCCAAAACATAAAGCGATTTGTACAGCAGATAGTTGGGACTAATGGGCACCTAAATTAACGAGAGGATTTGACAATAGTAGTTACTAAATCGCTGGCCCAGTTCAAGACCGGCTTAAGTGCAAATTTTGCGTTTTTCGGTTTTTGAGTCAGTCTTGCTCAATTTTTTGCGCTCTTTCTAATGGTATAAGCCGTTTTTTTCTAACTTTACCCAATCGTCGCCAGAGTGCACTTGCGACATTCCACACTGAACACAATCTCTCTGAACCCCAATGCAATAGTGGCTGATGTACAGTTTCGCGTTGACCTTGGAGATGAAAGGTGTGTTTTTCTGTGCAAGAGGGTCCCAACAGCACTCCACTACCCGATAGTCCCGGGTAAGACCGTCTCATCTGCCACTTAAGACTGTTTTACATGCAAAGATAAGGTTATTTCCATATTAGTGTAATTGTGAAAACTGTCTTATCTGCACTCTTAAGTCTGTCTTACAGTGGGGAGCTCCAATCCACTAGTATTTATTTTCATGCAAGACAGTCGTTTTCTGGTTACAATTTTTTTTTAAAATTCTTTTTCAGTCTTTTTTCAAATTCACAGTCTTAACATTGGCATAATTTTATATTTTTTAAATTTAATTTTGGTTTTGTTTACTTTGAGCTGCAGATACTCGGCCTACCTTCATCATTAAGTCATGAGTAGGCTAGACCTAGCTGTTTTGATGCATCTTAGAAGAACTGCATAGAACTGCAATTTATGTACAAGAGAAAGTACCTGTATTAGCTTCTAACTGCCCAAACTATTTTAAGATTGCTTGTCACGTTCCTATTCATGTGTTCGATGCCAATTGTTTAGAAGACTGATTCAACTCACATATTCGGTGATACTTGTTATGGTTGGTGGAAAAATTGAATTATTTTACATTATTTTCTCAAAACTTCTATCATACTCCAATTAGAACAATTCCCAGATGGATTTGTAATTATTATTCAAATATTATTTACAAATAAGTCTCTCTTGCACGGTCTCAATTTTCAGACTAGCTCAACATATTCAGGACAATACTGTCTTATCTACTAATTAACTCTTTAATTACCAGACGGAAAAATCTCAAATTCGCAGGTAAGAATACCAAGACCATACTGAGTCAGTGGCCAAAGTTTCAAGGCGCTGGCTGCATTAGCTCCAGAGAAATTCAACATTGAATTTACAAAGCTTTTTTAAACGCGCTTCCTGAAAAATTGGTGAATTTGCACTTAAGCCGGTCTTGAACTGGGCCAGCGAAATAACACTGGGGTGTTAACGATGGGAACTCTAGGATTCTTTATTTCTTTCTATTATTATAGAAGAATTATCGTACACAATAATAATTATCATGTTATTATTACTTAATAATTAAGGAATTACTCCAACGTTGAAAACAAATCACCATCACCTCCTCAACAGGGGAACCTGGCAAATCACGATTCTTCCAAGAGCCTTTCACTATCTGATTTGCTAGTTTGAAGAGGGGTGCATACATTTAGGTTAGTGTTGGGATTTAGACTGAACGCATAAGATTATTGGTGTCAAGGATGTCCAGTTGGGCAAACAGAAGGTAGCCCTCAACCTCAAGTTGAACTTGTTAGTGGGTGCTCAGACCTGCCCTGTCCACAGTTACACAATTCTCAAAGGTGGTAGAAGTCCAGTGAAATATTGAAAAGATTCACAAAGAACATTGTGAAGCAAAGCAAAAAACATGTTTAGGGATGACCGTAGGATGTGTAGGTCGTGATTTTTTGGTGATTGATGAGGTTTAGAGATGAAAAGATGATTTGGGGGTAGTTTAGGACGCCCTAAATACTAAAAGGATGTCTTCCCGAAACGCCAAAACCTGGCCAAATGTCTAAAGAATCTAGGCTCCTTCACAATGTTGTTTTCCCCTGACATTCAAATCTTACATCTTGCAGAATTAAATCGCGTGACCTCTAGGCATTCTTAATACAGTCCATGTAATGAAGAGAGCCACTGACACAACTGGGACGGTTAAATATTGACGTTCTTTGACGGTTTCGGTGCTATCGTGACGTCTCTCGGGGAGGAGATTCGACTCGGAATGGCGATTCACGGGAGTCTTCCCTTTTGCCGTCTAATCGTCCAGGACGTTTGGCGTGTTTTTTTTTTTTCTTTTTCTTTTTTGCATCCCTTACACAAGCCCCGCCTTTTTTTCCACCCTCTGAAAGTCACGCTATCGCCCGATGATTCATCGTCTATCTTTCATTAGGGATACCAGTTTTAGTTGGATTCAGCCAACGCCCTGACCCCCCCTGGACACCCCTCTACTGTGGTTCACAACCATTCGTCAATTCCCTCCCCTTGCTCACCCCTATAACCACAGTGTTACCTACTTAAACCCTTTCCATGCAAATTAGGAAGCCTTAAAGGTATCTAAACTGCCGGACCTTGCCCTTCGTCCTTGAAAAGGTTGGATAACTCTCTTGCCCTCGACATATCTTTGGTTTCGTGTTCTTATGTTACTACCTACTAAAGATTGGATTGACCCCCCTAAAAAATGATCAGTTTCCACCCGAGGGTTATCTTGTTTTCAACGGCCTTTCCCTCCCCTTCAACCACGGACACGCCCTGATGAAGAATAAGAAAAATCTGAGTCATTCAGGTCATACAGACGGAAAAGGGAACCCAGTAAATAAGAACAGTACAACAATGGTTCTTTGGGAGGTCCGAATTTTGAAACAAGGCGGCAAGGTGAAGTTAGTACTTCACAGGGCAGCAGAGTGCTCTTAAATCCACAAAAATATTTAATACTGCTCCATCCGCATAGACCTACACGTGACGTCCTTTATCAGCCAACAGTAAGGTCACGGACACAATGTAGCTGAAGGGAGCGTCGTAATTTCCAACTGCTGAATCTTTGATAAATTGTCTGAATTTAAGGGGTGAATTTTTTTAGGGAAAACGATTAAATTCAGGGGACATTCAAATAGTCAAATTTTAAAAATTGAACTAGAGCCCATTAAACCAGAGACCCAACAAACCAAGTGGTGGGAGAAAACCAGGCATGAGCAAATTTGTCAAACGAAAACCCAGGGTGGAAATCCCTGTTTGCAATGGGAAGTTGGAAAAGATGGCAATTCTGCAACTTTCCCCGAAGAAATATTCCGATGGCACAATCAAACAATGTACCCTATAACCTCAAACAGGGATGACCCCGTATTCAATGTTTCTTGCAACACTGACAACTCTGATAGTCTCCTTGTGCGGATGTAAATCGGAGAAACCAGCCTCGTCGCGATCCCAACAACAGTAAAGTGGCCAATTATGAACGCAAGAAAAGTGAGAACGTTTAAAAAACTAATTGACTCATGAATTCACAATTTCATGCAGGGTCTAATCCAAAACGCTCGGAATAGTATCAAGGACACTACTGCAACTAATTAGTTGCAGTAGTGTCCTTGATACTATCTGTGTGTGTGTGTCTAATTATAATTAGATCATTTGTCAAGCTCATGCAATAACCAAACATACTAATAGGACGCACATGACACAAATTAAAGAAAACATACATAACTCGTGAAAAACGCTGCAAATTTTACACTAGGGTTTATTATTGTTTGATAATATGACCTGATACGCCTACTTATTTATTGTGAACCAATATAAGAGCGGGGGGGAAATTATAAAGAAAAATAGTAAAAAGGTAAAAATAAAATAGAAAAAAAGGAAAACGAGACAGAACAAAATATGGATGAGGAAAAACGGACAGCAAACTGGAATCTAAGAAAACAAGGGAAAAATGCAGATTAAAAAAAAATTTAAACTGAAGATTTACCTAATTTTACAACAAAAAAACTATATAGCTGATATAATATCTGATATTTCTGTTATTATCTATTTGGAATTGTCAGGTGGCCAACTCCCTTGTGCATAGGGCTCTGCCCACAAGGCACTTAATAAATGTAATGATAATAATAATAATAACATTTTATTCAATTATTAATTAATCTGTGATCCCGATAAATGGATTATGCGTACAAAATTACTCGAAAAGCGAAACCTCAATCGACTTCCTGCCATCCTTCAAAAGCCCCATAGATCCCCACGGTCTAAACGGATCGATCTGGGATCCCCTGAAAAGGCTTCTACGTTCAAAAATACTTCGAAAACGACACCTGACTCGACCCCATAGCCAAAAGCCTTTAAAAAAAACCTTTCCGTAGCCCCATTTTAGTCCCACACAGCCCCACGGGTTTAGGCGATCGGGCTGAAAACCTTGCGGCCACAACTATATTTTGACATGAGTATTTTGTGAAAATTTCAGATTAAAAAAAAAAAAAAAATCCTATTGCCCAAAATTTGTCGACCTCCGGCACGAATAAATAGGTGTATTATTCCCTGAATAATAAACAAAAATGAAGGGCTTTAGGTACAAAGGGCCTAAGTGCCAGTGTTTTCCAATAGCACATAGACCCTTTGTACCGCAAGCCCTTCAAATATGAAAATCTGCTTTTCTGACACTGGAAAATTCAAAAGATTGATCGAGGTTTAACAACGTTGCACGAACTCGAATAAATGAAGAGGTTGTTGACCATTGAAACCAACATCAAGAAGAAATACACCGTCGAGGGAACCTTCAAGAAATAACTCTTACCTACTGATCGATAGGTCAGTCAAAATGAACTTAGTCGGATCACGGAAATTATGCAACGCATCTGATATGATAAAAAAGCCATTCTTCCCTATTTATACCTTGGGATGTGCATTTTTTAACCCTGCACGTAAAGAGCGGAGTTCCGCGGGACACGGAGAAGGTAACGAATCTCTTCCCTATGCACGACCAGGTTGTAACGAACTTGAACTGGTAGATAATGGTGTTTATTTCAACCAAGAAAATTACAACCAAACAATGTTATCGACGTAACCATTGCCCTGAGACAGATAGGACTAATTAAATAATAGATTAATACAATAATAGACAGATAGGATTAATTAAACAAAGAGGCGAATTGTATCTTTAATGTTAACTAGAGCGAAGTTGGTGTTGGAAATGTTTTTCCAATTGTTCAAAAGTTACAGTTAAACAAAGTTTGCGGGACACATAAGAACGTGGCAACGTAGGTATTTCTCAACTACGTATCTTCTTTTATTAGCGATTTTTAATCGAATGTTACCTCGAGAGCGATTCGTCAATCATGAAGGTGATGTCATCGAGTTCTTGTGGGCTCGTCAACTGTTGAGGTGACATGATCACTTCCATGCTTTGATCTTTTGGTGACGGTTCGTCAGATATTAGAAAATCATTCTGCGAACCCAGTGAGCGGCTTGCACACCAAAGCAATTTTTTGTTGGGGGGAATAGTGACGTGAGATGGCCAATTGGAAAATCGGGAATGAAGGCTGCAAAATTGCGTGGGTATTGAGTCACCAAAGGACGCAGTGGGTTGGTTCGCGAGCAGGCGCGGTTGTGAGGTGAGCAGTCGACGGAGGTAACTCGCGTGCGGGCAGAAAGAACACTGAAACTCGGGTGATGGACTCGGAAGGCCCTCTGACGTCGTGATAGGAAGGGGTTCATAGATATCTATGTGCTGGGTCGCTAGGTGTGTGGGGTTCTCGCTAAGACCTAACCTATTCTCTTATATGGACCCAGACCTTGTCGATGGCGTAATGCTAATAAACGCTGAAGATTGTAAAGATGGAGCACGCATTTACCGTGACCTAACTATTGAAGAAAAAAAACCAACAACGACCCCAGAACACACCTGACAAGCACGTATAGTCCAGTAGGACTTTAAACAAAAAAAAGTCGACCTGGAGCATTAATTGAGTTAGTGGCCATTTTTTTAAGGATTGGGGAAGTGCAAAAACGGTGCTAGTGCGTAAGTGAGATGTAAATGCTACTTAGAACCACAGGAGGTCATCTAGTGGCTTCGTTTGAAACTATTTGTCTGACATCACTTATCATCTGGGGCCCAGATGATCTCATCGCAAATGGTAACCTGGCTGTAAAGTTATGAAGTCACATTGTGCCAATCCACTCAGCTTCCAGGTTCAATGCCCCATTTTATCGTGGTTCAACCCAAATCAGTGAGTATTTTCAAGTGTTTTAAAAACTTTTCAGTAGTTATAATTCACAACTGTAATTGAAATTCATTGTCACTCTGACATGTAAAAGTTGATAACTCAAGAGTTTTGTCCAATTTTAAAATTTCCAACTGCTAAAGGAGAGATTTCGTTTTTGCACTTACCCCTATTTTGGTCATAATGCTCACAATTTACAAGGCTACAAAAAATCAACAGTACAAGGGACACGGAGGTATCCAGGGAAAAAATTAAAATTGACGTAACGTCAACGGCTGATTTTTGAGGTTTTGTTGAGGTTGAACTTAACAAACCATACCAAGCACTACCTCCATCTTACCTTATGTTGTTAGGACTACTGGTGGAAGTAAGAATCCAGATTGGCGAGTATTAAAAACGTGTAGAAGAGGCGTGGTAGCCGAAAACCCACGATTTTTTGCACTTTTTTTGGTTTTTTGATAATAACTCAATAAGTTTGCGGTTTTTCGAAGATACCACCTATAGACTAAAGCAGATTAAATTTGCGACATTTTGAGCTCAGAGTGAGCTCCGTCCGATTTTGTGTTTCCGAGATACAGCCCTTCAAAGATTGCCAAAATTTTCCAAAAAGTGCAAATTCTTAGGTAACATTAAATTTTGGTGAACATTCATTTTCTCTGGCATGGTTCTCGTAGCAGTTACCTCATCCAAAAACCTCTGCTCTGATGGTTCGGTGAAAGTAAGCTTTCATAAGAGAAAAAACCTTTTAGGGTAGTGATAGGATAAGACTTACAAACAGATTTTACGTTCGTTTACCTTTCAGGATTTCAAGTGGATTAGCCAGAGAATTAAAAAAAATCGATCTGCCCAGTTGTCTTGTCTCAGCCGTCCCCTCCACTAATAAAATATATTATAGATACAAGTTTCTACTTTCCTTGCCCACCATACAAGTGGGAAGAGGAGGATGGGGATTTGACCACAGCCAGGTGCATAATTTAACCCTTTTCACCGCAACGACTGCCGTGAGACGATAAAAGTGAAGCAGTATCTGAATCATACCGACAACCACAACTACCAGTCCTGAAGAACACGCCACGAGTATTTCCAAGGATAATCAGGCGCAGACGACTTACCACACGAACCAAATGACACTGTATTATCGTAAGCCAGTTCAACTACGGGCACAAATACAGGTATGTCGGTTTAAGGAGGGTTGTCTAATAGGTACTTGACTTTCCCAGATCTGCTTCACAAGCAAAGAGAAAACATGGTCGATCGATTTGGTTTTTCACTGTTTGGAATGATGGTAGAGAGCGAAGCCTAAAATTTCCAACTGGGGCAGAAGAGAAAGAACTCATGTTCGCAATATAATATATCTATCGTGCATATCTATCGCTGAGAAGTAGCGTATAATATGCACTATCGCCATATCCAATAGGAGTACAATGGAATTTAAGAGGAGGATTTTCTAAATCAATCAATGTTGGACAACGCTTTAAAACGACCGCCTATGTTTTTGTTGTGATTGACAAAATTTGCTAATAATTTGGCAATTATTATGCGATGATGAGCTGAATTAGACATAATGCAAGGATTTTATGGCCAAACTGCCACCAACGAGCGCCAATCAACAACCAATGAGAGCTGTTTTGCAATGTGACGTCAAAACACAGGCACGAGCCCTTGATTTCGCCACCGATGTTAATGTCTAGTTTTTCATAGTCTACAAATACGTAATATTGACTTCCCTATCAAACATTATTATATGGAAGTATTACACCAATGTAGTTTAACAAAAATCTCGAGTTATCTCCTTTCTAGATTGCTGAACGCCAAGTGTACGTTCACTAGAAATTCACCTGAAACGTTCCAAACAGAAGGACACTTGCTAAGCCGTGGCAAAGTTGTCCTTTCATAACCTGCCATACACAGAGGGTGGATACGAAGGCAAACGAAGCCTCAGTCATGTGGGATTTGGTAGTGAACATTAATTTATCAAAGTGAATTTTGGGGATGTTTGCGTGGAACATGAACAATCTGATTGAAAAATTATTTTAATATGGCCAATATGGCAATAAAATGTATAATAGTATTTAATATTCACTGCTGATTTAATATTCAGTCCTCATTTGCCTTCTTTTGAAACCTTCTTTAAGTTGCTCGCGAAATATGAAAGGAAAACTTTGCCTGAACACTCAAGGTTGAGACGTCAGACTCATGCAGTCTATTTTCAGCTGAGCACCAAAATATTGAGCAGTCGCGAGGGATCAATAATTTAAAACCAAAACATCATAAAACATATTCAACAGGGACATTCTGATTCAAGCATAATGTTATCGAAGACCTCATAAACCATTAAATTTCAATGGTGTCTGAGGTTTTCAATAAAATCCCAAATTTTAGGATAAAAGCAGCGATCCTCGTTAACCGCCTGGTAAGAATAGCGCGACGGGTCACGAAAGGCATTAAAGTGTTGCAGGTCTGGCAGAGGTAGACACTTGAAGGATCTCAACCCGGTGTATTTCGTCAGGTAGGGCTTCCTGAGTTCAACGCCATCAACCCTCACTTCCAAAAGTCAAACTGACGCTGAGAAAAAATGGGTAATTTATAAGCACTTACTTATAAGCAATCAAAAAGAACGATTTTTGTCGGATTTCGAGTCAAACTGCCGAGCCGCATTTCACCACATCTCGGTTTCCCGCATGCGGCAGTGGACGCTCACAGTCCAGCACGTATCACTTCCGTCTTCCATTCGCTGATTCCAGCAGCATAAACCGCGTGTGGGTGTTTCCCCACAATTGGCGTTAGAATTGGATTGAACTGCCGTAACATCCTAGATTTTCTCATACATTTGCTGCCTAAAAGTTATACTTATGACTTACTTGAAAACTGCCTGTTAATTCTACGTCTCAACTCACCAATGAATGAATGATATAATAAATGAATTGCCCAAAAAATTACAATAATTTACAATTATTACTAGAAAGGAATGCAGCTTCACCCATTATCTAACCTTTCTTGGTTGTGAATTTCTTTGGAGATAACCGGATAAATAGCAGGCACCGGTCTCTCGCCCAGAAGTCTCTGTTGATCCAAATCCTCCTGCATGTGGGTGAATGACGAGTCAGTCATGGGATCGAAGTGGGTTGATAGATCTACTACGGAGCAGTCAGAATCTGTAAGCAGGTAATTATTTATGTTACGGTTGCCAATAGCAATAGTGCGGGTTGAGAAGTAGCTGTGTTAACAGTCCTAAGCTGCGGCTCACTAATGAAATGAACTCAGGAAAAAACAAGCGCCTAGCTTTGCAACTAAACGGCAATTTTTCGTCGGTCTACATTTTTAGTAAAACGCTCAACTTTGGTCCCTATACAGAAAAGGTACAACAATTGAACAACCTACATTAGGTTTACTTCATTCGAGGAGAGAAATCAAATGGCATTGTATTGAAGCATCAGATGAGATTCTCTTAAACAATAGGTTGTTAATATGAAGTGGTAGGGGTGCAATGGGTAATAATAAATTACACAATGAGTGCAATCGCAATAGACAGAATCAACGTTTGAACCATCTGTAAAACGTTATAGCGGATTTTAATTCCTAAGAGATCTTTTGTCGTACAATACACCTACTATAATATTATTATGAAAATACATTCCAAATGAAAAAGGCATACCTCCACCGAGTAGTCCAGTTTTACATTCACTATCATTTTTGAGTGAGTTTCGCCACATTTGGGTCGAAGCTGGAGAGAAAATCTTGAAGGAAATAAACCGCGAATCGATATTTAAACGGTGACACACTAAACAAGAGCTGTAGTGTCGCGAATGTTGTGAAATTCTAAGGCTGAGAGTTCGTAGGAAAGTTTGAAAAGGAGGTATTATTGAATAAGTAAGAGCTAATTGGACCTAACGTGTATCGAAAGGGCTTCATCCCAGCGGAGGGAGGTAGTACGATATGTATGGAGAGGGGCGAAGAGGAGGTGAGGGAAACGTGAGACTTGTCCCGTGATTGTCTAGACGCGTGTCAGATGCAAGCGTCGAAGTTGAGCAGATGAGCGTTACAACTTCGGATACAGAGTCATAGCCCGCCTACGGGCGCCGCCAAAGTGGAGCGGCAATAAAAGCGGCGAGCAGAGCAAAGAGATTTTCAGAGTGTCGAGACAAGACAGAAAATGCAGGTTATTCAGGAAGGAAAGACCGGATGCTTGTGAATATTTTACTCAATTCCGAGCTTTCGGGGAATGCTCGTCCCCTTCTTCAGGATCTACAACAGTAGCCACATACGGTATGAGACCTAACCATACATCAGTACAGATCTATGTTATGGTACAGTACTAATTCTTACTTATAAGTATATGCGGTATCATAATATGACATTCAGTACATTGTACTGAAGAGGTACAGTGGGCATAACTCCTCAATGCACTGAGAGAAAAGATTTTTTTAGTGGCTAGGTTAAATCCGAAATAACCTCGAAAAGAAATTGAAACCACCTAGAATCAATTGATTCAACCCAGAAAAAAATAGATCCAGGTTAAAGTAACATAGAAAAATACTAATACAACCTAGACCCATATAGAAACAACCTAATCCGTTATTACCTGCCCTCTGACCACAACCTAGAATAAAAAAGTGTCAACCTAGACCAAATGTGAACTTCACATTTGGTCTAGGTTGACATTGTGAAGACCTAGAAAATATATTACCTACCATTGACTTTTAAGTGGGGTAACCTAGAATCGAATGATTTGACCTTCCATATAATTCCCCTACATTAAAGTCTCGGGTGTACAACTGAAAACAACCGAGAGATTTAAAAGGCGAGATTGTTACTTTAGGTAACAACCCAGAAGAAAAAGTTAGACTTTCAGTCTCGGTTAAAACTACCGTAGTACCACAAATAGTTTTAGGTTTAAACAACAGTGATTGTAATTCATTCGATAAATTCCAGGTTGTTTCTACAGTACCTACGCTAAGCGGCCGCGGAGAGCGCCACTGTAGGCGGTGGGCATTAATTCTCGTTGTCTTGGCACCCCTGCTATTTAGCCGGTGGGGTTGAGGCCAAATCTTTGTCAAATTCTAATCATCTAATTTCTGTCACTATGTGCAGTCATATTATGACGTCACATTCAAATTTTCGTACTGAGTTGGAAACAGAGACAACCCAGAAAGATAGTTGAAGTTGGTAGAAACAACCTGCAATGGAAGTGGAGCAAACCTAGAAAGAAAAGTGGACCACCTAGTAATTTATTAGGACCAACCTGAAAAAAATAGGAAGCTACCTAGAAATTTAACTGGAACAACAGGGATAGTAATTGAAACAACCTCGTAAATAAAGGGGCACAACCTAGAGAAAAAAGGGTTCTAGGTTAACGCGCCATGGCTGTAAATTGTTTGAGGTGGGGTGAGAACGTTTTTGTTTTAGGATAAATCAACCATCTATGAAAGTGAAAAACCTTGAATACCAGGGTGAGACAACCTAGACATTAATGTTTTTAACCTAGACTGTAAATGGATGGAGGCGGCGGCACACACCGTTAACTTAACCTAGAACTAAAGTGTGGGGGTGGCGTATTTTAAATCTTGGTTGTTTGCATTTTTAGGAAGGTAACTTCACCAGTATTTTCAATCTAGGTTAAATTATATTCAACCTAGACTAAATTGTTCCACCCTAGAATGAAAACCAAAAAAAAATCTAGGTTGGCAGCATTTAACCTAGAAAAAAATCGAAAAATAACCTAGAATAGGCCCTTTTGGTTTATTATTCTTGGAATAATACACCTATGTTTTCGCGACGCGGGTCGACGACTCCGATCGGCCTCAAAATTTGACATTATCCGTTTCAAGAGGTCTACATTCAAAATCCGAAATGTCCGTCCGCCGTCCGCCGTACGCCGTCCGCCGTCCGGGCCGTTTTGGGCAGTAGGAATTTTTTAAAAAATCTGAAATTTTGGCAAAATACTTGGTTTACCATTTAGTTGTGCCCGCAAGGTTTTCAGTCCGATCGCCCAAACCCGTGGGGCGCTATGGGGCTAAAATGGGGCTACAGGAGGGGTGTTTTGAAGGCTTTTAGCTATGGGATCGAGTTAGGTGTCGTTTTCGAAGTATTTTTGGACGTAGAATCCATTTTCGGGGGTTCCCGGAACGGTTCGAGTTCACTGTGGCGTTCTATAGGGCTTTCATGGGGCTAAAAATGGGATTTTTGAAGGATCCCAAGAAGTTAAATATTTTTCGAGTAAAAATTAAAGAATTTTTGAAAAAACACATTTTTGAAAAAAAAAAATCCCCCCAAAAATTTTTTTTTGAAATATAAAAATCCAAAAAAAAAATTTTTTAATTTTTTTTTTATTGACAGAATTAAATGTCTGTACAAGTAACCTATATCACAGAATAATAAACCCTTGTGTAAAATTTGCAGCGTTTTTTTCTCTCAGTGCACCTAGTAATTTATTAGGACCAACCTGAAAAGAATAGGAAGCTACCTAGAAATTTAAATGGTACAACAGGGATAGTAATTGAAACAACCTCGTAAATAAAGGGGCACTTTGTTCTCTGTGGGCACAACCTAGAGAAAAAAGGGTTCTAGGTTAACGCGGCATGGCTGTAAATTGTTTGAGTGGGGGTGAGAACGTTTTCGTTTTAGGGTAAATCAACCGTCTACGAAAGTGAAAAACATTGAATACCAGGGTGAGACAACCAAGACATTAATGTTTTTAACCTAGACTGTAAATGGATGGAGGCGGCGGCACACACCGTTAACTTAACCTAGAACTAAAGTGTGGGGGTGGCGCATTTTAAATCTTGGTTGTTTGCATTTTTAGGACGGTAACTTCACCAGTATTTTCAATCTAGTTTAAATGATATTCAACCTAGACTAAATTGTTCCACCCTAGAATGAAAACAAAAACAATCTAGGTTGGCAGCATTTAACCTAGAAAAAAATCGAAAAATAACCTAGAATAGGCCCTTTTTTTCTCTCAGTGTGATAACTTCGTTGCGACAACGTAAGATACAACGAGAAGAGATACAGCTCATAGTAGGTATCTATGAAGATATACGGCGGACATAACATCCCTATGAAGTTCATTGGGCACATGGGGTCTTAAATTTAATAAAAAATTATTTTTAAAAAAACGTGAAATTTCTTATCCTTCAAACAAGCACCAGCTCCGTACGGACGAGAAAAATCCGATCAATGACTTCATCCATCAAGAAGAGATTGCAGTGCAGATGCTCATGCAATCAACGTTCTTGCCGAACCCAACCCAAGTTTCGTTATTTTTCAATGAACCGTGACAAAGAAAAATCCAACAATTTCGTTTCTACGAATAATTCA
This sequence comes from Pilophorus perplexus, assembly GCA_955831195.1. NCBI lineage: Eukaryota > Metazoa > Arthropoda > Insecta > Hemiptera > Miridae > Pilophorus > Pilophorus perplexus. The sequence goes on from OY037013.1 coordinate 20,872,229, forward strand.
TTCATTACATCAAACTTTTACGACTTTATTGTCAGACCACGGATCAACAACACTTAACTCGCCAATAAACTCCAAAAGATTCATACATAAATGCAAGTACTTCACTTGAATGCTACTTACGGTTATGTACTTTTGAAAAGTATCGTTTCGAAACAAAACTCAAGAAGCTACCTTGGAATATTGGTGGTGGTATAGGATTTTAAATGATTTTGCTTTATTATTCTTGGAATAAAACACCTGTGTAATCGCGACGGGGGTCGAAGATTCTTATCGGCCTCAAAATTTGACGTTATTCGTTTCAAGAAGTCTAGATTCCAAAAAACGATATGGACGTCCGCCGTCCGAGCAGTTTTGAGCAGTAGGAATTTTTGTTTAAATCTGAAATTTTGACAAAATACTCGGTTTACCGTCGAGTTGTCTGCAAGGTTTTCAGCCCGATCGCCCGAGAACCCGTGGGCCGCTATGAGGCGAACATAGGGCTACGGTACGGATTTTTTGAAGGTTTTCGGATACGGGGTCGAGTTAGGTGTCGTTTTAGAGTATTATTGGACGTAGACTCCATTTTTGGGGGTACCGGTACGATCCGATTTCACCGTGGGGATCTATTGGGCTCTCATGGGGCTACAAATAGAATTGTTGAAGGAGCCCAGGTCAAATATGTTTCGAGTAATTTTCGACGCAAATCCATTTTTCGAGGTCCCACGTCTTCTTTTTTTTGTTCTTCCAAAATGTTTTTCATTGACACAGAATGAATTATTGCACAAGTAACCTATATGAAACAATAAACCCTCGTGTAAAATTTGCAGCTTTTTTCTCTGCACTTCAGCGACAAACCAACTGTGGAAAAAACAAACCCGAAATTCGGGGTTATCTTTTACACGAAAGAGCTCTAGAAAATATTACTTCCTTACTTATTGGAAAAGTTTCGAGACTTGGTAAACTTGGTAAACTTCCCTACATATCAAACTTCGGAGTTTCCAGAACCATCCAAAGGAGGTACAGAAAGGGATTCTTGCCAATGGCTGACAAACCATCCACGACGTCAAGACCTGCGTAGTGTTATGATGAGAATGTCAAACGTCACACGTAGTACTAATGATGTTTGGTATCAGTTACATGACGTGCAAATAATGAGCCAAAGAAGAAATTGTGAGAGATAGGTGGCACCATTCTGAATGAACAAGGCGTGGAGATACAGTAACACTCCTCAATATTCTTTTATTGATAAGTTCTTCTTCTCTTTGCGACGAACGTAATGAAAATTCAAACTCACCAACGCAATTCCAACTGGTCAAAGCGGGTGGGTAGCTTACTAAGAGCTTCATTCTGATAGGAGGTTCACGAGCCGCGTAATCTGCCACTATGCAAGACTTTCATCTCGAAACGGATTTACCTTCGTGACAGTAGGTACCCATCTACGAGTAGGCCAGGTCAGTGACGTCACAATCGATATCATGTGCCTCCACATGTAATACCATCCCTATTTGATCAATGACGTCCCCCGCATTGGCAAACAGAAAAGGCAAACTCTAAACATGAAATATTCGATCGCCTGTTCAGCATGAACAGAAGACGTGGTCAATTATGAAGTAGGTATATCACGACGGTCCAGCGGCGGATTCATTTCCACGATAGAGGCGGGTGAAGTGAATCTATTGAAATCGCCTTTCGGACAAAACCCTATAATATTTAGGTACCTACTGTTAACTTGGCTGACAATGGCAGGCTGCTTCTCTACCCCCTCTCATGAATCCGCCATTGCACACATCTCGTAAGTAAAATACTGCAAATTTCACACAAGGGTTTATTTTTCTTTTGAATAAATTTTTCAAATGTTAATTCTATGTCAAGAAAAAATAATTTATACAAGATTAAAAATGTAAAAATAAAACCTGTATGTCACATAAGAGACCCCTGAAATGGATTTTATGTCCTTGATTACTTCGAAAACTACACCTCATCCAATCTCCTGGCCAAATTTCAGATTTTGAAAAAACGGGCATCGCATTTTTGGAGTCTACTCGTCATTAAAAATTTTTAAGGACAAAGTTTGAGGCCGATCACAATTCTCGATCCCCAAAAAATAAAACCAAACGTGGTTCACAACTAGAGCCAGTCTCAAATTTCAACTATCATTAGCTTGGACAAATTCTGCAGTCAAGGATTAGTTGAGACCTGACGTAGGGGCATATTGACATGAGGATGATAATTCCCTTTGTAAACGAGGCCGATGTTTTTTTTTAGAAAACCAAACGATTACGAAGCACTTACGAACGCGCTTCAATCGATGATTCACAACCGTCAAAGGCGTGTTCATTTTCGGGAATTCAGACAAAACTTGCTTCCAGACTGGAAGAGCCACAGATCACACCAGGAGGTGAAAAGTGTTGAAATTTACAATACCATAGGTTTCGTGATGAATTTTGCGTGATTAAATTAAACCGCTCTAATTCACTTTCACGTGGGTTCATTGTGCTTGTACACGTAGCAAAATGAGTGAATAGATCTGGGCTCCTCAGAAATGGCATCGAAAAATTTAAAATTTATTAAAACTCATTTAATGACACCTCACTCGACTCAGTGTCCTAGGGACTTTAAACACCCAACTTAGGTGTGGGGCACTATGATAAACCCAAAGCAAAATTTCATATTAAAAATAAGATCCCGCTCACGTCAACTGCGGACAAATTACTCACATCGAATTCCTAAGCAGCTAGGTATCAGCAAAGAACTTGCGGTCACCTGTCGACAAGGGACCACACTTCACACTGAACACAACAAACTCAACTCAAACTCAGTGAACACTCGGCGAGCACTAAACTCCACTTGAAGCAACGGGATGACCGGACCACAAAGAGCGTCCTTGACGGAGCCAAACGGGAAGTCGACGCGGGTACACCTACTCCGTTCAAAACGCCTACGTAAAACGTCCGGCCCCGGATAAGTGGACAATTGGTGATGAATTGGCGGTGAGAGTGGTTTATGCACCGGTTACCGGTTTATCGGCTGGTTCTTACTGCATTTTTTGTATACACATTAAACCAGCATCCTAAACCAAATGTTATGACATGCACCAAGAAATCACTCTTCAACGTATGTGAAACATGTATTCCTTACTTTACACCAGAGCAGTCCCTTCAAATTGTCACAACTCGAGACGGAATACCTGAACGCAAACTGGTGATAGCCTCTTAGTGAACAACTGAATCAAAAGTTAGTTTCCATTGAGACTGTATTTTTTAGAAACTCCGACAGAATTATATAAGGACCCTTGTATTAACGTCATTATGCGACACAGTACGAGAAAAAAGCGAGAGATAAACGAATCCATAAAAGGCTAAAAGACCTCGTTGACTCACACAAAAATGTATTTTTTAGAGTTGGCAGCACACTGTACAAAGACGTGGAAAATGATCATATTTAAACCGTCACATCTACCAGAAAGATTTGAAGAAAAAAAAAAAAAAAGAATAACTCAGTCAACCGAAGAAGACCTTGACAACCCCTCGATGTTTACGACCGAGGCTGATTAACTCGACAACCGTGAATGCTGGCAGGTAAGTGCCGGTTAAAATCATAATTCAAGCACTCCAAACGGGAACGGTTCATATTCCTTATCCTACTTCTATTTACCAAAATATCACCCAAATTGACCGAGAGCACATCATTTTATCACGCTCGTTCATTTCGAATAATGATGGAGACCGGCGAAGGTCACTGCCACCAAAGTAGCTTCGTCAGGCGCAATTAGCTTAGACAGAGGAAAGAACCATTGTCTCCATTAGTATTCACGATGATAAGCCTGGTGCAAGTGGGACTCGGAAAATGTTACGCGGTCCGTATTTTTGGAATGTGTTGCAACACCGAGCTGTACGAATGAGTGTCCGTATTTTCCCCTCCCCAATTTTACTAGAAAAACAGATAATACATCAAGTTCCACAAATTAAAAATGAGGAAATAAGGGAAATGATGAGAAACGCTTACAAGAAATATGAAGAAGAATGATTTTGGGATTTTAGTCAATATGAGCGTGAGTCTTGCAATCACAGGTGTGGTCAAAGCTCACAATCTTCTAGAAACCCACCAAAGGTTTCACATGGGGGCAAACAAAATCACAATCGTGAGGTGGTGAACATTAATTTATCAAACCAGTAATTGTGCTATTTCAAGAAGGTGGTAATTAAGATTCGCGTAGAACATTAAAAATGTGAGTGAAAATAATTAAACATGGCGTAATAGGTAAGTTTGATAAAAGAATATTTAGGCGTTGTTAGCCCGCATTTGCAGTTATGCTAAGCCATAGCCATATAGGTACATATCTACATTACGTTCTCCGCGAAATTATGCAGGTACCAAGTTTAATGAAAATTTCTGACTTTTCACGTTTATTGGGTGTACCTTACTATTTTCTAATTAAGATTTCTCCTCCAAACCCTGACTCTTATAGAAATTTAATGAGTGATTTCGAAACGTCAAACTGCACTGATTAATGAGCTTTCAACGGAAAACCGATTAAATTTCGCCTAAGTAGGTTATTTTATCAAACAAAATACGGAGTGGGGTTAATTGAGGCACTGAGGCGGTTCTTTTTAGAGAAACTGAGTTGTTGATACACTATGAGCGAAAGTTGAAAGGTCAAATCACGAGGGCCTGTGAGATAGCCAGATTGAAGGTCTTCTTTCGATTGGATCACTTCCAGTCAAGAAGTTTGTCAATTTTGGGCCGAAAATCATGCGTCCGAACAGGAGGGCCAGGTTTAATAGAAGGAATTGATGAAACAAAAGTCGGCAGAAGAAAGTACAACCTAGGTAATGGGTTTTCGGTATGATTGAAAACAATAATTGTGGTGTCGGAGATAATTATTATCTCCGACCAGTGGTAAGAATATAGCAAGCTATGAAAAATGAATCATCTTCATGAGACCGTATTATGGAGGAAGAATATTATTCGAATTAGTGGGAAAGATCCGTTTATGGAGTTTATCCAAGATGTGGCAAACCTTTACGATCCCAACGACAGTCATAATTAACATCACAATATTATCTAAATCTGTACACATTCGCCAGATTCATTAACCAACTCTTTTTCCAATTGCTCGAGGTTGTTTCCGACCATTTTTCCTGATTAATGCAGGGGGCGGGGGGCGGGGGGAGTACTATTGTTTGCCTAGGGGAAATCTTTTTAGCGCAACCTTTCCTCAAAAAATGGAAAGGTGCGCTCATCTCTTCGACTTTTTTTTTTTTTTTTTTTTTTGTGTATCACAGCATCACGCCCGAACGGCTGAACAGATTTTCATGAGGGTGGTTTCATTGTGATCAGCGAGTTCTGGGGGTGGTTGGAGGAGAAGGCTTGTGACACACTCAGCCAGCCAGCCAGCCAGCCAGCCAGATACAGACACGATGAGAATTAGTGGTATAGATAGATAGATAGATATATAATGATATAATAATTATTATTGTTACTGCTGTTAGTAATAATTACTGCTAGTAATAATTATTGTTTCTCTAATTTCTGAAAGGGCAAAGGTTGATAAATTGTGACTCACCGTTTATAACGTGAGGATTGTCTATGATGCGAATCTGACGTTCAGGGTGGACAGGCTCACCGAAAAGGCCGTACAACCGACCCTTGGGAAGTTGAAGGACAGCAGCGCGCTCTTCCTTTTGATTGCGAGGAAAATACAGAGGGAGAAGAACCTCGTATATCCCGCAATCCCCGCTTTCGACTACCAAAACCACAGTTTCCAGAGAGCCGCCCGAAGAGCTTTGGAATTCCAGTATGCGACGAATGGTTCCTGCAATGTGTACGTGCACACCGTAGGTAAGTGTTGGGCGTAATCTTATCTAAGCTCTTATCAAACAGTGACAGTTGTGAAAAATGCCAATCAATAAATGGGATCAGCGTCGGCCTGAGGCTTTTGGTTCACCGTTTGGTTTCCCTCTAGTGGATACCAAATCCTCAGGAAAATGAATTTCCCGAAAAATAATCACAGGTCTGCTGAATAACAGAACCAACTCGAGGGGTAAACATTGAAGCCAAGGAGAAAACATTCTGAGAGAGAAGATATTCAACAGTTATGTTATCGCCCTCGTCTGTGATTCTTTTACAATAAAATTGAGTAACTTTTTGTCTTTTTTTTTTAATACCGATTTTCTCAACAGTTTTTTTCTTCGAGATAAAGCATGAATCAGTAAAGCTGAAGTCAAAACTTCCTAGCTCCACATCCCTCACAAAACTAATGACTCAGTCAGATCCAACCATCACTGGAACTGGACCAGTGGTCTTCATGGATACATCCATGAGTTATATATAAATGAAACGCAAGAAACCTGTTATAATAACCACAATAGCCAATAACAAACGCAATTATTGAGAAGGTCCGTGCAATAAGGGCACATAGAATGTGTTCTCTTCCATAACTGTGACAAGTTTGGTAAAGAAATTCCAGTTTGTTTTGTTAGAAGCCTGGTTATTATCAGTTGTCCTTACGAGCCTTCTTGAAGGGAATCGCGTTCTTAGAGAAAATCGGGCTCACGATTTTGATAACGCTTTGTAAATTTTTTGTTGTAATGGCACGCTTCATAAAAGAATAAAATAAAAATGCTCAGTACCTGCTTAGTTAGTCACCTACTTATTACGTGCAAAAGGGTTTCAGATACTACCAATTTTTTACTTCTTGCCAGGTACTAGTTCAATATTAAATATTGTTCAATTTTAAATCTTACCCTTGGTAACGACAGACAGAGTAACTGATATGAGGTAAAGTGAACAATATCAATTTTGATATTGTTCACTTTACCTCATGTCAATTACCTACTACAATATCAAAATTTGATATTGTTCACTTTAGCTCATGTCAGTTACTCTGTCTGTCGTTACCAAGGGTAAGATTTAAAAATAGTAGAGTTGTTATTTATTTATTTTTTATTTTTTTGGCAATAACTAGTCGATTGTTTTACATTGAAAACATTTTGTAAACGTATTATTAGGTAGGTACTTCAAATGACTCAACAAAACAGGTGCCAATTTTCCATGTGAATTTTTCATATTTCATATTAAATTTTTCAGTTTTATTAAAATAATGTACCTAATGCATTGTTTTGAGCGGTTTTTTATTTAATTATTTTATTTTTTTTAGAAATTGTGTGCCCTTCTTGCAAGATGGGAGACAACATTTTGTGTTCCCTACAAAAAGGGCATAGTACCCTTCTTCAAATGTAGCGATTTTTCCGGGCTCCTATTGATTGATCGTCGATATTTCTAAAAGAATAGCGATGAAGTTGGGGGGGGGGGGGGGGAAAGGTTTTGACGCAAAATGGCTCATAGGTGCCTGGGAATGAGCGCTGCAAATCTTTGGAGCCCGTTTTCTCGAAACGCACTTTTGTCATATTGCATAAACCTCCTCAATTTTTTTTTTTTTTTTTTCTTCGAGTCACACCACACGGTTTTTGGCTTGTTTTGCAAACCCCATTTGTGGGCCCAGCATTTCCAGCCAGCGGTTGGATTACCAAGAACTTCCTTCAGGATCAGTGGAGATTTGCCAGGAGATGGTGAGAGATTGAATGTCACGCACACAGTAACCAACCGGAGGTTAAACCTAAGACTTAAGATTACTGAGAAGCTGCTCAGACAGTGATACAATAGGCTACCCAAAGCAGACTGTGCGGAAGACAAAACAACATCCCACAATATTATCATCTTTGAGTTCACCGCACTCACTCATCGCAGATGATATCTGACAATATACCCTCCCTGGAAATTCCCCCATTGGGCATTTTCAAGCGATCAACGTGTCAAAAACCTGACAACCCTTACGAGGGGATGGATCTTCTTGACTAGCCTTTGGGCTCTGAGCGCAGCCAAAATCCCGTCTCTGAGCACCTCTCCACAGTCTACTCGATTTGACTATAAGGTCCGATTTAAAATTGATTTTTCTCTAAAGATATCCATCCTTAACATCAACTCATGTTGAAAAAGTCTGAATATCCCTGGTTCAACGGGTCCGTTTCGCGCAAGGCCATCCGCTCTCTACAATGAGAGGCCCCAAATGAAGTCAGTTTCAATTACCAAATTCATATTAGATGGTCAATTTGGCGAATCTAACAACAGAAAACATCAGATCAGGTTCCCAAATAATATTGGAATAAGATTTGACACTTTCGCTCTTGAGCTAAATTCTTCTTAAACCCAAAAATAATGTTAATAGAATAAGAACGTAAAGTACTTACTGAGAGCAACGTGAGCACCTTCGTCAGGCGGATAATTTCTTCTAACAGAATTAATAACGCTAAGCCCTAATGTTCTAATTTTCAATTCATACGCTTTTTCTAGAACTTTCCTGAAATTGAAACACCAAAACATAAGTTGGCAAATTTCGAAAATGACATTAATTCATAATGATTTGCAACTGACCTGTAACAATTATGCAAGGCATTTTCAGAAGCAGTAGTAAATTTCGAGCTATAAATTGGGGGTACGGCATGAATAATTAGCTTGGAAGGCAGGCGAAATCCCTGGGTGACAACTACTTCGCCAGTTTTGCACTCTGAAATGAAGAAAAAAAAGGGATATAGACCCATGGGCGATTGAGAGATGAAAATGTTGAAGAGAGAAGGTACCTTGGATTTCGTCGTGAAGTTCGGCATTTAATTCAGGGCCAGCTCTGGCCAAAATACTACCACTTTGTTGGGAGCGCTCTGTAAACGTCTCATTGGTCGAATGCACGATTGCATCCACTCTCAATTGAGTGATATCACCTTCCCTGAAATTCACAAGAAATTATTCGATTGGCTGGATGATTTAGCCCAAACTTGCTTTGTGGTGAATTTAGCAAATCCGCAATTCAATTTTCGCAAAAACATTTACCAAAGTATAATCTTCTTGTTAAGGGTGGGGTTGACGGGGAACTGGCTGGTTTCTTGTGGAGCGTTGATGTTGTAGGTAGTGGGGGCGTAGACTGGCTCTAGGTCTCCCCACCTTTCCAAAGAGGAGACTTCGTACACCGGCGGCGGCATTCTCAGAGGGTCTTCCTTGACGAGCACCATCTGACAACAAAGTGCGCGAAATTTTGAAAGGCCATGTACAATAGATGGAACCTTTTGCCTGACATTTAAAGGTTAGCACAATGTCACAGGAAGGAACGAAGGTAGGGCGCATGGGTTGTACGAAACAAGAGGGCCTCTGACGGTATTTTACAGGAAAGGTGAGTATTGTGGCATTTCAGGATCCACTAGTCGTTTCGAATGGGCATAGTTTGCACCACTAACCCAAACATACGAACATTAGGATTGAAACAAGTGGGAAATTCAAGGGAAGGGTTCAGGAGCATCAGCTTGATTTTCGTGGTAAGTGTACACCTGAGACAAAACAGACTCGAGAGTAGTCATGATACGCAAAGCTAAAAGATAAAAGCAAGGGCTTGCCGCCAATGCATCAAGACAAGATCTTTTTACAACTTCATCACGACTGCAGTCACTCCCAAGTGGAAATGAAATATTCCAGTTCTCGCGACTCCTGTGGCTATCCGGACTCTCAAGCGGGCAATTTCGAGACCTGGAATATTGCAATTATTGCAATATTCCAGGAATCGATACTTGGAGTCTCACGAAGTCTCGCGAATCAGTCTCGAGAGCGAATGCGATCTCAAGTGGACAACCCCCTGGTCTCGAGACTTTCTCTCGAGATTTCGTCTCAGGTGAACATTCAGGTTTAACATCTGAAAAATACAGCGACGGTATCACGTGAGATAACGACCCTCTCCGATACAATGTATGTCATACTCAACTCAATGATTCCCGAACTTTGGGCCCATTATCATCAGTGATGATAAACCTAAATGGACCTAACAAATTTTGATAGATTAGCTTAGTCAACACCTCATTAGGGGCTTGTTATCGTGTAAAAGGCATGCTCATTTGGAACGTCAGTTAGGCGTTTAAAAGGAGTAAGCCTTAGGCTTCAAGGAGTAAGAGTAGACATTCGTTTATCAATGTGCGTTGAAGGTATTTTGGTTCAAGATGGTTGGGAGCCAGAATAACAAATTTAGAGTCAAATGTTCCAATAGGTATTGTTGGATAATTAATTACTTAAACGCCCACAGTTTACGCTAAAGAGGCATTCAAGGGTCAATCGTCCTAAAGTATGTACCTATTGAGAGAACAACAAACGCCCCAAAAGCGATACTACGGGATCGTTTCTACGATGACTACATTTAAGAGACGCACCTGGTCAGCGGCCCGCACGGTTGACGAAATCATTAAATGATATTAAATATTGCAAATTTTGCTGCTTCAAACCTGTTATTGGTTTAGCATTTGAAGTTTGATGCGTTGGGCGCTGCGGCGTCTGATACGGTGAACGCCGCAAATCAAAACTGCGATCGACTTAACACCAACTCAAAAAACACTCGTCCCGAATGGAACCCCTCCTTCAATGGTACTCGGTAAACTAAGGATGCCCCCTCTTATTAGGTCACGCAAACAACCTAATGAGGAGCCGATTAAACTCAAATACGAAACACTCACACAGAACAAACAAAATCGTTCTTTCTTTAGGAAATATATCGAGACACCATATCAGAGCTGTTGAGTAATGGGGAAACCAGCGGACAAGGACTGGTCGAAAAACAGCAAAAATCCCCCCGACCCCTGAAATGTTAAGTCACAAAAAACAGTAAGGCACGGAGCAATTCTACTTTCGAACAAGCCGAGAACTTCGAATTATTCTAGTTTCAACATTTTAGAACTCAAATTTCCGAAAACATACCTTATTTGACATTCAGCCACAGCAACCACTTGAACGTTCGAAAAATTCGATTATGCCGTTATCAGATACTTGTGATAACGATTGTCTGCCTCATCAATACGCTAATGTTTGCTGTGTCAGCCGAAATATCGTCGAGGACGACACTGAAAGTAGAACGAGTATGTGATAACTCATTTTCAGTGAGCGTTTTTCCTTATTATGCGGAAAATGAAATACTCCAAAGGCTTCTTTAAAACTGATGTTGTTGGAATGTTTCGCTCGGACTTCATCGGAGATATAACTGAATAATGACTTTTATTGATTCGGAAAACCTTGTAGGTCGATGTAAAAGCGAACAGCAACAACAACAACAGCTCCTACTCGTTACATAACGAGTAGTAGCTGTTCCCACTTGTTGGATGAATAACTGCTACTCTTTCACAACAGTGTTCACCGGCAACAGTAACAGGTACATACCCACCCACAGGAATTTTCGGTAGGTACCCGTCAACCGGCACCTACTGATTTAGGGTTTCTACCGATAATTCTAAGGCACCAGTTCATTTCTACTATTTCAGGTTATATGAGTTTAGAAGAATTAGAGTTAGAAGAATAACGGTCTGGGTGGGAAAATTGTGGCGATGGAGGGGGAAATGTAGGGGTATTTCGAGAGCATGGGTGCCATTGGGTGGGAATATTTTGTTAAAGCCTCTGGCATCACTGGTATCCTCCTACCCAACCATAGGTTATGAAAGTGATTTATTTATTTATTGAGTGAACGTGTTTTAATTTTGGTCCTGGTTGGTCTTCCAGTTGTGAAATTATTCATAGTTGGAACTTGTTCGACTTATCGATTTTACCCCCAGTCGAAGTTTTCTGGCCTGAAAGTGAAAGACTCTGAAAGTTGTAGTTCTAGAACTCTCACGTTTTACCTTTCACTCTTGATTATTTAGAATGTCAGTAGCCGCCACAGGAAGGACCAATAATAAGAAGTTCAAATGGAGCCTAGACTTCAGCAACAGGTCAGTAAAAGTGCAAAAGCAAATTTGAGCTGCTTCACATTATGTGAACATTACGGATCTCTCCGGAATGATCAAAACTTGCGTTTCTTCTTAGGAATAAGGACAAGGGAGATATGACGTCGCCTCCTGGGTTCAATCCGTCAGTGGGTGTAGTTCACACTGAGACGTCCAAAGACTCTGATCCTAATCACCTCATCATAAAGAAATCTTGGGATCTGGCTTTGGGGCCACTGAAACAGGTCAGTATCGGATAATCTTTGGTGATACTAGTTGAACCTTCTTGACGGACTTTCGGTGTTTCAGGTGCCTATGAACCTTTTCATCATGTACATGTCTGGGAACTCCATATCAATTTTCCCCATCATGATGGTTTGCATGTTGGTCATCAGGCCGGTCAAAGCTCTGTTTACGATGCAACAAAGTGAGTCGCCCCGCGTTGATAATCATTTTCTGAGCAATCTCACTGCATACGCATTCTCGTTTTCTGTACGTCCATGTTAACTACCTACTCCTGTTCTCATTTCAGCCTTCAAGGTAATCGAAGGCAGTCATTCCGGAGGTCAGAAGCTCGTTTACTTCATCGGAAACGTCGTGAACATCGTGCTCGCCCTGTACAAATGTCAGTCGATGGGACTACTCCCAACACACGCGTCTGATTGGCTGGCCTTCGTAGACCCTCAAATCCCCATGGAGTACTCCGGTGGTGGCGCGGTATTCGCTTAAATTCATCCCCCCCCCCCCCCTCTGCTTATAAATTTTCTACTCAACTGTTCACTTCATTACAAAAATTTGTTCCCTCAGTTACCAAAATACATCCATTTAGTCCATTGCCGTCTATTCTTTTCTTACCTAAACCATCAATTGGGCTGTCGTTTTCCCCTCCTTGTGGATCTTCAATCCTTATCTGACGCTCACCTCATCATCTGCGTTGGAAAGAGGACCCAAATTCGGCGTCATTGCAAAGACAAGCAATGTGCATCCTGAATACAAAAGGGGAGTTTTACGAAAAGGTTTTCCTAGTCTGTGGTTTTCCCTGGTGGCAATACAAATGAGAAAAAATTGGAATTCAATTTCTCCGTCAAATAATACTCATAGGTTGTCGGTTGTGATGGTAAATATTTGGATCAAAATCATAGTCTCAAAATAATCAAGTTTCCTACCAGAACTCATATAGATCATAAAAACCTTCAATTTCAACATCACCCTCCAATTTGTATTAAATTAATCTTCCAAATAATGATTTTCAATTACTCAGGTCATTACCATAACAAAAACAAATGGCTATGGTAATGACAGGATTTTGGTTATTCAAGGCTTCATGTATTCGGTTTGTTTTTAGACCTGAGAAGGGCAGGAAAAGCTACAGAGTTTTGTTACTCCTAACAGAATTCAAAATAAAATTTAAAAAATCTTGAAGATTCTTTGAAGATGAAAACTATAGTAAACTGTTATGGTAATGATGAGTTGATAAGTGCGAATCTGAAACAAGACCTTCCAAGCAGGGGCTGGCAATTTCAGCCAGCCTTCCCTCAACTTTTCTGAGGGGCAGAGTTGCCTTCTGTTGATCTTTCGCGACTTCACCACATTCCACTTTCTTTCACTGTTTGGCACCTACTTTCATTTCGGTGTTGGGAATTAACTTTTTATCATGGTGTTTTTCATTACAAATTCCAAAATGCTTTTAGACTGGAGGAACTAACTATGAAAACGTTTGCACAAACCCGTACACACGATAAAACCCTGCAAGACAGTGGTTCTCAAAAACGGGGGGGGGGGGAGCACTTTTCCAAAAAATTATAGGGTTTCTCATCAGTCACAGGAGTTTGTTGACTTCCTCGTGATGTTTGATCTGTGACTGATCTAACTGTCAGATTCTAGAAACTCGATGTAGCTGCGGACTTGAGATGTGGTCTCTCGTCCAATAAACCGGACATAAGAAAATTCGTAGAATGGGAGCAAGGTCATCCTCAATGTTTTTTTTTTTTTTTTTTTTTTAATAATTAGAAATTCAACATAGAATAGAACTTGACCCTACGGAATAAATATGTCCATAAAAACCCTCGATATAATTTACTATAAATCCTGATATCTTAACCTGTGTCACTTAATGGGGGGGGGGGGGTGTATTTTGGAGAACTGTAGTCAGGTCTGCTTTCGGGTAAATGACGTCATTTACCGTCCTTTCGGTTTCAAACCTATCTTCTTTAAGGTCCTGAAGGATAAATCGGGACTTTTTTTGCGGTATCAGGGCGTTATTAGTCATTTCATGGAACTAGCTTTCACTTACAATAAACAGAAAAAAAAAACCTTTTTGGTTTATTATTCTTGGAATAATACACCTGTTTTCGCGACGGGGGTCGACGACTCCGATCGGGCTCAAAATTTGACATTATCCGTTTCAAGAGGTCTACATTCTAAATCCGAAATGTCCGTCCGCCGTCCAGGCCGTTTTGGGCAGTAGGAATTTTTTTAAAAATCTGAAATTTCGGCAAAATACTTGGTTTACCATCTAGTTGTGCCCGCAAGGTTTTCAGTCCGATCGCCCAAACCCGTGGGGCGCTATGGGGCTACGGGAGGGGTTTTTTGAAGGCTTTTAGCTATGGGATCGAGTTAGGTGTTGTTTTCGAAGTATTTTTGGACGTAGAATCCATTTTTTGGGGTCCCGGAACGATCCGATTTCACTGGGGCGATGTTTAGGTCATTCGTGGGGCTAAAAATGGGATTTTTGAAGGATCCCAGGATGTTAAATATTTTTTGAGTAAAAAATACAGTTTTTGAAAAAACACATTTTTGAACAAAAAAATCCAAAAAAAAAAATTTTTTTTTTTTGAGATAAAAATCCAAAAAAATTTTATTTTTATTTTTTCATTGACAGAATTAAATTTCTGCACAAGTAACGTATATCAAAGAATAATAACCCCTTGTGTAAAATTTGCAGCGTTTTTTTATAGGTACTGAGCTCATACCGGACCAGATACTGACCTAAAATGGCCACCCAACAACGACTCATAAGGATAAAGTGGGAGGCTTTTATCCAGTGCTTTTAGCAGGCACTCTCCGAGCGTTCACTTGAGAGCCTCCTAGAACAGCAATCAAAAGGTTTATTCCAGGTTTGACGGACTGTTAACAGAAATCGACGGAGACATGCGCAGTTGAGAGAACTGCTGATGCAGGTCGATGTGTAGGTTGACGGCAGTTGGACGGAAACCGACAGCTCGATCATGGTTGGGATCTATCGACAGCTGTCAACTTCTGTCGACAGACGCCGTCAGACCTCGAACAAACCTAACTTGAACTAGTTGACAGGAGCGTCCCAAACATCAGTTGACCTGCGCAAGCGACAGTCGGCCTTCTAGTGAACTCCTGCCGCTCCTGGGTCAATCCCACTGCTGCGGCTACAGTTAAGAGTATTCCTCAAGGCACGTTGAGCACATAAATGCCGCAACTGTCTCCCAGGAATTATAACAAACATAAGGTGCGGCGAATAACAAAATAAGGAGAAATCAAGCGATATTAAAATTCCTTGTTTATAAATAACAGATATCATTTGTTAAGGTTGCATAATAGAATAGAATATTGTACATTATGTTTGTTAAAATGGGTTTCTTTAAATAAATAAGGACAAAATCTGCTAAAATGTACAAAGAAAGTTGAACACGCGTCCTAACAATTCATTTACAACTTGTAGATACTTGGAAAAAACCAGTCGTCAATGAATACTGAAGAACTAGATGCACTGGATGTAGCAAGTTGTGGGATTGTAGGTATTAACGTTAAAAGCTAGCATAAACATTTCGTTTATGAAAATTTAAGGGAGGCATTCCGAGGAGTAATTAGCACTACAACTGGGACACATTTTAATTGGTTGAAAATTGTCAACTAGGAAGTTAAGCGAGGATTTGAAGGCATTTTCTAAGTCAATATCTTACTTATTAAAATCAATGTTTGTTGAAAAATCAAATCAGTCATTAGATGATCCACTCACAAAAATGTCAGAAAATAAACATCCACGGGGCTGTTACAGAGTTTTGCGCGCGAGCCAAAAAATCCAACAACTATAAAATTTGGTCACACTTGAGAACGTTGAAGTAGGACATTGAGCACAGAAGCCAAAACAAGCGAAATTCAAATCCTCGAATCGGGCATTTACAGGGACAACTTGGTCATAACGAATTTCGGGAGCCACATTCAATCCAAAGCCAAGTTCTTAGTACGACACTAAGTTATGCTAGGCATAAAAAAAAAAAAAAAAACAGAATACGAAAACCACTATCAATTTCTTGTCTAAGGTTGAACGATATTTCATCAAATTTACATTAGCGAAATAGGATAAAAGATTACTTTGAGACTGAATACACTTTTCCCCTTGCAAGGAATGAATTATAAACTAGCAACCTATTCATATTAGAGAATATAAGTAGCTTAGCATAATAAATTTCTTTAAAAAATCCTCTTGTTACTTGTATATTGAAAATGAAGATTTTAACATCCCTTCATGACCCATAAAATCACAATGGTAAATAAAATTTCTTAGTAAGGAACTAATAATAAATGAACTTTTAGTACTAACGACGCCAATGTCCCTAATTGGAATTCATACTTCAAATAGTGTCAAACTACTTTTATACGGAATTATTACAAAATGAACTTATTATCTAACTACAAATACAGAAGTGACCCTCGCGTAAAAAAATTCAGAATTTGAAAAAGCTGAGAGAACCTGAAACACTCAGAATGTTTGAGGTATTGCCCATTTGACGGATGTTAAGTCCTAGAAGTTTTGGGTTACTTGTGGCGCTTATAACCCTGCATCATTTGCATACTCAAATTAGGGGAAATTGTTATTTATCCATCAGTTACAAGTTGAACACACGGTTCGGATGATGGGAGAAATTTTGGTGGGTGGGAGGGGCACAAACACGGAAGCACACTAAAAAATTGAACAGGATAACGACGTAAGTGGATATATTACAAATACAGTCAACTCTGCATTAACACTAAACACGTAATCGACTACAATGATTGTAACTGAGAGAAGGTTTTAGAGGGAAGGTTTCAGTTCGAGGTTGCGGAGGAGGCAGAGATCACTGGCAGTGGCTTTTCGGCCAGCCGTCGATGATAAGTCGTACAGTCTGAGGACGAGATCCGTGGAGAACATGTCGGGAAGAGCTCGCACAAGGCTGGGTACCTGGGCGTGAATGAAATGTTAAATCAGATCAAAACACAACGATTGAAGTGGAATAGCGGATCAGTACGCACCAGTGTGCTGGGCATTCCCTGAAGTATGGGTTTTGTTTGATCCCGACCGCAAGTGACAATCATTTCGAGGACGCGGAACACGAAGTGGGTTTGTTGCGTGATGAATGGCGTGTGTTCCGTGATGAGGGAGAAGGAGTTGAACAAGATTTTGAGGGACTGGAGTAACGGTCCCCTAAGGGGTGGGACCTGCGAGGTTTCCACCGAGGGGCCCTTCAGCATCAACGGACCCTCCTCTAAGTGCAGCAACTTGGATGATATCTCGTCGAGATCCTACGAAAATGTGAAGTTAGGTCACAGCTTGAAACGTCTGAGGCGGAAATGGTTCGTGGCTATACCTACTCACATCTGATGGAGGGTGAGGTCGCTTTCGGTTGTTCGTACTTTGTGACTGCCAAGCAGCATAAGTGCAGTAGGCACAGAGTTTGGCGAGGGCTGAACACTGCGGCTCATACAAGTCATCGCTCCTGTAAGTTCAGAAAGGCAACGTGAAATTTATTTTGGTTTTGAGCCGCATCCAAAAAACTCAAACCAACACTTACATTGCTTTATTGTGAAGGTATTGTGGAAGAACTATGGTGAGCAGAACTTCTGTGCAAGTTTCAATGTCCAAATGGAAAACTGCCAGCGCCAAGTCAACGGCACGATCCAGCTCTTCTTTGTATCGCAGCTTCATTATTTCCTAAAATCACATGAAAATACCAGTTCTGAAGAGGCTTGAGAAGAGGTATTTTTCTATGGGCTAAAAGTGAGGCATTTGCTGGACTACGAATGGACTTTCGAACAGATGTGGGACCTCGAAAAATGGATTATGCGTTCAAAATTACTCGGAAAACAACACCTTACCTATTTGACCTCCTGGGATCCTTTAAAAATCCCATTTGTAGCCCCATGAGAACCCAATAGATCCCCATGGTGAAATCGAATCGCTCTGTGACCCCCAAAAATGGATTCGACGTCAAAAAATACTTCGAAAACGACACCTCACTCGACTCCATTAAAAAACGCCCCACACCATCCGTAGCCCCTTTTTAGCCCCACGGGCTTGGGCGATCGTGCTGAAAACCTTGCGGGCACAACAAGATGGTGTACCGAGTAATTTGTCGAAATTTCAGATTAAAAAAAAAAATAAAAAAAAAAATAAAAAAAAAAAATAAAAAAAAACCTGCCCAACACTACGGCTCGGACGGCGGACAAACATTTCGTCTTTGGAATCTTGGAACAAATAACGTCAAATTTTGAGGCCGATATGAATTTTCGACCTCCGTTGCGATTACATGACAATGTATTATTCCAAGAATAATAAACCAAAAGTGATCCTAATCCTCTATGGACACTATTGGGCATCACTAGGAAAGATACCGTAGCATAATAAACAGAAACCGTGGTACTGTAGTTATATGCGGCCTACACACATTTCGTGTTGTAGTAGGCGGCCTATTATAACGAATTATTTTCTAGGACCTATTCGTTTTGTAGTATCCGGCCTATATTCCGGAAAACCGTAGGTGTGAGTACATACCCGTTCACCTCAACAACAAAGTCATACCGCACGCAAACGAAGCCAAGTACCTGGGCATGGCCCTCGATGCTAAGCTTCGGTGGAAAGCACATGTAAAAAAAAAGAAGATGGAACTAACCACCAAATTTCGAAAGATGTATTGGCTAATGGGGCGACGGTCATCCTTGTCAATCCCCAACAAGCTAACACTATACAATCAGGTCCTTAAGCCAGTCTGGGCCTATGGTGCACAATTGTGGGGCTGCACCGCTCCGAGCAATCGCTTGATCATTCAGCGATTTCAAAATAACGTGCTACGAGCATGCGTAAATGCGTACCGTTACACCAGGAATGAAAGACTACACCGGGAACTTCAAATTCCTACTGTCGAAGAAGTCATCAAAAAACAAGCATTAGCCCATCAGCAGAGGCTTCGGGGACACATCAACAGCGAGGTTGTCCAGCTCCTCGACGTTGAAGGCCTGCTCAGAAGACTGAAAAGAACAAAACCTCATGACCTGTGGGAGTGGGGTGCCCTGTGAACTAATTATCAGCTCAGTGAGTAATTACTAGTGCGTCAGTTGCACAAAACAACAAGTCGCATAGAAGCAGTGTTATGTGTCATCGCTTCTGGCAAGTCATTTAGTATGTATACATCAATTGTAAATTGCTGATAAGTTTGCTTACTTGGTGCAATAAAAGTTTCAACAAAAAAAAAAAAATATTCCGGAGACGGTGCAAACACACAACGATGCTTGTGGCGGCACGTAAAAAACAAAATTTGTTTTTATAACATTAAGAAAAATGGAGCACGAAAAATATTTAACATAACATTAAGAAAAATGGAGCACGCAGTCATTTGGAAGAATGGTGGCGATCGAAGTGCAAGGGTGACGTGTTCAAGCCTTTTTTTTTTTTTTGTTTTTTTTTTGTTTTGTTTGTGACTTGGCCAAGACGGATCTCTGACGACACTCTTCATACTTGAAGTGAATTTAGGACATAAGGTGAGTTTTAAATTTTTTATATCTAGGCCGCATATAACATCAAATCGCCATGTAGGCTCACCCCTCGTATGAGTAGGTCACGCGTAATTTTTAGGCCGCATAAGACAACAGTATCGAAACCTTAACCCATTTTAGTCACACAATTTTCTGATTATCAATCATCAGCGGACATGAGAACGTAGACGGGAATAAAACAAGCACTGGGAGCAAGTTTGCGGACTCCCAAAAATTTAGGGTAGCTAGTAAAAAAATCATCACCAATGTAATACTTGACAGACAGTCAAGGAAGATTAAAATTTTGTTCAGTCCAATGCTTTTTGAAAAGTATCGATACGTTTTGAAAATATCGACCCGACACTTTTTTATACTCATTGAAAACATTGTATCGATACATTTTGAAGTATCATACATCCCTAGTTTGCATAATATCCAAATTAATGTCTTCCATATATGGAAGACACTAATTAGTCTACAATGTTTAAATATGGTATACGATGTCTTCCGTATGCTAACATCCATTTGGGAGGTATGCAAGGTCAGGGACCCAGATCGATTACTACACACTCGCAGAAGTGTTCAATCACTTCCTTGTGCATCTCTATCAACTTGAAAGTATCAAGTTGTTGATAATCCACCATGGAACAGATTTCGGTTTGAATAACAGTTACTGAGTTCATGATGAAACACCTTTAAATAGTTTGTTGTTTTTAGGTTTTGTCGCTTCATTGCAGTTTTTCAGTATTTCCCTTTAACTACCACCGTGTTGCTGTTGTTGCGGGTAGACACTAACCTTGACCAAGTTGTAAACGAACCAGTGGGGGCCAGCAGTCAAAAATAGATTTTCAAGCGAATGGGTGTCCTGGTTGTTGAGCCACCCCTTCTCTTGAACGCCGTTCCAAATTTCAGACAACTCCTCACTCATCGGCTCCTTCGAGATTATGCTGGAAACAACACATTCATGAAATCCCGTACAGTAACGTTCAAAACTGCGCAGAGTTGGTTACTTACCTGTGGGAAGTGGTGGATTTGACTTTGAATGAAGTTGAAAGGTGCATATCGTGTTGCATTTTCCTGATTACTTGTATCATCAACACCGAGCGTTCTTTAAAGTTTTCTTGTAGCGAATCTTCGTTTGAGAGGGGCGTTAGAAATTGTTGAACCATGTTCATCGGCTTGAGAAGGGAATCTTGTTGTAGAACCTAGAAGCAAGTACCAATAATTCAGACGTCCCTGTAGGTATGCAAGTCACAGGATTATGACGGAGTAGTCTCGAACGTGAGGAAGCTATGTGCCATGTCGACAGAGTATTTTAGGTGGATTTCGGATCCACGCCAATTGCCACGTCCTACATGCCCACGGAGCGCAATTTGAGCGCAGCTATTTGTATTTTCGTTGTTTTGAGTCCAATTGAGACGACAAGACTCTCAAATCTAATAATTAGATTCTAATGATTTAATAATTAGAATTTAATAATTATTATTAGAATGGACGTGCGCCCGAATTACGGGTAAGGTCATCCTGTGCCATGTAGTTAGAAGTCAAAAAGAGAAAAATACATGATTTTTACGACAAAGTCTTTCACGTAGTTTATATTCATCTAACGTTGTTCTGGTCTACTCAAAAAGTACGTGCGTAAGTAGGTATGTATAATAATAAGTAAGTTTGTTGTAGAAATTAAAAATTAAAAGCTTTTCAAACCTGAACAAGTGAAGATTTTGATCTCATCTCAATTTACCTGCATATAACTGCACAACCAGTTCGATGCACAGATGGGAAGGCAGCACATAGTTTGTCTCATGTTGTCCAGGATCAGTTTGACATCGGTGGCAGAGAGAGCTCCTTGTTCCCAGGCGACTACAACCTCTTTCATGACCGTTGGCAAACTCAGGCACATGCTATCCCAGCCAACTCCACTGAAATAGAAGGAGGGTGTGTCACGATTGTGGTCCTCCGGGTTAAGTCCAAAGTTGGCGATTCTACTTACATGGCGCTGAGGTCAGGCTGTGGGGAATTGAGCTGGCTAAGAAGAGCGTCAACGACAGTTGGGTCAGCCTGTTGGAGTATCGCTTCAGGGCATTTAGGCTTCCCTTTCTCAATCATACACGTCTCGACCCACTTCTGGAAGAAGGCTTT
The DNA here is from genome assembly GCA_955831195.1 of Pilophorus perplexus. Taxonomy (NCBI): domain Eukaryota; kingdom Metazoa; phylum Arthropoda; class Insecta; order Hemiptera; family Miridae; genus Pilophorus; species Pilophorus perplexus. Next base: position 20,893,888 of record OY037013.1, read on the forward strand.
CTCTTCAGAGCCGGCGCTGTCGAGCACCTCTTGGGAGCCGTAGTGCTGCACGATGTAGCAGAGCATGATGAACGTCACGTCGAACAACAGTGATTTGGACCCACTTCCGGACTTGGACGCTTCGTTGAACTTCATCAACTTGGAGACGAAATACTTCAGGTTGCCTTCGACGGCAGCGACAGAGAGTATAAGTTCGAAACTGTTTCCGGGAACTTGGCAAAGGACACTCGGCAAAGCTTCCTATGAGAAAAAACAACAAAACGAGTTTCAACCAAATAAATTGTTTCTTTACAACAATTCTGTAAGAAGGCGTTCATACCTGAATTTTAGAGTTATCCGCCTCCATAGTTTTGAGGATTCTTTGAAGCGTGGGAGTGGTCCTGTTAATAACCTTCAGGATGTTCAGCGGCTGCGAACCGGTGTTTTCTTGTCTTGGCAACCCCAAGTTGAGTGAATCACGGCTTCAGACGCAAAGAAAAAGTTCTTGTTAAGTTAGCATAGAAGAGACTGATATATTCTACATTCACTTAGTGAATTTCACTACTACACGTTGAATGGAACGCGTATTTTGAAGGGCATCCTACCTTGCAACGTAGGCTTTGACGTGACTTTCATTCAAAAGCTTCAACTTTGTGAGATCATTGAGTAGTGCTTCAATGCAGTTGAATGATGACGGTGAGTCCATCAGATCGATTAGGGGGACGAATTGAAGCAATAGTTGAACAGCTTCTGCTATATCTTCACTGAAATCTCCATCAGCTGCGGGCAACAATGATTTTTCCACTCAAAACAAATCGACAATGCCAATCCCGCGGAGAACGAACTTCTGGAAAGATACTCACGGGAGGATGTGATGTTAGTGCCAACCAGAGCTGCCAACACCTGCGGCAGTTTGAGGAACGTGAAAGCTCCCCATTTGGAGTCCTCAGTGATGCCAACAAGCACGTCGTTCAGAGACATGAAACAGGCCCGAATCACTTCGCAACAGAGTCGAGACATTTTGTAGCCCTGAAACAGATCAGAAAAATCTTGGCGACGTCGATTTACTCAAAGAATGAATGACTTTTTGGAGAGCTACACACCTTAAGCCGCTGGAGAAGCCGCAATTGGTCAGCGAGTTTGGATGTTTCAGCGCTAATTTGTCGGCGCACTTGAATAGCCAAAAGAGCTTGGACACAATACGTGAGTGGCTCAGAGACATCAGCATCTCTGTTGCCAACTGTTGTGAGGCTGGTAGCTCCGAGCTCCAAGTTACAAAGCTTGCTGAAAAAAAAAAAAAAAAAAAAAACACCTATGTAACGTTCTGTAATGGGGAGAAGATGAAGAAGCACGACAACGACAATAATAACATTCAACTGGGTTATTTGCTAAACAAATTGACTTCTTACATCAGTGGCTCTTGAATGGGAGGCCCTGCAATGGGGGTCGTAGATTGAGCAATAAGCTCTTCAATTTCATGGCTCTTCTTAACCACCTCATTGTAAAGCTCTGAAAAACACACAGGAATCAGTGGAAGAACGTTTCCTGGTTTTTGTAGAAGTGGCTTTTTAAAAAGAATTAAACCCCACTCCACTTAGTCTCGGCGGAATTACCTTTGTCGTCATGTTTAGCCAAATAAAGCATAGCAGTAAGGAAGCCACAATTAAGCATGTTGTTCAATATGGACGCTGGTTTGGTGAGCATGATGTTGCTTTGATCTAAATTTGAAGTGAGGGCGTGCTGGTAACATTGGAGTAGCCAATGCACAAGGTTGAGGATGGCACTGGCGAGGATGCCTTCTTCCGGTTTACCACGACAGGTTATACCGCTCTGGAGAAAATATATGTCGTAAGTAAGCTGATGAGATTTAGTCGCGACATGAGTATTGCAGAGCACTAACCTGGATGGACTCGATGAACTGCAAAAGGCAGGTGATGCAATAGGGTTTGTGAAAGCCATCGTATTTTGCAACGCGTTGTAAAACTGAAGCGTACGATACCAACTGAAAACAGGCGACAGATTAAATAGGAGGCCCTAATTTCCCAACATTTTTAGCTTCTTGATACTTTCACAGACCTGAGAGCTCAATGAATGCTTCAAATAGGATAACACAAGCTGGTTCGGAGCGGGCCCCACTAGTGCTTGCTGTAAGATGCAATCAGCAAGGTTGTAAACGTCCCCGCTGACTCCCCTAGGAAGGATCTGGAAACATCAAATCATCAAAAAGACGGTAAACATGAACCAGCGCGAGATACGAACCAGCCCAGCAGGAACTGTGTTTGAGCCAGATGGAGTCACTGGGTCTGCCGCAGTCAGCGAAGACCCTGCGCCTAAAGTAACGTACAAGCCGTATAATATATGATTCATATTATGAATCAGTTTGCTCACCGTTTTGATGTGGATTCCCCACTGAAGGTCGGACCACCTTTCCCTCCAAGCCCGAAGAAGGAGAGCTTTGAGGCTGCTCGTCTTGCTCGTAACTTTGGTACTCTCCATAGTAACACCCATAACTCTAAAACTGAAGAGGCGTGACTGAGGTGAGCAGCGTCTTTGTCTGGCGGGAGGCACTCGCACACCATGTCCACAAACTCGGTGACATCCAAAAGGGATAGAGAAACACACCAAACCACCAGTGAACCACCACAATTGATACACCGATTGGCAGACCAGTGAGCCAATTCACCAGTGAGATGAGTGAGCGCGGAGCAGCCAACCGGACTGTAGACTATAACCAAGAACAGTACTAGTAAGGAGATTTTAGGCTTGGTTTGATTTCTGAATTTGCAGAGATTCTTTTTTCGTATTTGCGTATTTCGTATAGAGCTGGAACACTTCACACGATGGTAAACGTCGAAGTATCAACCGTTTTGCCAGAGCGTTGTGGACATAATGTTTGGCGCCGTTGAATACAAAAGGTATATACACATTTAGTCAAATGATGTCAATATATTAATGATGTATCACTGGGTCAATAAAGGGATGTACTAAAATGATAATTAATTTGGTTTTTGTTCAGTTGCATTGTTTTCTATGTACAGTGACTATTGCCTTTGTAGGCTCAACATGCTACCGGAGAGGCTGTCGTCATCCGGGTAGCATTCTGATGTCGAATCCGCTATGGCCAAAGCGGAGAGCCCCATTCGGGCAGACTCGTCATCAAATTGCTCCAATTCCCTTTGCTGCCTTTCTCTCAAGAGTCTGATCCTTTCGGACCTTTCTTGGACGAACTGCTCTGTTTCCAATTGCATCTTTTGCTCCAGCAAAGCTCTCCGGACTGTCACCCGGTCTTCCAATTCTTTTCTCTCCCTGTTTCGTTGAGCTTCAGTTTGCATCTTATTTTTGCTCTGGTAAGCCATTAGTATCTCCAGCTCGTAATGCAACCTTTCTTGTAAATGATGTCCTTCCAATTCTTGGGACTCGTCCAACCGAATGGACTGCTTTTGAAGCATTTCTGCAATGCTTTGTTCATATTGGTCAGCTAGCAACGCCAATTTCCTCCGCTGTTCTTCTTTCAGTTTCTTAATAACGATTTTGTGTTCTTCTTTTGGCCGAGTGCTGAGTAGTTCGGCTTTCAACGCTTTGTACTGGCGTGTTTGGATTTTGCACGTTTCCCTGAATTGCTTCCTGATTTGCATCTCCTTCTGCTTCAAACTCTTTGGTTGCTGCTTGACTTCCATCGCATGTTTTTTGCGGAGTTCCCTCTTACACCTCTGCAAATATGCGTGCTGGTTTTGGAGCTCGGTGGAGTGCTGGCGCTGGACCTGTTCCTCCCGAAGTTGGTGAACCGCTTTTTGCTGTCGATACTCCAACTCCTTAGTTTTCTCATGGTGTCGCAAAAGCATTGAGTGAGCTTGTTCCAATTGAGTTTGCCTTTTGTTCAGCTCGTCTCTTAGCAGCTCTTGTTCAAGCTGCTGGAATGCGAGTAGCTTTTTTCTGCGAAATTTTCGCATTTCCAGCTCTAAATACTCTTTTTGTCCTTGTACAAGTCTTTGTTCCTCTTGAGCTTCCATCTGCTTCAAATTTTCTTTTTGCGTTTGTAGAGCAGCATCCTTTTGACGTTTGGGTGTCGATTCGTCCATGCTGAGTTCCTGCTTCCATCGTTCTTTATTCGCCTTGTACTCTTTCTTCTTTTGGCAATCAAAGGCCTTTCTGTCAGCCTCCTGTCTGGTACAGATTTCTTTTTGTAACTTTTTCTCAGCAGACGCGTTTTGCTTCATTTTCCTGTCCAACTCTTGCTGATGCTTGATCTGAAGTTCTTCAAGTTCTTTGCTGAATTTCTGAAGCAGTGCCTCATATTCTTTATCCAACAGTTGTTTGTGGTTTTCCATTTCAACTTTGCATTTCTCTTCCAGTTTTATCAAGGCACCCTGGTGTTCCCGGCGCATTCTTTTGTAACCTGACATCTGCTCATGCATTTCCTCTTGCATGTGCTCTTTTTGCTGTTTGGTGACGATGGTCGTGGTTTTTATGGTGGCAAAGTTATTGGCTCCATGTTCTATCAAGGCAGCTGAGCTACTAGCCTTTGCTCTGGCTCTGCCCAACGATGGGGGGTAACTATTGTCATGATTTACATCCGTCGCTGGTGGCAAGCTGTTAGTTGAGCTACTCTGGGAAGACGCACTCACACCAATCGAGTGTATAGAATGTTCAGATGTAATACTATTACTTTTGCTGCTATCACCTCCAGCTTGTTCGTCCGGAGGTTCATCTTCAGCATCACCTGCTGTGCTTTCACTCTCACACGAATCTATCATCAATATTTTCATTTTTCTATAATTTTGATTATCTAATTCTCGAACGGCTGCTTTGGTACGTTGAATCAAATCTATAAGGACGTGCGGCGATCGCGGACGTGTTACTAATGTGTGAGAGAGGAGTTTGTGGGCTGAAGGGCGATCAGACGGATTTTTCTGAAGGCAAGATTGCACGAAATGTTTGAAGACGTCAGTCCAGTCAGGTGAATTCAAAGTGGGCGTGTCGTTTTGAGCAATGTGATACAACGCACTCATGGCATTCATATTGAAATATGGAGGCTTCCTTTCAGCGAGTTCAATGCACGTTATCCCTAAAGACCATACATCTACTTTGCCGTCGTACTGCCCTTCATCCATCGCCAATATGACTTCTGGGGCCATCCAATACGGTGTTCCAACGAAACTATTTGCCGGACATTTTATACTAGCCGAGCCGAAATCAGCCAATTTGACAGTCCCGTTTTCAGTCAATAAAATGTTTCCAGCTTTAATGTCACGATGTATCCTCCCCAATGAATGAAGGTAGTTCAAACCGCGGAGAACCCCCTCGCAAATAGCTGCTATTTCTTCTTCTCTCAGCGGCCGTTTGTGAACTTCTATGATATCCGAAGCCGAACCTAAACAATATTCCATAACTAACCATGCTGTATTGTCCCTAAGATAACATCCTTTATACTCGACCGTATTGGGATGGTTGAGTTGTCGCAGGAACCGAATTTCTTTCAAGATATCCTGCCATTTCTCGATGCTCTGCTTGCCCAAATAGGACATCTTCTTAATAGCCACAATCTCTTTACTATTATTGTCCCTAGCATAGTAAACAGCCCCGAAACTGCCATGGCCTATTTCTCTAAGATCCTCAAAGATTTTCTCGGGGTCTTCCTTCCCAAATAGCTCCGCTATCTCCGGGTCCTTGAGGCTCCCCGGTCTGGGGATTGCTGGCATTCTGTCCACTTTTTCAGCTTAGTTGTGGCACCATTTGTCACCACCCGCCAGATATCTGTGAATCAATCAATCTAGTACACCCCAAGAGAAAAGGAGAAAATGCATCAATGAAATATAACACAGCAGAGAGAAGTTCGTTACTTTCAATGAGTTTACGGGACTATTCACAAGCTAACTGAGGTTTTTGATTGGATATTCGGGGAGAATTGACAATCGGATATAAGTAGCTCCTGTAAGTAGGAAAAGGCTAGTAGTTTGCACTATGTAAGCTACAAACAGAGTTCAAGGTGGTTGGGGGAATACAGAAATAGGACTACAAAAGCGCAAAGAATCAAACTAGTGGGGCATTCCACGTTAAAGGTTGAACTCACAAAAGAAACGTTCTCCGAAATTAACCATTTTTAAATATGTTGTACCCTTAGATGAGAAAAAATTTCCCACGAATTTGCAGATTCGTCGCGTTCTTGCTGCTGCAGAGGCAGTTTGTGAAATAGGCAGGATTGGGTTCACTTCGCCAGCTGCTTCTGCACTTATTCCGCCATCAAACAAATAACACCGACAGTGTTTTGTATAACCTCATTTTCAATCAAAATTATATTTCACCTCAAAAACCGAGTTTGAAAACTTAAAAATGAGATTTCTCCCATTTGGGCATTTTTAATATTTTGTATTTTTTGCCCGATTCAAGGCATACACCTGCGGAACATACAGTTAAAAGGGCATCATGAGATACCAAGTCGTTAAGGGTCAGGAAAAAAGAAAGAAAGAGATCACTGTTTTATGAGGAAAACGCATTTTTTCTCAATTTTACAGGGTATTCCATGGTTGCATTGCCTCGCATCTTTTTTCTCCGAGAACTCGGACTACAAGGGACTTCATCTGCCACCTGTGAGCTTTACCAGTAGGTTCCACTATTTAATTTTATTAATTATTTCCTTCCATTATTTCCTTACCTACTTGTCTAAGCTTGCACCTATAATGTATTTCTTTCATATTGTGAACCCCTCGGCAAGAACGCGACGAATCGGTTTGCAAATTTGTGGGAAATTTTTTCACATCTAAGGGTACAACATAATACGTTTTCATGTTTGAATATTATTCAAAATCGGTAAATTTCGGAGAACTCTTGTTTTTTGAGTTCAACCTCTGACATGGAATGCCCCAGTATTACTTCAATACTCCAGTCAATCTAGACTTCGGTACCTACAAAAGGTACCCCAATAGTGAGGAACTAAGCGAATCCCACAAGTTTTGTCGGGAGAACTTTTGGGGGCCTAATAATCTCGACATTTTCGGACTTTTTTTTTTTTTTTGGTTTGTCGCTGATATCTTAAAAACTAGGCGTTATACAGAACATTTCAATCATTCAATTATTAAAGAGCATAAAAGTTTGCGTCGAAAGGCTATGCCAACTTTAAAATTCGACCGATTGGTAAGGTCGCAATCGGCCGTCAAAAAATGCCAATTTTTCCCAACTTAACTTTAAAACGCCGGTAAATTGAGAACGGCCATTCTTTGTGAAAAACTCATGAAATAAAAGTAGTAGAGCACGAAATTCTACGTTCAGAAAGCAGCACGGGTACCTAGATTGACCATAATATGGTACCATATTATGGTAGGTACATACCGACAATTTTTCCATTTTCTCTAGAAAAAGTCAATAAACGAATATCAAGTAAGTAGTACTTCAACAGACCACGATTGTACATTCTTACTTAACTGTTTAAACCCTTTGTAGGTTCTACAATAACTGTACGAATACGTACGAAAATGTAGGGATGGAACTGGGGGCGGGTGTTAACACCGCAGTTTTCCAAGTTTTTCGATGACATCTGTCCAAGAAACTTCAAGCTGAAAATGGAAACATTGTCGGTATGTACCTAAATATTAGGTCAATTTTAAAACCGTGGTGCTTTCTTAACACAGAATTTCATGCACTACAACTTTTATCCCTTGAGTTTTTCACACAGTTCTAAATTTACAAAAATTAGCATTTTTTGACAGCCGATTGCGACCTTACCAATCGGTCGAATTCTAAAGTTGGGGTAGCCATTCGACGCAGGATTTCGTGTGAGCGAAATCTTCTGCACCACGCATAGTTTCCAAGATATCAGCGAAAACCCCAAAAAAAGTCCGGGAATTTCGAGGTTTTAAGGCCCCCAAAAGTTCTCACGATAAAAATTTTGTGGGATTCGCTTTGTTTCTCACTATTGGGGTGCCAAGGCTCCAATTGTCATGATTGACTGGACTAGGTATAACTGAGAAGAAAACAGCCAACAGTTAGTTTGTGAAACCATCCCATAAGCCATCAAACGTTCAAGTACGCTGGTAAGGTATCAAATGGCAAACAGCAGTAGGGTATGAATCTTTATCTTTGTCGAAGAGGGAGTTTGTATTGCACTAGACAATTTTTAAAACTAAACTGATTTCGTGGAGCAAATAACGTAAGTGGCTATTTAAAAGCACAGCTAACAGTTTCAATTCAAACAGAACCAGAAGGAGAGAAATGACTACTCGATACACACACCGTTAGACACAAAGGAAATGAGATAACACCAGATTATACCAAACCCAGCGGAAGGAGAATTTGGGGAGAGAGTTGTACTTGAGATACAAGTTGCAACTACTAGAAACTTGACTAGAAATTTCAGAAAATGCAGGCAAAGTCGACGAGAAGACGGGGAATGAGTTACCAAACACCAGAATACGCCAAGTCGACAGCCGATCGAACGGTGCCACCCCAACCTGAAAATGTCGTATCTCTCCCGAGTTCTTCCGTCGGTTGTGATTCATCGATGGGAAATGCGGACCGTACGCAACTAAATTGACCGATTTCCGGTAACAGGAGTGAGCGGATTCGAGAGAATACGACATTGGCATACGCCTAAAATGAGAACCCATCGGTAGATAAGGGCAGGGGGGAAGGTGGCGCAGGGGCCAAAACCATGGGCTCGATGGAAAACCCACAAACTCTACGGGAAACGGGAGAAAGACGCATTTTCTGAAACTTCGGAAGAAAGGAAACGATCCTAGATCTTCAAATACTATTACATAAGCAAATATAAATTGATTAAAGAAATTATGTTTACCTTGAATTGGGTCTAAGATCTAACCTCAGCCAACATAGAGGGCAAGCGAACTTCCTCCGGCAAGATTATATCAGAAGTTCAATAAACGATAAGCTTCGAAATTGAATAGTTCATACCTGAATCTAAAATTCGGATTAACAATATTTTGAAAAGCGATTGAAGAAATAACAATAAAAACTACAAACAACGAAAACGGGTAGAGCCACAGCACAAGGAATGAAAATTTGCTGCATTATCCTTTCTTCTTCTCCGCCTTCGGCTTCTGACGGGGAACCTCCCGTATGGATGACGTCACAGGAAAAGAGAATTGCCGGCGCAGTGGCAGAAATCGTAGGTAGGTACCTATCTACCATGTTTGGTGGGACCTCGAAAAATAGATTTGGCGTCTAAAATTACTCGGAAAACGACACCATATTTGACCTCCTGGCATCCTTCAAACATTTTTAGCTCCATGAAAGCCCCATAGGTCCCCACGGTGAGATCGGATCGATCTGGGAGTCCCAGACTGGGTCCCAGTCACTGGGACCCCCAAAAATTGATTCTAAGTTCAAAAATACTTTGAAAACGACACCTAACTCGGCCTTTTAGACCAATAGCGCCCCACGGGTTTGGGCGATCGGGCTGGAAACTTTCCGGGCACAACTAGAGTAGATCGAGTAGGTATTTTGTCAAAATTTCAGATTTTAAAAACTACTGCCAAAAACAGCCCGGACGGCGGACGGACATTTCGTTTTTGGAATCTAGACCTGAAACGTACAATGTCAAATTTTGAGGCCGATCAGAGTTTTTACATAAGCGCATTATTCCAAGAATAATGAGCCAAAATAAAATTCAGCTTACATGATGATGCTGCTGTAAATGATGATTCATCCAGTAATGACACTGACAAGGCTGAGGGGTTTTGCCCAACACATGGCACAAATTAAAAAGCTAGGTATTTCTTGGTTTCCTACCTACCATTTTGGTTTATTATTCTTGGAATAATACGCCTACGTAATCGCGACGGAAGCCGAAAATTCTGATCGGCCTCAAAATACTCGGTTTACCATCTAGTTGTGCACCCAAGGTTTTCAGCCCCATCGCCCAAACTCGAGGGGCTACGGGTCGGATTTTTGAAGGTTTGTCATTTTCCAAGTAATTTTGGACGCAAAATCCGTTTTTTCGAGGTTCAAATCTGCCCTACAGAAATCGAACGAAATTTTTTTTTTTTTTAGAATATTTTCTTAATAGAAAAACGCACTACCTAACACATTAATTTTTGCTCAAAATTGAGGTTAATTTTAACCTATATCAAAGAATAATAAACCCTTGTGTAAAATTTGGAGCGTTTTTCGTTTTGACATAGGTAGGTGTCTTTTACGAGGGGACAACCAAAAATTCCCTAATTGTGTAACGGTTTTTTCAGCCCCAAAAAAGTGACGACTTTACGGCAATAACGGCCAACGTTAGGCATAAGGACGTATGTTATCACCGTTATTTCTGCGCATGCGCGAAATCTCGAGTCGACAGTAACTCATCACCGTTAGGCAAAAAGTGCCTTTAGGAACTCTCTATTAACTTCACGGGTAGAAGTTTAGCAATAATTTTAATTTGATGGGAAATTAATTTCCCCAATAATTTGATAGTAATTATTATTATCGAAAGCTTCAAAACCGATCTTATTCTTTAGTAAGGATTTTCCAACCACCCTGCTACGAGCTGCTCCGAGCAGTTGCGCATGCGCAGTAGAGAGAAAGTTGACGGGAGTGCATTCCAACCGGGGCCAGTGTAAGTTCGGAGCAACTTGCACTGTATTCCAAGCGTCCCTCGGGCTTACTCGGAGCTACACCGAGCTACTCCGTCTCGAGGCTGGAGTAAGGTGCCCGTAACAAGAAACCTACGTGCAACCTTCGCTAATGTCTAACCTGACTCATTTCTCATTTCGTACCACGGTTGATGGTTGGTCCCTTTTACGCTGTGGTTGAGTCTGATGGAAGCGATTTTTTTGTATTCCTCTTCATCGTCATCCTCAGAATCGTCCACGGACTCGGATTTCGAGGAATTAGCTAATGAATTGACGCTCGACCGAGTTACTCCGAAAAGCAAGAGGTAGGTAGGTATGTCGAAAACGCTGCAAACTTTTAACGAGGATTTATTCTTCTGGTACTGAAGTTACGTCCGATTTTACGTCCGAAAATACTTCGAAAACGTCACCCGACTCGATATCATACCTCCCCGAAAACCATCAAAAACCTCTCCCGTAGCCGCACAGGATCGGCCTGAAAACCATGCGGGCACAACCGCGGGCCCTTTTGAGCAGTAGGATTTTTTTTTTTTTTTAATGTGAAAATTTGACAAAATATGTAGGTACCTAGGTAGGTACTCGGTTTATCATCTAGTTGTACCCGCAAGGTTTTCAGTCCGATCGCCCAAACCCGTGGGGCTAAAAAGGAGCCACGGGAGGGCTTTTTTCAAGGGTTTCGGCTATGAGATCGAGTTAGATGTCGTTTTCGAAGTATTTTGACATTGAATCCGTTTTCGGGGGTCCCAGAACGATTGGAATTCACCGTGGGGATCTATTGGGCTCTCATGGGGCAACAAATAGGATTTCTGAAGGATCCCAGGAGGTTAAATATTTTCCGAGTAATTTTGGACGCGTACCTAATCCATTTTTTGAGGTCCCACAACTGTTCGAACAATGTACCGATTTTTACCCCAAAAAAATATTTTTTTATTGACACAAAATTAATTTTCACAAAAGGAAACTTTTATCAAAGAATAATTAACCCGTTGTCTAAAATGTGCTGCGTTTTTCAATTAATACCTACCTACTACCTACCCAAAACGGCTTGAAAGGTGGACGGACATTTCAGTTCTGAAATCTACGTGTCATGCGTACTTACCATTAATGTCAAATTTTGAGGCCGATCAGAATTTTCGACCTCCGTCGTGATTACATAGGTGTTTTATTTATTCCAAGAATAATAAACCAAAAAGCTTTGGTGGTGATTTCCAATAGAGATGGGAACTTAATAATCACCATCACTGTGGAAGAAGAATAAGTTACACTGAGCTCTCATTTTCCATTCCAACCAACCAAGAGTCAGTGTAGCTCGGAACTCGTTCCGAATTACTCTACCCCCACTCTGCCTTGCTCGGGACTTACTCGGAGCAGGGTGGTTGGAAAATCCTTCTTATTAGGTAGTTGAAGTAAACCGGAATCGCTATGTAATGGAACATGGCCAAGTACTGGCGCTTTCCCTAACTGGTTCAGTCCCACCAGAACTCTTCAGTTGCCTTCGAACTTTCAAGTATTTAATACTTTTCGAAAACGTGCGGTAGGTACTGCTGTTATTACTGGTCCCCCAGTATTCCAATTCTCCTTCCCCCCTTAATTGGCGCATGAGTCCAGTTGATTAAAGCTGGAAATGGAATAAAACGAAGTCAATGGAGCGGAAAATTCATTCAGGTTTAATTTTGTGAAAATAGGTGTGTGATTTATCGTGCGAGCGTGGCGTCGATTTGATTTATCCATGGAATGGCAAGCTTGATTTTTCTTCTGTAGTTTGGATCCTCGGAAATGGGATTTTTATCGAGGTAAACTGTGTTGAGCTTGGTGTTGGCTGAAAGTGCGTTTAGACAGTTCCAGTCAGCTATTTTGTTGTTATTCATCTGAAAAAAAAAAAAAAAAAAAAAAAACTTAATAAATTACCCCTTGGAATGTTTCTGGGTCAACGTGGTTGTCAATGTTTAACTTACCCAAAATTCTTCCAATTCAGTCAGGTGGCTTACGTTCTCAATTACTGTGATCTTGTTCATGGCAAGATCCAATGTGGTTAGTTTCTTGTTGTTGTCTAAGCCTTCAATTTTCTCTAATCCATTCTCTGACAAATAAAGGTCGGTAAGCTCGGTGAGTTCTTCCAGATTTTTTATTTCTCTCAGTCGTGTACACTGTAATGCAACACACAATAATAGAACCACCAATTTTTAAAATAACACTGAACTCAACAATCGATGCGCAACGTACCTGAAGGCTTAGCAAATTCAAATTCTTCAGAGAGCTCAAGTTGTTGATCTCAGTAATTCTATTTTTCCCCAAAAATAAGCTTTGCAGATTAACAAGAGTGTCTAAATTCTCAATAACCTGCAAACGGCGAATCGTATGTATTACCAAATGAAAAACTCAAGTTTCATAATTCCAAAATGATTAACATTCCAAATGACGTACTCTGATTTTGTTGTTCCCAAGTTCGAGCATTTCCAGATTGGTCAAATGACCGAGGTTGGCTATTTTCGTTATCTTGTTACTAGACAGAAATAGCTTCTTCAGTTTTGTTAAATTTTCGAGCCCCTGAATTTCGGTGATGCGGTTGAAAGATAAATCGAGAATTCTGGAAAAACGAAGGCGGGAAACAATTGTGATAAAAATTTAATTCCATCATAATTCCAATTTCCTCAGTCGAAATATACTCACTCAAGATTGACGAGGGTGTTGAGTCCGACGATTTCAGTGATTTGATTTCCATAAAGTTCAAGCTCGACGAGGGAGGTGAAAGACTCGAGGTTTTCAATTCGCTTGATGAGGTTCCAGCGGAGGTAGAGTCTCTCTAGACAGGTCATTTTTTCTAGTTCTTCCGCAGTTATTTTGCCGATCCTTTGGTAGTTCATGTCAAGTTCCTAAAATGAGAAGAAAATAGAAAAAAGGTACTTGAAACATAATGTAAGGTGGATGCGGCGAGATAGTGGGAATCCATCTTAAAAAAGACGATTTAAGACGAAATAGTCTATTTCCACGATAAAAATATATAAACTTGTAGAAGCGTTTCGGTTGATTAGACCATCATCAGTACAATACAGAATGAAGAAGATGTGAGAAGTTACTTATATGATGGTCTAATCAACCGAAACGCTTCTACAAGTTTATATATTTTTATCGTGGAAATAGACTATTTCGTCTTAAATCGTCTTTTTTTTTTTTTTTAGGTACTTGAAATACAAACAAATAATAATCTGAACTTATTCATTGAACGATGCTGGGGGTTCAATTTTAAAATTGAAATAGGAAGAACTCACGGGAGAGTCGACATCAACGACGACGATTTCACCGAACGGCCCATCGTCATCGCCAGCTCCTGAAAATGTCAATACTATCAATTATCCGGACTTGAACTCTCAATACCGAAAACTTGGTATAGTCGATTTCACCCAGACGTCAAATAGATTGTGCATTGAAGAGAACCTACCACCTTCATCTGACTGGGCTGGTTGAGAAATAGTGACACCACCATTGAGCGGCGGCGACTCTCTTCCTTTTTCGTCTGTTTCGTCGGCTGTAAAATAAGAATCAAATTTTCCACCAAAAGGTCTTCTTAGGTTTGAGAATCAAATGAAGTTTCATAGTGGGCACAGCAATTTCAAGCATTAACTGTAAAGACATGACCTGAGACGTTAACAGAAAACGGTACGACATCGTGCCAAGAAATGTTATGAAAAATGAGTTTTTGGTATCGTTGGATGCGAAATCTCGCGGCGGATGGATTGAACACCTTAATTTTATCATTTTCTCAAAAGCGCTGAAATCGTCATTTCAGTAACACCAATCAGAAATGCCACGGCAACACCCCGTATCATCACCAGTTCCCATTTGTTGTCGGCACTGATGGTGGTACCCAACAACGTGAGAAATACCGAATAAATTGCGTTTTTCATGTTGGTTCAGCATGACATGCTACAACATTGTTATTCCTGTAGATTAGGAATGAATGAACCCGAAATGAACAAAACAGGAGGAAAGTTTGCAAAATGAGTTGAATAATAATAGCGTTAGCTCCATTAACCAGATACGTCGAGTTGCACCATGTATGATAAGTGGAGTCAAGGAGTCACCTATAGGGGTATCGTGAAAGACATACGTGTAATTTTAATTCCTTCCTGAACGCGAAATAACTCGTAAGAAAGGATCAACGACTGAGACTTAGTCCACAGACTTGTGTACACAGACATGACATTGTGCTGACTGATATCATTTACCCAATAAGGGGGGAAAAAAAAGGTTTTGACCAAAAACCGTATTTACGAGGTTTTCTCGATTTAATTTTAAATTGTAATCATAAATATTGTGTTCTGAAATCTTTTCATTTTAAAAGTCATTGAAAATCGGGGTTTTCGCTCTCCTGGAAAATTTGGTATGGAATATTAACTTATCAAGCTTATTAAGCGATTTCAAGATTTTCTTCAGATGCAAGTAGAAAATTCATAATGAGAAATTCGGTAAATATGGCGTAATACGTTTAATAAGTGAATATTCAGGGCCTAATTCCTTGACTGATTAAGAGGTTTTGCTTGCCCCAGTTGCAGCCTACGGCACAGAGTAACAGGCCTACGGTTAGTTACCTACTAGACGTTGTGACGTTAAAGAAGCAGTAAAAATAACGTTGTAAGAAGTCGTAAATCTTTGCATTTATGATGATTATTGATCGTTATTTATGGCGCCGCATCTCATGCTGTATGGCTCCATCCTTCAACGAAGTATGGAACTCAGTAATGGATAGCCAATTTCCAGGAGGCTGAAACTAGTTTGTTGTAGTTATCAACCGTATTTAAATAATCTTAACCGTACGCTATAAACAACCAGGATGCCGATACCTTTTTTCATCTGAGGTTTTTACGTTTAGCTTATTACCAAACGCCACAACCTACATGAACATAGTTTGGTAGGTAATAAGCTGTTGGTTTTAGAAGTTAGACCCTTGGCCAATTTACTCACCCATCGATGATGTGACAGGAAACAAGCAAAAATAGTAGCTTTGGCGAAGCAAACGTCGGGACTCGGGACGGCAAAGGCACCTTACAATACGAGAAAATTATTATGTCATAAAGAGTAGAGCGAAAACTTCTACAAGTGAAAATAAAGACTTGATAATACAGAAATACTCTATTATAGATGAAAACATAGAAAATCCACTATACATGAAAATATCGTAACGTGTACATACAAGTTTCCTTTAAAGTACTATGTAGGCACACTGCCTCGCCCTTCAGGCACTTCTTGCAGCTTTTAGCCCCGTGATAATGTATCAGTATTATATTACAATACTACAGCGTGGGATGTACACATCCCAGGGCGACGATCTGGCTTCCAGACCGAAACCAAGGGAGAGTTAAGTAAAGTATCTTTACATGGAGGAATAGAGATTCCTCCATGGTATCTTTAGTACTAGAGATCATGCTATTCACCTATTGGCACCGAGCAATGGAGTGAAGTCGAATACCGTTTACCGAGAGATTCTACTACCGGCTATAAATTCACTGTTCATCTACAGAATCGAACAAACCACAACGAGGGTGGCGAATACAATAATTATTTTTGAAGGTGTTCATCAAAGCACCACAACCTAAACCTACTCACCTCAACACATTCAACGTTGTAAGTTGAGGATCACTGCGTCAATTGTCTACACTTTTACTAAACTTCAATTTGAGATAATTTACCTTCAACTAGACCAGAAAAATAATTTCCGCTAAATAACAAGAGACTAGCTTCTTGTCTACAACCAGTGTCGCCTGTTTGAAAGTTTCCCTCTCAACAGAAAACTGTTCCCTTTTCTCCGCACTTCTTAGTTAACTCCATGAAAAAAATGTGCTAGGCGTGAAAAAGCCATTACCAGCATTAAATGCTGAGCTAGATGTTTTGATTGATAAATTTTACCAATCAAAACATCTAACTCTGGGGAAAAATGTACTTTGATGTCCCTTGTCGTGGTGCCAACCAATTATTCCCTCATTTGATTTCCCTCAGCAGTGTTGCCATAATTCCCCCTCTTTAGTAGACCATGTTCCCCCTTTCTGAAACTCGGCCCCCGTAATGACCCCCGTCCAATCAAGTTTTCATTGGATAGAGCAGGTAAGAGCCTAGGTTCTTATAATATAAGTACTATATTATAGTCTATAATATAAGTCTATATTATAGTCTATAACTATATTATAGTCTTGGAATCCTGGGTTAAGAAACTGAGACATTGACCGATGGTTCTCCTTAAAAGAGATAATTTATTTGTCAGGCAACATCAGAGTTGGTAGAAAGATGAATTAAATGAGTTTGGTTAGGGAGAGAGAACGACTCGAGAACCTCGGCTGAATAGGTACTAAATTGTTTATTCAGGTAAACAATTATAGCGTGGGGACCGGTTTCGAGCAACTAAGCTCATCTACAGCCCAGAGTGACTTGAGGTGGTTGAACGTACAATCAGTTCTGAACGTACAATCGGTTCAGAACTGATTGTACGTTCAACCACCTCAAGTCAATCTGGGCTGTAGATGAGCTTAGTTGCTCGAAACCGGTCCCCACGCTATAATTGTTTACCTGAATAAACAATTTAGTATTCAGCAGAGGAGTCGTTCTCTCTCCCTAACCAAACTCATTGGATTAGAGCTCTGCACCATCGGCAAACAACCACTTGAATTAACCAAGATGAATTAACACTTGAAAGTTCCTTACCTTAAAAGAAAATCGGTTTTTTATAGTCTTTTGGTTCACTGAATCAAGAAATTAATAATATTAATATATTAGGCTATATTATAACACAATAAAAAGCCTTGTCCGAAACGGGCATTAAGTACCTTGAATACCATCGCTTGCCCGATATTTCCAAATGCCAGCTGGTAATTACTTCAACTACCTACGTACGTACGTAGGTACCTATATTAAATATTATTAGTTCCACCCTAATATTATTAGTTAAATGGTTTAGAGCAAGTTAGCTAAGTTTATTCGTTGTTTTTCGGTGATTCAACTGAGGGCTGTAATAGGAAGGCAGTCACTCAGCCATACTTACAATACTCACACACAACTAAGGATTCAGTTTTTTTTAAAAGGATTTACATCCTTCCCTCCCCAGCACCAGGAGCGTTGTGCCTGCAAGGCTTTCAGACCAATCGCACACACCTGTGGAGCTCGGGGGGGGGGGGGGGGGGGGTGCTAGAAAGAGGCTATGGAAGCGTTTTAGCTACGGGGTCGAGTAAAATAATTATTGCAGCACCTGGGTCAGCAGACCTAGAAACGCCTAATTTGAAAACTGGTTTGAAGTTGTTGACAACCCACTTCAAGCGCTGATAGTGCATCCCCCCCTTGTCCGTCAAACCGTCAAAGAAAAAAAAAGCGCTGAACCTAGGTTTCAAGCGTTCTCAGAAAACCAGTTAGAACATACTCAAACGGTGGCAGGAGTGGTTCATTCTAATTTGAATGATAATCCTATACCTATTGATGAGACTTTCCTTTCTTGTAAGTATTTCTTGAGTCCTCATTGAAGACCACACATTGGGAATCCCTGCTCTACGACGTATCCTA
Source organism: Pilophorus perplexus (assembly GCA_955831195.1). NCBI lineage: Eukaryota > Metazoa > Arthropoda > Insecta > Hemiptera > Miridae > Pilophorus > Pilophorus perplexus. The sequence goes on from OY037013.1 coordinate 20,911,980, forward strand.
GTAGAATCTTCCCTCTTAAGAAATCAGCCTACTCCGTGGCAACCCTGCTCAACATGAATGATAACCATTATCTGATAATAACTGGAGGCGCATTTTTGAAAGTGACCACGTCTTTTCCGCGTTCGGCTTCACCTTCAACGTTTTTTATTGCATACAACACAACGAAATTTGTTGTCATTTATCCACTATTCATATGGATGCTATTGGTAAGTTGATCTAGTGTTTATTCAATATTGTGAATAGGAGCGTAGTCATTTCCCTGTGCCCTCAATAGCCTACACCTAAATGAATTTTATACTAAGGCAGAAGATAGTAGATAGTTGGAGCATAGGTTGATTGAAAGGTGGCTTGTGTAATGGCTAAATGCATTACCGAGGTATACCTAACGTAAGCCACTTTCTACTCCTTGGAATCTCATAAGCAATTCTCGATAGCATCTACCTATCTGGGTTCTGTCATGAACTCACTGTCAAACCGTCAGGATACATTCACCAACTAGCTCCGTTCACGATGTGTTCTGTATCTACCGTTGACCAGCATGGGGATCCCCGAAATCGTGGTAATTACAGATCATCATCACCGTGATGATGGTGATGATGATCTGTACCTAATTACCACGATTTCAAACCATAATTTTTGTCGGTTGGATTACCACGACCTTCCCTCACAGTCGCCATCGATAGGTTGTCTTAAGCTAAAACCGCCAGAAAACCCCAACTTAAAGGATGTTCTTTTCTTTTCAGATGCTGCTTCTCTTATTGTTGAATTCCTGGAAGTGATTGTCCACAGCGTTCTGTTCTATAGAAAAATTTACCCCGAAGGGATCTTCACTCTCAAGAAAAAATATGGTGTACCAGTCCACGTATGTAGTCGCCCAGATCTCGCAAAATGTGTTTTCATAATATGAAGAAACCATAATATTATTATGGTATCACCCACTTAGCCGTTATTTATTTTCAGATTTCATTATATCCGGATTTAAATAAGTACATTAACGAAACGTTGATTGTTACGAAGAAATGCCTTGACGCTGGGGAACTCAAGGAAGTAAACGTCTGCTTTTACAGTGGCTCACAGCCAATTGAAAAACTCGTCATCAAGTTAGATGCTTTTGATCGAAGTGGTGACGTGTAAGTTTGGAATTAAATTAACGCAACTGAAATTATTCACCGTGAATCAAGACTGACAATTTTCGTTTGTTTTCAGATCTGTGATCGACCCATACCTCTTAAATCTCAGGGAATGCTTTCGCTCCTTCCTGTTAAAACTGAGTGTCACCACTAGTTACTTGTCCCCTCTACCAAATGGCACCACTTTTAAAATCCTTCTTCACACTTCTGAAACTACTGCCGTTCGTGTCAATCAAGATCCAAACTATCAGGTAGTGTGGTCATTCTGTTTATTGTCGTCGAACAACCAACGAGGGTAATTGTGTGCTATTCATCATTCACCTGCAATTGTTTTGTAATGTCCATATATGGTGCCGCGAATAAAACAAAGTCATCATTTTAGTCACACTACGAACATTTTAACGGTGACCATAATGAGGGAAACTGCAAATTCTGAGCTGTAGAGCCAAGATTAAATAAGTACCTACTCAATTCTTGGGGCTCGGGTTTTGAAGAGTCTAGCGTGATTTTTGTAATCCCGAATGAAACCCCAGAAAAAGTTCTCGATGGCGCGGCCAAACTATTCATGTTTATGGTACATATTGCTTCAGGAACTAGCGGAAAGCTAGGTTTTAGACTCATTGGTTTTGGTACAAATTTCAATAATACACTACATGATTCACAAACTTGGTCTCTATCACCTGGGGCAGTATTTCCTTCCATACTACTCAAGGTGAATTAATTTTCGGAAATTTAGAAAAGTTAAAAATGCTGTGACCAAAATCACCTAAAATTTGGTTTTTCAGCGATAAATCCGTCAAAATTGAATTCTTATCGCTGCTGTTCCATATTGTAGCTCTCAAATATATTTAGATGGGTCAGGAAGGTAAAGTTCTTCATTGGAACATATTGATTTTGAAAAATTTCACCAGCCCAAAGTGTTCCACTATGTGAAACAGGGCCTTACATCAAAACAAGCTTACAAGCGACCTGACATGGGGAACGCTTCATATTCATTTTAACCCCATCGACCTATCGATCCTCTTGACAATTCCGTGGGCTCCGTGATTTGAATCTGTGGCTTTATCGACAGGCAGCACAAAGCGGTTAGCTGTTTATTCAACACCCAAAACTACTTTGCTAATACCTTCATGATTGTTTTTATGTTTCCAGGGGTTTCCTCTGATCGAAGTACCATCACGAGATTCGTCGTTGGCAGTTTTTGACATTGTTCCTCTGAAGTCAGTAAATCACGAGCTCGTTACGCTTAATGCTTACTGTGAACAAACCTCTGCTTGAAACGTGAGTTTTGCTGAAATGTGGGCGAGTTCTTCCCTTCTTGGATTGAGCAACGGAAATTCCGCGAACCTTATTACCTTTCTATAGAGTTGACCCTAAACTTTGTCATAGCACGTTTTACTTATTTTAATTTGAACGTTTTTTTTTTTGTGGTGGTAACGGCTGGGCCTCCTCTAAGGGATTCTTCTCTCTTCTGGTTCGAAAGGAAAAAATTTACTGGCATTATTGGAATTGTCCAAATGGTTTTGTACAAAGTCTCCTTTTCTGGACAAAACCCTCACATTATATTAGTCCAGTCAATCGGTGTTCATAAGTGCCGTTTCTGTTACAAAACTTTTGTCTACTTATTTTCCTACAGTGTGACGTAATACAATACAATTGAGATTGCTCCTAGCTCGGTTTGAAAAGTGTCCCAAATAACGTTAGCCTATCACTATACATTTTTTGACCTGATAGAAAGTGATTTTTCATTTCTTCTCTCAAAGGGTTCACGTCGCATTGATCCGCTAAGGACTAAAGGAAAAAGACCACCCACTTTCCTAACCCACAAAAGATAAAAGAGATATTGTGGTAGGAGGGAGAGCTCGTAATGAAAGCCTACTCCGAACTCGACCATACATCTTGGCGGGATCACCTTGGAGGATTTGACAGCTCCCTAGCGACTTGACTTGTTTGATCAGTAGGTGGTTAGTCTTCTTCGCTCCGTCTTACAACCCTGTTGAAATGGGAACTCAAATCGCCGACAGATTAATGTCCGAACTGAAAAGGGACAAAGCTGCCAGGTAAGTTGAACAAAATTTCTTATTTCTTAATTATTTTTACTTTTTTAACTTCATTAGTTGACATGTAAGCTGCGTACAAGCCTCGGATTTGAAAATGTTCGCGAATGTAAGGTGAAAAGCGCAATGAGTTGAAATTTATGCTCAAGTTGATTGTCAGCACGTCTCCATTAATATTGTTGTAAAATACTAAAATAAAAATTCGAATTTAAACATAGCTGTAGAGAGGATTGGGAGACTTCAAAAATTGAAAACACCTCTCTCGACTCTCCCTATTGCCCCTTGAGAGCCCCGCGCGGTACGATCAGGCTGAAAATCTCTTGGAATAATTGCAGGGGAACTGAATACTTGGTCGAAATTTCAGATAAGCTTAATAAAATCGTTAATTGGCAAATACACTTGATTAAACATAATATAATAAATATCGAGCAGAAAATAGTCTTGTTGTCAGTGATTATGTTTTCAGGGATGCTTTGAAAGAGGATAATAAAAAACTGGATGCAGAAAGCAAAAAACTTGAAAAAGAACTGAGGATCCTCATGAAAGAAGAACCAAGCAGTGAGACCTTGAAATAGTAAAAATCTGTAGCATAATGAAAATTCTCCAATGGGGTTCTTCGGCTAGTTTCAAAAAACCATTTTGTTGAGTCGTAACATGTGAAAGTTACATAAAATTTACATAATTTTACATTTAATGTTTTCGTTACCCCATAAAACGTTACTCCTTAAATTTGGAAAATTTAATAGAGATTCGGCTGTTTGATCTCCTGTCCTGATATTGTTTTCGCCTTCGAAATCTTATTTTTCTGATCAAAAGGAAAAGGAATTTAAAGCCAATGTTTAGCGTGGGTTATTTTTAGAGTCCTGAATCCGATTATGAGGTCATCGACACGAAATTACGACTTCCCGAAGAACCCCATTAGAGTATGTAGAATGATCTGGGAGTTTGAACAAAGCCTATTTCAAGTAAAAGTGAGCTTCTTTTTTTTACAGATGAAAAGATGCAGCACCTGGAATCTGAAGGTTATCGTTTGTTTTTAGAGCAACAAAAAATCAAGGAGTCCCTCAAGAAACAGATAGGTGCGGAAAAAGAAAGATTGAGAATATTGATAGGTACTTATTTGAATCATTTCACTGGTGGACCTTACTTTTCGTAGATGGGTCATTCCACGAAAGTTCACCACTTTTCTGCTCCAGTTTTTCAAATATAAAAATCGACCGATGGGGCTGATTATTATTGTTTCAACTCGTATTGAGGGTCTAAATGAACGTACCTTGCAAGGGAGCTCAGTAAGGTCAAAGAGATCCAAGAAAATTTCTATGTCCCAGAGTGAAAAATGTCTAAATGGTTAGAAGTTCTCAGATGGACAGTGAACAAATGGGAAGGGGGTTTCAGTGAGAAAAAAAGTACTGTTCCGTGTAAACTCCTCAATCCAACTCCTTCAATTTCGTTGTTATTTTTCACGCTTTTATTAAGCGCGATTCTTGGAAAACGTATCAGTATTTTTATCGCCATTCACTATCCTAGCACTTGGCAAATCAATCATAAACCTTGTTTCCAATTTTTTCAAACGTACCTAATATAATATATTACAATATTATTGTATTGTATTTAATGATCCTCTTCAGTCTCTGAAAGGAGGATTTTAGATTCCCGTTTTTTTAGGTCCCTGGCCCTGAATTTTTCGATTTTGACTACCAGGAGAATGAATACCAGGATAGTGAAATCTAGCACTTGAAAATTATTATACCTTGAACAAACATGAATTTAAAATACAAAAATTAGGCTTAAATACGATACACTTACTTTTGGGAAAATTGGAACTAAGGTTTATGATTGATTTGCCAAGTGCCAGGATAGTGAATGGCAAAATAAAAATACTCAAACATTTTCAAAAACTCCATGCGCAATGGCCGCTTCCCCTCATGCAATTGGAAGAAGGCTGAGCTGAGGCGCCAAAAAGAAGGAAAACATTTCCTGAACTCAAAACCGTAGCTGAGTTAAAACAGGATTTCCATGAGAGAGGGAAAGGCCTTCGATGGCGAAAAATTTATGCGTTTATATTTAAGCAATGAAATGTTAAAGGTTTCATTGCTCTATTGTTTCCGTATAATATGCGTTTTTTCTTCTTCTAAAATGTCGCGAATAAGTGAAGAAAAGTGCTTGTGACAGACAATTTTGTGGACTTTCGTGTAATGACCCAGATATTTTGTGACATCCAATGGTCTAGGGAACCGACTAATATTTTTTCCTGCAATCATTTCATAATAATATTATGCAGCTTGTTATTATTATTATTATGCAGCAAGTCGAGGGGTTTGGTTGTGTATGGTGTAAGCATTTTCAGGACACTAGAAAATTTAAATTTGAACTGAATTGCTCCACCTGAACCACGATTGAAAAGAAAACCTACCTGTTTATTTCCGTCAAATTTAACAAGTGTTTGCCTAGTTTTTCAAAGTGTGTCAGGCATGAGCTCATGAAAGGTTGAATGGGTGTCAAAGCACCAGTGCTTCCAGTAAAATAAATGCTATTAAAAAACATGTTGCCACTTTTGTTTGGGGTGATTTTATGACTCCTTCAGAATGTAGTAAGAATTGATCGTTAAAGCCGCTTAGAATTCTGACAACGTTTCTGTTGATTTTTTTGGTATATTTCTGCCGGAGCTTCAAAAAACTTGAATAATAATTCGAACTTCTTCTCACAGACGGGAAAACCTGTCGTCATTTTGTACCCCAGCAGGAGAATTGGTTACTTTCCAGTGGTGCGAAATTGTGAAATGCCGACTATTCATGTCATTAAATGTCATGAGAAAATTTTTCTCTTCTCTGATTCACCTATGTAATCGCGACGGAGGTCGACGACTCCGATCGGCCTCAAAATGTGACATTATCCGTTTCAAGGGGTAGATTTCAAAACCGTACGCCGCCCGGGCCGTTTTGGGCAGTATGAATGTTTTTAAAAAATCTTAAATTTTGACCAAATACTTGGTTTACCATTTAGTTGTGCCCGTAAGGTTTTCAGCCCGATCGCCCAAAAAAATAAAATTTTTGAAATTTTTTACAGACACAGAATTAATTTTTGCACAAGTAACCTACATCAAAGAATAATAAACCCTTAAAATAAAAATTTAAAGTAAATTTTGTAAAATTGTAAATTTGGTATAATTTGCAGCGTTTTTAAATCGTGGATATTGTAGACACATTTTGTCATGATACCTAACCGAGAGGTCAAGTCCATCTTTTTCTCTCAAATACATTGTATGCTTCTTTCATTTCTACAGTTCTGTTGATTGGTTTCAGAGTCGAGGACAGACATTACTGAAGCGAACGTTGACCTATTATCGCAGGTAATATGGCAGAACAAAAAAAAGCCAATACGACATAATATGTCGTACATAATATTATTGTGTTCATTTAACAGATGGATGATACGATATCTTGTTTCAGGCTGAGTTAATTCGCATTGTAACATTGTGTACATTTAACAGATGAATGATACGATATCTTGTTTCAGGCTGAGTTAATTCGCATTGTAAAACAACTAGAAAGAAGGAAAGTCGATGCCCAAAGCAAATTGCATGGGACTGAACAATCTTTGAACTCTACTGCCAAGGTACACTATTTACACTTCTACTGCAACATGAACGAGCAAAAAAAAAAAAAAAAAAAAATCATGTATTCTCTCTGGAAGAGCCATCTGATAAACCGTGTAGCCGACTGAAAAACGTTATAAGCCGAAGCAGCAAACGAGCACAGCTGCCCTGTCGTTTTGCCTGCCTAGAGAGCATGAGACTTGACTCCGTTATTAACGTTTATCATTTTTGATATTTCATTTCTAGGAAGCGAATGTCCTTACATTCATCTTTAATAATTATCTTACGAATTATAGGAAGTAGCCAAACTTCGAGACGCTCAAAAAATGTATCAAACAGAGTTTGAACTTCGTGACAGGAAAAGGGGAACAACACGAATGCAACGTTAGATTATTTTTCGTATTATTCTTTGTGGATTTTTTCATTGGTGAAGTACAATTTTATAATTATTAAAACGTTACAAAATAATTAATAAAGTTTGATTGTTAATATCGTATGGATCTCATCAAATAATCATATTTATCTAGTTATTAGTTTGTACCTGCCTCACTGTTGTGGTTTGCTTTTTTATTCAGAGGTTTTTGAATCACGTAATAGATTTGTTAGGGCTGACACTGAATTGTGTTCCCACAAACTCACTGTATTTACCCTACCTGTTTAATAAAAGTTGATTCGGATATTGACTAAATTTATTCCCAGGTACTCGGGTTGATTCAGGAAGGAGCGTACGAGAATCAACGCCAAGGGAGCACAAAAAAAGAAAAAAAGGAATCGTGTAATGAATTTCTAAAAATCACTAGGGCATTTACGACTTCCAGAGTGAAGTTTGGGCTCAAGAAAAGGCCTTTTATGTGTGCGTTTGCCCTGATTAAAACCTCGAGAGGTGGATTCTTGTTCAGGGGGATTTACGAGACCACCCCGGCCAGGTGGAAGACCCCGAGGGGGTGAGGTGGACGTCAAGGATGTTATATAGAGTAGCGCGTCCCTTATTTTAAAATGTCACAATCTTCAAATCTCAACCGACAAAAAACATGTGTACCTACACAGGAAAACGTACCTACGTAGGTACCTTAGATTCCGGATTTTAAAATCGGGTTTATTGTCTTTCCTGAAAGAAGAAAAGCTGCTTTCGGATTTTACATTTTATACATGTAAGAATCATTTCATTTCATTGAAATCCAAATTGTAGAAGTTATGGCTGTGGCAAGGAAATGAGGACAGACAGACGGACAGTCGCGAAGCCAAATTTGTTCAGGAGGCCCAGAAACACAAAATGCGAATGGAAATTATGATTTTAGACCCTATTTTTCCTTTAGCTCCTTTTGGGAGCATAGGGCAGAGACAAGAGCTCGCCAATCAGGTCTGTTGTCTGCGATTTCCGAGCTTAGTTCCAAGTTTTGCCAACCTAGCGTAATTCCCTCTCCGTTGATCTCCTCCACGTTTCCCTGGGCCTGCCACTTCTTCTTCCTTATCCCTGGGGATTCCATTAAAGAGCAGTCTTCTCTACGGTTTCCTCAGGGTGTGCCCAATCCACTTCCATTCTTAATCTCTTGTTCAATTGGAAGTTGGTTTGTAGTGCTCTATAGCTCAACGGTGGAAATTGTGTTGAGCCACCAGATCCCCAGAATTCGCCGTAGACACTGATTTATGAAGGTTTGCAGCTGACGGGTGTTGGATTCAGTCACCTTCCAAGTCTCACTACCATAGAGCAAGGCGGTCTTGAAGAGTCTGAGCTTGGTTTTCTGGGACAGATTCCTATTCTTCCAAACTGGATAGAGCTGGACTAAGGCCCCATTTGCTTTTCGTATCCTACTCTTCACATCGTCAGCCGCCCCCCTGTCCTTCGTGATCAGGCTCCCAGGATATACGAAGGCTTCAACCTGTTCCACTGGTTGCCCATTCATAACTAGTGGGTCCCGGCAGTTCATGTTGATCAGCATCCCCTTGGTCTTCCACAAATTGATTTGAAGGCACACGTGACTTGCAATACGGCTCAAAGCGCTGAGCTTGTTCTGGGAGTCTGAATATCACTGCAAGAGGAGGCACAAGTCGTCGGTGAAGTCGAGGTCCTCCAACTGCTCACCAACTCCCCACTGGATGCCGCGGAGTCTTCCCTCTAAGGAGCCCCTCTCACGCTGTCAGTATGACAATAAAAGCGTTGGCAACAGCACGCATTCTTGCTTCATTCCACCTCTGGAGTTCTAGATTTCTGAAATTCTGGATCTTTGGATTCCTAGATTTCTGGATTTTTTTTTTTTTTGCATCTCTGGATCTTTCCTGGTTTTCTGGACTTTGGAGCTCTAGATCTTCCCTGGACTTGTGGAGCTCTAAATCTCTGGATTCCTGGATCTCTGGGGCTCTAGATTTCTTGATTCCAGTATCTCTGGTTCTGTGGATTTCTAGATCTCTTAAACTCTGGATCTTTTTCTGGATTTCTGGATCTCTAGATTTTGGGATTTCCGTGCCAAAGGTCCAGTGAAGCCAGTCACCGATTTCGCCCCCGATCTTATGTTTCATTTTTGTATTTCGTCCAGCTACTGAATCGCCGCGCTCGTCTCTACAATGTTCTTCGAAGCGGGAGGTAGGTGGTTGACGTCATAGGTAAACCGTCATCCGAATGACGTTTCCGCGGATCAATAATCGTCCCCATCGCGCTCTCCGTACTGCCCAAATCCGATATCTCCCCTACCCCTGTTGCCATCCCCTCTCCGAGACAGTCAATGAAGCGGGACGAATCGGAAGAGAAACGGTGACGTATTTGCACCCGCGTGTCGGCTACTGGGTATTTCCCTGAGGACATGCAACTCCCGATACGTTCGGGCGAAGGTGCGGCCCAAAAGAGACGGAAATAGACCCCCAAAACGCTGAGTAAAGCGATGAATCACTGTGCAGTCGTACCAACTATCGTTATCCACTGCATGACCATCAACATTTTCCAGTTGATGTCGCCACCTGTAGAATGTGGTCAACTTACCTAACTTAACGACACTTGAATGAAATAGGCTTTTTCTACAATATCCGTAATTTTTGTTAACCAGTAGGGCCAGAGATTGTAAAGCAATAATTATTAGGTCGGTAGATTTAAAAATCTGAACATGCTTAAAGGTACTTAGACGCATCTATACCGACCAATACCAGTAAATTGGGATATCAAGTAAGCCTACTCATATCATTACTTTCGTCAGTACCAAAAGAAATACTCAAATACGGTGTAGAACGAAATAAAGCTACACTCCATGGATGAAGAGAATCGATCTTAGGGAAGATTTTTCCAAGTGTCATTCGTGTCTTACACTGAGTGAAAGTATTGCGACTTGTATAATCAGATACAAGAAAAAAAAAAATCACGACCAAAAATACCTCGGAAACGACATCAACACGACTCAATAGCGCGTTAGAAATTGGTCGAAGCTGAATGCTGTGCCCAAATGTGTGACGGAAATGTTGAATCAGGAGAATTGGCCTTCTCTAGCTTCTTTGAGCTTTTCCGATGGTATGTCTGTTTAGTTAAATAAGGATGTTTTTGTTGTTATGTACTGTGTTAGTAGTAATTTCGAAAAAAAAACTTAAAAAAACAAAAAGATAAAGTAGGCCTACTCCTATCGATTATTGCCTTTGGACTACAATATTGTCCTAAGGCCTGACGTTTCTCGGAGGTAGAGGGGGCCGCATCTTACCATTACTACCGGGCCGCTACTCACCATCGACCTTCAAGAGTGGTGAAAGACGAATGGACGTAGACTATAAGCTGTGATGTCACAACCATGGTACAGTACCTAAGTGACTGGGAGGGTCTTTATGGGAAACTTTGCCCCTACCTTCTTGTTACTGGCAGCAACCAACGGAAGGTTTCAAAAAAAGGCAAACAAATCCGCAATCATAAGGGATTTGTTAGTGAAGCTCTCTCCAATTTATCAAGCGATTTAAAAAGATGGTAGGTATTTACTTTTTTGTGAAACATGGAAATTATGTATGAAACATTCATAGTCATTACAAGTTGACAAGTTGTTTCGAGTGCTCCCAGTGAAGGATGGATGCATTATTGATAGACGATGGACGGGAGTTTGATATGCGAAGCACGGGTGTCCCAGCTACAACTTAGGTGTTCCGAGTGAACCTTGGGTTGCATTATTGATAGGTGATGAACGGGAATTTGATATTTCGTGCGATGCACGGGTGTCCCAGCTAGTTTAATAATACTTGATGGCTAATAAGGTTGATGAGTCCTTAATTGCTCTCTTTGACAACCGTTGGTTAGTTACCTACTGGCAGGTTATGAAACGAAAACTTAACCCCAGCCCTATAGGTTGTGACACTAATAATAATTATTATTGCAGTCAACACCTTTAATAAGTTAACATTCCTAAAATTACCTACATACCTACCACTGAAGTAAAGAGTTTTGATACGATTTTTTTTGTAAATATGAGTTTTGCTTTCGAGCTACCTATGCTCACTTTCAGCGTTGTGTCCTCCAAAATCAGGAATTCCATTCAAGTAGTGGACTAGATAAATTATTGTTGCTGTTGTTGAACGAATTTAGGCTTAGTCCTGACTTCCTCCAGAGGTACTTACTGCAATCTATGTACTTTCTATTTGCAGTCTTCGGAACAGGTCGACGACACGTTAGAGCTTCTTCAAAGTACATACCTATTATCTGATTCTAAAATGTTGAAATGAAGTATGAATGTTTGAGCGATAAACATTTTATCATAAGACTTGACAGCCATTATATATTTGACAATACTAGTCGATGATCTACTCTGGGAGTAAAATCGAAGCTGGACAATTCAGGCTGATAATGTCAATACCGTAATCTAGTTGTGCTTACTTGGAGATCTGACATTGCCATCTGCTGGTTCCATCTAATGAACTGTCGGGCAACATCGAGTTTGGGGTTTGGCTCTCTTATCTGATGACTGCTGTCCTCTATTCACCACTAGCGACAACATAATAAATCCACACCAAAGACGTATTTTCTCGCACGTTTCTCGTAGGTACGTATTAAATACGCACCTACTTCAGACGAGAAAATTTTGAAACACCGAAAAACGCAGCGTCTACCAGCCAAGTTTCTCGTTAGAGGCTTTCGTCGATGATGTGACGATATTTGTTCAGGGTGTTTGACTTTGTGTTCTGCTGATACTTTTATTGTGAAATCGCCCCACCTACGGTTTTTGTTTCAACCAACCGAAATTGGGGGGGGGGGGGTCCTTTGTACATTTCATTCGATGTTTTTCTCTTTTTCTCCCTCCAAAGTATATTAAATATATAGGCAGAGATGATGATGTGGGGGGTATTGAGCTCCATCTGTACGCCTGCGCAGGTCTGCACTTCTACTTGTGGGGGGCGGCGGCCCCCTTCAGTACACCACCGGCCCACCGGCCGACCACCTCCAAAGGTAAAATCTCAAATATCAAGCACACCCTTTGCTAGAGACTGTGGGTATATAGAAAATTGTACCATGGCAAGATTTTTCATCAACTGCACTTGAATTGTCGCACCTGCTGATTGCCTCATCAAAATTTGGAACCTTGATTTGAATGTCACAGTATTTCGTGTACGTAGTGGGCTTTATTCCTCAATTCCACAGTTGTTTGGATGTGGGAGGCTCTGACAACACGTCACCCCTCAAGTCGTTGATTTATTTTATTTATTATTTTATTCCTTGCTTGTAGTTCCTACGATTTTAGTTCCTTTTTTTAACTCCCAAATTTTCTGCCTCCATTGACCTCAGTAAAAATGCTTTAAAATATACATAATGAATGAATGAAGTCTTTCCAATTGTTCCGGATGTACCGAATCTTAGAGTAGTTTTGTTGGTTTCATCCCTTTGACGTAAGGCGCATAGTTTTCAGTCGAAAAACCTGCACGCAAAGGGTGAATTTTTCAAATAACAAACATTGTGGTTTGCCTGACTTGAAAATATTTACAGTACACGTCCATGTACAGCGCTGTTTCGTTGGTTGTCAATTAAGATAAATATACGTGCTGTGTTAATATTTTTGCAAAGCCTAGTTGAAGCTCTCGTGCCCCGACAGAAGCCATTCCGTGCATCTTCCTGTCAACAGTCACGTGTCAGTTTTAATCTCCCTTCGTAAACAAACCTTCATGCCAACACTATTAGGACCATTGAGGTTTTTGATCTTGTTCTTTTGCTTTTGTTCTTGATGGTTTTTTTTGTGGTCAAGTTTCGAGTTTCTACTTATTGTAACGTAGTATTGTGAACAATGTCGCACACTAACCAAAAAGGGCTTTAAATCCAAGAATGCTTTGATTATGAAGGAGGAATTGATGACTGCTCAGAATCGACCTCCCAACAATAATTTGCAAAGGTCCCACCAACAGCACTGCCAATATCGACCTGAGAATCAAGATTGGGCAACCTTGGAAGAAGGAAAACCTCACTCCCATGGGCCTCATTCTCCTGTCCTCCACCACTTTCATCCCCCCATGATCATCCCCTCATTCTCACAATCTACCACAAGGAAGGGCCATTACCCCACCTGAATAAGGCTGTCTCTCTCCCACACGCCATAGCCGTATTCGTCGAAAATTACCCACTCCCGCTTACATTAGGATTATCTACATTATATAAAGGGCACGGAATCACTCGCCTTAGTGTTAGCTTATCCAGTAAGCCTTGAGGGGCCCTGCGATTCGACCTTTAACCGTTTCCGGGACTCACCGTGACCAGAATGGTCATATCTTCAAGGCAAAGCGTTTTCGGGTCGAACATGCCCCAGAATTCACCAGATAATAATCAAAAGGTGTCAATGCCAACGCACTACAATGTAGAGGAAGGTCCCGCACCTCTGGTCGTTTGAACCTCCGGCCGATTGCTATAATAGCAATAATTACTACCCCTAGCCGTGTCAACAAAGAATTGCGTCCGCCATGATTCATAGTCCCAGGTAACAAATTGTAACATAGCACACTCACGGTGTTGCTATTATCTCCCTCTCCATGATAAGGCTGCTCAAAGTTTTGGTGGTGCGCTGTGACAAGAAGGAGCCTCCACATTTTGGTAAATTCTGTAAACAGTAAGGAAACCTTGGTACTAAGGAGCTCAATCAACTATTTATGTAATCTATGGAGTTTTTTTCCAAGAATAATCACAGAATCTTTTTTTTTTTTTTTTTCAAATGTGCGTAGGTACATCTGGCCAGTTTTGTGTTTGTACCTCTGGCCACCTGAACAATTCCTTATGTGATGATAACATTTACTCACACTTATCTATGATAACGTCGACCAAAAATGAGTTTCCTCATTTACACTCCCGGAAATACAAACATGCTATATGGTTGTACCTCTGGCCGAATGTACCTTTTTCCTAAATTGCTCCTATGAGAAGAGTAATTGGTATTTTGACATTTTTTTCTTCGAAGTTTGGTAGCCAAATAGTTACTTTATGAGAAAATGACGAGAAATTCGAAAATTATGACTATTCTGTTAGCGAAAATTTCAATTCAATTTTTTCAATAACTGGCCAGAGGTACGGGACCTTCCCCTACTTTCAACGCGTTACAAGTGAAAGTTGTCATCTTCACAGGCTGAGGGTCTTGTAAACAGAATGACACTACAAGAAGGAACTCAAGTAAAGGAGATTGGGAATTTGATACCCCTCAGTTAACTAAGAAGCAAAAGGAAGCCACACCCGATGTTTTTCTACCCTTTTCATTAGAGTCGGGCTATTCTTACTTGATGTACGAAGCTCACATTACGGGACATCGCTTAATAAGATGAACAACTAAAAGAAAAGCCAACTGAATTTGATTAAAAATGAACCCCTCGTGCTTTACACGACTTAAAAATGGTGCGCTATCTAAATGGCACAGTAAACGGTTGTAATTTACCTTTACATGAAGACCTAAATTAGCCAGTTAGAGATTTTAATGTTCAACTTGCGAGGACCATTTAGGGCTTCTGAGAAAATCCGTCGAGATTAGGTAAAATATGCACGATGGTTATTGCCCACTTTTGATGAAGGTGGGGGCCTTGGTAATGCCTAGGCGCCTGTAAAAATGCGAAATTACCCCGAGAGTTGTAACCTGGTTTACGTTCCAGTGTTATAGGTATATTAACTCCCTAACCTCACTTCCTGGCTCAGTTATACCCGCTTAACTATCACGGTTTCGCTTCCCCGCCGTTCAAAAAAAAATAAAATAAAAAAATCCACAACTGAGTAGGGACGGAAAGTAAAGGCAGTTGCTTAGTTGCAATAGCTGATTCGTTATCGTGCATTTTCTTGGAAAAAGCTATTAAATAGCAAAATTGCTGCAGTAGACATGGGTAGCATGAAATTTTCATGCTACCCATGTCTACTGCAGCAATTTTGCAGCCACTTTTGCATGCATTTTTAAAACGAACCACTACTCTGGGAATCCACGAATCTATTGTTAGGCCTGTACAATACTCATTAACACTTAAAGTTTGTCCACGGCCCACCCACATCCGTGCAACTTGGGTTTTCACGTGTGCTTACCATCGCGTGACTTCATCTTTTGAAGTTGCATAGGTACCCATCGTCGGGCCAAAGCACTCACTTGAAGTTCATTTGACGTTCAGCTTTCTCTTGGGGCTGTAAAATGAAATCGAACAAAAACCCGTTAGGTCCCGAAGTGCTTTTAAAGGGAATTCCTTTTGAGTTTGGTGGAAGCTTTCAACAGCACGAAGAATTGGATCAGTTTTAACTTCGACTCAATTTTTATGGTGAGAAGGCGAGAATATCGGCACTGCCTCTTGCTCTTGTCCACTTGGAAGTAAGGATTATGAAGCTTGCTGCGGGCTGGTGGCTCAAGCTGTGTGGCATGGACGACACCAGATACCCTAAGTTGTGTCTTCGTCGTCTCATCGCTCTGAATGAAGTGACGTCCGAGCCAAAGTACAACTGGGCATCCCAAATGTCGGTTACCTTCACTAAATTTGGTGAAGGTCAAGCCTGGGTGTCTCAGAACCCCACCGACTTCAGCCTGACTCGCTTCATTAAAAACATTGACTCGTTTTGGAAAAACAATGACAGGGAGCGGGTAGCAGCATCCTCGTTCAATGAGATCTACAGGATGTACTCGCCTGCAGACGGTGAGCTACCTTTTTATCTGAACTCTGACTTGGGTATTCAGGCAAAGAGACTCCTGGCTCAAGCAAGGCTGTCAGGGAATTATTTTGCCAAACTGTGCACCCCAGGCTTTGTTGCCAAATTCAATAACTCCGAAGAGTGCCCGATGTGTAATCTGGAGGCCCAAGATTCAATCCTCCATTTCATGTGTCAATGCCCTGTGATTCGTGGCGAACGGTTCTCATTTTTTCTTCTCAGCGATTTGTCCCACCATGACTTGGCCTCTCTGCTCTCTTTTAATGATTTATTATCTTGTAAAAAAATGTATTGCTTCTTAGTAAACTGCATTAGAACTAGGGCTTTTTTCCTTAATGAAGGTTTTTTATACTAATTATATTGAAGTGACTAACTAAGCTGTATTACTGTAGCAATTGTACTTTTGTTGTGACTAATCAAGTTATATCATTGTAGCGATTTACGTTGTGACATTTTAGTTATTGAATTACCTGTACCTATTACTGTTTTGTTTTAACTTTGTATCGCCGGAAGGCATTTACAAATAAATCTTATCATTCATTCATTCATCATTCATATCGGCACTGCCGCTTTCCTTGGAAGGCTAAATTCGTTGATCCTGGGAAAAGTTATTGTTGTTGAAGGGAGTAAAATGCATTACACGCTTATAAGCACATTACAATTGTTTTGTCGTTTGATTGCAGATGCCGCGGAACTTAGGTTCCTCGGCTTTCATGAAGCCGTTCGTGGTGCTGGCCCTGCCTGGGATGTACTTGTTCTACAAGTACAGCCAGTACAAGAGGCAGCAGCAGGAACAGAATCGAAGGCGAGTCACCGAACGAGAACTTGCACATCTCAACCACAAAATAGTAAGTCAACACTTAGTATAAAACGTCGAGGCGTTCAGCCAGCAGATTCCGAAGGGTTTCAAATTTTCAACTGTTGAGCTCTATCTCTACACTCGCCATCTCTCGCGGAATTACAGGGATCGTGCACTTCGACTGCCACGCTAAAGGCGGCTAAAAAGTGGAAGCGAAGTGTGGGCGAAGTGGAGGCGAAACGATGGCAGATAAGTCACTTTTGCGCTTCAGACGGATGTTTTCCAATGAATTTGCCCGAAAAATAAACTGTCCTTTTTCAAATTTCCGTCTAACCCTTGGGAATTTTCGACCTCAGGGCCCAATAGAAGCGATCAAAATCATATCCACTGGACTACAAAATTTGCTTGATTTAATCAAACAAATGGACTTTTCCCCTCAATGAACGCTTTTCGAACTTGAGACAGCGCCCGAATTCTAGCGAAACCACTCGAATGTGCATTTGTATGCTTTTATTCTGAAGACCGCGATTATATGCATTTACACGCTCAATAAAATATGAAAATAGGTACGCTCGAATCCGAGCCCCACTTATTACAGATACATTTGTATGTTATTTTACCATGTGCGATAATAGTTTGAACCAATTAGTGGCCGAGCAAAGCGACCCCGTGTACAAATGCTGGTAACCATACCATGATAGCTGTAACACATTTATTTGACGCCGCGTTGTTCATCTGCTTCCATCTACGCCGTACAGACTCTTACAGACTGCGCACATCGGCTGCTTGTTTGGGTGACGACTTGGCTTTTAGCCGCCTTCTCACCATTCTCGATGTCCCTTTGTAGAACTGGGATCGCCGAGTCAAACCGGGCGATTTCGCCTCGAGTCATTTTCAGCATCCTGCCGATGGACGAGACGCCTGCCAACCCATACTCGACAGGCTGGGCGCTATACTTGACTCCATACAGTTGGTTGTTGCGCAGGAAGGCGGTCCCACTTGAGTGGTTACCTGTCAACCCTGGAAATGACGTAATATACGGTAACGTATTGTGTGAAACCTGCTGGAGTCTGCTTCTCGGAAGGTTAGCTAAGCTATCGATTAGTTCGTGGACGCGGAATTACCTCTCGCTAGCTTGTGAACAAAGGATGCGTTCGAGTGAGCTGCTGATAACCAGGCTTGGTGTTTGTTCATCGTCCAGACGGCTGTGCTCATATTGGATATCCCTAGGCTGATCTCATCGGCTCGGTTCTGCAAAAAATCAGCGATGCTGAAAGCAAGGATATTGATGGATAACTGGCACGAAAATTATTTTTCAGGTTAAATTATACTGGCAGGAACCATCCGATAAGTGAGGCACTCCAATAGGAAATCGTTTATCGAGTGTGTTCTACAATGAGAGTATTTCTTGGAGCAAGTTTCTCGCCTATCTTCCAAACTACTTTCGAGGTGAGGCCACATTATCGTAGCGTCTTCATTGACGGAACTTGGCGAACTGTTGACAATAGCAGGCCTTGCATGTCTGGCACTTCCTTCGATGGAATTGAGGCTCAGGTCGATACGCTTCTAGGAATCCGTGTCAACCTATAAATGTCTAAACTTTTCTTCTCCCCGTCCCTCGTGCCTTCGTCAGCTCCCCTGACTAACTTCTTTTTTTTTCTTCTCCGACTTCCACTCGGACAATTTACCCCCGTCTTGCTGTTATATAAAGTCGGCGTGATAACTGATCACTCACTCACGAATCCCCGAGCTTGTCCATTTGGTGAAAACATTTTGCTCTGGGAACGAGCTGCAGACGTTGCTGAAGTTAGATGATGTGACAATTCAACAATATATATATATAAACCCAGGACGTAGCTTCCTTCTGAAGAACAGGACACGGTGTGTGCTTATCCTAAATGGCGGGTGTTGATTCTACTAGTCCTGACAGTGGAAGTTGACAGTTGGGAATCCAATGTAAAAACTCCGAACCCCGTTTCTGCCTATTCAAAACCGGTAGGTATTCCTACCTGCAAAACCTCGTATGTTCCAAAATCATAATTTTACAGGAGACACTAAAAAATGCATAGAGACGGTTTGCGATGGCCAAAACACTTCAAATCGACCAATGTTTATGAGAAACCTTCAGTAGAATTTATTAATTTAGGGTCCTCTATTCGTATCTGAACCGAGTCTTGATCTTTATTATTCCGAGAAAGTACTTGACGTCAGGATACGAGAAAAGTGGGTTTAGGGCCCCTCCAGTGGAAGTTGAATTTTCCTTGCCTTTCTGGAAAGGTTCCCGGTACGGTTTGAATACAGGTATTTCTTTTCACTGAAGACATATTTCCTTTTCGTGACCGGCCCGTTCCTTTTCAAGAACTCTTCCAGACGTTCGAGGATTTACATAGGACTCTTTCAGACTTACGATGGTTTACACAGGATTTACATAGTACTTTTCCAGACTTACGAGGGTTTACACGCCAAAAGTTGGGACTTACACGTTTTTTTACAACCATCGTTGAGCCTTCCAGACTTAGTTTTTTTTTTTCAACAAGACATTTCTCACCGTAATTTTGCACGATGTATATGGAGCCTCAAATGTACCCAGAGAACTCAAAATCTTTAATTAGATATACGGTCAATTTTCTCCCTATAAACAAACTTCTGCTATTAAAACCCAGTTTTTGGCCCCTTGAAGAAACTTCTGGTGATTGTAAACCAGTTTTGGTTTATTATTCGCGACGGAGGTCGAATATTTGGATCGGCTTCAAAAATTCGATGACCGTTTCACGATCCGTAGATTTCAAAAATCTTATGACTGTCCGCTGTACGCTGTCCGAGTCGTTTTGGGCAGTACGATTTTTTTTTTTTTTTTTTTTTTTTTAAATCTGAAATTTTGAGATAAGTCGTGAAGTCTTGACACGAAGTATCAAACTATCTCGAAACAAATGCCCGTACCTATAATAACAGAGGGTAAAATTACCTGACCATGTATGTTCACTTCGATTGATCCTCAAGAAGCTGTACCCGTAACAAAGTTTAGCGATCTGGGATGAGCAGGAGAGAAATTCATTATTCTGCAAAACCCCCTATCAATAATGCAACCTTAGAACACCCGTAGCAACCCGTCAACTCATGATTTTTCTTACTAACAACGCTTGTTGACCCATTTCTCGTCGTGAAGTAGCAAACTACCTCGAAACGAAAGCCGCAACAGTAGTCCTTGTTAACCATACCACATGTTTTTGAAGATGACAAAAATGAAATTATATCAAAGTATAATAAGCCCTTGTGTAAAATTTGCAGCGTTTTTCCCTGTAGAAACAAGTTTCTGCTGATTGAAAATCAGTTTCTGCCGTACAAGCGTCTCGTTAGTGGTTTAAATACGAGGCGGAATGTAAATTTTCATCAGGCTTAACTTAAGCCTCAGGCCCTCTAATCTGGGGTCCACAGGTCAAGAGGATTACGTTCCTTGTAAACGTCATCGCCAATGAGAACTTTAATCTGATTTTACCCCTAGCAGTCTTACCATCAAACACGCGCCTGCTGGATAGATCGAACTGATGAGAGGCACCATTGTATTAGGAGTCCCTCCGCCCATAACGTTAACTTTGACAGTAGCTGGGTTGATTCCAAGAATGCAGGCGGCCACAGATCTTGCTCTCATAGTGAATAAGGACATCACCCCCAGGATCTTGTTAGGACAGAAGACTCCATGTTGGCGCATTATCTGAAAAACACCTAAATTTATGAACGCTGGCGAATGACCCACGTATACATACATAATCCAAGAAAGATAAATTCACGTTTACACGGCAATGGTCCACTTGAACTGGGCTCAACGTATAAATCTTAATGCGAGAGTGCCTCATTTGTAAAGGCTGTGCGTACGACTGGATGAGCGCCCTGAATTTTGGGAGACCACAAGGCGTTTCTTTATAAATAATTACCGCAAATGGGCTACAGCAAAACGTGCCAGGAATTCAAACGTTGAAAGCACATTTGAAACTCAACGATTCTTGGGGCCATGAAAAGAGGATAAGTAGGAGTGCAGGTCGACCAGCGAGTTAAATTAAAAATGGGCCGTTTAAAAGGTTATTGATGAATTGAGTTTGAAAAGCAGTCTCTCTTACCAAAACGGCTAAAAATAGAAAGAGGTTTTGTATTTCCCCGATGTGAGTTTGCCAAAAGTAAAATGTCAGATAAATGTCAACAAACCCATTCCATACCGCAGGCTTTTCTCACTGTGGTATTCAGGAACAAACAGGGTTGCCGTCACTCTCCCCGGACGTTGTTACTGTTACTCCTTGTGGTGTGGGATTGGTATTTTCACCCATAAAGTGTAATGTAGCGGCATCGCCGATAAATTCAGGCTGCACGTATAGCTCCCCGGAGTGACAATAACAAACGGCACGCAAATAGCTCTCCCGGCATGTGTAATCATGTATGGATTTCAATTTGCAGTTCCCATGTAGCACCTGCGTGAATATCCGGTTTTGTGAGGTACTGCCCATGGGGGGATTGTGATCGATCCGTGCACGTTTTTGGAATGCCTGTGGGAAATCCGGTTGCCTCGTATATCGTTCATCTTCTGATCCAAAATCGGATATGATTCATTGGAAGTTTTGTCCCTCGAATCTGACTAAAGAGACAGGGCCCGTGAGTTGTATCCGCTAAATTTATATTGTTTCTGGATCAAGCCAGATCCATTCCTGAGATTCTTCTCATATCAGGACTTATGCAAATTATCTTCAGATTTAAATAACACCCCATTTTTCTTCTGTTTTTGTCCTTGAATAATGGATCCTAAAAAAAGGAGCCATCACTATTTTATTAAGTTAGGTAAACAAAGCCTCATTGTGAAAACCGATCCGTTCATTCCATGCGATGAGGTCAATATATTGACAGATCTGCCCGCCAGAGGGCACTGAACTAACAGGACACTTTGGAGCGAGATTGAAGTGGGCTCAATTCAATCGTTCGGCGTCAATATTCTGGCGTGCGTGCTTATCTTGTTTAGCCACGTTTATTAACCTCTAATGAAAAATGATTAACTCTCAGTGTAGTCTAGACCAAACAAGGTAATAGGGGCAGATCTGCTCTCTGTTACTCTGTGGGCAGATGCGTACCTAATGGATGTTGTAGGGGGAGTGGGGGCACATTTGACAATGGCTGTTTTTCACACAAGATTTAAATTTTAGCGCGATTTCGTGTTTTGGAAAGTGAATAAGAAGAAGATCCATTCCAGGAGAAAAACGAGCAGGTAACAAAATTTCCAGTCAAAATTAAGTGTTTTTTTTCATTTTGTTTTTCGTTGATTACCGAGTGGATTCAGCATTTTTTCAATTGAAGCTCATCCCCTTTATAAGTACCTACCTATTTTGAACATTTACAAACTTACAAAATTTACAACAACAAAAACTTGGAAAATTAAATTATGAAACCACGGTAAAAGTGAAACTTTTTTCCCACTAGTCTCCGGCTCGCTTCGCTCGCTCCCCTAGTGGGGTACGTAGCATCGATGGACACGTTTTTTATGTCTAGTCCCCCCCCCCCCCCATTTCCTACTCAATCACCCCTACCCACGGCTTCATTTTAGCGGTTTCTCAAAGTGATTTCTAACGTGGCAACTGATAACAACAAAACAAGCGGCATTGTTTACTGCATCCATTAATAACATCAATAAATATAAAATGGGGACATAATGACAAAGAACAAGTACGAAAAAAATGCGTGATAAATCGAGAGCTTTCCAACGAATGGTGAACGATTTTTGTACGATTATAACTGGCGAAGATGAAGTTCCGTAGCAACGAATCGGTTGTAAGCGAAAATCAACGGTAGCGTGACGGGACAAGAAACGACACACAGACCAAAAAATTTGGGACGATGTAATAAAAGTTTCACTTTAAAAAGTAAAAATGTATTTGGGTAGCAAAAATACTGAAGTTAACGATAGAATAAAGATATTCAAGACATCTCGTTTTTTCAACCTTGTAGGATGGAAAATGCAAAAACGTGTCAAATGTGCCCCCCACTCCACTACGTACCATCATCCAATTGCGAAATTGCTAGGTTCAGGGAAAAATTTCTCGGTAAACTACTCAATAAGTTCAAGTTCATGTTCAGCTCGGGAACCCATTCGTCTATTTTTGGGTATAAGGATTTAAACTGATGACATAAGGGGCACTGCATGAAATCAGCTGAGCATGGTTATTTATCAGCATCCTCCGAGAAATGTTGCCCAAAACTTTCAGTTTACATCCTTTGTAGGTACCCACCCACTTCTTCGCGAAAATAAATGGGCAAGGTTCTCAAGCCAAACTTCTTTGTGAGATTAGTTTACAGACGAATTTTATCAGAATAAGTACATTGACCTAGCAACTCTACTGTACTATACAATTGAGGTCCTATACCTACCAAGATCACATTGTAATGTGCTGAAATTTCTCTTAGGAAGTATTGATTTGTACCTAATGAAGGGTTGCCGACGTGCGGCTCGTCGATACCTCCTGGTTGGTCAATCACTGACACTAAGCTGAGTGGGGGACATGAATTGAATCGTTAGGGAGTCAACAACCGCCCTGATTTTTTCCTTTGGATACTCTACTTCAAATAGAGGTTTATTTTAAACGACTGGCACTCCAAGTATTCTTTATGATTACTATTCATTCTGTATGATTACTAATCCTGATTGTAGTAAGGTAAGGTGGGGTAAGTGCAAAAACAGGGCATGTGCGTAAGTGGGATGAAACATTTACTTCTGGCGGATAAGTGATCTCAGGCATATACCTAGTTTCAAACATAGCCAATAGATGGCTTCCAGTTATCCGCCAGATGGTGTCAACGCAAATGGTTACCTGGCAGGAAGGTTATGAGGTCACATTGTGCCATTTCACTCAGCTGCCAAGGTCATTGATCTGTTTTTATAGTGTTTCATCCTTCAAATCGGTGAAACGGTTTAACACCATTTGTTTATAAGTTCAGTAGTTTTACTTCACTCCTATAGTTGAAATTCAGTTCTATCTTTTTCTATCAGTGAGTTGGGCCCTACCATGCACTTAACTCTTTGGGTTTTCAAGATGGGGCAAGTGCGAGGTTGTAATCAGGTTCGGGTGAAAATCAAGTTTGGGATTGATACCTCATGAAAATACTGAATTGAGTTATTAATGATTAGAACGGATGTACTGAAGTTTATTGGTGTTTATTGATGTTGCCAATTTTTGCCCCCATTGTCCAGGAACTGACTTGATGATCTGTAAAAGTCGATTTATCATTCAGAGTTATAACCCTGTGAATTTTTGTACTATTTTGAATTTTCAAATTGCTAAAGAATCAGTGAGAGATTTCCTTTTTTGCACTTGCCCAAGTGAAACCAGAATAAGAGAGATGCCAGATTTAACAGGCTGGCTTACTGCCACTTTGATGAGGCAAGTGCATAAGTCGAACTTGGACAGTTATTTCTGTCATAATGCTCACAATGGACAACACTACGAAAAATCAATCGTACATCGAAAAACAAGGGATTCAGATCTGAGGTGTCCAGGGCCAAAATAAAAATTGAATATTTGAGGTTTTGTTAAAGATAAACTTAGCAAACCATACTAAGCACTTCCCCCACCTTACCTTACTCAGAAAGATTATGATAAAATTTCTCACCTCGCCAAAAAGTGGGACAGTGGAGTTGATGGGGTAGACTGATATTCCAACGACAGCTTCTGGACAGTGTTTGGCAACGGCAGTAGCTAGTCTCTTTATGTAACCCTGATTCTGGTTGAACACTTCTTCATCAGATGTGACGTCATCAGGCTCTTTGGCTCCAACGAGAAAGACTATGTCAGCTCCCTGAATCAAACGTGGAGCGTTAGCATTACACTTTGCCAAGCATTACAATCGCCAAGCCAACTTGCAGAACTGCACAAGCGGGCCCCACTCAGGACCAGTCAGAATTCCTAGAGCCGTCTCCCTCGTCAGCTGCGGCCGGCCAATTCAATAGCTACCTACCTTAAAATATTTCGCCTGAATCATGTAATAAACACAATAGCTTGTAGGTAGGTACCCATCAGGAGCGCTTTCACCGGCAAAGCGGCCTCCCGAGGGTTTCCCTTTTTCAGGCCCCTCTTTAGACAGAGTGGTCTCTGAAGCAGCAGCTGTGCAGAGTACGGACGGAACTTGTTAATTAATAATTAGATTCGCGTTCGTCTAACTCTGTTATCGCCCCTTCACCTTGACAGTCTCCGCCCCACACTTCACCACCATTTTCATCGATACGGCATTGTACAGCCCACTGAATGTTCACACTTCCCCTCTAACTGAATCCCGTTTTCATCGGTTGATCGGCGATGAATTTCAGTGTGTCAACTCAATCACATTTTGCACGCATTGATCGCATTTATGAAAGTTCCAAAAAGTCTTCTTCAGTTCACGTTACTGAGAAAGTCTACAGGTACGCTGAAGCTGATCCGATATCGAATACAATCAAATCCAGAATTAGGTACTAAATACAAACTTTTCGACTCAATGCGAAGAGTAGGTAACTCCGATTGGACCACAATGTCGCAGACAAAAACAGCACAAACGAGCGAAGCATAATACCAAGTTAATAATATTATGTTGAGAAAACTATGACAGAAACGCCCCGTAAAAATGCTCAAGAGAACTACACAAGAGTGAATGATTCAACGAAAATTATACAAAATGGGACAAATCCACAAATTGTCAGTGACATCCTAGCCTAGGATTCCTAGGGATGTCAAAAAAGTAACGATCCTTGAAAGAATCGACTTTTTCTAAAAAACGTATCGATACTTTTAGATTTTTGACAATCAAGACAAGTAGTTAGTTAATTAGTTAGTTAAGTTAGGCAACTTGATAGAAACTATACTATTTAATTAGATACATCTTTGTGAAGTCATTTTTGATTAGAAGATTCTGGTGAATAATATAATTATTTAATGGACTCTGACTCGTTTCGAAATTCGAAGAAGCAGATTATGCTTACGATTTTCTTGCAAAAATAGATAAATAAATTCAAATTCTTGAAAAATCGATACTTTACTTTGGCAAAAAAAATTAATTATTCTTTCGATAATTTCAAAATTTATAAAAGTATCGATTCTTCAGAGAATCGAATATTTTTTAAGATCCGTAGGACATCCGATTCTTATCGATATAAGTATGTAGGGACGGAACATCGATGTGTCTGGTTTGAAGTGTTTTACCATCGATGTGCTCCATGTGGCGTATCTGAGCTCAGAAAATCGGGATAAATAGGGGTGAAAATTGATTTTGCCTTCCAAATGAATCCCTTCATTTTCAATCTGACTTTAAGAAGAGAGAGAGAGAGAGAGAGAGAGAGAGAGAGAAAAAACGACTAAATTATCTGAAAGCGAGCTGTTGCTTGAGAGGCCGGGGCGGTATGGACTGAGGTTGGCTCCCTTGTCGACAAGGTACATTATAAAGCCCCAACAGGTAGAGGAGGACGAGGAGAGTGACCCAAATTTAGTCATCTAAATTATCTGAAAGCGAGCTGTTGCTTGAGTGGCCGGGGCGGTATGGACGGAGGTTGGCTCCCTTGTCGACAAGGTACCTACCTACATTATAAAGCCCCAACAGGTAGAGGAGGACGAGGAGAGTGACCCAAATTTAGTCATCTTTATTCTGAGACACCTGCCTCCAGTCAGCGGAAAAATAGTACCTACCCAAAATTTGTGTGACGAGGAAAGTCTGAAACCAAAAAAATGTTGCTCCATGTGGCGTATCTGAGCTAAGAAAGTTGCCCAAAAAAGGGTTTCGAAACAATTATTTAAAAAAAAGTTTGGCGAGCATAGTGCAAGAAAAATCTGAAACCTTTGGCGTAGGTATCTGAGCTCCGAAAGTCGGTTGAATCTAGGGTAATTTAGGTGTGGTGTTGGGCATCACTACTTGGCAAGCCTCCAATGAAGATCTCATGCCGGTAATGAAGTCTGGGCTGAAGATGGACAATGATGTCGATAGCCGCATGCGATAAGTGTCGAGACGACTCTCTCATTGATTGGCACAAGTTGTGCCGCTCAACTCCTGTTGTCTCCTGTGTAGATTGGTATACAAACAGACATAGGTACCTACCAAGTTTCATCAGACTTTCAACAGACCTCACAGACCTGAAGAGCAGTCGGCTCCTATAAGGTCAAAGAAACACACCAGACGCCCTCCAAGGTCCCTAAGCAGCATTGACCTAACAGAATGCGTTGGGGCCAGTCCCTATAAGGTCTGAAAACTTGCCGTCTAAATTTGTCAGAATTCTTTCTTTCGGGATGTAGTATTAAAATTCGGAACTCTAGGTAGGCGTTTCCACCAATTCAATCAGGCTGTAAACAACGACGATAGGAAGAGTTGCGCGCATCGGAAATTGCGCTCAATGTGGCTGGGGAATCCTAATTTGCAAAAAAAAAAAAAAAATTAAAATAAGAAAGTTGGGCGCAGGTGCGCACATTTGCGTGTTTTTTCGCTGGATCCCAACTCCCCCAGTTGGAGATGTCTGGGAGGCTGAGGAGGTAGAAAAAAATCTCCGTATTTTTATCATTTACGGTTTCAGAGGAGAAGGCTTGTGACACATAGCCACAAACAGACACGTTCCGAATTAGTAGTATATAGATTTTCTGAAACAGCTCGTGAGGGCAGAACTGTAGTTTTCCTCTACCTGATGGTACTCTAGTTATTCGCGAGGGAAAAACAGTTCTGCCTCCTCCTTTTTTCTCAACAAAAATCATCCGTTTCACGCAATAACCGATAAAATTACATTGAACCGTAAAATTACGGAGAGCGTTTTTGGCGTTTCTAAAACCCATGCCACACGTCGAAAAGCGTACGTTTTAGTTGAGTCAATCTTATGTTAAACTGAAGAACATCCTAAATAAGTTGGTAGGTACCTTATGATTCGTCCAGTAATCGATCCTAACGGCGTGGCAAGTGTCGCAGTGGAGCAACAGAGTCGTGACTATTTAATGAGATCTACCTAGATGACAAAATGGTCTTGCGAATAGAGCCACCTTTAGTAAAAATAACTGCAAGTTTACTCCGTTCGAGGAACCCTTTCAATATGAACAGAAACTAATGGGAATTTCAAGGTGAGCCAAAACTTTGATGTTTTCGAAGGTGAATAGCTCAAGGTCGATGCTCTCCATGCGGATGATGGGTTGGGTTTGGTGGTTGCCAACCACTGGTTGGGGCTCAAAGTGGCGTGGAGGGGGGGGGGGGGGGGGAATACATAATACAAGTTATTGACTGTCATGCTTTGTAGAGAGTTTTCACGAGAGATCTAAGCATTGCACTTGGCTATAGAACGTATCGAAATAAATTGACTTCTTATGTAATTTGGGAATCAGTGCCGTTGAAAATTGTCAAGCTGTGTGTAGTAAAATTTCACCTTTAGAGCGACGTGAAGGGTTTTCCCTGTGAATGCGTAGCCTTTGGAAGCGGTCGGGATGGATTTCAAGTCGGTTTGAAGGCCTAATGTAGCGCCCAAGCAGTACATCCTCAGCTCTTTGATCAGGGGATCCTGTTTCAGCAACATGTTCGTCGATTTCCCGACGTTCGACGCCGAATTTATCACGGCGACATTGAGGCTTTTAGGTGCCCTGAAAACGTGGAAAATTCCCACATGTCGCGATATTTGAAAAGTGCATTTTTTTTTTTTAAATAGAATAGATACCGGTATTTGGGGTCTTTCTTAATAGGATCTTTCGGGCATTTGGTTTCACAAGGCTCGAAGGACGCGAAGCGACGGACCAGCACCCAGGACTGACTCTGTCTAAGACTGAAAAATACTGCTTTAGTAGCTGAAGGTGTCGGGCTTATAAGCGATGTACTAATTTAAGGTAGAAATTATGAGCTCAGCGGAGGAGCGATAAGGATACGGTGAAGTTATCTATGCAATAGGTACCTTATATTACAAGTACGTCTTCGCATTGTTTAGTTGTAATTCAGTGTTTTTCCAAAATTGAGTTAGCACTCTTACCGTATCAGCATGGCTAGTTTTGGTATCAACTTCCTATCGACGTTCACAAGAATTTTTCACAAACTATTTTTTGTGAATTGTTTATATTAATGCGGTTTCCCAGAAATGAAGGATACCTTCCAAGCACCAAAAGGAATCACTTGTTTCTAAATTATACCAAACTTACAAAAAAAAAAAAAAAGACGAAGCGAAATCAAACCTGATAGGGTGTACAATTTTAAACTACCACAACAAAGGTACAGAATCTATCTGATAGTGCGTGACGTTGGCTGAGTTTTTCCTACAGAACCTGAACTGGCAGCAGCTTCATTTTTGCACTTTTAGACTTGAAAGTTATGTTGAATGAATTTTTATGTGACTGTAAATCACGGAAAAACGAATAAGCTGAAGCTGCTGAAGATTCTTCTATGAACAGGAGTTGCTAGAGCAGCAGATCTTTTTTTAGCTCGCACGGGATAGAGACCGTTTTGGTGAAGTGGTTGCCAACCTTCGTGAGCGGGCGGGTGTCAAAAATGACCAGTTTTATCGTATTGATGGACTTCAGCCTACTGCAGTGTGTTCTCCTGGGCCGATCTCGGTGATCGTAGTCCTACGAAGTACTACGTGTCCTGACTCAGGGGCGGAAGTGATGACTTTCACCCCACCTAGGGTTTGTTGGTCCCAGGTTTTAATGAGGGTTGGCAGAGGATTTGGGCGGAAACTTCACTTGTGATGACTGCCCGAGCCCTCTCATTTCAGTCCTGTGCACAATCCGTAGAATGTATGGAAAATGGTTTCCCATTGGTGGGACCAACAAAACCTCAACCCTAGAATAGGAGAATGATTTGAAGTAGTTGAGCCCATGAATTAAATTTTTGAATTTCTTATTTATTTACCCGAACCGAATGGGTGCCCCTATTTGTAAAAGCAAATTCTCGAATAGGTTTGATAGCGTCTACGTTGACGTTTTTGGCATGCTGCATTGAAAAGGAGTGAATGTTGGTGGGACGTGGTTATGAATTGAAGCTGATTTGTCATGAAGCAAGATAACGCCTGCAGTATTGCACTGACAGGAAACACAGCTTCATTGGTTGCTTTTATACCCTCAACAACCATCTTTTATTCCCCTTGTGGGCGATGAAAGAGATCCTGAAGTCTCTGGAGCACAGAGACTCATCTACTGAGTAGATTCTACCCTAAAACTGTTGTGATAGTAGGAAAGGTGGATTTTGTTCATGTTACAAGGTGCATGTCTTCGCATTGAAACTCACCAATAAAACTTTGTAAAAATTGAGCTCCGATTGAGCCGTGGTTCAAGCAGCCAACGGCTGAGAAGTCGTCGGGAATGTTTGGCCGAGTTGCTTTTCACAAGATCCCTACAAACTTGGCACGCAAGTGACAGCTGAATGAGAGAAAAGGAGGAGCTCCGCTCACGCTAAGTGAGAGAAATAGAGAAACCGTAATTGTGGCTGATGGTTGGTGTTGAGGGGGTTCAAAGAGAATGGATGGTTCAGAATGGGAGGGTTGGGAAGAGGAAACTTTGCAAAACTCACAGAAAGTTGGCCTTTCTTTCTCTAATTGATTCCGTGCATTGGAAATAGTAAGTCAGAATTCACCCAGAGGCCTGTTTTACTGGTGGATTCAACAAGTTATCATTCTATTGTTTCTAAAACTACACTCAATTAGCGCTTACGTTACTGGCATAGCATTGAATGCTCATGATGCTGAGAACTCTTAGATGCTAGGAGTATAAAACTTTGTCAAACCCCACTTAAATTAGCAGGCGAATCTCTTTGGTAGCAGTTTGTGGAAGTGATGAAGGTAAAACTCTGAATAGATGTTCCAAGACACTTCGAGTCTGGTTTCGCGTTGCAATAATCGACGACCTTACCGATTCCAGTTTGTCAGCTTGGTAGTTCGCCTAATAAATTCTGGTTTCGGCCCAGTTATTATGCAGATGGCTAACTTGAGTCACGCTAAACACGTCCGGCAATTTTCCCGAAGAAAACGTGCTGGTCGATATAATAAAGTCTCAGCAGCGGTTGTTCGATGGGATATGTTTTGAACGCGGAATCAATTTATTTAGGCACAGTCTGGTATTCCATTTGATTCATACAGCGTGGGAACTCAACACGACTGTTCCACACGGGTTTTTTTTTGTTTAGGGGAGCACGGGGAGGTTTTGGACACGGTTCAATGACCAGTGGTCATATCTAGCAAACTAGTGCCACTTTGTGCCAATGTGACCCAAATAAATGGTCACTAGGCCCCATGTTACTGAAGTGAGGTAGTGTTCTTAGATATAAATAAAAAATTGCGTTGAGCGTTTGGCGGAGAAGAAGACCAAGATCTCGCCGCTATTTGTGTTAGAGGATGTGACCTGGAATTCCGGGATGTGTGTTCATTGCGTCGGAGTCACATCTCATATTCACTCATCCGGCGTTGATTGAGGAGGAGAGCCTGGTCAGCGTGCTTTCACTTTATCTGCGTGCGTAAACCGCCGATTACGGATTTAATCTATTATTAAATTAAGCCAGACTCATTGGTGCGGTTAAAGCCTGAGCTCTTGGTGGCCCTGTGGGGGAGTCACTGAATCGGCAAGATACGCGCGCGGCGCGGCGCGCCTCGGGCCTCTCAGACTCAACCGTTTTTAAGGAGTCAGGTTCCCCGAGCCAAAACCAAAGGCGGATGGAAAAAGCAAGGTGTCCGCTGACTCCTGCGTTGGTTCCTGCGTGCATCCTGTCTTGACTCCTGTGTAGCTCTCAGATATTATGAAAATGCACGTTTGGACATAATTAAAATAGATCTATTGAAAATCGAAATCGATAAGACTGGCAGGCGAGGAACACGAAGGGACCATCCTGGAACTGCTGATGCCGTCGTGCAGGGGAGGGCGACCCCCCCGTTTGTTACTCAAAGTTCGAAATTTGTTCATTTTCGCGACTAGCACCGTCGAACTGTTTTACAGTAGGTACCTATCGATCGTTTCTCGATGTGGAACCACGTCCAGCAAATGAGCCCAAGTTGAGGTTTCTAATAACACTGGTTTACAAAAACCTTCGAGTTGCCGGCTTCTTTTTATCCTATCTAGGGGTTTTTGAGGAGGCTGAATCCGAAAATGACAGCCGTTTTTTGTTTAGTTGGTTCGAATAAGCCTGCTTTGTTGTTGTGTTTTTTGGTTTTTTGCAGCTTCCTTTACATTGAATTTTTCGCAATCGCCGACTGCACTCGAACTTCTTCCAAAGACACTTAGCTTATAAGATTCGTTCCTATAAATAGGAAATTTACTGTAGATTCCGAATATATACTTACATTCAGTCTAAAATCTTTTTAAACCACCAAAAATTTCAAAAAACTGCAAACAAATGAGCAAAAATCACATTTGTCATCGTTTTTGGTTTATTAATCTTGGAATGATACACCTATGTAATCGTGACGGAGGTCGAAAAATCAGATCGGCCTGAAAATTTGACATTATCCGTTTCAAATTGTCTAGATTCCAAAACGAAATGTCGAGACCGAGTAACGGAGCCGTTTTGGGCAGTAGGAATTTTTTTAATCTGAAATTTTGTCAAAATACTCGGTTTACCATCTAGTTGTGCCCGCAAGGTTTTCATCCCGATCGCCCAAACCCGTGGGGCGCTATGGGGCTACGGAAGGGTGTTTTAGAAGGGTTTTGGCTATGGGATCGAGTTAGGTGTCTTTTTTTTAACTGTGTAGGTACCTATTTTTGGACGTTGAATCCATTTTTGGGGGTCCCAGAACGATCCGATTTCACCGCGGGGATCTTTGGGGGTTTCGTGGGGTTCCAGATGGTATTTTTGAGGGATCCCAGGAGGTCTAATAAGGTGCCGTTTTACAAGTACCTAAGTAATTTTGGACGCACAATCCATTTTTCGAGGTCGCAAATCTGTCCAAACATTATACTGGATTTTTTTTTTTTTTTTTTCAAAATTTTTCAAAAATATTATTTTAATGACACGAAATTATTTTTTGCATGTATATATGAGCCGCTGAAAGGAAAAGTGGTTCAACCGCCTTCATGGATCCAGTGTATTTCCAGTAAAAATAGTTAAAACCTAATTTCCCAAAAGTTGCCCTAAATGCGGTTAGACCACTTTTCCTCTGAGTGGCTCGTATATCAAAGAATAATAAACCGTCGTGTAAAATTTGCAGCGTTTTTTTTTTTTTTTTTTTTTTGTAGAGCGTGTAATTTTTGATAACGTACCTACAGGATGTGTTTCAGAGGGTCTACTTGGGCTTGGAACAATTTTCTAATTTTTTGCAGTTTATATAAAATTTAGCAATGCGGCGCTTGTGGGAGCTGGCACGTCTCGAGGAATATCAACGGATGGTATTCTGTGGAGGGAGTAGTACGTGAAGGGAGAGAGTGGGATGCTGCAGTAACACAATTCAAGGTTGGCAGCGTCGAGGGAGGCGAGAATAGGGGGTGATGACGTCATTGAGATGCTGCAGAATCTCCCGCTCTCGCCCCTCACTCCCCTTGACGACTCATCCCACTGCCAACCCTCGATTCCTTGTCCATTCCTCGCCATTGTACATCAGGGCTGCCGGGCATCTTCTCTGGGGACGACAATGAAAATTAAACATCCCCACCTTCCCATCCGAACAGGAACACTGCAGGTGTAACGGTCGACTTGGCCATAAAATATTTCACTGCAGTCATACCTTCGTTTGTCCTCCCAGTTATGGCCTTCGTGAATTGATCATAACTCCCAAATCAAAAATTTTGATTTAATAGAGCTTATTTCTCAGAGAGGCCAAAAATAAAAATAAAACTTTAATCTTATCTATTTCATTGTGATCACTGAGGATTATAAAATTGAAAGCATTATACATTAAATGTATAATTTAATATATAATTTAATATAGTAAAATTTTTTACTATTTGCAAATCATGATTGCACATCATGATGAATCACTAATCATCATTTATGACCAGTTATAACTGGTTGTGCTATCGTGTTATCCCACCAACTTAAGGAAATCCGACGTTTGCTGGGATGAACAAAAAGGGAACAAGAAAGAGAAAGGAGGTGTTAGAGGGAAACTGGGTCACCGGGACGGGAACGGTTCGGGATATAAAAGGCGGTATGCAAAAAAAAAAAAACCTCGTTTAGAGCTGAGACTTCGCCCTAAACCTCATTTCACACTTCTTTGCCGTGATTTTGGTTGGCATATCGTTGGCGTATCAGTCGTTTTTTGTGTCAGTGCACTTTGGCGGGTCTGTTAAGTAAACATTCAACATATTTTAATATGCAGACAGCCATGGAACATCAAATGCTGGAATCATCCCTGAACCAATATGATCGCAAAATTCTTCTTACCATCTCATAAGATTATAATAATATTATAATCTTATGAGATGGTCTTATATATAAGATATATCTTATATATAAGACTAGTAATTTAAGTTTTGGTTTATTATTCTTGGAATAATACACCTGTTTTCGCCACGGGGGTCGACGACTCCGATCGGGCTCAAAATTTGACATTATCCGTTTCAAGAGGTCTACATTCTAAATCCGAAATGTCTGTCCGCCGTACGCCGTCCGCCGTCCAGGCCGTTTTGGGCAGTAGGATTTTTTTTTTAAATCTGAAATTTTGAGAAAATACTTGGTTTACCATCTAGTTGTGCCCGCAAGGTTTTCAGTCCGATCGCCCAAACCCGTGGGGCGCTATGGGGCTATAATGGGGCTACGGGAGGGGTTTTTTGAAGGCTTTTAGCTATGGGATCGAGTTAGGCGTCGTTTTCGAAGTATTTTTGGACGTAGAATCCATTTTTTGGGGTCCCAGAACGATCTGATTTCACTGTGGCGATCTATAGGGCTTTCATGGGGCTAAAAATGGGATTTTTGAAGGATCCCAGGATGTTAAATATTTTTCGAGTAAAAAATACAGAATTTTTGAAAAAACACATTTTTGAACAAGAAAATCAAAAAAAAATTTTTTTCGAGATAAAAAAAAAAAAATTTTTTTTAAATTTTTTTATTGACAGAATTAAATTTCTGCACAAGTAACGTATATCAAAGAATAATAAACCCTTGTGTAAAATTTGCAGCATTTTTAATAATTATAAGACATTATTAAAATGAGGTATTTCAAGGCACCTGACTTAGCCCCCCCCCCCCCATTTTAGCCTCATAGCGCCCCACGGGTTTGGGCGATCGGACTGAAAAACGGGAGGGGTACGGGAGGGGTACGGGAGGGGTTTTTTGAAGGCTTTTAGCTATGGGATCGAGTTAGGCGTCGTTTTCGAAGTATTTTTGGACGTAGAATCCATTTTTTGGGGTCCCAGAACGATCTGATTTCACTGTGGCGATCTATAGGGCTTTCATGGGGCTAAAAATGGGATTTTTGAAGGATCCCAGGATGTTAAATATTTTTCGAGTAAAAAATACAGAATTTTTGAAAAAACACATTTTTGAACAAGAAAATCAAAAAAAATTTTTTTTCGAGATAAAAAAAAAAATTTTTTTTAAATTTTTTTATTGACAGAATTAAATTTCTGCACAAGTAACGTATATCAAAGAATAATAAACCCTTGTGTAAAATTTGCAGCATTTTTAATAATTATAAGACATTATTAAAATGAGGTATTTCAAGGCACCTGACTTAGCCCCCCCCCCCCCCCCCCATTTTAGCCTCATAGCGCCCCACGGGTTTGGGCGATCGGGCTGAAAACCCCTATAGATGGTAAACCGAGTATTTCAGATTAAAAAAAGAAACTAAAAATCCTACTGCTCAAAACGGCTCGGCACATTTCCGGAAGGCGGACGGACATTTTGTTTTTGGAATCTAGACCTTTTGAAACGGTATCGATACTAGTATTTTGCGTTTTTGGACGTAGAATCGATTTGAGGGGGTGATATTGAGGGAGACCCGGCCGATCTTTCTACGGCTAAGTTCTACAATATATCTTTTATTTTGAATACCAACCCCTCTGAATACATGGACAGCGTTAGACCCCACACTCTCATCACAGCTTCGCTTTCCCCTGTAGAATATGTTCTCCATTCTAACAACCACCACCTTCATATTCCCACCCCCTTTTCCTCCAGCCATTCTGTGTAAATTCCCCGGCCGAGGTTGGAACGTGTTTTCCACTGAATATTTCATCCCCACTCAGGACCCGGCCCTCCCTAAAGCTCGTTTATGGCGCGCCGTAGCTTTCGGGTTGCAGATAAACACCGGCGTTACCGGCTGCCAACTCCACAGTTTAGTGGCCTCACATTAAACCGACTGTTTTATCCGAGTTGATAGGGCGAGACCCTCTCAAAGCTATAGGCAAGTGTGTCAGAAACGAAATTTCACGAATGTACAGCTTTGAACGTCACGTTTGATGTTTGTGAGTGCAGGGTGATGATACACGTTCTTAATCGATACTATTTTTCTTTCAGGACAAGCTGCTCTCGAAATTGGAAGAAAACGAACCCGAAGTCGCCACCTCTCAGGAAGATGAAGTGAGTTAATGAGTTAAACGCTGATGAGTTTTAATAACAGTCATTATTTATTACCTAGGTACCAATTAAGCATGTAGCGTGCACTGCATCATTGGAGCTCAACGACTGATTGCGTGCGCTGCACAATTTATCCGAATACGAAGGCGACTACAGTTGGAAGGAGCAGTTTCTGATAACGTTCACCATTCCCCTTAACCACCAATCTGATGACCCCGTTGTTTAAAATAGGGGTTAACGATTGACCCCAACCAAAATTTCATCTGTTGGGAAAATTGAACGAGGAACCAAAATTAGTTCTAGTCGATTTTTAATAATAAAACTGGCAAACTGGAGTAGAAGTTCATCCATAAGTTACGGAAGGTGTATGAAATATGAAAACGGAGTGGTTAGGCGTTTTTCCGTCCTCTTGAACTCATGAATAACCCTGCATTGCAGCGCCTCAAACGACAAAACCACAAGTACCTCCAACGAATAATTTATAACCATATTAAATATGCCTGCCTGGTTTTACTTTATATAAGTTGTACTCTACCACATTCAATTTTAATATGGTTGAGTACGACGTATATACATTAAAACCAGGCTGGCAACTATATGATGATGATGTCATGATCTAAAAGGTCTCCCCATAAGGGAGATTTATGTTTTTTCTTGAATTGCAGCCGTAAGCTCTAAGCAAAAAGCATTCGGGGGTCTAGGAGGCCTGCCCCTGGCCGAATTGTTTTTCCTTTCTCTTTAATTAAACCTTAATGCTGTTTCAGTGCGTGATCTGCGTGAATGCCAAAGCGACGATGCAAACGTCTCCCTGCGGCCATCGCGTCGTTTGTCGTAAATGTTTCGTCAAGACGATCCAGATGGCCGTCTCCCAGCGTCTGTTGCCTCTTCGTTGCGTCATCTGCAGAGCCAAAATCCTTCGGCTGAAGCAGAGCGGCGGCCTCCTCCCCGGTTCGCAATCTTCCTGGAGTGTCCCCCATTCGAAGAACTGGTCGCCGATGGTCAACTCCGCCTCCCATTACTCCATGGGCCCCGTTCCCAACTCTGAATCCCTGTATTCCATGTCGTCCGGTTCGTCTTCCATATCTGGTACGTCATAATGAAATTTCACGTTTGGAAAATATCTGAAGCCACCAAGACGCTGACACAAGAACTTTCAATTTCAGGAGTTTCTTCGACATCGGCTAGTTCTTCGGGAAGTGGATGCAGCGGCAAATTCGGGCCATCAAGGAATTTCCCCCGCCAGCCCACCGGTTCTCTCCGTAAATCACAAACTCATTCCATGAAAGTGAGTATTTTCGAAAAGTCACGTCAACAACTAATCTGTTGTAGGAAAATCTACACACGGTTTTCTCCGCGGTACGTTAATGTTCGTTTGTTCTTACAGTTCCACCTCCAGGAGTACAAGGAACCTGTCAGGACTGGAGCCAGCGTTTCGGGGATTAGGGAGCCTGACAAGCGACTTCCGCCGATCCAAGAATTCCAGCGAGAGTTCAGGCTCGGCAAGGAGAGATCCACCTCTACCAGAATCAGGTTTGAGAATTAGAGTCAGTCTTGTACGTACACTTGAACTCCTCATTTTTGAAGAGCTCGTCGAAACAATGAAAACCGCTTAAACATGATTTCTTCCTAAAATTCACAGATGTGCTCAAAAAATCGTAACCCAGCTAGAGACTGCACCATTGCTGCCCAACAGCAAGAACAAGTCATCGTCTTCGAATTTCTTCAGGAGCTCAACAAAGGCTCAGAGCGATGCGGATCGACGTCGGCACAAAGAGACCCTGGCCAAGCACAAAGAAGACAAACGACCTGCCCCCAACAGGGACAAATCCGTGGACAATAAGCCCAAGCCGTCAAGCTCCTCGGAGGAAGCCAAAAAAGAACCCGAGCCGCCCAAAGACCCGAGTAAAAAGGCGGAAAAGCCGGCCAAACCCGAAAAGCCGGACAAGCCAAGCAAAGCCGACAAGAAGGAAAAACCGGACAAAAAAGAAAAAACAGACAAGAAAGAAAAAGCGAAAGAGAAAGAGATGACCAAGGCGGAGAAAAAAGAGGCCAAGAAAGAGGCCAAAGCGGAAAAGAAAAACGCTAAAAAAGAAGCTAAGAACGAGAAGAAGGACAAAAAGGAGTAAGTCGTGATTATTGTTTGCTGTTTTAGCAAGAACTGGGGTTGTGCACACAAGTTTCGTGTCTCCTTTTCACGAAGTTTGTGAGCACAATCCCCTTATCTTCATCTCAGTCGTATTGTTACTCTTTTTGATACTCAAATTAGGTTCGTATGTAAATTTAGGAAACTTTAGAGAGTGATGAGTTTTAGTTCCAAGCGTATCTATCCAATTATTTAATGTTTACCCATTTTTCATATTTCTCAGAAAAGTCGGCACTTTTGAATACGTTCAGTTCCGTTAATTTTATGTTTAGTGCATCTCTCAGGCTTTTCTGGTTAATTTTAACTCATTTTTACTTCGACGAAGAAGGAACTGGATCAAGTCAGAGATCCATCATACACAATTGCCCTTGAATTTGAATAAAAATGGACCCCAAAAGTGCCAACTTTTTTTTTCTTTCTTTTTTACGAGACCTCAAAAAACTTGAGTAATATCGGAGAATCGATTGAGCGTAAAAGTAATAAAACGTTAATTTTAATTCATCGAAAAAAAGATAAACGTCTAAATGCTTCATTTAGAAGAAAATAATTGACTAAAGTAATAACAAATGTAAAAACGGTCAATTATACGTTAGGAGAAAAGAGCAGTAGGTAGTGAACAACGCAGTATTATGTAAAACGTTAAATATATAATGTGATAGAGTTTCAATATACCTAGAAAAAAGTGGATTTCCAATAAAACTTTGAACAATTATGTATTTAACATCAGTGCTCCCTTGAGGGATTCATGTGCTTACATTTACGTATTTAATAAAGGTATAGTAAAATCTAATGCATGGCGTATTTTGCGGGAAGAAAATCCTCTAGTATGGAGACACATCAGGTTGAAAAGAAAAATTCTGTGTTGGAAAAAAATCCCGAGTAGAAAATCGGAGTAACATTTACATACTTACTTTTAGCATTTTTGTAAGACCGTATGAGTATAGTCTGTCAATGTAACAGCTTTGGATACTTCTTGTCAAAGAAAATATTGTATCGTAAATAGAACGGAAGTAATAATCTTTGTAATATAGATTAATTATAAAATAATAATTAAATTAGTACGAAAAATTTTTCCAATAACGTTAGGTCATTTCTGAGTTAAGAATTTCAACTGCCGTCTTAAATATGATTAGATGATTTTCTCATTGTATTACTTCTTTGTATTTTTCGTACCAGAAAACGGATATATAACATTTTTGCCGTTTATTTGTCAAATTATGTCTTGTGTTTTGTCCCGTTATGTATTGGGGTTAGGTCGGTATTCATTATGCGTCGAAATACAGTGTTATCAATTAATTATTGAACGTTTACCATTATCAAATTGAATTGGTAGCAGGTTGGTTCTTTTTTTGGAAAACGTGGATGTTAAAAGGTCAATGATGGAAAGATATTAATAGTTCAAAAGCAATAAGAATGTTACTTAATTCAGTGGAGGAATTCGGAATTTGATTTTGGTTGCGGGATTGATGGTAGTAAAGTTGGAGGCGCCCACGTTTTCACGGAAAGGCCATGGTTGAGTTTTTGAGTTATGGATCATGTAAAAGCTTTGCTCTTTAACACACACACACACACACACTCTTAACAAATTTTCCCTCGCTTCGCTCTCCCTGTAGGCTCGAGGGGTGGGGGTCTCTGTGCTGGATACTCCACCACTCAATAATAACTCATGGGCTCCGCTCATCTGGGCGCCCACAGCTTGTGGACCTTGTGGAGGCGAAGGGATCGCCACTTCCCACCGTCAGACTTGAGAATACACCTTCGACGTTTGATTATGAGTTTTGCACTCAGTCTTGGCCTAGCACTCCGGGAGCCGTTACTTGCTCCAGTAATTGCTAGCTCGGATCTGAGGAAACCAGTTACCACCTCCTCAGGGAATAATATAGTCCCTGTATCTATAATAGATCCAGAAAGCCACTCAGACATCTTTGACTGGCAACTTGGGACGACCTTTTCCGGTCTGCCCTGTCAAAATTACTACACTTACACTGGGCAGCACTGGATTGAGATACACAGAGCATTGTAGGTACGCTAAATTCGTATTGGGTCCGGGGGTACTTCTCAGATAACTGGCCATTTTGAGGTTGTCAAATTCCGAAAAAAAGAAAAAAAAGGAAAGTGAATCAATTAGGTGATACCATGGGTTTTCCTAGTCTGTGGTCTTTCCTGGTGACGATACACAGGTGAGGAAGAATTGGAATTCAATTTATACGTCTAATAATACACAGAAAAGGTGTCGAATAACGGTTGTGTTGGTAAACATTTTATTCAGAATCAGAGGCTCTAAATAATCAGCCTCCTACCAATATTCATATAGCTCATAAAAAAACTTCAATTTCAACATCACACCAATTTGTATGAAATTAATCATCAAACTAATGATTTTCAATTACTCAGGTCATTTCGGTAACAAATTGCTACGGTAATGACAGGATTTCAGTTAGGGAGTTGACATTCCAAAAACGTCATAATTAATAGGAATTTTGATCATTTTAATGTGTTTTCTTACAAAACGACATCCTATCTTGCCACCCATGACCTAAAAATGAGCTTTGCTCTTCAAATGGGACAATTATCCATACCGGATGCTAAAATGGCCAGTTATCTGATAACCTCTCTGGGACTGGTGAGTGTGACCTCTTTAGAAACATACTAACCCCCCTTTTCAAGCGCTGGTGCGAAGCTTCGATCCTCTTTGCTACCAGGAAGTCCTGGCGTGTGGCCACAGGGAGCCTCCACGGTACACTGCTGGAGTCGTTTGAGTGTACCTACCTATAATCCAGAGAAACTCAAAGCTGGCAGCAACTTGTTTGCGACCCTGCATTCCTTTTCAAATCTTGAAGGTATTGACTCTTCGGTTGCCAGTTGGTACCCATGTTGTTTTGGATCAATGCACAATCTGGTTTCGATCATTCCAGATTTCTATCGCATTTGATTTTTCCTGATTGTTCGACAACATCCTAAATCCTTATAATTTTCTTTTTCCAATTACCCTTCTTTGAGGACTCCCCCCCCCCCCCCCCCCCCAACGGATAGATCCATCATCTGCACTCTGTCTGCTTTGAGAATGAATCTCAGGCGTACGTTTCCGTCTTCATTGTACGGGTCGTTGTTGTCTTACCAGTCGCGTTACAGTTGGTTCAACTTCTTGGGTTCATTGCAAACCATCAAGCGCAATTCCATCAAAATCGGTAAAATAATTCACGAAAATGGAAGAATCGTTTTACCGAATTACCTTCGGGTTAAAAGGAATTGGGCTCCAACTGGTCGCAAAACGTGGTCCTCCCTTTCAAAGTACCACAAATAGCTCTCGCAAGTACTCCGTCAAATTCTCGATTCCTACAAAATATCTCAATTATTTGATAAAAGGGTTGAAAAATGATTTCGGAATTTTTAGAAGTCTTCCATTACTAGGATCATAATTGGTAAGAAAATTAAAACCACTTCACAGTCGAAATCTGCTCTAGTCAGCTGTTTCCTAGTCTTCTGATTTAGCTGCCGATTTTAATGGTTTTGTGTTATTTGTCTACGGAGTAGTTCGATTGATTTCAGTCATAATGGTTACAACGTTTTCTATTTCATTGTAAATAAATTCTGAAAGAATTATTTTTCTATATAGCGAACGCAATTACTTTGCTGTAGTGCTAATTGTTTCAATCTATATTTTTTGTACAGAAAAAAAGCTAGGGAAGGTGAACATGAGAATAAACAGTACTTAGAGATGGGCTTATTGTTTTATTGCGTTTTCCATCTCGGAGGGAAGTGGGCAGAACGGAATGGTTGTCACAATGTCAACATGTCATGAGGTTTTTATGTGAGTATCAAAATTTAAAATTTAAAAATTGCTGCGCTAAGATTGAATAAAGAGGTCATACCAAAACGATCATTTTGGTTAACTACTTATTTTTTCTTTAATACAGATCGTATTGTTCGGCGGTTAGGTCAACGCTATTCAA
Source organism: Pilophorus perplexus (assembly GCA_955831195.1). Taxonomy (NCBI): domain Eukaryota; kingdom Metazoa; phylum Arthropoda; class Insecta; order Hemiptera; family Miridae; genus Pilophorus; species Pilophorus perplexus. The sequence goes on from OY037013.1 coordinate 20,954,191, forward strand.
AAACAGAGGGTCAGCATTAGAAACGTTGAGATCATTTCTATAATATGCGCCGTCAGCTCCTCGGCCGAAAGGCCAGGCCTTATTCGTTTGCAAGAAGAATTTTCCCCGCATGCTGAAACACATTGAGTTGCTGATTATAATCAATTAGTGATTAGATAGTATGATACATAATTATTTATAACCATTGGGCCGGCTTGAACAACCTTAGGTTTACTTACTTGGGATCCACTTTGTAGCCCATGTAGGTCATATTGGAGCGGACTGGGTCGCATTTGCCGTTTTCAAAATCGTCGAGAGACTGACATTGGACAGCCGGGAAATGGTTGGGGAACATAATCGATTCAGCAAAGTATTTCCAGGCTTTGTTGTGGCTGCAGGCAACTGAAAACGATGAAAACAGAAACCTTTGGTAATAATTTTGATGTACGAAACTCGTCCAGACTGATGTGTGGCAGGTTTTGTAAAATAAAATATTCTTACCGAACTCGCCGAGTCGTTTTTCACGAATAATCTCTTCGATGGTGCATCCAGGTTGAGCTGGTTTGCCCCCGTTGGGAAAGAAGTCGGCGTGTCCCAAGGGCTGCATCCACCCTAAAATCCCGCCGTCCGTGTGAATAATGTCGACGAACTCGGCGTCGTCGGCGTCCAGTCGACCTCGCGACGCCGTCCCCAAGTACATCGGCATAGCTGGGTCGAGCCCTACGACGGAATGACATCGTAAAAACCAATAAACAGTAGACAGTAAAATGCTTGTCATACCTGTGATTCTGCTGAGTTTGCCGACTCTGGCTTTCGTCAGTTCGCCCACGTGTCCCGAAATTTCGGCGCCGAGACTGAACCCAACCAAGTGAAACCTGTCCAGGGCGACTCCCTTCTGAACGAGGGTTTCTATGAAGTCGGCCACAGTCAGAGCCACGTAGTGCGTGTTTTGAACGGCATGGTCGTACCAGGGAAGTGCTGCCAAAGGTGCCCAATCCACGATGACCAAATTCTCCTCACCCCTGGCCATGTAAGCTGTAACATCAATTTCCATAAGTGCGCGTCCAAAATATGCCGATTAGCATGATTCGGTTTAGGCCAAGCAGCTAAGCCGAACTATTGGCGGGTCATTTGGGTTTGCTGCCTTGTCGAAAGCTGAACAAAACTCCTGCACTATGCCTAATGAAGCCGCTCAGCACTAGGTTTGTTCCAGGTTTGACAGCGTCTGTCGACAGCTGTCCCAATGCCTTCTGAATCGCTGTTGAGTTCCGTCGAACAGCGCACTGGCAGACCTGGAACGCGAACTGCCAACAAATTGTTGTAGTATTACTTCACAGTGACTGTAAATTTAATAAGGAAAAATCCAAAAGTAATCATATTTGCTGGTTGCAGCGGTGATGCAGCGAGATAGTGGGAATCCATCTTATAAAAACGCTGCAAATTTTACACAAGGGTTTATTATTCTTTGATATAGGTTACTTGTGCAGAAATTAAATTCTGTCAAGGAAAATCTGTGATATAGGTTACTTGTACAGACATTTAATTCTGTCAATAAAAAAAATTTAAAAAATTTTTTTTTGGATTTTTATATTTCAAAAAAAATTTTTTGGGGGGATTTTTTTTTCAAAAATTCTTTAATTTTTACTCGAAAAATATTTAATTTCTTGGGATCCTTCAAAAATCCCATTTTTAGCCCCATGAAAGCCCTATAGAACGCCACAGTGAAATCGGATCGTTCCGGGACCCCCAAAAATGGATTCTACGTCCAAAAATACTTCGAAAACGACACCTAACTCGATCCCATAGCTAAAAGCCTTCAAAACACCCCTCCTGTAGCCCCATTTTAGCCCCATAGCGCCCCACGGGTTTGGGCGATCGGACTGAAAACCTTGTGGGCACAACTAGATGGTAAACCAAGTATTTTGCCGAAATTTCAGATTTTTAAAAAAATTCCTACTGCCCAAAACGGCCCGGACGGCGGACGGCGTACGGCGTACGGCGGACGGCGGACGGACATTTCGGATTTTGAATGTAGACCTCTTGAAACGGATAATGTCAAATTTTGAGGCCGATCGGAGTCGTCGACCCGCGTCGCGAAAACATAGGTGTATTATTCCAAGAATAATAAACCAAAAGTCGATTTCAGACGAAGTAGTCTATTTCGTCTGAAATCATCTTTTTTATGAGATGAGCTGACATCTTGACACGCCGAGCACCAAAATCAAGTGAGAAGGTTATGAGAGAGGTTTCAGCTGGGTCGGGTTATCAAGTTCGACAACTCATTCAAGCTGTCGGTTCCCGTCCGACTGCAGTTGAACTGCTGTCAACCTACAAATCGACCTGGAACAGCAGTTATCTCAACTGCGCTTGTCTCCGTCGATTTCTGTTAACAGTCCGTCAAACCTGGAACAAACCTACTTTTATTCGAGAAACTTGGTTCGAAACAATGTCCACACTAGTTCAGGTTTGCCGCTCAGCCTATCATGCGATCGGTAGAGTGTGGACTCGTTGACAATTTTAACCACCCGAACGCAAAAGTAGCGTTCAATGTCATCAGCTCCACTAACCTGCTTTAATAAGTTCTGAATTAGGTCCATTCCCCTGTTCCGAAAAACCGTGGATGTAAATGACGATTGGCTTGTCGTTCTTCATGAAATAATCAGCTCCCATAGACTTGTGCATGATATATTCCGCCGGGCCGTTCACTCTGAAAAGCATCGAGAAAAAAAAATTGCCGCTAGTGATGTGTGTTCATCATGGTAGATATTTTGTATGATGACTGCTGGAGGACACCCCAGACACCCGGATGCTCCCACGTAGAGCCTAACGGCTAAACATTGGAGGAACGTGGAGCACCATAATTTGCTTCTAATATATCAGAAGCAAATTATAGGTGCTTGTTAGGTCCAGTGCAGTCTGTGCCGTTGTTATGTTTCGCTATAGGTCAGTTTAAAGCGTGTTCGACCGTAAAACGAGTTCTTCTTTGCTCCCGCCAAATTTATGAATTTAAAATTCACGGTCAGTACCAATCTACAGGTTTGTTCCTTCCGCTCCTAGTGCTCTTTACTACCTTACTCTGTGGATGCAAGGAAGCTGGATGGATAAATTCAAGGGGTGGGGATAGATACGTGTATCGCGGGTACAGAGAGTTATGAAAGCATGAAATCACCGTATGGAGCGCGAAACCTGAATAATAAATTGAAAAATCTAAGTAAAGAGGCACTAGAGGGTAATTGAGGCGCCAGTTGGAAGAACGGCCCTTGTGCAAGATTTGCGTTTTGGTTTATTATTCATGGAATAATACACCTAGTTATTAAATAACTTAAATTTTAATCGCGAGGGAGGTCGACGACTCCGATCGGCCTCAAAAATTTGACATTATCCGTTTCAAGAGGTCTAGATTCCTAAACCGAAATGTCCGTCCGCCGTCCGGGCCGTTTTGGGCAGTAGGATTTTTTTTTTTTTTTTAAATCTGAAATTTTGACAAAATACTTGGTTTACCATCTCGATGTGCCCACAAGGTTTTCAGCCCGATCGCCCAAACCCGTGGGGCGCTATGGGGCTACGGGAGGGGTTTTTGAAGCTTTCTGGCTATAGGATCGAGTAAGGTGTCGGTTTTCGAAGTATTTTTGGACGTAGAATCTATCTTTGGGGGTCCGGGAACGATCCGATATCACTGTGGGGATCTATAGGGCTTTCATGGGGCTACAAATGGGATTTATGATGGATCCCCGGGCAAATATTTTTCTAGTAAAAACAAAAAATCTTTTCATTGACACAGATTTAAATTTCTGCACAAGTAACCTATATCGAAGAATAGTAAACCCTTGGGTAAAATTTGCAGCGTTTTAGATATCACCCTTCAAAGTTTTCAGTTTATTGCCATTTTAATTTGTTTTTATGTATTTTCTGATGGAATGAGTGCACATTTTCATTCAGATCTTTCTTTAAACGAATACGATACCAAAATATAACATTTACGGTCAATAACAACTTGAAAATCGAGTTTGCAAAAATCAAAATGAAGGCCCTTCATTTCCACCTGACGACTTTTCACTGCTGATAATTGAGTGATTCGACATACTTTCAAGGTATTAAAAGCCACGACATAGAATAAGCCTGTTTTTATTATCTATCTAAATCTCTAATTCTCAACGTGTCTGTGGCTGGCTGACTATGTGACTGGCTGGCTGGTTTCTATTAAAATGACTGTCAATATGTTTGAGGGCTCACTGCTTAAAAACCAGTGGAGTGTTGGGCACCAAATTTTAATTAATTGTGAGAATGTTTGGGATGCATTGTAGAGGGTTTTTAAGAAGTTTGTACGAAATCGGTCCAGACCTTCTTCGTGAACGAGTCTTTCCTTAGTGACGAGAGCCGGGTCAGAAAGCGTCGTTACTAGGGATTAGGTACTGTGGAAATTTTCGTAACGCCAAAACCCGGTACAAATTTTGGGGGCTCTTAATGACACAGAATCAATTTTTGCACAATTAACCTATCTATATCAAAGAATAATAAACTCTTGTATAAAATTTGCAGCGTTTTTCTTTAGTTCATAACATACAATAGAAAGATTAAATAACTTTTTACCTACCTAAATATATTAAGCTATGGTTGGGAAATATCGTTTTCTTCATTCCACTTGGTATCCCCACTTTTAGGTACTTATTTTTCCTGATCGGCTGAACATAGCTCAAATTTTATTTCACCATCGGATTCAGCGTAAAAAAAAAAAAAAAAAAAAAAAAAACCTATTCAAAGTGTGTCAAAATTAAAAGCCTGGGACGGTAACATTTTTGATTTGCCAGATTATCGACCTGAACCATTGTGCGCCGTGGGGTGTATTGTATTGAATGGGTTCAAATTGTACTGTATGTGTACAAAATATTCTGTAATATGACTGGTGGGCGACATCCCCGGATGCTGCCACGTTGAGCCCAACGGCTAAAAATTGGAGGAACGTGGAACACTCATCATTCGCTCTTAACAGGTGCTTGTTATTTGTAACTGGTTATGGTTAGGTAGGTATCGTTTTTTATAGTTAGGTCACCCTGTGCAGAGCGACTGCGCCGAATAATTTAATGAACTCGTCACGGAAGGAACATAAACTACGTCGTTCCGGGAATCAAATTTCAATAGTGAAAATTGGCACTGCCCGCACATGGCAATCAGACCCTCTCGTCAGACGTGCCTATCACGTACCTACTTGGTCGTCAAGTGAAGAGTTATGTCTTTGGCAGGGTCCAACGGGCAGCAGTAGGCGCATTCACCTTTTGGGATAATTTGAATTGTGTAGGGAGACCCGGCTGAAAAAAATAAAAAATGAAATAGAACTAAGAACTCGTTTTGCACTCAACCATCACTTTCAATAAAATTAAAGTTGGCTTTACCAAAAAGCAATGTCGCAGTCGTGCAGAAAATCTCGTACCAATAGTTCATGTTGAGAAGGTTCAAGCGTCGAGTTTTGCTATCAACTGGTGTGGAAAATGAGGTGACAAACGAACCCGAGCGTGCAAACTGCTGGCATAGCGCTTTGCCCCGAAAAAAGGCCGGAGAGCGAAAATAAACAACAGAGCGACGTCATGTTCTTCGTCTTGATTGACATGACACCAAGCACAAATCTATGATTCGAAAATGAAAGGTTATTCAAAGCGTGAAAATTCAATAAGTTCAGGTGTGCAACACGAGTAGGATTTGGGTGGTGTTTGCTAGACGTTCAAGGCGAAATTCAAAGAATGACCCAAAACTAGTCAACGGTGATGGTGGCTGAGTGCAGTGATTCTGATCCCTATGAAAATACTGTTGGCACAGGATTTGATTTTTCTCCTGTTTTTGTTATTCAAGAGATTGTTGTGTTCATAATTTGGAAAACTCCATTGTGATTAACAATATAATAGGTATATTGAACTGTTATAAATTCGGAAATCCAGCTTATATTATAAGCTGGTTTCACTTAATTCAATTTTCATGGCCCTGATTTTCCTACCTGCAAGGCATTCATTCCAATCGACTCGCTGCACTACTAGACTGCGACCTATATCACTGATTCACAAACCATCATTGTAAGTTATTCAAATTTATTTGGCACTCTATATTATTAATTTACACAGATGATATTGTAAATACGTAGTAGGTACCTGTAATAAAGTAATTTAGAAAATCTCGTTTAATTTTGAAGAAATACAACAAAACTTTTTATTAAATTTTCAATTTTGCGCATAGCTAGAACACCCTGAATATCCGCCTCTGCTTTTCACTTAAGATATTTTTCAGGCCATCTCCTATTAGTAACGCGCCATAAAAAATTCGTCGCAAAAACCACTGTTCACGAACGGTTAAAACGCCACAGCTGCGGCCATATACAAGACCCGCACTACTTGAAAGTGTCAAAGGAAGGAGTCCCACTACGTTCGCAGGGGTCTGGAGGTGAAGGTTAACAAAGTAACCAGCCTATTTCAATAAACAAAATTTGTTATTTAATAACAATTAATAACCAACTTATTAACAAAATACGATTGTATTTTTTTTTTTTTTGTAATGAAATAAGTTTGTACTGTGTTTTTTACCCTTGAATAGTTTTTCGCTCTAAGGAAAATTTCGCATTTCCTTCCCTGTGCGTAGCCATTGTATTTGATCAGTTTTGATTGATCAGTTTTATACACGTACAATGGGTTTCATAAAAAAAAAGCTGCCAATTTATACAAAAGGGTCCCTTTATTATTCTTTGGTAGATGTAGCGTTTGGTGTTCTGATTTAGATTAATCGAAGTGTCCATTTTTGAAACAAATTCTTTTTCAATATCAGCTGTTCCCGATTTGTTCCATTGTTCTTCGTTGTGTTGACAAACGGTTTAGGGTAACGTAACAAAACCAAAAATTCACGTAAAATAAGTATTTTAACGCAAAATCACTGTTTAATAAGACAAGGCTAAGGTATGTGTTGTAGTGTACAGTTGTCTTGTCTGTCCGTCCATCTGAATGTTTTTCTGTAAAAATGACCATTTTCGGGAGGTGAGGATAGCTCATCTCTCATCATCTAAAAATATACAGTTTTTTAACAGGCAATTGACGTGTTCTTCTGTCTTAGTGCTCTACCTTAATTTTCTCAACAGACACGTCCGTTAACATAGTAGGGTAAAGCCCCGTACCTCGCCCCACTTTTCAGATTTTCCTCTCTTGGGAGACCCCTAGGGCTCTGATCGAATCGTTTTTTTTACAGATCGCTAGGGAAATAAGTTGTCTACAAGAGCCAGGTGTTGAAATGGGTTATTTCAAATTTTCGAGTTTTCTAGAGCTAAATTTCTAAAAACCTCCAAAGTGGGGCAAGGTACGAACATAGTACCTACCTCGCCCCGGATAGGGTCGTACCTTGCTCCACCATCCCTATTTCTCGAAATTGAGCGCTCAGAAGTATGGAAAATGAATCAAATACGTTTATTTTATATTGAATAAAAACTTTAATGCATTAAACAAATTATAATTAGAAAAACATTGCTAGGAATTGGTTGGTAACCACAACTGTATCACAAAATCCTAGAATTATTGTCAAGGACGAATACTTTTCTTGTTAAGCTTAAAGTTGTAAAATTTAAAATTGACTGAAGTTCATAGTGAACAAAAAAATTATAATTAGAAAAATGTGGCTAGGAATTGGTTGCACTGTTGCCAGACGTCCCCCTTTAGGGGGACATGTCCCCCTTTCTGGAGCTTGGTTCCCCCATGTTCCCCCGTCCCCCGAAGTACCCTTTTTCGGAAAAAGTCCCCCTTTTTCCCCCTTTTCACCCCAAATGGTTTAGATAGAAAAGAAAACAAATAGGTAAATCTGTAAGTATAACTGTTATCGGTACCTACCTAAGTAGTTATCTTAGGATCTTAGAATCTATTCTATTAGATACAGGTAGGTAGTTGCTGGGGGGTGCTAGGTATATCTGATATAGGTAGGTTTGCGACGCGCTAACGCAATTGGTGAAGAAGAACAAGATGATGATAGAAGAAGGAGCGAAGGCAGGTTACACCGTTGGTTACTGGTCCGGTTTGTTAAACAAACTTCGTATATTTTTGTTTGATGAGTAATCAACTGTTGACCTACTCGATCTCTCTATCTTGATTAATAGTTTTATCTTTGTGTGATGTGTGCAGTAGTAGTGATGGCTATCAAACGCCACCAAAGCAGGTGAAAGTGGGGTTCAAAGCGGGTACAAAGGTATCAAAAATCGTGGGAAAGTCGGGCTGAATTCTGTTCGTGGCTGGGACAATGGAATAATACATAATACAATGGAATAATAAATAAATATAATGGATTCTTGGAATAATACACCTATGTAATTGCGATAGAGGTCGAAAGATCTGATCGGCCTCAAAATTAACCATTTTAAATTTAAATTAAAAAATTTAATTTTAAAATAGGTACTTTGTAAGAGGTCTAGATTCAAGAAACAAAATGTCCGTCCGCCGTCCGGGCTGTTTTGGGCAGGATTTTTTTTTTTTAAATCAGAAATTATGACAAAATACTTGGTTTAACTTGGTTGTGCCCACAAGTTTTTCAGCCCAAACCCTTGAAGCTTTTTTTTTTTTTTTTTTTTTTCAAAAAATATTTAATATTTTTATTGACACAAAATTATTTTTTGAACAAGTAGGTAACTAACCTTTTATCAAATAATAATAATAATAATTGAAAGAAATTGAAATTGAAGAACAATAAACCCTTGTGTAAAATTTGCAGCGTTTTATAATTTTATTTTTTGTCCCCCTAAACGTCCCTTTTTTGCAGTGATCAAGTCCCCCTTTGTCCCCCTTTTTCGCCTCAGATGTCCCCCTTTCAGGTCGAAGGCGCCTGGCATCACTGATTGGTTGGTAACCACAACGGTATCACAAAATCCTAGGGGCGAGGTACGCACAAGGAGGTGGGGCAAGGTACGTACATACACACCAATTTTGAAAAACGGTCATGACACCCACAGATCCTATTTTTTTCAAAAACTTTTTTTTCAGTGCTTAACAGACATATTGGACAACACATTAAACAAACAATTGTACGGAAATACGACTTAACTCAGCCCTGGGACGATCAAATGTACAATCTCCACGATCCCAAACTGGCACCTCAAAAACGTTTTAACCTTCTCCTAAGATAACAGTGCTAGATATCACAAAAAAGTTCACAGCCAATTCAACCATTTTCAGAGAGCTACCGAATCAGTGGCTCAAAGTTGTTATATCCTTTCTCTACCTAGGTAATATCACTGGTGGGGCGAGGTACGGGGCTTTACCCTACTCTGACAGAAATGTGATGCGTTCTTTGGTCAATACCTGGTTAATTCTCTCTTAATTAAGTCTCCTGATCACGCTGCCAGAATTGGCGCTTACCGTGGCCCACGATTGAACGAAATGGGGCGGGAGAGCGAATTTACGCCACTAGAGTTTGGCCCATGCGGCCACAGTAGGTACCTATTTGGTGCGCTGAATACGAGTGTGAGGTCAATTTTTTAGTCTAGCTCGAATTCCCATGATACTTTTTCCGTGCTCTTAAGATTTCTGAATTTTTAGTTTAATAAATTTTTGATTTAAATGCCCTCAAAGGGTGCCACTCAGAGTATCTACATTTAATGCAGAGTCCGAAATATCTACTCAGTTCTCACATAAAGGGTCGTTGAACTCTCTTATTTTCTTCAAAATGTGGCGTTTTTCAAATGTGTTTTTTGTCGTTTTTTCCATGCATTTTAAATTTTGAAAATTCCTCGCGCCTTTACTACTCACAGGATATATTTTTGATGGTAATAGGACCAACGGCGACTTCCAAATCCCACTAGTTGCGGAGATTTTTTTTTTTTTTTTTTCACAACGATGGAAAGTTTTCTAAATCGACTACCCACTTTTTAAATTCTTTACCCCTTTTCTTTTAACTATTGCTGACAGAGAAAGGTGAAAATGGCTGAAAAAAGTTTAAAGGTCTTTCTTGAGCTTCAAAAAATAGTTGAAGATTTTGAGAAATTTTCATTATTGGCGTTTGGAAGTCGCGGTTGGTTTATCATCAGAAACATCTCTTGCCTTCAATTGTTTCAAGATGCAATTTTTTTTTTACAGATTGAAGAAAATAGAAAAGTTGAACTGTACTTCACGTAAAAACTCAATAGATATTCGGATGCTGCATAAAGTTTACTACTATATGACTGGCACCCTTCGTAGGCATTTAAATTAGTAATGTGTTCAGGAGATCTGAAAATTCGGCTCTGAGCTTGTATTAACAATGATGGGTACTTACAACATACCAAAAATCTGCACTGAAAAAAAAACAAAACAAAAAAAACAAATAATAATAATAATAATAATAATATAGAAAAGAAAGTTGGTCGTACGCGTGAAATGGCACCTAGATGTGCAATCCACAGAATTGGTAGAAACCAAACACCGTCTAAGATTGTTGCTTCTAACTACGTGGCTTCTTCGGTAGCTTCAAAGTCAGCCTGGTTCGTAGCGATCGCGATTCCGGACTGCCCCCGTGTTTAGTGGTCAAATGGGTGTCGTCTTCGAAGTAATTTTGATCCCTTATCTGTCGTTACGGGTGTGTAGTTAAATTTTTTGTTATTGATATAGAAATAATCTTCCCAATACTATACAAGAATAAAAATACACTGCCAAGTGGACGTGGCCCATAGCTTCCTCGGATATTGTATGAAATGTTGAACGAAATTTTTCATCAATAGGGCACAAGTTATGGCTGTTAGCTCACTAACTCGAGCAAGATTTTAGCCCCCCCCCCCCCCCCTTGAGCAAGATTTTAGCTCACTCAGCTGACCAGGAGAATACCCGTCATTTCAATCGTCTCTTGTACTCCCATAAGGTCTCCCTCTCCAATTTCAACGTCCAAGCGTGAACCGGAGAGATTTTAGCAGATTTTGAACATTTTTACATTACCTACATAATATGCAAGGCATCTGGATGGGACCCTGCTCAATGACAAAAACCAGATCCTTCATAGATGGAAGAACCACTTCAATGATCTCCTGAATGGCGGACGGTCTGGGGGGACAACTCGACAAGACGTAGACATCGCAGAAGAAGAGGACATAGAACCACCGGACTCTGAGGAGGTTCAGGAGGCCATCGAAAGCCTGAAAAACAATAAGGCTCCTGGCGTTGATGGCTTGCCTGCAGAGCTCTTCAAGTATGGTGGTCAGGAGCTCGTAAAAGTCCTTCATAATGTAATTATGGACATATGGGATGGAGAGACGCTTCCAGCAGAGTGGTACGACACTGTAATCTGTCCTATCCACAAGAAGGGTGACGTATTGGACTGTGGGAACTACAGAGGAATCTCCCTGTTATCGTGTGCCTACAAAATCCTGTCGAGAGTCCTATTTCTGAGGCTCCTCCCTTTCGCCGAAAAGGAAATAGGGAGATATCAGGCAGGATTTATGAGAGGAAGGGGAACCACGGACCAAATATTCTCCCTCAGGTTACTGCTCGAAAAGGCGTACGAGTATAACATTCCGACTCATCATCTTTTTGTTGATTTCCGGGCAGCGTACGACAGTATACTGAGGGAAGAGTTATACCAGGGAATGGAGAACATGGGAGTCCCACGAAAGCTTGTCCGCCTCATAAAAGCCACTATGAGGTCTGTCCGCTGTTTTGTCCGTGTAGATGGGGATTTATCTCCTGCGTTTACAACCTGCAAGGGACTTCGCCAGGGGGATGGCCTGGCATGTCTGCTGTTTAATTTTGCTCTAGAAGCCGCCATTAGAGCTACAGACATACAGGTCGGGGGAACAATCTTCAATCGCTCAGCCCAGCTTCTGGGGTATGCGGATGATATCGATATCGTTGGCCGGACGTTTGACTCGATGTGTGAGGCCTTTACTGAATTTCAGATGGCTGCATCACATTTTGGCCTCGAAGTCAATGAGTCCAAGACAAAGTATATGGCCGCGAACCCCTCCAGACCCGCCCCTGACACAGTCCAGGTGAATGACTGCACCACTGAAGCTGTCTCGGAATTCGTGTACCTCGGTTCCCTTGTAAATGCCGAGAACGATATGAGAGCCGAAGTTAACAGAAGAATACAGTCAGCTAATCGATGTTACTTCGGACTCTTGGGGCAGCTTAAAAGCAGGGTAATATCACGGGCTACAAAACTTCGCCTCTACAAGACCCTTATTCGACCAGTATTGACCTACGGCTCTGAAACCTGGACGCTGACAAAAGCAATTGAAGAAGAAGTGCGCCGGTTCGAGAGGAAGGTTCTCCGTAGGATTCTGGGGGCCGTGTTCGACCCGGAGGAGCTCGCCTGGAGACGACGAACAAACGCCGAAGTTATGAGCCTATACGGCGATTGTGATGTCGTGAGGTTCATAAAGGTTGGAAGACTCCGTTGGGCTGGACACGTAGCCAGAATGAGTCCAGAAGATATTCCTCGAAAGCTTCTGGATGAAACGATCCATAAAAGAAGAAGACTGGGTCGGCCGAAATTGCGCTGGGTAGATGGTGTTGCAGGGGATGCACGCTCTATCCTGGGAAAGCGGAACTGGAGAGCAGCAGCAGCAAACAGAAATGACTGGCGGACATCACTCCAGGAGGCCCTGATCCCTCGCGGATTGTAGAGCCACGAAAGAAGAAGAATAGGCAGTACCGCAATGCCACTATATTATAGTGGCAGTGCGGTACTGCTTCGAGTTAGATTGCTGTGAACGACACTGCACCTCATTCTTTGGATCTCTAACCTCTTGGAATTTTGACTCGAGATTTAAAAAAAAAAAAAAAAAAAAAAAAAAATGTCGAAGAGGTGAGCGCACCTTTCCTTTTTTGGGAAAAGGTTGCGCTAAAAAATCGATGCCTGCGTGAACAAACCATCCTAACAACCAACTTCTTCCATGTTGCTGAGGATGACCCGAATCACCATTTTGCGCCCACGTAACGTGTTCCGCCGATTCAATCCTCATAAAATTTATTTGGAACCTCAAGTGGCCGTACCCACACAATCCCTGAAAATTTGACTGAAAATGTGACTGAATCCGATCAAAATTGTGGAAGTTATTGGTGTGGCAAGGAAATGCGGACAGACAGACAGACCGACAGACACGGAACCAAATTTGTTCAGGAGGCTCTGAAACGCAAAACGTGAGTGGAAATTTTGATTTTGGAGAACACAATGTTTTTCATTTCGAAAGTGAAAACAATGCTTCCTCTGCCTTGCAGACTCGGAAGGAATATCTCATGTAAAATAGCTTACCGTAGATCAGACGTTCGGTTCAGCTCCGTTGGTGTACGGCAGGCATTTGAGGTTCCTCCTAATTAACTAGAACTGATCGAAATGAATGGTACTCAGGTGTCTTCTGTCACTTCGAAGTTCTTAATGCGAGTTTCACATTCTCATTTCTCTTTGTCTCCAGATTCAGAATGTTGGTGCAGGTTAATGTGATGAGGTTTCTATCGTAATTTCTGTTTGAGAAGACTCAAAAGTAAGGGCAAACAACTCCGGGAGGTCTTGAAAGAGGCTCTTTCCTTTTCTCTTCTCATTTCTCATTAAAGAGAAGAGCCTTTCCATTATATTTCCCGTTCAGGTTTCATGCCGTTGAAAGAAGTGCCAAAACCGAGGAAGTGTGTTTATCATTGATCATTGATGACGACCACAGTTGGCCAGCATAGTTTTATCCGGTGCTTCCCCCGATTAGTTTTTCTGTCGTGATTTACAACCTCGAGTTCGATTCCCCTTCGTTAATATTCAAAACAACTCGTGACAAAGCGACATTTTATAGAAGTCATGCACCACCGCTTGACATGTGGGGTTGGAGGTATTTTAAGATGGCAATGGTTGCAGACATGCACACGGTCTCTCCGGTAAGTTAGAACCCTGGGGTCTAATCGCTAGTGATGACGCTATTCGAGGGAGTTGAGGATGTTAGCAGCGAAACAGTTTCACAATTTGCCGCGTCAACAAGATAGGTCATGAAAAAGTTGTTGGTTTTTCTTCAACTGTAATTAGGAGAATGAGGGTCGTTCCGCGAAAATACCTCAATTTCAATCCCGACTTCTCTATTCCTCAAAGTTTGAGGAATAGAGAAATTAACATTTGAGGCTCAAATGTGAGGAATAGAGAAATCGGGACTGCAGTTGGACTTTCTCAATTTTTTAAAGAATTGTTTCGTGGATGGTTGTGCCTGCTGGTCTTTCATTCAAATATTTATTTCAAACTTTTTTTTTTTTAAAGAAGAATTTGAATTTGAATAACCAATATCTCCTTCACCTGCCCCTAACCCTTTTTTAGTTGTCTGAGGACGATACTTTTCAATAAAATCAGATTCTGTAGAGTCCTCATGTGATATTGAGGAAGATCCAACTATCTACCTCCCTCACTGAGGAACGGTATTATAAAAGAAGCCACCAAAATTTGATGCAACATTAGCGCCAGAGTGGCGAGGAGGAAACTTCTTGATCGATCATTGGATGTTTGCGAACACACGAATTCCGCGTTTAGGAAGCTTTTCTTAGTTGAATTTTGGGTAAAAGTGGTCAGTTTGTCTGTAATGCCGACTGTTGCCTTAGCGAATGAAACATGAAGTATCGTAATCAAGAACCAGATGTCCAATTTTCCTCTTTTCCCACAGAGGGTTAGCTTAAAAACAAGATGGGTAGTGTGACTGGAGTTTTTTTTTTTGCATGCTATTTATTAGGTAGACGAATAATACCAGAAAATACCTAAAACACTGCTCAGAAGACTGTTAAAAATCAAATTATACAAGGAGGCTAATATAGTATAGTACATGCTATTACGGGTTTCCCCAGAAGCTCCCTCATAAGTAGACATACCTGTATGCCTACTAATCTCCCCCATTATCCGATATGAGAGACGAAGAATGCGAATGTGAGAGATAGACCGTAAAGTGGGATGAAGCGGAACGACCCTTTTTTAAAAGGTTAATTCCTGTTGTCACGGTCTCAGAGAGGATTTAGAACTCCATCCACGTTTAAAAAAACGTTGTACTGATCACAGGATTAGTTTGAAACATAAAAACATCACATTAGTTATGCAAAACGGACTTTATCGCTATGAATCACTAATTAATGATGTTTTCGGGCGAAAACCCCTCCAGCTTTTTCTCTAGGTACACTAACGGGTTGATCCGCGGACTTGTCAACTTGAGTAGGTTAATTTATCTCATATCGGCGCAACGCTAAAGTCAATGTCAAATTCAGATTCATCATCAAGTCCAACATATAGTAGCAACCTCATTCGATGAAGGCAGCGTCTCCTGTCTTTCACATTGTCCTTGCTAAAAAAAAAAAAAAAAAAAAAAAAAAAAGACGGACAACGGGCATAAAATGCGCGATTTAATATAACAAAATGTCATTATTTCCCCATGTTAATATTTACGATTACCTACATATTTTCATGTCAGTAGAAAAATACCGAAACATTTTTTCAGAATTGATTTTTTGTTCTGGAGAAAATGCAGCTTAGTTTTGGTACTTTCTTGTAGAGACCCTGTAATGGGTGAAAGATGGTACAGGAAAAGGACAAGTCCCACCTTGCGATTATCGCCGAGCGTTGATTTCCCCACTTTTAGGTGTGGGCAAATGAGACCGTAGCGGGTAAATTGGTATCCCGGGCCCGAGAAAGCTAATTAGGTTATCTTCAAAGAGTGAATGACCCGACTCGGTTTTAGGAAAGGGATGAGCCTTATTAGACTCAGAATTGACCCCAACCGTACTTTGGTCCTTCCGACAAGTTCGCCCTCTCTGTAAATCGAATAGAAACCACGCTCCTGTGTCCACAACGTGAAACACCGCCGAGGTCGGCTAACGCACACAAAAGTGCCGAACAACTAGCCTTGATCCTTTCAAGCGAGCAAAAACGGAATAGTAAATGCAGGTTTAGATTGCCACCGGGTCGAAGCAAAATTGAGTTTTCATTTGCAGTATATTGTTGCAACTGAGGATCAAAGCTGTTGGATTTCCCGCTGTACCAGTATGTTTCAACCAAAGGAATTTACGACCGCTATCAACATTTATTACAACGTTCATTCAAGCAATTGTACAGCTTCGACATCTACATTGTATCGAGGACCGAAATTCAATGACATCCGTTAAGTACGAGACAACACCAAAGAAATATGATTTTATCGAAATATCAGAGCTCATACGCCCTTAACACGTACGCAAGAGTAATATTGACTTATGGATAACACCACTTAAGGATACTACTCTCAAAATACTGGGTAACATTCATAAATAAATCTACGTAAACCAATGTGAACATAGAAATGTACATTTTTACAACGGTAGGAACATTGACTTCTAAACCCTACTATTCCGAGGTATAAAAAGAATTCTTAAACTCTGTACACGAACTAAACAAACAGGGAAAGTGCAGGGTTTTGATTTGAGCACAAAAACATAGATAATTTCAAAATCGTACAATACGTATTTATTTATAAAACACGCTATCGCTATGTATACGTGGAAACATTTATTTACATCGATTATAAACCATTTGACTACTGAGTGAGGGCTATGACTGGGAAAAACTTTGTGTAGATTAAAAATGAATCATGTCCGGTCGCTGTTTTGAGCAGTAGGAATTTTGAAAATATACTTGCGTTTTTATCTAGTTTGGCCCGCAAGGTTTTCACCCCGATCGCCCTAATAGTGGGGCTATAAAGGGGCTGCAGGGGAGGATTTAGGGTGGAGAGTCGAATGGGGTGTCGTTTAAGAAGTATTTTTGGACGTGATCCATTCATGAGGGTCTCATACCTATCCGGCTAAACTACCTCGAGGATCGATGCCTGAACTATGAAACTCAGGAGGGACCTAGAAGGAAGAGAGTGATCTCAGGGGCTGCTCAGGGATCAATCCTCGGCCCAGACCTCTGGAACATGAACTATGACGAGGTCCTTCAGATAGTAATGCCAGAAGGAGTCTTCCTTACGCAGATGACCTAATCGCAATCATAATGGCTCGAACAACTGAGCACTTCAAGGCAAACTGAACCAGACAATGCACTGGATAATGGAGTGGATGGAGAAACATGCTCTGTCCCTTGCCATTCAAAAGACAGAGATTGTGCTGCTGACAACCAAGCGAATTTACAGGGGTATCGTTGAAACTTCTCCCTCAATACGCGACCTGGGAGCGACGTTTGATGGCAAGCTTTCCTTCTGGAGCCGTATAGGCAAGGGGACAGATAATGCAGCAAGGGTAGTTGGTAACTTAAGCAGGCTGATGGCAAATGTTGCTGGCCCTTCACCAATGAAAAGACGGCTGCTCGTGAGCACCACTGAGGCAATCTTGCTCTATGGCGCAGAGATTTGGGTTGAAGCTCTGAGGCTTGCTAAGTACAGAGCTTAAATGGAGGCTGTCCAGAGAAGGGTAGCTCTAAGAATTTGCAGTGCCTACAGCACTGTCTCAGGCCCAGCTGCTCAGGTAGTTTCAGGATTAATACTGATGTGCTGAGGAAAAATGAAGGAGAGACCCAGGAAGGGGAAACATGAAGAAGGAAGAGAGACATGCTGGAGGAATCCTGGTCGGCGGAAACTCGTAGTCGGTGGACAGCAAGACTCATCTACGACCCCAGAAACCTGGACTGAGAGAAAGCATGGATCGGTCAAATACTATGTCACACAGTTCCTCACTGGGCTCGGGTATTTTCGAACTTTTCTCGTAAAAATTCGGAATCATGATGATTCTACTGCGGAGGAGACGAACATGAAGCGCATCACACGTTCTTTGTGTGCCCTAGATGGGAAGGCCTCTGCGGAGATCTCAGTGCTAGGTTGGGGGAATGGCGCCAGAAACGATCATACGCAGGATGCTAGAGAAGAGCCAGAACTGGAAGGCAGACGCGGCGTTTGTGACTGTCATACTCAGGACTAAGGAAATGGACCGAACCAAGGAGCAGGAGTAACAGTGGTGATGGGGGGGGGGGGGGGGGGTTTGGCATACCGACAGGTGGTCCCGGGGTGGCTCTCTAGGCGGAGGACTTGAGGGTTTTAGTCGGTGAGAGTCCAACACTACCAGGTGAAGCGGCCCCACCTGGTGGGCATTATGCATTTCCCCCTCCAAAGCGAAAAAAAACCTATCCGCCTATCCGGCTACACAGTAAGGATCTACGGTGTTCATACAGGGCTACAAAAGGGACTTTTGATGGTCTTAGGCCAGGGGGTCGAATGTGGCGTCGTTTTCGAAGTAATTTTGGATGCATAATCCATTTAAAGGGTAGACCCATTTGAGGGCACTGTGGGGATCTATGGGCCTACGAATGGTGCTTTTGAAGGATTTTGACCGGGAGGTCAAATGAGGTGTCGTTTTGGACGTTAAATTCATTTTTGAGGGTCTTGTATCTATTATAACATTTTACAACACGGCTAATTTTATAAATTTTCTTTTATTGACCGAACTTTGGCACAATCTCAACATATTTATACTTTTTTTAAAGAGAGAGACAGGGAGTGGGAGAGGATTGGTGCTGGACCCTCCCATCACACCCTATCTCATCTGACAAATGAACACCGTATGAAAAGGAAAAGAACCGGCAGAACAGGAGGCCAGGACAGGTGGTGGGAGGGGGAGAGCTGAAGAACTACCACTCCTCCCACACTTATCCCTATCTCCCTCATAAAACGGATTACACCAACTACAAGAAGAGGCCATACCCGGCTAACCAAAGGAACTGCCCTGAAGTAATACTAACTACGTAGTTCAGGGGCAGTTTCCTGAAAGAAATTGAGGTGTTTTTTAGCGGGTACACTGATGGTCGCCGGAGTCCCACAAAAAGGGCGGGTTCCCCACCGTCAGTCAATGAAGGATGTTTCATCTCGTTAAAAAAAAAAGTATTTGTATCTATACAAATACAAATTTACACAAAAGAACAATAAAATTTGCTCTTTTGTAATATTTGCAGCGTTTTTGTTGTTGTGAAATCTGCCTATAATTTTAAAGGCGCTGGAAACGTCAAAGTTTAGTTCCACCCAACGCAGCAAATCGACGATCTAATACTGCCGCTAAAGGCCAATATCTTTGAGTCTGACAGGCAATTCCCCATGTCCGCCACGGAGACGAGAATTCTGACGGAAATTATGTTTGCACGCGCTCCGTCTCTTTGCCACCGTCAGAAGGAAGCCTCTCGACACACTCAGAATTTTCTCGCTTTGCAGGGTTGAAAAAAAAAAAATTCTTATAAAATATGGCGTCAAATCAAAGCAAAAGGAACTATTCACTGGAAGATATGGCTTTTGGCTCCAAAGTGGATAGAAGCTCTTAATTCTTGATAATCCTTTGACTTAATATATTCTTCGAAGCATCTCTGCGCTGTGTACCCCCCTCGGGGAACACAGGACCAGAATTGAAACCTTAGTTGCTCCGAGTCAAGGGACAACCCTTAACCCATAACCCTAAGTGATTAATGGTCTTTACGCCAACCCACGGCCAAACGCTCGTTGCAGAGCACACGAAGAACTTGGGGACCGAGAACATAATTGCCAGTTGCCTAACTTCCATCAATTTCCGTCTTCCGTCTAGTGCGAAAGTCAAAGCTCAACTTAAAGTCTCTTCAACTTGCCAACGAATGTTTGAATATAAAGAGGGCTAATAACCTTGTGACATGGTAATAACCACTTAAACTGAATAAACCCCATCCCCGAGGGAGTTACAATTAATACCTTCACACGTTTAACATCAAACAACACGTTTAACAAGAGTTAACTCTTACCTAGAGAGAACATTACAATATAATTACACAGACAAGTTTGTAAGTCGTTAGCACGTTTTGACCCCCACCCCATTCAATACCTACTTCTAAAAAGCAACGTCAAAAAATAACAATTTTCATTTAGTACCGAGAATGCCATACATAATAATTGCGCACAGATTTATAAAAATCACCGTAAAGATTATTTACACGAAGATAAATTACGACAATTTGGAAGATTAGTGAACTCGATGGCACGCTTGAAGAAATTAATCATAAGTAACGAAATCGCATCATAAAATACATCTTTCATTATTGACTTGATTTTGTCTCCTAGTTTTTCAGATGATTTTGAGTACCAGTACCAGACGTTTTGTGATGCTTTCATGGGCGAAATTGTCGACAAGATCATGGTTGAAACATTTTGCGGAATAGCATAAAGCCTAAATATGTGGTCAACGTCAATTGCAAATTAAACAAAGGACAACTTCCTATCCATTCAAAAATTTTTTTGGTAACTTCTATAATTTACTAATTCACAGCCATTTCTGATGAATTATAGTAGGCATGCATTGATCATGTTTTCTTCTAGTTGAAACATTGAAAAAGTAGTTTTACGATGAAGGGTTTCTTCTTGCCATACAACTGAGATCTTCGACGACACGGTTGACACAAAAGGGACTTATTGAAGGCTTTTAAAAACAATTTTACATTTCGCATAGTGCGATGGTCCTACAGAATTATAAGTACATTACGTGGTATGTTAGAGATCAGTACCATCCTTATGGAGTGGTGCATATTGTGTCAAAATTGAGTAGGTAGGTTTTTTCATCATTTCTGAAATGTATGGGCTAGCCTTAGCCACCGGGGTCATTTCAAATCAGCAATTATTTATATTATATTTAGTAGGGAGTGAGGAGGGAAATCAGTAATGTAGTGAAAGAGGAGCTGGGGATGCTGCGGGTGATGGGTGTGTATCTACAAGACTTGTGTTTGTGTTTCTAAAGTTGAATATTATTTTGAGTTGTGTGTTTTGTGGAAGGGCTGTGGCGTGAATCCACGATTTCGCCGCCGGTGTTTTTGGAGGAAAAAGAAGGGAGTGTGGGGATATTTTGGTCGTGATCTACAGATCAGTGCAGACCAGGGGGAAGACACAGCCAAAAAAATGGAAGACTCGCTTAGTCCAGGCTTACCTAGAGCGTGAAAATACTGTGGAGAAGCAGAGCCTTCAGAAGGGAACTGTGAGGAAGACAATAGCCTACACGGAGTGTCGTGGCCGGTATTGATTCGCCCAGGGCTCGCAGTGTCGCGGCACGGCCAGCTGACCCGATCTTACACGGAAACACCCCCGTGGCTTCCTTAGAAGAATAATTCAATAATAATAAGAATTATTGTCGTCAAAAGAGGCCCATGAAGTGAACCCATGATCTCACTCGATGCTTCAGTTTCCCTGGACGAAATGTCTTCATGGGGGGGGGGGGGGGTCTTGGGCAGCGGGCTCAATCCCTAAAAAGTTACTCCAATAAACGAACATCAGGATAATGTTATAATGACTCACAGTGAATGGCGATTAATATTTAAATTTACTCCCGTCTACGAACAGGCGGGCTGCTGTACTGGCTGGAGAAGGGGGTTTACGCACACTTGCGAGGCAACTGTGGCTCGCCCTGCCCCTCCCGCTGGTACCAACTCTGGCGGGCCGGCGAGATGCCCCAGAAAGTAGGTTACATTTCCCACGGGAGCAAAATCAGAAGAGTAGTGAATGAGGAGCAAAATTAGCAGAGTAGTTAATGAGGAGCTTAATCAGCAGATTAGTCTGTGAGGAACATTTCATACTTCAGTTTCCTCTGTCCCTCAGTCCTGAAAACGTTGAGTTCAGTCAATAAATAGTTCCCAATAAATTGCGAAGGGTATGAACATTCCTTTCGCCTTTTTCTTAAAATCTTCTGTAATCCTCATTTTTTTGGATATAGGTAAGAATCGTTAGGGCATCCAAATAACCATAGCAAAGCCAAACCAGTAACTACCGTTTCGTGTTTGCCTAAAAATGTCGACTCCCCATAAATCGAGTGGAAAAAAGGAAGCTCGGAAGGAAGATCCTGCGCTGAGAAAGCCTTGGAAGACCCTCGTTGTTGAGCCCCCTCAGACTTCCTCTTGAACGGATGTTTTCCCATCGCTGGAGGAAATGTCTAAGGGTAAAAAGGAAACCCTTTTTCGCCAAGCCGGGGAAGTCATACATTTTAATACGCCCTCCGTTGATGACATTGCCCACCGTTCGTACGAAAGACGTCCGCGGAATGAAATTTGATGACAATATTGCGGGATTTATTATCCAATTTACTTGTCGCCGAAGGGCCCCATCCACGAAATCCCCGACCTTTCTTATTTACAGGATTAGGTGAGGGAAGGATGAACTAATCTTTCCCACTGTCCTGTCCACAATAAGATTTTTCCCGGAAACCAGAGTTTACTGGAAATACTTAGTTCACATCCACGTCCCAAACAAAAACTTGGGGGAAAGTTTATGATATGTAATCAAAAAGTGGTTGGCTGTTATAAATAGTAGTTTCTGAACTTGGTCTGCAGCATATAATGAATTCTACGTGAAAATAAATTGGATCGTGGCCTGCAACTAGCGAGGATGGCACTGATGCCCAAGTACTCTTTACACCTAACAATAACTATTGATATGCGGTTTTCTCGTACCAAAAGGAACATGAAATTCAAATTTGCTGCTCAAAATAACTACTTTTGCTGCGGTGTTTGGCTCGATGCATGCTGATGTAGGTCGTGCAGGTGTTGATCCTCTGCAGCAGTTGGTCCTGAGGCGGCTTCCTCTTGCAGCTGAGCTTCTTCAGGGCGACGCAGAAAGCCGTTCGGAACCGGGCGTTGAGCCAGCAGTAGATGAGAGGATTGTAGCAAGAGTGGGACATGGCGAGCCAATGGAGGGCGAAGTAGAGGTACGCCAAGCCGCCCCAGTCCATCACCCCTTCGTAGGCTTCTGTGACGAGCTGAAGACAATTTGAAATTTATAGGTACTTAACTTTAAAAAAATCATTTAGTCGTCCATTTTGTGTCAAGTGAACTCACCAATAGGAAATTGTACGGCAACCAGCATACAGTGAAGACGACCACTACTGTGACCATCATGATGATCATCTAAAACACAATAGAAAACAAAAATTTTGTATATTACTTAAGTAATGGCTGAACAATTTGGAGGGCGCACAAGGAACACCTGAGATAGATATACTATACGTTTTTAATGCCCTACAAAGTTTGTAGTCACAACTTTAGAATGGAAATCAATATCCGCACCTTGAGTTCAGCCAAATACAAGGACAGAGGGAATATCAAAATTCCCTAAATTGCAACAAGTTAATGGAAGAAAGATACCGATTGCAGCATATGCAGAAGATGTGAGTTTGCTGGTGGATGCCCCGGGCGGGGACTGTAGAGAATGATCAACAGTCTAGCAAACTATTGTGAGTTGTGGAACTTGAAAGTCAACTTCAGCAAGTCAAAAGTAATGGGAGGGCGTGGAAAGGGGGTGAAAGGTTGGCAAAATCTGAGAAATGGTTATTCAGGGGAAAGCCGGTCGAAATGGTAAACAGCTATAAGTACTTGGGAGTGACTGTTATCCCGACATTCAGTTTCACGGTGTACCTGAAAGAAATAGGTACTGCAAGCCGCAAGATGGGCCAATAATTCTCTGTGGGCGCCGCTTATCAAAAAAGACATCAATTTGGAAAATTCAGATCATTGTAGCGCGGTCAATAATGTGCTATGCAGCGCAAGTGTGTGCCTATGCTGAAAGCGAAGAGGTAGAAAAGCTGGTACTTTTCTTTATTAAAAAAGTGTTGCATCTGCCGAGCTGTATGCTCCCGTATGTGTTTCACCTGGGGACAGACATGAGGAGCATTTGCTAGCATACATCGCAACTACACCTAGACTACATGCGGAAAGTGTTCAGCCAGCCGAAAAGTAGACTAACAAGGTATTTGCCTGGAGAGATGGTGGCAAGAAACTGTGCCAGGCTCCGGAGTTGGCGAGCACTCTGCGATAGATATGCTTTCGGTGAGCTGGAGATACAAATGATCGACTCCAAAAGCATCATGGAAAGGGTGCATGCTAGCAAGGCGGAGGAGTTGTCGAGGGAGCAGTGCATTGAGTGGCTGAACAAGGCAAGTATATATACGTCAAGTATATAACTGGTGCATCGAGATATCGTACTTTTTTTTATTGAACTTTTCAACTACTTTTAATTGAGGTTAAGAAAACGTAATTAGCAAGCTTAGGAACGTAATTTGTATTTTTGGAAAATGTAAAGAATAATGAAAGGAAGCAAATCCGACACAGTCGATGACCATTGTCTTTTTTAGATGTTGTTTTGCCACAGTCATTGTTTCATTGTTTCTCAAGTACGGAATTATTAGATAATAATAGTAATAAGTTTTGTGAATGATATGTTTATTTCTATTTGTAATTATTCCATGTGATTGTGCCGAAATAAACATCTTTATTACCACTACTACTAAAGTCACAACTTTATAATGGAAGTCGATATCCGCTCCTTGAGTTCCGCCATACACAAACCAGAGGGAATGTCAAAATTCTCAAAAAAACAACTTACTTAGGATAATGCCATGTTAAATTAGGGCGAGTTGTTGTCGAAACAAGCTGAATAAAATTATAATGACGAGCTCAGCGGATTAGAATAATTAGGACTCGAAACGACGGAAAGACTAATACAAGATATAATGGGGGTTTTCCGTACGAATATTTTTCCTCCTTTCGTCGCTTTGAGCCTGAAGATTTTTCAGGTGAATTATTTTCGTTCATTTCCCTAATGAGGTCCCACTTTGGTCTTTGAGAAATGGTTACAAAAACTGTTACCTACCTAAATAATTAAACACTTACAACGTTTAAACTTATTTATATTTCAAGTAAAGGGGCCAGATGACAAAACTTGAGCCAAGTTTTAGGCCCAGCAAATTAAATGAAACTTGGCTCATTCGTATACAGACGCTCAGTTTCGGGGATTTGCATTTCGGGGTTTGCGAATGCCGGGAGAGGATTAGGTTTCACTGCGGCCGCTCCGGTATAAACAAGTTGTGTCAAGTCAAGAAGTTAAACATTTTGAAGCAGACTGCTCCCCTTCATAACAGAATCACTGCAAGATTGGATGGTGAATACACCTTATAAACTCCACCGACCTACCACTTTCGGAGTGCGAATCCATTTATGCCTTCCTTCGGAATTAGTCACCAGCCAGCTTGTGAATGCGGAACCAATTCATGAGTGAAGGGATACCGATGGATTTGTAACCGAACGATCGATGGGAGCTCGGAATATCTTTTGGTAATTTTAGAACTGCACGAATCGAGTTGAAAATCATTGTATTAATTATTAAACGTTCTAGTTGAACGAAGAAATTAAGGGTATTCAGGACGAAGTACACGTGAAAACCCGCCACCAGAACTCCAAGTTCTGTTAAACCGAATGAGCTCGATGCATAATCCTTACATCAAAACTCCATTCTGTCGAAGTTGCTCGAGCAAAGCATATTAAAGGTGTTGGAACAGTGTAGCGCCACCTCCCAAATCCCTCGTTTCCCACTTCCGGAGCTACACAGTGAAATATTACGTCTATATCCAGCGAAGCAGACAAGTTATCATTTGGGGTGTACCTACGCCAGGAGGGTATTTTCTGTCATCAATTCTACCGGATAATATGAGCACAACCATGGACGATCGTAGATTCATCTTTGTCGTTGCAGTTTGACTCATTCGCCGAAAAAATGAGGTCAAAGTGATAAATTGAAGTAAATATGAAAGTCTGAGATAAAACTCCCATGTATGATGGTAAACATTGAGCAAAAACTTGATGGTGGTGAAAGGAATGAGAGTATCTATCCACACTTCAAGCAGATTCATGGATACGTCTGGAAGGACGGAACACAGAATACCCAGAATTTCTAACGATTGGACGTAACGTATGTTTTATTGGACGCTGTTCTGCTGATTTTGCTCCTCACTCGCCAATCTGCTGATTCAGCTCATTCAATATTTTGATTATTTCACTTCTCACTCACTACTCTGCTGAATTCACTCTCCACTCATTACTCTGATGATTTCATTCCTCATTCACTAATCAGCTGGCTCATCTCCTCACTGAGTACTCTGCTGATTTCGCTCCAAATTCACTACATTTTTTCTGCCGAATGAAAATTCGGGATGGCCCACCGAGCTAAGATGCGTCCAAAAAGGGCTACCTGGTTGGTTTTTGCAGGGCACCCCCCCAGGTGCATGTGTTGGGTGTGTACCTACATGCTTTGTGTTTTCTAATGCATAATTTATTAGGTTTGTGGTGTGATTGGCAGAATGCGTCCAGCGTAGCGTCTGAGGTTACGCCGCCAGGTGTTTTGGAGGATGCAGGCGAGAGTACAGGTGGAAATTCATCAGAGCCATAACGCAGGTTGTAGCAATCTGCAGACTCTGAAAATTTCCCAGCTGCAGAAAAGGAGGATCTGGGTTCCTTAGGCTCGCCCGAAGAGTCAGGACGTTGTAAATCCGGCAGATCCTTGGAAGGGTCTGCAGAGTACCGCTTTATCCGGCACAAATTGTCGTGTTGGGTAAGGTTTTCATCTGCTGCAGCAGTTGTACCGAGGGGTGGTTCCCAGGCTTCCAAACTCGAATTGTTAGGGATGGACTCCTCGTTCCCGTTCCTGGTCTCACAAGGATCCGTTTTTCTGGCTTCCAAACTTGATTCGTCAAGGGTGAGCTCTTGGGCAACGGAGCCTTGCGAAAACGCTATTTCCTCCTCACAGAAATTCCGGCTAATATGAAGTGTCAGCAGGAACTACCGGATCGTCGGAAATAGATCTAGAGTAACCGTGATTAAACATTTAAAATTTAAATGCAGAATGGAACGGGCTGTGACAGCTAAATGCAGGCTGCTTTGGGGGCCCCCCGAGTCGGCCCGCTCTCAGTGGAAGTGGCGAATGCCAGCGCGATTGAACTCAGCAGCAAGCTGGGCGTGAGCCCCTCGAAACTGCGTTGGCTGATCGGACAAGATTAGGTAGAGTTTTCCCCACAGCTTTCAGTATTTTTTATATTTTTGTATTTATTGAATAAAGGTTAGTGGCGGCCTAGAAGCACCGTGAGGTGATTTGTTTCTGGCCTTTTTGTAGTCAGATGACTCTGTTATCTAATCGGGATGCAAAGCGAGGGCTCCCACGCCGATTTGTCAGGAGCTTTCCAAGGGAGAAGATGGATGTTTGAGCGAAGATTTCGACCCGATATGCCAACTATGAGCTTCCTTTCCATCCCGGGTTTTATGCCGAAGTAAGGAGGAAATTTATGTTTGTAGGTAGCGGCGATGCAGTTGTCAGGAATGAGGGATGGAGCTCGGCGTGAAATATTTATGGAAACTTACTTAGCACATTGAACATTGAGGGGGTAAACAAGGATGGTGAAAAGGAATAGAATGGAGATTCTTAATTTGGAAGACAAGATCGTCATTAATTTTACTTAACAAGAAAGAAAGACAACACCTTTTGTCTCCAGGTCCATGAGGGGGGGGGGGGGGGGGGTAAATGGGTAGGCTCTTTCTCTTCTTCGAGAAAAAAGTGAGTTGTACAACGGCCAAACCCCAAATAAATAAAATAAATATGACGGATTCCCGTTCATTAAAAATTTCTGAACGATATACCTCGCCATGTGACTGCCACCTTCCCCCTCCCATGAGACATCCTCTGGTCGTTAGTGTTGGCTTCAAGCTGTGAGCGCCTGTGAGAATCAGTAACTGATTGACCAAGTCCATTTACTCTGCTCCTTCTTTCTCCTCCCGCAGGTCAGGGGACATTGCTGGTCATTGTCAGGTCAATTCATTTTTTTTTTTTTTTAATGGTCTCTTTATTAGAATCCTCAAAGTCCTGAGATTTCTGGGTGGTTCAGTTCCTTGTTTGAGAACCACTCAGGAGCCTCTACATTGCTTCTGGACCTCCTATCACGCCATGAGCTAGGTCGGTGTTCAGCCTGGATCCTGCAACAGTGTCTCGAGATTTCCGGAGGTATGTTGTCACCATCCAGGACATACAGATCCAATCCTGAACAAAATAGTTACATTTAATGTAGTTATTTGGGACCATTATGCACAAGCAGAACTATTTGGTACCTCCATTGACTCCTCCAAAACTCACAGCTCCTCCTTAGATGGGTTAATTTCAATCGTTTCAGAAAGGCCTCGACGATGGAGTCCGAACCCACCACGACCAGCTACAACTATGAACCAAAAGTTACCGATATCCTGGCAAGCATTAACCTCCACATCAGCAGTTGTCAAGTTCAAAAAACCGACTAATTGGGGCAAAACAGTCGACGAAGGCATTTCTCTCTAATTAATGGAAGAGAAAGTTGTAGTTCTTGCATGACTTCGCTTTACTGTACAATTTATTTCCTTCGCTTGATCATTAAAGTGCTTCATTAGGACCCGAAACTCGAGCATTCCGGGTACTTAAAAACTCTGCTTTGGCAAATGAAAATATTAAATAACTTCCCTCAAAAACGCCGATTCTTAGGAGGAGAAACTCGGCGGTAATTATGAAAGAAAAATGTGAAAAGAACGTATCTTGATGGCAGTGAAAAAGGAGGTTTTTGGCAAATTGAGGGATCTGATCCTGGGTTAGCGTTCCAAAGGTGCTTCACTCCTAATTTATCCGGACGATTCCGATTGGCTTAAAGCTGTGGTAAAATTATTGCTTCGGCGCAATTGGGAGGGGGGGATTTGCGGTGGGGCTCAGGCAAACGCGTTTAGCTGGTGACGTCTCGTGATTAATGTAACCGATAACGTGGCCAACAAGGGCTGTTAAACACCGAACTATTAACCCGACGGTGGGAGAAGTGAGGACCGATCACGAAAGTTGTACAAAGTGCTCTTGAGGATGAAAGCAGACAAGAACATCGATATCCACTCCATCATCCCTACTCATTTGGAAAGCTCGAAGGGACTCCACCCTTGAGAACTACTCTTCAGATTTTGGACAATGTGGTCTCCAAGAAGCGAACTCAGAGTAATAATTAGCCTACAGTAGCTACTACAGTACTTTATATACCTACAGTTTTACATGTAAAACTCAAATTCACGTTGAACGTTTCCACCGAGTTGTAAATTATAAATGAGGGAGTGGAGCGCTAGCCAATAAATTCCTCGTGGAGACAAAAGCCTTACCATGGTTGAACCTCTAGGGACCATGAGGTAGTTTTGTTTGGGGAAACTGGGGGCACAAGGGCTCACAATGAGCGTCGAACAACAATAGGGAATACGGTCTCTACCGTAGGGGTAGAGACCTTATCGTAGGTTTCTAAGCGCTAACTCAAAAGCCTTCTTCACCTGACATAATTACCCCGGGAGGAGAATTTATTCCTTGCAGGAAATGGGAGCCATATAGGGATTTTCACAGTCGAGCTTACCACGCTAAATGTCGAAAGTAGGCCGGCTCAGGTAGGCAGTAGGACATTGGGTAACGTGGACATGTAAACAAAGGAGAGAAACTTGCGATGAAGAACAAGAAAGGGCCGTAGGAGTGAATTTTTGTTCAAATTGTGACAATTTAACTTATCACAAGCTCCTTGAAAAGGTTGGAGTTTTGAATCCGCAATGATCGGATTGAGCACCCTTTAACCCTGATTATCCCAATTTTAAAAACGAAAATCCATATACTTACGCATAGAGCTGCTATAGAAATTTTTGATATTTTGAACTGAGAGCTGAGCGCTGTGACGCCACACGTTGTTCGACGCTGGCAAGCCACCAGAGCGCGCAGTGATCTTTTATACAGTGATGCAAGACACGTTGAACTCTGTCTACATCACTTCACGTCTCAAAGAACTATGAATCGCTAACCTGAAATCCTTGTGTTCACTGAAGAACGCCCTGTACGAATTTGAAGATTGTCGACAAGTGATTTCACATTAAATGTTTGACGTCGCTGAAAACGGCTTTGCAACGGTTGGCTAACTTGTATCTTTCGAACCAATAAAAAAGAAGGGTGAAGCGGTGCCTGTCACGTCCCACTCCCAGGCCTCGGAATTCGAATATTATATTATTCGGAAGGCCCTGCAGAGATTCCCTATTAACCCTAAAGACCAGATAAGAGGGAGAATTGCCTGTTTGTGGTTTTATGCAGTAAAAAGTGAGGTAGGTACCCAAAAATGTAATTTATAGTTTCCTGAAATGACATGAAAGGGCAGCTCCAAGCCCTTCTCAGGATTACCATGTAACCAGCATTGAAACGCCTTCCCAGGCTCTCGACATAAATCAACCTATAGGTATCGAAGAGCCGTATCGTTGATAGTGCTGACGTCAAATGCCATGAATAAACATGATGGGCCGCGGTTCAAGATCCATTTTTCACATTAAAGCATCAACGATCTTCAAATTGATAGAGAGGAAAGAAGGAGGAGTTAAAGGGTTTTTTGAACGGAGAGATTCTATCTTCCATTTCCTTCCTACTAGCTTTAGCCATCTTTCATCCTCCGCCTCAATAAATTCTTTTCTCTCTCGGGGCTCCCCTTTTTAACGTTAGACGTTATTAACTTGGGTCGACTATTTCGTGCCCATCTAAACAAGCTGCTTCCTCTCCCCCCTCACGTTATTAGTTAATTTCGGATAATACACCTCCGCCAAAAGGAGCGAATACTGCAGAGAAGAAGCCCTTATTTTTCGGAGAAAATATCAAGATTTACGGAAAGCGGCTCTTAAAAAAAGGTTTAAGTTAAGAAAAAGATTTAATATCCGACGGGCACGAAAACTAATTAGCCTAATACTGGGCGTACAAAATCTTTACAATTTATATCAATATGTATTCATGTTAAATCCGATACTTGGCTTTAGTTTATTATCTGAAAACAGTCTGAATAATCAACCGTTTTTGCAACGTTAGCCAAAGATGTTTTCACTTCCAAATTGGTCCTTTCGTGATTGAAGGAAAAAATGAAAAAAAAAAAAAAAACGCTAAAAATTTTATACTATTTTATATGTACTATACTTTTATACTATACTACAAATTTTATACTATACTTTTTATACTGCTTTTTTTTTACTAGAGTTGTTTGTTATAAATTATCAAAAAATTAATTCTGTCAATGAAAAATTATTAAAAGAGAAAGAATGTTGCCGTATGTGGGGTGTTGTCGCATGTGGGCTACTTAGGTAGGGTAAAGCCCCGTACCTCGCCCCACTTTTCAGATTTTCCTCTCTTGGGAGACCCCTAGGGCTCTGATCGAATCGTTTTTTTTACAGATCGCTAGGGAAATAAGTTGTCTAAAAGAGCCAGGTGTTGAAATGGGTTATTTCAAGTTTTCGAGTTTTCTAGAGCTAAATTTCTAAAACCCTCCAAAGTGGGGCCAGGTACGAACATAGTACCTACCTCGCCCCGGATAGGGTCGTACCTTGCTCCACCATCCCTATTTCTCGAAATTGAGCGCTCAGAAGTATGGAAAATGAATCAAATACGTTTATTTTATATTGAATATAAACTTTAATGCATTAAACAAATTATAATTAGAAAAACATGGCTAGGAATTGGTTGGTAACCACAAATGTATCACAAAATCCTAGAATTATTGTCAAGGACGAATACTTTTCTTGTTAAGCTTAAAGTTGTAAAATTTAAAATTGACTGAAGTTCATAGTGAACAAAAAAATTAGAATTAGAAAAATATGGCTAGGAATTGGTTGGTAACCACAACGGTATCACAAAATCCTAGGGGCGAGGTACGCACAAGGAGGTGGGGCAAGGTACGAACATACACACCAATTTTGAAAAACGGTCATGACACCCACAGATCCTATTTTTTTTCAAAAACGTTTTTTTCAGTGCTTAACAGACATATTGGACAACACATTAAACAAACAATTGTACGGAAATACGACTTAACTCAGCCCTGGGACGATCAAATGTGCAATTTCCACGATCCCAAACTGGCTCCTCTTCTCCTAAGATAACAGCGCTAGATATCACAAAAAAGTTCACAGCCAATTCAACCATTTTCAGAGAGCTACCGAATCAGTGGCTCAAAGTTGTTATATCCTTTCTCTACCTAGGTAATATCACTGGTGGGGCGAGGTAGGAGAATGGGCGAGGTACGGGGCTTTACCCAACTTGGGGTGTGGGAAACTTACTTTTGAGATAACCCTCGTATATGAATGTTTCAATTTTTTCGCCTCACTTATAACGGGAGGTACCCATCGCTAAAACCAATTTTCAGGTTAAAATGTTCCAAAAACGTTTTTCTACGGTATATTCAAATAGGTATTGGTACTATCGATATTTTCTGTCGTTGTATAGCAAAGTATACATTAGTATTGTGCGTTCCTACCACCGAGTTTTGAATCAACCAGTCGTGGACAAGAACATTACTTCGAATTTCGGAGGTATTATTTCATCATTAGGGTACGCGGATTATGGCAAGAGGGGTGGGCCCAGCCTACACACCGGATTAGCCCTAGGGGCCCTCTCGACACCCGTCCGATCTCAGATCTGACGATTAGGTCTACTAGATCTATATTAAATTAGTATCCAACTTATTAAATTTTAATAATTTGGATTGCTGGATTTTGAACAGAACTCCCCCGAATTAATTTTCTTAGCAAACCTGGCTCTCAAAACTGATGATTTCAAGCTAAATTTACGAGAGAATGGAGAAGAATGTAGGTCTTAGAACAGGATGGAGGTCTTTATGTTGAGCGAGTCATACGGCTTCTCACGTGTTTCCCGGGAAAAGACGAAGTTGCAAGCAATCAGGCGGGTAATTGTCGACGATGAAGAGGAAGCCGGCAAAAGGATTCGGGTTATTTCCTGTAATGTTCAACAGATGAACTCCTTCAGGCTCTATGTTACTTTTGAATCATATGACCCAGTGATGCGGTCTTCAGAGAGCAACGGTGAGCGAAACTCAGGCTTTTTATTTCTGACTTCCAAACGCACATGAAATTCATAGCTCGCTCCCTTTTTCCAATTTTTGGAAGTTAAGTTGGAAGCGTTGAAATACACTGGTAACCTTCACTGTTCCCAATGCCCATCCAAATTTATGATTCAGCCGATATGAATTTACGATTATCACAAGTCATTGGTCTACAATGCAGCCCAATTTTCATTTCAAGCACTGTGCGGTAGACTATCGATTATTCGTATTTCGATTCATGGAAATCCGTCTTGTGATCGCAGCAGCCTTGTTGACTTATCGTGCAGGAGATTTGCATTTAACTAGAGCGCCATAGTGTCCGGTTCCCTCACCGACCAGAATTCCAAAATTTAGTAACCCCGCGAAATTCCTCGATTGCGAGAAGCTTTTTAGGGATTGCTTTTATCCTGTGTAAACAGTTCCAATTAATATTCCTGCAACTGAACTCTGAACTGAACGAGGCCGGTTTGCATTACCGCGAAATTCCAGGTTACCATCGTTAGGACGATACTCGTCTGCCATTGGGAGCAGATAATTGCTTGACATGAGATAATCTCATTAAGTACTCCAGTCTGACGGAAACTCATAACGCCTACTTAGCACGAGAACGTGGACTGCTCCAAATCAATCATGAATTTACGAATTTCATGGGGGTATACAGAATCGGTTGATTGAAGTTGTTATTGACTTCAGACCTGGGACGATTACGATCGAAGCAATAAACGCGTTTCTCCCGAAGACATTTCAACTTGAGAACGAGGTTCATTATATCTCCAACAATGAGTGAGGTGACTATTGGCATTCACAATGAATGGAACTGAAATGCGAAGGGTCGGGCTCCAATCTTGACCTTGAAGCGATAAACCAGCATAATCAACACGAATCAATGATTTCAATAAACTCAGTGGAATTAATACACTCGATAATCAAATTGGAATTGAGCATTTCCAATTCAACACTACCTCCCACAGAATGGAACAAATTCCCACAAAATAGAAAATCTCCATTCTAAATCTGTATTCACACAGAAACCACATTTATACCAATTCCTCTATCTAACTTATCTACCGCGGTCAGTCACCATTTCATATTCATGAGCGGTTTGAACCAAGTTGATGGATCCTCGCTACAAAAGGCCATCCGAAAGGTGCTGGCATCTTCTATAAGCTCCTCCCGTCTAACCTACCTGCTGAAAATTCTAACGCAACCATGATACCCTTTCATCATTTTCCATCTACACGGAAAAAGGCTATAGAAACGGGGGACCGGGGTGGGAAGAGGCTTGGAATAAATATTAAAAATACATTGAAACGATGAATGTGTGATCAGGAATTTAGGGATTGTTCCGAAATTGACGTTTATAAATTCAACTAGTCTCTCTGGCTCGCTTCGCTCGCTCCCCTAGTGGGGTGTATTGCCGCCTGTGGGGTGTATTGCCGCCTGTGGGGTGCGTAGCATCGATGGACACGTTCAAACCCCTACTCAGACATAAGGCCTCGCTCCGCTCGGCCGAGCGCTTATTCGGACAGGGGGGGGCCTCGCCTCGCTCGGCCGGGGGGGGGGGGGGGGGGGGGGGGGGTCCGTGGCAAAAAAATCCTTGAGGGCGCTCAATCTATCTCAGAATGTAGATCATTTTTTAATTTCTCGAGATTTTCAAGAAACTATATATATTCTACTTATGTGGGTGGCCGAGCAAAGCAAGCCCCCCCTCTGGCGAGAAAATGAACAGCCGAGCGAAGCAACGCCCCCCCCCCCTCTCTGTCTAATCAAATTTGAAAAGTTTTCCCTCAATAATTTTTTCCCATGGATGGCCGAGCCAAGCGAGCCCCCTGGCCGATAAAATGATTAGCTGAGCGAAGTAAGGCCCCCCTGTCAGAGTGCTAGTGAAATCACTTGTATACTCGGCCGACCAGTTTCCCCGCCTCTCCATCTATCAAAGGTCCCTGGACCCTCGTTTTCTAAGATCCCTGGCCCCCCCCCCCCCCCCCCCCCGCGAATTAAAACGATCCAATTGTCTTCTCACCGTGAAATCGCCCCCTCCCCCTCGGTTTTTTAAAAATCCGACTTCGGAATCGGATTGGCCATATTTTGGCGCGCATTTGGCTCGCGGATACCATACCCAAAAAATGGCTCCTTACTGGGTATTTTTGAACCCGAAAAAACGTGGGACAAACGCGAGAAAGACGATTTTTCGACGAATTTCCGGCGAATTTCCCGGGCGAATTTCCGAATTACGATTTGACCGACGTCTACCTCCAGGTCTGATCTATACGGCTGGTATTTTTTCGTAATTTTTTCGACCCCCTAAACGGCCAGTGAGCGGAAAGTGAAAAAACTCACTCGGGAACGCGTTATCCCGTACCAACAAACCACACGGCTACCACACGGCCGTCTACCACACGGCTACCGTCGGCCAACACAATTTTATATTATTGTATGATGATATGATCTTTTCTTATATTCTCTCATGGATACGATCATGAATCATAAGACACGAGTGAATTTATAAACTTCATGTAAAGGATGAACTCCTCCGAGAAATTTTGACTCCGTGGAAGGTTTCGTTTGTTTATCGGAGAGGCAGGTTAGTGGGTTCCGCCAACAGCCAAGCTGAAGCAGAATCTGATGCATGTTTGAGGGTGTTTTAGGGTTCAAATGTGTTTCTTAATATTTTTTATTCACATTTTATTCGAGCTGTGCCATATGTTCCTTCGTAGATTTTGAAGGGTTTGAGCCAGGGTTTAGAGTCATTTGTCGTTTTCGACAAAATTCTGTACACGGAATCGATTTATGGATTTTTCATGTATGTCTGACTATACGGTCGGGCTCAACAATGCTTCTGAAGGGCTACAGACGTAGATTTGGAAGGGTTTGAGCCAGGGTGTCGGGTAAGTGGTTGTTTTCGAACTTCAGTACACAGAATTGTTTTATCCAGTCGATAGGACAATAATAATGCCAATTCGGTTATAATTATTATAATCAGAGCAGAATCTATAGGTTCTTTATAAAAACGGCAGACTAACCCTTCAAGGTCCGTTTTGCTCGAATGGGCCCCGGAACTAGGTCAGAGAAATGGGAAAATTCGGCCGAACATAGTTGAACTAGTAACGAACGAAGTACTCAGTACAGTTAGCACTGAGAAATTAGGTGTCTGAGCAGAGGAAATCACTAGTGAATATTTGGCGTTTTGAATTTTCCCGCGGTAGCACTATAACTACTCCGCCAGAGTGCGCTAGTGTGAGAAGTAGAAAGTTTATAAAAAAAATTTTGTTCTCACGCTAGCGTGACACCAACAGAACATGGTCTGATGGTGACACGCTAGCGTGAGAACAAATCCGAACGATTATTTACCTTGTGATTTCACCTTTTGACGTTGTACTAAGAGAAATGCCCAAAGTTCTAGTGTCCATGCTTGAGGGTCCCTCTGGGTCTGCCGCACAGGTGGAGGCAGTCGGGACGAGCAGGTTATGTACTCTCACTGGAGATGTCCAGATATGGCACACCTTCAGCCCCAACCTCAATGCCTCCACTGGTTCACACCAACCTTTCCACGGATGTGTGAGCACGAAAGGGTCCTGGTGATGGTGCCCTTGAAGTCCCTATAGGATCCCCAGTTCCTTGCCCACTCTCGTGAGATCAGACAAGGAGTTAGGGATAGAAAATTCATGGGTGAAAACTCCTTTCATTCACGAGTGGGGAAGGGCGGCCCCGTTTCGTGAGCGCGGAAGTGGTCGTTCGCGATCAAGTGGTTGGGTGAGGAAGCGCTTTCCGTTTGCTGATGTTCGTTACAAAGTAAGGCGTCTAACGGAGATTTAACTCTCAGATCCTTCATACAAAAACGGCACAATGAGGCCAGTTCAATCCGTCGTTTGTCGAGTTATCTGGGTGATCATTCGTTACAACGGGGGCTTGCTGGAAATGTCACGTCTCAGCGAAGTCGCGATTGCATGAAAGGGCGGAAACAATGACCAGAAAAATAACAAGCGGATGAATCAGAATAGGCCAACTTCCGATGAAACACGGCCCGATCTCCCTTCTTATGGGCGACAATCCGCGTACAATGGCGGGGAACGTGAACATGGCGATCGTGTTGGTGTTCATTATGGAGGGCTACAAATTTGTGCACGGAAAATACGGCCACGTTTCTACAGTACTTATTCGGTCTCAGGTTGTTTCCACTTCACAATAACGGCGTTCCTGCATCCGGTTTTACAGTACACTTCCATTGTCTTTCAAGTTTCAGAATAAATGTACCTAATTGGGTTTTCTGTATCAAAGGTACCTACACCTGGAGTTGATGGATTTCATTAAAATGAAGAGCAAACGGAAACGTTCAATCAGACGAAATGGCGAAAGTTTCTCACTTGTCTAACGGGGATGTTTGAATTCAAATTCGGAGGAAGTGATGGATAAAAAGTGAAAACGTTTTGCTAAGGGTTGCGCTCCAGACACCCTACCTACTCAATCAAAAGAAATGACGTCCCTAGACTCCGCTAATTTCGTTTGGTGGAGGAAGGACGAAGCGTGAAGTTGTATATTCCTCACAGAGGTACATCAATTCGAATTCAGTTAAGGTAGAAGCACCCTTGGCCCTTCGAACCGTATATAATTCTCTTTCCCGTCCCCTTGACGGTGTTCAATTAAACCCGGCCCTTCCCTTAGGAAGAATGATTAGTAGACAGGCTTTATTTTTAAGGGGCACTCCAACTGGATTAACGCTCTTAACATGTGAAGGAACTCGGATTATTCTTGATTTGGCTGTAGGTGAGTTCACAGAGAAATTCTGATAGTTTGGCGCACGGGCCGTGAGTGGAGGTACTTCGGCTTTCAGGAATTAAACGCTCAAGTTCTGATGCACTGCAAACACAGAACTCGTTCAGAATCGGGCAGAACTTACTCTGCGGACTCAACTTATGAGGTAGAGGCGGTTGATTTTGGTGCTGGCAGGACGAAGTATTCACATTAATGTAAAATGGGAGTTTTTTGATTTTGCACCTTTCAGCCATGGGCTCCCAAATTGCGACATACAGAATTCAGTGTGGAATAGCCAAAAGAAACAGATGTGTATAAAGGGGGTTGAGGGTAGCAAGAAGTATGAAGGGATAAAGTCTTCAAGGGAGACCTTTGGAAGGGTTAAGCAGGGCTTTATCACCCTCTGCGTCACAATCCCGCTTATACCTCTTTTGGAACGTACAGCCAGAAAACGACTCCTGCTTTGGGTAAAACCCAAGGACAACTTCATTAATGTCAATAGGTACCTAAGTATACAATTTTTGCCACAACGGTCCTGGAAATTAATTTACGAAACTCTCTGAGGAAAGGCACTCCGGAAAACAATTTTGGCCGTCTTCCACCGTCAATGCAGAATAGCCAGATTTGGAATTCCCTTCTTAATAGCTGAAGTTGAACGGAAGTTAGAAAACAAACTCTCAACTTCAGGGGGATCGAGGAGGGCGTCTGCGAAGAGCAGCGGGGAGGAGTATTATTCAGCTTTGGGACATCCGATGAATAATCGGCAGCTCTTTCACAAAGCAGACTTGTGTTTGACTTGGGTCGAATTATTAATAATAGGGTCCTTTCGCAGAAAGGCATTTATTTTTTGCTCGAGATTTTTGCTCGCTGACCGTTTACAGCCATTAACTTTTGTTTAAAATCCGGAGAAGAAGAAAGAAACGCGTAATTGACGTAAGCTCCTTTACACTTAAATCCCACAAGACAATATCGCTTTTACTTTAAAAACAAAAAGGTAAAATTTACCTTTATATTTAATATAAATGAAAAGTTACTACTTATACTAAAATTTAGTATAATTAGTAAATGGAATACATTAAATGTATTCCATTTTATTATGTATTAGAAATATTCGCAAGAAGTAAACTTCTCTATAGATGAAGATACTCATCTATAGATGAAATTAAGAACCTTGTCTATTTGTAACAAACTGAAAAATTCCAATTTCCCTTCCGCAAACCTGAAAAAAAATATTAAAAATGTTCGTAACATACTACATTCGCCATCTGTAGGGTCAAAAAGGGGCTTTTAAAGGGTTTAGGGCAGGCAGGGATTCTCCAAATATTTTATGTACATATGCGACCCGTTTTCAAAATGAACTCTTACCTCAGTTCCCCATAATATTTCCATATTATGGAACTTCAAAAAATTGATTTGATAAATAATAAAAATTATTTACAGATTAATAAAAAAATTTAAAAAAATTAAAATCGGAGTGGGAATGTTGTCATGGCTAACATAGGTGGCCCCTCCCCAGCGAATCGCAGATTACTAATGCGAACAGTGGACGCCATTATGCTGTAGGAGCATAATGGCCTATGGAGCTGAAGTCTGGTCGGAAGTACTGAGGTTGCAAATGTATAGGCAAAGGATGGAATCAGTGCAGAAGAGAGGAGCACTGCGCATATGCAGTGCGTACAGAACAGTCTCAGCCGCAGCAGTACAAACTATTGCTGGAGGTCTATTGGCAATAGACCTCCAGCAATAGTTTGTACTGCTGCGGCTGAGACTGTTCTGTACGCACTGCATATGCGCAGTGCTCCTCTCTTCTGCACTCTAGCGGACGAAAGGAAAAGAGATTACTCACGCAGGGGAGAAAATGTGCAAGCAACAGTGAAGAAAGAAGAACGAAGAATGACCATGGAGAAGTGGCAGGATAGATTGAGGAAGGAGAGCCGAGGACAATGGACTCGCGGCTCATACACAATGTTCGAGAGTGATCAGAAAGGAAGCACTCGTCTCCCCGTGCTTCCTTTCTGTAAAGTTTCTCACAGGCTATGGCTATTTCCGAGCATATCAGAAAAAGGAAAGACTGTGCATGTACTGCCACACTGATGATGACGACGCCCATCACACCTTCTTTGTGTGCCCCCGCTGGCGAAGGTTGTTCAGTGGCTTGATGGAGGAGACCGAAGACTTTGAGCCAGAAACCATTGTAGCGAAGATGCTGGCGGTGAAAGACAATTGATTTGATGATTTGATTTTTTTTTATATCGACCCCATGGAAACCTACGTTGACCCCAAGAGGTCGTTATCGACCGAAATGGGAATCCCTGGTTGGTTTAGGGGGTCGAGTGGGGTGTCATCGTCGAATTATTTTTCGACTTCAAACTCATCCAACTGCATCATGGGGATCTTACGGGCTTTTACAAACGGGGCTTGCGGGGTTTGATGAGGGCGGTAGATGGGTTGTTAATTAAAAGAGTTCGTGTTGGCAAAGCGCTTTCGTTATTAAAATAACATCATCAGTGCCTGTACAGAGAAATCCTTGCATCAGGCACAACATCAATTTTTATGGGGGACCAACCCAAGTCGCTAGTGCGAGGAGAGTGATGAATGAGACGGAGGCCCCATCTGCATAAACAAGGTACACCTCATCGCATTTATAGAGCTAAGCCTAGGTAACTTTAAAACTGCTTCGGGACTTAAAAACCCCCCCATAAAAATTGATGTTGTGCCTGATGCAAGGATTTCTCTGTACAGGCACTGATGATGTTATTTTAATAACGAAAGCGCTCTGCCAACACGAACTCTTTTAATTAACAACCCATCTACCACCCTCATCAAACCCCGCCGGCCAAAAAAGCCAGAGATGGATGACACCCTTTCAAGAAACGGGGCTTTTAAGGATTTTCGGCAGGTTGGATGAGGTTATTCTAGACGTAGAAACCATTTTTGGAGTCGCTAATAACCTAAAACTTAGTGGTTTTTTTCAAGAGTTTTTTTTTTTTTTTATTGGCAGGAAACTAATTTTTTGCACAATTTACATAAAACCAACCTATTATAGGTTTATAGGTTTATAATAAACCTCAGAGTAAAACTGTGTTTCTATTTATGGAGCACGGAGAGCCCACCACCAGTATACTGGCATCTATAGATGCCATTGTCATAGGTAATATCGGCGTATTCTCCTGCCATCCGAGAAAAGCGGTCCGCAGAATCCCATTTGGTTTTCTAATTAGGCACCGAATATAGATTATTTGCGAACAGGAACACGCACGTAAATTAGCCCCTCGGCGCTTTAATTGGGAGTTAATTTGATCAAGGCACACCGCAAATACTCCAAGCAAACAATTCACTCAACACACCTGTTTCGGAATACTAAATCGCCGGAGCTTATCGGGAATGGCTCCTTGAAAGTTTAACAGTATGAGATTGTGTTGGGCCCATCAGTGGGAGGAATGTGCAAGCTTCAAGGATTTTCTCGTGAGGATCCGCCGCCTAGAATTATTTACTTTAGCTGATACTTTTCCTCGAAGGCGAGGTTCTTTACCGGCTTTCCGAGTAATTTGTGCGGTAGACGAAAGTTGGAATCTCCGTGTTTGCCCAACGGACCGCACATCACGTAGCAACCCATATGTACGGCTCTCATAAAGGGTTCTCACGCTAGTGAAGAAACCTTTTCCCGTGTTGTTTCTCGTTGGCCTTCGTAGAAAGCAAAAACGAATTCACTGAATTATTTTTCATTTTATTGTCTACCACGTGTACAGTATTTTTTATACCTAAGCACACTAATTATACTATTTAAATAGCTGAAATTAAGGTAACACCAGGGCACAACACTTGGGCGTTATGCAAATACCAGGTAAGCCCTAAAACATCTTAATTGAGTTTTTGTATCATTGGACTCACCTCGACGAGCTCCAACGGAGAGAAGAGGTTGCTCTGTCGGTAATTTTCATGATGAAAAAACCAATTAAACTCCATATTCATTTCGTCGGCACTGCGATTCTGGATGCCCACCCGAGGGTTCACTTTTTTTTTAAAGCGCCAAAACAGCACCTAAATGCAATGACCAGGTAAACGACTAATTCGCCGTTCTTTTGAATTAATTCTGCGTATATAAAAGATAACTAGTAATAACTAATAAAGAAAACACTCCGTAAATGCCAATTTCAACTTTGTTCCTGGGGTCACGCGGACGAATGATAGGTAATGTAGAAGTGCATAACCACTACACAACCTGTACGACGAGCGTGTAAGCTGTAAGTGCGTGATATGACGTACTTCCCCCCCCCCCCCCGGGTGGTGGGGGGGGGGGGGTAATGGTATCACGCACTTTCCCGAAATTATCACCACACACACATATGCCCTTTCTTGAAAAGCGAATGGGGTAAGTGCATGGTAGGTCCCAACTCATGAGTTTTTTTTTTCTATCAGTGCGCTGATAGAAAAAAATACTGAATTTCAAATACAGGAGTGAAGAACGACTACTGAACTTATATAATATATAATAGTGTGTATATTATACACACTTCAAAATACTCCGATTGTACGGATGGAAGACGATAAAAAGACGTTTTAAAAATGGAGTTCTGAACTTGGCAGCTGAGTGAAATGGCACTATGTGACTTCACAACCTACCAGCCAGATTCCATTTGCATTGAAACCATTTGGTGGGTAACTGATGTCACGCGTATAGTTTAAAACGTAGCCACTAAATGGCAACGAGTGGAAATTTTTCTGTAGCATTTTTATCCCACATACGCAATTGCACCGTTTTTGCACTTCCCCCACCAGTTAGTATGAATTTAATGTTTATGATTTCAATTAGTAAAGTATATCCAAGTGGGTAATCTGCTAACGCACCCATTTCTAATATTCTGATGTACCTAACTCAACTGTCGACGATTTAGAAGCAGACAGTGTGAATGCTGACTTTAACAATACCTAAAGAAGTCAATTTTTTCTTTCATTCACAAAATTCCAAAGTTTCAAATGATTCGCAATATAAACGTTGTTAGTTTCCCTAATCAGTCAAGTAAATAGAATTATTGCGTCGTAACTAGCAAACGGACAGGGAGCCTCGCTTTTAGTATTAAATTCGATTGAAAAGGAAAGCTCAAGTCCAAGCGCCATCTGGATTGGACCGGAAAAAACCAAGATACAGTTGTACCAATGGGAGCCCGTCCCAAACTGCTCTCAATGGGCATAACAGGCGTAACATTTGGTGAATTTTGAGAATTGTAATTCAGCAAAACATAGGATGTAGCAATAATTATTTTAATTACGGAAGTTCTTAATTACGGAAGTTAGGCGCATTTGCGCCAGATCTTACAGATTAGAAACAAAAATCGTGTACAGCTCCTCGAAACCAAATTTCACAGAGTTTCTATTCAAACTTATTTGGCGGTGATAATAGGTAATAATTGCGATGGGAAATTTGACTCTTGTCACTTACAGGTAACAGTTCTGGTAGTTGCAT
Organism: Pilophorus perplexus; assembly: GCA_955831195.1. Classification (NCBI taxonomy): domain Eukaryota; kingdom Metazoa; phylum Arthropoda; class Insecta; order Hemiptera; family Miridae; genus Pilophorus; species Pilophorus perplexus. The sequence continues at coordinate 20,997,034 of OY037013.1, forward strand.
AATCAAATCCCATTCAAATAAACTACGTCCACTTGGCGTCAATTAGTATGTTGCGCACTATTTTTCAGCAAGACGGTGATTATCAAATTAGGGCATAAAACGTTTTCGTTTATTAAAGTCACGCAATCCTGATGAAGTATTCTCGTTCGTTAGAGCCCATAAGAAGTTAATTTATTAATGAGCGCGTGATACTTCCAGCTCAGATTTGACATTTCGAGGGGAAATACACGAGGGAAGTTTCCGGTTTTGACAAGGGTGAAGAATGCCATAATATTTTTATAAATTATATTGTCACCAAACTTTACTTGAATAGCTCTATAACAAACTGTTAAAACTTGTAGAATAAAAAAAAGTTAGCTTTGCCGTCTTTGTCGACCTTACACAGGCATTCGATAAAGTTTAGCATAAAGGACTCAATTATAAGCACAACAACATATTACTTGGTGCAATCAAAATATAAAAATTAAAAACTATATTGAATGGAATAATTCCATTATTATTATTGAAATAGTTGGTGTTTTCACTTATCTCTGGGACCTTATTTTCACTGATTTCTTGGACTGAGGATGGACGCGATGTCTGAAACTAGTCCTTAAGAATGAACCAATTAGCAGAAGACAGTCAGCCACTTCATCATTCGCATCCTTCAGCGTCAGGCATCATCGCATATTTATTTAAGTGATTTTAGTTTTCACATAAGGCAACTTTATCCTTATACCGCATTATAAAATCCTATTATCGAATGATGTCGGGTCTGCAGAATGTTTCACATTCCCATTCAATGGCTAAGTGAGTTAGTAGGAAAGGAAGGGCAGAACCCCAACCCCAGGGGGTCGAACGGGGGGGGGGGGGGGGGGCTAAAAAAGCGTTGGAGTCGGATGATGTTGAAGATTAAACGTCAAGCTCCTGAGGAAGTAATAATGGAAGGAAGATTTCAGGTTCTACATCACCCTCTCCTTCACGGCTGTCCACCCCCACCAGCGGAAGTCAGTGCACTACAGCTTTTCGATCTGAGCTTCCAGCCGTTCTCATGTCAAGGAATCCCCGCCTCCTTCTCGAATCCCTTTTGCATTCCCACGCTTTCGATGCTGAGTTCAGCTTGCCCTACTATAAAGCTAAGTAATAATTAGGTACCTATTTACTACTTAAAATTACAAATTGAAAACAAAAAACAAAAACGTTGCCGCCTGGGGGAATGTATTGCCGCTTGTGACTACATACGCCACAATGTCATGTAGGTAGGTGTATGTAGGTACGGTTAACTATATTTGTACTTTAGTACTGGGGGACACTACCAGACCCCCCAGATTGTTAATGTTATGATCGAGGATCAAACCAATAAAACACAGAATGTGTTTTTCGGTAATTCTGCCGAGGGGATCGACTCGGGGCTTGGGGTGGGTTTAGAAGGAGTTGCGGTTCTCGGAGGGTTGGGGGGGGGGGGGGGGGGCAATTGGGGTGTCAGGTCGGGTTGCTTGTGGGTGGGATATTTTTGTTGACTTTCGACTTACCATATGCCCAAAAACTTCAAACCAACCACCAAAAACACAATCATGTTTACACCGTCAGGTAACTCACACTGGACTGCATGGTTGTTCGAAGGAGTCAAGGAGGCCTCCCCCTATTGGAATTTCACTTTGGGACTGTCACCCCACTCCAATATAAACCCTTCAGCAGTGCAGGGGTGTGGTTGAGGGGGTGAGGGTACATGAAGGAGGGTGGAGAGGGGTGGCAAGGGTGGTAGAAGAACAAGTTAGGGCTCAGGGGGATGCCACCAGGTTGAGGGGGCGAGGGACCGTTGAGGAGGGCGGAGAAGCAGGTAAGCTTGGGCCTGGGACGGACGGATGGACTCACTGCAAGACCCTCGGAAAAAAGTTTCTACGTGTCTAGATTCCAAAAACGAAAAGCCCGTCCGCCGTCCAAGCCGTTTTTGGCAGTAGGAATTTTTTTAAATCTGAAATTTGGACAAAATACTCGGGTCACCATCTAGTTGAACCCGCAAGGTTTTCAACCCCATAACCCAAGCCGTGGGCCTAAAAAGGGGCTCGTTAGGTGACGTTTTCGAGATATTTTTTGGACGTAGTCCATTTTTAGAGGTCCCAGAACGATCCGATTTCAAAGTGGGGAATTCATGGTGCTACAAATGGGATTTTTGGAGGATCCAAGGGAGGTCAAATAAGGTGTCACTTTCTGACTAATTTTGAACGCATAATCCATTTTTCGAGGTATCACATCTGTCCAAACATCCTACAGATTTTTTTTTCAAATTTTTTCAAAAATATTTTATTATTCATAGTTAATTTTTGCATAAGTAACTAACCTATAGCTAAGAATAATAAACCATTGTGTAAAATTTTCAGCGTTTTTCTATTTTTACCTTTCCCGCCAAATCTTTCCCTTAGGTATAAAAAAAATCGCCCCCGCAGTGGTGAGAGAAGGAATCCAATCTCGTATGCGCTCGTTACCGGCGCTAGCACAATTTCAAAAGAGAAGAGAAAATACTCTGAAGGTATCTTTCCATCAGGGAAACATACAAGGCAAAGTCATCCGGTCCCCCCTCGTCTTAAACCTTGGCAATATAGCCAATCGTTCACGACCTCCCTCTCAACTGCCAGCGGCTGGAATGTGTTTTTATTTTCTCTCCTTTCACATAAAGGGCAAATTGTCAGATGGAAAACAACTTGAACAACGCGCCATATTTTTCAAGTTAGAACGCATTCAGGAATGCTTCCCCCATTGCCAAAGTCTTTCTTTTTCACATTTTCATTCATGGAAATCTCGGGCTTCATTCGACGGTTTTCGTTTCGCCCTATGCCCGAAAATACATCCAAATAGGCCATTCGCAAAATCCGTCAAAAAATGTCAAAAATCCGTCCTCTTGGAGCCCCTTTGTAGCCCCACAGAGCCCAAAGGGTTTCAACAATCGGGATGCAAACGTTGCATACACAACTAGACGGAAAACCAGGTAAGTATATTGTGAGAGTTTCAGAAATTAAAAAAAAAAAAAAAAAAAAAAAAAAAAAAAAAAAACCCCTACTGCCCTAAACGTCTTTGACGGCGGACGGACATTGAACCTACAATAATGATGTCATCATGAAACATATAAAACTGCAAATTTTACACAAGGGTTTATTATTCTTCGTTATAAATTGTGCAAAAATTCCTACTGCTTCAAAAAAATCATTTAAAAAATTGCTTTCAAGTAGGTATGGTTATTACATTGTATGGGTATTTGTGAGACCCCGAGAAATGGACTCTACGTATAAAAAAAAAAATAAAAAAAAAAAAAAAATCGGAATACCAAAATTTAGTCGAATGTAATTTAATTACATTAGACCAGTAGGCATCCTTCAAAAGCCCTCTAGATCCCCAGGGTGAAATTGGATCGTTCTGTGACTCCCAAAAATGAGGTTCTACGTCCAAAAATACTTTGAAGACGACACCTAACTCGGCCCCATGGCCAAAAACCTTCAAGAAGGCGTAGCCTATTTCAAGCCCCGCAGAGCCCCAGAGAGAGGTTAGAGCGATCGGGCTGCAGACACCGCTGGATAGAGAACCGAACATTTTGTCCGAATTTCACGTTCAAACAAAACTCTTACTGCCCAAAACATAAGAACGCAATGGGGAGTTGGCATTGTTTTTTTTTTTTTCTATTTTTTTCTGAAAGTACTAGCTGAGAATGTAGGGAAAACAGTAGTCAGCCGCCTGAAATCGTTTCCAGAAAATTCAAATAATTTAACGAAAATTACGGCGTTTGAAAAACCGGGGCCATGGAGGGAGCGTGACGTCACGTCCTCAATACAGCTGAAGAGCGTCGTCGATAGTGTTTTGTTCTTGATAGGTGAGGGGTTTCTTCCGCCCAGTGTTGCTATTCCACTGCTCATCACTTAATAAAATTCAAGTGAGCCGTAAATCCTTCTGATAAGGCTTTAAACTTCAAGTATCATGTATTATAATTAAAAGTTAATTATGTTTTCCGTCGTATCAAGTTATATTTGCTATAAATTCATCTTATAAGCTGACGACACTAGCGCTCATGGTGAGAGATTCACTGGAACTGTGACGTCATGTCCTCAAACAGTGACTGGTGGGAAACGCCAGCCGATTCAAACTGTGCGTTTCGTTTTTTCGTTATATCTCCTACAATGATTTTTTTTCGTTGGAGTCTGTGCACGTTACTTTTTAGCGATATTATTGAATGGTAGGGAAGATTTCCAAATCTAAAATCAATGCCAACTCCCCATTGTAGAGTAATGTTCAACACAAGTTTCGTTTCATCTCTCCTGAATACACCTCATGAGAGTTTTCAATAAGAAATGGATACAACAATCGTTCGGTACGGAACAAAAGCAGTTTGGTAGCCGGCAGAGAAGCCGGTTGAGAAGATAGAAGGTTTGATAAAATCGGAAGGGGTAATGAACGCTCCAGATTCACGCCATTCGCCCTTAGCTTCAATTTTCAAAGCCCCATTCTGTCTGTACCGGAGTGTTTCCCTCACCCGCAATGGGCATTCATCATTCGGTGGCCAGGTTAACAGAAAGGACTTCAATACGCTATCAACAGGCCTATAGGCCTGTTCTTCTGAAATCGATCGAACTTTTTTCGATGTCGGATGAATGGGACGGTGGTTCTGACGTGTTGTAATGACGTTCATCTGCATTTCTATCTTTATCGATAATACCTACATGCTAACACAAATAGCTCGAGGAGAGAGATAATTATCTTGTATATTGCCAGATTATATCGCAGGTCGAAGTTCAGTTACCGAGTACCAAATCTTGGCTAGAGCGGGATTATCATGCCACGAGGTGAATTAACAGCCTTTGAGTCTCCTTGTTATGATCGGCCGGTCTATAGTCTCCGCTTCTATAGCACCTCCGATCGATAAGTAATTATTTGGTAAACACCAGTTCAAACCGCTAAGTTGACAGCTTTCAGAAGGCTCACGTCCACTTTAAAATAACAACCACACTTACGGTAACTTATAGACAAATCTTCGTATCAGCGGAAACTACTGCATCAGTTTACAATTCAAAATACACAGCCAATGCAATGGCACATGAGTTTCCTCGTGCCAGGTTCAAAATGAACGTAGTTGTGAAAACAACAAGAAAATTACGTTCGCGCATGCACAGGGAGTACCACTGATGCAATCGTGATGAAACTCTGTGCAAACTGGCTTGCACAAGCCAGTTTGTGCAAATGTGTGTAAACCCACCTTAACTCTGTGTCCAGCTGGTACAAACATGAAGATGGAGGGGACAGTGTTACCACTTAGTTGGATGACCACAATAGGGAGAAAACCTGGCAGTCCTTTCCACGGAAACAACAACAAAAATAACAACAACAACGAAAATTACTTAAAACCCTATATTGGGGTGCTTCCGAATATCGGAATGTATCGTTTTCGACCTCATATTCGGATTCTCCGCTTCAAAACTTAGCTCAAAATTCTTTTCCGTTTCGATCATAAAGAGATGGAAAAAATAAGTTTTGAAAAAATGCCGGCAACTGGATCTGCATGGATACCTATTCTAAATTAAATGGCTACATTTTATGGCTGGAATTCTCACAAGCATAATATGATGGTAGGTAACAAGATTTGTTTTTAAATTAAATAACTGCTTCGTTGGCTTTCAACAGGCCTTGTCAACGTCTGACCGGCATGCTAAATATTCTCCTTACACTCGGAACTAACTCGGGAACAGAAAAGAATCTTCTCAAATTGTCACTGGTCAAAGGCTTAGCCACTAGGAAAAGGAAAGCTGAAAAAACGGCTGACAGTGATAAGGGTACCCGTGCTCAATTCTCACCAGATTACTTAGACACTCAGAAAGAATTTCGCTGGTTGTCGCTGTAACTCCAAAGTAGCGTTAAGCTGATAGAAATCTATTTCAAATGGGCAGATCCTTTTCCACACAAACGAACCTTGGAAGTAGCTCTCTGTTGAAAGCGATTGAATATTTTCTAAATTTTTCAGTATGAATAGAACCACAAATCTGATTGAAGCAATTTTTTGCAGAATCGAGAATTTTCGTCTAACGCTTTTTGTTCTATTGTTGTTAGAAAATGTTGATAGATTCCAACTTTCTGATAATCCTATACGATGGGTAATATGCGTGGGGAATACTGCCACACGAGAGTCACTCCGTGACGAAATATGAAAGGACTTCGCGAGCTGCTTCTGTGGCGGGGGCCAAGAACCGCTCCTTCCCCCAACCTCACGGCCCAGGGCGTTTTGATCCGTCTCACACACTCTCAGTTTTCTCAACTCACTTGTGTTAGCATCTTTATTGTGTCTCACCTTGAACGTGAAAAGCAGGAAAGCGAAGACCCCCGATCCTGAGCAGAAGTCCTGGTGACCCCTTGTGCCTTCCCATGAACTTGGGGAACCCATGAGTCTAGGGACTCATCTTCAGGACCTTCACGTGATCCTGGGAAGGTCAGAGGAAGATGACATCAAGACTGTGGCACAAAATATGGAGTTTCTGGACATCTCCAGTGAAACTGCACTAATCGCCAACACTGTCCCATTCACTGTAGTCCCATTAGCTAAAGCTGTCCCTGCACTGCTGGCCCGGAGGGATCCCTCTATCGTTCGAGCGTGGACTCAGCGAAAGCTAATGGCGACAGCGATGTCGAAGTAGTTTTGGACTAAGGATCCATTTATGAGGGCTCGACTACTCCGTGGGGATCTATGGGGCTATAAATGAAGCTTTTGAAGGACTTACTTTAGAGGCCGAAAGAGTTTTCGTTTTCGTTTTCGAAATAATTGTGGACGTAGGATCTATAATACCTAGATGAAATAATTTCAGAGGCGAATTCTCTGGCAAAGCAAGGTAAGCAATGCTTGCCCAGTGCTTGCCATTTTTTTAAATAATTTTTTGTTTTATTGTTTCAATTTTTGGACAATTTTTCAAATGATTTTTACATTAGTAGGTACCTAATGGAAAGTTTACTATTAACTTGTACCCAAAGTAGGGGCTCATTCTTGTGAGCAATGGCAACGAGCTCCAGCGCAGCTAATTGACCGCGAGAAGAGAGTATAACTAGGTACCGTTTGAGCATCTTCCCCCCTAGTCAAGCACCCGCGGAGCTGAATGCCATAATTGGCTCGACTTGGTTGAACCAGGAAAACAGCTGGTTTCATAGACCTTGTGGGGGCAGAGCCGCAGGTCTAATACTGGAGGGCAAGCATTATGTTTTGTGCTTCCTCCGCTTGGGGCGTTCATCTGACTTTACACTCATAGGATCGTGGACATTGATCCTCAGCTGCCAACTTCTCCATTAGTTGTTTACTTTCTGAAAGAGTTCTTTCTGTGATCAGTTTATTTGAATTTTACCTTGTTTTAGTTTTATTGCCAATATTACTAGTGTTCTTCGTTTTTTCTGTGTTTTGTGTATCGGGTGTGTGAAATCGGCAATCAGAATGGCTTCATGCAGCTGTGGAATACAAGCACTGCTGCAGGCCCCGTTTTTTTTTCTGTAAGGTCGCTGTTGGTAATTGTGAAAGTTGCTTTTGAAAGAGTAGGAGATTTTGAGGTTTGTCGTGGGGATTTTAGAGATGAGCGAAGGTGATGAAGTGGGAGGGGGAATCCAATTGTGTGCTTGCCCAGCCTGCCAGCTCAGGATTCGCCCCTGATCTATTTATGGAGGGATCTTACCCATCTGAAACTGTGGGGATCTATGGGGGCGTATTGTATTGGGCTGAAGTGGGGCTTTTGAGCTTTGGCCAGAAGGTCGAATGAGATAGCGTTTTCGAAATAATTTTGGGCACACATCCTTTGTGGAGGTTATCCGGCCTAACATTTTTTCCCCATTTTGTTAAAAAAAACTTTTTTTTTTTCAATCACATTTTCACGCCTAAACAACAATTGCGATGCCACATGCTGTGATCTTGGAGCCTTAGAATGTGACACATGGATACATTTGAGCCACTGACAGCTAAAGGCGGTCATGCGTGCTGGTGGTGCATTAGATATAGGGGATGGGTTCGACTCCCACTAGGGGCTCAAACATTTTCTCGCTTCCCCCCGGTCCACCGTTCTGAAGTAAGTCACAGCGGCAAAACACTTCTGCTTGGGAAATCCAATATGGCTGCCATACAAAAATTTAGGCCTATTTAATTTTGCAAAATACACCGCGCGATTTTTTTTTTTTTTTTTTTTTTCTCTGGTACAACGAGAGACTTCATTTTTGAGGTCAAGTTCAATTCCAATCCTAGACAATCCCTAGAAGGCGTCGGTTTTCATTAGTATAAGTGAAGTCCAACTCTGGAGTCGGTTCTCTGAGAAGGAACGTCAACAAGACTCTCCGATGTGCTAACAGAAGAAGGATCTTGACAAATAAAAATGTGCCAGTTTCCTTGCTCGTATATCACAATATTGTACACCTCCGATTCAATCGTGGAAACTCCATCGGCTGGGTCAATGTTTAATTCGGCTGAATGACTCGGCGAATTTCATTCCACGAGAACATCCTTTCAAATAAAACTAATAACGCGTCCATGTGAATACTTTCAAGAATGAGGATGTGCGAGGGAGAGATAAAATTGAGAGACAGCTTCCCGTAAATCAACTGGGTTTCACTCTATAGGATTACGGTCGATATAGCTTATGGCCGTTTTCTCAAGGAAAAAAAGGATTGAATTAAGAAAAGATTTATAGACCTTAACCCTTCAAAATCGTAAGTGATTCTGGTGGAGTAAAAAAGTCCATCTATTCTCAGCATTTCCAATTTGAGATTTTCATATTAATATTTTGGGTGGTAAAAAAATCATGGATGTTGTGGTTTGTTAACAATCTCCGCTTATTTTCATTCGTTAAGAGAAATGATATCGTAGGAGATGAAAATTTCAGAGACAAATTTCTGGTCCAAATTAATAATTTCTTCATTTTTTCAAACATCATTTCCGAGAAAATACATTTCCCTACCACTTTCTTGAGTTGAGTTACAATTAAGGGAGCCCCAGGTTCAAGTGACGAAGTACCGGAGAGTAAAAACGGTCGGAAATTAGCAGCTCCGAGGAGATTCAATTTTCAATGTAAACGAGATAGATACACTTTTCCCCAAAACCATCGCCAGATTTCACGGTAAAATGTAACTCTCGAAGACCACAGTTGGGAATTAGGAGGAAATATTCTACTGTTGCAAAGAATTACAACATCTTGTATCCCTCAGGGCCTGCACAGGGTTAAGCAGGCCTCGTCGGCCAACGTGTCTACACATGAAATCGGTCAAATATCGTGTAACAGCGTACAAATAGGTTTCTCTTTCTTTTATAATAAGCAATGAAAAAATTAACGCCTGTGGGGTGTATTGCCTCTTGTGACTATGTAGGTATCGTTAACTACCTATATTTTTACCGTTTTGCCGCGGGACACTCCCAGACCTCCGGATTATTTCGGTTATGATCAAGGATCAAATCAATGGGACACAGAATGTGTTTTTCGGTTATTCCACTGACGGCTGGTGGAATAGGTAAGTACCTAAAAGTAATCAGTCATTCAGCCATACTTACATAAACACACACATAAACAAGGCTGATTTTCCTAGGGTTTACTTTCTTCCCTCTTCAGCACCAGGAGCGTAGTGCCTGCAAGGTTTTCAGTCCGATCGCACCAAGCCGCGTGGCTAAAAAGGGGCTATGGAAGCGTTATTGAAGAGTATTAGCAATGGGAATGAGTTAAATTGCAGCACCTGGGTCGGCAAACCCAGAAACGCCTCATTTGAAAAGGCGGCACATGGTCAGCGGACCCACACAGTTTGTTTTATTTAAATCACAGCACCTGGGTCAGCGGACCCAGAAACGCCTAATTCGAGAAGGCGATACAAGGTCAGTGGACCTTCGGACACAACTAGATGGAGAACTGAGTATTTTGTCAAAAACATATTTTTGAAATCTACACATCATGAAACGTTTAGGACCTTATGACAAAATTTAATGTTAAGACCGATTTTTTTTTTTTACCCCCGTCATAATAAGACAACCAACATTATGTTGGCGGAGTTCCGCGTCAAGACGGGGGGGGGGGGGGGGGGGGGGTCACGGGAGAATGGGATCGACTTGTGGCGTGGGGTGGGGTTAGGAGGAGTTGCGGTTCTCAGTGGTGTTGGGTGGGTGGCAAACACCAAATCTTCCATAGGCCGCATATGACAACAGTAACGGAACAACAGTAACAGTATGTGAATCTAACCTTAGAGCTCGCCCAACCAAATAATCTCCGTAAAAACACATTCTGTGTTAAAAAAAAAAAAGAAAGAAAGAAGGGATAACTAGGGAAAAGGTGGGAAATAAGATATAGATAGCATGATAATAAGATGGGATAGTGAGGTCAAATAGGATACACTCGGATCTGGTCGTCAAGTGTGCACTGTTGATGTTTTTGCCTCGAAGACGATTTTTGCAAAAAATTATTCATGTTGGATTTGGTGAGGGATAAGCCGTCGGTATGTTGTTTTATCAGGGCATATATTTGGTTAGAAACAATGCCTCGAGGCGCCTTTCGGCCATCCCCTTGTATGGGGTTGAGGGCTCGTCAGGAGTTTGTCCATCTGCCTGCAAAAACAACATACCTACGGCTTATCCCTCACCAAATCCATCATGAATAATCTGGAAGCCGACCAATCTACGCTTATACAAATCCTAATTGAAATTGCTGGTACCGGATATCTTAACCCGTACCCCTGCTCCACATAAACGCGAAACCTCAAGGCAAGCGGCTGAATGCTCGATGGACTCAATAAGCTCGCAATTAGAAGCAAAATTTAATCATATTAGAAGTCTCCATGTTGTGCTGAATCCAATGGTATCCTATCTGGTTGAAGATACCGAGTTGGGCGAGACGGGATACCAAGCTGTGGGGCAAGATGGGATAGGATTTTTCTGAGGAAGAATCACTTGACGAATGGTTGCCATCGACTGACAAGGATGAAGGCTATGGAGAAGCCAGTATGCACACCAATGACCTAATCGTAGACACAGCATTGTCAGAGAGTTTTCTTCAGCCTGCAAAGTCAGCAAGTATATAGCTCACGTCTGCAATTTTCGCTCATCATTAATAATCCCTCAAGAGATTGGGAACGATTTCCATGATTTTCTATAGGTATCCCATCTTACTCACCTCTACCTCAAAAATGCGATTTTGAATCTTTCCACTACACTTGACCTGGTAACCATAGTGCGTTGAAATTTCTAACGTTTCTCATTAGCATACATTCATACGAATAAAACGTGTCATTTTTTACCTACATTTCAATGAAATTGTAGTCACAAGAGATATGGTATCCCATCCTTCCCCTACCTAAATTGTGGGCGTCTCTTCAAACGTGAATGTTATGCTTATGTATAAATTATGTTCCGCATGACCCGTGGGGCTAATCTCGTTTGGTATCTACCCCTACCAATGGTAGCCCCAGGGTGAGGTTGGAATGCCCTGTAAAAAAATAGGCACTCGAGAGCGACCCCGGCCAAATAACCTCCTCAAATATTAAAACCCGCTATGTTTGATACCGTAAGCATGACTGGAACCTCAACCCACCCAGAAAACACAATATACGAGAAAGTGACAGCCCCGCGAATGTAATATGTACACCCTTGTGTCTGATAATGTATGCAAGGAGTTTTCCAAGACAGTGACAGTTTCATAACAGGAGCTAAGATTGTTTATAATGGCCGTTATTGAATAAGTGACGGAAGCGGAATGGACATTTTGGAGGATCAAGACGAATTGGTATACCTCCCCATCATGACTCGACGGTTGTGCGGTTTTAGTTTCACCCGAACATATTGTTATGCAAGTGTCTCGAAAAAATCAATTTTGAGAACCCTTGATGTTCTCGAACTATTTGGAGCTGGAAGACCACTTTTTCAGAAGAAAATCCTCGACATGAATTGAAGTGGCTCAAAACCAATTTGACTTAGGTGTAAACCGTTTTGAATCACTGAAATACGGTTTGAAATGGTTGACCTTTGAAGTAGCTGAAAATAAGTTTAACACGGCTGACAACCCATTACGAGTGGCCATTGAAGTGGCTGAAATAGTTTCGAAGCGGTAGACAATCGCTTCGAGCGCTGATGTTATGGTTCAAGTAGTTGACAACCTTTGAACTAGGTACTTGAAAACCTTACGTGGGAGTAAGAACGTGACATTAATAATTATCCTTGATTCACATACAAACTTCTCTCTCATGAAAGAAAATCTCTCGTTGACTCACAATGTAGTATTCACAGCGTTATCTCAGTGCTTCAGTCCTTCCTAATCTCATTTGAAATTCGCCGACGCCCCCAATTTCCAACATATTACAAATGCAATAATTGCCGTTTCAAGAATCAAAACCGCACATATCCAAAATGAAAATTTTTTCTGGGGAACAAAAACTGCTTGTACTTAGTGGTTATTGTTTTGAAAAAAAAAAAAAATCAACGTGAGCCATTATTAGAGAAATTTTTTGTGATCCGACTGACCTAACACCGGATTTTTGCCACTAATACCTGCTGAATTACAGCCACGTAGAAAATGGATGTTGCATTTTGAAAAAAAAAAAAAAAAAAAAAAAAAATGGATTGCAAACCACGGAAATGTTTAATAACAAAATGAATAGCGCACTTTTTTACCAAATAAAAATTAGAAGGAATATTATAAAATATTAATGAAAAATATCAGAAATGAAATCACATATTATCATCATTCAAAAAATTGGTACCTCTCTGACCTCTGGAAATGAAAAAAATAAATAAATAAATAAAATGAAAATAAAAATTGAACACTCATCTGAATAAAGTAGACGTATTAAACGAATTAATACATACTATTAAACACCAAGATGTGCTGGACCAACAACAACAAATCAAACAAAGACCGCCCGGACAAACAGTATGTCTTCCAACAATTCCAACAGAAGGAAGGAGATGGAAGGAAATCGAAGAAACCAACGTGCGCATGCGCAGTAACTTAACGGCTGTTCCATCACGTCAAACCTTCCGAAAGTTGACGTCGACGGCTGTTCCATCAGAAGAAACCAACCTCGATGAGAGGCAAGGTTGAAAAACAAAAGTCGAACGGAGGAGTGTTCCAACCGCAGTTAACAGATATCGGAAGGCGACCGAGAAATAACTGGAATGCAGTGAATGTTAACGAACGGTAGGTCCTTCCTAATATTGAACAAACCTAATATTGAAGGCTGAAATTTACCTAATTGCAAGTGGAGACAGCCATGTTGAGTCCAATACGCGTTATTAATTTTGTTCGCCATTTACGTTGTATCAATATTTTCACTTTCAAGTTGTATTACTTCAAAAATTCCCCAAATGAGTGAAAACCCCGATAAAAGGTGAGGGAAGTACCCACTAGAAATGAAAACTCCATTTTCACCAAAAACGGAGATACATGGTTTCATTGCTTCACCGTCAATATTGCATTTTTTTTTAGTCTTCTCTGGGTGCCATACCTGTAACCAGACATTCTGAGGACGGTGAAGAAGAGGTCGAAACAGACGTTCCATAACGGAAGGAAGACCGGAACGAAGTGCTTTCGAAACAAACCTCACCAATGGACTAGTGAGCGAAGTAGGTCTCAAGTCCTTCCAAAGCCCCACGTGCAGATCGAAACTATGGCAAGATCTACGGCTTTTTCCAACTAATTCCGACACGTTTAGGTGCGTGGGCTGTTCCCCTTTCACACTGGAAATCCTATTGAAGCTATAATGAAAAACGTCCCTTCTATTGAAATCGGTTGACTTAGAAGAGTGCTCTACATCACTGATTTGGCTCTAGTTCAAACTTTCTGCACGGAACAACGAGCAATCGGTGGAGGCGGTTAGGGGAAAAGTATGAAGGGGGTTTTCGATAATAACAGAAGACGTCTGCCAAGTCAAGTGGGCAGTTCCTCAACTAGGGGTGGATTATCATAATGTGCCGTGAATTGTGAAGCAAAAGTAAATGCTAAGTCAATTTTTCACGCTGAACATTAAATTTATGCAAATTTTTCTTAGAAAGGATATTATCCAAGTTTCACGCCTTACGAAGGGCCGTATCTTTTACCCTTTCAACACTTAGCAAAGTTTAGCTGCAAATTATTTAATCTGCCGCCGGACTTCTGTATGGTAGTCAATTGAAAAAATGACACTTTATTTCTTATCGCTATTGCAAAAGTTTACCATCCAAGTCGACAAAACCATTTACGATACACTTCCTTAGTCATCTCAGCCACTAAACTTGGAAATATGAATTTTCATTACGAAGTTTACCTTCAAAAGGCTTTACCCTTTGTTTCTCGTTAATAGATTTTCTTCGTCGACGAGTTCCACCATCATGAAGCTACTAGGTCCAACAAGGTTCTATTATAACAATCATGATGGAAAAATCATGAGCCGCTCTTTGATATCTCTGTTCTTCGCGAAACTTATTAAAAGGGACCTGTGAAGGAAACAAAAGAAAAAAAGGAGGAAAATCAAGGAAAATAATGGCCTTTAGTGAGTCAGTTGGAGTGAAACCAGCGGAAAAGTGAATGAAGAGTGAAATTAGCAGAGTACTCCGCTCCTCATGCACCACGTGGTGCATGAGGAGCGGAATCATCAGAGCAGGCGCTTGTTCAAAATACATCACGAGCGCTCGTTAGAAATTCTGTATGTTGACAGACATCCATGAATGGATGGAGATACATCATCTATTATGTGTAGATACATCAGATCTGCATGAAATGTAGATACTCTTTTTATATCCAAAACGATTAAAATTCAATGTTTTCAAGAGAACAAAGAAATTCTAGGGAAGTGAAGCATACATTTGTAATGAAGGTGAAAGTACATGTGTAGGACTACCTTCGTTACGAGCTGGAATTAAGTTTTGCTCACATCAAAGCCTATTTCGATAACATTTCATGTAATTTTGCAGGATCTTGAGCACCGTACGCGGCTTTGAAACCGACTGTCACTAGTGGACTATCTTTTTCAACTTTTATGGGATTTTCTCCTTTGGAATTAAATGTCTGCAAGAAGAAAAGGGAGAAAAAAGCTCGTTCGAGAGAGTGAGTGAGACCATATGAGCTCCCAACCAGTTGAGTGCTTGTCGTCCATTATGCAAGGACTTTTTACCCCCCCCCCCCCCCCCCCCGTACTTTTCCTCTTGTGGGAGGACCAAAGCGGATGATACAATGGCCAAGTGAGACACAGGGTAATCACGAGATCAAAAGGGAATTCAAGCAGCCCTTGCGGAGTCCAGGTGGCCTCTGATTATTCGGTTGGGGGAGATTCAGTCACGTGGACAACCACAAGATCTGACTTTGTGACGGTGAATAAGATGTGATTTTACAAGAATGGCGAATTCAAAATCAATTCCATCCAAACGTTACAGGACAACAGCATTGAACTCAAAACCAACATTGTCTTGATTTAAAAAAATGAATATCTTGCAGTTGTCTTACAGCTCCCTAAAACCGTCTATTTAGGCAATTTTCTTTTAAATTAGGGAAGTTGTGAGCTCGTCAACCATCGGATTAAACCTTTCATCCTGCGCCGATCGAAGGCCTTTCAATTATCCTTTAAGCCTCGGTGTAGCCTCTGGCTGTCGGTGAGTAGAACGAAGTTATTTTGAGTGGAGGTCGTTTTGCAAGTATAATTGTTGGGAAAGAGGAGGAGTGCCCTCCCGGAAAACGGAGTTAAGCGTTACTTCAAAACAGGAGAGCCACAACGGTTTGGTCACACAAACTTGGTGAAGGTGTTTCACGTAGGAGTTTGGAAGTATCAAACATTTAAATTTGAAGAAGCTTCCAGACCATACGTGCCTGCCAATGCAAAGCCTTCAAAATACTCAACGAATGTTTTTCACTAAGTGAAGTAAAATTTTTCCAGTCTTGAGAAATGATTGCGAATTATTGCCATTGGGAGGTTGAATATTTAATATGAAATCGGCCCCTATCAACCCCCATCATGTCAACCTCAAGTTTCAAGAGGAATAACAGAAGGATTAAGAATAGCCCTATAATAATTAGTTTCGCTCACTTCTAACATCTTGTCTGAATGCAAAATAGTTTATACTAACTTTGATTGAATTCCGAGTCCAGAGACAAAATTAATTGGTCCACTAATTAACATTCATGCCCCCTCTCAACCCTAGCTGGAAACTGTCCAAGTAAATGAACAGAAAAAAATAGTGTCTGTTTTTTGTTTGTTTTTTTTTTTTTTAGTGGGAAACGATGTTATAGTTGAGTGTTACAAACCGGCTTGCTATGAAAAGTTCGGACTGCCGCGCTTTTCATTGTTAAGACTTTTTCAGAAAGTTTCCTTCTACACCAAAGTAACATTGTTGACAATTGTTTTCCAACTTTTGGTTTATTATTCATGGAATAATACACCTATGTATTCGCGACGGAGGTCGACGACTCCGATCGGCCTTAAAATTTGTCATTATCCGTTTCAAGAGGTCTAGATTCCAAAGCCGAAATGTACGTCCGCCGTCCGGGCCGTTTTGGGCAGTAGGAATTTTTTTTTAAATCTGAAATTTTGACAAAATACTTGGTTTACCATCTACTTGTGCCCGCAAGGTTTTCGCCCGATCGCCCAAACCCGTGCTATGGGGCGAAAATTGGGCTACGGGAGGGGTTTTTTTAAGGCTTTTTGCTACGGGGTCGAGTAAGGTGTCGTTTTCGAAGTATTTTTGGCCGTTGAATCCATTTTTGGGGGTCCCGGAACGATGCGATTTCACTGTCCCGATCTATAGGGCTGACATGGGGCAACAAATCGGATTTTTGAAGGATCCCAGAAGGTCAAATATTTTTCAAGTAAAAAACAAAAAATTTTGAAAAAACCATTTTTAAAAACAAAAAAAAAATTTTTCAAATTTTTTCATTGACACAATTAAATTTCTGCACAAGTAACCTATATCAAAGAATAATAAACCCTAGTGTAAAATTTGCAACGTTTTCCCCAATTTTCATTTTACCAACCAACTGAACCATAAACACGAACTAGGAAAACAAAATTCAATAAGCCTGCACAACAAATTTGTTGTCACTTGTTGTCAGCAAAGATCACAGAACGAAAACTAGTGAATATCAATCGTCGATGACCAACGATTGCGATCGATAGTTTTTAGTTTCAAGAAGAAGGAAAAAAAGAATAAAGACGTATCCACAGTAGTTAATTACCCATCTGGATTCACCATCCAAGCCCTTTCACCTCCCCATGAATAACTCAAATCCAAATGATGCCGATGAATCTCATTTTGCGATCACTTCTTGGACGATAACAAAGATTGTTGTTAGAGACATTGTTGCTGACAATGTTGACTGAAAAAATAACTGTTACTTGAAATGTTTGCAGCGATGTTTCCAGTATTCGGAGGAAGAACAGTTCTTACTGTTGCTAACATTTTTCGTAAGCCCTAACAATGTTACCAACAATTCGCCTTGGTTGATGTTGACAACATTGCTGTCAACAATGTTACGTTGGTGTAAAAGGAAACTGTCGATGAGGACTTGCAAATTTGTTAAAATTAGAACGTGCTTCCGGTTTTTCACTTGAAAGGCGAAGAATATTCCAAAACTTCACTTGTTCATTAACGGGGCACTCACGGACGATGATTTACAATTTAATCTGATCCAGCATAAATTTATTGATCATGAAGAAGGGGGCGAGCATCTCCCAAAAGCTTGAATATGGAGTAAAATATCAAACAGCATCCGGTCTTTTCTTCCCAAACAACCTGCAGAAAATGTCTGTTAAAATTTAATGTTAATCACCATTTTTCTAGTCCGTCTCTTCTCGTTCACTAACATTTTTATAGTCAACAATGTTTTGCTATCAACACGTTTTGTTGCTAACATTTGGTGTGTAGGCTCCTTAAGACACAGCAAATACCTCCGTAGGGGGCAAAGGGGAGGATTTAGTTTTTTATTGGTTCCAGGAGTTCCGCGACAAAAGGCAAGTTGCAATAAAACGATTACGGCGTTGGTGTCGGTCTATTTGGCGGACAAACGAATTGAGCGCCAAAGGGCTACAAAGGTCTTTCCGACGGGCTTAACTTCTGGAACCAACAGGAAGCGAAAATATTCACGAATTCATTAGAAAAGAGGAACCGGGGGAAAATGCTTGGCCCACAATCCTCCACTAAACTGACGATTTCCGAGGATTCTCTCCCAACTGTACAAATCTCTCATTCTATCCCTCATTCATAATTAACTGCCGTACCGTTTTGAGGCCACGTCAAGATCACAAGTTTAATTTGAAGGTAGGTACTAATTTATTATTAATTTACATTTACCTACACAAAATGTAACATTTATATTAATTTTCACGAATATTGAAGACAGAATAATGAAATGAAATGAAATGAAAAGAAAAGATTTATTTATACAAGCCTTCCGGCGATACAAGGTGAGAGAGCATAATTTGGGTCTATTATTAAAAATGTTTCAGGAATCACAGGATGCAGGGGTGGGCTTCATTTTTCTGCAGGATATTCAATTTAGAAAATTAGAAAAGATAGATTAGATTAGATTAGATTTAGTTAGAAAATTTCTTAACTCGGAAGGAGATTACATCCAATTAGAACTCGATGTTTTTGTATAGCTTGCATAGCAACTCCTATGGGGATGAGCCTGAGCTAATCATAACTCACCGAACTGTCACTAGGTACCATCTCCCTTTCAGTAGAGGGCTTTTAACAACTTGGAGGCTTCCCCCTTGCCTGCACAGCCATACCCGCGGGTCTTGGGGACCCCCTCAATGTTTCTCTCCCTCTGATCTTGGAGATTCTCATTCATTCAGAGCAGAGAGAATTTCACAACACAATGACTTTTACACTTCAGGCCCTTTGGAGCCTGGAACGGTTTCTGATTAGGGGGATCTTGGGTTCCAGTCCTAGTCTTTGTCTCGACTTAGGGAACCTACGAATCCCTACGAAACTCAGGATCACTGGAACCTGGGGCAGCTCACGCGTCGGCGATCAAAACCATGGGCTCCAGCAATTGATCTCATCTCTGAGGCCCGATTAAGGATCTGGAAGCTTCGAGTGAAACTATTCTTACGAAGTCCTCTGCCACAACCCCTCCGGGACAGTGTGCACTTCCTCGGTAAAACCCAATAACACTCAAGTGACACCTGAAGTCAATATAGGTGGTTGGTACAACTAATCTATCCTGGATGGGTTAGAATCCCCACAGTATTCAACATATTCTCAACAGCATAAAAAACTGAGAGCACAGTTATTTGTAAAATAATTTTAAATAATCCTTTCCCAATTTTTACGACCTACCCAATTCGAAAGGAGGAAAATAAGAGAGTACATGCTGGGTTTAAGGAAAATGGTGCCGATTCATCACAGGGATGAATGAGCCCATAAAGACTGATAAGAGAGTATGGCTAAAAGAGATTTAGTGTTCCATGTAAGACGCTATAAAACGAGGGAGGAGATTCAAGAATGCTTACAGCTACCTATTATACGAGGCAGCGACCAAAAGGAGTAATTGTAGATGTGAAATCTGCCAGCCTTGCTTTTCTCGCAAGATCGAAAGACCTCCCCCATTTTAAGGGGTGAACCCTTTCAAGATCTAAAAACGTTGTCGCATTACTTTTACTGCGCGGTATAAAATCTCCATTTAATGTAAATTTTACATTATTTCGTCCTCCAATCACATATATAAATAAAATTTATGGTCAACTTCCTTATCATGGTGAAGTAAGTAACTTGACAACTTTTCAACCGAACTGACAAATAAGGTCAACCCGCTATTATGACCTTTCCCGCCTCTTTTCAACATTTTATGGCAACTCAATTAAAAAGTTGATAAATTACTTTAGATGGCCAACAAAGGCTTAAAAGAAGGGGAGAGACTTGAAAAATTGCTTGTTCCGCTGTAAAACTTCACACAGAAGATAATAAAGAAGTTGAAAACTAGTTAGACTTTGTTATGGTGAAAAGCCACTTTCATCCCAAATAAATTGTGATAACAAGTTTTGACAGTGATTAACGCCTTTGATTGGGGTGGGGCTGATGATCGGTATACAAAGACGTGGGTGCCCTGAAACCTTCTGGATTTTCAGTTGTAGAACCGCCAAAGACTAACCCGTCGGAGTGCTGCCACCAAAATGTTCCGTTCATAAATAAAAACGACCAGTTAGGCACTTCCGATCGGTTAAAACGTGCATAACTGGTGAAAATTTGAAATATGAGTGTTTGTTCGTGAGGGCGAATACGGCGAGAGCCCCCGCACTTCATTTCTAAACCCAGCCTTTTGCAAGATAAATAGCCTGCCCGTTTGAAGCGGCACGAGCTCGAGTTAGCCCCTTCGATTCGCAGGGATACATTCACCACAGTTGCTGGATGTGAGTAACGATTTACCAACCTGGAAAAAATTTACATTAGAAGACTAGCTAAATTTTTTTTTATTCCTCTTACAGCTACGGATGACCACGCCCATTTTCGGGAAGACGACAACACAAACCAAAATCACGAATGGAGAAAAAATAGACACCCCCAGACCCAGACCCTCGGATGCTGTCACCTTGAGCCTAACGGCTAAACATTGGAGAAACACGCTTAATAAAAATATAATAACGCTGCAAATTTCACACAAGGGTTTATTATTCTTTGATATAGGTTACTTGTGCAAAAATGTAATTCTGTGTCAATAATAAAAATTTTAGGACATTTTTATTTTTATTTATTTATTTTTTTTTTTTCAAAAAATTTCTTTTTCAAAAATTCTTTATTTTTTACTCGAAAAATATTTAGCCTCCTGGGGGTCTAGGGATCCTTCAAATGTCCCATTTTTAGCCCTATGGAAGCCCTATAGATCGCCAAAGTGAAATCGGATCGTTCTGGGTCCCCCAAAAATGGATTCTACGTCGAAAAATACCTACTTCGAAAACGACACCTAACTCGATCCCATACCTAGCTAAAAGCCTTAAAAAAAACCTCCCACAGCCCATTTTAGCCCCATAGCGCCCCATGGGTTTGATCGATCGGGCTGAAAACCTTGCGGGCACAACTAGATGGTAAACCGAGTATTCTGTCAAAATTTCAGATTTAAAAAAACAATTCCTATGTACTGCCGAAAACGGCCCGGACGGCGGACGGACTTTTCGGGTTTGGAATCTAAACCTCTTGAAACGGGTAATGTCAAATTTTGAGGCCGATCGAAGTCGTCGATCTCCGTCGCGAAAACATAGGTGTATTATTCCAAGAATAATAAACCAAAAACGGGGTAGTTATATTCTAATTACTACCTACTTTCAGTAACCAACGTGAAAGACTCACCGGCCATTACGACATAGTATAATATTACTACTAGTTTTATCATACCACTTTTTGGGGTGTTTCCTATGCGGTTAGGTCTCAGTAAAAGCATTAATAATCGCGATTACTTTAGATACTTACTGAATTGATTCATTTTGGAGAATCGGACATCCCTAGCTTCAACTGTCAACAATCTACGGAGGTTTTGGATGACTTTGATCAGACAAACCCTTTCACGCTCCGATTTCGTGGCTGTTGAGAAGTCGGACCTTCGTTTGTACGACACAATGTTCCGACTCGCCCCATACAATTTCCAAAATCTTACAAATCGGACCGTGAATGCCCAGCTTTATACTCACAGGCCCCTTCTCTTCCTCATTCAAGCAAAGATTGCTTCAAGGCTTGGGCGGTCAACTTTTTTAGCACAGGGGTCTCCTTCTTGTACAAATCCAAGAGGTAGGGACTATAATTGAAGTACGGTTGAGTGTTTAGAAAGGCCGATTCAACATTTACAAAATGATTTCAAGAGGGACCCTTGCAAATAGTTTGACACCAAGGCAGTTCCCCAAGCCGTCGGACCCAGAAGTGTTATTTTGAAAGAGCCCGCTCCATCTTCTTACCGGCGTGTTCCTTGATCCCAGAGCCTATTGAAGTCAAGTCCTCCTGATCGGAAACTCCTCGCTCTGTTTCCCCTTTTATTTCCTCTAGGGTTTGCATTTATTTTCTCATTCAGCTCCGCAATTCTTCGCCAAAATTCACTCTAGCGATTGATTCTCCTCCTCTCTCTCCCTTGACTTGAATAAAGTTTCCAACGAGCGATCCTTTTCGGCTTTTAGCTATTGACGACGCCTGGGTGGCTCAAATGGTCAAATTCAGAGCTTCAAAGACTTCTTTTCTTCTTCAGCGGTAAATATTCCCGTCAGAGAAAACGCCCAATAAAATTAATCTGCCCCGGAATCAGATGGTTCGTCAGCGTGTTCATTCGATCCATTTACCTTCAGAAGATCCCTATTCCTACTCGATATTACGTTCGCAAGTATCAACTTTCCCAACCACTACTGTTACTCTCAGAAGCTTCAACTTTCAACCCAGTTCTTGAAGGATGAAAATTATTGATCAGGGATGAAATCAAAATTCTCAAGACTTGAGAAGACTTGAGATTTACGTAGTGTATACACACCTATTATAGGTCTCAAGTAATTCCCAAGTCTACGTAATTCTCAAGCCTATAATAGGCTTATCGCAAGACTTCCTCTTTTCATTTTACGATGCACTGAACGTTAGATAATATATTAGAGGACACACAGTTTTCCACTCCTAGACTTGGTCAACGTCTACATTGTATTTCCATTTTGTTGGATACTTGAATCTTTCCTTAATTGCTACCAAATCTCTGACAAAACAAGTTTTTTTCCCCCGCTAATATTGAACATCTTCTTCGGATTGTTCTTCGTAGATCAATTAACAAAATGGTGGATTAAATTCCCTCAGGACAAAGAATTCCCCTTTTGTTATGTAAATCATTAATTATCTCTTTCCTTGCCCGCCAGCCAGATTTTCAATCTTGAGGGTCTTTTATGTCTAGCTTAATAAAGTTGAGAGCCTTTATCTCCCTTTTTGTGGATTGGCTAACCGCATTAGTTCCACTAAAGGACGTTCTGTTGGCACTTCTCCGACCGGAGGGAGAATGAGAAAAGGATTCCAACTGTATCCTCCAATTATGGTCAAAATAACCGCGATTCAATGGCTCATTTTGTGAATTGTTGGAATGCAAATGTTTATAAAGCCGTTTGTAACTGTCCTGAATGTCGGAAATTGATAGATAAAAACCAATATCCGAAAAGCCCTTCCTTTTATGAAGCAATTCCCTTCCTATTTGGGAGGTTATTTTATCATTCTTGACGCGACGAATAATAGGAGGTCTTCAAGGTCGGTTTATGTTTAGGGAACATCAATAACACAGGTCAACAAAGAAAAGTCGACTTTTAAGTCCTAAAAACCACTTAACTCTATGTTTTTTGAGGCGCGGAATCCGTAATGGCCTCGGTTTATTCGGGAGCCCCAAGTATTCATGAACTATTTTAGGTTTTTTTTTGTGTGCGTGTGTGTGTGTGTCATTTTGACATTAATCAATGATAGCCGTTAACAGCAAAGTCCGAAAATTCTGGAAAAATACGCTTCTTAATTGAAATTAAATTCTGATTACGAATATGTACATGGGTTGGAGTATAAAATCAGACAAATATGTGATTTTGCCACCCAAAAAAAAAAAAAACAACAACTAAAAGACGTCGTTTTTTCCAAACAAAGTCACGGTTTTTGGTAATTTTTACCTTCTAGCGTAAAAACTATTTTCTGCGTCGAACCGCGATTTGTACCTTCCATAATAAGGGAGCTATGATTTTTCACAGGTTTTACCCATTTTGGCAATACCGTAGAACTTGGACTCCTGGAGTCGGCAATGCAACCTGTGCAACAAAACTTTTTTCCCAGGAATAAGTTGGACTTGGAGGCATGTATTCATTACACTTCAAAGATGGTTTTATTCATCAGGAACACCATAATGAATGGAGTCTGGCGCGTCTTTCAGGGCATCAAGCACTATTTCGTGAGTTGTGTACGTTTCGGGGCTGCAATATGAGCATAACAATTCATCGTCTCTTCAGTCACTTGGACAAATTCCGTCACAACCTGTTTAACGTCAGCGAGGAGCAGGCCAAGAGTTTCCACCAAGATATCAGGACGATAGAAACAAGGTACCAAGGCTTCTGGGACTGCAATAATATTATGATGGTAGACTGTTGTTGGGCCTTCAAAGGGACAATTCAGCCGCCAGTCATAGCCGAAAGGCTTATACAAAAACGTTTTTTAACTGTAAATGGTCAAATTTTGTTTTTTAGTTTCCCAACACAGCTGGGTTTCAAATTGTTCTTTATGGATAAAACCAACTATGAATCGTATTGAATTTATGCCTTCAAGTCCAATATATTCCTAGGAAAAAGGGTTTGATGCGATGACCTTCCATTGCCGACTCCGGGAGTTCATGTTCTACGGTAGGTATTGCCAAAATGGCGGTTCGACGCAGAAACAATCTACCTACAAGACTTCGTTAGAAAAAAAATTTTTAACGGCCATAGTTTTTACGCTTACCTTACCTTACCCCATGGCGCTACGGCTCGTGAAGAGCCCTGGCCTCCCGTTTTTTTTATTATTATTATTTTTTATTTTTTTTTTTTTTATAACAGACGAGTTTGTCGCCTTTTTTATGAACAGGACATATCAGGGCCTTTGGGCATCACCTCCTCTATCCAGACTTTGAGGATGAGCTGGTGTATTTCCTTCCATAGCCCCTCCCTTCTTCAGTAGCTCGGCGCTAATGCCGTCCTCTCCTAGCGCATTTTTATTCTTCAGGGATTCAATTGCAGCAACGGTTTCATCATACGAAGGTTCATATTCCTGTGTCCCGTTCAGTGCTGGAAAACTCCTCATCATTTGAACCTTCCTCTTCCGATTCTCCTCGATTAAGCAGCTCCCGGAAATATTCTTCCCACCGGTTAATAACATCTTCTGGGGCTGTCAGGTTGCCTCTTTTGTCTTTACAGAAGGTCGTACGGGGCTGAAATCCCGCCTTGATATCCCTAATCCTTAGGTGCATGGACCTCGCTCAACTCCTCTATTTCCTCCATAGTTTTTACGCTAGAAGGTAAAAAGTATTAAAAAAAACGTGACTTTGTTTCTAAAAAAACGTTTTCAGTTTTTTTTTTTTTTTTTTTTTTTTTTTTTTTTTGCAAAATCACACCTACAAATTTTTTGGGTTTTAGACTCCAACTCATGTATATATTCGTAATCAGTAATAAATTTCCAATAAGATGCGTATTTTTTCAGGTTTTTGCTTTGCAGGTAACGGCTATAATTTTTTAAATCCCGAAATGACACAAAAACCCTAAAATTGGCCATAGTTCAAGAAAACATGGGGCTAGCGAGAAAACGGAGGCCATTTTCGGATTCAGTACCTCAAAAAACATTGTGTTAGGTAAGTGCGTTTTTAGCAACCTAAAAGGACCTAAAAGTCGACTTTTTTGTTGACCTGTGAAATGTTTTATCAATTATTGTTAAAAATGAGATTGAAATGCCTATCCTGAAAACCTAGTGATTAGCTCTCTGTCAAGTCTCTGTCAAGTGTGAAGCATCACAAGAGCATTTCAAGACCCAAGTACCTCCCTTGGCAGATGATAGCTCGTGAGATGGCGAACGTGACAGCTGCAGGACCGGTGATTAATTGTATGGGCTCATTAGGGCGTTTGAGGGGTAAGACAATTGTAGGACTCCAATTGACACGATCTCTCATTGTCCACTTCAATCACCCACTCCCACCTACCTACCTACGCTCAGTTCCAACTGTGCCGCCTTGTTATGCTAGGATACGTAGAAAAGCTGCAGGAAGTGCCAGGGAAACGATACTTCGGGAGTCGATACTTGGGGCATAACTTAATCAGGTCGGTGGTAGGAGTGTCGGTAAGGTACGACGAAGAATCGGCTGTCAGAAACACGAAGAGCGGTTTAGCGTCGTAATATTATTCCCGTGCACGTTCATAACGAGGCCGGTAGAGTTAGTCGGTAACCGGGTAATGAGTGGTCGATGATATCAACCCAGCTTGAAATTAATCACCTGCAACAATACAGTGTTTCAAACCTCCGCGTTATGTACGAATGTGCAGAACTTAATCCCCTTCAGGGGAAACAGTTGGGTGTCATGCAGAGCAACAAGTCGCTTGTGTGACACCTTGGAAGCGAACCTGGCACCAATATTGTAGCAAATTCTCTCCGGTGTTTACATATACATATACATGACATGTGCCTTGACGGTGAGCGCAGGGATTACCGGGACTCCTGAAAACCAAATCACAATGGAAACGAGGGTGTTTCGAGAATCCCAACTTCCCCGTCAAGTTCGAAGCAGCCTCACTCCCTACCACTGTTCGAGGCACACGGAGTAACTTTTACACCTCACATTGGCTACAGGAAAAAAAAAAAAAACAAGCCATCAATTGAATTGAATAGATGAGCGCAACCTTTTTGTTATTACGATCTATTTAATGAGCTAGAGAAACTAAGAAACAGTAGGTATCTAGCGACCAAACTATGCCACACAACGCATCATCCACGTGATGCTCATTACGTAAACAACTGCACCCTAACGACCGATGCGTGAGAAAACCTTATGCCGATCAGAGGTAACGAACGGCTCAGGCTGCAAAAATCGTTTTGGAGTCGTTGGAATCAGCCTGAAAAGCTCATTCCATAGACCCTTGTACCAACGAAATCGGACAAAAACTTTCGTCCCCCTTTTGAGGCCTCCTTAGTTACACATCAGAGATAAACAACTTTCGTCGTGAAGGACCTCCCGAAAACCGATGAAGGGGATGAGGGAGGGAAAATCAAGGTAGCCTATAACCACCCCCGGAACTCGCTGATGACAATGAGACCACCCTCATGAAAATCTGTTGAGCCGCTCGGACGTGATGCTCTGTACACAAAAAAAAAAAAAAAAAAAAAAAAAAAAAAAAACACATGTCGAAGAGGTGAGCGCACCTTTCCATTTTTTGGAAAAAGGTTGCGCTAAACATACATGTCGAAGAGGTGAGCGCACCTTTCCATTTTTTGGAAAAAGGTTGCGCTAAATATCCACCCTTATAAACTTCACAGCAAACAAGAATCACGCGTTACTGTTTCCTCGTTTGAATAATATTCATATCAATTGTAAGATAGGATAGAATGTCTCAGAAGTCAGTTTTATTTGATTTTGGTTTATTTTTTATTTCAAAAACGTTTCAACTGAAACGTATAATGTCAAATTTTGAGGCCGGTTTGATTTTTCGGCATAGATCTATATCTGAACAGTCTACATAGGTGTATTATTCCAAGAATAATAAACCAAAAGCAATTTAATTAAAACTAAAGTCATTAAAAAAGGATCTTCCTAAAAAAAAAAGAAAACAATGATTTTTTTAGCTTCAATGACATAATCGTACGTCAAATAAACCTAATTAAACTGTGCAAATATTTGCTGCACTTAAAAAGCTTCGGGGCTTTGCGACACGAATGACCTCGAAATGATTTATTTCGAGTAGCTGATAAGCCGTCGGCCTGCATTAATAATCACCGGCGAGAGCGTCTGCTCAGAATGAAAACGGAAGTCACTTTAATTGGAACTGACGCCTCTCATTTGCGCCTAATTCGAATAGAGTGATTGTTCGAGAGGAACAGCAAAATAAAATTGAGAAGATCGGCGAAAAGATGTAATACCACACCACCAAACGTTTATTTGTCGTGAAACAATATTTTCGCAGTTGACCAAAAGTATCTGATAGTTATTACGTCCGACGGTCGGGATACTCTGATTAATAGAGTACCTTTCAATCTAGGGTAGTGCTTGTGGTGAGTGAGGAGGAGGCAATCCAACTTAATGAAAGCTTCTGATGCCCCAGGTGCAGGTTAAGGTCTCTCGGAAAACAGAAAAGAGAGGAGTAAAGGAAAAGGATAACCCCACAAATGGAAGTGGGATTAGAAACCCGTCGGTCGGAATACTAATTTTTAGCAGTCCAGGATTCAAGTAACGTAGTTTAACTTTGCCAAGTGCAATATAATTAACTCTCCATACTAATTCACTCTGAGGACAAATTTATTGCTGATTTTGAACTCCCAAAACCATCAGCGGCTACTAATTTTCCGAAAAGCAAAAACTTGGCGAAGGAAATGAAAAGACTTGGAGCTCTTGAGGGAACACCATCGCTGTGTATCCGAATAGAAAATACTCACCTTTCGCTTGGATTTGGCCATCCGCATGTCCCTGGAGGTTTCCGCTTCTCCGGGTATCACTTTCCCCCAGACGACAAAAGCGATCATCGTGTAAGTGTACAACAGCACCAATAATGGAACGACGTATTGTAAGCTGAGAAGCGTTATGGTGTACACCTGCCGCATGTGGATGGACGACCACACCTCTTCACATATGCTCCTGAAAACAAAGTTGAAAATATAATTTTAAAGAAGAAAACCCCATTCAAAAAACCATGATAATATATAAAGTTTCCCCTCAAATTTATACTAAGATACGTTTTTTCAACAGGGCTTCCGCTTCAGCATAGATGTCATCAATCAGGTTAACGAGTTTTTTCTCATATTTCTGTGGAGATAACAGCAATATCAGTTTTGATGACTACGTAAATTAATCAAGTCATTCAAAGTGAACATTTTAATTGAATAATTTCCAGCTCGTTTTTCATTTTCGTTTGTCAGAAGTAAATATACTTGCCCATCCCGCCAAGGGTTCCGTGAAATATGGAACGTTCTCCATCAAATGATGGCAGTTAGGCGAGGGGAATTGAAAGGACGAATAAATTGTAATTGCGGGGCTACCCAAAATACAAACGACGGGGTTAACTTTCAAACAGCGGTTGTTCCATGTTTGGCTATTTCCCGATCACGCCTCGGGCGGCGTTCCCCTACAAGAGCGAATGGATCGCACCATGAATTTGAATTGATTTCCTTCTCTTTTAGGGAATTTAACGGGGATGGTTTGCTATCAATCCAATCACACGAGGCTTGACCAGTAACTACAGTTATATTGTACACCTATCCATTTCGAACTGAAATAACACCTGCTACCAAGACCCTTAGGTAGCAGTAGCAGGCTGTTACGTTTAGGTTGTCTAATTCTTACTTTTCGCATTCCATATGCCAGGGCGACGGCTCGACCAACTCAGAGACGAATGCGATGGGAAGAGCGGTAGTGAGAGCGATTATCCACACGATGAGAATCACTACTTTAGCCATGCATTTGCTCATACGTGGCTTTAACGGCCAAAGGATGGCCATGTAACGATCCACGCTGATAGCGACTAGAGTATACGCCGACACCTGAAACAATAAAAGAACATAGATAATCTCAAATAGTGCGGTAATAGGTTACGTAGAGGACCTAAGACCACTGAAGACTGGTTAGCGGCTCAAACTGCCCAGTTAAATAGCTCTTTCTAGCTCCTTGAACCGGGGTTAACTGTTGGCGTCTGTTTTGAATGGAACTACTTCGGTCAAAATGAGCTTTTTACGCTGATGTCAACGAGTATAAAATGATTTCTGAGCGTTTCAACGAAAACCTATAAACATCTGTGGATAGTTCGACTAAATCTATACCCTTGCGGCGATGTGCACATTATTCATCTTTTCATGTCAACATAAAATGCATCTCTACAAACGAAGCTATAACCAAGCTGTAAGCCATAACTGAAGCCTATAACAACACTAAGTGTCTCTCAAGGTGATCATACAAACCAAACGTTGGCTTATTCAGCGTACCGAGATGCTTTCACATTGTTACTGCTGGGTAATAATGACGAAGTATGGAGCCACCCAGCGCGAACGGAGATATGGCTAATAAATCGTAGACTGAGATCAGAGATTAGCCGCTGACCATACATTAGAGAGAGGCCATATAAATGAGAGATTAGACAAACTAATCAGGATGTAAATGTAAGCTAATGGTTCCATACTTCATTATTACCAAGTAGTGGCTCCCAAATTCAGCATTGTGGGTTGAATAAGAACCAGAGTGACTTCGCTCCTTTTCATTTTATCCCAGAAAGGTTCCCATTCAAATTGTTTCACAATTCCAATAATTGGAAAATGTGAATTTCCAGAAATCGAAAAGAACGTAAAAACGACTCCCTTTGCATATTGAGTTATAAAAAATATTGTCTCCCCAAATTTCCTGTTCAATAGTTAGATTATATCCATGTATGAACATTATGGCAATATCGCTTCCATCCCATCAAAACTTAAAGATGAAAGTGAAGCGGTTTTGCAAAACGGTACATGATACAGTTTTTGTCCACTTTCACTCGAAATCAAGATGAGTTCCATGGCTTTTACGCAGCTCATTGGGAATAATTTGTTTAGTTTTTTTTACATTGGTTTTAGTGTGAATTTAATTAAATTAAATTTATGTTGTTGCGAGAAAAAAAAAAGAAGATATTTCGAACTGACTTTTAAGGATTTTTGTACTTACCGTTTTGAAAACTCAACAAAATAGTAGGTACCGTTTTGCAAAACCGCTAGAACTTTTCTCCTCGTTTAGGGCGGGATTCGTCCCGTTTTGACAAACCGCGATGACAAAAATCGATTCCTCGTGAAATTTTACATAAAAATCGATATCCAACTCGATTTTTTCCATTTTGTCGCTTGTTCCCTTTTGCAAAACCGTGCAAAATTATTGTACCTAATGAATTTTTCAACCAAGCGTCCCCGTATTGGTTTATTATTCTCATAATAATCAACCTATTCTAACTATTTACGGGGGTAAAAAATAGATCGGCCTCGAAATTATTCCAGATTCCTAAAAATGAGAAGATTCCAAAAATCAAATGCCCGTCCGCCGTCACCGCGGTTTTTGACTTTTTTTCAAAATCTGAAAATGTAATCAAATACGCAGTTTTCCATCTAAATTTGCCCTCAAGGTTTTCAGCCCAATGGCTACTGGGAGGGCTAAAAAGGGGCTACGTATGTTGATTAGGGTTTTATGGAGTATGGGGTCGAGTGAAGTGTACATTTTGGACGTATTTTCCTTTTTTTGGGGTCCCTTATCGGTCTAAACCAAGACAGGTAAACATACTTATTTTTCGAATTTTTAATTTTAATTTTGATTTTTCATTTTATTCTATTTCTTCAATATTCTTTTTTATTGTCAGATAATTTATTGTTAAGGTTACAAAAGGACAATAAACCCTTCTGTAAAATTTGCAGCGTTTTCAGCTTAATCTAATCGTAGTTAGGTTAAAACTGTTCGGCTCAATCCACCAACGTCGTTTGGGTATCGTTGAATTTGTTCTCGAAAGTTCTTTACACGTGAACTCACCCCATCCATGTTTGACGAGAAAAGTTCGACGCATCTCTGGTTTTTCGGATACCTATCAGAAAGCAGCTTACCCGTGGAAAGCCGATTGTTCGGTGAAGGAATGAGTCTAGAGGATTGCAGTATATAGCCTGAAACCATCCCTGGCTCGTCAATTTCAGCCCACCCGCATGGAAATCGGTGCAACCGTTTGGACGTTAAATGTCTATTTTCTCTAGACTTACCTTGATTTTATATGAGATTAATTATTAATAGTGCAGAGAGGTATCAAAAATCTCCCCGAGCACTTCATAATTGAGAATCAAAAGAGCTTCAGCGAGAGAAAAAGGGAGTATTGACTAATCAAATGGGCGGCTCAAGCGAATAGAAAAGACAACAAAGAACCAAACAGGCCCCGATAGGAGGTTTTACGGTTGGAAGTATATGAATGCACTAAACAAGGGAAATCGGCGGGATAGAGAGAGAACTCGTTAGAAGAATGGATGGTCGGCGCCTTCTATAGCCTCTGCGGTGTGCCGAATGGGCGATATCGGCAGAGACCATCAACTTGCCGCATAGCCGTCGGCCACATCTCTATCCGCCTACCGCTCGGCTGAGTGTCAACTCCAAAAAGGAAAAAGGAGAATTACCTTTATTCCTTTTTACGCATAGTGAAGAGCGATTTAATCCGGCAGTGCTCGTTAAACGGGCACCGCTCTTCTTATTATCGGTAACTCCTGTTGGCTCCTGCGAAAAAGATTCAGCAGACCGATCCATTAACCGTCGAAGCTAAATATAGCTCTGGAATGATATCACCTTAACTAATGGTGGTCATGAAGCCCTGCCCCGTATCCCGTGTCAAGCAATATTTTACATCATACATGTAAAGAAGGGCGAGACACGATATCAAGGAAATAAAACCTTTCTCTCCAATGTCCTCCACTAGCCGTCACTGCAGGGCAAAAGAGCTTTACTGTGGCTGTCTCTCCTCGGAATTCCAATAGCTCGGCGAAAGGTGATATATGCATTCCAACTCGTATGTTTGGCTTAGCGCGGCGAACGCAGAAGAGAAAGAGTGAAAACTCCCGAAGAAAATATGTTCGTTCCGAGTGCAGGATTATTTGTAATAGGAACACAGACGAAAGCCGAGTCCCTTCAACCTATTTCATATGGTAATCTGTCTTTCCACGCAAGTTCTCACATTTACGTCTCGGGAGACACTCGGAATATTGAAACCTACTTCCGACCCTCGTCGATCCCTTTAGGCCCACAGGTGTTGCGTAAAGGTGCTCTATACATTGACGACGCGTGGGATGAAATTGGTTTATCTTTTTTTTTGAGAACAAGACTGCCGAGATTGTGCTCGTCGAAATGTATCGGATATATGGCGCATATATTACAAAATGCTTTTAAACCTACCCTCCGAGAAAGTACACATTTCTACGGGCCAAACACATAAAACTGTGAATTTAGTCTACCCTAATAATTTAAGTGATCAAGGAGTATTAGAATCACATTAAAAATTCGTAAAGAACATAAAATAACATATTATTCAACAAAGTTCATTATTCAAAAGTTCTTTTTCTCACTGTTTGTTTGAGGGGATTACCAAGGGTCATATCGTCGGTGATAAGTATCGTGAAAAGAAATTACCAAGTTAAGGCCAGTCTCATTTTTCAGGACGCTTCATTAGACTGAAAGCCCGCATCAACTTAATTGGGCCAAAATGATCATTTTTCTTTCATAAAAAGCCCGTTTCCCGCAACATTTGCTGAAAAGGCAAATAAAAACGTATTTCATTTGATGGTGTTTTAAGAGGCAGCAAGTTGTCAATGCCGTGAGGATAAACTCACTTATATGAATAGGAAGTTTGGCGAATTTCAAATCCTTCACGTTGGATTTTCTCGATGTAAATGAGTTAATATCAATAAAGAAAGTTAATTTCCACGCCATTTACACATTAAACGACAGATCCCAGGCAATCAAATCAAATCAAAGATGGGAGTTAAAATCTCTTCAAAAATAAAAGCAAGAAAGATGAAAGCTTACGGAGTTTCGTAAGGCCTAAAAATGAAGGGCTTGGGGTTGAATTGATGTTGACAGAAAGCGAGGAAGGTCAGAGGGACGCTGAAGAAAAATCCATCGGTTGGAACGGGGTATTGTCCACAACAACTGTCAACAACAGTCTACTGGAAATACCTCTAAATCCTTATAACTCATTTCTTCCTTCTCATAGCAGCACGGCCATCGCCGCAAAGACCTTCTTCGAGGGAAAACCACCAAGGAAATCAGGAAACTACCGGTGAACTCAACCACCATCGCCACGTTCGACGTGATGTGATAATATTAAATAATATTAAGGAATGGACTTGTTGGATAGAAGGCTTCCAAATAACACCGAAAATGGGGTTAAAACACAAAGTGCAAGTTCGTCTGAATTTAAAGAATTTATGGAAAAATAGCAATTTGAATTTTCGGCGGAAACCAGCGATCAGCTGGTCGACGATTTCGCTATGTATGTTGTCAAGTTGGCAACCATTAAAGAAATTACGAGTAAAAACTGAAGGATCGGTCTCTGAGGTAAAACCACAGCGAAGGTTAAACGTGACCGTTGTTTTCATTCGTCCCTGGGTTAAGGTGAATAGCAGAACCACTTTTTCTTTTTATTTAAATTAGTTCTAAAAATGTCAAGAGATTGTTTATGGGAACGATCTACAGAAAAGTGGTTTTTTGAGTTGGTACCCCTGGCCGTCAAGCTAGAATAGAAGGTCCGTAGGTGACGTCACGCACGCTCTTTTTGAATGGACCAGAACAACTTTAGATGAAAATAAACTACGTGAAAGACTTTTTGTCACAAAAATGATGTATTTTCCTCTTTTTCGCTTCTAACAACATGGCATAGGATGATTTAACCTGAGATTCGGGTGCACGTCATTTCCTTATTGATGCTTTAATTTTAGCCTTTTTTACAATCTCTGTAGGTAATATCCGTTTTATTCGGCGTTTATTTGTTGAATCCCAAGGATTTACATTCTAATTAGTGGCCCTAAGGCCTACCGGGCCAATGAAAAAAGACACACAAATATTCGATTTGGGACCAAACCCAAGGGACGAATGGCTGTAATAACAAGGGAAGAGCCTAAATTGAGTTTACTAGGAGCCGCGCAGAATGTTCCAGTTTCAAAACCGACCGATTATTACATCAAAGGTACGTCAATTATGGGAGACAATTAACAACAATATTTGTGAACAGGGGAAATACGACCAATTTTCGTGAGAGAGAAACTAGGTAGCTTGTAACGACCGGTAACTTTGGCTATTAGTGTTCCAGCCCTGGACCGATATTTTGAATTTGAATGAAATCACAACGGCAATTTTGAAGAGCCATTACTACCATTAAGGGGATCCGTGGAGTTTGGGTCTCATCTCATATTCACGACGATGCTTCTTCCTGGAGTCGCGTTCATTTAACCGATTACACGAAAAACGCATTTGCGCGATCCCGTCGGACCCCAACAGCATCCATAATCTGCAGGACTAACCGATCATATCGGAAAAGCGGGGATCTTCAATCAAATACAATACCTTATGGTGGTGGGATTTGTATGGGGTGTTTCTCTGAACACGTCCACTTCAAATTTCAAAAGTCAACAAATTCACATGGAGACATTGACACGGAGAGTGAATTAGGGTTTAGAGGGAAATCCTCCCATTTAGATATTAAAGCATAGGTAGCTGCAAAATATGAAAATTCATTGAATAATACTGCTATTTGTGGGTTTTAATCTTTTGGTTTTGGATATAGAATTGCTGAACAATGGAGTTTCAAAAGGTAAAGCTGTGGGCGAAGTGGGTGCTTTGAATTCACGCAAGAGCTTTCCGAGGTTCCGCCTGAACAGTGATGGATTACTCCGTCCTGTTTCCTCCTGTCTGAACCGTCAGGAGTGGTATTGAAGAACTCAGCCTTTAACTATTTTTCTCCTGAAGCGTCTATTCCTAAACCACACTCTCTCTACTGCACAAATCAATTTATAAATTGCCTATTAAAAATATTATTTTCTATTCCACATGTTATTTCGTCTGGTGATACTTCTTGTATCTTCTTATAACGTACAACACTGCAAATGTTACACCCTAAAATTGGATTCTATGTCCGAAATTGCTTCAACAACGACAAATAATTCGACTGCTTGGCCTCTCTCCTTTAAAATCCCATTTGTAGCTCTACAGAGCCTTAGATCCAATGGTGTACTCCGTCTGACAAGTGTGGTGGAAAGAAATTCTGCAGGGGTCGCTCGCATGGATTTTGAACGGCGCAGGAAGCCTTTTCGCAAGGATACTACCCTATAATTTGGGAAGTTTCACGCTCTCAACCATGTCCATTCCTAGGGATAAAATTTGCATTACCATACCAATACCTATTGGTATTCCTACCATCATCGATTCAGTATGGAAAGAAATTACACCGTTCAAGAGGATAATATCTCTTGTGTACTTACATAATATTATTATGTAAGTACACAACTAGAGAAGAATGATTCTTCAGGTGACCCATCTTCTTTGTCTTGTCCGATGCTCAAAATGTCACAGTAGAGTAATAAATGTTTTTGTAGCCTCCCATTCCACTGGCCCCTCGATGAATCCACTTCAAACCAAAATAGAGTTCTGTCCACATCAACCAAGAACACCAAAATTGTACGGAGCCAAATTGGTGAGGTATCCTTTGATACCCTGAATGGACCAGCCAGACTCCCACGGATATCAGCAGAGAGCGTTGAAAAATTTAAGCCCCACACCAAGTGGTGCTATTTCGGGTGAGAGTGAGTCGGTGGAAAGGAAGTTTCCGTTTGTTTTTACAACGGGTATTTATCAATGTTTTTCTTACATAGATTAAATGCAGGAATGTAGACAGCGGGGACACTGAGAATTCCTAGCTTAACTAATGATGGTTTAAAATCTTCAGTAGAGGATCTTTATTATAGAGATATAAAAATAAGAAATAAAATTGGGCCGAAGACTGAGCCTTGTGGGACTCCATAGTCAACGGACAGAAAATGGTACAGAACTCCCCCATGTCGTACAGCCTGTATACATAATTCTGACCAAGGACAGGGCGCCATCGGAAAAGTTATATACTTACGGAGATGGGAGTTATGGGTTTGGGATCATGGGCGGTGAAGGGGGTCTGAAAACGCGATGGGTTTGGGATCACGGCAGGCACCGGCCTTGGGATCACTGCAGTTGTTTACCCAGGTCGTACCTCCTCTTTATGCCTTCAATCCGATGCTTCAGGTTCTGTCGTACTTGGGAATGTGCTTGCTCCAACCTCGCCCAAAGATCTATGGCGAAATTGTGGACCAGTTGCTTGCCCATACAGAAGATGCAACGGAAGGGTGAGCTCCCGGCCGAACATCGGGAGTGCCGGTGTATATCCAGTTAATGTATGTTCTGGCGCTAGCAGGGCCACGTCGGGCTGCTTGTCCCAGCCTTTCTGGTGATCATCTACCATGTTTGACAACCAATCACACGGTTCCTTTGAGCCGATCCACCTGTCCATCGCAATACACTTAACCTTCCGTCCAGGGTGATGAGCTTGTTCAAATGAATCCTTCCAGGCTCACAGGAAGGATCACGTGCAGTCATCTCACTTCATTAGGACTCCCCCGAACCCTACTGCAGACATCCTGTTACATGGGCGACTAGATGCCGCATCGGCATCAAAGTGATTAGCTCCTGGACGGTATTTCTCTTATAAGCCGTGATCCTAAACCCGTCGAACTACGGCTCCATGATCCCGAACCCGAACCGTGAAGATTTGAATATCATTTCATGGCAAATGCAATCGAAGCATTTTGCCACATCCACGAACTTCGCAGAATCAAATTCACCGTCTTCAAACGCGGTTGGCACAAAATCAGTTAGGTTTCAACCTTACCAACTTCCTGCTCAAAATAACGTTACTTTTCCGTTTCGTACGAAATGGCTGTTCATTTTTCTAGCCCCAACTAATGATAAATACAGCGATTTGATCTCAGCCCCCCTCACAGTTCATGACCGACTTTGGAACACCTACTTTCCTTCTCTATAGTATATAACTTATAATATAAGCCGGCTGTATACGTTCAACTGCTGCAAACATTTCTTGCCGATTGTCGAGCTGGATAGTCATTCCAACAGATACGATGTACTTACTTCTCAACCATACCCCCCTATCGACTTTCGATAGATAAACGCCTATAAGAATGTCATGAGGTTATCTTCAAGCACCATTATCCAACGAAGAGAAAACGAGGCAAAGGAAGATGAACGGTAATGTTATTCACCAGAATAATATAGGGACATCTGAGGCCATCGAATTGAATACCATATCAATCGCTGCCACGGCCTTTTTACGAAACGACGACTTTTGGAAAAACATGATAACATTATTACTCCCCTACCATTTGACATTTTGCAAATCACATAACTTCATTGATTTTCATATAGGTACTAGAGATGGAGAGGGATGATTGACCAAACCAGTCGTGTACGTCTCTACTTCTCGAGAAGTAGAGACGTACACGACTGGTTTGGTCAATCATCCCTCTCCATTTCACACCGACCGAGTCTCAGCACAACAAAGTATAGGTACTAGAAATCCTCTTGCTGACAATAGTGAAGCTTCAATATGCAAAGAATTTTGTAGTATCCCAAGCCGATTGCAAGAGTGTACAAATACCCTAAATTGAGAATGTGGACCTGCATACCAAACCTGACGGGCCGTTTTAGGCACAAAAATAACCGCTGTTGTTTTTTTTAGTGAGGGGCCACCGCTGAGCCTTCAAGTTTACACGAATTTGGAGCTAACGATAATAGTGTACGGTGAACAGAATCAACAGATTCAGATAAAGCAGAGTAAAGTCAGTAAACCTGCAATAGAAATAATAGAAACATTACTCAAGATCCACTAAGGAAGCAGTGCAAATATTCATGCTTTTATTTGTGTATACCTTGCATATAATGAAAATGTTATGTAATGTATAATTTTCTGACTGTTTTCTCAGTATACTATTGATCCTAAAACCCTATATCCATTTATTGCGGATCCCATACTATTCTGATCTTGAAACTAGTGAACAGGAGTTGTATTGGTGTTAAAGCAGGTCTATCAGCTATGTCAAAATGCTCCCTTTCTGATCCGGGACGCGATAAATGTCATCGTGAAGTGACGGGCTGGCATTGCCTCAAACATAAGGTCACCCCGTGGAAGGGCGATTGAGAGCTTCATCAAATTTGCAACAAGAATATCTTCTTCCATCTCTTCTCTCAGCTAACTCCATTCAAAAAGACCTTTTGATCTCCCTCTTTGTTGAAAAACTAACAAGGAGGAAGCACAATTCGTGAACAACAAAGTACAACAACAACGTCGTAATTATAACAAAGTTAATACAACTTCGTCTTTGAATTATAAGTCTTTGAATTATTCAACTTATTGATGTTTGAAGTTCTTGAAACAATCCAGGCAGAGAAATCGGAAACCACTTGATTTCCCTCAACCCGCCGAACTATTTGCTCGAACTCATCGCGGAGATAAGAGCATTTTGGAGGACGAGCCAACTAGTTAAGATACAAAACTGGAATTCGTATGAGCAGAACATTCTGTTTGAACATCTCGAGAGGCTATTTTGAATCCATTAATGTCAAGGCGGGCCCTTGTTTTGGGATGATTGATGTATTTCAGTCACGCCTCAAACCACTTCTGCCGGAGCTAGTTTCAAGAAGAAAATCGCCACTGCGTGTCTACCTCCGTCAGCTACAACTGTAAACAATGTGTACAGTCCATTCAATAGGTCTACAGATGAATGTAAGAAGTATTATAGGTATTTCTTAGTATCGCCTGAATACGTCTACCACTAAAGTTACTAAATACGGAGGAACTGCGAAACGGGTCGAATAAGGACGAATAGGGACATTAAATTGAAGGTTTTGCGCGATAAATGAAGGTTTTGAAGCGCAATGAATGTATGGTAGCAGCCAGGTTACGGACTAACAACTCCTTGGATTGATTCCGAATGGTGGATGGTGTCATGTCACATGATTTCTACATTTTATCATTTAATAATGATTAACAGGACGAATCCATTTGTTTCCCGTCACGTCACTTCACGTCACGGTAGGTGGTTCTTATTATAAAAAACGGACGGTAGACCCATGGTTCTACAGTCAGATCATTAAATGATATTATATTAAATTTTAATAATGATTAATTTTGCACCAACCCTCTACTTGTAACCAACTGCTAAACTTCCTTAGAGACCAATCATGTGACTATAGTTTTCGCGATCATGTTGCGCTCAAAATCCCCCGTGACGTGACGCTCGTGACGTGACGAAAACAAATGGAAACGTCCTGTTAATCATTATTAAATGATATCAAGATGAAAATGATGAAATATTGCATCTAAGGTGCTAGCGAGGGTCATATAACGATATCTATACCACTATGTAATTCTGATCGTGTCTATATGACATACATTGTATGTTAGTATGTCAAGAGCCTACTCCTCCGAAACTATAAGCGATAAAAATAAGGAGATTTTTTCTATCTTTCACTTTCCTTACATTATTTTCTTCTTTCACGTTGTTACTTGAAGACATATTCTAAATTTAGATTAAGCTCAACGGAAACAATATTTGAAGAAATAAGAATTCGTTTGGCACAACTAAATTAGTTGTGGTCTACTTCTAAACCCTCGTAACTAAAATTACTAATTACTAATCCTTGTACTAAATTTTAAATTTAGTACGAGGATTAGTAAGTAGTAAATTTAGTTACGAGGATTTAGAAGTGTACCTTCGAGGATTTAGAAGTAAAAGAATAAAATTAAATTGATGAAGCATGAAAAATAAATCAAAACTAAATTTAAAATTTAGTACGAGGATTAGTAAGTAGTAAATTTAGTTACGAGGATTTAGAAGTAGACCATCGTAATAATGAGTAAGCAACACCTTCGAGTATAGAAATCACGTATGATGTAATAAGCAATTCAGCTGACTCGGTCCTAGAGTTCATTCGGTCCATAATAACATTAGGAAATTGACGGGAGGTGAAACAAAAACGTTTTCAACTTTTGATGCATTACGTATTACCTAATTTGCAGCTCATTAATGAGCAGCAAATTTTAAGGGTCGGAAATTTTGGCGAAACAAACGATAATCGTTATTAAATGATCTGACTGTAGAAACTTACATAGGTCTACCGTCCGTTTTGTTGTTGTTTTTTTCAATGGAAGAAGGTGCTATGTGAAGTACACAGCACCTTCATCCATCACTATCTTATCTATTTGGTACGTTGCACCTTATGTTATCACAGATATCCAATTTCTGGCTTCAGATCGCCGGCTGCAGTTTTGTGAAACTCATCCAGTAGACAATACTTGTTTCTGGTTCCAGCACTCCAGACGCTTCTGGTGTTATGTTCACAATTTCTATAATAACCATCCAACGCTTTAAAATTAAGCAAAAAATGTTTTGTGACAATTACTGTCATCACTTAGTGGATAAAGTTACCAATTAGCTATAATCTAAAAACACAAAGTTGCAAAAATATTAAAACCAATAACATTTAAAACCAGAAAACTTTTTAAAGCTAAAAGTCAAGAAGAAAACTTCAAGAAATGTACTCGGAATCAGCTTTTGTAACATAACACCCTCTTTCACTCGTATTAACCTGCATAAGGTATTGTCACTGGTACCTATTAAAATGAGCTATAAGTATGTAACCACCTACTGGGGAAATTTTGTAAAATGTGTATCGCAAACGTGAACGACAGGAAAAGAGAATATTTGAATGCAAATATTCGTTACAAACTTAATACAAATGTTAAAAAGGGGTCGAGGGAGTAACTCTTCAAACTATTTACTTTCCATTTCCATGTATATTTTTGGTGCTATCTGCTGCGCAGTAAAGAGGTAATTTCCATTTCCTCCCCGAGCTCAGGTAAAAAGGTGAGATAGGTAACCCTCTTTTAATAGAGAAGACTTCCAAAATACGGAAACAAACGGGTTTCTGGATTATTTGCTTAGGTGGTTCTGTTCTGCATCACTCTGCGAACGTCGTGAAAGCTAAAGTTTAACTCTACTTGCAGAACAATTTTTAAACTCAGGATGACAGAGAAATTGACTAACATAACATATTATGTTAGTCAATTTCTACTTATTATTATACTATTAAAATTTAATTATATCAATATTTAATATTATCGTGCATTGGAAACCAACAATTCGAGACATGGTAGACACAGGAAGGTCAGTTCATTATAAACCAAGTCTGACCACGTGCTTATAAACTATGTATAGATTCCAAACTGCAATATAAGCTTGCGGGGAGACGTAAGGGCGAACATTCTGCCGTTCATTGGAAGCGTGAGCGTTATAAATGCTAATATTGACGTTTAGTCAGTCTTCGAGACGGCCATAAAACAAAGCAGCCGAGGGGTTTTAACATAGACGTGTAAACTAGCATTCCATTCCTTTTAGAATCATTGAGCAGATATAATGGCCGATGAACGCCAGGATTTTTCAAATTGAGTAAGGAATAGTATTACCAGCCTCTGATGCCCTCAAGGAACAGAGTCGAGAAAAGCTTCAATTCACTAGAAAGAACATGACGTGATCATTTGCGGTAACAGAGCTGCGCAAACCTATTTATTTGCTTTTCTGGTAGTTGGCGAGTGGAATTCCTCCGTTTCCCTCCCGCAGTAGAAAGAAGTTAACGTATCGCCGGCGATCAATTTCAGTTAATTGGAGCTTAGCCGAACTCCTGTCAGGACCTTTCAACCCGGGGTAATTGAGGCCCGTAGAAGGAAGATAATAGAATGTGCTTCCCCTGGCATCCCGTCAATCCACTAGGGAGGTGGAGGGGGTCCAATTTGACCTGATCAATCACAATGGAGAAGAAAATGCAGTTATGATTTATTAATGACGTCTCGGCTCCGGATTACGAATCAACAGTGGAAAAAAAACGATTGAATAGTCAGAGGATGACTCCAGATGAGCAACTAACTTGGGAGTTGCAAGTCTTGCACAATGGTGAAAATTGGTATCATAAAATTGTCGGGGAGGGTGTACCTACTCGCAGTATGAAAAATACGCTACAAATTTTACACAAGGGTTTATTATTCTTTGATAAAGGTTACTAGTACTAGTAGGTACTAGTAAGTAGGAAATCCTACTTAGGAAAATTAATTAAGTGTCAATGAAAAACATTTTGAGAAAAAAATATTTTTTTCAAAATTTTTTTACTTGGAAAATATCTGACCTCCTGAGATCCTCCAAAAATCCCAATTGTAGTCCCATGAAAGGCCTATAGATCCCCACAGCGAAATCGGATCACTCCGGGACCCCCAATAATGGATTCTACGTCCAAAAATACTTCGAGAACGACTCCTAACTCGATCCCGTAGCCAAAACCCTTCAAAAAACCCTCCCGTAGCCCGATTTTAGCCCCATATCGCCCCACGGGTTTTGGCGATCGGCCTGAAACCCTTGCGGGCACAACTAGATGGCAAACCAAGTATTTTGACAAAATTTCAGCTTAAAAGCTTTTTAAAATTAAAAAAAAAAATGCCTAGGTAGGTACCTACTGTTCAAAAAGGCCCGGATGGCGGACGGACATTTCGGTTTTGGAATCTAGACCTCTAGAAATGGATGTCAAATTTTGAGGTCGATCGGAGACGTCGTCCTCCGTCGCGATTACAAAGGTACCTACCTATTATTCCAAGAATAAACCAAAACTGGCCTTGTGCTGTGACCAAGAAACTTTTTTTATTGCACATAGGACAAGACTATAGCAGCGACAATAGAGCGACATCAAATTTTGATTACCAACAGTCATACCTCACACCTTGCAATCGGCGAACATGGAACAAGGCGTTCTTTTCATGCCGAGGGGAAGACTACGTACGCTGCAGACGCTCCTACAGACGACCGTCGATGTAAACTAACGATGCAGACGACACACTTTTTGAGTTACTTCGACCCACGGCCCGATTGCACCTTTTTCGCGACATAGAAAGAATGATTGATTGATCAAGCCTTGATCATCAAGGCCACATTCACATTAAATGAAATTTTTCATGTTATGTGCGTGTTATGTGCGTACAATGTACAAGGGATAGCAATCAAATATCGAT
The DNA here is from genome assembly GCA_955831195.1 of Pilophorus perplexus. Taxonomy (NCBI): domain Eukaryota; kingdom Metazoa; phylum Arthropoda; class Insecta; order Hemiptera; family Miridae; genus Pilophorus; species Pilophorus perplexus. The sequence goes on from OY037013.1 coordinate 21,040,330, forward strand.
ACATAAGACACATCGATATTTAGTCTCAATACATCGATAATATTCTGACGATCGGGTGTCGATATTTTATCACCGATATCGAAAAATTCGTATTTCACCTGCCGCTATAAAAAAAATATAGCCGCTATACAAATTATAGGCGGTTTTTCGCCAGGCACACGAAACAGTGGAACAGTGGACTCTAGGCAAGAACAACAGTTTCCAAGGCAGCCAATCTGGTCAAGCCTCCCAGCAGGCCTTGATGACCGCGGGAAATTTTCCAACAGGGGTAGGGATGCTGGACCAGCATTTCTGGTAGGATGGGGAATGCTGTGGGTGGTCGATGTTAGTGTTCAACACATTATGAAAAATATATATAAAAAGACAAACTTTGAAGCTGATTTTTTTCCATCTTTAATCGTGGGTTTCATTCTTGGAGTACCTACTTACTTCATTATCCTAAAATTGGAGTGCATTGAATAAATTTGATTATTAAATACATAATCAAATTTGTTTCTAAAAAATCCATTAAATTTTAATAATACAGAAATAAAAAAATTCCAGGTGCGCTCTTAAAAACCAATTAACTCATTTTTTTGAGATGCTGAATCCGAAAATGGCCTCCCTTTTCTCGGGACTCTCCTTTTTTCTAGAGCTATGATCAATAAAGGTTTTTTTTTAGGGTGTGTGAGGGTGTGTGTGTGTGTCATTTCGGGATTAAAAAATGAAAAAAATGAGAAATCGTGTACCTAGTGTGTACTACCCGACGAGATGTAGTGAACTTTGAAGATGGTAAGTTACCAAAACTGAACCAGAAGATGGCGCCCCTGCGAATTCCATCCAGAATTCCGTCGTTTGCCTTCACAGTGTACACAACTACACAATCCATTTCGTTATTCAGAGATGGTTCCTTCAATTTTTCCTTTAATTTAATTGTAGTAGCACAACGGTGGAAGATAAATCCGTTTAGTGAGGTATTTGAGGCTTTCCTTCATAAGAAGGGCTAGTGGCTCACTCTAGTCGGGTTTGAAGGTACTATCTTTAGTTCACTACGTTCCGTAGGGATAGCGCCACCGTCGACTACGGCACATGAAGTCCTATTTAGTGAGCTCTCCTCTCTATTCCTCCATGACCTACTAGCTAACTAAGGTTATTGGTTGTCTTGATTGTCAAAAAGTTTCTTTCTAAGTCCAAGTCTCAAAATTTTGAAACGATTCTTCGATATATCGTGGAGGCAACTCAACGTACCGATACTTTTTTTTTGTTGAAAAAAATCGATTCTTTTAAGAATTTAGTGTCGCTTTGTGGTAGGGAAGTATGATACTTCGAAATGTATCGATACATATTGCATCGATAGCTTTAAAACGTATCAGGTCGATATTTTCAAAAAGCATTTGGCTGAACAAAATTTTAATCATCCTGGGTTTGAAATGTTTATTCTTTTATTTTTCATTTTAACATGGAACATGTTTTAGCCTTGAGCTAACTGGCAAAAAGTGTCCCGTTTTTTGGGTGACGGCGATGTGTCACGAAATGTTGCTTGTTTTATTTAGTTTTAGTTTTTACTAGCGACTCTAAATTTCAGGGCCTAGAATATTATGACCAGGGAGTTTTTACAAGCGATAGCGACCCTAGACTCACGCGGTAGGATCGCTTCCATACACTTTTCACCATCGACTCGTGGATGATTAGGTAGATAAGTTTTGACAAAACTTAATATTGGATTTTGTAGAAAGGAAAATCCTCGGAAGAAAACTATTGGGTGACATTTTTACCGATATCAGACCCAATTTGGGTAAAAATGTATCGTGATACTTTATTTTAGAAAAAATATCGAAAAGTATTGATACCAGTACTTTTTCTAGAAAATATCGATAATTTAAAGTATCGATACTTTTTAAACATGATGTATAATACATCCCTACTTTGTGATCTTGCTGCACAGCTGACTTAGCTGAGCCAAGTCCACAATCATTCAATTTGCACAATCTACAAGAAGTCTACAAATTCAAGGCAACAGCCCGAAACCTCTGACAACAACCCGCTGGATGTATTTTTCAGTAACGTCCATCGTGGTAAGCTTTTACTATCACCAACAAAGTAAATAACGTAGTAGGTACGAGTAAAAAAAACCTGAACTTATTTTCTGGACGACCCTCGTAGTTCATGATTTCAAAATGAATCACAACCGTACCGCGTACCTATCCGAGGAAATTCCCACCGCACTAAAAAAGCCAAGAAGGTTCAAAAGATTGCCTATTCATTATTCAGCATCTCTGAGAAGTCTTAGATTCAGTTATGCGGCCTCAATTCGGCTTTTTCCTTCTCGTAAGGCTGATGATGTATTGGTCCAGATGGTCCATAGCGGCAGCCCGTAAAATCGGTTGGTAGTAGGTAGTCCTATATCGGACACTTTTCCCTTCCTCTTTCACGTCGGATACATTCCGCCGGTATTTTCAAGAGAAAAAAAGTCACTCAGTGGGTTTTCTCTAACGCAACATGTTCCCAACTGAAGGACGAGTTGAGCCACACTTCCATAAATCCAGCGCTAGTATCCAATTTAATACCTCCTTGCTTAAAAAAGCCGTAATGGTGACATAAGCAGTAGGTACCTAACTAGACCTAGTTAGGTATGTGAGGTTCGGTTCACATTATGACATCTGAATAATTGAGGTCCGCAAGGGACGCGTGGTGGGGGAAATGTTAGGTAAACGCAGGCCTGACGAGGGGGTTTCAAAAAGGAAAGACCGTCGTGTATTTGCATAACTGTCGTGCTGGGGGCGAATCCCATTTATCCTCCTCGCCAAAACCCCCTTCTTTTTAACTCGAAAACCGCGCAAGCCGCTTCCAGGGGAATTATTCAGCTAGTGCGGCGAACGAGAGCTGTACTTATAACAAGAGGAGCCCTCTTTTATTACGGCCACCTTGTACAGTTGATCTCGCCCTATTTTGGATCCGATACGTACGTGGCCAATGTCTCGTTAAAAAGGAACTGAGACCATATTGTTCACGATTCGAGGAAAAGATTTCCCCAGTGAGCCACAAAAATGTGATTTATACTGCACACCTTTTTTCCTTGTTCTTCGATTTCATGGTTTTATATCTTTCACTGAATCGGAGCTCAGATGAGATATTCGGAGGAGTCAAGTTTAACAAACTTCAAAACTCGAATAACTCACTAATAAGGCCTGAGACAATTCCACCGTTTTATCTTTGAAAACTTCGGAGCTACATTCTTAATGAAGTAGGGGAAGGAAGGGTAAGACGGGAAGGACGATTACAACTACTATTTCATTCGAATGTAGCTAAAAATAACCCTGTTTAATTCGGGTGGATTAGCATTCTCAAACATGAGAAACGTTGGAAATTTGGCAAATTTCAACGGCACTCTGGTTACCAGATCACATGTCTACATTAAATTCTGAAAGATTCGCGTGAAAAGATTCAAAATTGCAATTTTTGAAAGATTCACGTGAAAAGATTCAAAATTGCAATTTTTGAGGTAGGGGTGGGTAAGATGGGATGTATCCCATCAGGGATGTATCCCTGATACAGGTATACCTCCTTTTCACCTTTTCAGTTTTTTGGAAAAATTACTATCTGGGAGATTGTGGTCAGTCTTTCTCCCATAATCCTGGCTACTTTTTCATCACTTAATGGCCGCTTGGTACTCGCTTTTGAAAGTTGACAGTATTAATTTTGTATATATATTTACTATTTTTCAAGATAAAAATCGTTTTTTCTTAAGATTTGCTGGTTTTTGAGTGGTGCCCATTTTCTCCCACAACCCTGGCAACTTACTCCCACTGGGTCAATGGGCTACCATTTTGATGCAGTGAGTGAACATAAGAGACTTCTCATTAGAAGCAAATCGTAGCTTATTAATTCCACCAAGCATTCAGTCGATAGCCGTGAGGTTTTGCGTTGATGGGAAGCAGTAGTACGGGTCAAACATCCGGTTCCAATTTTTTTTTTTTTTTTTTCAATTTGAAAAAATTCTTGAGAGACACAAAAGCGCCCTTGCGGCAAAAATACTAACTGAGAACTGATTAAATAAGGTGGTTAGGGAGAGAGAACGACTCCTTAAGCACCTCAGTGGATTAGACCTCTGCACTATCGGCAAACAACCACTTTGTGAGCACTGATTGTTCTTCAAGCGATCATAATATGATATGAACAAACTGGTCCGTCTACAGATGGCAATACGACCAGAACTGAAGGTATCCCATTTGACTCCACAATCCCATGTTATCTACCTTAACCCCTAGGTACCCTAACCACCTACGTACGAGAGAGTTACTCGTATATAGGTAGTCGGGCGGCGAACCTTTCCTCATCTCATTATTTCGAGAGGCATCAAAAAGAACGAAACAACCTCTTTGAAGGCTGTGAACGCCCGAATCTAATTTCCCATGCATTTTTTTTCCCCCAGTCTCAAGTTGTACCTATGTTGGAAAGGAATGAGTCGAGCCCAACAAGTCCTGACTTTTATCTTGTTGATACTGAGAGAACTAATCAAGGTTCCTTTAAACCTCTCTCGCCCCACTGCCAAATAAACTCGGGAGGGTTCCTCCTACCTACTTGGCCGAAGGGTTTGGGAGCTGAGATAGACGAAACTTGTGCTTTGCACGGTTTATCTCCAAACCTGACTTCGAGGGCACGGAATGATTTAACCGTCAACTTTAAATGAGCGGAACAGTCCTCGAAATACGAGATTATGATCATCAATCAATATTGGGATTGGTTGCGACTTCGGCGCCAGGGAAATTCTACCAAGTGTCAACTTTTCACCGCAGTGTTCATCTGAGTGTAAAGGAGGAAGTTCAGATCTTAACTAGATTTCGGATTTCTTGATCACTTGGGTACATAATAATATTATACACCTACATATTATGTACCTACCTACCTAATGTATATTATACAAACTGGGTTTGATTCTTGAGGGTTGGTCCAACCCAAGTTCTACGCCGAAATTCTGCAATTAGTTCGAGTCAAACAAACCCGAAAAATGTGTAGGTCTACCTCTAGGAAACACCCTGTAAAATTGGCAGCTCTACTTACCAGTACGGACACGGCTTGAGTATAGCTGACCAACCGGCACAGAATGCCGCCAAAAGGCCAATGCTGCAGAAGTGCCGGAACGCAGGAGAACGGCACGCAAAACAGTGCCATAAGGATGTCCCCCACGGCCAAGTTCCCGATGAAGAAATTGGTGACGGTCCGCATCCGGGGGCTGCTTTGAACGACGTAGCAGACGAGGCCATTCCCGCTCAATGCGATCACGAATATAAGGATGTACAAGGAGTAGACGGCGCTCTGGAAATAGCTTGTGCTGAGGAGGCCGCCCGGACCTCGGAGAGAGCAGTCGATCGTACTGTTGCCAAAAGTGCCATTGTAAAACTCTTCCTCTTCCTCCATAATCCACCGGATGACATCACCTTCCCGAAATCTGCAAAATAAAATGTTGACATTTCTATTACAATGAACAGCGGTTACCTATCGTAGTATTAATCATTGGGGAATGGCAAAGTCTTAGTGATCTTGTTCTATACAATTTGATTATAATTCTAGTATATTACTTACAGTAGGTACTTGATAAGTACTTATAATACTAATTATATTCTTTACAAATTGAGGCGATAACCATAGGACTAAAATAATCTTCCAGGTTCACCCTGGTAAGTTGAACTTTGGCAGGGAGCCTCTCTGGGACATCAATAGACGAATGAAATGACGAGCTCCATCTAAAGTGAGTTGAGGCTCCTCAGTGAATTTAATAACCCGCATTCTTCATTTTTCGGGGGAAGAATTTTAACCCCCGGTGGTTGAAATATTTAAAAAAAAATAACCCTTAATTCCCCCCCCCCCCCCCAACCGTTCCCCAAGGGCGTATTCGGTCCTTGGGGTGTATGATTGTGGTGAAAAGTAGCAACACATGTCCCTACTTTATTGACTGCCTTTCTACGCTGGCAGAAACCAGCAGTAGGTGACTAAATGGTTGTTACCATCCAAACAGGCTGGGCAGATAGTCCCTTCTCCAAAAAGCCTCATTGGGTAAGACTCACGCCTTGGAGTCAGGACCTTTTCCAACTGGTATGATCATAGATTGGACACTCACCCATTTCTCACACATTTCCAATGTGTACGAATAGTGTGGGTTGAACACTTCGCTTATCCCTCCCGAGGTTCTCAAGATCGGACCTGAGTGGCTGGTTTGGATTATCTTCCGCACCAGTTTGTAGAATGTGCTCTCATGAGAATTGGTTGTTTTTTTCCTAAAATTAATCCACCAGCTTGATCTTGACTGTGTACTCACAATTATGAGTGTAAGTTACAAACTCAAGAGTCATGAAACAGAACCGTGCGAGTACACTGTAATACAGTGTATGTGCATAGCACATTCTCTGCCGACTCCTGATTTACATTGCAGAAACGGCATTCTGTGGTGTCTGACAGTCCAATATTATGGCGGTGACGCCAGAACCTGTTTACTGGTGTCGCTCTTGTACCACCGCCATAATAATGGACTGTGCGAACCACAGAATGACGTTTCTGCAATGTCAATCTGAAGATCTTACTCGAAGGCCAACAATTATCATTAATCTCAAGTTCGAGCAACTCCCTTGTTTGTGATTTGGAGATTCTAATGAACAGTTCCGCCTGCCTCTGACCAGGGAGCCTTTGCCATTGCACTTGGAAATTTCATTTAGCAGAAATCTCCTGGTTGTCTTGGAAAAGGTTCAGCTCCTATAAATGCTGAATCAGCATTGCTGAGCCCTTCTTTGCTTGAGCCCTGGTGACTGGGTCATCAAGCCTTGATTGCATGCAATGATGTGCATATCACTTTGATGGGTCATCATCTTGACTTGAGGATTTTGATCTGCGATCTTGATGCTATGAAGAGTGTCAGTGAGTAGGCACTAAAAAGTGTCACAGGGTCTCGGAGGCTCTGAGAAAATGATCAAATATACGGAGGAACTATGAGTCACGGTCCACGACCCTGAAGAACACACATTACTGGCCATGGCCACAGTTGTGCTTGCAAGCCTCAAATCACGAAGACACGTACGCCAGTTGTCGAGTGGATGCATAAAACGGCTTCCCTGCAAATTACGATTGTCGCTATGGTAACTATAACGATCAAATGTCCACTTGCGACCTCAAGTGGATCTTCACCCTGAAACACAGCCCAGCTTCTGAAATTCCATTTTCATCCTAGTATACAATCACACGCTTGCAGTCGGTGTTGACGTACGCTTCTATAAAACATTATTTTTCATGAAGTACTTAATGAAACTCAGGCTCGACTAACGAAGGTGGTACCGTCGGTGTCAATTCGCGAACTTGAGCTTCATAGGTTTGAATTTTTGATGCCAACCAAGAAACCTTCGGGGGTTTCGGATCCCGCTTAATTAGCAATTAGCCGACGCATGGCACGGTTGGATGCCTCCGGGTGGAATCGAATGAATAAACAAGTAGGTACGCCAAATGCACGAAGGTTGCCAGCATACGTACATACATTTTGTAAAAAGCATTTGCCAAAAGAGTTCCACAACCATTTCGTTTGAGTGAAGTAAACAATACAATGTAATCCTGGTGGCATAATGCTCACCTTATCTTATGGATTCAGTTCAAGATTAGTCTCTTGTAGTGTCGTGGAAATGCTAAGATAATTGACCCCGGATGTTGTTACCCCATCGCCTATAGTCTACAGTATTACTACCTACTACAGGTACTATAGTATTACCTACTACAGGTACTATAGTATTACGTTTGGTGGGACTAAGTACCTAGTTTATTACAGAATGAACAGCTAGTGCTTGATTGCTAAGGTGTAGAAGGTAATCAACTCCCGATTTTTTGGCTTGAGTGAACTTGAATGAAATAATTCAACCACTTTCTCGAATGGACCCTTTGTTTGTTATTTTCAAACATGTATGCATGCACAGTGTGGGGGCTATCTGGAGGTCACAATCAAGCCTTCGATCGCGCTTGACCTGCACTGTCAATATCGCAAACAGTCTGATTGGAGAACTTTGCCGTGTTTAGGGATATTGTGTTGCTACCCTAGGAAAAATTACACGATAATTCTAACTAATAGGACACAATTTATATTACAAGTGTCATTAAATGAATTTTCCGGAGTAACTGAAAGCCCCATTTACCGACTTCAGCTTGTTATATAAAAGCAACTGACTATGAACCATGGTAGTATGAATAAAGCATCTTGCATCAAACAAAAGAAATACATCAGTTCATATTTATCTTGTTGTCAAGTGGTTCAGGTTGTATTCCCGCTCAGAACAGCCTAGCACAGAGGGGTCAGGCGACTGAGCTTCGTCTGTTTACAAATCAGTCGGAGCGCTGATCAGCCTGGTTCAAATCCGGGGACAAACACCAATATTTGACCAAAAGTCAATCACGCATTTTAAGCCAACACGACACTTTGTGTCAGCCTGGAAAAAGCGGGTCTTCCCATTCTGCTTCGATAGTTACAGTCTCCCCAGCCAGCAGATCACAACATCTCGTGTTATAAAAAAAGACGATTTAAGACGAAATAGTCTATTTCGTCTTAAATCGTCTTTTTTAAGATGGATTCCCACTATCTCGCCGCATCCACCTTACATTATCTCGTGTTATTCCCTGGGTAGGGATATTCAAATACTCCCCTCCTCTTCCTCCAAAGACACCGGGGCCCTTCCCCCAACACACAAAACAAATATTGATAGACCTATTTATCAATTTACACAATAATATTTAAATATTATTTACATAGGTACACCTTCAACATCCGTTTTGTAGGGAGACCTACATTCTCTAAAATCTCTATTGTAGAGATTAAGGACTGCATGCAGAGACTTCCAGGTTTTAAACGGAATCCTCAAGTAGGCTTTTTCGAATCATCTTATTCGATTCGTACCTAATGCAGAAACCTTCCTTTCCACTGATCCCTTCCTTCCAGCTTCCTTTATACAGCTTTCTCGATAAATCAAGAATTCCTTTTACTTAATCCTCGAATAAATGCGTGTCCTACTGTGACACCACAATTAGGAACTGTCTTTGTCATTCTCTTCAGCCCATTGGATAGCAACGTTGAAAATTGAAACAGCATCTGATCCTGTCTCTCTCTATTTTTTTTAGTACCTATCCTCGACGTTTTCTTCCTCCTCCTCGTCATCTGGATCTTTAGGGTTTTCCGACAGCTTGAATAATTTCAGAATTTTGAATTTGTTGGTCACATTACCGGAGTGCCCAATGCTGTGCTTCTTCTTCTGTCGTTTTGTATTCGATTTCGGCTATTTTTTGTATAAGAGGAATGAAAGCTACTCCAGGCTCAAAAATGTCACTCCAATCTGATTCAGGCAACTAAGTTGGACTGAGAATTTTCTGTGATTTTCGTATCAACCGCGTAGAAAGTGAACACTTTCAATCGGCTAGGCTGATCGTCTTTCTTTTTTCTTTTTTTTTTTCTTTTTTTTCAAAACCGTGACTACATTTAAATTTCCCACATCCTCATTTGCGAGAGGTCTCTCAGAGGTCTCTGACTTCGCCAAGCCCGTTCGGATTCATGAATCCGAACCAGATACAGTTGAGACTCTGCAGAGTCTCAACTGTATCTGGTTAATGACCAATGCATTATATTATAATACACCCGAATGATTTTATTAATTTTATTGTGTTGGGCACCTCGTTTGAAGATGTGTAGTTTGTTTATCTGAGCGTAATATCCACATGAGCAAATTCCCTCCTTGTTCTCTTGTAGCCAGAAAGGCAAAATTTGCCTTGATTTAATCTTCCCTTTGTAACAAAGGGGTGAGAAGGCGCTGCAACGAGGCTGTGGACGCAACGCTCGGCCTATCCATGATATTACGAATGGTTGGTAGGACTGGATTGCAGCCGGTCACGCCCTCCACTTCTGCCGTCGACCCGTTTGCAGTTTAGATAACCGAGTTCTGAAACTGTTTGCCCTGGGTATTACGGATTTCCTGGAAAGTTTCTCGTTGCCTCTACGGTTAGGCGACGACAAATAGCCTAATACGCGGGGCAGAGTTAAGAACACAACTTCAATTTTTTGATAATTCTATATCCTTGTGACTTGTCGTTCGGTCACGGTAGGTAGGGGAAAATATGAAACGAGCCTGTTCAAGATATATGGAGGTTCAACGATTTGACGGTATCTAGCCATGCCAAGCACGTGGCAAAGATAACAAGTTGATAGCGTAGATGAGGACGGACATCCCACACTATTACATCTTGTATTTCAAAGGCTAGTTAGACAGTTGGACGTAGTACCAAAAACGGTGGTTGTTCATAGCCAGTACAGACGAACCTTTCTGCCAAAAATGGCCAATCAGCAAGTTTCCATAAGATTGAGCACCCTTGGATATGGATGGTTCTAAAATTGCGGTACTAAAGGGGGGGGGGGTTTGGGGGGGGGGGGGGGGGGAAACAAGAACCCTAGATTGGATTAGTATCCAATAGTGGCGTCACATCTGCTAAGGTAGAGCCAACGAGGTTGGAATATGAAAGGTTGGGGCCAAGTTTCCCATCTTAACTTTCCTGTAACCAATCGAAGGTTGCAACTGGGGGCAAACAATGACGCCACTCGCTCTATGTGTCACAATTAACACAAAATTAACGCTCTAGGTGGCATTTCTGCATAACAGTGTTCATCAGATGACTGTTGAATACGTGCATTTAATGGAGAAAAAATTATTTGACTAAGTTTCCAATTTCCCTGACGTACCATAATTTAACAATCACCATTATACTGCTTTCGTGGTTATTTTATTCTTTGACGTCAACAACCTAATTTCCTCACCTGCTTCATATATCACTCCAAAGGGTTTGCAATGAGAGAAGGTTCAGTTTTTCAAACAGCCAATTGTGTACGGCAGAGTCATGTCGTTATGTATAAATTATGAAATGTAACAATTCAATTGGACCAACTAGAGTCGGTAAATGCGAAAAACAAAATAACGAAAGGTGAGCTTTGGGAAAACATTCGCACTCCCGTTCAGTGAATAAGCCAAGACAAGCAAAAAAAGCACACAAAATTCAAGGATGCAATTTAGAGTGTCTCAAAAAAGTGTTTTCTAACAAATTCGTTTCCCTCTGGGTCTCTGGTGGGCCACGAAATATCCCAAAACACCCTTTAAAACTGTTGGAACAACGGTGGGTAGGAGTTGGATACCTACCTCAAGTCGAGAAACGGTTCAAAAAGCGGTTACTAAGAAAAATTACGAGTTGACGGGTTGCTACGGGTGTTCCAAGTGAAGTGGATGCATTAATGATAGAGGATGAATGGGAATTTGATATTTCGTGCGAAGCACGGGTGTCCCAGCTACAACTAAGAAAAATTACGTTCGTTACAAGTTGACAAGTTGCCACGGGCGTTCCGAGTGAACCGTGGATTGCATTATTGATGGTCGGGATTTTGATATTTCGTGCGATGCACGGGTGAAGGAGATCACCCAGGCCAACAAGAACAAGTGGGGCCAGGAGCGGATTCACAAAATCCTTAAATCGCTCGCCCAAGTAAGGGCACTGTTAAATGAGAGCACGCACACCAAACAGAGGCTGAAACCCTATTATTGCATTTATAAAGTTACACTTTAGGTATATTTCAGTTTTTGCCACCTACTTACCAACTTATTTCTTTGCTAGCTATATAATAGTCTAAATCTCTATAACGGAACGTCATAATTTATGACGTTCCGTTATTTATGACTCATAAATACAAAAAAAAAATTCCTGTATTTATGACTCATAAATACAAAAAAAAATTTTTTTAGAAAATTGTTTACGATTTTTTCAAATATTAAATATTGATATATCTACAAATTTTGTAGTTATTATGAGACTTGGGAGAATTTTAGGAAGATAGTATTGACACTATAGGGTTCCTCGACGAAAAATACTTGGGATCTGATGCTAAAATACAAAATTTTGAAAAAAGGATTTTTTTTTTCATTTTTTGTTTGTTTTGTTTTTTACTCGAAAAATATTTGATCCCCTGGGATTCTTCAAAAATCCCATTTGTAGCCCCATGAATGCTCTATAGATCGCAACAGTGAAATCGGATCGTTCCGGGACACCAAAAAATGGATTCTACGTCCAAAAATACTTCGAAAACGACACCTAACTCGATCCCATAGCCAAAATCCTTTTTAAAAAACCTCCCGTAGCCCCATTTTAGTCCCATGGCGCCCCACGGGTTTGTGCGATCGAGCTGAAAACCTTGCGGGCAAAACTAGATGGTAAACCGAGTATTTTGTCAAAATTTCAGACTTAAAAAAAAAATCCTACTGCCCAAAACGGCCCTACTGCAACAAAAAAAATCCCTACTGCCAAAATTTGAAATTATAATGTCAAATTTTGAGTCCGATCAGAGTAGTCGACCTCCGTCGCGAAAACAGGTGTATTATTCCAAGAATAATAAACCAAAATGTAAAATTGAAATTTTTTTGTTGAGTTCTGGGGTGTGCTGAAGAAAAATAAACGGACTCTTCCATTGTAGGTATGCATCTAAAAACTCCATTGTATGCATGAAAAAACGCTATATTACGGTTCAACATTGTAAAAACAAACGTGAGTGGAATTCAACGAGAGAGGTAGTGGTGTCGTACTACCGATGACAACCAGACAATGAATAATCATAATGACTATCGACATGGGATAGGTCCGCCACAAACAGTTAGGTTAGTATAATATTATGGATCCTGAGGCTACTGCAGGTCACATTGATGAATACAGGGAGATTTCTGGTTCCACACCTTTCTGTGTGTGTGTTATTCTATCGTCAATTGAATAAATTATTTGGAAGAAAAACGTTTGAAGTTGTTTGCACACCAGCCCAAATACACAACTTGACAAGATAAGCGCTCCCCATCCAAATGTTCAAAGGGGAACTGTTTCAATGCACACACGGGAGTTACACACTTGCTAGTATATATATATGGATTTTAAATTACGTGGGGGTCGCAGCGCTACTACCGGAAATAGTTTCACCCTTCGCCCACATCGCCAGAAAACCGGAGGTCAAGGAGGGCAAAGAAAAAGAATATATATAAGACGTGGAGGGACGAAGGCTTCGCAGTTGGATTGGAAAATCTTTTATAGCTTCTAGAGTGAAGCCATACGCGCCGTAGAGAGGTCGATTGTGATTCTGATTGAACCCGCAGGCTTGTACCGTACAAAAACCTCTTTTTCGACCAAATGACGCTCCCCCCTCTTCTCACCAGAAAATGGTATTCTGGTGGGAAATATGTTCCCAGCTTACAATGTGTTGTCAAAGAACAAAAATACGGAAAATAACATTTGCTCAAATGACAGCCCATAAAAATGAGAAAACGAAACAACCCAAGCGCTGAAGGGAGATACTTAAACGAATCTATTCAATAAGAATGGAAATTCAATTGAATTCTGCTAAATTAACAGCTAAAATAAATATTTTACTCCCCTACCCAAACCTAACCTGGCTTTCTTGGGAGCAAAAAGATGCCAACGTTCATTCGAAAACTTCAAAGACAAATCGACACGTTCTTTTTTTTTTTTTTATCATTTCAAGTGGATCAGAACACATTCATTACCAACACTCTCCTGTCGCAAATCTTTATTTACGTAAATGAACGGTGCACGATTTAAACGAAATCCAGTCGTAATCTAAAGCACGCCTGAATCGTGTTTATTCAGGCAATCCAGGGATCAGCGCAACTCAACAAGAAAAAGCAGGCCACCAGTTTCCGTTCGCATTGTGAAATCCGCGAGGAGCAAAATATCATCTAACATAGCAAAACTAGGACTTTACCTACCTAAAGCCTCAATTTGACTAAATAGGAAAAATGTCTAAACGGATCAGCCCCAACGAGAACTGAGTCGTGAGGAAACTCGTGATGTTCGATCAATCCGTTCGCGTTGATTGTTCCTAAACTGCTTGACTGATTGTTTCTTGATTGAAACAAACGGGGAATTAGAAGATCCACCCAATACAAATGTCATAAAGGAAATATGCTGGCGTCTTCATCAAGACGACGCCAATGATGATAAATCCTCTTTATCTCGCCTCTTCTAACAAACAAAGTGATGGGGGACGTTGACAGAAATGAATTCACGTTTCGGAGAACAAAGGAGCTAGGCATCATTTGCAATTAGCAGACCTGGAACGCGTTTACAGGAGGAATGCCAATTTTCTCGTCGTAGGCCAACGAATCAAAATGAAAAAACTGAACTCAACTACCAAACTAGGCCTCAGGAGTCAGAACATAAAGCGGTTGCTAGTGGATTGACAAGAGCAATAGTATGAAACCTAATCACAAAACAAGAGCAATTAGGTATGAAACCTAATCGTAAAATCTGAGGTCCTCTTCAACATAGCGAAAAGGTTTAGGACTCAGCTGAAAGTGTTGTAATATAATTCCAAATAACGAAAATTTAAAAATGCCCCATCCGATCACATCGGGTGAAGCACTTTTTTTGAGATTATCGTTTTTTGGAATTCGGGTGAAGCAAATATTGCCAGCTGTGAATAGGCCTATTTATGTTGTAAATCCCGAATGTTACGTTGGCAAAAAGTAAAAATGGACAGATCTGAATCACCAACAATATTCCCTGATGACGGGTCTCAACCATTCCATCTTCCACTTTTTCGTCTTGTTGCCTCTCAGCAGTGTGTCCAAATAGGACACACATGGGTATAGGTAAAATATGTTATAGGTAAAACACATGAGAGTAATATTTTAAGGAATATTATTGTAAGTCCTTAGAATAGAATTGCAGAATTCTATCGGTCTACGTCATTATTTTCACACTTAAACACCCTCTTAAGGAGTTGTTTTCAGTTCTTGTCGTTGAAAAGTTGCCCAAGTTATTCGTTTAGTATCTGAATGAATTTAGTACCAACAGTCGACACTCATCAAAATATCGCACAACATGCAATAATTGCAGTTTAATTATTAAACTGAATAATCGTAGCCTGGAAGCTAAACATAGCCCACTAATTAAAAATATATTGTGAGATGATAAGAGTGATACCTACCTAGTGGTACTTTAAATTTTAAAGTTTGTTCTCAGGAAAAAGGAAGATGTTTTCCGTCTAACATTTAGGTGATCCCCAGTTTTGAGCGCCCAGAATTCCTTAGCTAAATCCTTATTCTTAGCTTTGCCGACTACCGGGCGAAAGAGGAGACAACCGAGTATTGATGCATTATCTTCGGAAATTTCCTGAGGGTAGCAACCTTTCATCAAAAACTGATATTTCTAAGGAAAAATGTAGTCTGAGCGCAATTTTTCCACTTCAACTATCATGATGATTTTTTTTTATTTAGTGATTTATTGTTTGGATTTAGTACATGAGCTAAGCATTATGTTAAATAACATAATGCTTGTCTAAAATATTGTCTGTTGTTTTTTCACGAATTTGCCCCTGGTACACGTGTGTGCCCTCATATAATACAGAAACACAATCTGGAGAATAGGCCATGAGGGGCCTCTTACTTAAACTCGGGCATATTTGGTCACCGTGAAATCGCTTTACAGGCCCTTCCCTCGGTTGTAGTTTCAGTCGTCCGTTTAGTGAGCTGTTTTATACTTCAAATGTCCGTTTTGTGAGCTAGAAGAATCTTTTTCGTCAAAACATTATATTTTTATCCAGAAGTTACGGATACTGATCTCTGCTGTGGTGGTGTCGTCTGTTGAACCTGAATCAATTTTAAAAATTTAAGAGGACTTTTGCCCAGTTTTGGTTAATTATTCTTGGAATAATACACCAATGCATTCGTGTCGGAGCTCGAAAATTCTGATCGGCCTCAAAGTTTCATGGCACGTAGATTCAAAAAACGAAATCTGCGTCCGCTGTCCGAGCCGTTTTGGGCAGTAGGATTTTTTTTTAAATATCTGAAATTTAGACAAAATACTCGGTTTACCATCTACCTGGGCCCGCAAGGAGGGGTTTCGGCTGTGGGGTCGAGTAGGTGTCGTTTTCGAAGTATTTTTGGACGTAGAATCCATTTTTGGGGTTCCCAGAACGATCCGATTTCACCGTGGGGATCTACATATGGGATTTTTGAAGGATCTCAGGAGGTCAAATGTAGTCAAAAGTGTAGTTTTCCGATTAATTTTGGACGCATAATCCATTTTTCGAGGTTCCACATTGTTCTGTTCAAACATTGTACAGATTTTTTTTTTCTTTTTTAATTTTCTCAAATATTGTTTCTTTTTGGCACAGAATTAAATTTTTGCACAAACATTGTGCTCATTAATTATTAACCTATATCAAAGAATAATAAACCCTTGTGGAAAATATGCAGCGCTTTTGGTTCATCGTTCTCTGACCATTCTTGATTTTGACATGCCCCAACTTCATTTCACTGAAACATTGAAAAATTGTTTCTCAAGGATTCCGAAAGTTGGAAATGGATCCTAGAAAAAGATTTGTAATTTTGTTAAATTTTTAAACCCTTTGTGATTGAATATTTTCTATCAATCAACGACGACGAATTCTGCCATATTCTACAAAACTGTTCTTGTTGATAAACCTACCATGAAAATTACCGAGTTCATGACAACTCTATTGGCTTCCACTACGGCGCGGTCCTTGTTGGCAAAAATTACGTCAAACGGGCCAACTAAACGGAGTCGGAGGGGGTGAACCTCCCAGCAACGCGTTCAGCCGAGGACTGGCTTGTGCCTCACGGAAGTACAGATATCGCGCAAGGCGCAAGACGCTCTTGAGAAGCGGCCTTTATTTTAAACACCCCCCCCCCCCCCCCCCCACCAGATTTTGAAGAGGGCCGAGATTTTGAGCGGGATTTAAGGGAGACAAAAGTTGATAAGACTCATGAAAAACAGAAAACACCTCTTTTATTACGCTACTTGACTTTACAAAGTTACGATATATTTTGTTTTTTGTCGTGAAACGTACAATTATTTCATCATTATAAATATTGGTCTCTCATGTAACATTCACTCAATTCAATCAAAAACAGACCTACCATGCTGTTAATAAATAATGGACAATTTCTCGTCTTGTACACATAAAACATAAAAAAGGGATGTTAACCTACCACAAACTAAGATCTACAAGTTGCAAATCCTTACAACTAAACAGATCAATTTCACCAAGAACAAGAGAGAAACGTTTTCAGGATAAAGTCTGTACAACAGTCTTGGGAATACTGTGAAATGCATTAAAATAGTTTTTATTCTAACAACCAATTGTGTTTAACAAAAAGATAAGATTATTCAAACTCAACGATTGGAAAATTACCCTACATAATGAAATTAGGTTGAAATGTTATAACAAGTTAACAAAAATGTTTTAAAATCGTTGGCATTATAGCTTCAAACCCCGAAGCGCTTTGTGGTGTTTTAATGCAAAAAAAAGTTTTTTGTTTTCAATATTCTTTTCAAAAAATGAGATGATTTATTTTCGAGATTTAGTACTTCTTTTTCTTCCCTTTGGATTGGGGCTGTTGTTGCTGTTGGGGTTTGGTGGGTTGCTGAGAGCCGCTTGACGGGAGTGAGCCGAAGAAGAGGACAGCAAAGCCGGTGAGGAGAAGGGAAACCATCAAGTACTGGGGTTCGATGGTCATGAAGATCTGGCGGAGTTCTGTCAAACCTGAATTGAAAAAAAAAAAAAAAACATTATATATATATATGTGTGTCAATGTTATTCCCTTTTCTGTTTTGGTTTAAAAAAAAATTAAACAGTAAAAACATCACATTATCTACCTATGTATTGATGGTCAGAAATGCGATAAAAGTCAACATTTTACTGATATAATAGATTTAAAAAAGGTACCATCGTAATAAGAAGGAATTAGGAAAAGGGAGGGGGTGAGAACGGTTTAGAACACCTAGCAGTTCAAACGCGTTTTGAACCAATTAAAAACTAATAATAGTTATTGAATTCGTCATCATCCGAACACTCCCAGTCGCCATTTATTCAAGTAACTACATACGAATAATTCGTATTAGTAATTATTACTAAAACGATATATTTTTCCTGTCGATATAATAAATCGATGTTGATATTATTCAACACAGATATTTTTTCACCCTGTGCACATCTGTAGAGTGGACTCAAGCTGGCGAGAAGCTGACTGAAGGAGAATTACGACACATACGGAATCTAGTAAAAGGAAAAAGGAAGCTAGTAAAACCGAAAATACGTCTTTATGGTCCAGTAGTTTCAAAGTCGACTTCACTGAAACTTTCCACAATTCAATTTACCACGGGTCGACGGGATCGAATCTTCAAAAAGGTCGTCAAACGCGGTGCTGCCATCACAGTGGCAGCTTTTCAAAGAGGCGATAACCTCTTTTCTCCGTGATAACCATTCCTTTCGCGGTCCTTTCTGCATCAAGCTATCAGCATTGATTAGTCTTGCTGGATGCCCTAAGGAGCGTTGCACAATTTTCTATTATTCGACGCTCGCATTTATGATGATTCGATGAGAGAAAAAGGTCCATGAATACCCCTATAGTAGGAGTGTATCTCCAGAAGTTCCAACTGCACAGTAGAGGAATGGACACACTGTAATTTAAGTAACCTTTGGTTGACTTCTGCAAATGGGAAGGAAAGTTCTGATTTCGTTTGAAATAAAATAAAAAAACGAAGGAAGTTCTGATTTTGTTTGAAGATCGAAAATGTCCAAGTACTCAGGAAGATATTCATGACTAAACGAAAGTAAAGTGGAAACATTGTGGGATGGAAAACGCGAAACCTGGAAGCACGCTGATGGTGGTGGGACTTAGTCTAAATTGTGACGTGGCCACAGCAACTGACATATCGTAAAATGGATATGGCGTTTGCCGTCAGTTCAACATTTTGCTTCTCAACGTTTGAACACTAGGTAGCTGAACAAGTTCAGGACCATGGACCGTCCATGGAGGACCAAGCGGCTGGACAGATATTCATGAGTGGTCTTATAGTTATCAGCGAGTTCTGGAGCTGGTTAGGCTATCAAAATCACTTCTGAATCCTCTTGATCGGGGGAATCGGATGTTACTAGACATATTTATATTAATCTCTCACTAAGGGCCTCTTCACCACCCAAGTTACTGAGAGCTTGAGCGTTAACGCCCAGATTAAACCCCCGAGAGGGGCACCAATTAGCATCCGTGGAGAGCTCAAATTTGCGGAGCCGTTAGTTTATGAAAGAGGACCTAAGCATACTCACCAACTTTGGTAATCCCTTTTTAATCTGAACGAAACTTCCACTACCTTACATACTTTCAGGACGATTGAAACGATTTTCGAACGTTCAGTCATTCAAATGTTAATGTTTCATAATCATTAATGTAACAAGAGGCATCATCATTATTAAAAATTCCCTGACATGGGAGAATTTATGGAGAAAATTCACCCACAGTGTGGATTCCACACGTAGCCATGTGACAACAGGAAAGGACACATCCGATATAAAACTGGTTGCATAACCTTTGATCTGCATTAAATTTTGTCAAGCGTGTGTACGTGTTCCGCGATAGCAGTCGCAAATTGCGACTCGCAATATT
Source organism: Pilophorus perplexus (assembly GCA_955831195.1). Classification (NCBI taxonomy): domain Eukaryota; kingdom Metazoa; phylum Arthropoda; class Insecta; order Hemiptera; family Miridae; genus Pilophorus; species Pilophorus perplexus. The sequence goes on from OY037013.1 coordinate 21,059,826, forward strand.
GGACCAAGAGACCTGAAATCGTGGAGGTAGCTTCTTAGACCTTGAGAAATTGCTATAGTTTTTGGTGGCGCTCCGGCAATTGTAACGTTCTATAATATAGATATTCTATAATATAGATAGAATATGCATATTATGCAAGAAATTTGAGAATCTGAGCGGAAAGATTTGCTTTTGGCAGTCACGTCTTGATTTTTTGATCTCTCACTCCAATGAAAGCACTTTCAGAACGGTGCAAGCGTGAAACCCCTGGCCAACGGACCAATTAGTTATTAATAGTATGTAATACCAAATCATTATACGAGGTATTTTTCCTGGTTAATTTTAGTTAAATGGGATTAAATAAAAAATAAAAAATTATACGAGTTACTTAACCAAATAGGATAAATCCATCTACATGAAGTTATAACTGAACTAAATTTGGTTATGGGTTGGTTATTTGGTTACACATGGTGTGTAACCCCTATGTAAAAGCGGGTTTTACATTCTTAGCTTGTTATTCTCTGCCATCTCTACTAGTGGCACGCGGAAAAGTGTCGCTCATCTATTCAAAATTTCTTTGATGGCTAGAAACTTTCAAATTGTCAAATTTTATGAGCTATTGAAAACAGTGGATTTTACTCTATTGGATTTTACACTATTGTTGAGAACGTTCCGGGTTTTAGAATTGCGTTTTCATCCTATTGTGTGTTGGGTGTAAAATATAATGGGTCTTTCCCAAGTGACAATAAACCGAAAAATAAAAGGTGGATTTTTTGCAATATGATTGGTTACTACGGTCTTTGCAGGGTTCCCTATGAAATATTGGACAACCTTGTCAAAGCGCGAATTTAAAAAGAATAGATAGAAAAAACCATAATCTCACATCCAACTATTTCTAATTGAAAATTCCGAAGGGCAAGTGACGTAGTTTTCTGGCCAAGCAGTCTTCAAATAGCTGAGCTTATCAACCTTAACGCAAAGATTTGTAAGAATCCTACCTTTTTTCAAACTGGCAGGACTCTCAGGTTCTTTTCCTTCATCGCCAAGTATGTTCAAGTTTTTAAGGTAGTCGAGTAGTGGAGGATGGTCCTTGGAGAAAACGGGAAAATATTCTCCAACCTTCTTCCGCGTCCAAACGGCAGTGTTGTCTCTGTAAAGGGTAGCGTTAATAGTACCGACGAAGCTCAATAGTATCAAGTTTTACGGCTCGGTACTTACTTCTGAGACCAAGGAGTGTAGTGGTAGTGGTAGAGATTGGCACGGAGATATTTCGGGGGCTTGTCGGGGAATGGGTTCCGCACGTTGTCCATCAGGTCTAAAACTTCTTTTTGTCCAGTGAGGATCCTGTACGTGAGAGACATAATCCACGGATTCTGATGGTAAGTGCCCAAAGCAGCGAACCACATCTGCCAATCCAATCGAGGTTGATGAGGAGCTGGAATAGAAAATCCGTTTTTACTATGAAGTAGGTATGTAAAAAAATCAAAGTCGAACAAATAAACGAGAGGTTACTCACCAACAAAAGCTAGCGAATCATTAACGTCTCCCGGCTTGTACTTGAAATGGTATTCGGCCCAGGGGCCTTCCAAGGAATTGGAACCTTCGATGATCACTTCAGGCCGGCCACCGACGCCAGTCATTTTCCGGAAAAGACCGTATTCATTCGTCAAGTGGAGGTGGGACAATCTTTCATGGACGGCTTTCATTTGAGCGTTAATGGTCGAATTTCCGATGGGATGCAGAGTCGAGAACGGCACCTATGAACACCCAGTTGTACACAAAAGGTCGCCCCGCAACATTCATCGAATGCAACAAAACACGCACTTACCAAACTGTCGGAGAAGATGCAGAGAGCAGCGAAGATGTAGAAGACCACTTTCACACAAGAGTAAAATTTAATGAATTTCGACGAGCTCGTCTGGGAGAATGTGGCCTTCAAAGACTTGTAGATTGTAAACACCAGTGATATGAACCCGACGGCAATGGCACCGGGAAGCGCTCGGCTAAGAGCTTGATCAAATTCTTTTGGCGTAAAGGCTGTTGATGTAAAACAAAAACAACAAAAAAACTTATAAAATGTCGAGTCGACAAAACATGAAAAAAAGAATAAATAAATATTAATATTTGGTGACTCACTGATTTTGGAGTCAATCACACCTCCTGGAGCGACCTTAATACCATAAAGGATGACGGTGGCATAGAGTAATCCACCATACACACCAAGGGTGATGAGAGCCTTCAAGATTGATACCAACCATCCAGACTTCTTGCCGCCTACAGAAGACAAAACAAAAGTTGAAAATGGAGGTTGGAAAGATGGCTGTAATGTGTCCCTCATTGGTAGAATGGAGGTAGGATATCAGTAAGAAAAAAAAATTACGAAAATTTGACTCAAATAGAAACTAAAAATCGATTTCAAGAAAATTTCGATATTAAAGAATTGATTTATTTAATCGTAAAAAAACGTTTAAAATGCGTTATTTCGGTGTTAAAAAAATAAGTTTTTACACGGGTTTATTATTCTTTGATATAGGTTAATTGTGCGAAAATTAATTCTGTCATTGGGAAAGGTTTTGGAAAATAAAAAAACAAATAATAATTTTTGGACAGATGTAGGAAATAACTCGGAAAATGTCACCTAATTTGACCTTCAAAAATCCCATTTGTAGCCCCGTGAAATCCCCATAGATCCCCACGGTGACATCGAATCGTTCTGGGACCCCCAAAAATGGATTCTACCTTCAAAAGTACTTCGAAAACGACACCTAACTCGACCCCATAGCCGAAACCCTTCAAAAATCCCTCCCGTAGCCCCACACAGCCCCACGGGGTTGGGCGATCGGGCTGAAAACCTCGCGGGCAAAAGTAGATTGTAAACCGAGTACTTAGCCAAAATTTCAGATTTAAATAAAAAAATCCTACCGCCCAAAACGTCTCGGAGGTATATTCCAAGAAGAATAAACCAAAACGTGGAGTTTATTGGTATCTGGAAATGCTAACGCTTTTCACAGGCAGACCCAGCCAAAGAACATTTCCATGCCGGTTCTTTAAAACGAATTTTTTGAAAAATTGTTATAAAATAATCAATTAGGTAGGTTACAAAATTTGACCTTCTGAGTTTGGACCAAGAAAATTGATTTTTTTAACACGATCCATTGAAGAGGTTGCTGTACAAAGGGCGTATGTGCTATTGGAAAACACTGGCACTTAGGCCCTTAGCACCGCAAGCACAATAATTGTTATTGCGCCCTATCACAGAAAGATTAGATTTGCATATAGACCAAACGAATCCTGACAAAATCAACACGCAAGATACTGGCAGACGTAACGATAACAAACAAACTCTTACTTCTGTTGCCCAAGAAGAAATCGTCGTCCAACAATGAAAGGCATAGTGCGATGGTGAGATAATTGAAGAAGTTGTAGTTTCCAGTCAGAACGATGTTGACTTGCAAAAATATCTAAAACATTCCGTCAGGCAATCGCGGAGTTAGGGCACTATCACGCAAAAACAAGTTAGATTAAAACATGGAAATCCTCGGTTTCCACTTGTATCACCAGAGCACACAACAGATCGAAATATAACCCATTCCAACAAAATCAGCTTCAACTCATGAGACTTGGCATCAAGCAACTACCCTTGATTATTAAAACCGTTAAAAACTACATTCACACTAGTGTGATTTCAAGTTATGAGGTTAATTAAGAAGGAATTCTGAGCGGGAGGAGAATTCTGCATACCTGAATCCAAAACGCAACCAACCGCACAGCTCTCAACGGGAAGAAGAAGAAGATGGGGAGCAAGATTTCGGCGAAATTGGCGAAAACCGTGTTCAACTTCAAGAACCAACCAGGGAGGTGGTGAGCATACCAAGCCAGGGGGCTAGGAATGCACATTGACTCAAAGTGGACGTTCAGAGCTGAAAAAATTTTTTTCAATTGTTAATGACGGGTTAATAGGCGACGATGTAGCTCTCTAAAATGAAAGTACCTTTGAGAGCCCACCACGTGGGGCAGCCACTGGTAAGCTTGACGACGCCAGAGGAAAACATCAGGCGGAACAGGAGCCACCGGACGAGCCACATGTTGATGAAGTCGACGGGATCCGACGCTGGGGGTTTCTTGCTCTTCGGGGACGACCTCTGAATCCAAGGGGCCAGAAGGAAAGAGAGGAACCCAACTTCCAAAAGGAGAATGTCCCTGCGAAAAATCACAACAATGTCACCAGTTATGAGCTACCAGATGCATTTTCCTCATGTAAAGGGTTGATTCAAACTCACCATTGAAACCACATGAAGGTCTGACCAACTTGGTACAACGAGTAGTACAAAGACCACAAAGCGGAGAAAATAGGTTTGGTGCAGCATTTCTGGGAAACAAATCTGAAACATTAAATGGTTTACAAAATATAATTTTATCTCAGTTTGACGGGAGGCTATAAAAAGCTCCAAGTCCTCAATCGCTGCAACGGCCGGGGAAAAAGGTGATACCTTCGCTCAAGGTAAGCAACACAAGGAAGGTAGGTCAATGATGAGATCATTCAAAGCTGATCAAATTTCGGTCACAGTAGCGCATTCGTCAAAGTATAGAATTGCACTCGCGGTTCCGCTGGTCAGACGAAATTTGATAACCACCTCCCTATTAAAATAAATCTGTTACTCGGCAATATACTAAACGAAGGCAAAACGTGATAGAGAATTTCACGAAGTTGAAACTTGAAGTGTGGTGCTTTGAAATCATACCAAGTCCTTTATGTAAAGAAAGGGCCAAGACAAAATCGTCCCTAATAGGCATCCGTATGAGTGAACTTAGACACGCATATTCCCAGGTGATCGATATGGCACCCCGAACGGAATAAAGCCCAAATAGAAGACAAACGATAACTCCCAGCATTGTAGTTAAGTTTCGGCAGTGATGAAACTTCATCAATGTACTAACCCGTGACGATAAATTTATAGATATTTATGTCGAAATCTCATCCTCAGCCTGAGAGAATAGAATAAGCCAGGGCTTCCCAAACGTTTTGGCTTGCGGACCCCTTTCATGGAATATTATATCTACTGCGGACCCCTCTTACTCAAGTATTTAGATACATGACGTTAAATTTGTACCTATTTTGTGGTAAATAACGGTTAAGTAAATTAGCCAGGCCATGCTTTTATCAACTCTACATATCAATATCACTATATTTGTTGGGCATAAAAAATTGGCTGAACAGCAACGTTCTTGGATATTTAGATGGGGACTGATAACATTTTGGCCAAAATGGTTTATTTTATTTTATTTCATTTTACTAGGACATAAGGTAAAACATCTTGTGAAAGTATTCGCATGAGTTGGTCCCACGCCTGCCCCAAGTGGAATCGGCAAGCTACTAGGTACATAATTTATTATTATTTTTGTACCGGCGTACTGAAGGGTATAGTTCAACGGGATTCAGCCGCCTCTTATGGCATGTCGATGTACAAGTATTCCTTTACGTATTGTCCCAACTTTCGAATTTATACCTACTGCTTCACGTGAAACGGGAATTATGGTCTTTTCTGGATGAATGATGCCGTTTTTTCCGGTGTTTCAAGGTTTATTGATAGTTTATCGTTATCAGAGTGACTCACACTTACGGTTATCGGGAAGCCCCTCCCTAGTTTAGCTGTATTTACGTCGCTCACCCATCGGTCCAAACTTCTCGTTCGCGGTATTTGCCATCGCCCAGTGAAACTGGGGTTTTACGTTTTTGGTAAAATTTATTTAATAGCGAAAAAGTGGCCTTTTTTTCAGCGAGCTGTAGCGCCTTACTATTGTTCAACAGTAGGATGTGCTTTTCGTAGGAAATTTTTTTCATTTTGATTTTGCAAATATCGTGTTTCCACGAGAAACGCTTACTTTTTGAGATATAAGCAAAAAGCCGGAAAAAGTAGAAAATTATGAGGTTATTTTGACTTTCAACCTTGCAAATTGAGCCCAAACTCCTCCAGTCTCGTTTACACGAGACCACACGGACCACACTTTGGGAACCCTGGAATAATTAGTATAATACCGACGAGAATGTAAACCAACGGTCATCGTATTGCTCCCAACAATTATTCAATTAACAATTTATCAGGCCAATTAGGGGAAATGTATAAACCAGTGTCTAGTAATACATTGAGAACTCGGACCAGCTGCTTTCCAACGTGGCAGTAATAATCATAAGGCCTTATAAGAATTATCTGACCTGGACAGTGTGGGTCACGCTCTAACGGTCTCTTGTAGATAACGCGGAAATGGAGTTTCGGGACACGTACCTATTCGGGATAACAGTACGGATGTTGCATACGACATCATATTGGTGTGAACCAAATCACAAACGTCCCACGCTCCTCAAAGCAGATCCGATAGATCTTATCTGGTGCCATACCAATATCAAAGAAGTAATGCTTAATAGTTTGATGCTATCTTCAATGAAGAGAAACCGCCTGATTTTACTATTTAAAGACGTATGAAATGGTATTCCATCAAATTGTACCAACCAAGAAGAAGAATACCAAGAATCTACCAGTTTACGTATCTGATGAACTCGATTGTAGTAAAGCCCTAACAAGAGGAGGACTTCCATAAGAGCTTACCCGGTAAACGCGAAGAAAATCCCGATCAACGAAAGTATTTCCATCAGGTGCTCAGTTTCAATTCCCAGATTCTTTCCGAACCAGAGGAGCGTGGGTTTCTTCTGAATTTGTACTGCGATGTCATCTTTCGACCCCTTGGAGATGATTTGGGTCCGCGCTGGGAGAACTCCGTTCTTGCCGTAAAGTCCTGAAAATAACAAATAAAAATGTCAAGCTCGCAAGAACGGAAATTGCGGGAAATTTTGAGTGTGCAAATCATGTGCGCGCAAGACCATTATTGATGGTTCGAGTTCTAAGCGAAGTGGCATGATGAACAACCAGAACCTGCTTCGTCTGAAATTGGGCTTTTAAATTATTATAAGAAACGATGATAAAATACCACGCACCTGGAATTTGTATGTAGAACGACGTGAACGCGAAAAGGAACACCACGCAAACGCATCTCAGGAAAAGATCCCTGGTGAACCTCACTTCAGTCATTATGGGATTCGGGATTTGGACGAGCCTACAACTCGGAGAAAAGGTACCTCAATTATTCGAAAAATTGTTCACTAAACGAAACCCCGCATATTAGAAACACTCGCCGCGAAAAACCGGAATGAAAACGGAGTTCACCGACTTTTTGACCCTGATGCCGACGTTCGAGCTTGGTTGGATGTTGGAGTCGAAACCGAAGGACAACTCACAGCTTTGCCTCCTAGATCACGTGGATCGAAAAATACATTTGTCCTGACAAAACCTGATCGAATTTAACCAGGATTTTTCCCACATTGATAAATTTTGATGCGTTGAATTTTCTTGGGAACTGGATTGTAATAAATTACAAGAGTTATCACGTTATGGTTCACGCGAGCGTAGTAAGTAAACGGTAGGTACTGAAGTAAAAGTGTTCTTGTTCCACACCTTTTCATTCCTGATTCACTAAAAACAAACCTAAATTAATTAATATCGTGTATTATAATTTCTAAATAGCTGTGGAATCAAGAACGGAAATCTATAGGTAAGTTCTCTCAACTACCTACTATGACGTCACAAGCAATACGTTCAACCTGATTAGAGAAGGGTCGTTCTAGGAATTTGTCTGTCACCAACTCCCGTTTGATGACCAGAATCAGAGGGGAGCGCTGACGAACGAATCATTTCATCATGAAACCGCTGCATAATTATAATAAATATTATTAGATTAGCTAGTATATTTTTTAATATAGTTTATAGTAGTTGAGACCTAAAATATAGTAGAATATCCTACTGGACCATACCTACCCATCCTGAAGACCATTTTTTCATACCGTATGGTCACCCTATTAACTTTTGAAGTAGACTAAATTTTCTACAATTTGGCTCCAAAACGAGGTTTCTACGATCTTTGGTTCTCAAGATAGCCCCTACAGTCTTTAGATAAATGGCTTTTTATTCCAAAAAGAGAAAAATTGTCAAAACGGCCACTCATTTTGTGGAATAACTTCAAAAATACTCTTCCCTTGTCAAATAAAATTAGAAATAAGGTTAGAGTAAATTTAATTAACTTTTATTTGAGACCAATTTGTGACCAGCAGTCCATTTCCTCATGGAGATACGGACCTCCACTGGGGAAATATTTTCCTGGATTCGTAATAGGGGGATACTTTCGGAACAGGGGTAGGGTTGACAGGCCTACTTTAGTTAGGCTACGTGGCCCTACCCCCATAAACCATAATATTATTATGGTACCATAATATTATATTATGGTACCATAATATTATTATGGTTTACGTCTAACATGAAATATATATATTATATAGGTAATGAAATTTATTATATTCTGAATTTAATTCCGAACGGTCGGATTTCTTGCAAGCCGAAATATGATCGCATTCCAGTCGACAGTAAAATTTACATTTAATGTCTACAGTAGACATTAAATGTAAATTTTACTTTAAATGTAAATTACAGTTAAACTGGAATGCGATCATAATACGATTAGGTATTTTATTATATTATAATAAAATAATCGACAAAACTGTAGCATGACTACAGTAGCACGTTACAGTTTTGCTGATTATTTTATTCAATCTAAGATAATAATATTATCCAATATTATAATATTATCCAATATATCCAAGATATTATCTTGGATATTATCTAAGATAGGTAGGTATCTAAATAGTGGCTGCCTAGGGGTTTGAAGCAGAATCTGCTTTGATTTCAAGTAGCAGCTCGAATGACCCATCCCTAACCCTGATGATGATTCGTTATCTCACTTTATCGTTGTTATCTGGATTGACCAAAATATTGAACCGCATCGATCGTTTCTAACGTATTAAATACGAAATGTTCGTATTCTAACGTATTTCATCTTCGGCCTAGTATTTAATTTTATGATGATTTATACGCAGTAAAGCTAATGGGAAATATGTGTCTGCATTCATGAGGCTTAGAAAATATGAGGTACATTTCCCTCGATTCTTCGCGTTGTTCTGTGTTTGTTCACGGGCGGGTTTTTTATGTGCTTGAAACCCAATACAATCGGCAGTGATTTAATTAAATGATTTTAGTGAAAACAAGTTAAACTTGTCAAGTTTTCTCATGAATCGCAAGTTTCATTTCGAAACTACCTAGACACAGCTCCTAACAGAGTCGTCCTTATCTCGCATCGCTATCTTCCTGTTTATATTTGCATCCCTCTCGAATTTCTATTTTTTCATCGAGATCCATCAACTGGTAGTTTCCCCGTGTGAATGTGCCGGTTCAGACATTGTCACTTATCACTGCAGTCTGATCTCATTCGGAACCTGCGCTCTAATTCCTGCCTCGGCTCAGTTAAACGTTTCAAATCAATAGTACCGCAGGACTCACCGATCTCATTTCATTCAGTAGGTATCCCGTCAGTGAAACCCCTCGAATTGTAAAAAAAGAAAATCTGCAGGAAATTCCTTTTGAGTGTAACTGAGCGCATTTGCACATCCTCATATAAAATGGAGGATCTTGGAAATTTGATCACACAGAGTAAGACGAGGGACAAGGACTTTGACGATGTAAGTACACCAATATGTTGCTGCATTTTCCGTAGGTTGTTGAAATGGGTTTCTTTTCATATAATAACTAAGATATAGTACCTATTGAGTTTTTCGGAATAGGAACAAAAATTAAAAATTTTGTACAACTTTAGGGGAAAAAACCCCACGAATGGATTTGATGTCCAAAATACCATCGAAAACGTCACCTTATACGACTTGTCCTATGTCGTTGAAAAAGCCCCATGAGAGCCCAATAGATCTCAACGGTCAAATCGGATCGTTCTGGGACCCCCAAAAATGGATTCTACGTCAAAAAATACTTCGAAAACGACACCTAATTCGCTATCATGACCGAAACCCTTTGAAAACCCCTCTCGTAGCTAATTTAGCCCCATTTCACCCCGCGGGTTCAGGCGATCGGACTGAAAACCTTGCGGGCACAACTAGATGGTAAACCGAATAGGTACTTCTTCAAAATTTCAGATTTTTTGAAAAATTCCTACTGCTCAAAACGGCGACCGGACATTTCATTGTTGGAATCTACACAATCTTTCATGATGATGTCATCATCATGAAACATTCAAGAGTACATAGTAAATACTCTTGAATGTTTCATGAGAGAAAATTTCTCTCAAAATCAAAATGGTTGACCTCCTCAACAATGGAATTTGTTTATTCTTTTTTTTTTTTTTTTCTTTTTTTTCAGAAACTATTACAGCCGTTCAACTACATCCTACAAGTGCCGGGAAAGCAGATTCGCACCAAGCTCGCCCACGCCTTCAATTTCTGGCTCAACGTTCCATCTGACAAACTTCAAGTTGTGGGAGAGATCGTTCAGATGCTCCATAATGCCAGTCTTCTGTAAGTGAACTCCTGTAAGAACGTTTTTGTTGTAGTAACGATGATAGTTTTTAGCCCACTCATTTCAGTTTTAGGCCGGTCGCCAGAGAGTTTAACTCTTGCTAGAAATGGTGTAGAAGCTTATTTTTTTTAAATGGTTGGAATGGGTTTGAACGACAAGATATAAAAAATGGTAGGTAGCAGAATGTTTGCTGGGAGAACTTTTGGCGCCCCAAAAAAACTCGATTTTTTCGGGCATTTTGCAGTTTTTCACCTGTAACTCGAAAACTAAGCATCGCAGAGAAAGCATTTCAAGTTAAAGAGCATAGAATTTTTCGTCGAATGATCTCCTTACGCATTAGAATCGGTTCAGCCGTTTAGCCACAATCAAACGTCAAATGTAGGAAATTTTTTCCAACTTGGCTGAAAAATAGGATTCGTCTGTAACCTATGAAGGCTGATGCAAATGAATTGCCTCAAAATAAATTTATGTCGAACATCAAATTACGAGTTCAGGAAGCACCTGAAATTCAATAAAATAGTACCTACATACTACCCACCAAGAAAACGAATTTAAACCAAAATATGAAACGCCCAATCTAAGACCGCTCGGCATGCGCAAAACTACATTTTTCAGAACGTTTTCGGCTTTGAATTTTGAAAGAAAAAAAAAACCTTGATTTTTTGGCACATTTTTGCCTATAACTCGGGAACAGTTCGACCGATCTTAATTCTCTTTTTTTCTGGTGGAAGCTAATTCAATTTTACATAAGGCACGGTACATTGCATTTCTATTGAGACAAGTGCCATTGAAGAAAAGTGCCATTAGTATTGGTGGGAAACAAGAAATTTGATCACCTACGGCCACGGTTTTCAGAACATTTTCTTCTCTCCCTCAAAGAGTATTTCTCCGGTCGAAATTTCATTGCCTCCACCCGAAAGCTGATTAAGTTTCCTTTCAGAACCGATATTAGGATTTTCCCGGAGACCTCAGGAAAAGTCGCCTAAAATGTCTCCCCAAACAGGTATTCAGAGGGAACATTGCCAATTCCCCGCAACATTTTCAAAGTGCTCTTCCAAGAAAGCTTTGAAGTGGTTAGTCCTAGCCAAAAAAAAAATGCATTGAATGAGAGTTGTATCGGCTGCTGCCGTTGTGATCACTTTGGTGGGGTAAACCCGTGTTTGGTGTCTTTATATGTTCTACAGCCTGCTAATCTGAAAACAAGGGTTTGTTTTTGTCCTCCATTCACTCAAGGATTTGATGTTGACAGGATTGACGATATACAGGACAACTCGATTCTGAGGAGGGGGATACCAGTCGCACACTCCATCTACGGCGTCGCCAGTACTATAAATGCCGCCAATTATGTGTTCTTTTTGGCTCTGGAGAAGGTTCTTGCATTGGAGCATCCTGAGGTTTGTTCAGTTGTGCTCTGTGAAGTCATCAAGAGATCTCAGATTGATTACCTAATCGATCTCCCGGCATAAAAATCCAGTGAGGTCAATAAGCAGGTTCACCCGCCATTTGCACGTTGATCCCATTTTTAGGCAACCGGTGTTTACACTGAACAACTTTTGGAGTTGCATCGCGGGCAAGGGATGGAAATATACTGGAGAGACAATTTCGCTTGCCCATCGGAAGAAGAGTATAAAGTTATGACTGTTCGAAGTGAGTTTGTCATTTTGTATTTGAATAGAAATTCGAAGCTGGATGTATTTTGAAAATTTTTGTTGTTGTTGTGATAGTTTGACAAGTCCAAGGTTTATTCTTCATAAAATCTTCATTAACATTTAATATGAACGTAACCATTAAATTTTGTCTTATTCTAGAAACCGGTGGACTTTTCATGTTGGCTGTGCGGTTAATGCAACTATTCAGCGACAGCAAGTACGATTTTACAAAACTTACCAGCATCTTGGGGCTTTATTTTCAAGTCCGGGATGATTATTGCAACCTCTGCTCTCAAGAAGTAAGTGGAAAAAATTGATCGAACATCAGGGGTATTCATGATCTGTTTTGCTCATTGAATCGTCGTAAATCAAAAGTGAGAGTTCCATGAGCAAGTTGAGCGCGTCAGCATTATGTGAGACTAATCAATGCTGATTCGCTCGATTCAGCTGATAACAATAACTCGAAAGAACACTGAGATTATTTTTGTGGCCGCGTGAGCTACACTCTACAGTCAATTCGCTGGCCAGTCGCTCGTAGTCCCGTCGCCATCCATGAGAAGCGCCACTCTCGGCAGGGTGATTGGGCAGTTCAGCTGCTCTCGTGAGTGGAAGCACCGCTAATTACTCAGACCGTCCTAATCTTGCCACTGTCAGTGGACCGCTTGTCTTCTTGTTCATTACTATGGCAAATGGCAGAGCATTTTTGATTGGACCTAAGGGCCTGGCTTCCTCTGGCGACAATTTGTCCAAAGAAGCCAGATCAGCGGGTTGCTTGCCCAGGCCACCATTGTCGAAAATTTGACTGTGGAAGCTGGGAGATCCAACCTTCATAAGACTGAGTTAGCGAGCCCTAGTCCATTAGCGACAATTTGTTTGTGGAAGCCAGCCCTCTGACTTCAGGCCCTGCGGGCCCAGGGAGAGCTAATATTGATGTGGATGTGTCAACATCAATAGGTTTTGGATTCCCCTGGGTTCCCTTCTGAGGATCAACACATTCCAGGCCAACACAGCGGAACCTCCAGCTATGCCTCAATACCGCCTCCCAGGTCTGCAGATCATGACACCTCTTGTTATGTCCTGGGCAGGGATATTCAGGTCCTCCCATCCTCTTCCTCCAAAGACACCAGGGGCGTACTCCCAGTTACGCTGGAAGCATTCCCCCATACATGCAACACAAATAATTGAAAACCCATTAATCAATAATTGATTAACATGAACAAAATGAGTTCCTAATTATTAGGAACTCATTTTGTTCATGTCGGTACACCTTCAACATTTATTATGCAGGGTGACCTGTAGGAGGTTTTTGCTGCTTTGAAAAACCACAACCATTTCGAATATTTGATGTCTCGTAAATGAATCGTGGAAAGTGGCGAAGCGCATGCGCATTGGCTCCTATTGAAACAACCTAAATTACCCGACCATGATTACCCCTATTAAAATGTTACCGTTTCTTGGACATGTAACAAACAAAGTTTGCTTATGGACTCGAATGAAACTTACCTCCTGTTTCTGGTTTGTTGTTTCAGTATAGTGAAAATAAGAGCTTCTGCGAAGACTTAACTGAGGGAAAATTTAGTTTCCCGATCATTCATGCCATTCAAACGCATCCGGATGATAAACAAGTGTTTAGTATCCTTTTTGCACCGAACAACTGTAGTTTAACGTGAATTACACGGCGGGGAGTTAACTTTTTAGCGTCCTCTGACTGTTCTAGGCATCCTCTCAACTCTTTGGCTCCTATGCAATTCTTTCGGCACGAAACCACTCATATTTGGGGGTATCGACGTTGGTATTGAATACAAATTTTGTTATAATAACATTATAACCTAAACAGCAGATAGGAAGCTAATAGCGTGCTGAAACTGCGGCTGTATCTTTGCATTTCCCTCGCTTTTTAATCTTGATGAAAGGAGTCGTCATTTATCAATCTTGTCTTATCTAGTCTAGTCTTTCTGAGTGGACTTTGGTGTTTTGCGGATAATTTATTTCCACCTAATTGGTAGGAGGAATTCGGGACATCTTAGAATCTTTGTGGAATACCTCAAGGACATACGGGATGTCCAATCAAAACGGGATCGCAGCCCTATGCTGGCCTATTATCGTCCTCATTTGTTGTTTTATACGAATTAACACAATAGGTACTTACCTACTAGTAAAATAGCTAGCTGGTTTATTACCCTTTAGAGTTGGAAATCCATGAAGGGCCAAGCAGTGGAGGAGGATGGAGAAGGCTGAAACTCTCTCTGGTCAGGGCCTTTGGCCAGGCGCCCGTCCAAGCACAACTGCATAGACCCGACAGACTGAGCAGGGGCTGGCCCCTATAAGGTCTATAAAACAGCATACCCAAGCGCGATCGGTAAAAATCATTCAACTTAAACTCGCTGTCTAAATTTGCCAATCGTTCGAATTTGTTTTTCAGGATTTAGTATTAAAATTGGGATTTCCAGGTAGGATACAGTGGAAACGCCGACTCATTCGGACTGTAAACAATGAATATGAGCACGGATTTGCGCCCATCGGGCTTATCAGATGTAAAATTGGCCAGGGAATCTGAATCCGACATAAAAATAAGGAGTTCCCATTTAAAATAAGAAAGTTGGGCGCAAATGCGCCACTTTGCGCGCATATCGGGGGGATCTCAACCATCGAAGAGAAATGTGAGGGATCCCGAGATGGTAGAAAAAATTGTATCCCTCGTGGTTTTTGACGAGTAGGCTTGTGACATATGTACATACATACAGAGACGTTCTGAATTAGTGGTATAGATATAATATTATGGAGTATCAGTGTGGCGGGTAGTATCGCCCCTTATACGTCGCCAATATACATTGAAGAGGCGACACGTTAGAGAATTGTGCCACCACTAGATACTCCTAATCTCCCAACGTCAATGTGATTTAAAAGATGACAACTATCTTCACAGCCAATGTTGGGGCAAATTTTTCCCCCTCCCTTCCTCTAAATCGCCCGCGTCTGGCCCTCGATGTAAGACTTCAGCCTACTTTTCCTAACCAGAGCTCCAGATATTCTACGCCAACGAACTAGGGATATCGAAGTGAAACGTTACTGCGTCAGCCTTTTAGACAAATTCGGGTCGTTCGCCTACACCAGAGACCTTCTCGAAAGTCTGGACCAAGAAGCCCGAAACGAAGTCAACTCACTCGGTGGTAACCCACACATGGAGGCTGTACTTGATGAAATTCTCACATGGAAAGCCAAGTAACTTGTATTGACTAAATCCCTTTTTCTTAATTTAATTCCATTTTAATTGTGCAATTTTCTATTTCATCCGGATTGAGTTTAAAAAAAAAAGTCATTTGAAATCGTACAGAAGACTTGAAACGTCGCTTATGTAAGCGCTTTCTTGCTTCAGCCAAGTACCTAGTTTTCAATCATTTTTGTTTCTTATGTGATGGGCTGTGTTCCAATTTATTCTTATCAATTATCTTTTATCATTTTGAATACGATCGTCATAATACGGAAATCTGTGTTTTCACCGGACTTCCAAATCGTCGATGCTATGTTGTAATCTGAAATTTTATAGTTTTGTAATTTCCAGCATTCCCATATTGTGACGATCGAATAACTTTCAATCTTCAGTTAGACTTAAAAACATTTTCAGTGTGATTGCAGCTATTGTATAACTAGATGATGACGCTTTGAAGAGAAGGCATCAACGATTTATTGACTTGTGAGCAATTATTGTACTTATCGCTTTGTACTTTGATTTTTTATATCCTGAAGCAGGGATATTGGATATTATTTAAAGAAGGACTGGTTGTTGTAATTTAGGGGATAATAAGGAATGGACGTGCTCTCGAAATTGAGGTTAAATGGGCGTGTACAGTATGGCAGAACTCAGTGGTCCAAAATCACAATATAGCGCTCAGAAATCAAGTTTACAAAAACATTTTATTGGGATACTCATGAGTATGTGTGTACTTAGCAACATCTCAAGCCAACTAAACTTGGGATCTGCGCATTGCATTCACCAGAAGGGTTACCGAAGCAGCCATCTCCTCCTCCTCCGCACCAGAAAGGAACCGCATCTCAACTCACATTTTTTCTCAAAGAACTTCATAATTTGTACAGTAGTAGTGAATTTTGGGCTACTACAATCTAATTCAAATTGCCAGCGCACATTCGAGTTTTTCAAATTTTAATTGCAGTGAGGAATGCGGAGGGGGGAGGACGGGCTCTCTCATTGGTTGTTCGTTGGCGGGGACTGGCTGTATTCGTGGCCCCCAACATTACAAAACCGGAAAAAGAATAATTGTTTTTGGTTACGAAAATAGCATTGGAATGGAACGAAATGTCAATATTTTCGAATTAAATTGACGACGATTTCATTATTAACGCAATTTTCAAACATGCAACTCTTGTGCCTCAATGATTCGAATATAATTTGTTCTCTAAGGGTCTCAATATCGAGCCTGTACAAAATTACAACAAGGTTCGAACCAACAATAGAGTTCAAACCAAAAAAACATCTGAATGCTACTCCTCGGGACGCGCAATAAGGGTAACTGCATGCAGACATACCCTTATTGCACGGAAAATTGAGGATTTTTAGCTTTTTGCCTGAAAAAAATCTGTTGTTGAACTCAAATTAAGAGCTTTAAAGCACATCTGATATTCGTTTTGCATTCTATGAGAGCCACCACAATAGATTCATTTTTCCACAAAAATTTTGTAATAGTTTTTTTCGCTCTCATGGAAAATTGTGCAGATATCAGTTACATCCTTATTGCGGGGAGCCATTCAGTTATTGATTTATGAGCGCCTTTTGGCGATTTCGGACCACTGTGCGCCAGTGTGACTACTTTATGAAAGGGGTGAGCGGCACCTGGCGGCGCGTGGTTTCTTTATGGTATAGAGCGGCCCTTGTACGATTCTTTACCGCAGGTGGATGATACCATCCGTTTAGGTTGGGTACATATACCCTTCCCGAAGTGTCCTCATTGGGCTGAACGCTACGCTCATCCCATAGAGGATCGTCTGATTGGACACGTGTGTCCAGTCGTAGTTTTGTGGAAAGGGCCAAAAAGTAGTTGCATTTCTCTCTTCTCCAGGTAGAGCATCTTCCTTGCTCTTGGTTTTGAGATTCTAATGAACAGCCTCGCCTGCTTCTGACCAGGGAGCCTTAGCCAGTGCAGCGCTCTTTCTCTTTTCTTCCTTTTTCGTTTATTAGAAAACTGCTGTTCGTTCCCAGAAACGGTTCTTTTATTGGAGATTACGCTGAACTTTCCTTTGCAAGAGCATCAGCAGTTACGTTATCCTCAATCATGACTGGGACACCATGCAAGGGTCTCCAGACCAGCCAAGGCTTTTAGAGCAGCCTGACTCTCCGGCAGTATGTAACTTTGGCTCCCTTTATGGCGTTTACTTCCGCTTGAAAGCTTGTTCAAGGCTTTCTTGGGCCCAAAATTCCCGAACCAGCTCTACCATTATTGTTATAGACCGGTGTAGAGTGCTCAAACTGCGTCACCCCTCACTCCACCACGACTACCCCACCACACTGAGCACCTTTAAATGAAGGTCGAAAATCAATATCTGAGGTCACTAATGCTACTTCATTCTCTGGTATTTTTAGAATGTCATGAAGAGAGCGGCTCGGACACACAAATACCCTAGATAGAGTGAGGTCAGATCATGATAAGAGTGATGAGGTCATGAGAAGAGTGAGGTTTGATGGTAAAATGCTCCTCATTCCCGTTGCATAGTCAAACATTTTGTTCTCCATAAATTCTTACGTAGAAGCAGAGTTTTGACTTGACTTCTAGTGTTATTTGGAAGTCCTATCGATCCTATATAATATCGATTTAAAAAAAATGAATTCGAGGCACGTTTCCTTGTGAGAGTTTCTTCCTTTTGTCATACGCGTGCTCCAGAAGTACAAAATTTGCTATAAATTGTAGGTCTTCTTGAAGACGACTGCAACTTTCCAACCCACTTGACATATCTGACGATAGAGTTTTAGATCAAAAACATAATTTCCCCCCGCCATATCAATACGCTGTACACCATCATATCATTTGACTGAGTAGATGTCTGAATAATCATGCTTAGCATCTGCCTGAAATATATGACGGTATTGATTCGACTATTCAAACGCTAATGTTGGACCAATGCTTAATTCTCAACGCTGAAATGTAGATTTTAGGCCGCACCCTGACTCCACTTTCATAGATTTTACAAAAGCTGGTAACAAAATGTACTTAACCTTTAGGCACCTACCTTCTGTGCTGATGATTTCATTCACTGCCTAAATGGGCTATTTAAGGGGCTCAGTATTCCCCGGCTTACTACTTTATTCGGAGCTTGACGTATCCCACCGAGTTTGGTGACATCCAACCTCTTGCAGTTCAAAAATAAAACGCACCAGGTGATTAGAGTGTTTAACGAACCTATTTTCATGAGGTAATACAAAGGAACAAACTTTATCGAAACGCTTCTTAACTGCATTCTATTGGTTCATTGTTACGTAGGTATAGTTTAACGCTTGGTAGTTTGAACGTACATATTTATTTAGGCGGGCGTAATACGTAGTGGAAATTCTAGTATTGTGCGTCAAGAGTGAGTTTTACGAGTTGTGTTGAGTGTTTGCCAATTTTCAATCGCTTTTAACTCAATACAACAGCACTCATTGAAAGTTTTGGGGTGTTTTTGGTCAATTCTAATGCTAGTCGTAGTTGTCAATTTACCATTTAGATGCGTCGTGCATTTTATCCGTTAGAAGTCAGTTGGGCAGTATTACTAATCCGCCGACCATATTGTGAAATTGTGGTTGACAATAAAATAATGACTCCATTGACAATAAATTGTGTTTATTAATAGTAGTAATTGATATTTTATTCGTGCTTTAATTTAGGGAGAGCTTTGATTTAATGTATTTTTCATGGAACACTGAACCAGGAAGTATTTGAAGGTATACAATGTATGTCTTAGAGAATTTTCTTTTTATTGTACTTGAAATTGTCCAAAATGGGAAAAGTATTGGCTTGAAGGTATAGTCACGTGAGTTGGGCAGCTTGGTAAATCTCAAGCTTTTCTTCTCGTAGAGGTACCTACAATAGATCGCTGCAGATGCGAAGGTATTTCTATGAGAAGTGTGTATCACCTGAATCCCATCGACCAGTGACTATATCTGTATGCCTTCCCGAAAGTGGCTTCTCAGTGTGTAGTAGGGGTGTGTCGGTCCAGGTTAGCCCTAGGAACAGTTCCAAAGTTACCTACAGTTAGCCAACCTTGCTTCGCATCAACTGACTGGGCCGGGGCTGTTTTTGCCGTCATCAAAATTTGATTTAATGTAAAATCATTTTTCAACAACTTCTTATGGAACGTTTTCAAGTTCTTTTCAGTCAATTCAAGGAATTTGCTTAGCAATCCTTGGTTCTTGGAGATGTGAAATGATGTGAACAGGGTTGGCCGTTCCTCGACGCGCGATGTAATTTTTTCCCCTTTTCAGTTCAAAATCTCAAAAGAATTAGCACAGAGAAATTAAACAGACAGGGGCGACACCTGAAGTATGCGACGCAAACTAGTACTATGCCCTCACCTCTTATCACTTTCGTCCCATTCCCTGTCTACCACACGTCAATCCAGTGGGGGGGAGTGAGCTGATTGGTTCCCATCGCCTGCAGGCAGAGGGCTCCACGTTCTGTCCCGCTAACTTCAAACTATCAACACTAAAACTGTTTCTGTGATACCGTTTCAAAATAACAGTTTCAACCTCAATGTGATCCAACATACCTACCTACGTTTCAAAAGAACTGAAGCTGGCTTGCCAGAGTGAATCATTGAAACCTTTTCGAAATAATAGTTCTCTGCTTCCATTTCGGTTTCATCTTCATGAACGAAACAAAGGAACCGAAACGGTCATACTTCTTTTTTTTACAGCTGTTTCACGTTATATGAAACT
Organism: Pilophorus perplexus; assembly: GCA_955831195.1. Taxonomy (NCBI): domain Eukaryota; kingdom Metazoa; phylum Arthropoda; class Insecta; order Hemiptera; family Miridae; genus Pilophorus; species Pilophorus perplexus. The sequence continues at coordinate 21,079,841 of OY037013.1, forward strand.
GTTTCGTAGATTTTTCTAATGAAACAGTCTCTCATCACGTTTTTTTTTCCTCATCCCTAGTCGCTACTTCAATCAAATTCGTGCAGTAATGTAGGCAGTATCGCCTTCGCTAGCAAAACGTTTATTGTATGAGGGGAAGCTGTTTACTCTAATTTATAGGGATCTGAAAATACTGGAAGGTGGATGGTGGATGATCAGGTGAGGCGCCGCCTCACTTGCTTCTCCTGGAGAGCCGCCACTGGAGCCGTTTCACTATAATGAAAATATATTAAAAAAATAAAATTAAAATAAATCAACGTTCTCAACATTTTTTGGTGTGAGTGAAGTGACTTGAGTTATTCCAGGTTCACTTCATCGTTACCAGTACAGCATCAGGTCCTTAGAAAGGAATATTCCTAGTAACTACAAATTGATGAACTGTTAGCTATGTTAGCTCCATCATTCCGGTAGTCCAGTTCCTAACTTAGTCTTCACCATTCACTCGCCCGAGCTCCTTTCTCATACAAGGTCCTCGCCATGGCAGGGATCTTGTCACTGCTTGGAACGGTTCCAACGTAAGACGTGGCTCCTCAGTACCGACACACCCCTAGTGTGTAGCGTCCCGCCCTCGCTTTGTGATTTGATTGATCTCCCGAACAGCCTTCTTCTTGTTGATGACCGACTCAACCGAAGCATTTTTACAGCAGCTGACGGAGTTGAAAAAACTCAGTCATCGAGCATTTTAACGAATTTCTTATCGAAAAGCTCAAAAAACGAATCTTCCATTCCTATTAGGCTATTATACCTTCTTAAAGCTTAAATAGAACCGTAAGTGATAGCTACTATTTTGACTACCTTTTCAATTTACAGAGATTTGTATGTACTTAGAAGAAAATATTTGTACCTATGTTAGAAGTAATGTTGCTTACTGTGTAAATTTATCAAAATCTTGATCAAACCTTGCCTTTCTAGAAAATGAATCCCTATTTTATATTTGAGTTGAGCTCGAGAACAATAATTGGATGGTACTTATAGACATTTTTGATTTGGCTGCTACTCCAGCGATGGAACGAAGCGACTGCAGTTGATTTTCAAAAACGAAATTCTCATCGCGGTCGATTCTCATTTCCATCCAAAAGTAGGTCCCTTAAAACCGACGTTTGCTCAAACAGTATTACCATTGGAAAACGGGCAATCATAAAAATTACTTGGGGATCAATGATCACACTTGATGAACGAAAAAAAATTTCTCAATTGATTACACTGTATTAGCAAAAGTTCACTTGTTTAGTTTTTTAATTGGAAGTTCATTTTTGTGACATTTACCCAAAATTTCTTTCCATATTATTTGACCCCGAATTTGTCATTGATTAAATCACTGACTTTTTTCATTCTTAATCAGACCATGCTTTGTTACATTTGTTAAACTGCAAATTAAAAAAATTGTTTACATCATCACAAAAGTTGTTCACCCCGTTCCAGGTTGGGGGAGAATGTAGAATAATATTCTACATTAAAATTATTCCGTATTAAAACATGTTTTATTTTAAAGTTCCTCCAAACGATGCCATTCTGCAATAATAAAAATACTAAATCACCGATACCCAGTAGATAAATATAATGTACATACATTAATCGCTAGTTGGCTTTAATAAACCAAATACCTAATAATAGTACAAAAGAAGTATTTGGCACAGGTGGATAAACGGTACATTTTCAACACGGGAAAAGACATTTTTACACAACGCTACTGTGAACATTCTTTTGCAAATCAGCAAATATTTGACTATATAGTACTGTCCCGTTTTATATCAGTTTTGTCACAACAACGACAACTCAAACGAATGTGCTGGTTATGACGTGAGAATAGACAATAGAGAAATGGGTCATTCTTCGGAAATGGTACTATTTCTTGTACAGCCCCAATTCCTACGTCCTAGGTTGCCCCCAATTTTTTCAAATATTGGCCTCATTGCAGGGAACTTGTGCATACTATTCCAACTCAATGCAAGCCAAATTAAAAAATTGAGAAGGATCATTTTGTCCTTCCCTAGGAATGTCCACGCCCTGAGTTCGCAAAGTTCTCAATGTACCTATTCATATGAATTTCTTACCAATAACTCCAATAATGTGGGCAACTCAGCACCCTTTCTAGTCTTGAAATAAGGTTGAATAGATATTTCAAATGGAATGGGCTAGTCACATGACTTTTTACGTCTGTCCCACGATTTGAAGTCTCTCCCTAGGATATTTTTGAAATGCCTGCCCTCAACCTGAGGAAGAGAAATTTCGAGATAACAGCTGTTGTGGCATCACTGGCAAGAAGCCAGGATCACGTGGGGTTTTTATTTATTTTTACTTTCCTTAGAAGGAAATGCAATTAGGTTATCAGCTTCGTGTTTTTATTGACTGTCTCTCCCTAGTGAGGATTTAAATTTGACAGGGAAGGTTTTTTTTCAGTATTACAATTCTCTTTTTATCTTTACATTTATGACCACGATTTTGCTCTTCCTTGAAGCTTCTGCTGTACACCGGTGGAAAATGGCTGATTTGTCCTTCCCTAGTCCGTCCCTCCCTAGCCCCAACAAAATTCTGGAACGTCTAGGGAGTGACTACAGTGGCCAGGCAGGCCTTTAGTAGCCCGATGTCACTCCCTAGTGCTGTTTTTTTTTAAATCATCTCCAAAACTACAAAATTTATTAATTATTAATAATGTGTGCCATCTTACTGAGGTAAATTGTACAGCTGAATATGTTGAAAAAATGAACCTCAAATAGTAACGTTTCCGAATAATGACCCAAATACCGAAACACACATTGCAGGAAATTGTAAGGAGTTCGGAAATGAAGCTTAGCACTTAGTAGCGGTGAGATTCGAACATAAAACCCTAACAAAGACACGTCTGTGCATTAGCAGCAAATAAAACGGCTATTCAGGTCGCAATTCGCTCGTCGAATCGTCGTAAACTGCGTGGTTGAGTGAGGGTTCCATGAGGCTAGATCTTCAAGAATCCAAGAGCACGTGGCACACCTTGCAGCAACCTGCGAGACTAATCAATGGTGACAAGCACGATTTAGCTGTTGAAAGGGACACTAATCAACACCGCTCTGGAAAACAGCCGCTGCAATCGCAGCGCTACTTTCGCCGCGCTACTTTCGCCCTTTTCGAAGATGCCCTCGAACCTTCACTTTCGACGATTTGACGTCAAATCATGAAGACCCCTGAAGAAAGCTACAAAATTTGCCTTACACGATAAGCTCACAATTTGTAAAAATCACAACAACAAAAATGTTTTGAACCATTTTTTTCGATTTCGATTGTAATCTACACTTATATTGGGTATTTATTGAAGATGAGGTAGCACCAGGTGAGCGAACAGATGAACAAAAATTGCTAATAGCTGATATGGGACGGCCGTATTATGTTTAAAGAAATGAAATTCTAAAAATCAGAGGGGAAATTGTTGATAACATGGGACGGACTTTAAAATTAATTGTAGAATGGTGTTAAATTACATACTGTACATACGAAATTTGTAATGAAGTTAACATATTTTTGCAATTCTCCCATCAGCTAACTTAATTTCATTTCATGCGCGTGATCGTATTTTCGTTTTATTTCTAATGAATTCTTAACAATTCCCTAGAAGATTTCAGAGTCTCAGTACGAAGGGGGCTTTTTGCAGTTGGCAACCCTTACACTAGTAGACCTACTCAAACATACTCATTTATCACCTACTCAGATTTCTGAAAGGGAGTTCGCGCATCAAGGTTTTTTTTAAATTTGGTTTTCAATACCTCCAGTGCTGGGCGTACAGAAATTCAGGATGCCATGTCTGGACGACAAAAGCTTGCCAGGCGATAATCCCTCGGGGCGTTGCTTTGATAAAGGCACTTTTGACCATCACAATAATTTTTCACAATAGCATTGGGATCAGGCGGTAGGGATTGCTCCGCTTTCCAGATCATAGATCCGCGCGAGGAAATTGATTTGAGCAATGTTTATGAGCCCAGCGTCCATAAGTGGTTGTGAAGAGTCGAATTGTGATTTCTTTGACCTCTTCACAGATGGAGGCAAGTGGTGGCAGCAAAACTACATCTACTTAGAAACAAAGATTCTGGGCTCTGAACAGAGGAAAATAGGGTCCTACTAGCCACAGAAAGCAGAAGATTGATGTGTAAGCGTCAGACTGCTTACTGATTATTTTCTTCTTCCTCTTCGATCAGCCTGAAACAAAATGAGCAATAAAATGTATTGCTAATTTAATTATGGTTGGTAAATATTTTCAGCATAAATTTTTTTAAAATCTGTGACCTAACTGCCCAAAACTGTTAGGCTGGAAGGGAGACACAGATCTGTGACATCTATGTGTCACGAAAATGCACAAGCACATGCCTTTATATATAACCTCCAGCATAGGTTATAATATAACCTGTACGTTGGGGTTATGCAATACGCTGGAGGTTATATATAGGTTATCTCGGTTATTATCCTTTATTCTATAAAATTTATATTATAAATTATATAGTATCCTATATATAGGATGTCCTATATAAATTGTATAGGATATTGGATCTTATATATATATATATTTATCTAAGATGTACATATACGATTAATAAAGCATGTTCTATGTTTCACGAATTTTAGCCTTAGGCTCCAAGCAAAAAGCATCTGGGGGTCCAGGGGGCCCGGAAGGCCGAGTTTAAAAAAAAATTGCATTACCTGTACGTGGTAGGTGGAGGCCCAACGTCAACCATGACATGCGTATACTGATGTTTTTCGACAACGGGGCCCAGCCCGTACGAAACAGTGTTGAGCCCATCTAGACGATACCGGCGCCAAGACGTTCTCAACAATTTGGTTCTCACTCGGCGTGAAAGGGGTCTCCGCTTCTCGTGTTTTATCATTGTATACCTCGCCACCCATTCGGGAGGTCTTGATATAGACGACAGGACGTGTTCCACTCTAAACGCACACACAAAAAAGTTTGGTTCTGAACGCCGACTGAATACCAAAAGAGGATTGTAAGCGAGTTCACCTACCTGTAGCCCATGTCGTCGTCTTCACCTCCCCATCCCCAGTAGAGGTTGGAGTAGCCGTTCAGTCTTAAGAAGTGCTCCGTTCGAACAGCAAACACCCCTCCGACAAGAACTCTGTACGGTAACCTGCACCATCAAGGTAGGTAGAAACTATCAATTCAACCAATGTTAGGAAATTTAACAGAGAAACGGCAATTTTGGGATCAATCTCATGGCTTGGAAGGAGGAGTTTACGCAGAACAAGGGCCTCAAAATATGATGTTATGTCGCGTTAACTCACTTGTAGTGCAATTCATTCACGGCGACCGACAAGTGCCGAGGTTGCTGAGGACAAGTGTACATGTTCCTGTCGTCCTCTGGGAGCAGATCGACGTCGTGGAATATGAAACAGTGGTACATCACTCCATGTGCCGGTCGGTCCAATGCTGTGAGAAACCCGGCGTTCATCAGGATGCCTTTGTTAAATGTTTCGTTTCCCATCTGTAAAATGGTTGAATGTGACAAGATTAAAAACTAGGAGCGGACATCAAAAAGGGAACATTTAGGGGTAAGAAAACACTGTGGTTATCAGTGGCACGGCGGCATATTTTGAAAAAGAAAAAAAACTACACCCCCATAGAAAATTTGACGCTGATTACGAATATACCCCATGTCCCTTTACCGAAAATTGCTTCTTAGCCTTTTTTTACAAAAAATCTTGTTTTTTTGTCTATTTTCTGAGTGGATTCCACTCTGTGGAAGCCAAGTAAGGAGTCTCATAAAGTTTGAACACAAGGAAAAGCTGTTGAGACATCAAATTTGCGTTGATTGAACACCCTAAAATTGATAAGAGCGTAGTAGATGATTTCGATCGAACAGCCTTATTATTTCTTATGGAAGCCCGTAACAGTTGATGAGTTCGATTTAACATCTAAAACACGGCAAATTTTACACGAGTTGATTCAAATTCTGTGTGATACAGTGTCTGCATACTAATAAACGCCATGCGAAAGCGGTGAAGATGTGGAAACTGAAGGATTTCAAATGCAAGTAGCTGATCACTACGAGCATCGGGCTAGGACCAAAGCTGCATCTCATGAGCTGCGCCACGGAAAGGAATGGCAAGAGATCACAAGACAAGAAACTCAGGAAATGTCAAGTTGGTGGCTGTCCCTGTACGAAGAGAAACCGGAAGAAGAGCAAAAACGCTGCAAATTTTACACAAGGGTTTATTATTCTGTGATATAGGTTACTTGTACAGACATTTAATTCTGTTAATAAAAAAAAATTAAAAAAAATTTTTTTTGGATTTTTATATTTCAAAAAAAAATTTTTGGGGGAATTTTTTTTTCAAAAATGTGTTTTTTCAAAAATTCTTTAATTTTTACTCGAAAAATAATTAACTTCTTGGGATCCTTCAAAAATCCCATTTTTAGCCCCATGAAAGCCCTATAGAACGCCACAGTGAAATCGGATCGTTCCGGGACCCCCAAAAATGGATTCTACGTCCAAAAATACTTCGAAAACGACACCTAACTCGATCCCATAGCTAAAAGCCTTCAAAACACCCCTCCTGTAGCCCCATTTTAGCCCCATAGCGCCCCACGGGTTTGGGCGATCGGACTGAAAACCTTGCGGGCACAACTAGATGGTAAACCAAGTATTTTGCCAAAATTTCAGATTTTTTAAAAAATTCCTACTGCCCAAAACGGCCCGGACGGCGGACGGCGGACGGCGGACGGACATTTCGGATTTTGAATGTAGACCTCTTGAAACGGATAATGTCAAATTTTGAGGCCGATCGGAGTCGTCGACCCGTGTCGCGAAAACATAGGTGGATTATTCCAAGAATAATAAACCAAAACGAGCCAAAGAAGCCTGGGAGGAAGAAGATGAAAAGATGGGCGGAGAAGAGGATCTGTAATCCCACTGAAGGAACCTGCAGATAAAATAAAAGAGCCAGGTGTGACAGAAGAGTCTGCAGCTCAACCAGTAACAGAGTGTACAGACAAGCATATCAATACCTACTGTTGCACCTGTAGGTAACAGGCGAGAATGGCTAAGGCATCCGTATTCAACACACAAGATTGAGGGATCGAATGAACTTCTCTTGGGAGTCCTCAGGCAGGGCAAACATTTCTGGTGGATCTGTCAAAACATGCCTTCGTTTGCTGAGAACGATAAGCTAGCCACAGCAATCTACGGCTGAGGGGAGGGGGGGGGGGGCACCGAGAATGTCGTCGTTCTCTGTGGTTTCTGGGAGCTGCCGCTGTTACAACTCGGCTGTTGTAAAGGGGTCGGACTTCCAGAGTCATAGCAGGCGTTTGCTGGAAAGGTCCCTCGGACTCCTATACCGATGCGGTGAGAGTCCACATGACATTGTAAGCGGTAATGAGACTGGCGTGTCAGGAAAGGGCGGTGGGGGCCCCCTGGAACTATTGTCTCCATCATGCGGACTTGGGCGAGAACCTATCAGCTTACATGTACGCCTGTAGGCGAAGCAGATCCGATATGCACGCTTTATGCATAGTAGGAAAGTTTCCCAGCTTTGTTATATTCACCCACGAAGTTTAATTTTTTGTCAAAAGGCGGGAATGGGATCACCACAGAAATCCATCCTCTGAACCTAAGTTTTGAGGAGAATAAAAAATTCCTCAAGTTTGTTATATGCCTTCATACAGTTGCGTTCCTGGGATCGATACCCCCGCACAAGATCGTGGATATCAATGATACAGTAATCAGATTACTGCATCATTGATATCCATTGATTCTAATATTATATCAGTGTGTAATGGGCTGTTCCCCTTGGGAAAAATCCTACCATCGCCCATGAACAGCCCTCAGATTCACATTATTTTGCATCGATTCTTCACTATGACAAACAATTTGTTATTGTTACAGGGCACCCATTACGGAATGTCAATTCATTATAGAAATACGTCAATCATCCATTGATCCAACAGGCGGCCCTTTACATAGATACACAGTGAACAAGAGGTTGACACTGACAGACACGAAGGTTGATTGATGTCGACATTAGTGAATTAGTTCTTGTAATACCCTCCCGCCCTTGTTTTGTATACTGACCGATCACTTGATTTGATTGGAGAGTCTGCACATGGCGCCAACAATATTCATTAACCCTTGGAACACTAAATGCTGTATTATATAACAAAGTGGGTTATAATTGCTAACTGCTACAGCGGACCTGTTCGACGACGAAAATCCTATAGTTGATTTGATGCCTCTTTAGGACCGGAGGTAGATATTTCATCAGTAAATTCAGTTGTTTCTCTCTGTCCCTGTAGGGGATGATTATGGCGACCGAGTGGCGAGAAGTGCAATATTCCGGAGTCCAGGTACCTTCGTGCACGTCATTGTCATCTTCTTCGTCAGATTCTTTATGGTTTTCCAACCATTCAGTCACATTGACAGCCCCTCCTGAAATGATGCCGATTAGGTGAACCAGCTCATTAACGGTAAATGAGGATAGTTTTCATCAAGGTGACGCAATCTTTAGCAGGTTCTATCACGGAGTTCCCATCCCCAACAGGTCGTATTTACTACTAACGGCAGATCCATGTTGTGTTGCTTGTTCCCCCCTTTTCACCTCTCAATTTCAAACGGGAAAAAGGGCTTGAAACTCCCTCCAACCCTCCAAACGATACGTAGTAGTTACCATCATTACTGCTGGCCCAACTCGGAAAGGGAAAATAACTCTCCGCCTATCTCGAGAGGTCTTCTTGATAGCAACGATTTATCAGCTTCATGAAAGCTACCCTGAAAAGGATTCCCGATGGGAGTAAACAATATTTCAAATGAAAGCTACGTGTGAAAAATTGCAACCGGCGACTCTTCATTCTGTAAATGGCTGTTGCCCCGCTAAACTCCGAATTTATCTACAGTTTTCATTCCATTTCCTCAATTCAATCCTACCACTACACCGGGGAAAATAGAAACCAGTATAAAAACTGCATCACCTCTTCAATATTATTCATTCAAGTTTTGGAAATGATATAATAATAATGAAATAATAATTACGGATGTCAGGCGGTACTCGAGGGCAGTCGGGAAGTGGCGGCGGCGGGCAGGACTTCTCCTTCATCGAACTTTCCTCTTGGATTCTGGAGACGACCAGACGGCTTCTGAACCTGTTGACTGTGATCTGAGCCCAAAGCTCTACAGACAAAGCGTTCCTCCTCAGGAGAGGTTCCATCTTGAACACGAAGCTTTTTGGCTGTAACAAGATGCATTCGATATTACTTGTCTTCAATCTATCTTATATAGAAATGTTTTGGATTGTGTACCAATGGGCAAGGGAACCTCGTGTAAACTAATTTTTTTTTTCTGAAAGAACTTCTTCATTTGAAACAATAGCAGTGAGTTTTGGGCTCCTACGGCGTAATACAAATTTCCAGGGCACTTTCAAAAATTTCAACTTTGAATCTGAAGGAAAGATTGGGTCGCCCAGGGCGGGCTCTCTCATTGGCTGTTCGTCTGGCTTTCAGTTCAATGGCTGACAAACAGCCAATGAAAGCCACCGTCCAGGGGGACCCAATCTTCCCTCCAGATTCAAAGTGCCCTGGAAATTTGTATTACACCATAGGAGCCCAAAACTCTCTGCTATTGCTTCAAATTATGAAGTTCTTTCAGAAAAAAAAAAATTCGTCGATTTCGACTAAGGTGAGGTTCCCAAACCCATCTATACCACTAATTCTCACCTTCTTTGTGGCAGAGTAGGTATGTCACAAGCCTCCTAAATGGTTCTCCTATAGTTAATATAATAAGTTTGTTATATTTCGAACAAGCAGGTGAATATTAAATATTCACCTGCTAAAATTTTTAGCATTGTGATTTTTTTCTGGAAAAAAATAGGTAACCTAATGAAACCTAAAGAAAACATGTGATTTTTCAACTAGGTGATTCATCAACTTCATCAACCTTATTAAGTTTGTCTTTCCGTATTATTATGAAAGGAAGACTCTCTCCAGATCCTTGAGCTAACTCGTAAAACTGTCGTTTATCAACGCAACATTTTCTTGATGAATAAGTTTAGCCGACGGCGCCCTTCATTCCGAATTCCAGGCCTTCCTGAGAAGAATGGTCATGACCCTCGCCACGAAATGGAAAAAGCCCTATTCACAAGTCCTTGGGTGGACACGGGTTCGCCTGCAGGTGGCACTCCTAAAGGCGGTGTCCCTTAGACTCAGAGGGGGACGGAAAAGAGTGAGGTCTTTGGGAATGGAAGATGGCGGAGCCCTCCCGTGGATTGAGGAGTGAAGAGTGCCAGGAAGAAGATTTTTATTGTTTTGTTTATGCCAATTCCCGATTTTTTTAATTTTTTTTCCTGGTTAATTTTAGTTAAATTGGATTAAATAAATAAAATACTTTTTTGGAGGAAAAAAAAGTAAGCTTCTTATTTGACCAAGTGGCAAACAAGAAGTGTTCCTTGAATTTGACGAGACTGGAATTTTTAAAAATAAATAATGATACTTTGAATTTGTTTTTCAGTATTTTTATTTGTAGGTTTCAAAGTAAACCTCCTGCCTATGAAAAGAAAAACATGAAGGTGGGCGACTCTACTTTGAGTTTGTGTCGCAAAATAACATGGGTATCAAGGTTTTCTATTATGGGTGACAGAACAGCATATTATTATACAGAGACACGATATTTGGTTCGAAAGGTACTATAACAAACTTTTTGAAATTAAATATTGTGGGTATTATCCACAATATTAAATATTGTGAATAATATTGAAATTAAATTTTAATTTCAAAAAGTACTGAACGCCACGTTTTGCTTCAAAAAGTACCGGTGTGGTTCTACATCCGTAAAACCAAAATTTCAAATCTCCTTCCAAATTATTTGAAACTTTGAACTAATTTACACTTTTTACAAAAAATATTAATCATTTCTAAGAAATATTTGTTTTTCGCGTTTCCCTCATATTTGACCAAAACGGATGAGAACCTTCTGGAATCAAACTCCTCAATTATAATATGTACATTTTTAAAATAATTTACCAATTTATAATATGTACATAATTTATAATTATTATACCTAATATAAATATAATTTATAAAATCATAATTTTGTTCTTCACGAAAAATACCTGACCCCTCCATACACAAGTCCAGAAAGAGGACGCCCTTTAGGACTATTCGGTATTTAATACAGGATTTGAAGATGGCATCTCCGATTTATACGATGGTTACGTTGAAATACAAGATTAGGTTGCCAAGCCTTCTCGCAAGTTTAATGGAACTTGAATGACGAGATAAAGTTGATTAAGCCGAAAAGCAAAGTTACATCCACTCCTTACTTAATTGAATCACTGTAATTAATTTATGATAACTTTTGAGCTGGATGACAAACATCGTAGAAGTCGGTTCCAGATAGAGTTGTAGGATCTAATTCTTAGCGTCGCACGTTAGGCATGTCAGTAAGTACTACTACAAGCTACTTACTAAGTAGCTTGTAATTACCCGACTAATTTATAAATTGGAAGATAGAGACCGCTAGGCGAGATGGGCGCAAAAAGGTCCACATTGCGAGAAGGTTCGCGGATTATGGCAGGGGGAGGGGTGGGCCCAGTTTACACACCGGTTTATCTCCTAAATTACTAACTACTACTACGCTAACTATTGCGGTCACTCTCAACCCCTCCCTATCTCGCTAAATCCGCCACTGACCAAACGAGGATTTGGGTTCAGTGACTGCTTTGAAAAAGCCTTTGGGATTTCTTCCAGCTTGGACGGGTTGAATACATGGGACACCACTGGAGGTAGGATATGACGGCGACAAATTGAACGGAAGGTAAACACGACAAATCACATACACACTCGGCCTCCGTTGAAGTTGGGAAAAGCACCCTCAACGAGTCTCCAGGCCACCCTTTCACACAGGCCTCCCTCTCACGCAAATTGCTTCTCATTATGACTTATGTTTACAGATTGCTTTTTTTTCGTTCTCGCAAAAGGCTTTCCACGAGGGACTATCCCTACAAGGTGAATTCATAATGATATTCTTTGTAATGTAAAATGGGGAAGCCCATTCTCAAGCAGAAGAAATTAGATATAAATTATTCACAACCACATCGTTACGAATGCATAGCATAACGTTTCATGGCATCTGTAACAAGTGGCCTAACACCAAACGCATGTGTCCTGGCCTATCTTCACCGAAATGGTTTTAATATTAACTAAATTTTCCCAAAGACTCCACTTCCACCACTCTAAATATCACTGCGAACTTACTGTAGTGGAACCAGTTGGGGGCTGTTTTCCCGAAGCGGTGTGTTTATGAACCCTTCCTGGCATGATCCTAGCAGCCGCTCCAGCTCCTCCAATTGTCGCAGGTGGTGATCCTTGCTTTCCCAGCATAGAAATCTGGAAACGGTTTGGAAGTAACGGAAATCATTGAATGGGTTAACATATCGAGATGTGCAGTTTCAAAAAATGAAAGACATAAATTTGCGGTTTTCCATCGCGATCAGACCCTAATTGGGTGTCAGGTCATTTTTCCCACTGTGCGCCGTCCCCCCAGTACTTCGTTCTTCGGGTGCTTGTTTTGTCACAATGTGTCATGGATACTTCGGACCCCCCCCCCCCCCCGCACGCCATCCGCCGTCCGGGCCGTTTTGGGCAGTAGGAATTTTTTTAAATCTGAAATTTTGACAAAATACTCGGTTCACCATCTACTTGTGCCCGCAAGGTTTTCAGCACGATCGCCCAAACCCGTGGGTCGCTATGGGGCTAAAATGGGAGGGGGCTGCTACGGGAGGTGTTTTTTTAAGGCTTTTGGCTATTGGATCGAGTTAGGTGTCGTTTTCGAAGTATTTTAGGACGTAGAATCCATTTGGGGGGGGGGGGGGGGGGTCCCACAACGATCCGATTTCACTGTTGCGATTCATGGGGCTACAAATGGGATTTTTGAAGGAATCCAAGAGGACCAATATTTTTCAAGTAAAAACAAAAAAAATTGTTGAAAAAACTTTTTTTGAAATATAAAAATCAAAAAAAAAATTCATTTTTTTAATTGACTCAGAATTAGGTAAATTTCTAGGTAAATTTCTGCACAAGTAACCGATATCAAAGGATAATAAACCCTTGTGTAAAATTTGCAGCGTTTTAATTTAAAATGTTTCCCCCAATGAGACGAGGGAATAATGATTAGGTTAGTTTGATTAGTTATTATTATAATGAACATCTAAGGGCGCCTGGTCAGGCGTTTGACCCCTACGGCACCGCGCGTTTAACCTGTAAGCAGCTGCATCCATGTTTTGAAGTCCCTAGGCCACTGGAAATGCATGTTCTATCACTTTATAACACAGGTTTACAAGAAAAAGGTCGATCTCAGGCGCCGCAGAAAAAACCATCAAACTCTATGTTTTTTGGGGTGCTGAATCCGAATCCGGCCCCCGTTTTTTCCGGTCACGTCCAAAATTTTGAGATAGGCGATTTTTCGTTTTTGGCGATTTTTCGTTTTTTCGACCTTTTTCCTTTTTGAAAATCACAGCTAAACATGCGGATGTCCAAAAATTCCACAAAAACTCTCTTCTTACTGGAGATTTAACGCTGATTCCGAAAATATATATGAGTTGGTGTCTAAAACCACGAGAAATGTGTGATTTTGCCAAAAAATGTTGAAAAAACGTGGTTTTTTCAAAACCAAAGTCACGTTTTTTGATACTTTTTGCCTTCTAGCGTGAAAACTAAGGCCGTTAATAAAATTTTTCCAACGAGGTCTTGTAGGTAGATTGTTTCTGCGTCGAATGGGACCAACCGTGATTCTTTACCTTCCATAATAAGGGACCTATGATTTTTCAAAGTTTCTGGGCGCTTGTTTTTCAGGGCTTCAAGTGCAATTCCGTGAGTTCTTGATGAATAAAACCATCTTTGAGTCGGTCTGAATTGATGCCTCCGAGTCCAATATATTCCTTGGAACAAAGTTTTGTTGTGATCAAGTTGCATTGCCGACTCCAGGAGTTCATGTTCTACGACATGGCCAAAATGGGTAGAAACTTTGAAAAATCATAGCTCCCTTATTATGGAAGGTAAAGAATCACGGTTGGTCCCATTCGACGCAGAAACAATCTACCTACAAGACCTCGTTGGAAAATTTTTATTAACGGCCTTAGTTTTCACGCTAGAAGGCAAAAAGTATCAAAAAACGTGACTTTGGTTTTGAAAAAACCACGTTTTTTCAACATTTTTTGGCAAAATCACACATTTCTCGTGGTTTTAGACACCAACTCATATATATTTTCGGAATCAGCGATACATTTCCAGTAAGAAGAGAGTTTTTTTGGAATTTTTGGGCATCCGCACATTTAGCTGTGATTTTCAAAACGGAAAAAGGTCGAAAAAACGAAAAATCGCCAATATCTCGAAAATTTGGAGGTGACCGGAAAAAACGGGGGCCGGATTCGGATTCAGCACCCCAAAAAACATAGAGTTTGATGGTTTTTTCTGCGGCGCCTGAGATCGACCTTTTTTTTTGTAAACCTGTGTAATCATTGTTGGGTCTGGAGTTATAGCAATCGGGGGGCCGATTCGGCGGATACGTTTCCGTTCTTTGGGTTGAATTGCCGACCCTGGGTGAGGCCGTTCTAATCGTCTTTTGGTCCAGGGTCCTCAGATTACCGATTCGGCTTACCCAGCGCCAAGCTGTTGGCATTGACGGGGGCTGCGATAAGGAAAAGGACCAAAGACACCTTGATGCGAGACAGCCTCGAACTCCATACTCTTGTGTCGTAGACCCTGCATTGTAACTATTCACCATCGACAGAATACGAAATGCGAAAATGGTTTGCTGACATTATTTTGGCACAATATATAAATATTACCTACGTATAGCGTTTAAATAGCAGTACCGCCATATGGCTGCATATGGTGAAGAAACTACAGATTGACGAGGCTAACAAGCATGGGAGTAATCATTGGACGAAGTGAATATGCACTTATAAGGAATATTATAAGCAAAACACGTCCACAATATTTTCAAAGAGTGAGCAAACGCTGCCTCCGGGAGCGTCTGGGCCACCAATTAAACAGTGTACTAGGCCTGGGCATATAATAGGCGGCAGAGACGGAATGTGTTGGGTGGGACGGAAGCGTCCTGACGCGTTTCTGTTGGCAATCGGTAGTATTGAGAGGGTGATGTGGAGTGCTTGTGTATTGGGCTGTTGGTGGCATTACGTAAGCAGCACTTGAAGCTTGTGGAGATGAGAATGCAGCGGTATACCACACTGAGGTGGGTTAGGCCAGTGAGGCCAGATGATGACCTTATACAATATTAACGTGAACCGCGTTTTTAGTGCCCTCACTTTCAACAGGTTATACCTACATAGCCTTCCTAGTGTGCAAGCTCTTTGCACGAGGCCGTGGGCGCGGCGGACCCCCAGGAACTTCAATGAAGTGAAGAAGGGTACGTCTATGCCCCAAATTTTAATCGCCTTCTGCCATTTGTACGTTAAGAGAATAGCCTCGCTTTATGATGTGTTGATCTTCATCCCTCGATCCAATTTTTGTGTGACAAGGTGCGCTGCATTCTGCTCGCGGTTCGACTCCTTGGCAGGAGAGATACTATATAAGAGCGCAGCGCCTGATCAGACTCAAAGCCAGTAATGTGGACTTGCGGGGGCATGTTGGAAAATATCTCGACGATGTACAAGTTAAAAAGTACTGGGGATACAAACAGCTGTGAGTAAATGGCACCTTTGACATGCATGTCATCCATGTACTGGATAGCGAAAGGTGAATTAGGAGTGGATAAGTTTGCACATGTCTTGGGAAATCTTAAAATTATGCAGACGGTCCATTAGCCTCAACAGCCGCACCGAATTAAAAGCCTTTTCGGAACCTAAAAGAAGAAGGGCTGAGGTGTCTGCCTGGGCCATCCAGTTCACCATCAACGATTCTCTGTGGTGGCCGCGATGGCTAGACTGATGCTAAAGAGCAGGTTGAGAACAGTTACTACCTTCCTTGTGTCGTATACAGGCAGAATAGGAAGAAACCGCAATGAATGGTTGATGTCACCATTGCTGGAACAGCCGTGGTCTCTTCTAGAGGCTGTTCTGATAAAGTACCAAGATAATATTCTATTGTACCTCATGGTATTCGAATAAGTCAGCTGGGAACGTTGCCATCAACTGTCAAGATTAAAATGAAGAATCGAGTTCAAACAAGTGGAGAAACCCAGTTCACGTTTACAAGGGCGTACGGATTCTAGGCGACTACGAGCAACGCACGATGAAATGGTGAATTGGGAAATGCAGTGGCAATCACTAAAAGATTTAAAAAAAAAAAAAAAAAAAACTCGGCGCATCGCCAGAGAACTAGATGAAATATTGACCAATGAAGAGGGGCAAGGAGGCTGAGGAAGCTAGACCAGGCGAAGCGGTATAAGGATAGTGGGAACACTCAAGGCACTTCTTCAATTATTTACCCAGGTATTTACCCATGGGTATTATCTCCTAAAGCGGAGCAGAACTCGGGCAACTGCTGGTGCTATGAGAGGATTTGCCAGAAGGAGAAGAAGATCAAGAAAGGACTCTGAACTGAAGACATAATAATATTATATTATGTCTTGCATATATGCAACATATATTATGCAACGCCCAGTTAGATTTACAGACTAGTTGAGGAAAAACGGTCGAAAGAAAGATGTGGTGTTTATTGGTGATAGTTATAATTAAATTATAAATTTTATAATTACCGACGATTAGCTGATGAGCAGATGACCAAAACAGGGATGAAGGGCTAAAGGAAGATCCGTGACGTAGGTAGATCCTGAACTTTGTCGGATATGTAGGGCGGAGTTGGCTTTAACTCCGTGTAACTTTGAGTTACACGAAGTAGTAATTTATCCTCACCCAACCCTTTCTTAGGCACCACGTAACGCGTCCTTGAATAAAGGTGACTCAGTCAACTTTATATCTTAACAAAGCCGAGTTTCCTCCCACTATTTTGTACGATGGGACTTTTCTTCGAAAGAAAATGAAAAACCTGCCTAGATACCGCAACTTGACAAAGGCGTGACTTCAAAAATTCCGACTTCCTGTGATGCCCTTTGTGTAAAAGAAAAACTACGCCCGGCGAGACAAGGAGTCGAGGCACGCCGTAAAATACCGCAGAGGGCTCTAGAGAGAAAATACTGGATGAAAGCCGTTTCATAAATGCGTAATTTAAGGTCGAGAGGAAACCCTACGGGTCGGGATTGTTCAACCACTGTTTCCACCAGCTTATCTGCTTATCATAAATGCGGTTTTGAAGGGGGATATGAAGCTTTTTAGAGGTAGGGAAAACTTATTATGCAACCTTTGGGTGTTTTCACCTTCCAGTTATCTTCATTTCGAGCTTTTATTGGCAATAAAGTTTGAGTTCATATGAAAGTAGAAAATAAAAAATGTTAAATTAAAAAGGATACTCGTTCAGACAGCACATAAACGCAATTAATTGATAAACGCTGCAAAATTTACACAAGGGCTTACTATTCTTAGGTATAAATTACACTGCTCTACAAAAAAAAAATCGATCTCATGCTTCAAGAGGTCTGAAAGTGGTCCTGGGGGTTTTCGATGGTGCTGAATCCGAAGTCCGTTTTGCCCCTAGATGCAGAGGTTCCGCTGTACAGTGCCCAAATGTTCAAAAAACTCACTTATTTCCAACTTCATTATTTTTCAACGAGCAGGTGCTATTCTTACTGGAAATCTAACGCTGAACACGCCCATATATATGTTGATGGGTCTAAAATGCTTCCTTCGTGTGCAATAGCCGATTTTTGGCGACTGTTTAAAGTAAAACGGGGAAATTCTAAACTAGGTCTAAATTGAAAAATAATGAAGTTGGAAATTGAGTTTTTTGAAAATTTGAGTACTGTACAGCGGAACCTCTGCGTGTAGGGGCAAAACGGACCTCGGAGTCGGATTCAGCAGCCTCGAAAACCCCCAGGAACACTATCAGACCTCTTGAAGTATGAGATCGATTTTTTTTGAAGAGCAGTGTTATCCATAACTTCATTCTGCAGAATGAAGACAGTAAAATATTATTTAAATAATAATAATAATAATAATAATAAAATAAAATCTATATTAAATATACATATTTTTCTGTGCAGTAAAAATAAAAAATTTATAAATGGATTCTACTTCCAAAATAATTTTGGAAGTAGAATCCTTTTTTTCTTATTTTGGTTACTCGGAAAGCAACTTTTGTTCGACTTCCTGACATCCATTAAAAGTCCCTTTGGTTGATCCATGTAGAGCGATCGGGCTGAAAAGATGGCGAGCACATCTAGATAGAGAACCGAGTATTTTGTAACAATTTCAGACTAAATAAAAACGTTACGTAAGATGGCCAAGCACGGCGGATGACGTTTTATATGGGAAATTTTGTCGGAACTGATATTTGTTGTTGTATGCAGTGAGTGAGAACGGTTGCAATGAGTGAGAACTTGCGCGGCTGTTCGAGAACAATAATATTCGTAAGAGCTCGCGCTCTGAATGAATATGAATTGCATTTTCCTTTCATGGAATGGTGCCTGTTCCCGGTTTGTTAGGATAGCTACATCGACAATTTTCGGTCGTTTATTAATTTAGCCCTCATTTGTCATTCGATGAGTTCTTCCGCCTCCATCGTTTTCATTTTGACGTACCGCTCAAGCTTGATGTGAAATGCCAGTTTTGAATTGGATTCGACCCACGTAATGGAAGCGCTGGGCAAGTTGAGTGCCTGACATTGAAGGACGAGCAGTTATTGTCTCTTAGAAGGAACCCTGGTGATATTTCACATGGATGAACTAAGGCACTGCCAGGGGAATGAGCAGTGCATTCATAGAGTAATATGAAAACCTTCTCATTGCCTCCCTTTTTACTGCAAGTGGATCCTTCCAGAGGCGCAATTTTAATCACACCGAGTTTTACCCTAGTTTTTGCAAACGAGCTGCTTTGAGGTAACTTGTTCGATAATGAATAAGTTATCGAATAATTGATAACTATAATCAATTATTGAAGTCGAAACTGCTCGTATAATAATATAATCAATTATTGAAGTCGAAACTGCTCGTATCGTCGGCTCACCGCCTTTCAACTTAGTTAGACTCTGCGTGGAGAATCACAAGTTTGCCATGATTGCCCTAAAGTGCATCTCCCTGGGACTAATTGTCGCCCGGAACGCGGCTAAACTCCTGAATAGCTTCTTTCATGCATAACCCATTCGCACTTTACCCTCCGGAAACTGGAGTGCTGCGAGTCCCAAGGAAGCTAATCCTTCCTCCTATTGTTCATCTGGAGTCAGCGACTGAATCGAAATTGAAGCTCCGGCTTGTTACATACAGGAAGGTTTTCACACAGGTTTTAACATACACTATTTTTAACCAACGTAAAATATTTTTAGGCAGGATAATCTTCTTGAAGAAGAATCTAATTTTTACAAGATTGTCACCAATTTTGTAAGGAAACAATACCAAACATAGCGACAACCGACCTGACACCAATGCACTTCTGGATCTGCTGACCAGGACCATTCTCTTTCCTTCTCCTCGGGTCAGTTTTGAATTACTCATTCCAGAAACATTTGTTTGCTGGAACGAACTTTTTTTTAACACAGATTGAGGAATATGCGTCCGTCCGTCCCAGGCCAAAGCATACCTGCTTCTCCGCCCTCTCCACTGTCCCTCCTTCACATTCCCTCGCCCCTTAACCACTCCCCTGCTGTACTGTTTCCTGGCGGTATGACTGATTGATTACTTTTAGGTATTCCAACAGCCCTCGACGGAATTAGGTACCTTCCGAAAAACATTCTATGTTTCATTGGTTTGATCCTTGATCATAACATTAATAATCTGGGGGTCTGGGGATGTCCCCCAGTATTTCTCCAAGTCTTAGACTTCTGGGTGGTCCGCAGCATTTTCTTGACGACTACTCCAGAGCTTAATTAGGTTCTGGAAGTAGCGCTGCTTACATTATAAGATCTTTTAGCCGTGTGAATTGCAAGGACTACTTCTTCCAAAATGTAGCTTGCATGCTGCATCAGTTTATTTCGGGATTTCCAATAGTCTATCGTGTCCGTCCAATATAAACTGATCCATTCCTGTACTGGCTATTCTGTCGGTCTTTACCAAATTAGCGGTCCTGCCGGGCAATCATGCGTCATGTGGGAGACCCTATTTGGCTCCTCTCAAACTCTCAGCGGGGAGTATGTCAGCCAACACCAGCAACATCCACCACATTAGTCAAAAGGGTTTACAGATCAGGGAAGAGAACAAAAATAGGACCCACCTAGAGGTGGGTGAAGGAGGCAAGTATTATAATACTTGCCTCCTTCACGCTAGTTTACCCATGATAAAAGTCATGTTCCATGCTAATTATGGCTCATTCATCACGTTCAACCGTGGTGGGTAACCGCAGTAGAACCTTACCTCTGACACAGCCAATATCCCGAGGGCAGTGATGATGATGAGGATGCAGGCCAGAGGCAGGAGCCTCAGCCACGGCGGCGAACCATGCGATCCCCTCAATGCTCCAGCTCGTGCTCGAACCCGAGACAGCGTTCCTCGGACTCTCACCCTCATCCTCACCCCCCGCCATTGCAAACCTGAAAAAATGCATCATTATTAATTAAATTATTAAATTTAGAAAAAATTAAAACGTCATTAACTGATCGTAAATGGAAAAAAAAATTCAATCCGTCTCATTTACGATATTGCCAATAATATACCTACTGCGAATAAAACAAATAAATTTTTATTTTGTACAGTGAATAAATGGTAAGTAGGAAGGTAATTTATAGAAACATAATATGTATATAATATGTAATATATATTATATAGTATCCCCACCAGTGTTGAATCTCCTCCCTGATTTGGCCGTACTGGGTAGTCATAAGCTCAGCTCATCCTGAAACAGCCATTTCAAGATAACTTAAAACTTGTATTTAGTCCAAACTAAAAATTTAGGTATTGTGCCCACAGTTATTACACAAATAAAAGGTTTGCTCTGCCGTCTTTCTTGATGTTACACAGGCCTTTGATAAAGTGTGGCACGAAGGACTCAACTATAAACTCAGAAAAACACTTCCCGCCTCGTATTCCAAGTTGCTAGAGTCCTACCTCTCAAACCGATTTTTCCGGATCAAGCAAGAACATGCGTATTCGAAAGCTCAAAAGATTCAAGCTGGAGTACCGCAAGGTAGCGTACTGGGCCCACTCCTGTACGTCCTTTTCACCAGAGATCTTCCAGAAAGAGAGGAGAATACCATAGCGACGTTTGCAGATGACACTGCAGTCCTTGCTGTCGGCGATACCAACTTGGAATCAATTTCGAAACTACAAAGGTCAATCAAGAGACTTCACAGCTGGACTTTAAAGTGGAGGATCCAAATGAATGAGGCAAAATCGGTACATGTCGACTTCACAAACCGTAGGTGTGAGTACATACCCGTTCACCTCAACAACAAAGTCATACCGCACGCAAACGAAGCTAAGTACCTGGGCATGACCCTCGATGCTAAGCTTCGGTGGAAAGCACATGTAAAAAAAAAGAAGATGGAACTAACCACCAAATTTCGAAAGATGTATTGGCTAATGGGGCGACGGCCATCCTTGTCAATCCCCAACAAGCTAACACTATACAATCAGGTCCTTAAGCCAGTCTGGGCCTATGGTGCACAATTGTGGGGCTGCACCGCTCCGAGCAATCGCTTGATCATTCAGCGATTTCAAAATAACGTACTACGAGCATGCGTAAATGCGTACCGTTACACCAGGAATGAAAGACTACACCGGGAACTTCAAATTCCTACTGTCGAAGAAGTCATCAAAAAACAAGCATTAGCCCATCAGCAGAGGCTTCGGGGACACATCAACAGCGAGGTTGTCCAGCTCCTCGACGTTGAAGACCTGCTCAGAAGACTGAAAAGAACAAAACCTCATGACCTGTGGGAGTTGGGTGCCCTGTGAACTAATTATCAGCTCAGTGAGTAATTACTAGTGCGTCAGTTGCACAAAACAACAAGTCGCATAGAAGCAGTGTTATGTGTCATCGCTTCTGGCAAGTCATTTAGTATACATCAATTGTAAATTGCTGATAAGTTAGCTTACTTGGTGCAATAAAAGTTTCAAAAAAAAAAAAAAAATTACACAAATGGGGGGGGGGGGGGGGGCAAGGGCCTAGGTGCCAGATTTAAAAAAAGGAATATAGCAATTAAAAGGTTGATTAAGCTTAATTAATTTAATGAATAATTTAGTTGGGTATTAAATTCAATTATTATTTTCAAGCATAAAATATTTTTTAAATTAATTTAATTAGGTAGGTATTAATAATAAAAAAATATAATATTTAATTTTAATAATAAAATCATTAATAGGTAATAAAAATATATTAATAAAAATTTAATTTAATAATCAATTGAATTAATAAAAATTTATTTCGTGCTTAAATATCATTATTCATTTAATTAATTAATCAACCTTGAAATTGCCCAAATTAATTTTAATTAGGTTAATTAGGTCCTTTGTACCTAACCAACACTTTGAATAGTATTATGATGCAGGTAAGTAATAACTGTACACTACTCTAATTCGTATTGTGAAAGCATTAACTGTAAGGTATGCTCGTACCTACAGCGAAAAATTTTGTTGGTAAATAATTTGTCAATTGTCAACCCCTACAATGCAAAATACAACCTGTCTTATGGGTAGGTTTCTTATCGTAGGGCCGAGTTAACGCTTTGGTGAATCTATCTGAGAATTGGAAGTTACCTCTCGCGTTTCGCCACCTTGTTTTGATTATCTAACTTCTGGTTCGATAAAAACGCTCGCGATCCTTGGCCTTGTTCACATTTTGGCGAGTTCCCGGGTAAACAACATCGCGAAATTACTCGTATTATTTTTTTGTTTTCGGGTGAGAGACACCGAATGAGGTAAGAGAGAAAGTTGCAAGTCGCTCTCTTCACCGCAACGAATTAAACTTTAATGCTGCTGTGATAACATCATAGGTAAATCTTCTTTGATCAGCATCAGATATATGAAGAGCGCCGAACAGTCATTTGTACACACTGATGCCAACGAATTTTGGACATATTAAACTTTTGGTTTATCATTTTTGGAATAATCAACCTATGTCTTCGCGACGGGGGTCAAAAATTTAGATTGGGTACGCAATTTTCCCTTATAATAAACTGTATAATAATGTATCCATGACGTATTAATTCCAAAACTGAAATATTTGTCCACCGTCCCTTTTGGGCAGTAGGAATGCACAGGAATGTTAATACCTACTTGGTCCATCACCTGGTTGTCCCCACAAGGTTTTCAGCCCGATCGCCCGAACCCGTGGGCCTCAGTGGGGCTAAAAAGGGGTTACGAGAGGTGTTTTCGGATATGATACCGAGTGGGGTGTCGTTGTCAAGTATTTTTGGACGTAGAATCCATTTTTCGGGGTCCCACATCCGTCCACAAACTTTACAAAAAAAAAAAGTTAAAAAATAATTAGGTAACTAGGTAGGTAGGCATGTATTTTTTTTTTTAAATTGATATAGAACTAATTTTTTGATAAGTTATATCAAAGAATAATAAACCCATGTGCAAAATTTGCAGCCTTTTAAAATTATCATTTATTGACCGAATCAAATTTTGGATCAATAAGAAGAACACAAAGAATAACGAACCCCTGCCGGAAAGGCAGCGGTTTTTCATTCAGTTTCTGTTTTCTAGTCTTAACGTGAATCCTCTTTTTGTGGACCTAAAACCAAACGACAACCTCTGACAGTAAGATAAACAAATATTATAACGATGACATTGATAGAGATAAAATTTTGAAGGACTTCAGGACCTAATTCATAATTTTAAGCAGTGAATTCAATTTTACAACAGTGAATTTGGTGACTCAAAAGTGGGGGTCTCAAGTTTTCATTAAGCTCTTGGAGGCAATAACAATACGTTTTTAGTAGATCGATGATTTAAAAGGCAAGTTCGCTCGTCGGAGGTAAAACCATCAGAGGGTTACCCAAAGGAACAAAATTTAATTTAAGCAACAGTGAAAGTCATTGCGTACCTAAAGCCGCAGGGACATTTCGATAGTGAAACATTCCCCAGTTCATGAATAAAAACAAACACAGATACAGACGAAGGGATGAAGGGGAAAACCCTGCGGCCTTAGAATCCATTTACAAAATTTCAAAGAAGAATAATTCTTCCAATTATTGTTCCATAACCAACTCTAAAATAATGACGAAATATTTACAAACAATGGCAGCACACTGTTTAATAACTTTCCTGGCGTATCCAGGATTTCATAAAACTAACCTTAATTGAGATAATAACGATGATTATTAATCAATACCCCCCCTCCCCTCAGCATCATCCACACACCACCAAATTTACTTGAAGGGCCCTCCCCTCCCAGTAAATGGATCCACTGACTCACTGGTCAGAATTAGTGGGGGTTGTACATCGAGAAACCGGGAGATCAAATCGCATTCAGTCGACACACGACAGGCTTCCTCGACTCACCGCCTACAGGTCAGTTTGGTACGAGAACTCGCTGTTCGCGTCGGCGTATTTAAATTAAATAAAATTTCCAAACGGAATGATTTTGATGTTAGTCAAACGAAGAAATCAAATATTAAATATTCAATTTGGTGATGTAAAATGGGTTATTGATAAAATGATTAATCGATAGGGACGCTTTTATGAAATAATATTTCAATGAAATAAGAAATGTATAAAATGTCATCTACAACGAAATATATTATATTTCGTTGTAGATGACATTTTATACATCTGCAGTTGGCACGCAACTGACAAATAACAATACATACAGTGCTGAAACAGTCAAAAGGATTTTCATGTTTCTTTCCAAATGACACCAAACAACACTGTGTGTTCAGCATCGCGTGGTGTAGGTTGTCGGGATGTCCAGGAAGGTCCTATCGTTGTGAAACATTCGAAGCCAGTATATGGACTGGAGGAGATGACCAACCTTTACAGCCACCCAAAAGCCCTCCGGATGGGTTTAGACGTCAGCGTATAAACTGCGAGGGTCGGTACTATAGGAGCGCAATGGGGACCGCACTGGTCGGGCGTAATGACGCGTGAACCAGGTGGGAAAAGCACAAAAGGCGGGCGAAGTGTTGGGAAGTCGTGCAAAAGGGGTGGAAAATACCAAACGGGACGGTAACATTTTAGTGTCGGATCGCCCGACACATCAATACGATTAGACCACAGCCGATTAACCAGTGCCATCAATTTCACCTACTTTTTCAAAAGACTACCTCTGGAATCGCCAGTGCATCATACAGAGCCAATGCAACACAAGTGTAGTGTCGTTAAAAAAATAACTTCTTAAAAGATGCGTTCAAACAATTTCAAGATGGGTGGCGATTGTCGACTTGTGACGATGGCTGAGACGAAGCTGAGGGCGAAGGTCTGAGTGAAATGGGTGCGACAAGAGGAAGGAAGTTGTAAAGGACTCGGAAGGGAAGAATCGGAGGAAACGGAAAAAAGGGACGAGCTGAAAGAGGGGACCAAACAGCAAAAATCAGATATGGAAAAGAGGACAAGATTGACCGAACGGGCTTGTAGAATAGTGCCAATTTTCCCGGTACAGGACAATCGCACAACGGCTAATGCAAACAAAAAACGCTGCAAATTTTACACGAGGCTTAATTATTCTTTGATATAGGTTACTTGTACAGTGTGTACAATGTACACACATTTAATTCTTTCAATGAAAAAAAATTTAAAATTTTTTTTTTTGATTTTTATATTTAAAAAAAAAGTTTTTTGGGAGACTTTTTTTTTTCAAAAATTCTTTATGTTTTACTCGAAAAATATTCAACCTCTTGGGATCCATCAAAAATCCCATTTTTAGCCCCATGAAAGCCCTATAGATCGCCACAGTGATCGGGGTCGTTCCGGGACCCCCAAAAATGGATTCTACGTCCAAAAATACTTCGAAAACGACACCTAACTCGATCCCATAGCCAAAAGCCTTCAAAAAACCCCTCCCGTACCCCCATTTTAGCCCCATAGCGCCCCACGGGTTTGGGCGATCGGACTGAAAACCTTGCGGGCACAACTAGATGGTAAACCAAGTATTTTGTCACAATTTCAGATTTAAAAAAAAAAAAAAATCCTACTGCCCAAATCGGCTCGGACGGCGTACGGAAATTTCGGATTTTGAATGTAGACCTCTTGAAACGGATAATGTCAAATTTTGAGGCCGATCGGAGTCGTCGACCTCCGTCGCGAAAACAATAGGTGTATTATTCCAAGAATAATAAACCAAAAGAAAAAAATTATTGCTCTGCTCAATATTAACTCGCGACTGTTATTTCCAACACATTTTCCGCTAGGAAATTCCAACGGTCCCACACCTCTCGAGCACCTGTCACATTCCACGAGAATATCACGCATGAAATACTCCGAAGGGTGAAAGAGATGAGGAAGAAATAGGGGCAGGAAGAGCGTCACCAAGGGAAACGGGAATAAAATGATGAGAGCGTTTGGGAGGGATTTTCGTCCTTTTGTTCTAAAGTGGCTGTCACCGCCCACGCTTCCTACTAACTTCCGACGAGCTTTTTTTAAAGTGGAAAAACCTCTGCCAGACGCAGATGAAAACGCGATGGCGGCTCCTTGCCGTGGTATATGATACGGTAATTTTGAAACTTCCCGAGACACACTTCTTGAAAATGAACTATGAAGCTGAAATTACTGCCATGCAAATTGGTAGCCCCACGGTCTCTACGGAGCAAAAAGCAAATACGAATCTTTCTCGAGGATTTCCTCGAATGTTGCAATAATTGGTTTATTGTTTTATCTGTTCGTTTATCAACTGAAGCAATTTACTACTTTAATTATGCACGAATGTACGAAACGTGATAAAACCCTCCCTTCTTATTCCCGCGTCACAAAGAAGCTTCTACCGTCATATACCGTCAAAGGCACAACAGTAAATTGTTGGGAGGGCGCCATTACCCCTGGACAAATAATATTTGTCCAGGGGTAATGGCGCCCTCCCAACAATTTTATGTACTCCCATATTATGTACTCTGCTCGCCTTAATTAGGCCCTAAACGAAGCAGAACCTGGTTGTGGCTTACCCAAAACTAAAATGAGACAACGCAAAAGACGAAGAAGAAAACTAGACGTGATATTCTTGGGGAATTAAATCAAAATTTAGCACATTATTTTGATTGGTATGAAAATATCGGTTCCCCACCATTGAGGAACTAATGGTGCTGAAAATCTTTGTGCAGATTCGGAAACCGGCTGGGGCACGATGAGCACATCCAACAGGACACCGACGCTTCCAGAAATGTCTTTGAATGAAGTATCGATGCACGATACAATCGACGATTGCTGGGTTGTACTCTTCAACAAAGTGTACAATTTGACCGATTTCGTCAGCCATGTGAGTATAATAATTATCAGGGCGTGCGTGCTAATTTGAATTTCTAGTGAAACGATTTTTTTTTAAAGCTCGGGATACGCAATTAACATTTTTACTTCCACTGCATTGTCGAAGGCATCTGGTTTGTTCCGGACGCACAAAAAAATCGTCTGGAATCATTTAAGCGACGGACCGAACAGGTTTTTGAAACTTGTTCGGGTAGGAAACGTAAAGGAACAAAAACTCCATAACTAGGCCCAATTCGGAGGTTATTTAATGGGTGAGCCTAAGCGCTTACGCAACACTTCCATTTAGTAGCAAGCGTTGAGACAGCTCATTCGCCAAATTCCAGTCGATAGGATTGGTCGATGGGATTGGCCAATCGACAGAAAAGTCAACGCTTCGCGAAGATACATTCGTCATATTGGTGATGATGATGTTGACCGTTTCAATGAATGTGGGTGGAAAGTTGTGTCGGTCAATAAGACGAGAATGTGCCGACGTTTCAAGAGATATAGCTAGGGGACGAAGTGGGTTGGGAAACCAGGAGGTTTCAGTACACCTACCAACGATCCTAGCAAATGAGACCATGCCGAAAATTGCCTAAATTAAGTTTTAAAAATTACATCAAACGCTAGAATTTCAAACCTATCCATTACATTTTCATTTATAAAAAAAGATGCAAATTTTACTTTATTTTAATTTTTAAATTTTTTTTTTTTTTTTTTTTTTTTTTTTTTTTTTTTTTTTTTTTTTTTTTTTTTTTTTTTTACGAGATGAAAAATCCTTTATGGGGCCTGTGGTTTCTTCTGAACCCTTCGCTTCTCAGCTTTAGCTTCCTTCTTAAGCTTCTTTTTTCTAACCTTCTTTTATCTATCTTGTTTCTCTTTTTGTAGCCCCATGAAAGCCCTATAGATCGTAACAGTGAAATCGGATCATTGCGGGACCCCAAAATATGAATTCAACGTCCAAAAATACTTCGAAAACGACAAATGACTCGATCCCATAGCCAAAAGCCTTCAACAAACCCCTCCCTTAACACCATAGCGCCCCACCGGTTTGGGCGATCGGGCTGAAAACCTTGCGGGCACAACTAGAATATTTTGTCAAAATTTAAGATTTAAAAAAAATTACTACTGCCCAAAACGGCCCGGACGGCGTACGGCGGACGGACATTACGGTTTTGGAATCTAAACCTCTTGAAACGGATAATGTCGAATTTCCAGGCCAATCGGAGTCGTCGACCTCCGTCGCGAAAACATAGGCGTATTATTCCATGAATAATAAACCAAAAACACGGAACGATGCTTGTAACAATCGTCGAGATCAATGAAAAACTTTCTGACCCTCGAGAAAGGTGAAAAGAAACTTCTGCCGGGAGAGGAGTTACATTCTCAGCAACCCGCTCTTTTGTTGCTGGGATGAATGCAACAAAAAAGTACGAGACGGGGAAGAAAAGCGGCTGCCTGATCTTAACTTATTATTACGAGGAAAAAGCTTGAAGTATTACAGAGGACACTCTGCCTTCGCCATTCACAATAACCGTATTCTTACAGCCCCCGTGATCGAAGGGGGACTTTCCCTACGAAAAACGTGAGAGGCTTTGCAAGGTCGGGCTTCGGATTTATTCATTCTTTAGAAAGAATGACGTGAAGAGAGACGTTGTTCCATCTGAGCAATACATCATTCACTTCTAGTATATAAACCCACGTCTAGTATATAAACTACCTGCGGTATATTGATTATTAAGAAACTTCTCAATTTACTATTGATAGCAGCCTAAAAATCGGGCTTTGGGGGATCTCTGTCGGTGTTAAGAACAAAACTATCTTTGGCATCTGTAACAAAACAAGCTGGTTGGTAGGTATTATGTCGTTACATAACATGACTGGACACCTCTCCGACCTCCTATCGATCCGGTTTGCATTTGAACTTCCAAACTCTGCTTTACATGCAAATGCCCTATAAAACAATACTTAAGGGTCGAACGTAACGAAATCCCTGAAATTCCAAACTCAGTCCCGCCCGAAAAAAACCAAACCCCATAATTTAGCTCACATCACGAAAAGATTTTCGGGAATGTTGATAGCATTAAAGGCTTGACGTTGTTTTCAGTAGAGTGAGAAATAATATCCGTTTCACGCTGATGAGATTAATAAATTCAGTTGATGTAAATCTCTACATGATATGTACATTGTATTTTATACAATGAAAGCCAAATATTAAGACTAGGTACAGTATTAGTATACTACAACATAGATCAAATAATAATAATAATAATAATAAATAATATTATACCAAATATTATACTATTTGATCCGTAAGTCAAACTGATTTGGAAAAAAACCGACATGAAGAGGTCCTTATACTGTGTACTTTTTTCTGGCTGGGACGAAGGCCAGGCGCAATGCGGTTTGCTCAAACTTGACTACAAAAAAAAAGTACTTGTTAGGTGATTCGACCGAACCACAATGTTGATATGAAAGAAGTCTCGTATTTCACAAACTCTGGTGAGTGCTGCGAACATACGCTCACTGCAATCAACGCTTCGTTAATTAGGTATGCAATTTGATAGCGGGAGTTGGAAGTTTCAAATGATGTTCGAGTAGGATTACCTACCTACTTAATTTAAGAAGAACAGCGGCGATGAACTGGAATTGAATCCCAAGTGTAGGTAAATTTGTCTTTAAATTTATTTATTTATTTTTACTACTATTTTCAGCATCCTGGAGGAGCCGAAGTACTATTGGAGCAGGCTGGAAGAGATGCCACGGTCGCTTTCCAGCAGGCTGGCCACCAAACGGTTTCCGATTCAGCCCTCGAGCCCTACAGGATAGGCACTCTTCAGAAGAGCGAATGGTTCGACTTGGACCAATTGCTGAAGAAAAAACGCGACTCCCTGTTGGAAACTCCCAGCCTCTCCCCGTGATACGAGATCCGAATGGTTGTGACATTGACGGCTCCGTCGAGTGAAATAAAGTTTTGAAAGCAGGTGCGTCGTGAGAGGCTTTGAACAGTTCGCTCCTACCTGACACGATGTTAGGGGAAAAGACTATTATGAGATATACTCTCATGCAACGTTAGATTTTATAAAAGAACTGTGAGCGTTAATGAATTCGTTTATCTTAAGGAGATACAATCGCAAGGGATTACAAAATGATAAGTATTTAAATAACTATA
This sequence comes from Pilophorus perplexus, assembly GCA_955831195.1. Classification (NCBI taxonomy): domain Eukaryota; kingdom Metazoa; phylum Arthropoda; class Insecta; order Hemiptera; family Miridae; genus Pilophorus; species Pilophorus perplexus. The sequence goes on from OY037013.1 coordinate 21,110,414, forward strand.
ACAAAATTTTCAAAGTATTCATTGTAAAAGTGCTGGTTTCTGTGTGGCTTGCATACCACGTATTCAAAATCACTCTAAATTATTAAACTATGGTACTAGTAAGGTACTATTTTCACCAAGAACATGCCCATTTTCTGACAAAATACTTGTCCCCAATTTAATCTACTGACTGTAATGTTAAGACTCAACAACCCCCAGCTGGCTACACCAGCCAAACCCCGCTCGTTCCGCCCTGGCCTATGACCCAACCGCTCGCACCGTTTCCCACGTTTATTACTTTTTTCCTTTAAGGATATACAGGATGACGTTATTTTGTGAATACGATTTCAATTTTGGATTCAGCGTTAAAAAAATGTAAGGGAAAATGATACTGGAAAATATAAGCTAAGATATTCAAGAGTCGTAAATTTCGGTTAACTGAGAATTTCGCGGTGATTTTCCCGATTACAATGTTTTTTGCGTTCCCTCGCTCTTTTGACCCACTTTGGAAAGGAATTTTGACAATCCGATGGAAAATTATGTTTCCTAAAAATAAAAAAAATTGTTGTGGACACTACCCCAAAAAATGCCTTCTTGTCGGTTCAATTTTAACCCAAACTTTGATATAGATTCTTCCATTTTCCGCAAAGGTCCTGCACTCAGATAAGTCAATCGGAGCTACTTTATGGCTGATTAAAAAAGGCGATTTCAGACGAAGTAGTTAAGATGGTGGGAATCCATCTTAATGTAAGGTGCACCTTGCATTATGTTATGGTTATGGTTATGGTTGATTCGTACTTTTCTCAAGGTAGATACTATGCCCACCACAACAACAAAAAATCGTTTTTACGAACGAAATGTACGAACTCTAGAAGTACCCTAAAGGTGATCTGTGTCATTTTCCTCCTCCTAGAGAGATAATATAGTAGATTCGAACAATGCCGAAGACGAGCCTGATTCAGCCTTTATTGCTCCACCCTTAGGTTTACATTATCTTTGAGTAGTGGAAATCTATTAGGTATGTAAATTGTTAATTTATGGAGCTTCAAAGCAGTCCAGCTCATCCTACTATCGATCGATAGTAATCGATAAACTGTTGACAGTTGAAATTTATTAAGTTGGTATTATTACCACCAAACACATCTGGCCTTCAACCTATAGATAAAGGGGTTATTCGGTCCCTGAAAGTGTACTTTAGAAAGAAACTTGTAATCAAGTTTTGGAGCTCGGCTGCCTTAGGCAATTTGTGGTCTTAATGCAGATGGCTGCATATACTGGATCAACAATCAACAATCTTCGAGTTTGTTGGTTTCTGTGCACGCGAGATCGAACCAAATGAAGAACCTGACGTTACTGTGAACTGCAACCAGCAACGTTTCATTCAAATTGTAATTTCTCCGCGGCCGACTTCATGGAAGTAGATAATGACCACGCAACTGCGCAGCAAGAACAGATGAAGTTGAATATTTTTATTGAAAAGCGTGTACATAAATAGGGCCATAAGTCCCTCTCTGCCTTTAGGCACACAAAACATGCATAAACTTCATTTTTGCATGAGTCAGGTAAACTCATACATAACCATATTATGTAGGTACCAAAGTAATTGAACAAAATCTAGATCGGTTTTATTGAACATCGGATACAATAAACAAAAACCTTCGGTCCTATGAAGTTTAGTTCGTTTATTTTATTTTTAGTTCGTTTCAACCCGTATCTAAAGTAATTTATTTCAATGAACACAAACATGGCTTTGAGGGCCTTCCACTCGCTGAAAAATTGTCGCTGGTGCGGAAAATGAACAACTGCGAGATGTTAACTCACCTTAGGTTTGTGTTATCGTATAGTCCTCTCGAAAACACTTTAGAATAATAGAAAGAGTGTATATTATGTGCTGGAGCCAGCGCTGAACAATAAATGATTCCAGACAGAGGTAGAGCAAAGGAGCTTCGGAAATCTTACGGTGACTAGAACGATGATTTATGTCTATTGCGGCACGCCATTCAATTTATTATAGTATCTTTTGCCAGGAGCAATTTAGATGGGATGGGATTGTTGAGGTGCAGCTGTATTTCCCTCTTTCTTGGGCAGGGATCCTTATCGTGTCGACATATTCGCGACCTTCCTACGAGCTCTATCTTGAATCTCATTATACCGTCGTCCCTCCCTAACTCCAAAGGGTATTTGGAAGTTCAACCATCTTTGCCGTAATTAATCTGACAACGCCTGTCGGCTTTTTGATGAGACTGTCGCATTCTCGTACAGCACTATTATTATCAGGAGGATAGCACAAAGAGGCATTGCTCCTCGTGCTTGAGAAAGAAAAGTATAGCTCAAGGGCAGCCGTAATCACATAGTATATCCGTGGTGTGGTGTTTGCCGACGGTGCAGAGGTCTAATCCAATGCGGTGGTTAGGGTGAGAAATGACTCCTCTGCTGAGTACTAAATTGTTTATTGGAATAAACAATTGTAGCGTGGGGACTATTTCTATTTCACCCAACCTCATGTACTTAATAACATTTTTTCAAAAATTACCTCAGTATGAAAACTGCTGAAAAATTAACTCTTATAAAAATTTAACTTCTCAAGATTCAACAGTAACTTCAAATAGATTCACAAATTCAATTAATTTAAAGACTTTATTATTAATTTAAAGACTTTATTTAAACCTTCATATTCAAATTTACCTTCTGTATAAATTCAAAATTCACCATGTCAACTAGGTGACCTAGGTATGTCATCATTTTCTGTAGTTTTAACTTATCCATTGTTTTTTTAAAAAACGAATAATTCCAAATTCATCTTTCCTAGTACCAATTAATAACCTTGTCAAATGGGTCCAATTTTAAAATTATCTCTGACTTTCTTACCTCTAATTTCTCTTTGTCACTAATCATATATCAAGTAGATGTTTTGCCACTAGAATAATAAACAATTCTCCTTTCAGTACCTGTAGTATACCATAACTGGTTTTCAAATGGTTCACTGGCCATCAGTCATGGAGCCAATTTTAACAGTGGGTCCATATTCCGAATTTACTATTGTCAAGTTATGTACCACCATTCTGGACCGTTTTCGTCAGTTATAATTTTTCACCATTTGTGTTTGTTCATATACCTTCAGTATAATATAATTTCGAGCTTACATTGTTAATATAATTTTATGGTTTTTCCTCTGATGCTAATGACAAATGGTTTTCTTGTCAGGGCTGTAGATGAGCTTAGTTGCTCGAAACCGGTCCCCACGCTACAATTGTTTATTCCAATAAACAATTTAGGGCTATGTACAATTTCCGTGCGGATAATCCCCGTCGTCGGAAGCAAAAATACAATCTCCGTGCGGGGGGCTCGAAGGGTAGAGTACAAATTCCGTGCGGCCTACAGGTAGGTACACTTATGTCAAAGCTGGTGTCGACGAATCCATAACGAACGGCTCGCCCGTCCCGGAGGTTGGACAGTGTTCGAGGCTGATTTTCGGCCACAGCAAACTCGACAAATTTTTGGATTAGGTACCTATTAGACACGTACATAGCTGACGATGCCTCATTTCCACCCACTCTCTGGAGCGAATTTTCCTGTTCCACGGCCAGGACGATGAATAGCTGTGAGGTTTTTCCCTCCAAATTTAATCAAATGTTCCAAAAAAGTCATCCGCACATCTTCAAGTTTATTGAAGCACTTAAGGACATTCAGGCCATGACTTACGTAAAAATGCGGTCCAAGCCCGAAAAATCAACCGAAATCAGGAAAAAGAGGAATTTCTGAGGCAGCAGATGCTTGCATACTCTTCGGGCAACATCTCTCGGACCGTAACATTTTGACAACTCGCGATTTTCCGCGAGGCTGTTGCGGTGTGAATCAGTTCGCCTCCTCGAGGTGCACCCTGGGTAGCGCTAAACGGATGGCATATAGGTAGAGGCACGGAGTTTGTACATACTCAGTTTGGCTGCGGCACGGAATTTGTACATTCCTAATTTGACGGCGGCACGGAGTTTGTACATGACCGCACGGAGTTTGTACACTCCCCAATTTAGTACTCAGCAGAGGAGTCATTTCTCACCCTAACCACCTCATTAGTATATCCGTCTCTATCGACAGTGGCTTATTGAAGTCAAAACCAGTGAAATACTCTACACGCTTTGGTGTAGAGTATTTCCCTGGTTTTGACTTCAATACGCCACTGTCGATAGAGGGGGATATTATAATTTCTTCGGCTTTCATCCTTGAGCTTATAATCTTCAGAAGTTCGGCAAGGAAGAAGGCAACTTCAATATTCATGGAAGAAAAATCTCGGGAAGAAAGTCAAGGAGTCGACCAGGCCGAAATAAGCGCTAAGAAGTATTATCGCTATGGGAAAATCCCATTGGAAAAACTTAAGGCAAAAAGGGCGGTGCTCTTTTCGGGAATTTCGCTTAGCCGCCTCATGGAATACTAAATACGAGTAAAAAAAAAAATCTTGCTCAGAGAGTTTTACAGTTGAGAAGCTCGATTCCACCTCGATGTATTTCTGCAAACCGTCTTGATCAATAATTGACAATTATTGTTCTAGTAAATTCAAGTGAAAATGCAAATTCACCTCAAGACTAGCAAAAAAGCCGACGTGGGTCAAATTGGCCTCTGAAATGGGAAGCTGCAAAATGAACCTGGTTGACAAATGGTCTTCTACGGGGTAATTAGAACCAGGTAACTTTTTGCCGTCGGGTGAAAGAAGTTGAGAGCGACTTCGCAAAGGCTGTTATGTACGAAAAAAAAAAGTTTGTTAGGGGGGACAGTACTAGAAGAAACTCTTTTGACTTACAATAAATCCCGAATCTCCTGGGGTTAATTTTAATTTAAAATACGAGCGAGTTAGGTTGCCTTAAAACCCATTAAGTGTACAATTTACTTTTTATTGTAATACGGCTCTTCGTCTCCCCCCCCCCCTTTCCACAGTTGGTCGTCAAGTAGTATAATAATATTATACTACTTGACGACCAACTGTGGAAATATAATATATCATAATCTTTATATTATAATATATCATAATCGAAACTGTTGTAGGACTAAATCGGCTCCTTCTCTTCTCTCTCTCTCTCTCCTAAGGAAAAAGCGACTTTTCGTCCCTCTGCCACTTTTTTTTTTTTTTTCTTTTTTTTCGATCTTTGGAGTCCAAGAGACATTTGAATCGGACCACAGCGATACAACGATACAAATAGTTGCGCCAATTTGCGCATGGCAAAATGGCGGTTTCCATTAAATGGAATCAAATTTTGAAATAAGAAAATCGGGCCCGTTTGCGCGGATTTGCGCCCGATCCCACCCCGCTCTATAATGATACATTTTTCATCTATTTGTGTCGAAGCTATTTACGCAGTTGTATCATTAAAGGGAAGCGTAGAAATTTAACAAGTGAAAGGCAGTAGGTACGGAGAGGGGGGTTTCTATAGAGAGCGATTGCCATCTCCTTTATATCTCTGAGAACAAAGGAAAGGCGATTTGGGCAGCTCCTTTGTTCAAAGAAACCTTGGAATGGTTGAACTTTCCCACCGGCGAGGGATGGCTTTGTTTATCTGGTGCAGGTTGCAAACGGTATTCCTCTCATAGCTGATTCAGATGGGAAACTATTTCGGTGGGGATAGTTAAATGATGAGGTAACCCAACGTCGAAACTTTTTTTCTTTTCCACACCTCAAATCAGCGTCTAATTTAAATTGTCTCCCACGAAATGTCATCAGATGACAGATTCTGTTCCTGAGCGCCAAACTGTGAAAGTCTGATGCTTTTTCCAAAATATCTTGACAGGCTCTCAGAACTTGAAGGCGACCTTCCCCTCTTTATAAAAATACTCCCCGGCCAGCCTCACAAGTAGATGGAAGCAATGGGGCGGTAAATGAGACCCTCTCAACCTTCTAGCCTTCATCGACCTTCACTATTAGGAAAGCCGGCTTTTCCCCGCAAGAGAATGTAACTTGGAAACTAGCTTGGCCGGCTGGGAAAGGCCATTCAAAATCTGAATTTTAAATTAATTTACTTGCAGGTTGAGGATAATCGTAAATTGCTTCGAAGCTTTGTTTTTTCGTGGTTTTGAAATATTAGGTTAGCCTTTATGGACTGTGGGAACACACCAATACGCAGCCTGGTCCCACGAGAGCGGGCATGAACCTGGGGAATCCAGATTCCTCAGGGGAACCATCGTCAGAACCCTGAAGTTATTTCACCACTGTAGGAAGAGGCAGACGGTGTGCTCAATCCTGAACAGCTCCAGGGAAGGCATGTTCGCCTCTGCAGCCGTAACCATCCGTGCCAGCACAGCGGACCCAGGAACACATGACATTTTACGTGTGAACCCCCTGAAAGCAATCCTGGTCATCCTTCCACAAGGCGGCGTGATTTCGGTCACTTGTGCGATACACCCACACAACATCCGCACCGTGGCGTCAGTTCCCACACGGATTTCTCTCTTGAGACAGATATATCAGTGCAAAACAATTGAGCTAATACTGCTGTTTCAGGAGCAGACGAAATTTCCCAAATGTGTAAGTTACTCCCCCCCCCCCCCCCCCCCCCCAACTAAACGAGGTTCGAGGAAGAATCAATGTTGATTTCCCCGAAACTTTACAGGTCCCTCAGCACCGCTGAAAGGAAAGATACGTGACTGGACAGCCCAATCTCACCTTAGCTGTGAACACTGTTCGGGAAACGTTTCCCTCTATGGGAGGGTGTGCTCCAGGAACATACCGTCGGCCACCTGCTCCGGGTGGAATCACGAGATATACGTGTACGTGCGCTACATTTCCACGTCGAAAAAATTCGTGTTCAGTCTGCGTCTCGTTCGGTCTCATTTCGCCTTCACTATGTCGCAAGTGCCCGTCGTGGATTTTTTCCACTCACAACCTTATTTTTCATTGAAACTTCATCAAAATTCGACCAGTAGTTGTCAGACAATCAAATTACATATTATATCTGCGTTTCCGCATTCAAAAAATATCATTTTGGGCCGTCCCGGTGTGGTCGCACACATTGAAAAGGCAAAATTGCGTTCCCCCTGGCAAACCTTGGCGCTCAACTGGCAGTCGCCCCGGGGGTTTTACAGTGTGGAAGCATTGAGGAAACTGGATCTTCTTAGAATAACTGAAACTGAGAGGGAGGCAGTGAATATGATGAGGGCAAAAAAGGATGCAGGCGAGGAAGTCACTCGAAGAGAAATTCGCTGAGCGTGAAGGGCGGCTACGATACGCTTCAGGCTTCCACTAGACAACTTTATTCAGGTTTTTATATTTGTTCCTATACAACTTTTTTTCTTTTTTTTTTTTTTTCAATGCTAAAAACGGGATTTTTTTCGGTCCAAATCCGCCAGGCAGACGCCCTCACATGAATAACGCGGCTGGTATTACACATACCCCACGTCGAAAAATCTTTAAATGAATCCTAGGGCCAAACATCTACCTGGTATAAAACTTTACCTTCGTATTTACAGTGGCAGCCGTAATGTGACATGTGAAGTGTATCAAAACACTTTCCATTCCGTAAAGGGTTTTTTTTTTTTTATGAAAAGGGAACTCCTCCGAGAGAGAATTTTTATTATACGGAAATCTCCCCTAAACTGTCCATGCCTTGTCTTCAAGAATCCTCTCTACTCATCCTTCCCTTAAAAATTCGGCTTAAGATGAAATCTTATTGAGTGTCATATCATTATAAGAAAACTCTTTCCACGTTTCTACCAAAACCTCTTTCGGCGGGCGGAGATCTGGATTAATACTATTAGAAGCTGCCTCTTTTGGTTTATTATTCTTGGAATAATACACCTATGTTTTCGCGACGCGGGTCGACGACTCCGATCGGGCTCAAAATTTGACATTATCCGTTTCAAGTGGTCTACATTCAAAATCCGAAATGTCCGTCCGCCGTACGCCGTACGCCGTCCGCCGTCCAGGCCGTTTTGGGCAGTAGGAATTTTTTAAAAAATCTGAAATTTTGACAAAATACTCGGTTTACCATCTAGTTGTGCCCGCAAGGTTTTCAGCCCGATCGCCCAAACCCGTGGGGCGCTCTGGGGCTAAAATGGGGCTACAGAAGGTGGTTTTTGAAGGCTTTTGGCTATGGGGTCGAGTCAGGTGTCGTTTTCGAAGTATTTTTGGACGTAGAATCCATTTTTTGGGGTCCCGGAACGATCCGATTTCACTGTGGCGATCTATAGGGCTTTCATGGAGCTAAAAATGGGATTTTTGATGGATCCCAAGAAGTTAAATATCTTTCGAGTAAAAATTAAAGAATTTTTGAAAAAACACATTTTTGAAAAAAAATCGCCTCAAAAAATTTTTTTTGAAATATAAAAATCCAAAAAAAAATTTTTTTTAATTTTTTTTATTGACAGAATTAAATTTCTGTACAAGTAACCTATATCAAAGAATAATAAACCCTTGTGTAAAATTTGCAGCGTTTTACATAATGTAAGAGGGCGGGAAGAACCGCCCTGCAGCTGGCAACCTGGGGCGGGAAGCGGCCCTACCACACTGGAAGGGAGTCTGGCATCCTCGACTGTGGCGCCACCTAGGCGGAAGGCAGGGACCCCGAGGACCTCAGCTCGGGCCCTCAGTCGGTCGTCAGCCACCGGGCTGTTAAGGTGGGACCGCACTCCCCCTGGGCCTCGTTTTTTTTCCAACTATCGGGTCGTTCGTCCCAATCAGAAACTTTTCTTTTATGATACCCAGTTGTGAGTGACGGTAAAGTGTTCTACGCCTATAACGTCGCAACGTACCTAAAAGCAGCTCCTGTTTCCCACCAGTCACCTCAGCATTTCTGACGAAACGGGCGCTTCAGTTATAAGTCGTTGTTCTCAGTAGTGCTAAAACCCAGTTGTGAGTGACTATAAAGTGTCTATGCCTCTGAGCCAATTTCGAGGCCTTCGCGAGAGACTTTTGCGTTATTCTCGGCGCGTTTTTCCCCCAGTTGCGTGAAGTTCCCCGGAACTTCTCCTCCCCTTGTCTTCGCCTGCGGATACCTACGGGACCCGCGGATCTTCAAGAGCGACGTCGCCCATGCGGCTCTGCGATTCGGCGCCTCTGCTGGGGATATCAAGCTCCCCGTCGTCAGGACGACCCCGGAGAACCTGGAGCTAGCAGGCGACTTCACCCGTGCAGCTTTGTGATTCGGCGCCTCTGCTGGGGATATCAAGCTCCCCGTCGTCAGGACGACCCCGAAGAAACTAAGGCTATTCAGGTTAAAATCGCTCAATTTGTTGACCTTTTTCCAAGACCATTTGCCCGTATTTCAATCCAGCTGACAGTAATAGTTAGAGCTGTTCCCCTTTTTTATTTTTGCGTTCATATTTTGTATATGTTTCAGTCGTTATTTTGTTATTTTGGTGGATTGGTTCATGGTACTGTGGCGGGACGTTCCCGACACTTGTTCTTGCTCCCGACGTTCTATCGTGACGCGTCCCGACGTTCCGGCGTCCTATCGTGACGCGTCCCGACGTCCCGTCATAACACGTCCCGACGTTCCGACGTCCTATCGTGACGCGTCCCGACGTCCCGTCATAACACGTCCCGACGTTCCGACGTCCTATCGTGACGCGTCCCGACGTCCCGTCATAACACGTCCCGACGTTCCGACGTCCTATCGTGACGCGTCACGACGTCCCGTCATAACACGTCCCGACGTTCCGACGTCCTGTCGCAGCGCGTTCCGAAGTCCCGACGTCCCGACAATCACGTTCCGGCGTCACGACGTCACGACTAGGGCCGTTTCATTTTGTGTTCTCCACCATATTGTAATATTCCCATTCAAGCCCAAATAATTTTTGTACATATTTTTTGCAATACCTAAATTCTTTTGTATAATGTGCTTCATTACCAAATTTCCGAGCAGTTATTCACCTGAAACCAAGTGGGGACTTGAGGAGAAAAGGGGAAAAGACAGAGAGGTCAGGCCGACGGCCATAGTAAAATCTTTTAATAACTCAGTAAAATTGAACAATCGACATAGAGTATTTTCAGCTATCCCAAGGTCTTCAGGGCGATTGGAGCAACCGACGTCCAAGTCAGCCTCCTCATCTGTAAGTATCTGGTCAGGCTACCAGCCAGCTGCTTACAATAATACAAACGCGCTGCAAATTTTACTCGAGAGTTCAATATTTTCCTGAATTAATAAGTTGGAATTAAACACTTTTCTCCAAATAAATGAACAATCTTTAGTTACCTGTTTTTAACTTATTGTTTTAAACCGTTTGAAACAGCTAGCGACTTGTGACTGAAGTTGCTAGCCCTCTCCAACAACAAAACAGTATCTTGCGTTTAAAGACTTAACAGTGATGAGTCAAAATTTGACGTATTTAATACGTTTCAAGGTTTTTTAGTTGGAGAAGGTTAGCAACTTTGATCACAATTGTGAGCTTAAGCGACCCCATAGCCGAAACCCTTCAAAAAACCCTCCCGTACCTATGTCAAAATTTCAGGTTTAAAAAAAAAATCCTATTGCCCAAAACGGCCCGGACGGCGGACGGACATTGCGGTTTTGGAATCTAGACCTCATGAAACGGATAATGTCAAATTTGGAGGCCGTTCGGAGTCGTCGACCTCCGTCGCGGTTACATAAGTAATCGCTTCATGCAAAAAGGGTCCTTAGCGCCTCATTTGCCCGAATCGCGATTATCGTGGTTTTTACGTCTAAAGATGAACGGTAAAGTTACCCTCGGTTCCATGGATTCATGCAGTAAGGGATCTTCTCCTCGCACTAATTCATTTAGTAAATGGTGGGCGTGTTCTTCATTCCATGCAAGAAGGGGCCCTATTCCAGGATTAAGGACCCTTCTTGCACGAAATCTAACACCTTATTGTGGGAGACACTGTGCATGGTTCATTTACATATTATGTAATACACCTGGTGTATTATTCCAAGAATAATAAACCAAAATCTGTTAGGCTCAATAAGGGGCCCCAAAAATGGATTATACGTTCAAAAAGACCTCGAAAACGGGTACCCTAAATCCCTTTTTAGCTCCACAGAGTCCAACGCGCTGTATCAAGCGGGCTAAGAATCCTTGCGAATCTAAAAATTTGTTAGTCAGGATTATAATAATCACAGAATAATTCTTAACGAGTCTGTGGCTGGGTAAGCTAACGCCTCTTAAACGGTAGGATAAATTTACGAGGTTTTCCTGCCAAACCGGGATACCGGTACTGGGAAGGTTTAGATCCCGCTCTAATGCGTGCAAATGTTTCTTTCTTATGTCGAATGGCAAGTTGCCATTTGCAAGCCCTTGGTCGAATTTTGATAAGCCGATAACCCCATCGAGCGCAATTTGCACAACTAAATACACAATACATAATACACAATTTTGTATCTTCGTTGTTTACAGGCCTATCCTGACGCGTTTCCTCCTGTCGATCCAAATTTCAATACTAAGTAAATTGAAAGAACGAATTCCGACGAGTTTAAAACTTATATCTCAAGAATGATGAGTACGCGCTGATGATGTTGATAGTATCAACTTGATACCCTGGGTTTCATACCCTAGAGATACCGAGAGCTCTCGGTGCGAGAAATGTTTTGCTTCCAAAACATGTAGGTACCTATCATTTCGAAGATTTGTGAGACGATTTCGGATTTGTGCGATTTCACAAATGGGCGAGCATAGCGACCCCTCCTCACTAGTACATAGTACATGCTAGTACGTACATACCTACAACTAAATGAGGAACCGCCTATATCGTCAGAATTTCAGATTTCAAAAAAACCTTTAGCACATGGACATGGCATATTCGAAACTGTTGGAAAACGGAAGGCCCAATAATATGGGAGGCCATCAATATGTCCGATTCCTCCCGCGAATAGGTACGTAGGTGTTTTCTGAGAATAAAACACAAAAATTACTCTAAAAAAGTCCGTCGGTGATCAAAATATGCCCGTCGCAATGGAAGCAGCCGACTTTTACTAATCGATTAGAATGAATCGGTAGGCGGAATTCTAAAGCCAAAGTTATAAGGGCATCCTCTTCGGTAGATGAGAGCTTAACTATTCATTGAGTTTTTTATTTTGTTATTATTCAAATTATCTCGGGAGAGCTGCTGAAGGGATATAAATTCAATTTAGTGGAACTCGCTTTCCTCCAAAAACATCCCTGGGATGGATTTCAGTCTTGAGACAGAAAGCGAAGAAAAACTGCCTCTGATGGTTCGATCGATTCCCATCAACCCATAACAGATGTTTATAATAGATTTTATTATAAACCAATCTGCCAGGACAGTTTGACCAAAATAAATAAATAATAAATCAATTTATGTTGATTGATAATTATTGAAGATGTTTTTGATACTTTTTTGTGAAAACACGATTGAGGTGGTTTTATTTGAAAAGCAAACGTTAATGGTTGATTTTTACAACTTTCCAGTCTCTGCAGTTTCAAACTGGCCGAAGAGTTCTAAAACTCCAATAAGCTTCTGATGTCGGGAAGGATGAGGAAAAGGCAGTTTGGTGATTACGCCCGAGGAAGTTGTAAAGGGGACATGTTCCCCGCTCGTCTTTCTTACAGCAGGTCAGGTCATTAGTCAGAGTTGAAACTGCTGTCCGTCATGACCCTTCCACAGGCCCAGACTGTGGACACGACGGCTGTCATCCGCCCGTTTGCTGTTGAGAGGCACCCTCGCGAGCCAGTTGTAGGGAAAATTATAGCCAGCATTAAACAACTTTAACTTGGAGTCGTGACTGTTCACAGTTGAAGTTGATGTTAGCACGAAAGTCCTTCATGTTGGATGAATCGTGCATTCAAGCGTGACATATCAGCTTTGTTGGTGAATACTGAACTATAGTGTGGTCCGGTAAGGTATACCTTACCGGACCACATAGGTTCTTACGGATAGGCTCATATTTGTTGAAAGGTATATTTATTTTCATAAGAGCCGTATAGAAGAGGCCAAAGCCCACTCGGAGATATGAGCTCTTACGACCCAAAATAGAAGGGAAAAATTCTTCCTCAGGGGACCATTTGAGCTCCGGATATGAGGTTCTGAGGGACTAGCGGCAAATGGGGTTGGCCTTCGAAGAGAAAAAGGGGGAGAAAGGATGAAAGTACATTTGTTGCGGGAAGATAATATTGGATTTCTGACAGCATATATTCGATACAGCTCGCGATGAATCATTCAAAGAAATACACGCCAGTCACGGATAAATAACCTTATCCAAGAACGGCCGAAGGATTTGATTTGAGGGTTATATTACATCCTTTATCTGCAAAAGATTGTGGTTGCTAACTCTAACCAGAATATTTCAACAAAATTTGTTCAATCAAACCTCGAAAATTGAATTGAGAAAGCACACCATAAATCCCGTTCAGAGGTTTGTTATTCTGGTCAACCTCATGATAAATTTCTACACCTGAGCCAGGGTTACAAAAGGAAAATGCAAATTCTGCCACCAGGAATGAGCGGAAACGTCGGGAGCGACTCTCATTATACATTGAAAAGGTGGGGCTTTGCGAAACAAGTCATCCAGTCACCCCATCGGGGAAGCTTCCTCCGATCGCACTTTGAAAAAGGAAAATGTTCACTTTTTTTTCTTTCCTGGGAAGTTTTAGCCTGGGGACGCAGAACTTTCCTTCGGAAAGGAAATTGAAGAAACAAGCTGCTGACTTCATCCCCCGCCCTGCTCCGCAGTTTCCTCCTCAGTACTTGATTCCCCGTCTGGAAAGAGAGCGCAGGGAGTTTTTTTTTTTCTCAAGCCCAATCCTGAGGCGTCGGAGATATGAAGGCGTTCGTCATTCACCTTCGTCGACCGACAGCTTCTTTCGAGACAAAGTGGTTTAAATATGTATGACTTAAAACACCTCTTTTAGCGGCTTTTCCCGATAGCAAAATGGACCACTTAACTTACACTGAGTTCGACGGAAAAGATAGTGAATTATTCATGATCACGTTCGGAAAGGTCTTTAAGAATTCAAAATCATGTTAATAGCGAAACGCAAAACGCGAGCACATCATCCATATAATATATTTACCTACATAATATAATATATTATGGAATTTATAACTGAAGAATTTAAACCGTGAATGGGAAAACGTATGGAAAAACTTGTAATATGCACAAAACTGTCTTCGGGATCGATGATCCTCACTTGTTTTGTGGGAGTCTGAACTACAGAAATACGGGTGTTGTGGGTCGCATTGGCTTCCTGCCAAATGCTCCCCTCGCACCTACTTCAGTGGTTAAGCAGCCCAACCGACCGAAACTTGAATTTGCCTCCAATGGACGGTGGACATTTTAGCGAAACGTACTTCGACCATAAGACAGATCGAACAGAATCCAGAGCCAGAACACCAATAGAAATATTAGGCGATGGGAATTCATAGGCGAAACCATAATGGAAAGAATGATTGGAGATGGCAAGTAGGATAATATCCTAATGGAATTGGGTAATATCCTACTTGCTGCTTCCAATCATTGTTTCCATTATGATAACGCCTATGAATTCCCACTTCGATTGATATGATATATATTATAGAGCACAAAAGCCATGGAACCTCTTGATTTCGAGAGAAAATGAACAAAAACCGTATGAACAAATGAACGATTAATTAATTTAAAAAAAGTAATCTCGTAGTGTTTGGAAAGATCTGTGAGGGACCACGAAAAACTAATTCTACCTAAATGAGGGGTACCTAGTCGTATTCCACACGTGGAAAATCTCGTAGTGTTTGGACTCATCTGTGAGGGACCACGAAAAACTGATTCTACCTAAATGAGGGGTACCTAGTCGTATTCCACACGTGGAAAACGACTACCCCTCAATAATTGATAATTATTATCAACCCCCTGGACAGATCATTTGGATTAACTCGACCTCATAGCCGAGAACCTTCAAAAACCTTTCCCGTAGCCTCGTTTTAGCCCCACAGAGCTCAACTGGTATATTTAGATCGGGAATCGAATATTTTGTCAACATTTCATATTCACAAAGAATTAAATTCTATAAATTGAGTATAAATTTTATACTCCCCAAAACGACCTGGACAGCGGACGGACATTTCAATTTTGGAACCTATGTGTACACACATCTTGAAACATTTAAGAAAAACGTTGTAAATGTTACACAATGGTTTATTATTCTTTGATAATATCATATATTTATATTATAAATTGTGCAAAAATTCATTCAGTCAATAAATTTTTTCAAGTTGTTCAAAAGCTTACTAGCCACAGGGACACTGATTACTCCCTGTGGAAGGCAACAAAATACTTGAAGCGACCCGTAGTTCAAGCACCACCCATCCTGGACACGATGAGCAATAGGTGGATCAGGACCAACCAGGAGAAGGCTGACGCCTTTGCTTCTCACTTGGCTAACATCTTCACCCCAAATCCTGGCAGCCCTGATGAAGAGCCGCTCAAGGAGATTCGGTCCAGTGACCAGGAGACTGTGATCGAAAGAGTCACTGTCAAACAAGTGCAGATGACAATAAAAAATGATATTAACCCGAAGAAGGCGCCTGGATATGACCTAATTACAGGCCAGGTACTTCAGAACCTTCCTCGGAAGGTGATTGTTAAACTAACACAGATTATCAATGCAGCCATCAGGCTTTGCTATGTACCTCAGCTATGGAAGCTTGCAGAGGTCATAATGATCCTAAAACCTGGAAAGCCTGCTGAGGAATTGAATTCATATCGACCAATATCTCTGCTACCAGTTCTCTCAAAGCTGTTTGAAAAAATCATTCAAAAACGACTGTTGAAAATAGTAGAGGAACGGAACCTCGTTCCAATCCATCAGTTTGGCTTTCGTCGAAATCACTCTACAATTGATCAGGTGCACCGAATAACGCACATTATTGAACAATCTCTTGAACAAAAAAAGGTTTGCTCTGCCGTCTTTCTTGATGTTACACAGGCCTTTGATAAAGTGTGGCACGAAGGACTCAACTATAAACTCAGAAAAACACTTCCCGCCTCGTATTCCAAGTTGCTAGAGTCCTACCTCTCAAACCGATTTTTCCGGATCAAGCAAGAAGATGCGTATTCGAAAGCTCAAAAGATTCAAGCTGGAGTAGGTAGCGTACTGGGCCCACTCCTGTACGTCCTTTTCACCAGAGATCTTCCAGAAAGAGAGGAGAATACCATAGCGACGTTTGCAGATGACACTGCAGTCCTTGCTGTCGGCGATACCAACTTGGAATCAATTTCGAAACTACAAATGTCAATCAAGAGACTTCACAGCTGGACTTTAAAGTGGAGGATCCAAATGAATGAGGCAAAATCGGTACATGTCGACTTCACAAACCGTAGGTGTGAGTACATACCCGTTCACCTCAACAACAAAGTCATACCGCACGCAAACGAAGCTAAGTACCTGGGCATGACCCTCGATGCTAAGCTTCGGTGGAAAGCACATGTAAACAAAAAAGAAGATGGAACTAACCACCAAATTTCGAAAGATGTATTGGCTAATGGGGCGACGGTCATCCTTGTCAATCCCCAACAAGCTAACACTATACAATCAGGTCCTTAAGCCAGTCTGGGCCTATGGTGCACAATTGTGGGGCTGCACCGCTCCGAGCAATCGCTTGATCATTCAGCGATTTCAAAATAACGTGCTACGAGCATGCGTAAATGCGTACCGTTACACCAGGAATGAAAGACTACACCGGGAACTTCAAATTCCTACTGTCGAAGAAGTCATCAAAAAACAAGCATTAGCCCATCAGCAGAGGCTTCGGGGACACATCAACAGCGAGGTTGTCCAGCTCCTCGACGTTGAAGACCTGCTCAGAAGACTGAAAAGAACAAAACCTCATGACCTGTGGGAGTGGGGTCCCTGTGAACTAATTATCAGCTCAGTGAGTAATTACTAGTGCGTCAGTTGCACAAAACGACAAGTCGCATAGAAGCAGTGTTATGTGTCATCGCTTCTGGCAAGTCATTTAGTATACATCAATTGTAAATTGCTGATAAGTTTGCTTACTTGGTGCAATAAAAGTTTCAAAAAAAAAAAAAAAAAAAAAAAAAAGTTGTTCAAAAAGAAATTTTAAAAAACATTTCTTGTAAAGTGTTTGGACGGATGAAGGATCCAGAAAAATGGATTATTCGTTCAACATTACTCGGAAAACGAAGCCCCTTTCGACTTTCTGGTGTCCTTTAAAAGCCCATTTGTAGTGTTAGGAGAGCTCGATAAATTATTTATCCCCACGATGAAATCGGGAGATCCTGGGACCCCATAAATGAATTCTACGTCAAAAAATAGTTCGAAGGCGACACCTCAAAAAGAAACACTTAAAAAAAAACCTCCCGTAGCCTCTTTTTAGCCCCACTGAGTCCAACGGGTTTGGGTAATCGAGCTGAAAACCTTACGGGTACAACTAGATGGTATTATACCATCGGTATAATAATAGGTACCGAGCCTTTTGTCAATTTCAGATTTATAAAAGCTCTTGTTGCCCAAAACGCCCTGGACGGCGTGCGGACGGAAATTTCAATTTTGGAATTTACACATCTTGATACATTTAAGAACGAATTCTGAGACCGATCAACATTTTCGCGAATACAACAGGTGAAGTATTCTGAGAATAGTAGACGGAGATTCGGCACCATCAAAAACCCCTATACTACCACTCCCCACTCCGTCAAAAAGCATAATAATATTATGCTTTATAGTGTTATGAGAGCTCAAAAAAAAAATTGTTATGTTCCTTAGCTGTATAGCTGCATAGCATGGATGCTGTGTTATTACGCTTATGAAGCCTTTGTTGAAAAAATTGAGGCATTATGAATAAGTGGAGCTGATGCAGTGAAGTTAGAACGGAATCGAAGGAGCTCTTGTTGGTGCTCATGGTGATAATAAAAGGATGTGCAGTATAATACTGCACATCCTTTTATTATCAGAATAATTCTTCTTTTGAAATGCATTCCCGTCCCGGAGAGTCCTAACCTAATTAAACGCCCAGTAATCTCACGCTTTAAACTGAACGGCTCTCTTCTTTAATTTAGAAAGTCTTCTGTTTTCAAAGTAAACTCACTTCTTCCTCTCCGACAGGCAGCTATCGAATTAAGAACGATTTTTTTCGTTTATTCAAGAGCGAAGAGCGAAATGGAATTCCCCTTGATGGAAAGGAGAGGCTTCCAAATAACTTTTCCTAGCAAATCGCCCAGAGGGTGAAAATGTTCGATATAAATCCCACCACATAAGTAACAATGGGTGATGTTTCCCACAGTAGTGAAGATGGTTTTAGGGAAGTCGATTGTTGGTGTAAGAAGAATAAACCATTGAGTAGAAGCAGTTCGGTATGGCGGGTCGATTCAACAGTCATGTTTCAACTAATCTCCCAATGGAGAATTCTTCACCGCCCTTATCTACACCAACGATTCACGCATTATGTGTGGCACGTATGCCGTATATCAAGTTGTAAGCTTGATAAATTGTTTCAATGCGCGGTTTGATTCCCAAGTGCGGGAGTTTGGTAGAATATTGCCAACGTAAATCACTTCCGATCCTGTGCACACGGACTCCATTTACGCAGGAAGCGCCTCCGGCAGTTCCGCTGCCCTATTTTACCTCAATGCTCACGATTTTTGATTAACAGTCGGACCATCAACTTGTCAATATACTCTGGGATTTAAAGTGTGGATCTAATATTGGGATCGATCGACATCGTACTTCGCAAAAGTAGCAATTGCTGAACGTGACTAGTGCTGAATGGAGTAAACCAAGTTGAAAAGCAGTGTGGAGAGAGGGCGTTGGCAAACGCATCAATCTTGGCCTCCTCCTCGGGAGCCTGTCACCTAATGGAAGAAGTATGCTTCCGAGGTTGTTCCTCTCCTTAGGAGGTTTTCCCGATAGCAATGTTATCGAGGTGTACGTCACAGACTTCCACCCTTATTCAATCAACAGGGTGCGGAAAGGGGAAATCAGGGAGAAGATGAGTTGGGCGGTGAATTTCCGTGTGTTGCCACACAAGTCACGACAGAAAGACATTTCAAAAAGCCATTTGCCATTAAGTGATGCTGTGTTTGAAGATACGTGTTTTCAAGAATAGCCAGTAGAGTGTGTAGGAGAAACCTATAAAACGAATGTGGAGGTGTACCTACATGAATTTATTTTCCTAAATTTGAATTTAAAGTCATCACATTTTGTGTTGTGTGTTTAGCGGAAGGACGGTGGCGTGAATCCACCATTTCGTCACTTTTTGTTGTGGAGGAAAGTGAAGGAAGTATGCGAACATCTCTAGCTAGGGCATCGTACAAAATTTGTACAATTTAATTGTCGTACTCTACGAACCTAGCAGGGGATGCAACCACAATCGAAGATCCGCACTCGTCCGGCTTATCTGAAATGTCAGGATACTCTGACGGTGCTGGATCAACGGAAGGAAACCAAGGTAACCCAACACGATAGTCGTGGCCGGTATCAGTTCCTCCTGGGTTCGCAGCGGAACTGAAATTAATTGTTGTAGCTGCCTCAGTCGCTAAAGATGGCCTGACCAATTAGTCCAGTATTACCCGAATCCGCATCACTGGCTTCCACAGAAGATATATCGGCAATGAAGGCCCAGTCAACGGACCCGGGCGTTGAGATCAGATCCGCTGTTGCAGCTTCCACAACCGATGTGGCAGCAATGAAGGCCTGTCCTGCGGACCCAGGCCAACTTCTCTCACTGTTTATTGACAATTCGTTAATGTCCCAATATATGAACAGCAAGGAATCAAATTGAATATTAAATTTCCCCTCGTCTCTGAACGGGGAGGCTGGGACACCGACGAGAGAAGAGGGGTTTTGCACACCGTGGCGCGACCCGCTCCTCCTGTCAGTACTTCATCCAGTGGCTGGAAATACACCCCTTAACGTGGGATGTCCCCACTGAATGTTTGGACACAACAATACGAAATACTAAGACAATACTGTTGGGAAGTTAGAACACAACAAGTTCTAAACATTGCTGGTTTGCATTTAGGTCCAAGTTTCAACGTGGCTCGGTTTATTGTAGTGTGTTCATCAGGACTCCCTGAAAGTGGTGTTAGGAGAGGTTGAGACTTGAACAATTGAACCCGATTGTTTTGAAAGAGGCAATGCTAAGTTTTTCACAAAAACCCCTAACATTCATTATAAGAAGTAGGAGGTTCATTTGAGGATTGGCTGCAGAATAACAGCATTACTGCTGAAAAACTGTTTCATTTCACGGTGTTTATAGCGAGAAAAGAGAGGCTGTGGGTCAAAACATGTTTGGAATGAAGCTTGAATGGGAGTGGGGTGAATCTTATTAATGAGATTAATTTGAGAGGGTAGCTTTTGAGTTTTGTTCTTACCCTTCGTGAATATTCTATGCTCATCGTTGCCACTGAAGTTAAAGAGCTGGTGGAATAAGGCGGAAACATCAAGTTGGCTAATTCAATATGAACCAGATGAAAATGAGCAGAAGGTGAAGTATATTTAGAGAGCACTCCGTCTGTTTCTCTTTTCACTGGCTAGCTAAATGTGGCTTCAATATATATATTGAATATATATACTACAGGAATACTGATGACGACTGAATGTCGAAAATTTTATCATAAGGTAACCAAAGTTTTTTGTATGTAATTTCTCGTCCATTTGATACAAATTTTACTACAGGAATATATATACTACAGGATACACTCTTTCGTGGTACCTACTTACAGATGAAGCCGAGCTTAGCAATCCACTGGAGGCAATTATAAATAATTACCAATTCCCAAATAAATAGGTTGAGACACCAAAAGAAACCTCCTGCTTAATTCAACCAGCATCCGCCATCAAGTAGCGCACATATGGCAGGCATATGAGATTGACAGGGTGAATTACAGACAGCATAATATATTCCCATACGTTTGCCTTCCCCTCATTTGCAAAGCTATTCTGGGTTTTGCCGGTTTCTGAAACGACGTCAATGCTAATCTGCTCCAAGTTCGCATTCATGGGAAGGTGCGATGGAATGGAATCGTCAACATGAATCCTTCAACCCCACTCTCGACAACCTAAAACAGCTATTCCTCAATTTCCTCTTCGCTGATTTACAATGGTTGCGTTTGAACAATGAAATAGATGTTTGACATTGGATGGGGAGAACAAAGATAAGCTTTGAAAGTTAATTTCACATTCAGCTCTCCAAAACCCCCGGTTTTGCGTCAGAACCGAAATAGATGCAATGCGACACTGTATATTTATTCATGAAACCACTAAATTACTGAAATTCATGTTGTTGGCTGCTTGTTCAGAGTATACTTTATACCAAACATTTACATAAGACAGACATTATTGATTCTTCGGTGGATCGAGGTCAATTTTTACGAAATTTCCCCTCTTAATCAATCATTATTGATTATGATCCATGCCTCGCGCTCTTCACGCAATGGCTTCTGTTTTGATACAAAAGCCCCTCTACGGAGTGGAATGACGAGGAGCTTTTTTTATTAAAACAGAAGCCATTACGTTAAGAGCGTGTGGCGAATTGAATAAAGGGTTTCTAATCTAGATAAAAACAGTATCCAATTTACGAGAGTAGCGATAATAAAATCACAGAAAACGTGGTCTGTTTAGCTACAGAATCCATTCCGCCCGTTCTGTACATATAGTTGAGTTTCTCGTTACGTCACAGGCTATTGATGTGCTGAAAATAATCGAATCGAACGGCCTCCTCTGAGTGTCGGCCATAAATTTAATTTTGAACAGCCGGAGAACGGGAAGTAACCGGATTTGTTAGTAGGTAGGCTGAGTTTTATTTTATTCCCCGATACAGGGAAGTGCGTAGATCCTCCTTGGATGAAATTTGGGGGCAATAGAAAATATAAAACTACTACTACTGGCCGGTAGCGATGACATGCCCGGATGTCATGATGGCAAAAGCCGGCCCGTCCCATCCCATCAAAAAACTGTGGGCACAGTGGGGCCAAACGGGTCAAAACGTGGCAGAAATTCAAAATTTAGAAACCGCAGTTGGTAGAACGGTTCTGTGATGATGAGCTAGTCTACATGTGAACACGGTGCAAAAAATAATTTATCCATTAGAGGGGAGTGAAGGGTGAATTTGTGCAATAAATGCTTTGAACATTTTTTTGTAAGATTTCGCAATTCAGTGTTTTCGTTGGGGTGGGCTCTGTGTGTAGATAGTGATAGATATTTATAAAACAACGACTGAACCTCATTCATACTAATGTACTAAGACTGGAAAATCTACTTTCACAATGCTAATTCGCTCATTTCAATTGTTACTGGTTACTGGTTACCTCTTAAGCAGTAAAATTGGAAAACGCTATCAAAATAGTTCAGGTCTGATCCAAGTTGGGGCGTGTTCTGTGGGTCCCCTGGAATACCTTAAAAAAAAAAAAAAAACCGTGCCCAAAAGTGCCCATGGATTTTTGCTCCAATTTCAAACAAATATATATATTTAACGCACCTAACGTGATTTGGCCAATGGATGGTAAAATAAGAAGGTCTTGGAGATATCAGTACCAATTCAAGCAGTGTGTCGTAATTACTATCAAGTTCAAGCTAGAGGGTAATCGCTACCTCAAACATCGAGGTTTTTAATGAAAAATGGGAATTGATTGAAATTTATTGAAACCATCCAAGAACATTGTTCTTGTGCTGAAGAACAATTTGTCACCACTCAACCCCAAAAATAATTTCCGCCACATTTTAGGGTCATTGAGCCCCACTGTGCGACGTTTCGACTGTCTGGCAGACAACCGAACCTATTGTCTAGTGTCTATAACATAGTGGCCTAAAACCAATAAACTAGGTCTGGTGGAAACGTTTGGGGGTGTTTCCACTAAAAGTGGCGAATTTCGATTGAGCAAATCTTATAATTTTTTCGACGAATTCTGGACCTATTTTTGGTGTCAGAGTGTTCAGTGCCCATGCCTGAATGGAGCCCATATACGAGCAGCTCAACAGAGACAGGGCATTTTTGAAGTCTACGTTGGCTCAAAAAGAAAGGAAACCTTTTTGAGACCAATCAAAATTATAAAACTGATGAAATGATGATGATTTTTGCTTCCGAGACTACCGAAGGTAGCGGAAGCATTGTTTTTTAATTATTATTTTTTTTATCATTATTATCATTATTTTTTATTTTTTATTTTTTTTTTGCAATGAGCGCCGATAGACACTCATTGCGAATGCATATGTATTATGCATATTATGCATAATACACGTATAGGAGTATTATTATGAGAGTAGGGTAACACCGTGTTCCTTGAGTCGTATGTACCGTGAGTCATTACCAGTTTGCAAGGAAACTTGAACAGGCTACAAATAGGATCATGAGACGCGGTCCCGGAACAGGTAGGTAATGACTCAAAGTACATGACATTGTGACTCAAGGTAGGTTACCTACACAGTGTAATCCTAATTAATCAAAACAACTTAGATAAGAAACTGTACTTGTAGCAAACCTCTAATTTGATTACCTATAGGTAATATATATATATATATATAAACTTGCAAACATAAACTAACTACAGTTAAGTTATACAGTTACTGTGTAAAAACTTTAGCCAGGGAGAAGGTACACACGATCGTGCACACCGTCGACGGAATGTTTAACTGTTGGTACTGACTCACCAACTTAGAATAGGCAAAACCGCTTCGTTAGACCTCTACTTCGTTTAATTTACTTTTCTCCATACGTCGCAAGGACCGCGGAGGTTTTACCAGGGAACACAACGGATCTACGTTAATCCCTCTCATGCTCCCAAAGTTAAGCCGTCATCCGCAAATCCTACCGCAGCCCCCGTCTGCCCGGCTCGGATTTGGCCCGCCTTCCAACAACCTCTAACCCTTAAATAATGCTTTCTGGGATTCAATTTATTCAGGACAACCCAAACAAGGGTTTTACTTCCTTTAACAAGAAACTCTGGTTGGACGTCGCATTTGGAAGATATTCTAAAAACGGAAATGTTCGGACTGAAGTGCACAGCTAACGAGCATCAAGCAACTTGAAACGTTTTGATGGCTAAAAATATTTCTTCCGAGGTACACTATAAAAAGTGAAAAGGGACGGTCTTCCTTATACCTATTTATTCACGCAGCTGGATTCAATCGAAGAGAAAAGGAAGGTTTTAGCAAAGTGAAAGAACAGGTTGAAACCCGGTAGCTTCCGAGTAATCGGAGATGCCGTGAAAGGGCTTCGTTTTTCCGAAGTTATCCTTTTATTGGTGCAATCAACGGCTCTTTACAAAATAAAACTCTTTCCTCCCGCTTGAAACGAATATTTGGCGATGTTTGCTTCTCTTTACGAAATATAACCCCACCCTGATCGAACCCCCAACTCCGAACAAGCCATTCTTCGCAACAACGTAAGCCATAACGCACTAAAGCCTATTTAAATTTAAAGTGAATTTAAAACAACATTGATGTCCCGGTGGAGGCGTCAGGAGTCATATCGCCCCCCTGAGACGAGGACGCCAATTCCTTGGGGTCTCATAGCGGCGGTAACAAGCGTCACTGCTTGTTTTACTGCGTTTCTGCCTATGCAGAAACCTTCAGCTGGTGGTCCCTTGCATGCTGGTGACCAACTGGACGTTACCATCCAGAGAGGAGGGGAAATTACATGAGCATACTTAGCCCTTCCCGACAAAGCCCCCATTAGGTATACTTATAGGGCCCATTCTTCCCAGGGACTTCCACTTTGAGTAAGGCAAAGGATGTCCCAAAAGTAGGTCCCATCGATACCCATCGATACTTGAAGAAAAAAAGTAGGTCAATGCAGATCGATCCTTTTTTCCTGATAAATTGTAGCATCGGTACTTGTTTTCCAGTATCGAAGCTGATACTTTTTCCACACAGAATGTGATTTCTGTGGGTCTTGCGGTTTGAAAATGCGTCCATCCATCCCAGGCCCAAGCATTCCCTCGCCCCCTCAACCACTACCCTGCTCTACTGTTTCCCGGCTGTATGACTGATTGATTACTTTTAGATATTCCACCAGCCCTCGGTGGAATGAGGTACCTACCGAAAAACACATTCTGTGTTTCATTGGTTTGAAACTTGATCGTAACATTAACAATCCAGGGGTCTGGGGGTGTCCCTCAGTACTAAAGTAAAAGTATAGGTAACTCTACCTACATAGTCACGAGCCCCCACAGGCATTATTATCAGTTCAACATCTACGACATGCTGGTACTTGACACTTCCTCTACCTAGATCGCTGGGAGACCAACCACTTCAACAATGAAGTGAAAGTTGATGTACTTATTACCACCTCCAGCTCTCAGTGAGAACGAAATTTCCACCCATTTTTGAAAAAGTATCGATACTTCAAAATACCTATCGAAACATACATTTTTGACACATAATTTGTAGATGTATTGATATGATATTATATCGGTACTTTTGAAGTATCTGACATCCCCAAGTCAGGCTCTCGCCTTCCCCAACAGCCATGATTGGAGACGCTCTTCCTAGGACGACATCTATTTTTGGGGGTTGGACGCTAAGCCTATCCTACCCGTCGTACTCCAGTTGACACACTCGCCCTTTCCAGAGGGCTCAATACAGTAGTTAGATACCAACGAGACAACTAAAAAAAAACGCGCAAGTGCGCTACTGGTTGAGGACGCACCCAGAATGTATTATCGTGTTTATGGCTTGAGCGCCTTAAGTCTAGTCAAGGGACTTCCTCTCCTACATAGAACAGTCGTTAGTTTATTGACTAGTTGGTCGCTCGGAAATGCTCTCATGGGGGTTAGAGTGAGTGCGGGGCCCTCAAAGATGACGATGTTTCAGCCTCCTTACAGTCTGCATAGAATTGTACGGTATTGGATGGTTGTATTATCCCTATATGGTTCAGATGGAAGTGCAGGTGGTTAAAGCCGGCAGTAACCCCACCAACCTTCTTAATTCCCCGGGTTTCAGTCCGTGCAACTCCTAAATAAAGTTGGAATTGGCTCTGAGCATCGACTACTGCGAGCGACCATGTGCTGGTGGATTTTGCAGGCTCCGCCTGTTGCTGTAGGTACTCTGAGGATGACTACAAATGGGGTTTGAGAGCCCTTCTGGACAAAGTGTCTGCATGTTCGTCACCATTGATGCCCCTAAACCCATTCCAAGGTGACCCTGTTCTGATTTTAAGCGGTCTGCAAGTCCTATACCACTCGTGACTAGATAGAAAGGGACTGTTAGTACCTAAACCTAGACCTGGCTGTCTGGGACATGGGCTTTGACACGCCCTAGTCTCAAGCACTCCCGTGCAAGGGCGGATCCAGGATTTTTCTGAGGGGGGGGGGCGGAAAATGATTGAATGATAGATACCCCAAACCAAAAAAGTGTTCCAGGCGACCCCCCCCCCCCCCCCCCCGGGGAAAATTTTCAAATATTGAGCCTTGGGCTTGGATAGTTGCATTTGGGCTATATTTATCCCTACGTATTAGTAGACTAGTAGCGAGAGAAGAGGAAAAAGCTGCTTCAAGATTCAGTGAAGCACATTTTTCCTCTGAGTCAAAGTTTAGCTGTTTAGCTATTTCTACAACCTGTACTGACGACCTGTACAATTGAAGAGTATTTATCGTTTTGTTATAGTTCCTTCTAGTGTGAGTGATTTGTTTCTGCTAACCAAATATGTCATCCAAATCATTTCGCAGTAAGTTCGTTTGCCCTATCTTTGGAGTGTTGACAAAGTTCAATGAGAACAGCTTACCTACTTACGAACAGACGATGAAGCATTATTTGTTGGTTGAGAAGGAACTGCGTGAATTAGAAAATAATAAGGACCCATCTGTGAAAGCCATCTGCCAAATCGTCCTCAGGGTCTTGAGAAGAGTGAGGGATAAAGCTTCGATACCAGTGGTGGGTGAACAAGAAATTGGTCGCTTGATACAGAACTATCATCAAAAATACAAAAAGTTACAAAAAATCCCGAAATTGAGAGCAGAGAGGAATGGGGAGATCAAGGCGTTTGTAGCACACGCCAAAATGACCCTCTTTGACCTGGCCTTTTGTAAGTGCGTAGATTTCCAGTCATGCGAGTGCAAACAAAAAGTACCCATTGCTGAACGGGCGTTTTTGATTGATCAGAGGCAGGAAAGAATGATGATTGGGGGAGTAGATAAAAATACTACGAAAATTCTAAAACGTCGATTTGAGAGACAAGTGGAGAGAGAAGGGCGCGCCTCAACATCAAAATTCTCACCCAGAGAACATCATCTTGGCAATGCTGCACGATGAGAGGGTAGGTACCCGTTCGTGAACTCGCTGTCCAGAGAATCCAGGATGCCAGAAGGTTTGGAGGGACTGCTGATATTCGAAAGTTCGATGTTCCTCAGTTGGATTTCAACGCTGACGAATATTATACCATGGTTTAATTTGAAGATAATACAGAGGAACCTCCATCTACGATCAATTTAAGCGATGTTGAGCTGGGGGAAATTGCCCAAAATGGCATCAAAATGGATATTGCTGCAGTTCCGTACGGAACGGTATGGCACGTGCCATTCCCAGGCAGTTGAGAGGCACATAAAATTGGTAACCGAGGCCTCTACTTCAGTTTGCGGTGAAACCAATAGAGATGGGTTTATAAGGATCCGCAAAAAATCCCGGAAGCAAATTCCACGATTTGAGACAAAGCGTCATTTTTTCAATGGTGGTGACCAACCTCAGGATAATGCTCCACAACAATGAGTTATTTTTAAAATGATTTTTCAAGCCATTTTACCACGATTTGTTGGTCAGAAATAATAAAATTCTTTAATTTTCGCGCTTTTTCATTTTTTACGCAAACCTAAAACTTTGAACGATTTGTGCCACCTCAAGATGACCGAATTTCGGCCACAAATTTTTACACAATCATTTTCAACCAATTTCGCCACTATTCCAAGGTCAGGGTTTCTCCGGTTCTCAAACTTTTTTTCCGGCCGTTTTCACTCCGCCCTATTCACTATAGGTACCCCTGTTGCTTGTCGTCCTGACACCTTCTCGGCACAGTGATGAACGCAGCGCAGCCACCACACAACACACAGACATTTAATCAAATTTATGTTGAGTACTTCTCTTCAAATTTAGGCGATTATAAAATTTTAAATCTCATATATTTTCTCGTTGAGGGGGGGCTCGCGCCCCCCTCTGGATCCGCCACTGCTCCCGTGCCCCGCGCCGATTGCTACAATTTCTGCCTGGAAGACCACTGTGTGGTTTCCAGTGGAACAGAATAGTTCCATATGGGCTGAGCCAACTGGGTATTCTGGCTCCTGCACCTGCGTCCATTTTTCATCCATCTGTTTAAATTGGAGCAGCACATGGTCCAACAGCATGGGGCCATGCTAAACTTCTCTGAATCGCTCAAATTTTATCATACGAACTACCGAAGCGAATACCCATTCAAGGGTCACTCTGTAATCACTAGGAAGGGGTTTAAGTTGACCACCCCCAGAGAAGCTTTCACGAGACCAAGGACTTCGGAGCAGCTAGACTGTTCGACAGAATATAGGCGTTTGATCTTAGCGTCTTCTTCCGCGTGATAGATAGCCCCAAGTGGGTCAGATAACCTGGACGAAAAACGCCAAAAATATCCTAACCATGGCTGCAGCTACCACCAGATGGCAGATCCATCGGTGTAGAAGACGAGAGCCCCATGCTCAAATTGAGGTCCCTTTACTCAACCTTACTTCTCATAATCAGTTGCAGCACTCCAAAACATGCTTTTTTAGTCATTGTTCCCAAAGTTGAGATTCCTACAGTGTAACGTACTTTTCAACTTTATTCACGGACCACCATTATAAGACCCACTAAATAAACTTTCGACTTACCAAAAAAGTTATGATAGAAAAACTTGGGAACTCGAAGAACTCGGTGAGTCGTCAACTGTCGCCTTTTGCTACACCCTTCTTATTCGAACCGCCCTCGCCAAGTTTTACAGTCACTTCCAAGAGCTCCTTTGTCAATATTTTATTGCTTTCCTTTTGTCCCTGTGACGGTATCTGCACCGAATAAACTGCTGTCAATGTTCATTTAAAATTATCGAACAAAGTGTCATTTGACAAATAGCAATTACACACACAACAATGACAGCAATTTGTTATTCTTACATTTCTCAGTATTTTCTTTAAAAGCCAATCGAGTAGAAATAAACTCATCTTTGTCGTTCAAAGCTAAGAACGCGGTGACTCAATTCTTTTTTATTGATGGCCCAAAGCTTTTTCAGCGGTGGAAACCTGAAGAAAGACGCATTTGAACTCATGAAGCGGTTTGTGTTCGACTAAAGGAACTCGAAAACCTTTTAACGTTCGGGCTACATCGGAAGTAGATTTCTATTTTCTAATGAAAGGGACAGTTGAGATGAAAGGTTTTTGGAGAGGCACGTTTCTGAGGAAGCACGTGGCGTTTATCGGACTCCACAAAAGTTATTGAAATTGAACAAATACATTATCTAGAAGGTGCTATTCTGCTGTGAAACCTAGTTAAGTGTGTACCCTTCATCTTCAGCTCATTCTACATTTATTTTCACCGAAAGTGTTGGGATCCTGGATAAGGGGAACTGGATGTCAATTGAGGATGTTGCTGAAAAGTATAGGATGAGTTTATCAACCGTCTAGATAGTCAAAACGAGAAAACGTCCAAACGAGAAGATTTTCACAAACAACACAAGAGGAAGGATCTAGGAAAAGGGAAAGGGATGCTGAGAACCCCGAATCAGAAAAATGTTTGCTCACTTCGTTCAGCGATTGCCGAAACAAAGATGTGCCTATCTCAGGGAATTCATTACAGAAAATACCTACTATACTCGCATGGACATTTTCTAAAGTGCATATAACGGCTGTATCCGAGTTGCGGTCAAGAGCTCACAGTTCATTAGTGAGAAATTGAGGTCCTGTCTTCGAAAGGAAACATCCGATTTGCGGTCAAAGGTAAATCAGTTAATTGAATCAATCAATCAATACGCCTAGTCGTTGTCAGAAATACTACGTGGGAGCTGCTGACCGTGCTTCAAGACGGTCAGAGCATCATCCAAGACAACAATGGCTGCATCAGGGAATTCTCCAGGACCAGCACCTGTGACCACCCTCGCCCGACAGACACGGGTGCAATAGGGTACCTGGATTCCCAGGAACTGCACTCCAAGTCGTCGACAGTCGGGAAGGAATTCTGCTGGGACGGCTGCCGCCTGATCACCGTTTAGCTGGACCGCGATTCAAGCAACCTCAGGCAACTTGGCCTGTCCACTCTTGGGCTTGGGAGAGGCACTTGCGGGATCTTCAGGGGCACAGCTTTCCCACAGGTCATACAGACGTCAAGCTCTTTCGAGCACCGGGCTTTGGTATGCCCATACGTATAATATGATATATTATATCCAGGTGGTCAGCCACATCGACCAGGCGCAGATACACACGCTTCAGCTCGACCAGTCGGATACGCAGGGCATTTGACTGCAACTCGGTAACTCCGCATACAACACGAGCAATGGTTGGACGATCACTAATTGCTTTAGAAATGGTGGCTTCCTCGCGGAGGGTTTATTGCCGGTCGTTCAGAACGACCTGCCGAATCCAAACGATTGGGACGAATCGTTGCCAGACATGTCATTCAAGGATGTCGTGTAATCGACGGCCAGGCATTGGTTTGTGTTGAAATCACGAACGAGTACATATTTGCAGAAAACGATCCATCTCTGATTGAAGTTGCCGACGATGACGACGAAAAGGAAGACGGCGCGAGATTCTTGATAGTTTTTTAGCATGGTAGGTGCATACTTTTGTCGGGGATAACTGGCTATAGTTAATTTTCTTTTGTAGAAATGGAAGGTACCTACTTAAAAAAATGTCCCTTTTACAATAAAATTTCAGTGTAACTTTTCCCTCCTCCAAAAGTTAAAATCTTAAAATCCTTCTTAAGTGAATTCACTGAGAAAAAAAATCCCTTAAATTGGTTGTAGGAGTGTTATTAGTGGTTGTAGAAGTGTGATTAGTGGGAGAAAAATCTACTTCCAAATGCAAGAAAGTACGACCAATCGCATATACTGCGACTAATTGCAATATTACTACAACCATTTTGATGATTTTCCTCTACCAAACGCTAAATTACCTACCAATCACAAAATAAATTCCTGCGACCAATCACATGCGGCCAAATCTACGACTAATCACATCTATTTCTACTACCAGTGTTAGGATTCACCTACCAATCACTTACTTTCTACACCCAATCACTTGCAAAACTCGTGAATTCTCCGCCCAATATTATTGTTCTACTACCAATCACATCTTAGAATGCTGGGGTGGCAGAATAAAAACCGACCACTCACAAAACTCTACTACCATTCACTTGAAGGCTCATGTTGGTATGAGATTAATTCTCTGACCATTTCCAAAACCTACAACTGGTCATATCGAAAAGCGATTAGTCAGTGAATGTTTCTAATACCATCCCCAATCTCTACTACCATTCACTTGAAGGCTCATGTTGGTATGAGATTTACTCTCTAACCATTTCCAAAACCTACAACTGGTCACATCGAAAAGCGATTAGTCAGTGAATGTTTCTACTACCTTCCCCAACCTCTACTACCATTCACTTGAAGGCTAATGTTGGTATGAGATTTACTCACAGACCATTTCCAAAACCTACAACTGGTCTCATCGAAAAGAGATTAGTCAGTGATTTTTCTACAACCTTTCCCAACCTCTACTACCATTCACATTTTGGTATGACATTAATTCTTTGACCATTTCCAAAACCTACAACTGGTCACATCGAAAAGAGATTAGTTAGTGATTGTTCTACAACCTTTCCCAACCTCTACTACCATTCACATGTTGGTATGACATTAATTCTTTGACCACTTCCAAAACCTACAACTGGTCATATCGAAAAGAGATCAGTCAGTGATTGTTCTACAACCTTTCCCAACCTCTACTACCATTCACATTTTGGTCTGATATTAATTCTTTGACCATTTCCAAAACCTACAACTGGTCACATTGAAAAGAGATTAGTCAGTGATTGTTCTACAACCTTTCCCAACCTCTACTACCATTCACATTTTGGTCTGATATTAATTCTTTGACCATTTCCAAAACCTACAACTGGTCACATTGAAAAGAGATCAGTCAGTGATTGTTCTACAACCTTTCCCAATCTCTACTACCATTCACATTTTGGTCTGATATTAATTCTTTGACCATTTCCAAAACCTACAACTGGTCAAATTGAAGAGAGATTAGTCAGTGATTGTTCTACAACCTTTCCCAACCTCTACTACCATTCACATTTTGGTCTGATATTAATTCTTTGACCATTTCCGAAACCTACAACTGGTCACATTGAAAAGAGATCAGTCAGTGATTGTTCTACAACCTTTCCCAATCTCTACTACCATTCACATTTTGGTCTGATATTAATTCTTTGACCATTTCCAAAACCTACAACTGGTCACATCGAAAAGAGATCAGTCAGTGATTGTTCTACAACCTTTCCCAACCTCTACTACCATTCACATTTTGGTCTGATATTAATTCTTTGACAATTTCCAAAACCTACAACTGATCACACTGAAAAGAGATCAGTCAGTGATTGTTCTACAACCTTTCCCAACCTCTACTACCATTCACATGTTGGTATGACATTAATTCTTTGACCATTTCCAAAATCTACAAATGGTCACATCGAAAAGCGATTAGTCAGTGAATGTTTCTACTACCTTCGCCCACCTCTACTACCATTTACAAGAAGGCTGATGTTGGTATGAGATTTACTCTCTGACCATTTCCAAAACCGACCACTGGTCACATCAAAAGTTATTAGTCTGTGAATGTTTCTACTACCTTCCCCAACCTCTACTACCATTCACACTAAGGCTTCAAACAAGGGGTGCCCACCGATGTCATGGGCTTTCATGGGGCTACAAATTATCCATTTTTCACTTTCCATACACATCCATCCACAATTTTTCCAAGAAAAAAAAACTTTTCAAATTCAGTTTCTTCGTCGCATTATTATAACAGTCTGCAAGAATATACGTGTCCATGTATATGATTGCTAGTAATATCATTAATAGGCGTTGATTAGGAAAAAAGGATTAAGGGGAGATTGATGAGATGGGGGAATGACATTAAATGTTAAGACAAATGCCTTATCCGCCTGGCAAAGCAGAATAAAAAGGACTGTGCAGGAGGAATTGTTGAGGGGCACCAGATCTTATTCATTTCATGATGCAAGGCCGTTCAACCGATTTATATCCATTCATTCCAAATCTTGACTAATCAAACGATCGGCTGACGGTTTGATTTTCCTTAGGGGAAGCACGGATTTCGCAGGCAAAGGCCCAAAAACTTTCAAAGGTGACGAGAATTTCTCTTTCCCAATCGTCAGCCATATTGGGACAATTTCTCATACCGCTCACAAAATAGCTCCTACCAATTGCAGTTTCACTAACCCATCACATATGTTCCTACGACCAATTGTAATGAAACGGTGATAGAAACTTCGCAATTAGTCGAAGAACTAGCATTTGGTTGAAGAATGTATGACAACTAGCGCTCCCCCCACTCCAGTTAGTATATAAGGGAGTGCGGCCAACATCGGCAGCTCACTCAATTTATTGCAACCGAGGCGTGAACGCGAGTGAATGTCCGCCATTTTGTTTTTGCCAGAGCCGCAGGCCCCAACAGGAGCGTTTTTATCTCAGAGGGTACTCAAGACAGCTTATCCTCTGGCGTGGGAGTGCGATCAGACAGCTTATCCTCCGGCGTCTTTGTTCTTACATCCTGCAGTGAAAACTTCATAGGCTAACCATGTAAGTACCAAAACACAATTAAGATGGTAGAGATTATTAAATAATAACCAAATTTTGGTTTGAATGTTGACCTTAGGTAGGTATGCTTGCGATCCGATTTCACCTTGGGGAATCTATGGGGTTTTCATGGGGCTACAAATGGGATTTTTGAAGGATGAAGGGATATTAAATATCCCTCCAAATTTTGGAGGTCAACATTTGATTTAATTTTTTAATAGTTTCCTAGTAAAAAAATTTTTTTTAAGTTACCTATTTAATAGTTTCCTAGTAAAAAAAATTTCGAATTTTTTTTTTTACTCACAATTAATTTTCGCTCAAGTGACCTATATCAATGAATAATATACCCTTGTGTAAAATTTGTAGGGGTTCTGGAAACTAGACCTCTTGAAACAAACAATGTCAAATTTTGAGGCCGATCGGAATTTTCGATTTCCGTCGCGATTACATAGTCGTATTACTCCAAGATAATAAACCAAAAACGCTGCAAATTGTACCTACCTTATTATTCTTTGGTATGAGTTACTTGTGCAAAAATTAATTCTGTGTCAATAACAATTTTTAAAAAAAGTTTTGTCCAAATGACTTAAAATTTATAGGTAAATTTTTTTTTAATTCTTGGAATAATTTTTTTTAAATTCTTGGATTTTTTTTTAATTCTTGGAATAATAAACCCTATGTATTCGCGACGGGTGTCGAATACTCTGATCAGCCTCAAATTTCGACATTATTCTTTTCAAGAGGTCTAGATTCCAAAAACGAAATGGCCGTCCGCCTCCGAGCCGTTTTTGGCAGTAGGATTTTTTAAATCTGAAATTTTGACAAAAATAATCGGTTTACCATCTGGTTGTGCCCGCAACGGTTTCAGCCTGATCGCTCCAACCTGTGGGGCGCTATTGTGATGAAATAGGCCTACGGGAGAGTTTTTTTTTTTTTTTTTTTTTGTTCAGGCACCTATTTTTGTTACGAGTTCGAGCTAGGTGTCGTTTTGTATGATATTTTCTTTCTTCTTTCTACAATCTATTGTTTGTCGAATTCTACATCCAAAATATTTCTGAAACGACCCCATAGCCGAAACCCTTCAACAACCCTTTCTGTCACCCCATTTTAGCCCCACGGGTTTGGGCGATTGGGCTGAACACCTTGCGGGCTCTACTACCATTCACATTTTGGTCTGATATTAATTCTTTGACCATTTCCAAAACCTACAACTGGTCACATCTCTACTATCATTCACTTCCTGCTGTAAAATTTACAGGAGTTGACTGGGGATGGATTTAATGAGTGTCAACTTCGATACCGATTTGGATATTTTTATCCAAAGAAGGGAACACAAAAAGGGATATTATTTCATAATATTTTCATGATTTTATTGCAAACACAAAATTGAAATTTCCTCTCTTTCCCACAGTCATTTCGCCCTCGAGACCGGGATAGTGCTCCAGAAGGGGTTCAGGAGGGCTTGTCCCAGCAGAATACTTCAGCCCAGAAGTGAGTAACCTGTTGAACTTAAATTGCATGGATTTCCTGTTGAGCGGTGCCATGGTATATATAATAATATTATGATGACATACCAGTGTCAATCTCACTCTAACTCGTGTTTTGCTCTTTGTGTTCCAGGAAATACCTTCGCTGATCCACAGTTACCTCTTACCATTATAGAGTCAGTAATACTACAATTTTAAAAAATAAATAATTTTAAAAATATCGTTATGAATGATGAATAATGTCAATATTTGGGTGTCGTTATAATCCTAAGTACCTAATTAGGTTTCCTATTAGGTTTCAGTAATTGGATTTCAGTAATAAAGTGCGTTTTTTTAGGTATTATGTATGTATTGGTTCATTGACATCAAAATTGAATTACGATTAATCATGTATGCGCATTGATGGAATTACTTTATTTTTATTTTCATGTAATAAACACGTGTCTATATGAAACTGAAATTTATCTGCGAAGTTACCCGTTCCCTCAAGGTTCAAAAGGGAATGGTCGCTGGTAAATTTCAGTGAGTGAAATATGAAAATTGGTTGTAGCTTCAGTAGCGAATGGTGTGTGAAAATTCCACCAACCACATTATGAAATTTGGTTGGTGAACTAGATACGAATGGTCGTAGAGCAGTACATGACTAAATAATGTGTTTGCCCGAAGAAATGTACTACCTACCTAAGGCGGATTACATTTCTCCGAGCAAACACATAATTTAGTCATGTAATGCTCTACGACCATTCGTATCTAGTTCACCAACCAAATTTCATAATGTGGTTGGTGGAATTTTCACACACCATTCGCTACTGAAGCTACAACCAATTTTCATATTTCACTCACTGAAATTTCTCCGACCATTCTCATTAGCGATTGGCTGTACAAATTCAAGGCGGTGGTAGAAAAAACACCAACCAACCGCTCAAGCGTTTAGTTGTACAAACCTGAGTTTCACACACCAGTTGCATACTTGTGTTTAGCAAACGGTGGGAGAATAATGAGATTGGTCGTGGAAACTGGTTTCACCGACCAATCTTCTGCAGTTCTCCAACCACTAACATACTGGTCTGCTGTACCACGGCTCCCACCAGTCATCGACTATTTTCTCTTCTAATTAAATGGTTGTAGAAAACAATCACAATTTCTCCGACCATTCACTTGCAGTTCACCGACCAGTAACATATATGTACATGTCACATACATATATGTGACTGGTAGACTGTGCCAATGCACTACCACCAATCGCATCTTGTTCCAACCTGCAAAAAACTTGTACAAACTGCTCTCCCACCAATCGCCTTCTGCTCTCCCACCAATCGCCTTCTGTTCTCCCACCAGACACATATGTGAATGGTAGACTGTGCCAATGCACTCCCACCAATCGCCGACCATTTTTTTTCTCAGTGAACAAGAAAATGCACTCCGTTGGGATTGCACTTCAGGAGGTTTTACTGTACTGGTACCTATTCGTTAGATTCTTGCATGTGCACGCCAGGCTTCAATATGGAATTTCATTGGAGATGAAACTCCTTCAGGCATTTCATTACTTCCGCATTAAACCATCCCACACACAGGAGCCTACTAAATACAATTTTCTCCCTCATGTACACAAAAGACTTTTGTCAAAAGTACGCTAACGAAGTCTCCTAAAAGGTGTTGTGGCGCCATTTCAAGCATTCTCACCCGTCTATTATCCTTCGAGTTTCCACCTCGCATCACTTCAACCCAGTAGTTTAATCTGTGCTTCAACCCCACTTTGCCTCCCTTTTGGAGTCAAAACGCCCTCGGCCCCCTTGCAGTCGTGAGTTTGGGCTGGGAGGCTGATCTTGCCTCTCTTCAAAAGGATCTCTTCTGAAAGAAAAATCGTTACGAGTCTCGAGTGCAAAATGGTTTCTCTTCCCCGCCAACAAAAACCATCCCCTAAAAGTGCCCATTGCTCGTAACATGAAACGAATATCATTACATTTGAGTAATATGGAAGAACGGCCAGTGGTAAAAGCCACAAATCAAGCATTTTAGGATTGGTGCGCACTAGATTAAATTTCATCTTAAAATAAAAATGTTGCCATTTTAGGCACAACGCGGCAAAAGGCGCATATTTTAGCACAACGAAGAGGCTTATAAAACCCCTCAGGTATGGATCCCTATTTAAATTTCCGGGTCAGCGGCAACCTGATGATATCGACTGGCTGGAAAACCGTTCAATGTTCGTTATTCAGCTCCGGCAGCCCTGAAATTCGGCTGTTCTCTCAGCTGTTTGCATAAGTAAATGGAAGTCAGGGGTTTGGCGAACACCGCAGGCACAAACAAAAGTTTGAGCCCTAGGTACACTCATCGCCCTCGGGGCCGGGATTAATAATTCCCAGAAACCTCAGATGGAAGTGCCCTTTTGTTGAGAAAGGGAGTTGTTGCCGGTCCCAGGATTTGTCACTTGAGTGTTTTATAAATACGAGTAGAACAATCTCCGGAAGAAGAATATCCGATTTGCGCTAAAGGAGGGACTCTGCATAAACCGCTCGGAGTTTTTTCCCGCCGTCTCGAGGGAACATACATTTCATCGTAATTTCACGCAATTCAGCCGTTCCCAAAGGAGGAAAAGATTTTGATTAATGCCAAAAGCCACGCGTCACTTGAACCAGCGCATCACGGAACACTTCAACATAGCTTTGTTCATAATATTTCTGGCAGAATTTCTTGCAGAACTTTCCACTTTTATATTTAAAATAAGGGTATAAGTTCTGCAAGAAATACTGCTCTGGCTAATGTTCATTTTATTAATCAATTTATTTTGATGCGATTTTTCATCTTAAGTTTATCGAAGAAAATGAAGCGTTCTACCTTAGCCGTACAAAAGGGCCAACGAACACTCAAGACCAACCTAAAACCAATAAAAACGGCCACAACCTTTACTACTCCAATTTTGTCTAGTTCTCTTCGCTCTCAAGTATACCCTGAGTTAATTAAGTTTTCTTCCCTGCCGCCGGAAATTAAACGAATGTCGGAAAAAGGAAATAAAGGTCCTTTATTTATAGGTTGAGCAGGTAGGCCCTTGATGAAATGTGAAAGTAAAGGATGGGGAGCATGACTGAGAGTACAAGAGCAGTTCCAACGGTCATTTTGGGTTTGCTCAAAGGAATGCCTCCAAAAGGGAAGAGGGTGAACCCAGTGGGAGTTTGGTCGAGTCTCAAAACGAGGATATTAGGCGCTACAGGTTATACAGTGCCCGCAATACCTGCGAGTCGAGCCGGTAAAGAACGTTGTATTCCACATAGAGGCAAGAACTTCAAATAGGTACGTACTCGTAGCGCATCAAATTTTTACGTAATAGTTCATTAATACATTTTACTAGCACGCGAGGGGGAAGGGCTCGCTTCGCTCGGCCATTTGCGCCAGATCCGACCCCACTGGTGGAGAGAGTACCTACCCAAAATCCAGGATTGTCACCGAAAGAGTAAAATAAAATCGCCTCGTTCCTGAACCTGAAAGTATGCCTGGTATAGGAAGGGAGGGGGAATTGCTTTGCCGTGCTATTAGATTGCGATGTGATTAATGTTGGCTTAAAATACAAAAACATAATATTTTATATCAGTAGATGTACAACTAAATTGGCTGTATGAGGCACGACTGACTTCTCATTATCCCCCACCCCCTGGCTGAAGGGCGGGAGGACGTCTCCAGTTTCCCTGCAGTAACAAACCTCGCGTCAGTATGTCTGTTCTTGGGTGCCATACCTGTAACCAGGCGTTGGCGACCTCTCGCTGCTAACTTCTGTTGAGCGCGTTGAACAGTTATAACAGAAGTAGTAGGGATCTACAGTTTAACGCCGGTTCGTAACGGCAAATGAAAGAGGTTTTCCTGGGCTCGCCTGGGCTCGAGATACTCTCGGTGGCTCACCATTGCCTACCGAGAGTTGATAATCATTAAGGAAGACGTCGAGCAGCTGCTGGGATCGAACCAGCAATCTTTGACTCAGCAGTCCGACGCTCAAACCACTGAGCCACTGATAACCATCCCCAGTTTTCAACTATGTAGTTGAGTGATGATTGTTGGAATTCGTTCGTTCAAAATTTAGAATTAAAAATTGAGCCAGGAGAAAGGCTCGAGACCAACAATAAGAACAGATTTTGACGCCGATCAAAATCTTTGACCCCCTTCACGAAAACGTTTCATACAAAACGATTTACTTGTTATGTTGAAACACAAAACAATGACAAACCAATTTACATCAGGAACGCAGAAAATTAATACACCGGGTCAGTAGGAACCCGCACCACCGAGTTGATTGCCACCCTCTTCAAAATGCAGGGGTTTCTATTTGGATACTGGTGGGTCCACCTAATTTACTCTTACCCACAGTCCATCTACCCTCGTTCTACCTGCTGGGACGTTTCTACCATCCACAGTTAATTAAAGGCTTGTGTTTCATCTCCTGAGAGATAGAGGGTACGAGGGAACGTACAGCTTCTACCCCCATCTACACTTGGGGAATTGAGTGGTGAGGGGAAGAAATTGGGAATTAATGAATACTCTTGTTAGTCACGATAACCATGTGCGCACCGCTATTTTATCAAGTAATAACATTAACCACTCAAATATTCCCAGAGTTAATTAAACAACACCAGAGATCCCCATATCATCACATAAGACTGATACCCCCTGACACCTCCTTTCGTCTTTTGCGGCTGAACCCCTTCATGATTATTGGATTTCAGTAGGTACCTCAAAACAGTCCTCGTCGTGTAATGTACACATTCAAGATATAAATCATTTATGTCTTAAACGTGTATTATTAGTAGTGATGCAAGTAAATATTCATCACCCATGGTGTTTCTCACTGTGTAATATACAGTATGTACATCATTCACAAGGTACTATGTAAAGATTTCTAAATTTCGTTCAATTATTTTCAAGGGGGCCGGATAAGTATGAATGGTTTGTCACCTTTTGCATCACCAATGAGAAAATGAACTGATCATCAGTAAACTAGTATCATTCAAACCGTGGAAATTTCCCGAACCGTTGAGCCGAGAAATTATTTATTAGACCGCACCATAACACTTCAACTGACGGTAATAACAGCGAAGTAAGTTGATAAGTAAAAAGTAGTTGATTCTAAGTAAAAATCTAAATGGTCTGAGCGCAAGTAAAATTTTGCGAACTGGGCAACAAGAGCTCGTCGTGAAAGGGTGGCTGATGTTACAGCTAGATTGGGGATGCTTACCTGAAAGAAACACCGCTACGCGTACTCAGAGGTTCAGGCGGGAACTGAGGGATGCTGCCTTCTCGTCTGATCAATATAACATCTCCCTCTACCCCCTTTTTCTCCTCCCCTGCAGACTCCGTGGAATCGATGCCTTCGCGATACATCGAACCTGCCTCGATTAAGTGGTTGAACCATATCCCCCACTAAGTCTCAATTTCTCTGGAAACCCCGCTAATTAAATAAATTTATTCTAAAAATTGTCTAGTTTCAAAAGAACATCAAGCAGGTTTCAGGACCTTCGGTCACTGCCCAAGTACCTAATAATTTCACCTGCAGGTATGACCAATCTGAGCTGGATCTGTGATGCAGAAAGCCGACATCCAAATTTCACCATAAGTCAACCACCTCTTGGTGCAAGCTAGCCCAGGAGTAGTTACAGGGTCAGGCAGCTAAAACAGAATCAAAATAGTAATTGACAGTGCAGTGCACACCGTTTGCAGCAAACTTACCAGACAATGCAGCCCAACATGTCTCAAATTCGGCAACTGGGGGATTCATAAGTGCAAACACAGCACTGAGAAATTCTAGAAATTCTTTCAGGCTAATTCCTGAAGGGACTGTTCGAGGATCCATCACCAATTCTAACGACAGGAAGTCGCAATGAAAACGCTAGAATAATAAGACAAACAACGAGACCTGAACCGAGACCGACTGTCATTTCTTCATTCAAGCCACAGACAGAATCCTAACTTCCCAACACATCTCCTTCCTTCCTTCTTCGACGGCGGCACCAGGGCCCAAACTCTTCCTCTTGCAGCCCTTTCAGTAGCCCAGCTCCGTCTTTCCTCATGGTTTTCTTCTTTTCTTCTCTTGGATCCACCAAATACGAACGTAAAGCATTCGTCTTTTGGACAGGCAATCCTGGACTCGTTTCTTTGTGTAAATTGGCAAAAGTAGGTACCTATGTCACAATTCTTCAAAAAATTATCATCCAGGAAGATAGTTGGGGCGACTTCGCTTCAATACAGCGGGTTCATTCTTTCGTGCGGAGTAGACGTTTCCATGTCTTCCTCGTTTCCATGAATTTCCATGACTGCTGAACAACAGTATCTAATTGAAGTTTCTCCCTAACCGGATTGTTCCTCTTCCTCTTGGGTGTATGGCTCCATCAAGTTGGTTCACCACAAAGAAGTGACGAATAGTGTCTTCAGACGTGTGCGTAGAGGACGAAGGCAGGTACCGCTTATTTGAAGACTCTAGGAGAAGACGTTATGTTTGCACCTGAGGATCATGCTCATGATGCTCCGGATGATATGGATATCGTCGAACTCAGAACCGCCGTTAAAAGGAAAGCGTCAGAAGACATATCCACTCCTCCTCGTAAGGTAGGAACTAGGATAGTATAATTCACTCGGCAAGCCGTGTGAACGTGTTTTATTGAGACAAGATTAGAAAAAATTAAACACGCCATCAATTGATATGAATAGACGAGCGCAACCTTTCTGTTACTAGGAAATATTTCCGGTCTTTATTGCAACCAAAACCGTAACTAAGAACTAACTAACTACTAACTTGACACTAGGTATCTAACAACAAAATGCGCTGGGTCACCTTTTTCGAGAGTCATCTTCTCGGGATCGGACGAATCGTCGACGACGGAGGTGATTTTGATAGCCAATAACCACCCCCAGAACTCGCTGATCACAATGAGACCACCCTCATGAAAATCTGTTCAGCCTCTCGGGCGTGATGCTGTGATATACAAAAAAAAACAAGCATGTCGAAAAGATGAGCGCACCTTTCCATTTTTTGGAAAGGTTGCGCTAAAAACCATGAAAAATCGCTAAGCAATGAAGAAACTTAAATTTATACGGATGGTATACCATCACTACAACCTTCTCACTACTACCTATAGGTAGTAGTGAGAAGGCTACGGTTACTATGGAAGAAATTCTGGCGAAAAACAGTTCTAACCAACAAAACGTACATCGAATTTTCGTCAGCACTGGCATCCATAGAGACCGTAGTCTCTATGGATGCGCACTGTAAGCGGGCATTTTTCTCGTTCGGGTGCATTAGGCAATACATCCTTCATCTTATCCCCTCACCGCTAGATCCCTTTCAGTCTGTTTTACATCGTGTTAAGCCCAAGCAGGGCTTCAGTTACTCTAGAGTCTAGACCAATCCCTCTTACTGGGGGATTATTCCCAGCTCTTCAAAAGCATCTCTGCAGTCCTCCCACGGGTATGGGCGATCGGGCTAAAAACCTTGCAGGCACAACTAGATGGTAAACCGAGTATTTTGTCAAAATTTCAGATGTTTATAAAAAACAGTTGTGCAGAAATTTAATTCTGTGTCAATGGAAAAAATTTTTAAAAAAAGGACTTTATTTTTTTTCTTTTTTTCAAAACTTTTGTTTTTTACTCGAAAAATATTTGTCCTTCTGGGATCCTTCAAAAATCCCATTTTTAGCCCCATGAAAGCCCTATAGATCGCAACAGTGAAATCGGATCGT
The DNA here is from genome assembly GCA_955831195.1 of Pilophorus perplexus. Lineage (NCBI taxonomy): Eukaryota > Metazoa > Arthropoda > Insecta > Hemiptera > Miridae > Pilophorus > Pilophorus perplexus. The sequence continues at coordinate 21,153,292 of OY037013.1, forward strand.
TCCGGGACCCCAAAAAATGGCTTCTACATCCAAAAATACTTTGAAAACGATACCTAACTCGACCCCTTAGCCAACAGCCTTAAAAAAAACCCATCCCCTAGCCCCATTTTAGCCCCATAGCGCCCCATGGGTTCGGGCGATCGGGCTGAAAACCTTGCGGGCAGAACTAGTCCTAGATGGCAAACCGAGTCTTTTGTCAAAATTTCAGATTAAAAAAAAAACAATTCCTACTGCCCAAAACGGCCCGGACGGCGGACGGACATTTTGGTTTTGGAATCTAGACCTCTTGAAACGGATAATGTCAAATTATGAGGCCGATCGGAGTAGTCGACCTCCGTCGCGAAAACATAGGTGTATTACCTATTCCAAGAATAATAAACCAAAATCAGTGAATGATTTTTATTTATTTATTTATTTATTTTTTTTTTTTTTTTTATTAGAAATATTTTTGAACAGAGGATTCTATGCCTAAAATTACTCTAATTTCAATTTTCAACAACAACTAAATTGGAGCATTAGCACTTATAAGACACAATCATAACGTCGGCTTTCGGAGAATCCTGTTATGTATGAAACACCTACCTACCTACCTGAGAGAGGGAGACCCAACCTGGAATTTCGAGGAGCCGATAGAGACATACGGAAAGACGTACGTCATCATCATCCTACATATCGCTGATTCTCCTCTTCTCTCCGCTGAGTCCCCATTCATGACAAAAAATGATAATAGGGCGAAAATGAGCTTGCAAAATTCAATATCCACTCGGCCTTCCATCACACTTCAAATCAGTGTTACCAGACCTCCCCATTTAGAGGAAAGAGTCCCCTTTTTGGCATTAAAAATTCCCTACCGCTCTCTACCTCCAAACTACCACGTTACTGTGTGCTTATTCTCCACTTTACCTCCTTTTTTATTTGCCATCAATCTGACTTAGTGGTGTCCCTCATCCGTAATAGGTGGTATAAAAAGATTATAGGTAGTAAATTTTGCTACCTATGTGTACTACCACGGGTCTTCACTCGGTCCTTCGCCCCCCCATTCCGATCGAAAGTTTCTGATAACTCTGCATGCGTGAAAGTGTTGAAACCGTCTTGTTACCTACTTTGAATGTGCGTTGTGTTGAGTGATGTGAAGGTTTTATCGTCAATTTTTAAGGATTCAATCCACCTTAGTTTATTTTATACGCGGTACTTGACAAGATTATAATAAGTTTACCAGTTGCCCGGAGGTTGCCGGGAGACAAGATGAGTGACGTAGACGATGGCGTAAGTTACATGACATTGTGTTCCCTGGGTACTGCACGATAAGCAAAATCTTTCATGTTTTCCACCCCCAAGTGTTTGTCTCGGCCTCTTCCCTTATCCCGCATGTCTCAGGTGTATTCCCAGTTGGTGTCCGTTAAACGCGAATGTCATGTCGACAGATGGTAGAGGTGACAACGCCAGAGGATGAGGACAGTGTCTGTTCGAGTTCGTCGAGCGAAGTAGAGATTTGCATCATGTTTTGTTGGGGGAACACAGCCAACGGTGAGCTCGGTCTGGGAGGAATCGAAGAGCAACACGTTATGGCACCTCGAGAACTCAAATTCAATCATTCGCACTCTGTCAAGACAAGTGAGTACCTACTAGAGCCCTTGTTCATGATAACTAAGTTATGTTAACTGTGTTATTGTTCACGATACTTAACTAAGTTATCGCATATACCGGGAAGAGGTGGAATGATGACCATGAAGTCTTCATGGTCATCACCATTTCACCTCTTCCCGGGATACAAAGGGTGCTGGCTTGATCGTATTCAATCATGGGAGACGTCTAGTGGGACGTAGTACATTTTCCCGCCATCTATCTTTCCCTCGTTAAACCGTCCACCAAGGGCCGAAAGAGAATTTAATTAATTAATGACCGAATTAATTCATTTAAATGTATACTTACATTTTTGCCTAAAATAAGCATTAGTTATCCTCATTTATAATTCAATAAATTATCGAATCAATTATTTATTGATTTAATTAAATGTTCAATCATTACTTAATATAATCAATTTATGAATTAACTTTAAATTGCAATAAGTTTTGTTTCAATTCCGGCACTTTGTACCCAACACCCTTCAATTTGTCGAGAAATCTTGAACTGCGGACAGCGATGCTAAAAGAACGTGAATTTCGGACGCATTTGATTTGCGTACATGTGATACGCGGTCAGAGGATTATCCCTGCTGTCCCAGCTAGTAGTCAATAGAGGCTGAAAAGAGGGGTCCACCCGACAAAAGGTGTAGCATCTTTTTTTTTTTTTAGGATGATAATCCGAGTTTTCGCCATTTTTAAAGCCCGCCAAAAAAATCCGCACTTTTCTCAGTTTTGGCTTCCAGCTCCATCCCAGTGCATTTTTGGTGATTTAAGTCTCTGTATACAAAAGTAGACAACAAAATTCCCAACAAATTTGATGTAGACAGTTTTTTGTGGCACCAAGCGTATTCGCCCCTTACGAGAGGGCGAAAAATAGGGGAAATTGGCGATTCGCAAAATTTTTCACTTTCTTTCCACTTCCCACATCCAAAACAGGGGGACGTCTGTTTCTCAGCGAAAAGTTTATTGATTGTTTGTAGTAGAGAATTTAATTTGCTTTAAAATCCATTTCTCAAACAAAAATTTACGAGTAATGGGTAGGAGTGGGGGAGTGGTGCAACCCAGGGCACCAGGACCACTTGTCATGCCAACCTGGGACTTGCGGGCTTTCCCAATCTGCTTAGATATCACCTCCAAGGTCTGCAGATCGCGACACTTATTATGTGCCGTTTTGTAGCATAATTTTTTAAATCTTTATACCGTTTAGGCCCATGAGGTAGTTATGAATCAACGTTTTCTTCATCCTCCCCTCCCACTGCCTCGTTCGCCATTAAAAAAAAAAAGAAAAACCAAATCTGTACAAATAATTTGAAATTATTTCTGTACCTAATTGCCAAATCCCGCGCTGGGAGATTAAACGATTAGTCCGCATTTCACTTTCGATTTAAGAGAGAGGAACTCGCTGTCCGCATCACAATCAGCCAATTTGTCTAGGCCACGTAATCAGTCTATTTTGCTTGGACTTTCACAAAATGGCCTATTTAACTTGAAATTTGTTCCAGTTTCTTGTGGGAAAACGCACACTATTGTTGTGACGAGGGCTGGCGAGGTGTATTCCTGTGGAAGCAACGACTATGGACAGTTGGGCCACGAGAAAACTAGAACCAAATTACGTGAGTTCACGGCAGACTGGTTGTAATTGACGTTGTATGTTTACGTACCAAAATACGTTTAAAGCTATCATTATGCTATCATTGTGCATAATAGGGATTGTTTTACGGGATCTGGTTCTTATCGCAACTCTGTATTGATTTATAAGACAGCCTCAAATTATATTGTGACAGCAACGTGCTCTGCTCAGTCCCCCCAGTTTTGGCTTGATGCCACATTTCTTCCCATTCAGGATGGCGACTGTTGTGAGGTCGATACTCACTTTTCTCCTTCTGTCAAGTGTAATTATTGTTATCGTGTTATTGTGCTTTAGAGCTTGTCTCTGGCCTGGAGGCTGCCAAAATTAGGGAAGTGGCATGCGGGGAATACCATTCTATGGCGCTCACCGTGTGGGGCGAGGTGTTCACATGGGGGTGCAACATAGTAGGACAGTTGGGTAAGTTGCAATGATGCATTTCAACTCATTCATTACATATATTTTCTGAAAGTTTGTGACCCTGGCGTCTATGCGTTCTATTTTAGGCCACAACACTTATTCCGATGTGATGGGTAAACCTAAAGTCGTGAAGGCGTTGGCTACTCACTGCGTTGTACAAATTGCCAGCGGCTACAAGCACTCTATCGCTCTTACAAACCGTGAGTTTTTGTCTTCCTTTTTATCCTCATTGGTTTTCTAAAATGTTATGTCACTTGTTGTTACTTTCTTAACCAGGTGGTGAGTTGTATGCTTGGGGTTCTAATGAAAATGGTCAGCTTGGCCTTGGAATCCGCAGTGCGTCCGTTCCAATCCCCACTCTGATTGCTTCTTTGCATGGACTTCCACTCTCGTACATAGCATGCGGATCCAACCATACTTTTGCGGTTTCAAAATCAGGTGAGCATCATGTACTACAAGACTCTTCACGTTACGGTATGTGGCTAATGAGAACGGGGGTTTCAGGTGCTGTGTACGGGTGGGGAAAAAACATGTTTGGTCAATTGGGACTCAACTCTGACGTGGACCATATTTACCCTTGTCAACTGAAAACACTCAGGTCCATCAAAGTGAAGTATATTGTGTGTGGAGAAGATTTCAGCGTTTTTCTCACTCAGGTGATGATTCTGATTGTGTTCCGCATAACCGCCCAAGCTGGGTTTTGGTTTTGATTTTCTTTTTCTCCATTTTTTACCTAACGTTGAACGAATTTCAGGACGGTGGTGTTCTTACGTGCGGCGCTGGGCAATATGGCCAACTTGGCCATGGCTCGACTTCCAATGAAATCCTGCCCCGCAAAGTGTTGGAGTTGATGGGAAGCACTGTGACCCAAGTTTGCTGCGGAAGGTACTTAATGCAATTATGGAGCATTTTTCGATACTTGTGAATATTCTGCCCTAGGGACGAAATCAGAGACGTTGCTCAAATTCCCGCCTCGAGGATTGGCTCACAAATGTAGAAATTAAGTCATTCATAGACGGCGAGCACTTTCTCAAGACGTTTTTTTTTTTCTCCTAGTTTGAGCATGGAGGTTATAATAACGGGCTACTTAGATTCTTGGCTTCGAGTAGGATCCTATAGGATATTATACACCTGGAGGACTATTTCTCGGGCGTTCTTTAATACTGCCCCCTCTTTGTAATTAAGATGTCTCCCCCTAAACCTTACTGCACTAAACTGCACTGTTTAATGTGCTTTCGGCTTGGATCCGATTAAATTTTGCATAACTAGTGTTTTTTATCAAATTAAAAACTAGCAGGGCAAAAATGGGGGGAACCGCTAATCTTCGATTCCTCTCCGTCGAATGGCAGGATTCCTCTCAGTTAATAAGGGAGAGAATACGAAAGAGAAAGTGAAAGCGATGTTTTTATGACTATTTATTACGACGTTCAACCAAGCTGTAAAGTTGGTGCCAAGCTGGATAAGGGTTTCCAAGCTTTCCCCAAGATGGTCTTGAGCTTTCCAGATCTGTCCAAGGATGGATTGCCGTAACCCTTCCGACGGCGGGGATGGATCGCCGGTTCCCGCGCAACCCATCGCTTCTGTACTATGTATCAGAGATAAAGTTAGGGAGTGCAGTCAAGTTCACATGACGAACCTCGGCAGCGCTGGGAGTGCAGTGCTGTCAACCGGTGAGTAATAAGTGAAAGTCCAACCATCCGGGAGTGATGAATAGTCCCCGACCTGACATGAGCTTGGCGCAATTAGGTGAGAAGAAACCTGTTGATTCAATGTTTGTGAATGCACGAGGGAATCAGGATCGACGAAATTCATTGAGTTGTTGACGGTCTCATGAAGATGAATGAATCTTACACAGCTTGCTTATAATATATGCTATTTATAGCATATAGGCTATATTTATATAAAGCATAATACTATTATGCTTTGCACTGGTCAGAGATAATTGTGGTTCCAGGTTTCACCTACTTGATTATAATCGGTTAGAGGTTCCTTGTTGCATCCCTTTTGTTGTTAGGGCAAAGTGGTGGTGGAGATTTAAGAAGCTAGTCCCTTCTTACGTCCTACAAATACCAAAAAATGGCCACAATCCTTCCTGAATTGGTATCAAATCAGGTTTTCTGGTGCTTTTACGGGAGAATAAAATACTTATGAAATATCCGACTTAGCTGAAGTTTGGTCTCAATTGTTTTGGGTCAACGCGTAGACTGCGAATATGATGAGTTGCCATACTCAGAGCTGATGACCTCTGAATTCTGCCCGTCCTCCATCCGCGCTCTCCTGTTACAGGCGCCACACTCTCGCGTACATCCCAACAAGAGAAAGAGTCTACGCTTTCGGCCTCGGAGGTGCTGGCCAGCTTGGTACCAAACAACTCATGAATTCCAATAGCCCTCAAGTTGTCCTTGGCCCATGGCTGGAGACCGTAAAGAAGTTCAAAATCGACCGTCTCTACGCTGGAGGAGATCATTGCTTTGTCACTGTTATTCCCATTACGAATGAAAACAACGTAAGTATCCGTCCCCCCCACTTGAAGCTTGTCATGTCAAATTCAATTAATTAACGTTTCAAAAATATAATAGAAATTGAACATCCAATCGGCTGACCTGAGAGTAATCCCAAAAGACTCGCTCATCCTTTCTGTTTCTCTCGACAAAATGAAACAATGCGAAGTAATTGCGGAAAACGGTCGCGTCGATCAGGACCTCCTAAGGTACCCATTTTGTTTCTTCTCCCGATTCAAGTTCATACCGTAATTTACATGGCGGCGTATTTACAGTTATTTGGAGAACGCACTGAGCTCCGCATATTGTTTTAACGGCTCATTTTTAATGAACAACGAACAGCACTATTGTTGTACATCAAAGAGGCCTGGTTTGGACATGGCTGAAGCCAGTAAATGTTTCGCTTGTATCAGTAAAATTCAGAATGGTGCCATCAAGAGTGTGGTAAGTATCATTTGACGTGTTGAACTTTTAATCTCTTTCAGTAGCTTCGTTAAACCCACAGTCATTTTCAGATCCGGGATTCGGTGTGCCAATTGTTGACAAATTTACCAGAATCACCTCCGGACGTAGAAACTCTCAGGATCTACATTGCCCTGCCACTGTACCATGAATTTGAAAACCCTCGTCATTCCTCGAAATTGCAAGGGCCTTTTGCCAGTGCTTTTATGAAATTGAAAACCGAAGCTGCGAAAATAGTCGGTAAGATGATGTTGATTAGGAAGAAGCACGAGAAGTGACACAAGGCAACTGATTTGGAAGCTTCCAGAAAAACACAGCAACACACTTTCAATGTATTTATCGAGGCTTTTTAAATGAGCGGTCTTGGGGCACCTGCTCGGCATGAAATCATGTGTTTCGTCGCTGTAGAAGCAACACCGCCTAACCCACTTTCGGGTGAAAATGAAACAGCTTTTAAATTAAACAGTTGAATGGAACATTTACATGAACCAGTTACGTGAAACAATTTTTTTAACGAAACAGTTTTTCGTGTAACCTGTAACGTTGGGAAGATGTGGTATTGCTTCTACAGCGACGATTTTATGATTATTTTAGATAAACTTCTTCGTATTGAAGATGTAGAAATATCTTTTAGACAGTTGTAATTACTTCCAGGTTCGTGGTTTTGTATGCAGACTGATGAATACTTTGAAAGACTGATACGTATTTATAAAAATGTCGTTATGTCCCTCCTGCAGTCCGCTCTACCAATTAATGTTCATTCGGTACGTTGAGGGGGTAGACAATTTGCTTAAATAGACTTTTACTGTACAATTTGATTTGACTGAATGTCCTTGTTCGTGGCAGTTTCACCTCGAACAATTGGGTGAGCCCATGATGCAGTCCTTGGAACTTCTCGGTCGGCTCTCAAAGTTGAACCAAATCGAAGGGCGTAGGAAAGTGAAATACGAAACGTTTCATCTGAGCGAACTGACTGATGCTATCGACATTCGAATGGATTACGTCAAATGGGCTACTGACAAAGTGAGTTGCAATGCTAATCTTGTTTTCATTTTTTTTTTTTTTTTAACTAAATTAATTGATTTACAGGGAGGACGAAAATATTTTTGCAACTATGCTTTCCTGTTTGATGCATCTGCGAAAATGATGCTCCTGCAAACCGACCAAACTATGCAGGTACCTCTCAAATTACTTATTCTGTGTTCTGTTGATTTGTGTTGAGGCTCCTGTTAAAGAGATTTTTGTCGTGTTGTAGATGCAAGTTGCTGTTAATGAGGCTACTCAGAGAGCTCTGACTCAATTACTTTTCTCTCCAGCTCCTGTCCAAGTTCAACCTCTCCTCGAGTTGACGGTTTCGAGAGAAAATATCATCCAAGATACGATTAGGGGGTTGGCAAATTATTCCGAAAGAGACTACAAAAAGCCCCTCAAAGCAAGTTTTGTATTTCTAAAAGGCGGATCGTTCATCAGGGCGGTCAGAATTAACGTTGGCTGTCGTTGCAGATAACATTCGACGGGGAAGAAGCCGAAGATGCCGGGGGACTGAAGAAGGAATTCTTTCTGCTCCTGTTGAGGGAAATACTCGATCCCAAGTACGGAATGTTCAAGGAAGACCCGGAAACGAATTCTATATGGTTTAGCCAAGATTCGTTTGAAGATGAAATTATGTACTACCTCGTCGGTGAGTTAAAGTAGAATTGGGGATGGTACAAGATAAAATACGTTTCACTAAATAGCTTACACTAGATCACATGTACAAGTGGTAGTCAATTTTGATAGGCTAGTATCATTGTGGTATATTATTCTCAAATCCCGTCCTGACTCAAATCTCCGTCTCAAGCAAATGTGGAACTAATGGAATTCATAGACGGTGAGCATTTCCCCAAAACGGTGACTTGAGACAGAAATTTGAGTCCCTACTTGAGTCAGAACTTGTGGTGACATGAGGTTCGAGACGTGGCTTAAAAGCAGTGTTGGTAGTCATGGTAGAGAAATTTTCCGTGATTACACAAATTTTTCCTGACCCCCTCGCCTTAGACGTAGACATGTCAAAATGGGAAAAACTCTGTTGTTATTGTGGTGCATTATTAAATAAATTGTATAGTGTCTTTGGGGGGGGGGGGGGGCATATTTTAAGTCCGGGGCGTGACGGTCCAATTTTCCTCCGTTTTTGATGGGTCCCCGAAGTGCAAGTTAGCCAACCTTGCGACTTGACAGGCCGATCTCGGCGTCATCAAAATTTAATTTAAAATCATTTTTTCAACAATCTTTAAATTCTTACGGAACGTTCTCAAATTCTTGTCATTCAACTCAAGAAATTCCTTTAGCATTTTGTAGTTCTTGTAGAGTTGAAGTTATGTGGTCAGGGTTGCTTTGTCGTGCGTTTACAGTAAAAACATCACTGCGCGCTATGGCGGCTCGGTGCCCAACGTTCGATGCATAACGTGATATTTTCCCTTTTCAGTTAAAATCTCTGAATATTCTAAACGGCTTTGCACCACCTATACAGATTTTCGAACTGAAAATTGGTGATAGGGGGTTTTAAAGAGTGCTGAATTCGAATAATATTATGTAGTTAGAAATGTGAAATTCCGACCTTTTCATGGAGCCCATTATGTCTGCTTTAGTATCTCATTTGGCGAGAAAATAGCAGCTACTGTTACATCTACAAGATTAGTAGGTTTTCTAGCGCCTGGACTGGGAGAGGGGTATAGGAAGAAGTGAGTAACGCCGGCTAAACATACAAAAATATAACTGATCTGATTGGCCGAGAATGGCATCATCTCCTTCATTCGACGTCACCGAACAATGTGACGCCCTGTTTACTGATTTAATTAGCGTGGAACAAAATCGTATTTCCTGAGGCCCAGGAATACCATTTGCATTAAGAAAGTCTACAGTAAATGGAGAGGGCAGGGATCAGGAGGCAGTAGGGAAAAAACGTTACCCGCTTGTAACTACAGGAGCCACATGTAGGTATGGGTAACTATATTTTGGTTTATTATTCTTGGAATAATACACCTATGTTTTCGCGACGCGGGTCGACGACTCCGATCGGCCTCAAAATTTGACATTATCCGTTTCAAGAGGTCTACATTCAAAATCCGAAATGTCCGTCCGCCGTCCGGGCCGTTTTGGGCAGTAGGAATTTTTTTAAAAATCTGAAATTTTGAGAAAATACTTGGTTTACCATCTAGTTGTGCCCGCAAGGTTTTCAGTCCGATCGCCCAAACCCGTGGGGCGCTCTGGGGCTATAATGGGGCTACGGGAGGGGTTTTTTGAAGGCTTTTAGCTATGGGATCGAGTTAGGTGTCGTTTTCGAAGTATTTTTGGACGTAGAATCCATTTTTTGGGGTCCCGGAACGATCCGATTTCACTGGGGCGATCTTTAGGGCTTTCATGGGGCTAAAAATGGGATTTTTGAAGGATCCCAGGATGTTAAATATTATTTGAGTAAAAAATACAGAATTTTTGAAAAAACACATTTTTGAACAAAAAAATCCAAAAAAAAAATTTTTTTTGAAATAAAAATCCAAAAAAAAAATTTTTTTTAATTTTTTCATTGACAGAATTTAATTTCTGCACAAGTAACCTATATCAAAGAATAATAAACCCTTGTGTAAAATTTGCAGCGTTTTACTTTAGTACTAGAGGACACCCCCAGATTTTGTTTTTCGGTGATTCTGCCAATTATTTTAAATAATTAAGTGTTCTCAGAGGGGATGGGACTCTCTCCTATTCTGAAGGTGGGGGGAGAGAATAGCGCAGGGGAGTTCTTAGTTGAGGGGCGGTGGGAACGTGTGAAACAGGACGGAGAAGCAGGTATGCTTGGGAGAGGGACATTTTCAAACCGGGAGACCCTCGGAAAAAACGCATTCTGTGTTAAAAACGGCAATTTCATCGTTTACCGCAAAAAACTTATTAGATACGCTCAGAATTATTTGTATAGATTTAAATATACCCAATAAAAAATCGCCATTTATTCCGTGACGCTACGGTTAAAAATTGTTGTTTCGAGAACGTTCGGTTTAACTTTACTTTAGTTACTTTAGTGCGCCTAAACTTGGCATCTTTGCTGCATGCTTATGGCAATAAGTGCGTAATGGTGGGATTTTCATGGTTCTCGCTTTCCAGGGCTTATCTGTGGACTGGCAATTTACAACTTTATAATAATCCACCTTCCGTTCCCGATTGCGCTCTACAAGAAGTTACTTCACGAGCCTGTCGACATGAACGACCTTGCGGATCTGTCGCCATCGCTTGCCAAGTTAGTTCCGTTTGGTGCTGGCTCAATGATGGCCTGGAGCTCTTCAGCTTCTGTATGTTCCCTGGTGTTCCAGAGGTCTGTCACAGCTTCTGAAATACGAAAACGATGACGTGGAAGACGTTTTTTGTTTGAGATTTGAAGTCACGCGAGACTCCTTCGGTGAAATTAAGACAATACCCCTGAAACCAAATGGCTCGAATATTCCCGTTAACAAAGAAAACAAGTAAGTTATCGTTTGATTATGCTTCAAATCGTTTCCTCTTTCATCTACTAAGTTTTATGCTAATGATTTTGTTTATTTCTAGGAAAGAATACATCGATCTTTATGTCGATTATGTATTGAATTCCAGTGTTGAAAGACATTTTAGAGCTTTTCACGATGCTTTTCACAAAGTGTGTGGTGGCAGAGTCCTACAACTTTTCCACGCTCCTGAATTAATGGCTGTGGTTATAGGTAATTATAGACGTTGTAGAACAGTTTGTTTTGGATTAAGGGATCGATTCGTAAAACTGGTCTAATGGTGCATCAAGTGGAGGAAGTGGCAACATGAACCCGATCCTAGATTTGGCCCCAACCGTCTAAAATCCCCTGGGGAAGGATTTTGGGGGACTTTATGTGGAGTTTGGAATGTATATAACGGGAATATACCCGGGTACTTCAAAAAGTAAGTTTCCCTGTGTTGCCTCTTCGAATCCAGAGTCCTTCTATCTCACCTAAGCCATCTAGCAACATTGTTCGGTAGCTCCGTAGCCATGTCCCACGTAGCTTTGTTTCACCGTGTTCGCCTTCTGTTTAGGTAACGAAAATTACGATTGGATAATGCTAGAAAATAACTGCGAATACAAGAATGGGTACTCCAGCAGTGATCCGACCATCAGGTTATTCTGGGAAGTATTCCACGAGTTGCCTCTGGGTGAGAAAAAGAAATTCCTGCTTTTTCTCACGGGCACCGACAGAATACCTATACTGGGAATGAAGGCAATCAAGGTAAGTGACAACCTTGGACACGCATCATCTAACCTTTCTGACACAGTACGTAAATTACTCGTTTTACAGGTTTTCATACAGCCTACCCACGATGACAAGTTCCTCCCCGTCGCTCACACCTGCTTCAACCTCCTCGATCTCCCGCGCTATAAGACTAAGGAACGCCTCAAGTATAAATTGCTCCAAGCCATCCAACAAACTCAGGGATTCTCCCTCGTTTGAACTGCAACTCCTTGGGGTGGGTGGTGGAGATTGGAAATCACCTCTGTTGTCTCGTGCCTTAATCCAACTGTCCGTAGTCTTGTTGAAATACAAATATTACTTGAACTGACACCATTATGCTCTTTTTATCGCTTTTTCTGCTTGATTCAGCTCTCGACATTTTCCTTTATTAGTCGTTTACCTTCCTGCTGTTCGTTAGAAAATGTTCACTGTTACTCTAGCGCATCCAGTTATACTTTTTATTGCTTGTCTTTTACCTTACTGCCTTACCTCTGCATTGTTTCTATAGAAGTATAGATACTACCTGTATTCTTAAGTTTAGAGTTCTAACGCGTCCATTCAAATGGCTGCAACGGTGATACTAAATATATCTGCACCACTTGTTATTATTGTAATAAAGATTTATTACACTTATAATATTTCAGAGGGCCTCCAAATGAACCGTTATTCCATTTTTCACTTTGTGCTGTTATTATTCTTATCCCTGTGTTATTTTTACGGATCGTGTTGAGGTTACCGTTTAAATAGTGTAAAGGAGTGCCTAAATTAACTAATTGTCCAAAGAATACGTTTTACTTTGGCTGTGTTTGGTCTGTGTTGGTGTTTCTTATTGCTTTGTGCCATAAGCCGAAAGTTGTGGGTGAAATTGGACCTTTGGAATGACGTCAGATTGTGCCTAGTCGACGCATTCTGAATGTCAATGTTATTCACATGCTTGCTCACAGAGGAGTTCATTTTCAACTGCTGTTAATTTGGTCGGCACGCCATATTACAACACCTTACCTTACCCACCTCGCCCTCCATCCGAGTGATATGAGCTCAATTCTTTATCCACCATTTGAATCCTCTCATATCTTATTTGCTCATCTAATATTTCATTCATGAGGTGTTGGGTAACATAAAGGCCGTTTAGGTTTCCGGCCATTTGAGTTAACTTCTCTTCTTAGGGGTGTTTATAGTTGGGTCCTTCGTTCACGCTTATCGTATGAAACAAGTCAATATTCTCCTAGCTCATTGGCGTAATACTTATAGCTTGTAGAATGTCACTTTTGACCTGTCTTGTCTTTTGTACGCGACACCATTGTCGTTAGTTGGCAATGAGGAAAATTGGATTAACTTCACTCCTATCTTGGTCAACACCTACCTACCTCTAAACATTCAATTAAGTGCTTGTTGTAGATGAGGTATTTAAGTTACGAATTGATGACTATTGAACAAAATAAAATAATGTATTTATTTAAAATGTGTCTTTTCGCTCCGTACTATCCTTTTTAACAATAGGGCGTCTTTAAGGAAATGCTGATGGCTGAAGTGGAAGTCTAATCACTGTGTAAAGGTGAAAATCAAACTCATTTTAATTAGAAAAAGCAGCGTTGTTGATGGGGAAGGGCAGTAACATACTGACTGCAGGGTGAAGTACCCAGGCGAGTATGTCTGGGAACCACTTTTGAACACACAACGTACTTTTTGGCCTACTGGAGGGGAAAAGTGTGGTAATTTTTGTTGGGTCTCTTGTTTGCCAAAAACGGTGGCCGTCAAAATTCATCTTAGGAAAATCCGATCGAACATCATGTTGTAACTTAACGACTTAGTTTAAAATTTAAACCATTTAATGGTTTTCAAAATTTCCACAGGCCTAGACCATCGGCGTAGGAAAAAAAAATCCACGTTATCATTTGATGAAGACAAAATTTGTCTCTTACATAGATAATATTCCTAATTTGCTACGAATCCAACTTGTAAGGGAGTTATAATAATCATACTACACAGAAATAAACCACTGAAAAGAGTAAAACTAGGAAGTTTATGAAATTCGAGAAAGCATCATTAAATAATAAATTTCTTGAAAATAGTCTTGAATACTTAAAATCTTGAAAACCCCACTGACCAACTTTATAGAAGAAGAACTGGGGACTCCCTGACGTTCCCTTGTAACTAATGTAGGTATGCAATGCACAGGGGTCTCACTAGGGGACCAAGTACAAATTTGACACTTCTCAACCAAATTTGTAGAATTATTTTTGTTCAAACATGAGGTTCGGTCTTTATTTCGAGGGTCTTGAAGCCACAGATCGTGTCACCAAAATTCAAACAACAAGAGATTCTATCGACGAAGAAAACGGGATTTTTTTGCATATTTAATATGCAAAACAAATCTTGTTTTCTTCGTCGATAGAATTTGTATGATGATTGAAAGAGTTTATCATTGTTAATTAAATTAATAATTTAATTTAATTAATTAATAATTTAATTTATTAATTAAATCAAATTTAATTAATTAATTATCATTGTTAATGAAATTTTCATTTTAAAAGTGTCAAAACGTCATGAAATTTTCTCAAATAAAATTTTTAAAAGTTTAATATTAAAGAATTGTTATCGCCTTCAATGGTTTTGAGTAAGTTTTGAATAGCTGCGTTCGCAGTGTACCTAATTCGGAAAATTCCGAACCGTTCGGCGCATGCGCAGTAAGGCTTTTTGCAATGGCCAAGGGTGGTATATAACAAAACCACAAACTACACACATTGCAAATTGAAGAGAAAAACATTGAAGCATGGATATGTTTTTGGGCTTGACGACATGACTACATAGCAACACATAGGTTTATTGGTATCGCGTCACAAAAAAACGTCTTACGAAATTTCGCATGACCCCCAGCCCAAAAACATATCCATGTTAATATACGATATTATATATTATAAAATAACATAACGATGATAGCATCGAAACGTTTCACAGGTACATAATTTCGTCCCATTTCTTTGTAAAAACTAGTTTCAATAAAATTTTCGTTTTTTTTTTTTTTTTTTACGAGATGAAAAATCCTTTATGGACTGACAGCGGGGAAGTCCCCGCCCTTTGTGTGGGAGTCCTGCTTACCTCAGTTTACCCACTAAAAAACAGCTCGATTTCTCTCAGGAAGCTGCCCGGGACTACGTAGTTAGTATTACTTCAGGGCAGTTCCTTTGGTTGGCCGTGTATGGCCTCTTCTTGTAGTCGGTGTAAGTCCGCGTCTCCTGTTTTTTGAGGGTGATAGGGATATTGTGGGAGGGCAGGTTCTTCAGTCTTCCCTTTCCCTATCTCCGTCCACCAGTCCTGGCCTTCTGTTCCGCCGGTTCTTCTCCTTTTCATGGGGTGGTCATTCGTCAGATGAGAGAGGGGGTGATGGACGGGTTGGTACGACACCAATTCCCTCCCACTCCCTGTCTCTCTCTTTAGTCTTCAATATTGCTATGACGAAAGTGTGCACGGCGTCCCAATTGTCTTTCGCCGCCAGCAATAAAATTGTCGTGATATATTATAAAATAATAATAATATATTACGGTTAATAAGTAGTAATATTATTACAGGTAAATTCCATTATTTTCGAAAATAGTACCTATGCATCAAATTAAAAAAAAACACCAAATTTTGGTAGGTAAAATGCTTTACGGCTCATAAACTCACTTAATTTAATCTGTGTTAATACATTCTGTTATTTATAATATATTAATAATAATAATTAATTATTATATATTATAAAAGATGATTTTTTAATAATTTGGCTGAAAATCTATTTTTAGTAAAAATTGTGAGCTTTTGATTGATAATTGAATGATAGTTGACTACTGATTTTGCATCCCTACTTGGAGACTCCAACATCTTACCTTCCTACTATGTAGGTACTTCCACACAACCGTTATGTCTGCCATAGCCCGTGAATGGACAGAATAACCCAAATATGAGTCTGTGCATAGACATTACCAACACCCCCAGTTACCCTTGCCATGTCTATTGACAGAATTTCACTTCTTGTATCTATTTTGTTATGATTTCTGTTGATTTTATTGACGAGACGTTTCTGCTCCGGAATATTTGTTTTTTGTTGCTGTTGTAGGTCTGCTGATCCGAGTAATTTCTAGCCTCCGTGGCCAAATTCCGAATCTTATGATAAATATGCTTCTCAGGAAGCCCATCTTCGAATGACACATACTCCTAATTGCCAATGTTAGGTGAGGTTCTGTGAATCATTAACTACAATTTGTTTATTAGAATGTCCAAACTCACTGGACAGTTCCGCCACACGGCCTGGGACCCTATTTTGCTAATATCTCAAATAGTCGCTGTACAAAGCATATTTTATTTGACACTGGGCGTATGGCTTATCACTCTGGACTTCGTCGTTGGGGCTTCCAGGTCATTGGATCACATATTTAAATACCAGGTTCGTACCTACCCGTTTACCTCGTCACTTATGTCGATTGTTGTTCGGTCAAACTGCAAATTTCGCTGTTGCTTTTTGCAGGATATCCACTCAAGGGACAGTGCAGGGAAGCTGGTGATAGTCGCTTATTTGCTGAATGCTCTAACTGGGTAAGGTCGTATTCAGCCAACTGTGCGGCTTGCCCCGTGTATTACACAACTTTCGTCAATAGCGACATCAGATTCTAATGTTGCTTAAAAATCTCTTTTATCATATTAGAGATTTGTCTTAAATTTGCTGTATGTTAAGTTGTAACCTTATTTCAGAGCTGTTTGCCTGTGGTGTATGGTGCAGCGGACGAAGCTCTGTCTCGACTTTGCAGTCACGGCTCATTTTCTTCATTTGATCCTCTGTTGGATTTATAATGGGTATGACTGGAGTTTTTTTTTCTCACACCTACATTTATATTGGAAGGGGTACCAGTTGGACGACTGTTACCTCATTCATTTTGGCTTTACAGGCCACGTCTCAGTGTCAACTGATAGTACCTGCGAACTTCTTGTCCAAACTTGTTTGCCTTTATGATGGGGGACTAAGGAAATAATCTTCTGAAACGTTGGCATATTCAGCGTATTCTTTGACCGAACCTCAACGAATTTGCCTCTGCTACGGCAACATTAATTTATTTCTTTAATAGTAATTTTTTTCAATCCTGCCCCTCACTGAAAATTCTTTAAATGGGTGATTCTCCGAAAGTAGGGAAGTCCCAGCCGAAGTATGGGAGATAAAACAAAAAAATTCATATAGAGAAGGTTTGCTGCTACAATTTTTGCTCGATACATACGTTTTATGTACTTCCCTATGTAGTAGCAACTTATTAATACATGGTCGTTTTTTCGACTTTTGTAAAAAGTAGTGCCTCCTAGGTTACCTTTCTACATTTTTCAGTTCAAGGTGTTGGTTCTACAATATCTTTGATATCACCTGCTATTTGGTCATTGCCACATTTCTTTCAAAATTCCCACACATTATAATTCAGGGCCTCACAATAAATGAAAAGTTGCCCTTCTACCGTTGGGATCAGTATGCGGATCACGTCCTCTACCATTCAGCTAAGCTAACTGTTCATGCGCACGAGCCGGAGTTTTTAGCATGGAACATGCTGTGACCTAACTGCCCAAAAACGTTAGTCCGGGAGGGAGACGCGGGAGTGTCACGTTTATATAATATATAAATATTATTGCGCGATATTATTGCGTAATGTATATCTATACGTTAGGCATCCTCACTTGTCTTACCGACGGTAAGTTACCGTTAGGCCACTAGTTCGGCGACCTCGCCTGTCGTTAGTTAGGCCACTAGTTCAACATCCTCACTTGTCGTACGTTAGGCCACTAGTTCGGCATCCTCACTTGTCTTACCGTTAGGCCTCTAGTTCGGCCCAACAACCCCCTGTGTCCGAGTGATATCACCTGTTACTCTATTGGCTGATGATGGATCAACGCGATCCAAACCGGTCCTATTTCTGTAACGTCGTTTATAGAAAATAAAACTGTGTGGAAGCGACGACGCCCTTTAATCAATTCTAAGCAAAAAGCAACCAGGGGTCCAGAGGGCTTGCTCTCTGGCGAGGTTTTTTCAGTTTTGATGTAAACCGGTTACCCACTCCGTCCCTCTCAAGCCCCTAGTGATGCTTTTCCCAATCCATTGCTGTTCAGTGATTCTCATCAGTTAGTTTTCAGGCTCTGAATACTTATACTTATCAATCAGTGGCCAGATAGAAGGTCTACTACCACAATATTCAGCCCCTCCCTGACTCAGTCCCTCAACAGTGACATTGAACCAAGACCAGAATTCTAGAACATCCGATTTTTTCGATTTTAAACTCTGGGCAGTGGACCTTATAGCATGCTACGAAAAAATTGGCCAAAAATGTAACTTTCCGTTCTTCAAAAAAATGATAACCGATCTTCACTACTTTCAAACAATCACCCAAGTTCTTTGCATTCTTGCCTTGGAGTTTATCAAACGCGGGGATCAGTGCAAACTGATACAGTGCTCGAAAGCAGGTTGAAGGAGTGAATCCTTCCCATTCCTCCGTCATTAGAGTCCGTCTTACTTACAATCTTCTCTTCCTTGCAGGTCCTTCCCTACTAGTGTGTTCTGGTGGCTTCTCAACATAGTGTCTGCTGGAGTAATGTGCATTTGTGGGGAACTCCTGTGTATGCGAACTGAACTGAAGGCGATACCGCTCTCGTCGCCTCCCAAAGACGCGCTTTGAACTCTACTGTGACTCTACCAGAAATGAGTGATTCAAACTTTTGAAGAGTTTATTTTTTTATATAGTGAAAGTTAAACTAATACATCCGCTTTGGCCCATATTCTTTGTTTGAATTTTGATTGTATCTGACTCTTTATTTGGAATGTGCCGTGCGTCTTGGCTCTTCCTACCCAGGTTTATCTTTCTATGAGGTCCTTCGTGTCATTACTTCCTCCTTTGCATAAATGTCTCCTGATCGAAAGAAATAGTGTTTTGCTCATCCATGTCAGTCCGAATCGTACAATGAAATTCCTCTAATAGCCCCTTTGTTGGGGTAATAACACCAATGGAGTCGTGGCGTAGTCGTCAGTTATTACTACGTTAACGTGGAGCAGAAAAACCTGTAAAGTTTCTTCTTGGGTGTAGGTACTTATTCCAGTTTTGGTGTCAAGAGAATTTTCTACGAAAATGTTTTCCCCTATTCAAATGAGTTGACTCAAATCCACAACGATTTCAACATTAAGTTGAAAAACATTTTTTGTGAGAATTATATTCTTTTACCATCAAGGCGATTTTTATCAGTCGTTGCCTATTCAATCGAGGAATACTTTTTCGATTCGTAGTATTTGTGTTCTTAATTTATACTGTTCGTGCCTGTCCTTGTATGATATTATTAAATACTTCCCGTTATTTTGTTTCAGTTAATCCATCATTTTCCTGTTCTTGTGCAGGTAGAAAGCACTTAGTGTGAAAGAGTGAATGGGCCCCTTGAGAAGGTCGGAATTCATCATTTCTAACAACATATTCGGATTCAGCACCCGTTAAAACCCCTCTACACAAATTTTTAGGGCGAAAATCCGCATAATTACACGCAGAACTGTTTTAGAAATGTTGAAGATTTTGAACTGAAAGCAGAGGGCTCATGAAAGCACACCTCGCCATGTTGGGCATCGAGTAGTTGGGCACAGAGCCACTAGAGCGCAGAATAATAAATCTGAACGGATTCGGAATAAAAACACTCGGTCGGTCGAGTTCCGAATAACCTTCTTTGATGATAACCTCAATGCTCGATTTTTGAATGACCTCAGATGACTACCCTGATTCTCAATTTTTGGGGTCGGCTTTTCGCATAGCAAATTTGGCTAACTTGCATAGATGCGAGACTGTTTGACTGTTTTATTTATTAAACTGACACAATTAGGACCATAAGGTCCTTTCTTACATTATATCAGAAAACATCTTCTTGCTTTCTTCAAAAAAAATGTCAGACTTCAGACTTTACATTAAAAATACAGATTATCAAAAGAGAGAGAGAGATCTGCCAATCAAAAGATGAAGCAGCCCACGTCATGTACCCCCTCCCGACCTCGGAATTCAAATATTATATTTTTCCTAAGACCCTATAAATAATAGAGACGGGGTTTCTGCGATGTTGACCCATTTTCGGAACTTTTGAAGGCCTTTCCAGGAAAAAAAATAATAAAAGCCATTCAAGGAGCTCATTAAATATAATTTTCGAGGGGTGTGAAAGTGAGTGATTTTTGAAGTAATTTTGGACGGTCGGACGTAGGCTTAAAGGGGTTAATGGTGCTTAATGCACTCTGTAAGGAGGGCTGAGGGCTAGAACGTCTCAATCGAACAATTACCAAGTTCCTTACAAAGTTCGTGAACCAGAGGCAACATGATTGGGACAGGCGTCTACCACTCCTACTGGTGGTATACAGGCATGTCACGACCGGTTTATCGCCAGCCCTCCAGAAGACTTGGTAAAGCGAGCCATAAAGGAAGAGCCACTCCCGGCCCCGTATGTGGTCTCACTTCGAAAGCACATGCAGGAAACCACAGAGTGCGCTACAAGGCTCATGTGTCCAGGTGCAGCAACAGAAAACGTTTCGTCCATCGTGCTCGGCAGAAAGACCTCAAGGCTGGGGGTTTGGCCTGGCTACATGACCCAAAACGAACCGTGGGGCAGTGCCCGAAGCTCCAACCACAATGGACAGTTCCGGACCATGGCCATGGGTCGTCGTGGAGAAGAGGAACGATGTTCTATACCGGGTTCGGCTGAGGAAAGTCAAGAAGTTGGTCCTCATCAATACGCTGGCTCTCGCCGACGAAAAGGGAGGTAGTGTGATGGCAACCAACGCATGAGTCGGATTGGGGATCCAGTCAAAAAGTTATTGTATAGTATACAATGTATACCTTGTTAATTGTATTAATACACGTCGTTACATTTTCATGAGTGTGTCATCACCAAGGTGATATTATAGGTAGCTAAAATGTATATTTCAAAACGCTGCAAATTTTACACAAGGGTTTACTATTCTTTGATACATCTAACTACCTAAGTTTATTGTGCAAAAATTAATTCTGATTCCGTAGGAAATTTTTGGAGAAATTAAAAAAAGGACGGTAGACCTAGGTACGGTTCTATAGAATCAGAACATTTAATAACGATTAATGTTCCGCCATTTTTTCTCCAAAATTTTTTTAAATGTTTATTTCGCGACAACATTTCATCTTAACTGCAAATACAACGCAACCACCTGGTTTCCCTAGGGTTGTTTGTTAGCCAACACTCGAAGGTGCGATATTTTCACCGTGACGTGACGGTCGGAAAAATGGAAACGTCCTGTTAACCATTATTAAATGATATAAATGATAAAAAATTCTGTAAGTACAATGTTTGGAAAGATGTGAAACTTCGACAAATGGATTATGCGTCCAAAATTACTTGGAAAACTACACCTTATTTGACCTCCTGGGATCTTCCAAAAATCCCTTTTTTTAGCCCCATCAAAGCTCCATAGAACTTCACGGTGAAACCGGATCGTTCTGCGACCCCCAAAAATGGATTCTACGCCCAAAAATACTTCGAAAACGACACCTAACTCGCCCCATAGCCGAAACCCTTCAAAAAGCCCTCCCGTAGCCCCTTTTTTAGCCCCACACAGCCACACGGGTTTGGGTGATAGGACTGAAAACCTTGTGGGCGCATGTTCACCATCTGGTGAACCGAGTATTTTGTCGTTTTCAAATGAAAAAAAATCCTACTTACCTACTGCCCGAATCACAGATTAAACTACTGAATCTTGAAACGGATAATTTTGAAACTGATATGAATTGTCGACCTCCGTCGCGATTACATAGGTGTATTATTTCTCTCCTTCAAGAATGTCTTTCATCGGTCCAAACATTGTTCACGAACAACGTTTTTTTAAAGTAATTTTTATTGACCTAGCATTAATTTTGTCAAAATTCATACTAAAATTTTAAGACCCCCCCCTTTTGTGGCGTTTTGAATTTGGGCGCGTTGGCCTACTTCCAATTCTCCCAATATTCACCCAATGATCCTCATCACCACTCCCCCTGCACTGCGCATTCTCTTGGTCGCCGGTATTTTTCCACTGAGCTGAAGGCGCGGTCATTAGTTGGGGGATTTTCTCTTTGGGTGTTTCCGGTCAGAAACTAGATTATCGAGGGTGTTGGTTAGATTTGGGGAAACTGTTTTTTCCGCTATATCATTTTTTGTTGACAATCCCCCCTATTTTTCCGATTTTGGGATTTTTCTCATCGGAAATTTCCCTACAAGGTCGCTCGTTGTCAAAAGTCGCGTGACTGTCGGCAGCGCCATCTGCTTCCCCTCCGGCCCGTTTGAAGCTGCGCAATGAGCGTGATTTTGAAGGGACTGTACCGGTCCTCTCCCTCTCTCTTCGGACCGCTCTCTCGCTCTCACGTATTGAACGTCCGTTCGCCAGTATTCCAGGGACAGCTACAGTCTTTCGCTAAAAAGGGAAAAATGTCTCTTCCCAAAGTTTTCTTCGACGTCGACGCCGACGGCGAGAGGCTCGGACGCATCGTCATCGAGGTAAATACCCAAATTTCATTCGTTCTGTAAAACTTGAAGATGCCCGATTTCTTTCCACGCCGGAACACCTCCACAACCGCCATGTCCGGCGACTCCCGCAGCGCTAAATTACCTTTATTAGATCAATCGTTGCTTTAATAAAATACTTCCAAAATACTTAGTATTGTTTAATTGGCGATGTTCACATTTACAAGTCATAGTTCTGCGTATTCCAAGTTTTCTTGTTTTGAGGTTAGTCGATTAGCGGTACTTCATCACCACGTTTTCCTTCCATTTTTTATTGTTCTTGCTTTGGCTTTCGAGTTTGCAAGTTAAGTAAAGTTGTGAACAATTAGAAAATTACCTTAGAATCATCTTGTTGGGTAACAGATGAAGCTGTTTCGGCATTCATATCCGATACCCCCCGCCCGCCCATCGCTTCCCCTTTCGCATTCTCATGACCTTGTGCTCTCGAGTTGATTATCATTGGTGTAATTACCCTGCAGAAAGTTACTGTGGACACCACCTTGGCCTTCCACTTTTGCGGAGGTCAGTAATCGATAGCTTTTTACCGTGAAATTCTTCTATCGATTGGATTTGGTGCCGCCGTGTGCACCTTTCATTGTTATCATTGGGTGCTGGCATGCGTTGGAGCCAAGGGGTGCTTGAGAATATCGTATTACCGTCAATTATCAATGAAGATCTCTTTATTTGATCCCATTCATTAGTTTTGGACCAAGGTGCCGGTCGGCTCTTCCTTGTTCCCCAGAAATGGCGGTAAAATTCCGGAAAACAAGGGCATAGGTTGGGTTCATGGAACTCTTAGCAGAACTGAATTTAGAAACTCTATTTTTACTGGTACCCTCCCTGTTTTGTCTGCACCTGGAACTGTCCAGATACCTACGGACGTTACGACTTTGGCCCAAATGAAAATGAAAGGTCCTCCGAAGCCCAATGACTTAGGGCCATGGTTCAGCAACGATTTTGGGCCAGAGCGCTATGTCGAGTCTTCAACGATGAGCGCGTTAGGTAATGATTATGGGCGAGTTATCTGTGCTTTATTGAGCGACGGTTTGAGTTAGTTGAGTGTGCGACCCCGTTCGATCATGGATGTCTCCATTAAACAGTCTTTTTTAAGCCGTTGTTAGATAATATTAGATTATTACCAGAAAGGATTGGAAATGGGTTCCTGAAGGGCCCCCACTTCCCACACCGAGGCCTGCACGTAGAGTCTAGAGTCGGAGTTTACTTCAGTCAGTGCCCTTGAAGAGGTTCTAGCCCTTCTACCAGTCCTGTCGGGGCAATATCTCTCCCTATTCCACTGATCCCTTTTGTGCTCCAGGGCCTCACTCGAAGCGTCATGGTTATGGTCAACAATTTTAAATTTACGGAATGCTGCACAATGGCTGACGGATCAAGTAGCTAGTTTTAGGTGTAAGATCATTAAATTTTAATACGACGACCTAATGAACTGCTACTATTGAATATTGACTCACTACTAATGACTAGTGAAGAAGTCAGTGATTACAACGATGACAGAGGTGAAATGGGAATAAACATAAGGGGGTATTTTTTCAGACCACAGGGAATTTGGGTATTATTTTTTCTTTGCCGGACGGAGACGACATTTTTGCGACTAATGTATAATAATTATTGACATAAGAAATTTGACGAATTGACCAATACGTACGAGTGCACGTGCGTGCGTACGTTTGAGTGCTTTCAGTTGGCCCAATCATTGGTTAAATTGTTTAATGTTATTGGGCCCGAATATCATAACTTAAGCTCCCAGTGGTAGGCCCAAATCCATTGAAATTCTTGCCAAAGTCATTGCGTTTTGAAGGCTTTGTAAACGAACATTTTCATTTAGTGAAGTGAGAAGGTTTTTCAGAACTAACTTTTTCTCATTGAGCATCAGATAAAGTCCACATTTTTACTCCGTCAAATCCATGTTCTGTATTGAAAAACGCTGCAAATTTTATACACGGGGTTATTATTCTTTGATATGGTTAACTGTATGGTATTCTGAGTACTTTGTACAAAATTTCAGATTAAAAAAAAATTCTTACTGACCAAAACGGCTCGGACGGCGGACGGACATTTCGTTTTTGGAATCTAGACCTTTTGAAACGTATTATAATACAAGAGGTCTAGATATAATACATTATATTATATTATATATATATCAAATTTTGAGGTGTCGCGTCGTGGTTATGGTGTTATTATTCCAAGAATAATAAACCATAATGTTTCAATATCCTCCAGTTTCATAATCAATACAATCTGTGTGTTCCAGTTGAGGAGTGATGTCGTCCCTCGTACGGCGGAGAACTTCAGGGCGCTTTGCGTTGGCGAGAAGGGCTTCGGCTACAAAGACTCAACCTTCCACCGCATCATCCCCAATTTCATGTGCCAGGGTGGTGACTTCACGAAGCACAATGGCACCGGTGGCAAGTCCATCTATGGGGGCAAATTCGACGACGAGAACTTCACCCTGAAACACACTGGCCCTGGTATGTTGTAGCTCTTATTTGTTTTATCAGACAAAAATTTCTGGCTGCGCCATTTCACGGCCGAAGACGTCCGTTATGTGACTCAATAATCAAGTAGTGCGCAATTATAGCGGGTAAGACGGTTCTTTTCACGCTTGAAACGTTCTATTCGCAGGCGTCCTCTCCATGGCGAACGCCGGCCCCAACACCAACGGGAGCCAATTCTTCATCACTACCGTGAAAACCGGCTGGTTGGACAACCGTCACGTCGTATTCGGACAAGTCATCGAAGGGATGGACGTCGTGAAGAAGCTCGAATCCTGCGGTTCTTCCTCTGGCAAGCCCAGCAAAAACTGCATCATCGCTGACTGCGGTCAACTTAGCTAAAGAACAAAATCATGCTCCGACACCCTTTAAGCAAATATTTCTATACATTTTGTTCTCAAGCATTTAAATTGATTACGAATAGATATGTAACTTCTGTATAATTAGGAATATCCTTTTGTAATGAATCAATCAATATCTGGTTAGGCTCATTCCAATGTTAATTTTTCCAACCATAAAAAATCCTTCATTCCTTTAATCCCTTGAACGAGTAACTTTTTTTTTTCCATTGGCTTTTCCAAAGATTAACCTGCTAATCTAATTCTACATCTGAAGTTATGTAAGTTCTTGTGATAATTACATAATTTACAGCCAAGTGTGGCGCCATGAATTATGTTTATAATTTTTACTGCCTTTACGTCACGGCTAGGTTTGAGTGTATTGGAGTTTCTCATCTTTGTTCTACAGTAAATTGACTTTCATTTCTATTGAAATATAATTTGATACCTACCTTACATGTTTTGTTTTTTTCATCCGCCTAAATAGAAGGGGCAAAAGGCATGTAAAGCCCAGCAGCTCCGCTAAAAAAAATGTGCGAAAAAAACATTTGTTTGCCATGCCTGCCTCTCTCTTGCGTAGCATCTGAGCTACTGCCGAAAACGTTATGAAAAACGTGGTTTTCCGCTTTTGTTAAACTTAAACGGTTAAAATTCGTTTTCTCGGTTCCTATTTGACCTACAGAGCCCAAATTGTAGCAAATTTAATGTAGTTTTGATTAGGTATAGGTATAATAGTCCCATACCGCATCGATAAGGCGCTCTGAGCAAAAAATCAAAAACGTGCGAAATAGGTGTTTTATTTTATTTTTAATCTTACCCAATTTCAAGCTTGAAATTGGTACGTGAAAAATGAATAGGGACACTTTTGTGGCAAATATTCATTTTTCATGTAGCTGATGTTTCTGTAGGTAGGACCTACCGTTTTCGAGTTAGGAGCTAAAATACGGGGAAAAACAGCGCTAAAGTACGGGTACAGCTTCTTGAGGATCAATGGAAGTGAACCTACATGGTCAGGTAATATTAACCTCTCTTATTGTACCGGGGTTGCTACGGATGTTCCGAGTGAAGGATGGATGCATCATTTATAGACGGGAATTTGATATTTTGTGCAAATCGCGGGTGTCCCAGCTGCAACTGAAAAAAATAACTAGTTGACTAGTTGCCATGGGTTGTTCCGAGTGAACCATGGTTTGCAATATTGATGGGTGATGAACGGGAATTTGATATTTAATCAAATTTTTTTAAATAGTATATTTCAGTACCTAGGTAAAGTGTGTCCCGAAAATGGATTATACTACCGTAATTAGGTACTCGGAAAACGTCACCTCATTCGACCTCCTGGCATCCTTCATAAGCAACATTTGCAGCCAAATCGAAGTCCCCAAGATCTCTACAGGGAGGTCGGATTGAGTCCCCAAAAAATGGATGTTCTCTCCAAAATATTTCGGAACCGACACCACATTCGACCCAACCACCTAAAAACCCTTCTGCAGCCCCTGTTTAGCTTCACACTGTATAGGTACTTGCATCTGGCAGACACTGAGCAAAGAAAGGATTACCCTTACCTGCAGACTTTAAAGATCAGTTTGATTTCTCCAGACATTTCCGTGTGACCAATATGAAAGTAGTGAAAGTTAAATTGATTACCTAGTAAAATTTATTGAATTTCTTGCTCTAATTTAACTGAACAAGAACTTGAATAAATTGTTTAAAATAATACAAGTAAACTACAGAATGACGGAGTTGCGGTCCCCACATCTCGCGTGCTTTTCCCGCTGTTTATTTCTTCACCTTGAAGGAAAACTCTTTTTTTTTTTAAATATGAACATGTCTTTTAAGACGGAACGAATAATTCGTTGAACAATGCATTCATTGACTCAACGGTAAATAATGCTTATCGTTACCTACCAATAGGTAAGCTCTCTATTTATAAACGAAAAGAGTTTTTAATATAATTAATATGATTCCGACTGCCTCCACGATTGTAGAAAGTCACACACGCGCGATTCATTTCCTTCTGTTATCTCGTGGAGGTAACTTCGAAGGGACTATTTTTTCGTGGGTGGAGGACCGAAGTTCTGTCAGTTTTAATTCCTGGAAGCATTCGAGTTCTGATTGGTTTCCGAACGGCCAGACGTCTCCCCAGAACTGCGAACGCAGCTATTTCCTCCGTAAATAAGGAAATTCACCGTTGCGAGGGAAACGCGTTCCAACTTTTTTCCGCGAATCCGAGTTTCTTGGGTTTTGTCGAAAAATAGATTTCACCGCGAAGCCAACGCTACAAAAACGCTTTTTGTGGGACGAGCCGTTCCCCACGAACGGGAAACTGCGCCCTACTTTTTTTAGTGAACAGGTGTACAATACAGAGGGCGTTCTACCCATTCGAATAGCCGAGTGAAGCGAGCTCCCTACCCCACGCCCGGGATGGCTAGTTTCAATCTAAAAAAGGCGGCAACTGTTCAAATTGAAATTGGCGCTCACGAGATTGACGTCATGGCTGACGTCAAATCCAAGATCAGAAGCTCTAATTTCATTGGAAGGAGAATCTCCTGTCCAGCCAATAGGACATGACCTTGTAGCTACACATCTTCCATAGGCGACCATCTTGTTATTGTGTTCAAAAACATTAGTGCGAAGCTAGAAGTTTTATACATTTTTCTACACATTTCGGTTGGTGTGACAGTTTGTATGGCTGATTTAAAGTAAGTAACAACGAGCAAATCCTCTTTTTTAGTGCTGTAAAGAAATTTTATTTCCGACAGAGGCCTCACGACTGTACGATAGCGCTTATTCGCCTCGTGGATATACCCATCGGCTTTACCTGGTCGACCGCGCGGGAACCTATTTATTATATTAGTTTTTCCTATTAAATTGACCTATTCCGAACGAAATAACAACTTGGTAAGTTGGACTCTTTCACTGGCTCAATAATTCGCCAGGAGTACTCTCGTTCAATTCAAGACCTAAACCAGGATCAAACTTGGGATAGGTCCCTGTTTGGTTGGTTTGTTTTTTACGCATCTACGATTGTGGAAACGCATCCACTCAATTTACATTTTCTCACTTGTATTTTTCATGAGAAAGCCTTACCCTTGTGAATAGTAGAACTTGGTAGGCACTCCGTGTATGGCGCGGTAACAAATTTTGGATACTGTTGAGAAATTCCTGCTGTAGGTTACGTATTTTTTGCTGAGGATTTTTGGATCGCTCCTTGGTCGTCTAAATCGCTCCTTGGTCACCCGGTGCAAAAAGAAACGCCGTTATTTATGTAATTTAGGAACGGAAGAAATACGCTCGTTATAGTGATGTGCAATGCGGTTGATCGCTTTTACCTAATGGTGAAATCGTTATAAACCTATCACTCAGCCAACGTGACCGTTTCAGAAACGGTTATGTACAGGTAGTTTGAAATCATCTATCTAGTTTGAAATCATAGGTGCCTTTATACGTTGTCCGCTCTGATACTTGGCGCTTTGAAAATTCATCTTTCTTCTTTATGTTGGCTTGTTGGGAATGAATTCAAATTCAAAAACCTTCATTTCCAAATAGGAGTATGGACTCCCGCCTTGAATTTATTGTAAAGATCGTACCTTGTTGAAAATATATACCTATGAATGAAGAAAAGGCATAGTAAACTAAATTCAGTAACTGACGTTGGTCGTTCTCAAGAAGCATATCAGTGAAGTCTGCTTGATTTGGTTATTGGTTACTATCATTTTCTGTCGATTGTTGACCTTCATGAGCTTCGGTAGAAGATTTGACGTGACTCTTTTCTTGGTCCCCAATTTATGGGGGGGGGGGGGGGGGGGTTCGCGCATTCGGACAATTCCTGGAGATATTTTCGTTTCTGGAGTGGATTCCTTTTAGTCAAGTATTTAGATTTACATATAATATATTTAGTGCTACAAATTTAGTGTCATATTATGACATCATATTATGACACTAAATTTGTAGTACCTACTAAAAAATTGGCTTAAGTAAGTGAAAATGGGGTTTTACTAGTTTTTGGCAAATAGCGGAAAAAAGGCCTTTTTCAGCGCGCTCTAGTGGCCATACTATTGTTCCGATCTTCAACTGTAGTAAAATAGGTTTGTTCCAGGTCTGACTGCTTCTGTCCACAGAAGTTGGACAGCTGTCGACAGAACCCGACCGCACATAGTCGAGTAGTCGGTTTCCGTCCAACCTACGATCGACTTGGAACAGCAGTTTCTAAACTGCGCATGTCTCCGGCGATTTCTGTTAACATTCCGTCAAACCTGGAACAAACCTAATATTATGCATTTTGTAGGAAATTTTGTGTCCTTCAATTTTGCTCATAGTGTGTAGCCACAAGAAACGCTTAGTTTTCGAAATATGAGCAAAAATCCTAAAAAAGTTGAGAATTTTGAGGTTATTTCGACTTTTGACCGTGCAAATTGTGCCTTGTAAACTGCTCCTGTCTCGTTTACACTCACAGAGCTTGGAGGATAATATCCTTATATAATATTATTGCTCTCCTCGGTCTTGACCTTCCAGGCTCCTCCCAGATGATCCAAATGGGGATGGGATGACGGACCACCATCTGGGAGATGGTGTGGAGCAAATCTTGCAGCTGTTCGTCTATGGAGTGGTGTCGTTACAGTTCAGTGCTGGCGCCCCACTCTTTAAGCTAGTTTACTCCACATGCTAAAAATTCCTGTCATGAATGGAGCAGACTGAGCGTGGATATGACGAGTGTCAGCTTTGATACTGATTTGTGTATTTTTATACAAAGAAGAAACGCAAAATGGTAAAATTTAATGATTTAACAACTATCATCTGGTCAATAAAAGTTTTCGCTCCCATTCTGAGAAAGTTTGGGTAGGTTTTTAAGAGAATAATGAAACAATGGTGGTATTCCATCCAGATGAGGGGAAAAATGCGTTATAAAGGAGAATGAAAATTTACATGAGAAGTTTTCATATTTTTAATAATTAAATTAGTCTGAAGTTCAAAAGATATGATAATTTTTCCGATAAATCCCCCCTCCCCCAATTCCCACAGATAAAATAAATCCCCCCCCCCCCTCCCCCCTAAATAACCCCTGACGACATCGTCCCCCCAAAATATCCCCGGCTACCAAAAACGTCTGGGGACTATTTTACCTGTCAACTGGTGTTTTCAGTATTCATGGTTCTGTATTTCATTTGCAGTTAAATGAATTTTTAAGTTTCTATTTATTCTATTATTTACTGTTGAGTATTATAATATAATACTACAATATTATTGTAGGTATTTATTTTTGTAAGAGTGTACCAGGGGGTCCGCGGACCACAGTTTGGGAACCCCTGCCTCACACTATGTAGAACAACGTAGTAGTTTAATGTAAGCTGTCGTTCGTAAAGGATAAAAACTGTACAGAAGTGGTGAGATTTCATATATACGAAGATCCCTGATTGATGCTGTTGTTTCGTGTGTCCCTTCACCTAACAGTACTTCTAAAATTCTCTTTGATCAAGAATGTTTTGTTTATAGGTGAGGCGGAAGCATGTGTGCGTGAATGACCCTCGCTGCTGGCTGTTGATTTGTATGCTGCGTGTGTGTAAGTGTGATCGAAATGTGTTTCTATTTATTGCCACTTCTAGACAGCTCCTTCTCCATTGAAAGTTGTTTCCAACTGGAAGTATGGCTTATGGTTTGCTCACCGAAATTTCAAGCTTCAATTTCACGTATAGGTGATTGAGTGAAAGTTTGGAAAGATGGCAACTCTAGCGGAACAAGCTTCGAAACTCCTCGACTTCAACCAGAAGTTGGACGTCAATCTCCTCGACAACATCGTAGGATGTATGTACACGGGGATGGGAGAACAGGTTTGTATCACAGAAACAATCAGCGAGGTTATTTTATGAGGGTGTATTGTCCACGTTGATCTGTTACATGTCTCCGTTGAATTGCAGCAAAGGATTGCTCAGGAGGTTTTGACAAATTTGAAAGAACACCCAGACGCATGGACTCGCGTCGATGCTATTCTGGAGTATTCTTCCAATCAGGAGACAAAGTACTACGCGTTGCAAATCCTGGAACAAGTCATCAAGACCCGTTGGAAGGTCCTACCGAGGAACCAATGCGAAGGTAATAAATCCGAGCTCTTGTTTTGTCCCCTATAAATTTACTATTTAATAGTATAATATTATTCCGAATAAATTTACTCAAAATAATTTTCAGGCATCAAAAAATACATCGTTGGGTTAATTATCAAGACCTCATCAGATCCTGAAGTCATGGAGAAAGAAAAGATGTATCTAAACAAATTGAACATGATTTTGGTTCAGGTATAACGATGTTTATGCTATATTGTCCAGTCGGTATTGGTGAGGGGGGGGCATTATATCAGGACAAACGGGGGAATTTTTATGGGTGACTTATGGGGTGACTGCTAGATTGATTCTCCTTGTGCTTAACTTTTGGTGCCCGAAAAACCGCGATTTTTCGGCACTTGTTTCAGTTATTTGCTTATAACTCGTAAACTACGCATCCAAAAAAAAAACTATACCTGTACTCCCTTCAAAATTTGAAACGTGAGCGTAACCCATTTTTCAGCCGATTTGCGAAAAATTGGCAAACGATCGATTGCGGCCAAACAGCCAAACCGATCTTATCGTTTGAGATAGTCATTCGACGCGAAATTTTATGCTATTTAATTTTGGAAGGAGTTTAATTTTTTGTAGGATGAGTAGCTTACGATTTATGAGCAAATAACTGAAACAAGTGCCAAAAAATTGCGGTTCTTCGGGCACCAAAAATTAAGCTCAAGGAGAATCTTGTAGAAAATGCTAAAAACACGTTCCCTAGGCACCCATAAGTCACCCACAAAAATTCCCGTTTGTACCGATTTAATGCAAGCTCAAACCCCTAAACCGACTGGACTAATACGATACTATCTGAATGTTTTCCATGCAATTCTCATACTGCAATTTCGATTATTTCTTTTCCTCCAGGTACTGAAACGA
The DNA here is from genome assembly GCA_955831195.1 of Pilophorus perplexus. Classification (NCBI taxonomy): domain Eukaryota; kingdom Metazoa; phylum Arthropoda; class Insecta; order Hemiptera; family Miridae; genus Pilophorus; species Pilophorus perplexus. The sequence goes on from OY037013.1 coordinate 21,185,534, forward strand.
GAGTGGCCCAAAAACTGGGAGTCCTTCATCCCTGACATCGTCGGAGCGAGCAAGACGAACGAGTCTCTGTGCCAGAACAACATGGTGATCCTGAAACTTCTCAGCGAAGAGGTTTTCGACTTTTCGAGCGGGCAACTGACCCAAACTAAAGCCAAACATCTCAAAGACTCCATGTGCCAGGAGTTTTCTCAAATTTTCACCCTCTGCCAATTCGTCTTGGTGAGTTCTCAGGTGCTCTTGATGTATGACATTCATTGAATGCCCTTCGAAACGTGCATTTTCTACTGGTTTTCAGGACAATTCGCAAAACGCTCCGCTCGTCGGTGCCACCCTCGAAACATTGCTGAAGTTCTTGAACTGGATCCCTCTTGGGTACATTTTTGAGACCAAATTGATCCACACGTTGATTTTCAAGGTTAGTTGAACAGTCCACGATACGAATCCATCTAATTTCAAAGTTTTCTTGGAAGAAATGAAAGTTTACAGGAAAAAATGGAAACATCGATTGTTCAAAACTGTTGGGTTTCCATACAATTGAAGTCGGGAGCTGACACCGCAGTGCGCATGTTTAATGTGTCTGTTTGGGTGTGTTCCTAAATTTGATAATAATTTTCTGTTGTGTGATGGGCGGAGATCTCAAAACGGATTCTCCGTGTTCTCACCGCTTTGCTTTTTTTTCGGCGTTTTCCTACACCTAGTAACTGCTTTTTATCGGTTTCAGTTCTTCTCTGTTCCTTTGTTCCGCAACGTGACTCTGAACTGCCTCACCGAAATCGCCGGAGTGACAGTTTCCAATTATGACGACATGTTCATTCCTCTGTTCACTCAGACAATGACACAACTTGAAACCGTGAGTTGCAATTTCGTTGAAAATCACTGTTGATTCATTACAAATCGCTAATTTGAATTTTTCGCACGTTGTTTTTCAGATGCTTCCAATCAACACGAATATCCGTGAAGCTTATGCTGCAGGGCGTGATCAAGAGCAAAATTTCATTCAGAATTTAGCCATGTTCCTGTGCACGTTCCTAAAGGAGCATGGATCTCTTGTAGAAAAGAAAGATTACCAGCCTACACTGCTCACTGTAAGTATTTTTCTTGCATGCCACTTCCTTCGCCTGCCTCCTCAATTATTTGTATCACGTGTTTTTCGGGTTTCAGGCCCTTCACTATCTGGTTTTGATCTCTGAAGTCGAAGAAGTGGAGATATTCAAGATTTGTCTCGAGTACTGGAGCGCGTTAGCGGCCAATTTGTACAAGGAAAACCCCTTCCCTTCCGCCCAGTCACTGTTGTACTCGAACAAGATATATCAGACCCCTGCCATGTCTCATCCATCGTCCCCTTGTTCGTTCTACGCTCCAGTTCTCTCCAAGGTGCGTAGTGGACCGTTTTGGTTGCTGTACACCATTTGATGACCATCAGGCTTGAAATTGACCCATGTTTGGACAGGTGAGATACATTATGATCTCAAGAATGGCCAAACCCGAAGAAGTGTTGGTTGTCGAGAATGAGAACGGCGAAGTTGTACGCGAATTCATGAAAGACACTGACGCCATCAATTTGTACAAAACTATGAGGGAAACGCTGGTCTACTTAACTCATTTGGACTACTCCGACACCGAGCGAGTCATGACTGAGAAGCTGTCCAATCAAGTCAACGGCAGCGAATGGTCTTGGAGAAATCTGAATACTGTAAGTTATATTTTATCATTAACAGATTGATGAACTTTGATATATTTCCTCTGTAAATCTAGAATGAGCTCCTTGAATGATTTTTGAAAATGTTTTTCCTGCAAAGGTCGTCCTTCAAAAGTTACGAAAACGGGTCCATATTGTAGAAACCCCGTTTCAATAATTTATAGGGCCTTAGGAAAAATATGATATTTGAATTCCGAGGTCTGGAGAGGGTACATGACGTGGGCTGCTTCGTCGTCTTTTGATTGGCCGGGAGATCCCTCTCTCTCTCATCTACGCAAGTCAGCCAACTTTGCTACGCGAAAAGTCGACCCCAAAAATCGAAAATCGGGTTGATCATTATAGAAGGTCATTCGAAAATTGAGCATCGAGGTTATTATCAAAGAAGGTTATTCAAAAATCGACCTGGGCCGAGTGTTTTTATTCCAATTCTGTTCAGATTTGTTATTTAGCGCTCTGGTGGCTCAGTGCCCAACTACTCGACGCCCAGCCTGGCGAGGTGTGACGTCAAATTTGCCCGGCGTTCATTTCAAAATCTCTAACATTTCGAAAACAGCTCAGCACGTACCTAAACGGATTTTCGAACTAAAAATTGGGGTGTATGGGTTTTAAAGGGTGCTGAATCCGAATATGTTGTCAGAAATGCTGAATTCAGACCTTTTCAAGAAGCCCATTTGGTGCCCGACCTCTTCAGTCAGGCTTGGCAGCTCTAGTCTCCACATTAATCCATCCAGGTTAATTCCTGAACAATGGGCTATCGAAATGCGCAGTTGGAATCAGCGGGGGTTTGACCGCGAGTCTCTTCTACCAGTGACGTCACAGTTCCAGTGAATCTCTCACCAGGAGCGCTAGGGATGGCTATCAATAGAAATATCCTATGTTTTCCTCCGATATATCGATTTTTTTCTATCGATGACGCATAGTCCAATAGTATCTGGCGTCGATACTTAGTGACCAATAGTCTTGATCCATATTTTTTTATTCGATACCTATAATATGATAAAAGTCGGTATTATACTTTCTGAATCTGATATACTAAATTTATAATAAATTGCACTTATGATGGTTTACCTTTGAGGTACAGATATTGACTAAACAATGTATCGACCAAATTCCGTTTACTTCACAGAATCATTTGAATTTCGATGAATGAGTTCATCACCCTAGGTCACCTAGGTAGAGAAGGCGATCGAAATTATCGACCCTTGGACGAAATAGTCTCCAGGATCGATCGGAAGTTGTGGGGGAGGAGAAGACCGAACAATGAATGAATAAATGGAGTGGAACATTTAGTTTTATTTCCATCCACTATCAATGCTATAATAATAAAAATCCACAATTGGAGCTTCCTATTGTATTTTCTCTTTTAAAATTTGGAAAATATCGTCAAAGAATCAAAATGGTTTGTGGACATAAGAAGTAAGCTAGGGGTTAGAATGGTTTATTTATTTTTACTTTACTTTTTAATAAACTCAATATTTTTATTCGATACTATCGGTGGCACAGAGTATCGATGCTTCAAGTATGGTGTCCTTAGTTCATTCACGATACTATCGATATATTGCCTACCGTTGGCCATTCCTAGGGTGTGCTATTATAAATTTATCGCAATCATTACTTGATACAACGAAAAAAAAAAAAAAAAAAAAAAATTCATAATGGACGGTACTTATAGTTTAATGCCTTATCAGAAGGATTCACGACGATCAATTTTATTCTGTGATGAATAGTGAAGTAGCAACACTGGGTGGAACAATTTCACACTTTATGCTTTCGGCGTTGTTTTCGTGGATTTTTATTCCATTTTTAATCTAAATTACGCGAGTTTCACGACATGAAAACACCATCGACCAGCTTGCATGCTCCCTCCATTTCTGGAAGCGATTTCAGGCTGCTGACTATTGTTTCCCTTATTTTCCCTGGGGTACTTTCAGAAAAATAAAATTAAAAAAACCAAGCAAAATGCCCATTATTGTTTTTCGTTTAATAAACAATTTAGACCACTCAACAGAGGAGTTACCACTCTCCCTCGCCTCCCATATTAAATATTTTAGAAATTTTCTGAATCCCCTTATTCAACTCCTTAAGTATTGATGTTGTAAACAATTTATTGTCTTGGCAAAACTCATCGACTTGCCTATCGTTCAGATTATGTGAAAATGGCTCTGCCAGTGTTACCACATTTATCGATCGACAAAAACCATTGAAACGATTTAAATGTACTTTTTCAGCTTTGCTGGGCTATCGGCAGCATATCTGGCGCAATGCACGAAGAAGATGAAAAAAGGTTTCTCGTGACTGTCATCAAAGAGCTGTTAGGATTATGCGAACAAAAGAAAGGGAAAGATAACAAGGCAATTATTGCCTCTAACATTATGTACGTCGTCGGGCAGTATCCTAGGTTTCTACGAGCGCATTGGAAGTTCCTTAAAACTGTAGTCAACAAACTGTTTGAATTCATGCATGGTATGTATCAACACATGACAGGAACCCGATTTTAGTTGTGGTTGCAGTCTCTAAATTGCCAGTGGTGGCCATGGATGGGACATCATCACATTTGTCTTGTGTTTGACTTCACTCTTTAACTATTTTTCGTTTCTCGTTGTGGACTTGTGTTAATTCAAAATAATTTTTGAAATTATTGTGATCATGGCTCAATAACGGTTCCAGCGTGGGGTATCTATTGTTAGATAACATCTCTTTCATGGTCATCACCATAACAACCTAAATTAAATTAGTACCGGATTCCTTCAACCTTCCTTTTAGCCAAAATGCAAAAGGGCTCTCATTTGTGATTGACATTTTATTCTTCTGCAGAGACTCACGACGGAGTGCAAGATATGGCCTGTGATACATTTATTAAGATAGCAACAAAATGCAGACGGCAGTTTGTGACGATGCAAGTTGGTGAATCGGTTCCATTCATTGAGGAGATTTTGGCTACAATCAGTCAAATCATCTGCGATCTACAAACACAGCAGGTTTGTTCAGTTGATTGTTTCTGGGCATTTACCATGATTCTTACTCCGTGTAATCTTTAACTTGCTCTTCTCAGGTTCACACGTTCTATGAAGCTGTTGGTTGCATGATCAACGCCCAAGTTGACGGAGCTGCCCAAGAAGCGTTAATTGAGAAGTATATGAGCCTCCCCAATCAAGTTTGGGACGACATCATATCTCAGGCGTCCAAGGTGAGTGTAACATAGTTCTTGTTGTTTTGGTTTATTATTCTTGGAATAATACACCTATGTTTTCGCGACGCGGGTCGACGACTCCGATCGGCCTCAAAATTTGACATTATCCGTTTCAAGAGGTCTACATTCAAAATCCGAAATGTCCGTCCGCCGTCCGCCGTCCGGGCCGTTTTGGGCAGTAGGAATTTTTTTTAAAAATCTGAAATTTTGGCAAAATACTTGGTTTACCATCTAGTTGTGCCCGCAAGGTTTTCAGTCCGATCGCCCAAACCCGTGGGGCGCTATGGGGCTAAAATGGGGCTACAGGAGGGGTGTTTTGAAGGCTTTTAGCTATGGGATCGAGTTAGGTGTCGCTTTCGAAGTATTTTTGGACGTAGAATCCATTTTTGGGGGTCCGGAACGATCCGATTTCACTGTGGCGTTCTATAGGGCTTTCATGGGGCTAAAAATGGGATTTTTGAAGGATCCCAAGAAGTTAAATATTTTTCGAGTAAAAATTAAAGAATTTTTGAAAAAACACATTTTTGAAAAAAAAATCCCCCCAAAAAATTTTTTTGAAATATAAAAATCAAAAAAAAAATTTTTTTTAATTTTTTTTATTGACAGAATTAAATGTCTGTACAAGTAACCTATATCACAGAATAATAAACCCTTGTGTAAAATTTGCAGCGTTTTTTGATTGTGGGGTCTTTCTGGAGGCCTGGGGGGAGGTTGAAGGATAACGAGTTGAGTTGCCGAGAGTTTAGAGTGATTTGCCTTTCACGAACTCTCCTCATGGTTAACTTACCCGTCCGGGACCTCAAACTTTCAGTACCTCACGCGTTAAGATTAAACTGGTCGAGGTCCTACCGTTTTAAAATGGCCGCGACGGATGCATGAAGAAATCATTTCAACTTAGGCAAAGAACGTGGTGATTGTGGTAGCCGACGTAAGTAGAGTCGTCTGCGAGGCACTATTTGGGTGTACCCAATGATATTTACGAGGGGTTCTGCACATCTGCGGACACTTCTTGAGGATGTTAATCGATTTGGGGAAAAGATCGGCTGAGCCTAGCTGAGAGCTTCAATCGATCTGGGCAAAGGGCAGCAAGGAAGTCGCGATTGAATTGGGAAAACGCTTGTTTCGTTTACTTCTGTATGATCGTGTCCATCATAACAGCAGACGCCCTGGCCAGACAGGGGTCCAGCGACGACCTTATAGGGCCTGAACCCTGTCGAGGTATCACAGGGGCGCTTTTCCGTGAGGTTGTTTGCCAGTGGCAGAGATTACAGCACAGCCAGAAATGGGAAAGAACCCCACATCAGCAGCGGATCACTTCATCTTCGCTTGTGAGGCCCTGGAGCGCCGAATATTAATATTCTGTAATTCAGTATATAAGTATTAATCTAATCTTGCCAGACTTGGAGCAATATATTGACATGGAGCTGTGGCCCTCGGAGATCATGTGGCCAGCATTATGAATGCTGCCACATTGGGTTTGGCCTTGGCATGGCAAAATATCCGAACTAGGGGCTTCTTTCATTTCAGAACTTGATTTGTGTCATCCCTTATATTCCTATGATGCAATTTAGTTCCTATTTGAGCCTCCTGCTATGATGACAATCCTTTTTCGCCTATTTAGGACATTTTGTAGGTTTTTGGATTGGATATAACTTATTCTCCTGCCACACGTTGACAGTACGTACTTTAACTTCTCCCCAATACGATCTTCCCTCGCTCACAGCCGTTTTCCCGATTCGATTCCAAAACATTCCCCGAATGCTTTTCAGCCCGGTTTTCCCCAATTCGAATACTACCTTCATGAGTAATTTACACGAAACATTGCATTTCTCCTCGCTTTTCGGCGAATGAATGGCAAAGGAAGATCCAAAACATCGAAGATGATATCTTCGATGTTATAGACCTTGCTTCACATATTATGTGAACTAATCAATACTGGGAGTTCACAAGTCAATTTCAAGGTTACCGTTGTTGCTGTGCCCACGGGTTTCTCTTCTCCGGGAACTAAAACATGGACACAAAAAGTGCCATTTAATGGCTCTTTTGGGCAACACTGCCCGTTAAGTTAACGAAACGGTAACCGACATCAACGTTGAAATCGGATTTGAAGTGGTGAAACGTAATTTTCTAACATCTCGGTAAACTGGCACGTAACATCTTAAACATCACGTGACTTAGCGAAGTTTAGCTGCGTGAGCTGGTCTCCATTGCAGCTCAAGCTGTTTTTTTCCACAGATACGAACAGGAGAAACAGTTTCGCAGCAGCTTGAGTGTTGACAAAATACATTTTTAAGGGAAGGGGAATTTTTGTAGGGGAAAGTGGATACTATTACCAGTGAATTTGGATTGTGATCGTCAAATCCTACTGAAATAAATCAAAACAATTAGAGATTGCACCATTGTTCAATTATTGAACACTATGCTGGAAATAACAGACAAGAAAAAGAAAAGGAAATTCTTTTTGAGGGAAGTTTTACTGGCATCAACAAGTGCCCTCTTTACAAGCCTGTTGCCCAACCTGTTCTCGTTATTCATTTTCTTCGAAAAGTGTGTTGTTTTGATCGAGTCGTGATAATTTTCTAGTCGTTGAATTGTTTATTGTGTGCGTGGTTTTCGAGAGATGAATACTGTTACCCGTCTCAAGAACATTGCCCTCGGCACTCAACCCTTGGAAGACAAATTGGAAATAATATGCTTGGGACGTGGAAAGTGAGTCAGAGATCATGTCCTTTGACTTGTTATTTTTCTTCTAAAAGTAGACTTCTTGCTAATGGTCTCCCGTCAGAGTACCTATACGATTATACATATTATTCGGTTGTGTATTAACTCGGTAGTTATACAGCATTACGCATTAAATTTCGCAGTTGAAGCCCCTCTTGATTGTAGCACGAGCCGCCGCTGTCTTGAAGGTTTGGGGGATTAGTTACCTCCCTGAATTTAATAGGTAGGTTATTTTTCGGTTATAGGATTCTTGACGCTCCAACGGGGTTGGTGAAATGCAAATCTAATCGCTGGTTATTGCTTAGAGTTAGCATTAATCATTTGTTAACCGCCAATTACATCTCGCTTCTGACACGACTTTTTTGTGTCGTTTATTTTTAAAATCCCCTCGTTTGTTCTAGAATGTTGACGTCCTGAAAGAGCCCGACATAGTGAAGCAACTTGTCAGCATCCTGAAGACAAATGTTCGTGCTTGCAAGTCGCTGGGTCACCCGTATGTTATGCAGGTTAGTTTACTTGATGACATGAAATTGATAGAAAATCTGTCTGGTGTTTGTCTGTTATGGTCATTGTGTTTTCTTGATTTCTTCAGCTCGGAAGGATATATCTCGATATGCTGAACGTTTATAAAGTGATGAGTGGCAACATCACATCGGCCATCTCTGCAAACGGGGAAGGAGTTACCCAACAACCTCTGATCAAGAGCATGAGAGTTGTTAAGAAGGAAACGTTGAAACTTATTTCGGATTGGATCAGTAAAACGGTTGATCACGCGGTGGTGAGTGTATTTCTTCAAAACGCTCCTTCACCGGATGGTCCTTCTCATTGAAAATTTGCTCATTCGTCGATTTTTCAGGTGCTTGAAAACTTCATCCCTCACCTGTTGGACGCCGTGCTGTTGGACTACAACCATTGCAGCGTTCCGGCCGCCCGGGAGCCCGAAGTTCTCTCCGCCATGGCTACCATCGTCACTAAGCTGGAGAGCCACATCACGTCCGAAATCCCCAAAATATTCGACGCCGTTTTCGAATGCACGCTAGAAATGATCAACAAGAACTTCGAGGAATATCCTGAACACAGGACAAACTTCTTCCTTTTATTGCAGGTGACTTCTCGGTTCACTAAGTTGTGCCAATATCGAGTGATGTTATTTTATTTGGCTCTGTTATTTTCCAGGCCGTCAACAACTTCTGTTTCCCTGCATTCCTCACTATACCTCCTCCTCAATTCAAGCTAGTATTGGATTCCATCATTTGGGCATTTAAACACACGATGCGAAATGTTGCCGACACTGGTCTTCAGGTTAGAACTGGACGGTCGTTTGCATTTAAAAAAATAATAACGTTGGATCTCGTCTGTATTCTCATGTGTATGTTTCTTCCAGATTCTGCATCAGCTACTTTTAAATGTAGAACAACACGAACAAGCTGCTCAAAGTTTCTATGTTACATACTTCTTGGACATCCTCCAACATATTCTCTCCGTGGTTACTGACACGTCTCACACAGCAGGTTAGTGGAACCCTTCATGAAATGTGATAGGTTATAAGACTTACTTAGTAGAGTGCCTGGGTTCATTTATTCAGTGAAACCTGTTTAACCTGGAAACGCCTGGGACCAGGTTATGAGTGATGGTAATGAAAGTTGGAGGCGAACAAACGAGCTATGCCGTAGGATTGGGAGTCAGCAAACTTGCTTACAGCGCCCCATTTTATTCATGACAGGAGTAAACGATGTGCGCTTTTGGGCTCGATGGCAGGATGAGAAGTTGCGCTTTTGGGCTAACTGCTTGGGTAAAAGTAGCGCTCATGCACACTGCCTAGATGGAAATTTGCGCTTTTAGTCAGCTACTGACGCGAATTAGCGCATTTGGGCTACAGCCCGTGGAACCCCTAAAAATGAATTCTCCGCCCAAAACTACCTCAAAAACGACACCCCAGTCGATTTCATAGCCGGAAACTTCCAAAATGCCCTCTTGTAGCCCCTTTTTAGCATCAAAAAGCCCTAGACTTTTTTCAATCTAAACTACTAATTCAGACCGTCTCTGTATGTATATGAGGGTGTGTGTATGTATGTATGTCACAAGCCTTCTCATCCGAAACAGTGATTTTTTCTACCGACTCGGCCTCCCAAACATAACCTACTGGGGGGTTTGATATCCCCCAAAAATGCGCGCAAATAGGCGCATTTGCGTCCAACTTTCTTATTTTAAATGGGAGCCCTTAAATATTTTGGCGAATTTGGATTCCCCGGCCGATTTTACGTTCGATAAGCACATTGAGCGCAATTTCTGACACGCGCAAATCCACGCTACTCCTCCTGTCTTCCTTGTTTACAGTCCGATCTCTAAAGCAGTTTCCTATGTACGCAACTGTCTTCCTTGTTTACGGTCCGATTGAGTCGGCGTTTCCTCTTGTTTCCTACCTAGAGATCCAAATTTTAATACTAAATCCCGAAAGAACGAATTCCGACGATCGGCGAGTTGAATTTGAATGATTTGTAGACCTCATTGGGGCCGGCCCCTGCGTGGTCTGTTAGGCCTGTGCAACTGTAGGGACCTTGGAGGGCGTCAGGTGTGTCTTCGACCTTATAGGGGTGCGTGCGAGGTCTACGAGATCTTCCTCAATCCCTACTGACTCGATAATGCGCTACCTACTCTCCGTATGCATGGGGCGCTGGCTACTTCAGATGGGTGATTCTCCCATTTGGAACGAAATTGGGATTTCGAAATCCACGAAATGAGATTTGGGTTTTCGAGGGAAATTTTTTCATGAATCCCTTGTAGTTAGGCTACTGATCATACCGACAAAAAATCCAATCATAGAAATTCGTCGTTTAGAAGATGCAGTACCATAAATGAAATCACTATAGTGAGGGAATAACGGAACGAGTTTTGAAACATCATTCGTCATCGTTCATCATCGTCCATCATCGTTCATTCATTCGTCATCATTCATCATCGTCATCGTCATCGTTTGAAACATTCAATTCGTCGTTTAGAAGATGCAGTACCATAAATCAAATCACTATAGTGAGGGAATAACGTATTATGTGAGGGAATAACGAAACGAGTTTTGAAACATCACTTGTTTTGAAACATCACTCTTCTTCCTGGGCGCCATGGGGCTGTGGACAAGCATTTAGAACAAAAATTTCAAATTTTTATTTTCGAAATTCACCTCAAAGGTTATTACCTCACGTGTTCCGTTATTCCCTCACTTGTCATGAAGTGAGGGAATAACGTATGAGGGAATAACATTATGGATGTTTTATGGAAGTGTAGCTCTTCAAATGCATTTTTCAGGAAAAATGAAGATGGGTCATTGAACTTCCTCTAAATAGACACTAATTAATGCAAATTAAACATGGTTTCAAACGTACCTTCACACAGATAATGCGGCGTGAGGGAATAACAGGCTTGATGCCTCACAAGCGATCTTGCCTGAGCAAACTCCACAAATGAGTTTTCCAAAACACGTGTTACCCAGCTTTTCGCGGCAACCTGACCAATGTTGCCAGCATTGTAAAACTAAATAATAGCGCTCTGATTCGCAGTGGCGCCCAATTCAAAAAAATGTGAGGGAATAACAGTAAATCTGTGAGACAGAGGTGTTTGAGGCCACTGATCCTAGGATAGGCAAACAGTGGCGCTAACTACCGTCGAATACGGTACGCCATGACCTAGGGAAGTTACCCAGAAAAAGAAAGAATGCGCCACTAGTACCATTGGGGAAATATTCACCATCAAAGTCAGAAACTCGTGTTGTGAGACACGTGAGGGAATAACTTTTGGGCATTTCAAATTTAAATTTGGCCATGAAAATGAGTGAATATTAAACTCAAATTTGAATGGAAGGCAAGACGAGAACACCTACTGTTGGATGAAAAAAAAATTAGACTGAAAATAACATACATATCCAGCAGCCTCCCAAAGACATCATTTCGTTCCAAATGGGAGAATCACCCAGATGTCGGTAAGGTGCCGCCCAAGATTCGTTGAGCGCTCAGGAATTGTATTCTCTCCTCGGTAATTTCGGGTATATAAAAATGAGCTTTTAGTTATTTTCAATACCACAAGGTAGGATTAGAATTCCTCTGTATCCTACCCCATAACTTGACCTATTATTCAAACGGGCGAGCCAAGCGAGCCCCCCCCCCCCCCTCTCCGAGAAAGTGATGGAGCGAAGTGAGAATTTGGGTCCACTCAGTCACAAGCCCCCACCGCTGTCTTGGTAAAACGTTTTTGCGTCAGGAATTTTGACTGGCCTCTATATTTATCCCTTTTTTTTAAAGGGGATTCGTAGTTTATTTGGCTCGACGAATCTTCATGAACAGAGTGGTTAAGTTAGAGTGCCATGATGCTCCTTTGTTTTTCACTGTCGAAATGTCGAATATCAGTGTTGAATGATCACCGTTTACAAGCCTCGATTTGTTCTGAGTTGGTAAAAGGATCATAATCAACAGTCATCACTGAGATAAAGAATTAATCCCACTTTGAAAAACCTTTGGCGACCTTTTTGAGGAGGTGCTAATCATATCATTGAACATCGTGGGACGCAGCGGCTTTCGTCGGAACTACCAGACCGTGAAGACCCCTATTATGTGTACCTGGGGATTCACAACTGTTCTTACGCCGTCTGCATCGTTTTCATTTGATGTTTTCATACCCGATTCTTGTAGCCTCATTCGTGTGGTTTTTGGCTTTTCAGGGCTCACCATGCACGCGCAAATCCTATCGTACATGTTCAAACTGGTCGAGCAGAGTCCTCTGGGCGTCCCTCTCGGTACACCCGGCGGTCAGAACGTCACGTTCGTTCAAGAATACGTCGCCTCCATCCTGAAAGCGGCATTTTCTCATCTTAGCGATAACCAGATCAAGATCACCGTGCAGGGGATGTTCAATTTGAACCACGACATCTCGGCTTTCAAAGAACATTTGAGGGACTTCCTGGTCCAAATCAGGGTGAGTGTACCCTCTATGTCTGAACCGATTTCGCACTTCAACTTTTATAACATTTTTTCTCGCGTTTCAGGAGTACACCGGCGCCGACGACTCCGACCTTTACCTCGAGGAACGGGAGCTAGAACTGAGACAGGCCCAAGAGGAAAAGAGGAGGATCCAGCTCATGGTCCCTGGAATAATCAATCCTCACGACTTACCAGAAGAAATGCAGGACTAGCCGAACGGAAAAGGGTACCTCCTACTTCCTAACTTCTTCCCCAGACCATCTCGCTGTACTAAACTCAATTCGGACTTGGCCAACCTACAGTCTGTCCGATTCTTTTAGTTTCGCAATATCACTCTAAAAACGACTACTTTGGAGAGCATTCTTTTCATTTATTTTTTCGAACTTATTTTTTCACGTACTACTTATAGCAGCATGTATGTCGAGATCCGAGTGTTCTGATACCAATTTTATAATAAAGGGTGAAGAATGAGTATTTATTCATTTATTTGAAGTTACTTCTAAACAAAGGTGCTTTGTACCAGACCACCAATTGTTGAATTAGTGGAAAGCGTTTTAAATTATGTTGTGAGCATGTAAGGATTTCTTGTTTTTTTGTTTTTTTTTTCTACGTAATTTAAGGTGTATGCAGTGCTTGAATGTAGTGTTCATGATTTGAAGTGTAGTGTGTTCGTGTATCTGTTATCGTTGATTTTTGGATGTAAATAACTTGATAGAGTTTTTTAAATGTTTGTGATGAAAGGTGAAGCTGTACCTACACCGTAGAGATTGTATTGGGAATATACTTTGTAGTGGTATTTTAGTGTGTAGACTCATGGAATTGAGCCCATTACTTGTACGTTCGGGTTGATTAATGTTACGAAGTGGAGTCGTATTTTAATGTTTTCGGCAATTTTTCTGTCGGTTTTTATTCTCATTGGAGGGGGGGGGGGGGGGGGGCTGGTTGAGGATTCTTGTGTGATTGGAGTGTGTTCACGTTTGCAGAAAACTAGTTATTTAGGTGTTCGGCCTGGGTCGGCAATGAGTTGATCATTTGTGAGCAACCGAAATTCAGAAGTTTTTTATATTAGGTCCTTCTGAGTGAAAGAGGCTCTCTTCTTTTAACTAATTGGCAGCGAGGCAATCTGCTTACTGGCTAAATAGTTAACCCAACACCTTTGCTTTAAAACATCTACAATCATCCAGTCACTTGCACACAACTAATATTACTAATATTGCCAGGGGACTCTCGCTTCACTTGGCCTCAACGCTGAAAGCAAATTCATAACTCAATGCGTGAAAAGACACACTCACAGAAGCAACACTGCCTAAATTGACTTTTGGTGATAATGAAGCAGCTCTTTTTGCAATGAAACTGTTTCTTTGCAAAAACAGCTGCTTCATTATCACCTCCTTCAGTATAACCATTTCTTTAAATAACTGTTATTAAAAGAAACTTGTTTTTAATGAAACTGTCAAATGAAACAGCTACATGTAACCAATTTTTAAATGAAACCGTTTTTGTGTCTCTTGTGAAGTCAATAGGCGGTGTTGCTTGCTAACTTAGTGGTTTAAAAATTAAAGGACTGAGGAATCTGAGTCCTGCTGTTAACTTCCACTCACCTTTTAATACATCTCTACAGGGGAAGTAACCATTATAACCCGTTATCATCTTCTTCAGTATAACCGTTCCTTTTAATAACTAATATTAGAAGAAACGGTTTTTAAATGGAACAGCTACATCTAACAGTTACATGTAACCAATTTTTAAAATTTAATGAAACCGTTTTTTGTCTCCTGTAAAGTTGGGAAAAGTCAATTAGGCGGTGTTGCTTCTTAAGCGACGAGAAACTGGCTAAATTAGTGGTTTACAAACCAATAGTCCAGTAGATATGAACATTTACCTGGATAAAATGTAATAATGGCTGAGAAATCGGAGTCCCGCTGTTAACTTCTACTCACCTTTTTAACGTCATACATTTCTACAGGGGGTTAACTCAGTTTTTGACCAGTAGATCTCACCACTTCGTCCCCAGCCAACCTGGGCAGTGCTCTCTTGGGCCTCGACCTCCACTCCATCAGCTGAATATTCCCATAATTTGAAAGAGAACAAAATAAGTGACAGCGTGAACCCGTTCTTCACAATCAAATGTGCCAATTTCAGTTTTAATTAAAAGAGGTTACTTGGCTCACAAAAAGAATGTTGTATGCAACATTTACCATGTTACTTGCTTTGATCCTCCATCTAAACTGAAATAATTTGGGAGTCGTGGGATGTCCCTTTGTAGTCAAAATGCAACACCATGTTGAAACAAACAACACAGTTTTTTCCTCTAATTTTTTTTTTTTCAACTGAAAAATCCTCTTGGCACCCCTGCAGGCAGCCTGCGTTGAGTCCCCCGATGATAGCGCCCCATGTCTTACATCCCTTTCCACTTCCCTTGCCGCGCGTTGTTTTCAATTTATTTATTTTTTCTTTTGTTTCAGGTATAGTATGGCTGTTTGAAGAATGTGTGTGTGTGCGCGCGTGTCACGAATAGCAAGGTGTATTATTTAGGTAAAAAAAAGGCGTGAGAAGTCATTACCGTTACTGCGAATATTTCAACAACAACAAAAAGTACTATGTTGTATTTACAAAGAATCCTCATAATGTATCGTACGTGTTTTCACGGCGTTTTTTTTTTTTTGGTTTAAAAATGTACAGAAGTATCAGTCAGTTGATAGATTTATTTTTTTGAAAAATCTAGAAGTTTGTATAATGTTGTGATTGAAAACTCGGCACATTCAGGATGTTGTAATAGCCTGATTAGGGTAAAGCCCATGTTCTCCTGCCCCTCCTATGTTCTTTCGCGTTGTGTTCTGGATATTAAACTACAGTCTTGTATCCTTTTTCTTTGTAAAATTCCTCGGCAAGGAAAACCGTCTTTTTTCTTATTAAAGGTGTGGAGATTCTAAGTGGTGGTAGTGTGATTCTCTAACATTCAATACGTCGCCTTCTGATTTTCGCCCTCCATGAGGCGCATAACTGCTTCGTAGCTTTTTTTGAAGTTAAGATGTTTTCGATTTTTTTGTGTCAAGTGACTGTATTGTAATACACTTTATTATAATTTAATCTTAAGTTTCGAATAGTATGCTTGTTGATTCCGAGTGAATAAAAAGTTTTTCTTATATTTTAGTTGTATTAGCAGTGAGAGAGATTTTTGACGTGAATTCGGAGCTACTTTCGTCTATTCCTGCGTCTTAAGTTTGCATGCGAGTCGACAGAAACACTACCAACACGTGTCCCATCGGTTTAACGTTAATCGTAGACATTTCATTAATAACAGTGATTTGAGTAAGCATTTGATCGTTGCGTTTGGACGGGCTTTCAAGAGAACGGGCTGAGATGTGAAAATTTTGTTCGCAAATTCTTTTTTGTTTCTTTTTTTGTAGGTATATGTAGGTATAAACAATAAATTGTTTGCCTGTCTGAAAAAGATTTCTCAGCCCGTGGTCATTTTCACACGTTGTATAGACTGACTGTAATGAAGTGCTTACGTTGGACTTCGGTCTCCCCTCCGCATCTCGAAATTGTTTATACCCGAAGTGAATTCGCAAGTATTGGGCCCAACCGAGTTTCCTTTCAGCACTTCTTGTATTATTTTTTATTTCTCGAAACGAACTGGTTTTTTCATCCACTGAATGTATTTTCATGCATTATCAAAAACAAATTAATAAAAAACTGTTGTTTTTTTAGAGAATTTGTCTGTGTTTTGATCACCCTGAATTGAAAAAAAAGTGACCGGTTATATACTTTATTTACAGAAGACTTTTACAGAATTAGGCAAAATAGACACTCTGATGGGTCGCACGTCGAAATCTTCGTTGTCGATTGAAATATTGTCCCCTTCCGAGTCCTGAAAAATTGAGAATTTTGTCATCACGTCAAACCGAGAAAATGAGAGACAACAAGAAAGTACCTAACTGGCAGGGCCGTGGAGAGAAAATCCGGGCCCGGGGGCAAAATTCATCGGGCCCCCTAAAAAAAAAAAAAAAAAAAAAAAAAGGTGTGTGAAAATTCATCGAGCCCCTTAAAAAAAAAAAAGGGTATGAAAGTTTTTCCTATATTGATCTGTCCCTTTAGCCATTTTGCCTCTCCTACCCCCTTTTTTACAAAAAAAAAAAAAATACTCAAGAAAATCCGGGCCCCCCTACGAAGGCCGGGCCCGGGGGCAACGGGTCCAGTGCCCCCCCCCCCCCTCTCTACGGGGCTGCTAACTGGTATACTCACTGTTGCACTTGGCGAACCTAACGGCCGGATTTCTATTTGTTTGGCTTCAATGACATCTTTGAGGACTGAAGTTTCATCCTTTAGGATTTTGTATCCCTCTGTGAGCAGCTCCCCTTGATGGTCAACCGTAGGCCCTACGGGTGTACACAAAAAAAGAATGTCATCGCGGGAATTCACAAAATCTTGAGGGACAGCGATGAATTGGAAATGACTTACCGACTTTCACAGTTATCTTGGGTACAACGTGGTTATTGGAAGGTGACAAATTGTTGGTAACGAGGTTCAGATCTGACGTCACAATTCTCTTTTCCTCGATGTGCTGGCACGCGGCGTTGGTTACAGAAGCGTAGTCTATTATAGGTTCAGCGTCTGTTAGAAAGAAGATTGCGATAGTGAATGTTAAATATCCATAGTGGACGAACACCTGAATTTTGAGTTAAATCGTCCAGTACTACATGGGTGATATTATAACGATATATCGTAAACATTTTGAAACAATATTTCGATATTTCGTATCAAGAGGACGCTTGCCGATGTGCTTTCATGGGGCTACAAATTGGATTTATGGAGGATCCGAGGGAGGTCAAATAAGCGTTTTCCAAGTAATTTTGGACGCATAAACCATTTTTCAAGATATTTTGCCCAAAAATAGTACAGCTTTTTTTCCTCTCTGTAAACTCACTTTGAGCCACCATTCTTCTATTGTGTAGAGAAGTGATGTTCCACCATCTGGACGTCTGCCGTGGAGATGTTTCCCTTCTCAGGTCTGGCCTCTGTTGGAAACAACTGCTGCATCCTTCACAAGGAGGAGAGTACCTGAAAATAAATTAGATCAAGATCACATGAACAGTTCGTGCGCACCTTCCTGCACTGATGCGCGAGATGTACCTGATATTTGCTTCGATGAACCCGTAGTTCTGAGCTATGTGGAAGTGTGGTCCGTGGAAAACCAAAGGGGCCCAATCCTTCAACGGTCCCATCCACCACAAGTTGTCAGATTTCTTCCTCAGTTCCCGTCTCAAGCCCCACTCAATACTGCTGACTCCATAGACAGGACGCGGACTCTCCGACTGCCCTTCCGTCTACAAGAACGACATTTCCACTATTAAATGGTGACAATAAGGAAAACGCTGCTAATTTTACACAAGGGTTTATGATTCTTTGATATAGGTAGTAGGTTATTTGTCCGAAAATTAATTCTGTCAATAAGAGAATATTTTTGAAAAAAAAAAAAAAAAAAAAATCCTACATTGTTCGAACAGATTCGGGACCTCGAAAAATGGATTATGCGTCCATTAATTACTCGGAAAACATTTGATCTCCTGGTATCCTTCAAAACTCCCATTCGTAACCCCATGAGACCCCAATAGATCCCTACAGTGAAATCAGATCGTTCTGGGACCCACAAAAATGAATTCTACATCCAAAATACTTCGAAAACGACACCTAACTCGACCTCATAGCCTAAACCCTTCAAAAAGCCTTCCCGTAGCCCTTTTTAACCCCACAGCACCCCACGGGTTTGGGCGATGGGGCTGAAATCCTTGCGGGCACAACTAGATGGTAAACCGAGTATTTTGTCAAAATTTCAGATTTAAAAAAGTCCTACTGCTCAAAACGGCCTGGACGGCGGACGTTTTTGGAACCTAGACATCTTGAAACGTAATGTCAAACTTTGAGGCCGATCAGAATTTTCGATCTCCGTCGCAATTGCATAGGTGTACTATTCCAAGAATAAAAACCAAAAGGAGAGGATACGTTTTGTGACAACTTACGTTGAGAGCTTCTATCCGAAATGCGTCTATTGGTTTAACTTTCCCTTTCACAACAGCCATGGTCGCGTTGGCCATCATATCGACATTGTGTTGTTCTGACTCATGAAACAATGCTTGGGCCAATGAATTTCTATTGCCGAGAGGTAACACGCCGATTGGAATTTTGCAAAGTTCACCCCGAGACCTCATCAACCCAGTAAGAGTCTGAAAAGTAAGAGAGTCGGCACAGTGATTCTAATATTGAATGGAATAGGAACCTAATAGGAACAGGTTTACAAAAAAAAAGGTCAATCTCAGGCGCCGCAGAAAAAACCATCAAACTATGTTTTTTGGGGTGCTGAATCCGAATCCGACCCCCGTTTTTTCCGATCACGTCTAAATTTTCGAGATATTGGCGATTTTTCGTTTTTTCGACCTTTTTCCGTTTTGAAAATCACAGCTAAACGTGCGGATGCCCAAAAATTCCACAAAAACTCTCTTCTTACTGGAAATTTATCGCTGGTTCCGAAAATATATATTAGTTGGTGTCTAAAACCACGAGAAATGTGTGCTTTTGCCAAAAAATGTTGAAAAAACGTGGTTTTTCAAAACCAAAGTCACGTTTTTTGATACTTTTTACCTTCTAGAGTGAAAACTAAGGCCGTTAATAAAAATTTTCCAACGAGGTCTTGTAGGTAGATTGTTTCTGCGTCGAATGGGACCAACCGTGATTCTTTACCTTCCATAATAAGGGAGCTATGATTTTTCAAAGTTTCTGGGCGCTTGTTTTTCAGGGCTTCAAGTGCAATTCCGTGAGTTCTTGATGGATAAAACCATCTTTGAGTCGGTCTGAATTGATGCCTCCGAGTCCAATATATTCCTCGGAACAAAGTTTTGTTGTGATCAAGTTGCATTGCCGACTCCAGGAGTTCATGTTCAACAACATGGCCAAAATGGGTAGAAACTTTGAAAAATCATAGCTCCCTTATTATGGAAGGTAAAGTATCACGGTTGGTCCCATTCGACGCAGAAACAATCTACCTACAAGACCTCGTTGGAAAATTTTTATTAACGGCCTTATTTTTCACGCTAGAAGGTAAAAAGTATCAAAAAACGTGACTTTGGTTTGAAAAAACCACGTTTTTTCAACATTTTTTGGCAAAAGCACAAATTTCTCGTGGTTTTAGACACCAACTCATATATATTTTCGGAATCAGCGATAAATTTCCAGGAAGAAGAGAGTTTTTGTGGTATCCGCACGTTTAGCTGTGACTTCCAAAACGGAAAAAGGTCGAAAAAACGAAAAATCGCCAATATCTCGAAAATTTGGACGTGACCGGAAAAAACGGGGGTCGGATTCGGATTCAGCACCCCAAAAAACGAAGAGTTTGATGGTTTTTTCTTCGGCGCCTGAGATTGACCTTTTTTTGTAAACCTGTGTAGTCCATGAATATCCTACATACTAACCTCAGACAAGGTCCCATCTCCTCCAGCAATGACAATCGCATCAGTAGTGGGTTCGATGGTGTCTATCAGTTCCCGGGCATGTCCTTCGTTTTTCGTTTCCAAAACATCCACAAAAACACCCGACAAGTGGAAGAGAGGAGCACAATATAAGTCAAAATTCTTTTTGGCCCTCCTGCAATTCAATTGATAATAATTATAGATCAATAACAGATAAGTTCACAAATCCTGGACAAGGGGATGTTACCGGTTTTGCATCAATACCACCTCCTACTGCATTGAATACTCACTTGCTGTTTGCTGCTGGGTTCAATATCACTGTGATTCGCCTCAATTTGCCAAGCTCAGCGGGCTCATTCCCGAATTCTACGGCCTCCTCGCAATATTTTCTCATCAACTTGGACACACTGGAATCACGATGTGTTAATTTCAAGGAGCTTAGAAGAAGAAGCTTCTTCTTCTAAGCTCCTTGGTTAATTTATCAACGATCCAAAGCAACTTAAAGTTATAAATTGAAATGGCACTAAGAGCAAACTTACTTGTAGCTGTCAACCCCGTAGTCCACACCGTACGCCAGCGAGGCAGCTCCTAGTAAAGATTTTTTCCAGTTGTTTCTGATAACTTTCACGAAGTTTGTTATTTTACCCATTTTTTCAAAACGCTAATAGCCAACTCTCCCGAGGAAGCTTCAACTCTATGCTCTCGATGGTGTATTTGAAAGGTAACACAAGGACATAATATTATTACGTTGGTAAATACCTACGAAAGAACGGGATAAATAGACAGAACCATATCACGGACAGAGTAACAGAGAACCGTGATATCACGAGGCAAATGAAACAAACGGGTCAATTCGAGGTTACACAAAAATAAGGCAACAGCTGATTACCGAGACAGGTCTAGGGAGAACTAAAACCGTGTCAAAGCAAGAATGGATGTTGTGGGGGGGGGGGGGATATTCGATAGGGATGACTAACTATCGATACTCGATAACTTCTGAACTCGAATTTTAAAAGACTTATTTCGTGGGACGATAATTTTTTTCTGGTGATTTCTGGACATTTGGCGCTGATCTAGAATCTCAGCACTCAGATCCAGCGTATCTCTGACAACAACGCTTGTCATGTCATTAAATCAGCATCCTCTCGTCACTCTGAAAATCGAAAGCAGTTTCAAAAACGTCGCGCTCCATAACTCAGATGATGAAACTTACCGATTCGACAACTGAAACCAATTTTTACGTAGCGAGCACACGTAACAAACACCACTGTCTAGAATACACCTAAAAACGACGAGCTTTTCACGCTGATTTCAACCAGCACAAAACGATTTCTGTGCGATAACCCGTTCGAAAGTTATTCCAAGATCGTCGGTAGGTGGGTACGAGTATTTTTTGCGAGCCTTCGATTAGTTTGATAGGTACTAGGTAATCCTTCGCAACGAGAGACGGGTCAAAAAGCGTCGTTGCCAGGGGATTTCAGCCAATATTGATTCGATTTTGATGAAATTTTCAGGGATTACGCGGGTTGTGCCTCCCAGATTACAGATTGTACCTCCCCCCTCCTTACACCCATCCAGCACCCTTTAATATTATATATTATGTAATATAATATATAAATGTGGGCATAATTTCCTGAAACTAGTGTGAAAAAAAGTTTCACTTTTACTGTGGTTTCATAAAACCACGCCCCCGTTTTTTGTTCGGGCACTTGTTTCTCAAAATTATTGACCGAGGACGGCTGATTCTCCTGTGAGCTGGAGGTGGTGGTAGGTAGGTACTAGGTAGGTACTTACCTCTATCAACTTTCTTCAATTGCTGGTCTAGGAATAGAAGAGATACTGTCAACTACCTACATGCCATAAGTTTTGAAGCTGATGAAATGTGATGGGATAAAAAAAGTATCCGATACCGGAAAAACAGTATCGATTCTACGATTTATATCGGGGACAAAAAGTATCGAAATTTATCGATACTTTTTCAACATCCCTAGGTAGCTGTTGTTAGCATGCTACGGCTTTCTCCAGAGTGTACTCGATTCGTTATCACATCCTTATCAGCCACCTTATTGACAGTTTGTTCTCGGGTTTTACGTCACTTGGGTCAATATTATTGAGTTATCTGTCTCTGTCGTCGAGCCAATCCTATATTCTGCCTATCTGTCAACATTACCCGAATCTTTTGGTTATAAATTCAGTAGATAGACGCGCTTCTGAGGATGTTTGCTCATTCGCTCGACTAGGATCTTCGAATTCACGAGCCGAGGCAGTATGGCTAACAAAGAAACAGGTTTTTAGCTCATCCTGCCAGTTTTCTCCCTTTCAAGGTTTGCACATTTGTTCCACAATACGGGTTTGCATATTCATTAGATTATCCGCTCGTTTGGAGTTGTAGATATCAGTACTACCTTCCAGCGTACTCTTTTATGTTGTACTTGATAGCAAAGCTTGTTTTTCTTTGTTGCGTTGCTTGCCAGTGTAGTGAATGTTGCTTCTTATGAGTTTTGTTTCTTTACTCTTCCTAGGATTTCCACCATCATTCACGTCAGCAAAGAGGATTTTCCCACAAGTACGTTTGGATTATTTAACTAAGTGAATAGGCAGTTTTAAATTGGAACACACCCACGGTGATGGGTGTATTGTTCCTCAGGATTTTACTGTTCCCCGTATGTTCTTCCTTCTTCATTATTTTATTTTTTTACAATTTGGTTATTCCTTTAGAATTTACTTTTATAAATAATTATTGTTGCTTGTTGGTTTTAGTGAATTTCGAGCCGTCAACTTCAATGGATAGTGCTGTGAACACGAGGCCACTGCTCCAGAGGAGCGATAGCGACTCTGATTTCGATGAAGATCCCATTGTAATTCGGAAAGAAGGAGTTGACGTAGAAGTTGATATCCAAGACACGAGGCCTCTATTTAACAACTGGGAGCCTGCTGATCGGTTAGTTCTTGTATTCATGATTTGTCATAAGATTCACGCTTTTGTTTTATTATTCTTGGAATAATACACCTGTAATCGCGACGGAGGTCGAAAATTCAGATCGGCCTCAAAATTTGACATTATACGTTTCAAGATGTCTCGATTCCAAAAACGAAATGTCCGTCCACCGTCTGAGCCGTTTTGGGCAGTAGGAATTTTTACAAAAATCTGAAATTTTGACAAAATACTCGGTTCACCACCTAGTTGTGCCCGCAAGGTTTTCAGCCCGATCACCCAAACCCGTGAGGCGCTGTAGGGCTTAGGGAGAGGTTTTTGCAGGTTTTCGGCAATGGGGGTCGAGTTAGGGGTGGTTTTCGATTTTTTTAAACGTAGAATACATTTTTGGGTGTCCCAGAACGTTCCAATTTCACCGTGGGGATCTATGAGGCATTCATGGGGCTACAAATGGGTTGAAGGATCCCAGAAGGCCAAATAAGGTTACGTTTTGAACGCAAAATCCGCTTTTCGAGGTTCAAACATAATTATGTTAACTTGCATGATATGCTACCAGCAGTTAAGTAGTATAGCATTTTTATTTTTATTTTTTCAAAAATATTTTTTTAATTGACAGAATTTTAAATTTGCACTTTTTGGTGGTTTCATATTTTTCTCGTCATCTACTTGCCAAAACGGATTTTTGTTATTTTGTCAAATTTTTTAGAAATAGTTTAATTTCCCGTTTTTTCCACTTTAGGAGCTCAGATTTTCAGACTTTTCTTGCACTATGCTCGCCAAACTGGATTTTGTAAGTCCAATTTCAGATTTTTCCGACCGCTAGAAGTGCCCAGAATAAAGATGACCAAAATCGTGTCACCCTCCTCCTCCTCCTCGGGCTGCGGCTTTAATAATATTAACGCTATAACATAACACTGCTATCTAATAATATTAGATAGCAGTGTTATGTTATAGCATTATATAGCTTCTTGGGTACATTGTACCTATGTGTTGTTATATTATATTAGATAGCAGTGTTATGTTATAGCTATATATAGCTATATATATAGCTTCTTGGGTACATTCTACCTACCGTTATGAGCCAGATGTTTTCAAAAGCGAGTAAATTGAAGAAAAGGAACAATTCTGCCATGAGGAAGGGCATTACTAATTTTCTTTCTTTCTTTATTTATTTTATTTTATTTTTTCCAGCTACAACATCGGTTACCTTATATTTAACATACTTGGGACCGTCATCCTCCTTCCGTGGTTCTTTTTCATCACAGCGGAAGAGGTAAAGACGCTCAGTGATCAAACCGGGTGGACGAAGAGAAAAATTGCAAGAATGGTTTATGAACTTTGTTTTGATTTCAGTACTGGATGTATAAATTTCGACCTTTGAGTAACAATGTGACATTGACCGAAAATGGGCGATCGGAACTACAGGCTTCTTTCACTTCTTACATGACGATTGCTGCGACGGTGCCGAGCACTTTGTTTCTGATCATTAATCCTCTCATCAACCACAAGTTAGTTCATATTTTAGTGATAAGAGCGCTGCTAAAACTCGGCTTTGGATAAAAATAATTTTCAATGTCTTACATACCTGTTTGTTGAGTCCGTAATCACAGACTGTTTTGGTCGTTTTGTACTTAAACCCAGCGGAGTCTACGTTTTCCGTGGCGTCGAGTTGAGTGGGACGTCTTCGTCGAGGAGCTCTTAGGGACTGAATCCGGCGGCATTGACGTGATATCCCGCCCAACGATGCCTACCAGTCTTTATGAAACTTACCTCATCATCATCCATGACTTCAGCAACAAATTTTGTCTTGATGAGCGGCTCATCATGAGCCACGCCAAGTCGTTTGGATCAATAAGAGATATTCTCAGGGCCCACCAAAAGTCACTTGATCCATAAGGCGACCCGATGGTAGTGGGAGAGCAACCAAATAGCTGCTCTCTGGAATAACAGTCAGTCAGTGGAAGCCACATTCCCCCCCCCCCCCCCCCCCATCAAGTCATTAGAACCCGTAGCAGCTCTCGTTTTCAAGGAGTCCTCTGCCTCCAACTTCTCTGGGTCCCAGGAAGCCACTCCAACGCTTCGGACAAGCAGCCTGGAAAACCTTTCGCGGAACTACTTTACATTTTCCAACACGATGCCAAGAACTCGGACGCATGGCCTGCACCCTACCCACCCAAACCTTACTCGGGAATTTTTTTTACACATCCTCACTTTGGTGAGGTACTCTAAATATTGGCAACCTGAATTGGACCAATATCCCATACTGTACGGCCACCAGCACCAAAACAGCCAGTGATAAGTGTCAGACTCAACCAATAGGCAACTCACCGCCGAACTTACATTCAAATTCCAGTATCTTCAAGTTGAAATTGAGCTTATGGTTAATTTGAATTAAAAATAATAATAAATAAATAAAAAATCTCTGTAATGTTTGCGCAGGATCTCGCTGAATGTTCGGATGTATGGGTCATTGGTGACGATGCTGGTACTTTTTATTGTGACCACAGTCTTCGTGAAAGTCGACACAGACCATTGTAAGTTGGTTATTTTTAGGTAGCTTCACTTCCGTCCATTTATTTAGTTCAAGTCGCGTTACAAAGTACGCTTTGTAATTAAAACAATTACTTGTATCGTTTTGCAGGGCAAGAAGAATTTTTCATCGTCACTTTGGCAATAGTCATCCTCCTTAATAGTGAGTATTTTTATTTTGTATGGAGAAGAGTCTACAAGAAAATTTAATGCAACTTCTATATTTTTGTCTACAGTTGCCAGTGCTATCCTCCAGAGTGCAGTGTTTGGCGTTGTGGGCCGGTTCCCATTGAAATACATCGCAGGTACAATGAGGGGTCTCGCTATTGGCGGGATAATAGCAGCCGTAGGAAAAATATCGTCTCTTTTCGTCGGAGCTTCGCCGACGATTAGCGCGTTGGCGTACTTCACCATGGCCGACGGTTTCATCGCCCTTTCGATCTTGGCTTACATGTTTTTGGCATCTACGGTAAATAAGCGCTGAAATGTTGTACGACTGTAAGTCCAGAAAGCTACCAAGTGTCGTCGTTTTTCAGCTTTTCTTCAAGTTTCATTGCGAAGAGCTTCCGAGACATGGGTCCATTCAGTACGAGCCGGTTCATACGGTTGAGAAGCCTTCGTCGCCCATCATCAGAGACATCTCCTACACTGCTATCTTGAAAAAGGTCGATCTCCTTCTCTACAATTCACTGTTGGTGGTTTCATCCAGTATTTCATGTATGTTTCTTTGCAGATATGGGTTCACGGTATGGCGTTGTGGTACTGCTTTGTGGTCATGTTCACCGTGTACCCGGCTGTTACAGTTTTGGTAAAATCTACTACAGTTGGCCACCCCACTTGGACTGGTGTGTTAATTTTTGCTGAAAGGCTTCTGTTTTCTGAAACTAAAGTAGCTATTGGGGTTGGAATGTATCCACGTTTTTGTTTTGTTGCAGATGTCTACTTTGTTCCCGTTGTAACTTTCTTACTCTACAGCGTTTGCGATTACGTGGGACGAATCCTCTCCGGATGTTTTGCCATAGTAAGTCCAAGTCTATCTGGTCATCGCCACATCGTATAAGACCTCTTTCTGTAATTACGCTTGTTTATTTCAGTCGGAAAAAAGAACGTGGGTCATTACGGCCATGGCTGTCCTCAGAACGGCATTCATTCCTCTGATCATATTTTGCAACGCACAGCCACGAGATCACCTTCCCGTTCTTATCAACTCTGACACGCTTTACATCATTATCATCATCACCTTTGGACTTTCGAACGGATATTTGGCAAATCTGACTTTCATCTCTGTCCCGAAGTGAGTGACACTAACTTATTTTAGATGTGAACAGGGGGATCTTGCTTTGCTCAGCCATTCATCGCGGGCAGGGAAAGCTCGCTTCGTTCGATCCAACCCTCTGTCCCTGGACACTCCAACTAGGGATAGGCAATCGGTAAAAAAGTATCGATTTTTTAAATAAAATCGGAATCGGCTTCAAAGAATCGATTCTCAAAAAATCGTTTCTCTCAAGAATCGATTTTTGAGAAAATCGGGTTTTTAGTGATTTTTTTTATTTTTTATCATACTCGATCATAAACAAATTAAATATATCATAACTTATATATCATAACATAAATATATCTTAACTTATACAGTAGTTTAATCTGTGCAATACTGAAACCTCCCTTTGGGTTTCCGCCTCCAAACGATTTTTGAGAATCGATTCTTTGAAGCCGATTCAGTCAATTCAAAAAACATCCATCATTATAAATAGGAGAAATAAAATGTTTCAAGGAGAACAATAATTTTCCAAATTGGCTAAAACCCAATTTTTTGAACCTCTCTACCCCGATTTTTTTAAATCCCGATTTTTGGAAAAATCGGGATAAAAGTATCGATTCTCAATTTTATCGCATTAACAAAAATCGATTCAAAAAATCGATGTTTTATAAGAAAAAATCGATTTTTAGAAAAATCGGAAATCGATTGCGTATCCCTAACTCCAAAAACGCTTGGAATCCAAACAGTAAAAGAAGTCAAGGCTCAGGAGGTGGTCAGCGGGTGGTCTCCTACTCGCAGCCGGCTCGTCCCGATGTCTTCGGTGTATTTAAAATTTAAACTCGTCGAAAAATCCTCCCAAATTTTAGGAAATTTCTGGCGAACGGTAAAAAACGAAGATACAAAATAATATTTTATGTAAAATAATACATATTATATAAAATAATACATATATGTAATAAAATTTTATGTAAAAATAATACATATTATGTATCTATTGCGCAAATTCTGATTGGTGAAGGTTGCCATTTTTAGTAAGTGAGTTGAGCGCAAGTGTGCCCATTTCATCCAGATCCAGATTTTGCACTACTAACCTATATCAAAGAATAATAAAACTTTGTGTAAAATTTGCTGTTAAAAAAAAAACTATATTGTTGATGATTCAATGTTCTCAGGATCGTATCATCTCACGAGCAAGAAGTCGCCTCCACAATGCTTGCCGCTTTTCTAGGAGTTGGGATCGCCTGTGGTTCAATCATCAGCTTGTTCGTCGTGGAACTCCTTTAAGACGGATGAGGTATGATTTTGTTGTGTACGAAAGAGTCCCGTGTAATGCTCTCTTTCGAGACAATAATATTTATGTATCGTATTGTACAAGACAAGCTGAGGCGAAAAAAAAAAAAAAAAAAAAAATCTCTAGCCGATTAGCTGGGAAATAATGGGTGATTCGGTCGAAAATGTTGAATATTTTATTTATATGTGTCGCTTCCAAGGGTAAAAAAATGTTAGGTGATCACTTCATTCCGTAAGAAGGCATATAAATTTGTTGACTCAGTTTTTACAAGCGATTTGACTTAGCAGCTTAAAAGATAATTGTCTCCCGGGGAGAAGATTTATTGTTAAAGTGGGGAAGTTAATGAGAGATTTTTAAGCCGGTGGCGAATGCCAAGCCGAAAACAAAATTATAGCAACAACCCAAAATTGGCGCAGATGCCAAATGCGACTCACCTTCTCTCAGTCTATATGTGGGTTTATGAATCTCACGCACTTCGATTACATAGTCCCAGTGAGTATAACTGAATCCCGGACTTGCTACTTTAATTGAGAGGTTAGGCCACCATGCTACGAGTTTTCAACCTCTTATGAAGATCGATTATGTTGTCGATTGATTGTTGTATTTTGTTGTTTCATCGTAAACGCATAATATTTGTGATATATTTTTGTCCGTACGTGCGTCTGTGTGATTATATTAATGACACAAACATGAAGACTTTTATTGTATTTTACACAACTTTACTTTAGTTATTTTCCTCATATTTTGAGAATCTCTTTAATTGTATTAGCCCATTTCGATGTTTTTTGTATTAGCCTTTCATCCTGTTACCGTGTTTCAAACGTCCCATTCTGACATTTTGTGACTGTAGTTGCTGGCAAATCACACAAAAATAAGCACGGGTAAGTTGGTGTACTCATCTGGTCTTCACTTGACCTGCTGATGTTATTTACTTTAGTTTTAAACGTTTGCTTGATCTAGATGCCTGTGTAGAGTGGCCTCAAACGCGCGCAGTTGTTTCTAATAGCGCACAAAATTTGCATTCTAATATCTATTGGGTCCGTTTGAAACACTCGATCCTTTGGTTGTGTCGCCAGTAGTTCAAATTTAGAATCAGTACCGTAGAAGAATGAGTAATTGAACTTCACCCAAGTGACTAGTTTGGTTCGGTTTTTTTTCTTCTGGTGTGTAGGGGTCGTTGTGATAGCCCGTTCGCAGTTGTACCAGTGACACAAAATAACGGTAACCTGTGAATCTAAAAAGTTTTATTTTAAATAATATTTTTCTATAGCAATAGTCCATTTTATTGTGATGTGAATTAGCCTCGATTCGTGATTTTGTCATGTGCATTTTTGGCTGTATGTTGATGCCACTATTGATGAAAGCATATTAATACGTTACAGCCTCATTCAACGTGCTGAGCGCACAAGTCAAACTGCAATGCGCTGGCATGTATCAAAATACGTAGAAAGATAATCGACTTATGGATTACTTAAAATTCTCACCGATCACTTTTCCTGTCTTCCCACAATAATGGAAATTGCTGTCATTTTAAACGGAATAGATCAAGTAGATATTATGTCACCGTTCAGTCATTATACTCTTGATATTATGTGCTACATGATTGTGCATCCGTGGGCGGAATAGTGTCTTTTATTGCTATAAACCTTCTTACTGTTTCTTCAACGTAAATTCATTTGGTGTATTATAACCGTTCTTGATGTTCCTCCACAAATCTTTTCGATGGTAATTTTTACTTGGGAAAAGCAGTTCCAACCGAATTGTGATGCAATAATGGGCTCCTTGAGAAGGTTGGAATTCAGCATTGCGAACAACAAATTCAGCAACTTTTAATACCTCCTTAAACAAATTTTGAGTTCAAAAATCCGGATAGTTACTGTAATGACTCGGGTTGGTAGAAGTAGAAGGCGAGAGTTCCAGATGTGAACTGTGTATTTAGGTGGGCCCCTTGGCCTCTTTTATAGTCAGGACAATACATAGAAGGGATAGGCGTAGTGGGGGCACATGTCCACTACGCCTTATCTTACTGGAGGTCCAAGGGGCACCACACCTAAATACACAGTTCACATCTGGAACTCTCGCCTTCTACTTCTACCAAGCCGAGTCATTACAGTTACGTGCTGATTGTTTAAGAAATGGTGGAGATTTTGAACTGAATGTGGAGGGCACGTGACGTCATGCCTTTCCACGCTGGGCATGGAGCCGCCAGAGCGCTGAATGATAAATCTGAACGGAATCAGAATTGAAACACTCGGCCCTGGTCGATTCTTGAATAACCTTCTTTGATGATAACCTCGATGCTCGACTTTTGAATGACCTCCTCTGATGATTACCCCGATTCTCGATTTTTGGGGTCGGCTTTTCGCGTAGCAAAGTTGGCTAACCTGCATCTCAAAAGATGACTGAGTCATGTAGGTACCCACTCCAGGGCTCGGAATTCAAATATTATATTTTTCCTAAGACCCTATAAATAATAGAGTCGGGTTTTCTGCAATGTTGACCCGTTTTCGTAACTTTTCAAGCACGACCTTTCCAAGAAAAATCTTTCAAGGAGCTCATTATGAAGATTGTTGTGCGTTACGTGTAGCGGAGAAGTATTTATCTGCCCGTTGATTTCGACGTTGTTAGTCGGTTTCTGGGAAAGTCTGTTTTCATTAAATGGCTAAGAAACCGAAGATGGGCAGGTGTGTAGCACTAGTTGCTGCCACGATTACGCTTCACTGTTGGAAATGAAGTGTGCTGTTCTGAGGCAGCCATAGCGTCCCTTAAGTAGTTTTCCGTTGTTCAGGCACTTGCAACTCTTGTCACACGGGCGTTACCATCTTATTATACAAGGATATGTATGTCTTAATTGTATGATAATAAAATACTCAAGCCAGCCATTTATGTATATCATTCTACACCGTTGGTTCGCGCATGTGTCATGAAGAAAGAAATGTTCGGCTTGTTATACTGACTTTTAAAGAATTGCTATGAGCCCCTCCGGTGGATTCTTCAGAGGCACAGATGAAATTCCTACTCGAAGGCACCGTGGGTAAGGCGCGTTGGATTCTACTGCATCGAGAAATGGATTACTTAATTTCAAAATGTCTTGTGGAACACGTAGGTACTACAAAAATCTGTCACAAAAATGTTTAAAATGTTATGTTTGGGGAGTATGATGAGTTATGTATATCGTGCACCGAAAATGAATGATTTCGTTGTTTGGTGGTCCTTCAAGAAGGATAATAAGGTTCCAATCTTCTTTACACCGTCATACTGAGTAATGGGATTTTTACTCATCCCGAGTGAATTTGGTTTACCTAGTGTGGGCTATGTACCTACATTGTCTGGTATTTTTATGGTTGTTGTGGATCTGAGGTTATCTGCTGGAGGTGTCTGGGTGTCTTGCTGTATACAGACCCAGTGGAGTTGGATGTAGGGGACTTATTGTGATGTTTCCGCTGGAAGCACCCAGACACAGAATTTGCCCTTGATAGCGAGAGTTGCCGTAGGTCCTGGTGATTGTGGGGAGGAGGATCAGATTTCCCAACGTTCTAGCCAAGTCGCAGGAACGGGCAAAGTGTCCTCAGAATCCTGAGCTTGAGTGTAGGGATGGAACATCGAGGTTTCAGGTTCGATAATTGACTGCTAATGTTTTTACCTAATTCAAGTTTTTTTCGATAGGGAAAATAGAGAAAATACTAAAGTACTACTTTTAGTACTCACTTTTACGTTGCTATCACTAGACGGGAGTTGTGAGGAAGGGGGTTACGATTGTTCAACTCAAATGTTAATTGACGTTCTGGTTCGGTTCAGATTGTGATTGTCGTGATTTGGATTCTTTGTTTCATTCGCAATAAGCCCCCAAGAGCGGTATTTTGAAGTTTTTAAATAAACCAGCGAGAAAACCGCTGATTGCTGTTTTGCAATATCTTAATAATTTCTCACGTTTAATAAAATGGAACTCTCCTTCCTCGACAAAGTTTTCCCGTGAGTAGGTGGTTGCTGGACGCCAGTTTTTTTATTTAAATTTAACCTACCTTTTCACAACATTGATTTTTTTCAACATCGATGATTTTAATGAGGTGGTGAGGGAGAGAAAACGACTCCTCTGCTGATGTGAGTACTAAATTGTTTATTGGATTAAACCATTGTAGCGTGGGAACCAGTTTCGAGCAACTAAGCTCATCTACTGCCCAGAGTAACTTAGAACATCTACGTATTCGTCCAGGTTTTACTTCAGGTTCAGACAGAGACGACATACGACGACTTCCAATTCGGGAATTATTAGTAGGTTTAGTTTGAGAGCATATTCTAGATGGCCACACAACAAATTTTTAACCACACCTGCACGCTCGTAGACAGTCCTCAGTCAATGTGGGAAGGAAAATTTGAAAATTTTCACTAATTGTCACTTAACTGTTGTCTAACCATACCCCGGGAGTAAGTTTGAACCTCGCATTTCTGGGAGTCCATTGGTCATGCAAACATTTTCAAGAGGTCGGGAACAAGTCGGTCTGTGAAGGGCGCTCCTGGAAGCAAGTTTGCGGACTCCCGGATTCAGGGGGGTCACACTGGATCTGCTGATAATATCAATACAACCATATTATGGTTGTAAGGGGAAGGGGAGATGCCCCCTTAGTTGAAGGGCCAAAAAGGTAATCTACGCCTGAGCCGTAAACAGAGTGGCAATCATTGATTCGCCATAAGAATGAAAATCCCACACGAGTAAATGCATAGGTTACGCTACCCCGAAAAAAAGTACATTTCCCAATTGTTGGAGAATCACCAGCCTTTTTATTCGGTGTAAGCCATAAGGACAACCTGGCCAAGTAGAGCACTAAAACACCATTGTATCACTCATTATTTTTTAATATTTTTGGTTAATATTAGTGAAAATATTGCGTGGTCTTATAATGTTTACGTAGTATCAAAGAGGAAAAAGTTACTAGAACGCCGTCTACCCCCAAACTCTAACGTGTTGGTCCCATGAGCAAGTGGATATGCCCAAACCGCTCGGCGCCACACACAGGGAAGTTATGCGATTATCATGTCCAGTTAGAATGCCTGAAAATGTAAACGTTTTATTAGTACTGGTTCCACAACGGTCGATATTTGGAGAAATTGGCTCACCATTGTGTGTACATTTGAGGGTGTCCCAAATGTGTACGTTGTTGTCGTCTGAGCCGCAGAAGATGTATCTACCGGAGAGGGACAGACCGCAGGATGTGAAGCCAGGGTTGCCTGAAGGAGATTTGTAACAAGCCAGCTCTTGGTCTCCCCGGATGTCGTACAGCCTGGCGGTTTTGTCTTCGGATCCGGTTGCAAAGTTGAACCCGTTCGGGTGAAACTGTAAAATATTGCCTCATTGTAGACGCGAACGGTTTCTTGAGTTTACTTTAGCGCTGAACTCTTGAATTGAATCCGTACGCAAACTGAGTTGACGTCAGCCTGATGACCGAAAAATGTTTGTTGGCACTTTCCATCTCTGATGTCCCACAGCTTGCAAGACTTGTCGACGCTCCCCGTGACGAAGGTGTTCTGGTCAGGTGCCAGGGAAATGCTGACGACGTCACCAGCATGCGCCTCGTACTCCAGATTCTTCGCGTTTTTCTCCAGATCCCATATACATCTGCAACGGTTAACTCCTATATATGTCTCCATTTACGGCGGGCACAACTGAAATTCATAGTGGGTCTGTACACAGGACACGAGAGCTTCAGGAAGCATCTAAACAGGATAGGGGTCATATACAATGAACCCGCCTGCAGGTTCTGCGGAGTGTGAGGCCTCATCTCTGAGTGTGTGGCGCAGGAAGTATCTTGCGCTGGGATCAGTGGACCGAGGAGAGATACCAGCGCAACAGGGCCTGGTAGGAGGACTATTGAACCTCTTCAAGGGCACAAAACTCCTATCATAGAAACTCCTAGAGGCAGCACAATGGGTCTGCAGGCCTAGGTGCGGGAAGTGGAGTGCCCTTCAGTACCCCACTTCCATACCCTCTCTGGTCGCTCTAAATGTAAATCTAACGGTTAACGCCACTTAGTTGTAAAACTCCTTTAGGTCTCACCAGCCTACCAAAAACTTACATTTTCATGTCTCCAGAACCAGTGATGAGCGTGTTGTCGTCAAGAAACCTGCAGGATGACAAGAATCCTTCATAGCCCAGCAGCTCTCGTGTGATTTTAGCAGCACCTGTTCCATCTCTGTTGTTCACATCATACACTGTGCACATGTTGTCCATCCCGCCACAAGCTTCAACAGAATTGTTATTTAGATCAACTGTTTTAGATAAATCAACGAAGTCAGTTTAAGCATTTTCTTACCAACGAAATTTCCTGATTTGGCGAAAGCTACACTCATTACCCAAGCGGATCGCAACGGTATGACTTGCACTTTGTTTCCCGTCCACGTGTCCCAAATGATTAGTTTGCCATCAAGAGATCCAGTGACTGTATGCCTGAACATGGTGTTAGTCAGGCTGTGTATTCCACCAAACGGATATCTTTTATTGAGGACACTCACCGGGAGTCGCCTGCGTAGTGGACAGAATTCACTTTGTTTATGTGACCTTTGAGAAGTTTCTTTGTCGATAATTTGAGCTTCGGCACGTCTGCCATGTCAGCGCATTTCTCTTCTAGTTTGCAATCAGCTTGCTTTGCTTGATCTTCCTGTCAACAAATGAGCTTTGAATGCCCTGAAAGAGCTTCACTTTGATCATTTTATGGGATTTTCGGAAATTTGTTGAGACTAGATTCGTGTTGGTCGGCCATAGTGACCTATCATGTTATGAGCCATTTTCGGGGTTTTCGAGTGAAGCTCTTACTTCTTGAAAAAAGAGACCTGAAAATGACACTTGTGGCGTGTAAGTGTACTGCCAGCGTGGAGCTGCGATAAAAGCAACGAAAAAAGGGAAGTAGGCAGATGGGGCAGCGGAGAGTAGACGCTTCAAAATCGAGCTGAGCTGCGATGACAGCTCTTGTCGCTGGTCGTCCCGTTGGTCTCGGGCTCTCCTAATTACTACGAAAACGAAATGAATGTAGAAAATTAAATTAGTGCAAGTAGTAACCAAAATTGGTAAAGCTCGTCCGAAAACAGGCAAAAAACCGCTGCAAATTTTACACAAGGATTTATTGTTCTATGATAAAAGTTAATTGTGCAAAAATTTATTCTGTCATTAAGAAAATTTTTTTTTTTTAAATTTGAAAGAAAAAAAAAATCTGTTCGAACAGTTGTGGGACCTCGAAAAATGGATTATACGCCCAAAGTTACTCGTAAAACGACACCTTATTAGACCTCCTGGATTCCTCAAAAATCCCATTTGAAGCCCCACGAAAGCCCTATAGATCCTCAACGGTGAAATCGGATCGTTCTGGGACCCCCAAACATGGACTCTACGTCCAAAAATACTTCGAAAACGACACCTAACTCGACCCACTAGCCGAAAACCTTCAAAAAGCCGTCCCGTAGCCCCATAGTGCCCCACGGGTTCGAGCGATCGGGCCGAAAACTCGCGGGCACAACTAGATAGTGAACCGAATATTTTGTCAAAATTTCAGATTTAAAAATTAATTCCTACGGCTTTTAGAATCTTGACCTTTTCTAACGTATATACAAAACTTTGAGGCCGATCTGAATTTTCGACCTCCGTCACGATTACATAGGTGTATCATTCCAAGAATAATAAACCAAAATTAAAGTTAGAGTGAGCTTTACGTCACGATTTTAGACCTAATCGGCCTAACATGATGAGCTACTAATTTGTAGATTAATCACTTCAAGTGCAAATTTCCTCCCAAAATTTCCATTGTCTACTACGGGATTCGAACCCGTGGCTACATTAGAATGCAGAGCGAAGTGACTATAGCTCAGAACCGTCCCGGCTAATCCCAAGCACCCCCAGAAAAAGTGTTCTACGTCCAAAAATACTTCGACAACAACACCTAACTTGACCCCACTGCCGAAAGACTAAGCTTAGTTGCTTTTATCGCAGCTCCACTCGCTGGTGGCATTAGCTTTGGAAATACCGACTGGGCAAGATACTCTCGGTGGTTTGCCATTGCCTTCCAAGAGGTGATTATCGGTATAAGGAAATCCAATGCCTTCCGAACTTACGACAGTAAATTAACAAATTTAGGATCACTGTCTCATGTATCCATGAGACACCTACAGGTATTCGAAACCACAGGGTTCTGTTCCTACTACACTTGTATGGACAAGTACCGAGCTGAAGCCCACGTAGACATTTCAGCGATTGTTCTATCTCTCCACTTCGCTCAAGAAGTACTTAGGGCTGTTCCAATCTTTACGCATTGCTTCTAAAACGCTTTACAATGTTGTTACTAATCACTTACCTGGCATTTCTTTATAAGCGCTTCCAGCTCCTGGCGCAGTTTAACAGTTTCCTCATCTTTCGGAGGCATTGTTATATGCCACTTATGCGGTAGCAACGACTATCACCCAAGCTTGGACTTTGACCTAAGAAGGAAAAAAATTAAGTTAGTCAATTTGTTTGATGTTAATGGGAAGTATTTTTGGATAATGGTTTACATTAAATGTCCAACTCATCGTACGATTTTATACTGCAAATGTTGCAGTATAAAATCGTACGATGAGTTGGCAGCTTAAGCCAATTGATAATAGCCATCTCTCTATGAGAAGTTTCGTTATGTAACAGAAGCCTATCGGGAATGATGGTAATGATCTACTTTCAGATTAAACGTGTATTGAGTTGCATTCCGCTCAAATGAACTATTTGCTAAGGATTTACACAGTGTAATTTGGGTAATTAATGATTTTGCGTAAATATATTCCATTCCACACTTACCTCAGGCTATAGGTGTGTTGACCGAACGACTGTTCGACGTCTCTGTCCACTCGGGCTTGTAATCTCATTTGGCAAAACCTGTTAGTAACTATTGTATGGTAGCAGTCTTAATTCCATTACGTTATGAAGAGGCGCAACTGCTGCAAAGACGCAGAATCAAAAGACGATTGAACCAGAAAATCGAGTTCCGCTCTTGTTTGTTACCATCCCCCAAAATCAGGTTGGCCTATGCCGTAATCCAAAGTACGAATCCGAATCATTGACTCGTTTTGGCACTCATAGTTTATTATCTCATGAAAAGGAAAAAATAGAATAACGTAATTTGTATGAATTTATTCGTATAAAAATTTTGCTACAAAGCGATAATTCTAGTTGGTGCACCTGTACCATTCGCCAACTTTATTGGCATGACGATTAAATCGAACTTGGCAGGAAGATGTGCCCTTAAATTGACGTTCTCCAGATTGTAGAGATTCGCTGCTGATAGAAGTACGTGTACTCCAATAGCATTTGCCAAATCCACAGATGGTGAATCCACTCCGACTCCAATAATCTGAAAGGTAGAATTATGGGACTAATTGTAGTGAATCCTAAAGGTTAATTCGGTTACTTACAATAGGAGGTACTCGTCGCCAAACGTTTTGGAGGAGCAGGTAAGGTACCTAATGTGGTGTCCCTCAGGACGCTCGAGGAAACCCCAGGTTGTTCTGCTTCTTCTTTATATTTCTATAGAAAGCACCCCACTAATCATTTCAGCATAATAACTCTCTTGCTTCAGGTGATCAACAGCAGCAGGCTGTACTTCGAGGTGCACTTAACATGTCCCAGGTAGGCCACCTTGCGTCTTTTCACCGTCACTTGCAGCACACGTTTAAGGAAATTTAGGAGGATGTAGGCCAAAGGCTGGATGGGATTCTTAGCATGCATCGGATCACCTACATCACAAAACCTTCCAGGAGAGTGAAGCAAAACCTGTGTGTCAAGACCCCCCCCCCTCAACGCCATTTGCTCAAAGTTGTTTTCATGTAATAGGGGATCATTCTACACTTTCGAAAGACGAAAAGGACGAAATCATTTGAAAAGGTCCAGGGCCCGCATGCTTACTAATATTTTGCTCCTTGAAGTTATCAACCTTGTGACACGCCAAGAGAGTGAAAAAAAGGCCTGTCGATGGCGAAATATGCATGTGTGCATTTATCAATAAGCAATGAAATGCTATGGGTTTCATAGCTGTATCCTTACAATTTGCGTTTTTTCTTCTTCTAAAATTTCGCAAGTACCTAAGTGGAGAAAACTGCTTGTGACTGAGTGGTGTACTGACCCAAATCTCGGCCTGTGGTTGAATGACTATCTTCAATCATATTTCCGTAACCCTTGAAGTAAGTTCTTGTATTGTTGCGATTTAGTGAATAACCTGTTCGTCCACTGTCAATGTCAAGCCCTAATTCCTATGCTCTTTATGAGATGACCGTCGACTGTGTTTTGGCTACTTAGATAGCTAGACCATAATTTCTGCAGGCCAGTGCGGCATCAGGATGCTTAAACATGCATTTCAGCTATGCTTCCACATCTCAAATTCGAAACAAGCATGTTCAAATTTCAATCACTTAACATTGCATAAACCTAAGTCACGTAGGGTAGGTGGGGGCAAAGCCCTGCAATTTTCGGTTTTTCGACCATTGCAACCGATTTGAAGCAGATTTCCTCTAAATTTTATGCTTGAATTTTAGGTTGGGCTATTATCTATAACCCCTTGGAAACACAGTCATCTCCTGTCAATAGTAAAGGAGAAATTGAATATTTAAGAAAAAAAAATTTTGCAGGGCTTTGCCCCATAAAATGGGGCAAACCCCTGCAGTGCAGGGATTTGCCCCAACTAGGTAGAAATGGGTTTTAAAAAAAATTCTATTGAACAAAAATGCTCAAATTAAGTTAATTCTTTATTTCTTCATGATCGAAAAAAAAACCTGAACGGAGGGATAAAATCAAATGACGAGGGGACATAGCTCAGTGTCCTCGCGTTCAACCTCTCCAGCCAAATACACCGATTAATCGGTCAGATTTACCACCAAACTGGATTATCAGTAGTTTAATCTGTGATTATCGGTCATCAAAACATTGGCGGACATAAGTGACTGTAACAAGAAAATTACGTTCACGCATGCGCCGAATTGATCGCTGATTCAATCATGATGAAACTTATAGGGGACCATCTAGGATTTAATTCACACTATTCCGGAAAATTTCACAGAAATCCGATGAAAGTTGGTGCAGTCATAACTTTGGCAAGAAAGGTGGACTGACAGATGCGCGGACGGACAAACACGGAACCAAATTTGTTCAGGAATCCCTGATCGTCAAACCTGGCAATTATTGGCAATTGCTCCCCACTCTTTGGAAGTGATGTGCACCTATTTGATTGACATTAAATTATAAATGATGAAATTTTAAATTTACAATTCAACTTTAATGTCATTATTGAATCCACATGTGCCATACAATGCCAAAATACGTGCTGATAGTGAATGGGGCAAAGACCTGCACTTGAGGGGTGCAGGGATTTGCCCAAAATGGCATGTTTGGAAATTACTCTTTGATAAGGTTAGGAAAAGTGAGTTAAAGAAACGGTTCTCCCCTGACATTGAAGCTCAATTACAGTACTATTCATTGATGATTAGCTGATTAATTTGGCGCAACCCGATCTCACACAAAATTGACGTAAACGTTCCTGAAAATTACATACAAAAGGTGAAAAACAAACTTAACTAATTTTCTCAGGCTATTGCCCTCAGAGATGCCATTACTTTTGATGACAGACACCTGTTGCTGAACCTCAACTGCTGCCTGGTTGCCAGTTTCTCAATCACTTGTGAAGTACTGAAAAAGCCACTGCATAGCTTTGCCCCACGCAGGGCTTTGCCCCCACCTACCCTACAGTAAAAAAAAAACAAAAAAAAAAAAACAGAGCACAGACTACAGCTACAGAACTGGCTATTTGAAGCAAAACATTTTAACAAAAATATTTACGTTAAAAATATTTACGAGGTAAAACCATTTACGAGGCACTGGCACCTCGTCATGCAAAATTGATAAGGAGAAGGAGCAAAGCAATTGGTCTTCATCAGTGGATTCACATGCACGTCCATGAACTGACAAGAGGTTTTGGGGGTCGCAGCAGTCGCGAGTTTTGGTATTGTTTCATATGAGAATTGGGACAGAGTCGCCAGTGATGGATTAAGGTAAAATTTGTGCTCATTCGCTCGTATTTCTTTATTTCCTTGAATACAACCGACCAAGATAGAGGAATAATACTTATTCACTTATCGACTTTTTAGTAGATATCACAGAAAAAATGTTCCTTGAATCACAACAGTTCCGCGTTGTTTTCAATGAGCGACGATTCTTGCCGGACCGCCGGTGCCGTTTACCAATTTGATGGGCATTACGATGATATCGAATTGGCTGGGAAGGTCGAAAGCCAAGTTGACGTTTTCCAAACCGTAAATGTCGTTGTTCATGAGGGCTTTGTGGACGAGGTAGTCTTCTCGGTTGCCTACGTCCAGTGAAGCCGTGTCTACGCCGACTCCGACGAACTGAGGGACAGATGATGAAGGCGGGTGACGATAAATTAACATTGATTTGTGTTAAACATGTTAGCTGATGTGGTCTGTGGGTTTGTAGTAGGTAACGTAGGTAGGTACCTACATTGTTCATCTGTTGAATACCGGGTGGACGAATCGTTATAAAGCGCACCCACCACCAGTTAGCTCTACAACCAAATTGCTCTTGGCAAGTGGGATCCAAAACGACACAATTAGAGATGGTAACGCTCAATAGACTGGGATTCCCCGAAGATTCTTCAACGCCCTGATTCCCTGCAAAAGCTGCTTACCTTCTTGGAATTGACAATCCAAACAGCCGCTTCTTCAGAGAGACCGGGATACCTCAAGTCCGAGTCGGTGGGTCCAAGGTACCGTTTCCTGTCCGGGTACCTCGAGGACCATCCGAACCTGACAAGCAACACGCTCTTGTCCGGAATTTCGCCGTTGTTCTTTTCCCATTCGACGAGTTTCGAAGCAGGCAAAGCGTAGCTCGAATTGTCCCCCGTCTCTTTGACGGCATCCACCAGAATGCCTACACAGTGAAACATTTGTTTGATTTACTCTTTCTTTGGAAAATAAAAGCCGTGAATTACGCATTCAGAGCGGAATCAGTTCACACCTTTGGTTATCAGACGATCCAGCGGTATATCACCAACTTTCCGCCC
Source organism: Pilophorus perplexus (assembly GCA_955831195.1). NCBI lineage: Eukaryota > Metazoa > Arthropoda > Insecta > Hemiptera > Miridae > Pilophorus > Pilophorus perplexus. The sequence continues at coordinate 21,226,666 of OY037013.1, forward strand.
ATTCTTGTTGAAATGGTATGGCGCATCTAAGTGAGTACCACAATGCTCAGCTGTCGCAAAATCGTTCGACGAATACCACACCCCGCTTGGACTCTCGGCAGCAAACATCTTTCGGTAGCTTTACAGTATACATAAATTATTGAGACAATTTTGAAATCATCAATGAATTGAATCAGGCAATTTGAGCGTCTTACTTGAATTTTTCGCCTCCGGGAAATTCGATAGTATTCATGTCGTATCCATAACCCAGGTCTATTGGTTCTGGAAGAGCGCCCATCAAGACGCATCCAGCGCTCACGAGAAGTATGAACCGTAAAGTAAGCTTCATCTGAGGAAAAAAAAAATCAACTCAGACTGGTCGGGTGGGACTCTATAATTAAATAAATCATGCGCCCAAAATTACTCTGAAAACGACAGGCATTGTAATGTAGAGAGAATTGACCAGTCCCCCCTGCCCATCACCACAAGAAGGATGAGCGGCGCATATTTTGGAATGAGTTGAGGTGAGTGATGTTGGTGATCACAGAAAAGAGTCTCAGCTGAAATCGCAATTAATGTTTAGGACTACATTACGAGAAGGATGAGAGTCAGTTCCTGACTACGCAAGCAAGATGAATATCGGTTGCGTCCGGTTGCCAAGGTTCGCCAAGAAGCTCACCATAACGCCAGGAAGACTGCAAAACAACATTCGACGAGGAAGACAAAGGGGTAAGAAGAGGAAGAACAAGTTTTAGTTATCTCTGTAAGGTGGATGCGGCGAGATAGTGGGAATCCATCTTCATTATAAAAGACTATTGTCTTTTATAATGAGAATTATTCTCAACTCCGATTTTGATGCTCGCCTGCTTCTCAGGGGGGTTTCTTTCGTTTATTACTAGAAAATGTAATATTTGAAAAAATATCAGGCACCTTAAGGAGCTAGGAAACATTAAGTTAGCACCACGTAGGTATAACGTTATTGTCATCTTCTTGAAAGCACTTGCAACTTTCGAAATCGAATACCTATTCATTTTTGAGAAAACTGACCTTTATATTTCCTAGAGTGGACATGGCCATCCAATTCCAAGAAAGCTTCACACATGTTTGTGCCAAGGGATGGATCCTTGGATTCTGGATCATTACATCTTGAGATTTCGTGATTTTTTGATTTTCTGGCGCCTTTTTTCCAGATTTTTAAGAAATATAATTATATCTCCGGATTTTCTGGATCTCTCGATTCCTAGATTACTGGATTGTTTTGTCACTGGATCTTTCCTGGACTTCGTGGATTTCTGGTGCTTCAGATCTTTGGATCTCAGGATTGTCGGAGCCGCTGTGAGGAAACCGGCCTCAGCAGCAGCCCCACTCCGAACACTAAGAACCGCCGATGTTATATAAGACTGAGCGGTCCTTAAAAACGGCACTTCCGTTTTCACATTATCAACGGTCTGCACCTGGGAGCGATTGGCCGTTGCTATTGCAGCCAGGAAGTCCGAGACGCATAGCTACCGTCTCGTCGTTCTCATCAGCGTCCACCCTTCGACCAGCAAGTGGACCGGTATCCGAGGTGAGGAATTCATCTCTTGTTTCAATAGGCGCTCTTCTTGATTCAGTTCCCTATCTCACAAGTGGGCCCTGACATAAACTTTGAATTTTCTGATCTCCAGATCTCTGGATCTCTGGATTCCTAGATTTCTGGATTTTTTGGATCTCTGGATCTTTCCTGGATTTCTGAACTTCTGGAGCTCTAGATCTCAGGACCTGTGGATTTCTGGATCTCAGGATCTATAATTTTCTGATCCCCAGATCTCAGGATCTTTTTTTTTTTTTTTGCTTTTGGATCTCTGGTTTCGTGCATTTCTGGGTTTTGGGATTTTTTCAGGTCCAGTGAAGCCGAAACTGAGCTAGCGGAGATGGTAGTCCCCACCACATTGACCTGATAACGCATAGCTGGCGGAGTTGGGATGTTTTCACTTTAAATTAGCTGGACGTTGGCGGAGTAGGAACGCCCCAATAATGGAAGAATTTTTTTTTACAATTATTGTAACAATTATTGAGTCCTCTCAACTCATATCATGAAGAAATAATCAGAAACATTGACGTGGCCCCCATTTTTCTCTCCTCTTTTAACTTAGAAACTTCATATTACAGAAAGTTTGTTGCCGAAAGAAGACAAATTCATCAGAAAGGCCCAAGTCATTGAAAGAGACTACAGAGGCGCCGTCTTTTCCAGATCAAAAGCCCCTTTTCCTATCGCTGCCAAACAGAAAATAGTAATTACCCTACCTGAAGTTCCCGGGTTTTAATTTTCGAGAGATAAATGAGTTTCGATTATTCATTTATTATCTGAGGGGTGAAAATGCAGTGTACTCCCCTAACCATTACTTTTTATGTAAACAAGGCGCGGGTTTGTTTTAAATCGATTGGATTGTCGCTATTGACTCCTTATCGTTCGGAGACACTCTTCCTTCCGCTCAACTTGGTTTGCTGACAATTTATAACCATCTGCTCCCTTTTCATTCTCGCATTTTTGAGGTCGTTGATGGGATTCCATTCTTCGAGAAACTTCTACTTTTGTCACTCTCGAATCTAATTTTGTGATGGATGAAAACTGGGTGGTTTTAAAAGAGAAGGACGGTTACTTTTATTTAAGAAGTCCTTTGTTGTCAGGTTTTTGCTCCTAGATTCATCTGCAAAGTGGACCATTTAGCGCTATTACACGTCGTTCATGACAATTCAACCCGGTTCACTATTTGTCACGGAAGAGCTTTTTGAAGACTCAATGCACGTGAACGTAAAACATTCCTAAGTTGTTTAGATCACGGCAACCGTCCTCCTTTTTTCACCTTCACGCCAAACGACTTCCTGTCGCCGATTGCCCGAGTCAACTAGATGACGATTTTTGTCTGTCACTACTATTTCTTGCCAATGATTTCGGAGTTATATAAGAACCAGTTGGCTATCTTACTAGCTCGTTATGCACCTATCTTATCTTTGGACCAACCAATATCTATTTCATTGTTTGCATATGTTATGGGTGCAGTTGAGAAGAGGGGTTGTTAGTTTGATAATCACGTTACCAGCTGGTTGTGCCGATCATCAAGCGTGGTAGCTAATTTTGTTTTGAAACGCGACCTGGTTTTCTTGTGGGCATGTCTATCACTTTCAAAATTTGTATTTAATTAACCAAGACCTCTTTTGGTTGGAATTACACTGTGCCGGAGGCTTGTACCAAGTTCAACAAGAGATTATGTAATAGATCCTACAGTAGAAGTATTGCGTTTGTAAAATTTACATTAAAGTTGGCTATTAAATAACCATTTACAGATACCTATAGGTATACCTACTCCCCAAAAACATTAGGTATGTCTGTTGGTGTCTGGTGTTCGTTGACCCCGATTCGGTGCATGGTAAATATATCAACTGGTTTTGAATATTTCTAGTGGTGGTAGATACTCACTTTATCGCGCGTTGCGTCCGCCTGCAATGTGTCTGGCTAAACCGGCCGGTCTCTTCGCGGATTTTATAAGGACCTTGATCAGGTGGGGGTCGCCGGTCCTTGGCAGGAGCTCATCGGAGCCGAACCGGATGACCTCTTTACTCCTTGTCTTGATGATGACTATTCCCCACCATTTGTCATCATTTGTGGACAGACCGTCGTTGGAGGATCTATTGAGAACAATTGAGGATTGGAGCAGTGATATAAATTTTTAGTTGCAAATGATGATGCGAATTTAGAGAAAACGTCACTTTTGGGAGGGGGGGGGGGGGATATTTTCCAAAATGGGATTACATAACTATGGACACGCTGTAGACTGGCTCAAAAAGAGGGACGGTTGCCACGATCTGTCTGTTCGGAACTGCAGTTCCATGGAACCCCCACCGATACCTTCTAACAGAAATCTCGAGAGATAATGACATCTATCGAGTTCTTACGTTCAAAATAAAGAAAGACTAGGCGTTATAAATTAATTTTTCATTCGAATGCCAAACCTAAACTTCCATTGCTCTGTTTAAAATTGCTTCTCCTTAACAGCCATTAAATGTTGTAATAACAAATTTTGTAATAGCGTTAGGACCTACTCAGTTGTCAAACTTAGAGAACCTACTAAGTTTGTAATAGCGGTAGGTACTCTAATTACTTTTATTTAACAACTTGTCTGGCCTCGCTGAGCGATATTTTTCTCAGCTCTTAAACAATATTAATTTTTTTATGACAATAGGGCCTTGGAGTTGTTTTGCTACTTCCTGAGGGGTTTCTGCTTGAGGTGCATTCCTAATAGTTTCTGACCAATTGATAATACTCATTTGCAAACGACGTTGATAACTTGGTAAATTTTCTTTAGTTTATGCCGTCTCTCTTCTTTCCGTTCTAGGACATGAAGAGTAATAAAATCCCTTTCAAGGCCGAAAGCTGGAACAAGAACCCCCATGGCGATTACCGTCCATAAAAAAATGGGGGGGGGAAAAAGTCCGTATAAAAAAGAAAAGAGGAATGAGGGAAAATGGAAGTGGGCGAGTCAGAAAGAAGGATGTAAAGAAGTATAAAAAAACCTTTTTTTATGAGGTGAGAAGAGTGTAGGATGCATAAGTAGGAAAGAGTGCTCGGGCAATCATGGGCTTTCTAGGGGTGATTTGCCTCCCAGAGGAAGGCTGAAGTCCGCAGCATCCCCTTCTCTTTTACCACCAATAACCGAAACCTTCCACCCTCCAATAACTTTTCTTTCCACTTTCCTCCAATTTTTTTTTTAAGGAAGTGGTAAAAGGAGGGGAGAAAAAACGGCTTCTCAATACCACCTTTCTTTCACCACTCTCACACCCAAGTCAAATATTTCTTGTTATGCCCAAAAGTGAGTACCTATAGGTTTGGTTCTTTAGAATGGTTTGGGTATTGCCGTTACTTGGGAAATCACTTAGTGAGAGACTTTTCTTGCACTGAGTAAAATTTTTTTAAAATTTGCTTCCACTTTTGTGGAAAAAGATGTAATTTCCCTAATACATAATATAGGTATTTCCCTTATTCTTGAAGAATCGTTAGGCCTAAGAAGTGGAATAGCGAGTTCCTAAATGTTGGAAAGGGCGTGAGGCAAATTGTTTTGTTGAAGAAGGGATAAGGAACGGCGAGAAAAAAGGTAAACCCATTTTGTGGATGCCTGGAGGTAGGATATAAATCACTCGCAGATAGACGGTAGCAGGACCTATGAATGTATACAGGTCTATTATTCTGTCAGCTATAGATATATCGGTTTAATATTGAGAAAAGCGAGCCAAGTAGCGCAGGGGGAAACTTACCCTGGATGTGCGAGTGGTCGTGAGACGAAGGGTTTTGTCGGTCGATACAGCGCCCAAGGTGGTGGTACGCATCAATCATTCGTTTTCTCCGAATAAAAGAGTCGAGTTATCTCGAATATCATGTGTTGGGACTCACCCATCACAAAAGTCTGGCTCTTATTACAACGTACCTACCTGGTGGAAAAAAACTCTGGATTTTAAGCTGGGAGGACCTCATTGATCATGAAGCCGCGTATTTCTCATTCGCATGTGAGTGGATTAAGGTGGCATACGCAAGACATAAGATCCTCCAGAGCATTAAGTTAACCTGTTCATCCGTGACCTCCAATTTCACAGTCCCTGCACCTTTAATACACTTGATGAATATACAATAGCTTGCTGTAGGGTGAAATCTCGGTGGAAGGGGCTCTCTGAAGAGAACGTTACTGTTTTATTAAACGAGATTTACTCTGGGTCTTGAGTCTTCATCCTTCTGAGATTACCTTATCCAATTAACATTTCCGCTTTTCTTCCAAAGCCCTAGGTCTAGGCAATCGATCAACGTTGCTACTGTGGTAAAAGATCATCCACCTTTATAGCCTTTGATGAATACCAATAAGAGCGACTGATGTACCTATCTACTTGTGCGAGGTGAAAAGTCTGTCCCCTTCATCGATGAAATAATTTCATTAATGACAATACATATTTGTCAGAAATAATTATTATTGTCATCGTAAATTTCTGGAACAACATAGGTTGTACCTAGGTTTGAGAGATTAACTCATCCACGACATTTTTAATCAAAACTGAGCTATGCTGAAAGTTTGACTGAACACAATTCTACCAAAAGAATGCACACGTATATAAGGAGGTAATAAGGGTGTGATTTGATTTCAAATTCCACATTACCCAAAGTACCTACTATTCCAAAACCCAATAATATTATGTCCAACCTTTCATTGAAAGGCTTTAAAGTGGAAAAAACCCCTACCCAAAATAAAAAAGTAATTTTATGAAGAAAATTTCATAAGCTGCGTTCGCAGAGTAAGTTCTGGCTGTTCAGAATCCAATCAGAACTCGAACGCTTCCAGGAATTAAAACGGACAGAACTTCGCCAACAAAAAAATAGTCCCTACGATGTTACCTCCATGAGATCACAGAAGGAAATGAATCGCGCATGCGTGACTTTCCACAATCGAGGAGGCAGTCGGAATCAATTTGGAAGTTCTGAAAAAAAAAAAAAAAAAAAAAAATCAGAACTGCCGGAATCGAATTCCGAATTCCTGCATTCGCAGAGCATCAGAACTTGAGTGTTTAATTCCTGGAAGCCGATGCACCCCCACCCTCGGCCCTTGCAAAAGGTCCTTCTGCGCATGCGCCGAACGGTTTGGAATTTTCAAAATTGCACTGCGAATGCGCTTATGATTACATTATTTATTTTTGTGATGTTGCCATTAAGTTTTTTTTTATGTATGCGTGATTTATGAAACGACCTGTGATGATATTTTAACGATTGAGACTGAAAGAATTCAATTTAAAAAAAAAGAAGTATTTTTCTTTTTTTTTCTTACAAATTTCCGGCTCCTGATCCCTAATAATTATTATTGCAGATCGTTTAATAGGGGTTTTGGGCGAAAAACTGCGACTGATCCTAAATACCCAACCTGGAGGGTAATGAAGATAGGGCCCTATTAAAAGGGGCCATATTAAAAAATATATTAGTACCCTGGTACATCGTTTTGAAATGTTCGGCCATGGGAAATGATCTATGAGCCAAGACCATTAAAATGAATTTATTCCTAAACTCTCAGGAAAATTCCAAGATGACGAAAACTAGGTACCTTTGAAGTTGAAAAGTCATCCTAATTAGGCCATTCTACGGCATCACAGTTTTTCACGAATATCTCAAAAGTCGGTAGGTAGTGAGGACATGGAACTGCGCACATAACACAGAAACTATCGCGAAATCCCTCGTGATGTTCACCCCAACGTTTCAATCACTTACCAGTTGATCGTTAACAAGCTACTTCAGAACTAAGGTGTAATGGCACACAACGTCGTAAAAGGTACAACCACGGAATATAATTCTATTCCAAGAGGTACAACTTCGTCTACATCAGCAAACGGAATGAAACGAGATGGAGGTTGCTCTCTGTTACTCTGTGCCACGCCAGTGATGCCAGACGCCTTCGACCTGAAAGGGGGACATCTGAGGCGAAAAAGGGGGACAAAGGGGGACTTGATCACTGCAAAAAAGGGACGTTTAGGGGGACAAAAAATAAAATTATAAAACGCTGCAAATTTTACACAAGGGTTTATTATTCTTCAATTTCAATTTCTTTCAATTATTATTATTATTTGATAAAGGTTACTTGTTCAAAAAATAATTTTGTGTCAATAAAAATATTAAATATTTTTTGAAAAAAAAAAAAAAAAAAAAAGCTTCAAGGGTTTGGGCTGAAAAACTTGTGGGCACAACCAGATGTTAAACCAAGTATTTTGTCATAATTTCTGATTAAAAAAAAAAAAAAAAAAAAAAAAAAAAAAATCCTGCCCAAAACGGGCTGTTTTCCGGGCTGGACGGCGGACGGACATTTTGTTTCTTGAATCTAGACCTCTTACAACGTATTTTAAAATTAAATTTAAAATGGTTAATTTTGAGGCCGATCAGAACTTTCGACCTCCATCGCAATTACATAGGTGTATTATTCCAAGAATCCATTATATTTATCTATTATTCCATTGTATTATGTATTATTCCATTTTTAGGATCAGGTCCCAGCCACGAACAGAATTCAGCCCGACTTTCCCACGATTTTTGATACCTTTGTACCCGCTTTGAACCCCACTTTCACCTGCTTTGGTGGCGTTTGATAGCTATCACTACTACTGCACCCATCACACAAAGATAAAACTATTAATCAAGATAGAGAGATCGAGTAGGTCAACAGTTGATTACTCATCAAACAAAAATATACAAAGTTTGTTTAACAAACCGGACCAGTAACCAGCAGTGTAACCTGCCTTCGCTCCTTCTTCCATCATCATCTTGTTCTTCTTCACCAATTGCGTTAGCGCGTCACGAACCTACAGGTAGGTAGTTGCTGGGGGGTGCTAGGTATATCTATTAGATAACTACTTAGGTAGGTACCGATAACCGTTATACTTACAGATTTACCTATTTGTTTTCTTTTCTATCTAAACCATTTGGGGCGAAAAGGGGGAAAAAGGGGGACTTTTTCAGAAAAAGGGTATTTCGGGGGACGGGGGAACATGGGGGAACCAAGCTCCAGAAAGGGGGACATGTCCCCCTAAAGGGGGACGTCTGGCAACAGTGTGCCACGCTCTGTGCTCTACTAGGGATGTTGAAAAAGTATCGATACTTAAAAGTATCGATACTTTTCAAAAAATATCGATACATATCGATACTTTTTGTCCCCGATACATATCGTAGTATCGATACTTTTTTTTCCGGTATCGGCGCCGATACTTTTTTTATCCCTCACATTTCATCAGATTCAAAACTTACGGCATTTAGGTAGTTGACAGTACCTTTAACTTGAGCAGCAATAATTGAATTATTGAAGAAAGTTGATGTAGGTACCTACCACCACCTGCTGGAGATGCACCAGCTCTCATATCAGAAGAATCAGCCGTCCTCGATCAAGGCCGGACCACCAAAATGTTGGCCCAACCAACCAACCCAACTCACTCATCACAGTAGAAATTAGGAAGGCCACAGCTACACCAAACGAGGGAATGTTCCCCTTTTTTGCTACCTGTACCTCCCCCCCCCCCCCCCCCCCCCCCGAGGCTTGCAGCAAGGTTTTCAGTCCGATTGTCCAAGCCCGTGGGGCCCTATGGGGCTAAAATGGGGCAATTTTCATAGGCGTTTGGCTATGGGTTCGAGTTGGGTGTCGTTTTCGAAGTATTTTTGGACGTAGAGTACATTTTTGGGGGTCCCAGAAGGATCCAATTTCACTGTGGGGGTGTAAAGGGATTTCATGGGGCTACAAAAGGGATTTTTGAAGGATCTCAGGTCAAATATTTTCTGAGTAAAAAAAAAAAAATTAAAAGAGACTTTTTTTCAAAAATTTTTCATTGAGACAGAATTAATTTTTGCACAAGTAACCCATATCAAAGAATAATAAACCCTTGACTAAAAATTTGCAGGCGTTTTTGAAAAGTATCGATACTTCGATACCGATACTTTATTGAAAGTATCGTATCGATACTTTTAGATACTGTTTGGATTTATCGATACGATACTGTATCGATACTTTAGAAGTATCAAACATCCCTATGCTCTACTCGTAGAAGGTACCTACCTCATCTGGCAACGCTGTCCAGTTTACGTACATTCTCTGCAGAGATCGCTTCAGATCATTCTTCATAGAAATGTCAAATTATTCGAAAAGAATCGATTTACATTGTTTCGATCTTTTTTAAGAGAATCGAAATTCGTATGAAATCGTATATATTTTTTGGATTCTTTTGAGAGTTGATCAACTCAAGTATTGATTAATCAATACTTTTTCGAACTTAAAATGATTCATCGTAGAATGGGGAATACTTGGTTTACCATCTAGGTTTACCATCTAGTTTTGCCCGCAAGGTTTTTGGCCCGATCGCCCAAACCCGTGGGGCGCTATTGGGCTAAAGGAGAGGTTTTTGAAGGTTTTCGGCTATGGGGTCGAGTCAGGTGTCGTTTTCGAAGTATTTTTGGACGTAGATTCCATTTTTGGGGGTCCCGGATTGATCTGATTTCACTGTGGGCTCTAATGGGGCTACAAATGAAATTTTTAAAGGATCCCAAGAAGTCAAATATTTAATATTTTCCGAGTAAAAAAAAAAAAATTAAAAACCATTAAAAAACAACCAAAAAAATATTTTTTTCCAAAATTTTTTTCATTGACACAGAAATAATTTTCACACAAGTAACTATATCAAAGAATAATAAACCCATGTGTAAAATTTGCAGCGTTTTTTTATTCAAGAATCAAGACTTCTTCGAATTTTGAAATGAGGCTGAGTGCAAATTCCAGAAACAATAATAATATTATTGCCATTAGAAGCATCCGGTTTCATTCAATGACTTCACAAAAATGTACCTTGGTAAATCGTAGTTTATTTCTAGAAACTAACTAGGTTGTCTTGATTGTCAAAAATTTTCCTACAGGAAGAAAAGAATCGAGCCGGTTTTCGAAATGTTGCATCGATTCTCCGACACATCGGGAGGAAAAAAGAATCTAAAAATATCGATATTTTTATGGCACCCCTAATTCTTTGCTTGGGGCGTCGATGGTCAAGGTTTGAGTTTGTTTTGAGTTTATATTTTCAATTTTTCCTGATTATATAAGTAGTCACATCCGCTATTTTAGTGGTTTCGTCGGTCGGCCCTACCTACTATTCGATCGTACAGGTATCGTTTTGTTGTCTTATTTATATAAGTTGTCTTATTAGGGGTTTTAGTAAAAACCGTTTTACCCTGCTGGGCACTCTGTTGGTTTTAAAAGAACTCTTAATATATTTGATGATAGGATAGTACATCCGTATTCGTTTGTGAAAACAATTAAGTAGGTAGGTATGTAAAGTATGTAGGATTATTCCAAGGATTTTTCTCCTCGTTTGGAAAACTTACTGGGAATGTACGGAAGCTCTTGTCTGTAACGATGAAATGGCGGCCGTAGATTCCCACGGAAGAGAGAGAATCAGATTCTTCATGGAAGAGCGAAAAGTGGATCTGAATCAGATCATCTGATCCACTTTTCTCTCTTCCGTGGATTCCGCCAATACATTTCCATCGAGGGTTCGAGGCAATTGGAACCTTGGAAAATGAAAATTTAGGGGAAGGAGGGGTAATGCCGTGCACTTAACTTTGGAACACTACAGTTAAGGGACAGAACGTCATAGAAATATTTTTTTTACATGAATGGATTCAAAATTTATTCTATTTTAAGTGGGCATGATTTTTTCCACCTAAAATGTTTCTTAAAAGAACAATAGTCAAAAAGGTGGAAAAAGGTCTTTGGGCGGCATTACCCGCACTCTAGGGTAATGCCGCCCACCCCTTGTGTAATGCCGTGCACCCCTTGGGTAATGCCGTGCGCTGAATTTTCAGGGTTAATGTAGGTATTTATAACAGCAATAAACATAAAAACTATCAATAAACTTTATTTAAAACGAACAATGGCTAGAAAAATGACTACAGAAACGAAATGGTAAATAATTGACTCCTTGAAAAAGTAGGAGGGTGAGGTGGGGCAAGATCGACTTTTGCCTCTATTTATCGCCTTGACTCCACTAGAAAATTATTATTGACCACATGTAAATTTGCTAGATGTCTTCTGTCAGCTGCAAAAATTGTTTCGTCCAAACATATGGTAGGATCGAGTGCGTTGAGCGCCAAAAAATACATGTTCACGATGGTATTTTACCCATTAAATGTCTTATTTCTGTGGAAATTGCTATTCCAGCCGTTTGGAAATGGAATTCGAAAATTTTTCTACTTTCTAGAAATCGTTTGGTTTTAAATTTTACCAAGAAACCAGCATTTCTGTCGTTGTATACAACGTTTCTATTGAAACTTCCTGCGATTGACCGGGGCAAGTTCGCCTTGCATTTTCAGCCAACTAATGAGAAAATTCTTCCCTATCCCACAGCTATTTTAAATTTTAATTAATGTTTAGGCTTATTGAGCACGCTTATCTTTGCTTTAGAATGCTTTGCGTGGTCTGCAATAAAGAAAATCGTGAACGATCCAAAAGACTTCCATAGGCGAACTTGTCCCGGCCTCTGGGGCAAGATCGTCGTCGATTTGGGGCAAGATCGTTCACGATTTTCTTTATAATAATACCTATTACTTATAAGATAATATCTTGCCCCACTTCACCCGACACGTCTGAAACATCGTTATTTTTAAAACACTCAACCAAAAAATGACTTCGACCACTGTTGCCTTCCCTGACCAAGTCACAGTAAATTCTGCTCCTTCCAGGACCCCACACTACTCGTTCTTGGTCTGTTTCTGGGCATCTAAAAAAAATCAGGTAAAGAAACATTTCCGAGAAAAAAGGAGAAGAAAAGCTCAAACATGTTACACCGGGGTAATCCCGTGCATTTCAAAAGTGCACGGCATTTCCCCAATAAAATGAGCGGCATTACCCCAATGTTTATATTTTTGGTAATTCGTTCACACCGAATTTATTTACGCTCGAAACTTAAATTTGATTAGAGCATCAGAAAGCTGATTAAATTCTGCGTCCAAACGTGTAAAAAAATCAAGTAAAGCATTAAAAATGGGACTTACATTGCTTATTTCCTGTAGACCGAAAATTAGATCGAAACCGGCGAAAAACGATTCACTGCTGTTACACCAGGAAGGTAGCTTCAAAGATTATGAAAATAAACAACTTAGTTTGCGCGCTTTTCCTCTGCATTTTCCGATCATTCCCGTCTTTCTTCGAAGGATTCAAATATCAGAAACTGCCGTGGGCGGCATTACCCGATGCGCGGCATTACCCCTCCCTCCCCTAATGTTTGAGATCGTTGGACTTCGAAAATTCGTGATTCATCCTGTTGACGGTTGGCCGAGGCCCACAGTGGTCCAAAATCGAAAAGACGTGAACTTGTAAAATCAAACCATTATAACAGTTATAATGGTTTGATTTTACAAGTTGAGTTTACAGTTACTGTAGTTTTAGTTCAAGGATCTTTTAATTCCTTTAAACCTACTCGTTTGTATTAAAATTTAATTCCTACATTTAAATAAATAAAAGTAAATAAAAAGGTAAATGAAAGCTTTAAGAAGTTCTTCAACGTGAAGGTTTTCAACTAGATCGCTCAACCCCGTGGGGCTAAAAAGGCGCTGCTAGGGGTTTTTAGAGGGTTTCGTCTATTGGGTCGAGTTAGGAGTTGTTTTCGAAATATTTTTGGACGTAGATTCTATTTTTGGGGGGGCTCAGAACGATCCGATTTCACTGTGGGGATCTATGTGGCTACAAATGGAGCATGCCAGGAGATCGAACGAGTCTTCGCTTTCCTGGTAATTTTGGATGTAGATTTAATTTTTCCTATTGAAATGGCGTTTCCACTGTCTCCTTCTCCTCGATCCGAATTTTAGTCCTAAATTCCGAACGAACGAATCTCGACGATGGGAAGTTTTGACGACGAGCGGAATTAAAACGAATCTTGGACATTGGGGCTGTGCGACCTTGCATGGGTTGGTGCGTGAGTTCGTGTGTTCGCTCTCGACTCGGGAAACAATTTTATTCCTTGCTAATTTCGGATGTATTCTAGGGTATTTTCAACATCCACGGGGTCGCATTGGAATTCCAACGATAGGGAGAGTTTTCTTCTTCTTCGAGTGCCATACCTGCTAAGTTAGCAGTGCTAACGGGCGTTGGCATCCTCTTGCTACTAACATCTGTTGAGCGTGTTGATCAGTTATTACAGAGTAGTAGGGAGAGTTTTGCGAGTTAAAAATTTGATTAAACCGTCACGTGATCTGTGTTGTTATTATGAAATATTATTATGTTATATTTTCCTCTTGGTGACGACCAAGAGCGGTGACTGGCGGGACCAGAGACTATGGGCGGGCTTAGGGCTCAGAGAGGAGACCCATTGGGGAGTTCGCATTGATTTTAGATTTGGAAATCTTCCCTACCATTCAATAATATCGCTAAAAAGTAACGTGCACAGACTCCAATACCAACGAAAAAAAATCATTGTAGGAGATATAACGAAAAAACGAAACGCACAGTTTGAATCAGCCGGCGTTTCCCACCAGTCACTGTTTGAGGACATGACGTCACAGTTCCAGTGAATCTCTCACCATGAGCGCTAGTGTCGTCAGCTTATAAGATGAATTTATAGCAATTATAACTTGATACGACGGAAAACATAATTAACTTTTAATTATAATACATGATACTTGAAGTTTAAAGCCTTATCAGAAAGATTTACGGCTCACTTGAATTTTATTAAGTGATGAGCAGTGGAATAGCAACACTGGGCGGAACAATCCCCTCACCTGTCAAGAACAAAACACTATCGGCGACGCTCTTCAGCTGTATTGAGGACGTGACGTCACGCTCCCTCCATGGCCCCGGTTTTTCAAACGCCGTAATTTTCGTTAAATTATTTGAATTTTCTGGAAACGATTTCAGGCGGCTGACTACTGTTTTCCCTACATTCTCAGGGAGTACTTTCAGAAAAAAAATAGAAAAAAAAACAATGCCAACTCCCCTTTCTCATTAATTTCGGATTCATTAAGTGATTTTGGGTTATTTCATCACTCGATGATTAGCGATGATAGTGAGGTTGGGTTGGAAGCATGTTCGCACAGATCCCTGTCCGCATGCTTGTCCTGCAAAAAACTTGAAATGATGCCCTACCTCAGTGCACCATAATGAATACGTTTTTGACATTTCATGTCTTTACTTTGGCACATGTCCTAATGTGTTGCAGACTCGTATGCAAGCGTTTTTTTTTTTTTTTTGTTTTTTTCGGAAGGCTTGTTAAATTTTCTGGGTTGGTAAATTTCTATGCAACAAAAATTACTTGACAAACTTATCTGGGGAAAAAAAAACAACTGCGGAACACGGATCGGGATTAGGTTCTGATAGCCCCTCAATCACGAATACAACTTCCTTCTGACCGATGGTTAGCAAACCAAGAACTCTTCTCTAAGTTGCGGGTTAACATATCCGTGTGTGTCGCAGGATCATAGAGCCCAAACCTCTAGAAATCGAACTTAAACCAGGTGTTTAATAACTTGAACTATAAGGCACAATAACACTTTTTGTACGATATAATCAGCTTAATCGAATAATGTGGTATTGTAACTCAGCGTATGTGACGTGGCCATCACGGTATTATAGAATCGAGAAAAAAACATTGGTCAGAATGCGGAAATTATGCTCCCTAAAAAAAATACTTGGAATTCCTCAATAACGTATTTTTGTTCTCGTTTTTCATCTCAACTCCCTTCTCCCAGTTGGAGATCACAAACCTAATGGCAAGAAATTCTTCCTCACAACCCCTCTCTGCTATTTTATTTGAGCTCATAGAGGGATGACGAAAAGCAGAGGCTGGCCAAAAAAACGGGGCCAATCTGAGATTAGGAAGGGCGAGATCCCTCCCGAAACCCTTCTCATTCCCTTCATACCCTGCAGAGTAATGTACGACCTTCTCCCAATCATTAAATAACACAAGAAACAGTGGGCAGTGAGATTCCGCCCAGTCATCCGACCCTAATCTAAGATAAACACTCGCTTTCGCTCCCTTCGTCTCCCTAGCGTGCAATCCCCAGCAGTTTTCGTCCCTTTTTTTCGTTTTATTAATTTAAAAAAGTTTCGTTTCTGAACCCTCCAAAGATAAACGTTCTCTCAGACACCTACAAAGTCTGAGTTTTGTGAATTAATTCAATGTGATTTAATTACATTACCTTTTCAAGCTTCTCTCGTTTAGTATAACCTTAAAAAAATCGCCCGAAGGGAAAAGAAACGAGCAAAAAGGAATAATACCGAAAAGGACCATAAATCAAAGGGACTCGATGGATTGAGCGGAACCGAGTTGATTATTCGGAGATACGGGCTGGGGAGGAAAGAGGGGCAATCCCGAAAGAAACTGATGAGTCCTCCGTTACACTGCTGATTTTTTTTTTCCTTCTTCATTTTGTGTGCGGGGCTGGTAAAAGGTGCTAAGTCACAATTGAGTTGTCCAACCGATTAAACTCCGCTCCTTCATTTCGAATCAAGCTGTAACGTTATTGTATGTAGTATGAGTCATTTTGGAAGAGCTTTCACACTTGAACCGAGGTAATTTTTCAAAATTTGATTTTTTTTTTTCTGGCATCTATCGACGCAAATTCACAAAAATGTTCGAATTGAAGAAGCCACATGGAAAAAGATTGCCTACTTGTGAAAAAAGTGATAAGGAAAAGCAGGAACGAAGGACGTGATGGATCGTTCTGGTTATTCCCTCACAATCGACCGAAAAACCCGGTCGACTGAAGAGAAGTCGAAGGTTGAAGATTGGTAGGTGATGGGGGGGGGGGGGGGGGGGGACTTCCTAACAATGTGGGCAGACTTATTGGTGAGGTGTTGAAAGGCGCCCATGTGACAGGAACGAGTGATGAATGAAAAAAAATCCTCGCGCTGCTCCTTCCAGATAAAGTGTCAGCATTACCATACGCTCCACGTCATGCAATACATTCCGAGATAAAAATAATCCGAAACGTATTAGCCATTCAATAGGCCCGAAGTGTCTTGGGGTTGAGAGAAGCGGTTTGCCGGAATATTTCCTTTTGAAAGCTGATCCTTCACGTGTTGAAAGCTTCGATTATATTGATTTTGGTGGCCGTAAAATTTGAAGATTCAGTTAAAAAATGCCGACGTTTCAGAAGGTTTATTTTTCTAGAATCAGGACATAATGGAATGAACAGAAAAAGGCGTTTGTTGCAGAAATTTCGAATATGTGTGACTTTTGGATGGGAGGGAGAATGAAATTTAATTCAGAATAAAATTTAATACTATCCATTCATTTTTTACTTTCAAACTTATATTTTACTTTCTATCTATATAGGTATGAGTTTTAAATATAAAAATGGTTATTTGCATCTATTTTATATTATTTCAATTTTTTCACTTATGATGAAAAAATTTTTAAAAAAAATTGTTGAAATACCTATTTTAAATTATTTTCTTTCTTGGACACTGGGAAGAATCATCTCCATCTACCCTGGAATTGACGGAATAGCAAGAGTTGCCGATGCACGAACACCAACGGGAACGCTGTCACAACCGGTGAGAATACTATGCCCTCTTCGGGTTATTGTTGAAATTGCACGCAGTAAACCCAACAACTTGGACACTATCAAAGACTAGAAAAGTGAGGTTTTTTCAAATTCTACTTTTCACTGTTTTTATTACCTTTTTTACGTTACATGAATACATATTGTATAATATACAATATTTAATATTAAATATTGCCCTCCTTTTGGTTTATTATTCTTGGAATAATACACCTATGTAGGTACTCGCGACGGGGATCGAAAATTCTGATCGGCCTCAAAATTTGACATTATTCGTTTCAAGAGGTCTAGATTTCAAAACCGAAATGTCGGTCCGCCGTCAGAGCCGTTTTTGGCAGTAGGCATTTTTTTAAAAATCTGATATTTTGACAAAATACTCGGTTTACCATCTTCAGTTGTTCCAGCAAGGTTTTCAGTCCGATCGCCCAAACCTGCAGGGTGGGGCTAAAATCTACGGGAGGGGGTTTTGAAGGTGTTCAGATACAGGGCGAGTTATAGGTGTCGTTTTCGAAGTATTTTTGGACGTAAAATCCATTTTTGGGGGTCCCAGAACGATCCGATTTCACTATGGGGATCTATAAAATTCAAGGGGCTACAAAATTTGAAGAAAAAAGTTTTTCCGATTTTTTTGGTTTATTATTCTTGGAATAATACACCTATGTTTTCGCGACGAGGGTCGACGACTGCGATCGGCCTCAAAATTTGACATTATCCGTTTCAAGAGGTCTACATTCTAAATCCGAAATTTCCGTCCGCCGTACGCCGTCCCCCGTCCAGGCCGTTTTGGGCTTTAGGAATTTTTTTTAAATCTGAAATTTTGACAAAATACTTAGCTTACCATCTAGTTGTGCCCGCAAGGTTTTCAGTCCGATCGCCCAAACCCGTGGGGCGCTATGGGGCTAAAATGGGGCTACAGGAGGGGTTTGTGAAGGCTTTTAGCTATGGGATCGAGTTAGGTGTCGTTTTCGAAGTATTTTTGGACGTAGAATCCATTTTTGGGGGTCCCGGAACGATCCGATTTCACCTTGGCGATCTATAGGGCTTTCATGGGGCTAAAAATGGGATTTTTTCAAAAAGGATCCCAGGAGGTTAAATATTTTTCGAGTAGAAAATTATAGAATTTTTGAATAAACACATTTCCCCTTCTCTTCTATTTCATTTGTACTCACATTATAGCTTTTAATCTGAAAATAGGTAATTTCATATGGTTTCTAATGTTAATTGGTCCATGGTTTACTATGAATGGACATTCGTAATTCTAATAAAATGTAATGCTCTCTGTGACAGAGTCCCTTCATTCCATATTTCTCTAACTAACGTCATTTCTGTATATTCCATTAGGCCAACGTACTACACCGTTGTCGCTGATTTATTCGATTTACTTAAAAAAGTTGAAATTGTTTATCTAAATTTTTGTGAAAGGATTTGCCTTCAAGTTTACCAACCCAACAAGTGCCGGGCCCTTCAATTCAGCAATATGCAAGGATTGGTAAGTTTCCCATGTATTATGTCGCCTAGCAACATCTGTTATGGAGGGAAGACGATATTGAAATTCCATAATAGTAGACGGCATGGGAAATATATGCCAAGCCTTAAAAAGGGACCTATCGGTGACGGGAGGGATATTGCTTTGGTAAGGGGATTTCAAAGAAAAATAAAGTGTCAGTGAATTTAGATAAGCGATTCCGGTGAAGGATATTCCGTGAAGCGATAAAGAATGAAAAGAGCTAATCCAGAGTCAAGTGGAGACGCTATCTGGCACATTTAAACCATTCCCTGCGACCGCACATTTTTTTAAAGGACATTTATAGTGATGCGAAGGAGGGAGTCAAAAGTTAGATGCATTATGCGCGAAAATGCCTAAATATCTATTTATTTTCATAAAGTGGTTCTATTCTCTAGGGTTTGGAGTCTTGCGCAATATCGTTTTTGAAGTAGGTAATTTCAATAACTGATTAAAGCCTTGGAATTGTTCGGATACTCTACCCCGTTCACAATGGAAGAATGTTGGTGCAATTTGCCGGTGAATTTGATCACTACGACATTCCGTCCGAGTCATATTTGAACAAATGGGGAGGGTGAGTTGCATCCAATCTCTAATGATTTCAAACTACCGGAAATAACGTTTGAAATTGAACCTGAAATAAAAGTGTCTGATTGGCCTCAAAAGCTCAAGATCGAAGGTTGGTTGAAGGGCGTGCGACTGAGATCCAGTGCAAATGACAGATTAATCACAAGGTTTCTTGTGACTGTTCGGAACCCGCACTCCTCTCCCTCTTCGACAACTCTCAACCCCCTTCCCTGGAGCAAACCATCAGCCCCAAAACCATCGGCAACTCACTCAACTAAAGCCCTGGCTGGAAGGATGAAGAAAACGACGGCAACAAGCATCAATCATGCCACTGTCAACGTAACGAATTAATTAAACATCCCTTTCTCTCTCTCTCCTGTTCGGCTGTATAGAAGTCTTCTCCTTCCCTTATTATTAGTATTATATTCACCAAGTATTAGAACTGAAACCCTTCCGATCAACTTTCAGAACCCAACGTTCTCTCCCTTCCTTCAACTCCATTCGACATTCATCCACCTCTTGTCACGCTGATATCAGAAGGTAGAATGAAAACATCTGCTCCTGACGTGTGATTAGGAAGTTCAGTGGAATTAGGCCGCCTACTGAGTCGTTAAAAACGTATTAAATTTTACTGAACTGGAAGTGGACTTTTAAATACCAAGTACGCTAAAAATATTATTATTCCAAAATTAAAACGTAAGCACCGATTTTCGGGTTGCTATTCGCAGCATATTCAGCTGTGTTATCGCAACGAAAGCCAATTACATTTATTCAACAACAAAATTTTTTTATTCGACTCTGAACTTTTTTGTACTTCAAGGTTCCCAAAATTCATTCTTCATATAATATCTCTTGTCAAGCCTACGCTGATGACTTTGTTATTATTGTTTCAGGCAAGTTCAAGGATGGATGGATTCTGTGATGGAACTCATGCAACAAGCTATGAGGACCGTGGAATCATGGTGCGAGGGCAGAGGACTAAAGGTGAACCCAACCAAAACACACATGATCCCATTCACGCGGAAGAATCTGATGATACAGATGGTATGGATCAGGAATTCCTGATGATACAGATGGACTATTGGAACATGAGACTCTTCGGTGAAAGGCTGCAGGTAAACAGGGAGGTATAGTATCTGGGGGTAGTGCTAGATGCAAAACTCACCTGGGGTCTACAACATGGTATGTGAGAAGGCGAAGCAAACCTTCATGATGGTGCGCAGAGCCTGCGGGAAGACCTGGGGGCTTTCGCCCAACCTGGTCTCTTGGATTTATTAGACAATCTTCAGACCTGGATTCACGCACTGCACGCATTGTTTGGTGGATAAAAAGTCAAACAGGGGACTGGTACCGCGGGCCTAGCAAAGGTACAAAGGTTGGCGTGCCTTGCATAACTGAGGCCATGGGGACAGCCCCTACGGCAGGAATGGTTCTCCTTCTAGACCTCCATTCCTGACCACCCTAGATATTTGGGTGAGTGATGAAGACGGCATACCGTCTAAAATGCTGCGGGGAATGGAAACCAAATTCTACGGGGAACCACACGACTATTCTTGACGAAATGGGCCAAATTACCCTCATGCCCACAGGCTTTGTCAAGGCGAAAACCCTGCTGGATGGGAACTTTAAGGTTATCATATCTAGCAGAGAAGATTGAAAGAAAGGTCCACCAGGAGTGCGGTAGGGGGGTATTATGAAATGGTACAAAGACGGCTCCAGGATGTGAAATAGAGCAGGTGCCGGGACGTACAGCCAAGCTCTATGCCATCAAAGCATGCATGTCTGAGAGTGAAAGGAGAGCCCTCGAGAGAAGGCGGATCCATATATTGCACGAGGTTTTATTATTTTTTGACTTGTCTATGTCTAAGGCGAGGGGGTCAGGAAAAATTTGTGTAATCACGGAAAACATGCAACGTTTTTTATTGGTTACTACTTCTGTTGTAGTAATGGCGTTGTTTTGTTGTCATGACATAGACATGATCTAAAAGGGGAGATTATGGTTTCTGGTTACTACTTCTCTGTTTGTTTAGTTAGATACTCTGAAAATTTATATAGGCAACATACTACCAATAATATTTTCGTATTAATTCTGTCACAAACAATAATTTATAATTTATAATTATTTGGAAATGGATGGAGTAATACCTAGTATGATTTTAGTACCTAATAATATTAGTAGGACTCCCAATCTTCTCATCACTGAGTTCTCGTCGAAGTCGAACTGCATCTCTTTACCAAAATATGGGCAAATGGAATGAATAGATAAATTTTTTTTATCCTGTCCCCCCCCCCCCCCCCCCCCCCGCACATTGAACAATGTGACAACAGCTTTCGTCGATAATTCCGGCTATTACCACACAAATTTCCACTCGAACAAACTAAAGTCGGTTTATCTTTGGAGCATTAAACCGCAAAAGCATTGAGTTTTTATCAGAAAGGGATGCGAGGGGTGACGGTGCACTTTACTTTGTGGAAAAAGGCGGAGCATGGGAAGGCAGATAGAGAGCATGCTGCAGTAATCTGGCACGAGCAGCTGGCCCGCGAGATCTCCACGAGGTGTCATTACCCGGCCACAGATAAGCTCTGGAAGTCAATTCTAGCGGAAATCCACTATCAGATTCATCGGAATAGGGTGGGCGGCGTGTTGATTATACGAATGAAGGGGAAAAAACGCGATGACACCCCTGGGATAGGCCTGCTAGTGCGAGTAGGAAGTCCATTGTGCTTGCCCGCTGCATCCACGAGGGTGCAGTCAACCGTTTTTTTTTTCTCCTATTTTTTTTCCTCCGTCATCATTTTTCACATTTGGGGAAATGGAGGGTTTGATATCTGGACCACGCTCCCCTCTTATTTCAACATCCAGCAAAAGTAAAGTGATTTTTTCGTCACCCCTCTTCTCATGTCTGTTTGGCGTTTGAAATGATAAATCAAGTTTACATAAAAAGTCTATTTGTTGCCTCCTTGCCTTCTGGTTTTGATACTTTGTCCATTAGCGTCACCAACTCACGCCCTTCGAGGTATATAGTTTTTCGGTTATTTTCAGCTCAGGAGCTCTTTTATCATTTTGAGGTCATTTCATTGCAAATTCATTTTTTATGTCAATGTGGCATTGCCATAATTTGATGAGTCCAAGTGCCGCGATAAAAGTTTCTAGAACTGCCCAGAGATCGCGGCACGGCCAAGCGCCACGAATTCTTTGCCCTTTTTTTTAGCTCCACAGAGCCCCACGGTGTACTGGATGGGTTTGAGGCCCCTAATAAATTGACTCTCCGTCCAAAATTACTTGGAAAATTGCACCTCATTTTACTTTCTGGTCCAAGTCTTTGAAAATCCCGTTTGTAAGTTGTCGATTTTTTCGTCTCACTTTCCTCTGTGTAGGTCATATTATGCTCTTAAATATGCTTGAAAAACAGCAATTTTATGCTCAATGGATTATTGAGCATAAAACAGATGTTTTTCGTGCATATTTGTTATTTTATCGACCATATCAATCCGAGCCCTAAACATAACATTAGAAAATGAATTTTAAAATTACGCGATATCCATTCATAATCATATTATGATGTGCGAGTGGATGCATAATAATATATTATACCATATCAGGCAATACTGACCTTGGCCAAGAGAAGTGGTACTTCCGCCCTTTCACACTTGAGAATATTTACAAAGTAGGTACATGAAAATTGCACCCAGAGCTTAAAGAGGTCATAATATGACCTCTTTAAGCTGTGGGTATTATCTCTCCCTCCACCACCACTTCGGAT
This sequence comes from Pilophorus perplexus, assembly GCA_955831195.1. Taxonomy (NCBI): domain Eukaryota; kingdom Metazoa; phylum Arthropoda; class Insecta; order Hemiptera; family Miridae; genus Pilophorus; species Pilophorus perplexus. The sequence continues at coordinate 21,249,566 of OY037013.1, forward strand.
TAGACTTCTGCACATTCAGCAAACAACCACTTCCCTTATATAGGTTTCGTCAGCGAAAATAAATAGTAACTACTTCAGGGTAATTTTGTGCCGAAATTTGGAAGTACAAGTACTTCCATGCTAAGACGCTTAATCGCAAGCATCCACTCTCTATCTGGACCATAGAAGGTACTCTGTTCCATTGAAGGTACTCTGCTCGCTCCTACTGCCTCCTCCATTCGTATCTGGACCCAGAGGCAACCCTTGACACGTCAAGTGTGAATCCTATAATAGGAAAGCTAACCTGGCCCATAGACATCCTCCAACCACAAGCGGCAGCATGCTTTGGACATAATGTGATATCTGTTTTTGAGGTTATTGGTTCGGATTGAGTTTATTTGTGTTCCCTTGTGGGCCCTTGTGAAAATGCTATTTCCTCCTCAGAAATCCCGTCTGAGATGTCAGCGAGGATTTCCGGATCGGCGGAAGTACGACAAGAATCACTGCGTTTAAACATTTCATGTAAATGCAAATCAATTACTGCTGAAGGAATTTTTGCATGAGCCCCCCCCCCCCCCACCCGAGTCGGACGCCACTGAGCCAGGCTCAGGAGAAGTGGCGATTGCCAGCGTGCCGGCGTGAGCCCCTCGAACCTGCGTTGGCGGGAAGGATATCGATCGCAGTAGGTAGGTAGAGTTTTCCCCACATTAGCCTACTTCATTTCTGATTTGAAATTCCCTTCAAACGTCAAATCAAACTTGGAGATCATTTTTATATACCTACCTATTGATTTCAGTTGAATTCGCTTGTATGTCAGTACACTGAGAAAAAAAATGGTCGGCGATTGTTGGGAGTGCATTGGCACAGTCTACCATTCACATTTGTGTCTGGTGGGAGAGCAGTTTTTACAAGTTTTTTGCAGGTTGGAACAAGAGGCGATTGGTGGTAGTGCTTTGGCACAGTCTACCAGTCACATATATGTATGTGACATGTACATATATGTTACTGGTCGGTGAACTGCAAGTGAATGGTAGGAGAAATTGTGATTGTTTTCTACAACCATTGAATTAGAAGAGAAAATAGTCGATGACTGGTGGGAGGTTGGGAAAGGTTGTAGAACAATCACTGACTGATCTCCTTCGATGTGACCAGTTGTAGGTTTTGGAAATGGTCTGTGAGTAAATCTCATACCAACATGAGCCTTCAAGTGAATGGTAGTAGAGTTTTGCGAGTGGTCGGGTTTTCTTCTACCACCCCAGCATTCTAAGATGTGATTGGTAGTAGAACAATAATACTGGGCGGAGAATTCATGAGTTGTTCAAGTGATTGGGTGTAGAAAGTAAGTGATTGGTAGGTGAATCCTAACACTGGTAGTAGATGAGTATTCGTAGATTTGGCCGCATGTGATTGGTCGCAGGAATTTATTTTGTGATTGGTAGGTAATTTAGCGTTTGGTAGGGGAAAATAATCAAAATGGTTGTAGGAATATTGCAATTAGTCGCAGTATATGCGATTGGTCGTACTTTCTTGCATTTGGAAGTAGATTTTTCTCCCACGAATCACACTTGTACAACCACTAATAACACTCCTACAACCAATTTACGGGATTTTTTTTCTCAGTGTATTGATTTTGCCAAAAATGCAAAAGTTCCCTATTAATTGAAAAAAATTAAAAAAATCATGGTATAATCGTTCGGATTTCTGCCTTATCCCAGTTCCTATCACGCAAAGTTACGAGCTGCGAGCAATGAATTACATCTGCGTAGGAGCTGAGATTGTGAAGGTCGGTAAAAAAAGATACCGCGAGGGCAGTTCAGTTGAGGATTAAATCTGAGTAAGGACGATTTTCTCGGGATAATTGAGACGTCCCGGAGTTATATTATCGGTTATCGTAAAAAAAAGAAAATATCGAACCTATTATTGGAACGAAAGGGGTTGAGGACGGAGGGAACAGTAGCTGTAAGATTTATTGAGGGCTGAGAGCTACTAAATCTGCAGGCCCAGACTTGCCACCTGTGTCATTCCTTAGCCGTAATTAGCTGTTTATCATTGAATTTCTGTATAGGTTGGCATTCCTTATAACAGGCCATGATTCAAATCCTTTATCTCAAAGCAATAATTTTCTGGTTGTGCTGAAACTTGCTTGAGAACTAGTCGGTGTTCAATGAAGCCGTTTCTGCACGGCCCAATGAGACTAGGCAGACAAATTATACTAAGATAGGTATAAGAAATGTAAACTATTTGCCAATTGGTAGGTACCTACCGTAGTGGCACCGACGAATTCAACAAGTTGTGTAGTAGTGCGTTCTGCCGTCCCGATCTGGCCTCGATTTACGCATTCATGATCAATTTGGTTTCTGATTAGACCGTCTTATAGATGAATCGCCTCCTATCGGTTAAACACCCCGAAATTGCATTGCTCTAATTGAGGTCCATTTAACCGTTTGGGGCTGTTGTTGTGAGCATTGGCATAGTTAATACCAGCCGCAATCCATGTTCAATCCTTCTATCCCATTGTCAAATTAATTGAGCCATTCCCCATGTGAGTAATGGGGTTCGGCTAATCTAGCCCCAAACATCTGTTGGTCTCTAATCAGCTTCTCTGATGGCGTAATTACGTCAGTGCCGTGGCCATCAAAAATGCATTGCTCTGTTTGAACTTAGACAATATTCTGGCATATAAATGGCCACTTTCGGATATCCCTTGAGGGCACCCGTAAGGCGAGTTTCGATCAAAAAGTCGATTTTTCGTTTTTGATCTTTAAAAAAATCTAGAGAATCCTACGGTCCTTTTCATAATATGAATTTTATTTTGTGCAATTATAATATATTCATATAATATATAATATATTCAATTATAATATATATGCAGTTATTATATTATGTGCAATTATAATATATTCATTCATAATATGAATTTTATTTTGTGCAATTATAATAGGTATATATATATTATAATTGCACAAAATAAAATTCAGGAGAGGAGATATATCTACCTATTCTAATGTGGCCGAAAATGCACTCAGCGGGTGGTTCGCACTTTTAGAAAAACGCGATTTCCAGAAAACCACTTTTTAGCATGGAACATGCTTTAGCCTTGAGCTATCTGACAAAAAGTATTTTTACAAAAAGTATTTCTACGTTTTTTTGTCTCGGCATCACGCCTAAACGGTAGACGCCGTTTTTTCCGCTCGATTGCTTAGAACCCAGGGAAGGACATAGGCTAGGTTCAAGGATAACGTGAAATAGCTTCACTTTGTGCTAAAACCGATGTGTATGAAAGTGGATCTGTCAACTCGTCCCTGATGAAGCGATGAAAAATCTGGCGTAGTGCTTAACAAACAGAGCATTGTGAATAAATTTCATTATTTTAGTGCGAACAACTAGGGCGTTAGGGAATACATAAGGAAATTAGTGGAAACGCGGCTGCGTGCTTTACGGGTTCAGACGAGATTTCCAAAAAGCTCGGAGGATGGAAGGGAAACCCCGAAAAATGTCTATGTTGAAGTGAAAGCAGTACGTAACTTAGCACACGGGGTATTGGGTTCACACCGAGATGCATTGGGGGAGCTTCATAGCTGAAATAACAGATCATGAGAAGGAAAACAAAGGGACGAGCTAAATCCTTTATCGCTGCATTCTACGATGCATGTTCACTGCACATTGTGCATTATTTGTAGCAAGGGTGTGCATTCTTATCATTTGCCGCAACCCGCATTTACTAAAAAGACATCTGCAATCTGCAGGAAGCCGTCCAATGTTTTTTCAAATGAACGGTCAATAACTCGAATTTTTCTCTCAATTCTGTTAACGAAAAAAAGGAAAAAATTGGTTCGTTGCCAGTGAAAAGAATTTCAAACAAAAATTACATCGTTTCAATGGGTTTGGCAGGGAGTATAAATGAAAAAACGTCAAACCATTTCACAATTTCAAGAGGTTAAACGAACAGGGGCGGAGGCGAGAGGGCGAAAAATGTTAAAAAGGCAGAAGGATATTGGGTTACATTAAAGCGTAAAGCTATAAAATGAGTGACGGGTGGGGCTATTGAGAGTCGGGAGTGGTATTGTGAGCGGTTGTGTGAAAAAATATGCTTTGGGTGACACAGCGAGCAGAACGTATGAGGCGGGGGCAGGAAGGGAAAACCCTGGCCGTTTCTAAACAGATCACCGCGTTCGGGGGCAGAGGGAATCAATCTGCCTATTGAAAGGGCCCTTCACTCCGGCATTGATATAGAAAAAATCGACGAGAAAAAATCCCTAACCCTGTAATCAATATTATTAAGGGGGCACGGGATTTACAATGTGATTCAGTTTTCTTACTTCGCTGCCTGGATTTTATTTTGAACAGTCATGCATTCAATATTTTCAAGATTGAGACTCACTAGCACTCTACTTCAGGGTCGTAATGTAAAAAATTCCTATGCGTTATACAGGCTTACAAAAATAATACTACCTACTTTTTTCAAGTCCCTTTTGGTTTATTATTCTCTCTTATATTTCACCCCTCAGTCTGGCCGTTTCCCGATCTAGCGGGACAAAAGTCAAAATCATTAGATTTTGTTCGAAGATCGCATGGTTATCACTCAAACGGGAACTAATGTGGCAAATACGAAGAATACCTGGAAATTTCATTTTATTTATTCACTTTTCTCTCCCGTCTTAAAAATATCATGTACCAAAACAAAAGAGGTTGTCGAAGGTATTTTTGCTCTTTCAATTTCATATTTTACAACACACTTGACTAGATTAATATTCTATTTCTAAGGTGTTAGAGCAAATTTTCACTTGAAAATAATTACGTTGATTTTGGACTTATGTCATCGACGAGTTCGGTCACCAGACATGAAACAACCAGACATAAGACCCGTACAGTCGTCATTTGTACATACTGTGATATCCCAATACTATTCATACTCACAGGTTTGAAACAATACAGACAATAGGGTCGGAAGCTGATTAGGTGAGGCGATGGAATGGCGTGAAAGGGTGATGATGGAGATTGGTAGGTGCCAGCGGAGGGGGCGAGTTTTGGCATTATATGGACGTTATAAAGGGTTGGTTTTCCTATCGATTGAGCGATAATGAACCGGGCGAGGGTGCTGGACCGATCATCTGGTCCCAATTATCAAAATGCATTGATGTGGAGGACAATGCAAGGTATTGTTACCCTGATTGTACACGACCTGTTATCGTGCCTCCTCAAATGAGGTTTGTCAGTTTTAATTGTCCACGTCCCATTGTCTCGCGTAATGTGATTTACCCCTCGGCCCACACACCCTGCGATTTCCACGCAAAAATACGGAAAAATCTCCATCCACCCTCTCGCGTGATGATATTTTGGGGTATCTGGTCGTTTATTCAGTTATTGATGCAAATTCGTAGGGGTCATAAGTTGCTTTGGCGTAACGTCCCCTTTTGGCTTATTATTCTTGGAATAATACCTACACCTATGTGATCGCGACGGAGGTCGACTACTCGGATCGGCCTCAAAATTTTACATTATCCGTTTTAAGAGGTCTAGATACCAAAACCGAAATGTCAGTCCGCCGTACGCCGTTCGCCGTCCGGGCCGTTTTGGACAGTAGGAATTTTTTTATAAATCTGAAATTTTGGCAAAATACTTGGTTTACCATCTAGTTGTGCCCGCAAGGTTTTCAGCCCGATCGCCCAAACCCGTGGGGGCTAGGGGGCTAAAATGGGGCTACGGGGCGTTTTTTGAAGGTTTTTGGCTATGGGATTCAGGTGTCGTTTTCGAAGTATTTCTGGACGTAGAATCCATTTTTGGGGTCCCGGAACGATCCGATTTCACTGTGGCGATCTACGGGGCTTTCATGGGGCTTCAAATGGGATTTTTGAAGGATCCCAGGAGGTCAAATACTTTTCTAATTTAAAAAAAAAAAAAAAAAAAAAATTGGAAGAAAATATTTTCAAAAAAAAAAATTTGTTTTCAAATTTCTTTTTCTTGTTGACACAAAATTAAATTTTTGCACAAGTAACCTACATAAAAAAAAATAAACCCTTGCGTGAAATTTGCAGCATTTTTTTAAATTCGATTTCGGTTATCCCATGTTTACCGGCTCGGGAATTTTTTTTTGTCCACACGTGAAGGAGTCTTCCTAGATTTAAAATGGTGTGATTGGTTGAGGTTTGAAAGCGCAAGCACCACGTTCTCACCGCCGTTTATGGTAGAGGGTGTGACTGGGATCCCCTTCGGTATGAGCGAATCCCGAATTCGCTCCTCTGGAGGCAGAGCCTTGTTATTGTGGTCTCACTTGAGAAGTCCAGAGAAGGCTTACCTTCGGAGCTTCTGGTGGGGCGGTCCGTCTCTCTGACTCAGCCCGTACTCAGCTAGTACTCACTTGGATTCTTTGAATTGGAACATGTTTGGATTCAGAGTCGGGTCATTGTCCGACTCTGTTTGGACTAAACATTCGCTACAAAACATCGTGTCTTCATTGCTTCATTGTTTCAATTCTTGATTGATAATATGGACCATTATGTCGGAAAAGCTCGCGCTCGCTGGCTTTTGAATCGCCATTCTTACGGCTAGTAGGTACTCACTTAGATTCTTTTTTTCTTTCTTCTTCTTCTTCTTCTTCTTCTTCTTCTTCTTAAATTCTTTTCGTACTCAGAAAATCCCAGCTTAGTCGTGGCTGAGTCTGGGCTGTCCCGACGCAAAAATCGTGAGTCGGGTGCGCTGCGGTGTAGTATTTTCTGCGTCTTTTGTTAGTCTCTTGAATCCCATCAAAAATGGATAACAGAGACGCTTTTCGCGACTCACACTGTTGTTAAAGTGAGCGCGTCCGTGTTTATTGGATATTCAGACTGCTGATTTCACTTCCAACCAATGCCAGAAGTTCCTCAAAATCACATGAGGACATCCTCAAGAAGTTTCGGAAGCCCTTCCCATCTTCCAGTCTCCAAGCATCCAATTAATAGTGTCCATGGTCGTTTCCCCCTCTCAATTTTGTTTTCCTATTTCGGGTACCTATTATTTGCAACGATCGCGATTTGCTGGAGATTGAGGAGAAGCCAGCGAGCGCGAGTTTTTTCTACTTAATCTATGGTCCATATTATCAATCGAGAGTCGAAACGAGACTGGCAGTGAGGACACGATGTTTTGTCGCGAACCTTAGTCCGAGCAGTGTCGGAACAATAACCCGACTCTGAATCCAAACATGTTCCGATTCAAAGAATCCAAGTAAGCACCGCGGGTGGAAAAAGCTGTTTTCGATTGTATCTTAAGTTACGCTACGAGCTGCTACGAACAATTTCTAAAGCGAAAAAAGCAAAGCCAAATCGATTTTATTGTGTTAACCAACGGGCGTAATCCCATCTGGTTCTGAACCGGACTTATACTTTAGACTTCGCTGCGGGACTCGAACCCACTACGTCAACCACCACAATCGGCCGTGGTCTCAATTGAGCTAGGAAGACTCCCCCCGCTTCTCGTACATACACTTTCTACGATTTTTATTTACTGCGGAGATTGGGGAGAAACATGACTCTTCTGCTGAAGGTCAAGCCTGAGTAGTATACTATAATAGTGCTCATCTGCTTTAAATCATTTTGGGCACTCTCTTAGCAGCTCAAAACCGGTCCCCACGCTAGATCTGTTTATTCTAAAATTTAGAACATCAGCAGTGGAGTCATCTTTCTCCCAAATTTCCACATTGCACCTTCGGAAAACCACTTCGCTTTTTATTAAGTTGTGCTTAGGCCGAGTTTCCTTCAAACAAAGCCACAGAGGATTTTGCAGGCCATGCATTTTGATAATCATATCGCGTATGTCAAATCTACTCATCAGTAAGCCACTGCATCGTCTTTTGTAATCGTGACGTTTCCAAGTTGATCGCCAAGCTCATATCGTACCTTCCGTAATAATATAAAGGGTGGAACTGAACAATGGTAGGTGCTCGTGGGCTGCTATATGGGCTGCTAGGTTGTACCGACCAGTCCATCGCCCCCAACAAAGCCCTAATTAGAAGTTGTGCTCGGGCTCTCATTGTCTGGGTCGTTTCCAAGGCACAAACCATTGTCCGGTCCGGCCCGACGGGGATGACCAACGCACCGCGTAAAGCACATGACATTTGCATATCTGCTCTCTCCCGTCCGACGGCTTTCTTGCTATCCTTCCCCCCTAAATATGAGATTCGCAAGCTGGACTGACACCCTCTTCCCTCAGGTCAGACGGACACGCGGACATGTTTCCGGCTCACTGCGTTTGAATCTCCATAGAATCGCCCTCATTTTAGTTGTTTTTTCTTCTATTCTAGTATCGCCAATTCATGTTCCCACGTTCATCTCCCTTGACAGCCACCGCAGACTTTATCGATTTTAACTGCCCTTTGACCGATATGACCGATAATTGACGCCCCCAAGTTTCTGGTTGCCTCATTCCTCATCTTCAATGACTTTCACACCGGGCAATTCCTTTCTTTTTTTTTCACAAAAAAAGGGTGATGTTTGCAGAAAGTGCATTCACCTTGGGTTACAAAAACTGAGACAGACATGGGGTGCAGGGTAGCAGGGGGGAGCGGAAACCAGTCTAGACAATCCTGACCAACCCCAAGTAGTGATTTGGTGTCCACGGCTGGTACAGGAAGGGTCTCACGCGACGTCACACTTCATGTTAGTAGGTATCTGTAGTCAACATAATATTATATTATATTTTAATCAATAACATTATTGAGAATATTTATGTACGTAATTGATAGAGCGGTTCAGAAAAAACTTCTAAAATTTTTGAATAAGCTTGAGAAATGGGGAAATCTACCGAAAAAAAATTTCAGTCCAATGTGGGAGATTAGAGAGAATGACGACTCTTCTGCTGAGTAATCTAAATGGTTTATTACGGAAAAAAAGAAAAAAGAAAAAAAAATGTAAAAGTAATGTGGGGAACGGATTTGAGCTGCTAACAGAGTTGTAATCCCGAAAGTTTTTCAGAATCCCGGGATCTCGGGATTTTTTGGAGTCACAATCCCGGGAACCCGATTTTTTTGCAAATAAAAAAAAAAATTGATTAGAAACAACGAAAAACTTATCAACGTATGGTTGAATAAGCTCTGACTTATTGAAATTTCTTAAAATATTATGTGACTGTATCGATTGGAAGTTGTCCCAGGCGCTATTTGACCAGTCTGGAATGATTTTTGTATAAATTCATAATATGTACATCCTTGTGTAATATGAAACGTTCTGAAATTTGCGTATGTCGCAAAAAATCAGCTTTTCAAATGCATGGCACGATTTTAAACCCATGAAAATTTTTTAAGAGTTTTGAAAAGGCAAAATTAGTCATCATGAGACGGTTTGTGATGATTTTATTGGGTTAAGTTGAAGTTTTAAAATTCTGGAAAAAATTCTAATACAGTAGTTTCGGTTTATTATTCTTGGATTAATACACCCTTGTAATCGCGACGGAGGTGAAAATTCTGATCGGCCTCAAAATCGGGCTTTTTAAAAGGGTTTCGGCTACGGCGCCGACATTAAATTTTGTCCCTGTCCCGTCTTTCCTTTTAATCAAATGGTACAATGTACACAGAAGTGGCGTGGCAAGGGCGGCCGCCCTACGACTCTTGTCAGGTCCGTTTGCCGTCTCTCGTGGCGTAGAAGAAGTGGCGTGCCACTTCAGTGTCAGAGACATCTCATCATCGTGCGGGACGATTTTGCATTTAATATTGAATTTCGCGAAGAAATTTATAAAAAATCGTGTGTGTATGATTATAATCGTGCAGATTACCTATTGTAATAAGAACGCCCAACTTGGGCGGCCCAAGAACAGGACTGGTAGAAAATCGCTCATCATGAGGAACTGAAGTTCCTCTTCTTCAGCCACAATGGATGAACTCATTATCGTCTCTTTTTCTTATTCAGATTAGCCACGTTTTGCAAATCTAGCACCACTTCATCTTCGTCACTGCTTAAAAAATTCATGTTGCACATGACAAAATCAGCTTACTGACGTCCTTTCTCACCAGTGACCCACCCCTTCTGTGTGCATTGCATGGGTCACGTCGCCGCCACGTCCGTGCCTGGTGTCCACCAGGACGCCGCCTGACGCCATTTCAGTGTGAATTGGGCCTTAGGTGTCGTTTTCGAAGTAATTTTGGACGTAGAATCCATTTTTTGGGGGGTCCCAGAACGATTCGATTTCACTGTGGGAATCAATTGGGCTGTCATGGGCCTGAAATGGGATTTTTGAAGGATACCAGGAGGTTAAATATTTTCCGAATAATTTTGGACGCATAGTCCTTTTTTCGAAGTCCCAAATCTGTCCAAACAATGTAAAGATTTTTTTTTCTTCAAAATATTAAATATTTTTATTGACGCAGAATTAATTTTCGCACAATTAACCAGTATTTAAGAATAAATTAGTGATATAGATGAAATCTTGTCTAAAATTAGCAGCTTTTAGTTACTAAGTTATGGGAATTACGATGATAACAGTTATCAACGTAATTCCCATGAGTTACTGTTGAAACAAACTTTGTTTAATATGTCATTATCGTAATAACATTAAATTTTATTACGATAAATATATATTTAAACAAATTTTAATTACATCCAAATTAATACCAAAAAGGTCACGTACAAGTAGATTCAAGTAAAAATTATTTTTTGAGCTGCAATTTTAGACAAGGGTTTATTATTATTTGGTACACATTGTGCAAAAGCCAATTCGATGTCAATAAAGAATTATTTAAGTTAAATAAAATTGTGTGGACAGACGAGGGACCCCAACAAACGCGTCCAAAATTACTCGAAAACGACACCCCATCCGATATCCTGGCATCCTTCATAAGCTTCTTTTGTAGCCCCTTGAAAGCCCCATAGGGCACCTCGGTGAAATCGGATGGTTCTGGGACCCCCAAAAATTGATTCTACATCCAAAAATACTTGGTAAACGACACTTAACTCAAAGTGGTTGTTTGCCGATGGTGCAGAGGTCTAATCCAATGAGTTGGTTAGGGAGAGAGAATGACTCCTCTGCTAAATACTAAATTGCTTATTCAGGTAAACAATTTAGTATTCGCAGAGGAGTCGTTCTCTCTCCCTAACCAACTCATGACACTTAACTCGATGCCATAACCCTTCCAAAGATCCCTTCCGCAGCCCTACAGAGCCCCTTGGGTAAAATACATAATATACCTTATAAATAAATAAAAGTACATACTTATATTATTAGATGAAAAAATATCAAATTAAATGACACGTTTTGACGCTCTTCAGGAAAAACTTCGCGCTTTATTTGCCTAACGTCCAAACGTTGAATAGTGAAATGGCAATATTAAATGCTAGTGGGCAAATACCCGGCTTTGCCCGGGTATGATTTTATAACCTTCCCCATGTCATGCTGAGTAGGTTTCACGTTATTTGGTAGTCTGGATCTTGAATTATAAGGTAACAGACAGACAACAATGCGTCTTATATATTGAGAGATAATTGGGCTTTTTTTGGTGTAAATTTCTTGATTCATCGCCTAAGTTGTCACGACTCACATTTGGGGTGGCGAGAGGTCTTGTGTGGTGGATACCTCCGAACTTGCTCTCCCTTTAGGGAGGACCGGCTGTGGTTTCCGCTCCTCACCCACAGATGGAGTTGGTGTCTCTTTTGGATCAGCCGGCTCGCCGAACCGCCGTATGAGAGACATTGGGGGTGAAACTGATGTGATCAGTTTTATTCGGATCATCTATTTATTGAACTGCAACGGAACGCGACGGACTTTTTCGCTTCATTATTATTTGAATAATGTCATCCATTTCAGGTGATTTGCAATCACTGATTACTTTTAGAGGCCGCCTTATTTGTCTTCTGATGTTCCGTCCGTCCTCCACTACGCCAGTTTTGGCCACAATAATAATTATTGAATCCTATCAGGCCCTTTAGTACCAAAAGGCTTCAATTCGCACTAGATAGGTTCTAAATCTCATTTTTATTCCCTCCCCCACTCCAAAAATAATCGTGCATCCACCTCTATATTTGTGATACTATTTTCAGCAATTTTTGTGTTAATCACGATTTAACGTGAAAAAACAACACTGCTGATATTTGTCCTTGAAATACCTTGTGGGTTTAAAACATTCTTACATTATACAAAATCGGTAGGTAGTTCAAATAATTTTTTTTTAATCTTCAAAAACAAGTCCACCGATGTTAGGGTGGACTTGTTTTTGAAGATTCTTAAAATATTTTATTACCTAACGTAAAAATGTTTAAAAAAATAAGTCCTCTCTTACTTCTTGAGGAATTCACTCTCTTTGGAAACATTGGAGCTAAACAGTTCAGTTCAAACATAACCCTTCAATGGGCGACTTGATAAAGATGGTAATTTAACAGTGCCTCCGAAAACACCATAAAAGTTATGCTTTTCAGCTAGCACTCTATTTCGATTTCTTCCCCATTATTTCCACTTTCTCTAATAGTAAGTATACAGAATTTAATAAAATACGTTGTCAGCAGTTGGGGGAGAAGTAGTCACGGAAACGACTAGGGTCGCGCGTTGTACCGTTTAAATTCATCCTTATTACATGCAGAATGGCAATTTGGCTCGCTGTAACAATTTTTGACCGAGATAATACGGTTTTACATCTCAGGTCAAATTCTTATCTCGCACTTCTAGATTTATATAGAAATGGAGGGGGTAATTATATTAACATTTATACCCTTGAGGTTATTATGTAAATATACTCTATTATGGTTGAGATATGGAAGGGTGGGGCTTTATGATAAATCTGAAAGAAAAATGCGTAGTCACACAAGTGGAGGGGGATAATGATATTTCTACTGCTTTTATTCGGATCTGTGGTATTGGGGGTAGGCGTGGACGGGGGTGGAAAGGGAAATGATGTAGAGGGGGAAGGTGGTGGGGGCGTGGCCGACCAATGGGGTGGCATCGGCGTGCGCATGTCCCCACCACGCCTCCGGACTCGTGGACCGCTCGTATTTACTACACATCTGTAGGTTGCCGGAGACGGAACTGTTGGGTGAAGTGTTTCGTGAGTGTCTCTTGGAAGTTTTTCTGTGTCTGTTTTTGGATTCTGTAATGAAGTAATGGAAAATCTTGAAAGTGGTTCTCAGAGCGATCGTAGCTCCCAGATGTCAGCGTCACCTGTGCCAAAAGGTTCGCCGCCCGCGGGGGCGGCTATCAAGCAGGAGTCGTCGCCGCACGTCCACCACTCACCGCCTCCGGTGTCGACGCCGACGAGCATCGCCGCATCTTTGGGCCCACGACAATTCTCCATGCCCCATCACAGCCTCGGTCTTCTCGGGATGGTTCCACACTCGCCGTTGGACCTTATGGCCGTGGCTCACCACCATGTTCCACCTAGGACGTACAGCAGCCCGCCTCCCATCTCCACCTCCGACCCGTCCGCCAACGAATGTAAACTTGTTGACTACCGGGGGCAGAAAGTCGCCGCGTTCATCATCGCCGGCGACACGATGCTCTGCCTTCCCCAAGCCTTCGAACTTTTCCTCAAACACCTCGTCGGTGGGTTGCACACCGTGTACACCAAATTGAAACGGCTCGATATCGTACCTTTGGTTTGCAATGTGGAGCAAGTCAGGATTTTGAGGGGTCTCGGAGCAATCCAGCCTGGTGTCAACCGTTGCAAACTTCTCTCGTGTAAAGACTTCGACATCCTCTTCAGGGACTGCACAACCGCAAGGTAACTCTGATCCGCGTAGTTTCCATTGTCTAGCCCGCCAAATACGCACGAATTACACACCCACTCATCCCTGACCTTGACCTCCAGTCACGATTATGTTTATAAACAAACATGCATGATCAGCAAGCATATAAGTAAAAGTTCAACCAACCGGCGTTCTACACGTACACAACCCTCATTTTATCACACCCGACGATTCCTATTTCCGTACATATAATTTCTAAGTTAAGGCCACAACATTATCCATACTTGATACTTGCTCGTATATTCGAATGAATTTTACAAAATTTTCTCACAGGACGATAACAAAATGCAGTACATTATCAAATAGTCAGTTTCATGATTTGGTAGTGAAATGCAATTTAAAATTAAATGTGCGAAAGTCTGAAATTTTCACAAGTTCTTCCCTCTCCTGAATTTCTCGCACGAGGCCAAATCTAGCATGAATGTGCTGCATTTTTCAAATTTATACATTATGAGCCCATGATTGTCTACCGAGCCATGCTGTTCTATTCACGCACCAGTAATAATTCCCCCAAGCACTTTTTACTTTAACTGGGAGTTTAGGTAGAATGTAGAATGCATGACGCATACATGGTTGTTTGTAATAGGGGGGAAAAATCGGTTTACGGGATCAATTTATATTTGACAATTTTTTCCGTATTGAAGCCTTCTCTGTCCTTTGGGGGGGGGGGGGGGGGGCACATGATTGGTCGTACTTTCTTAATACGATGGCAGGAAGACAAGGTAAACCTAGGAAGGCCCCAGTTGAAGCTCGATTATCAAAGTCTCAAAATTGATGGACCACCAGATGTCCGGTAGCGCAGCGAAACGGGCAGTGACAGTCGATTAAGTTCATATAAAAACGCTCTGACGGTCGCTAATTAGCTGTGAATGATCAGTCTGACGGGAGGGAAAAAATCCTATGATTCTTTCTGGACATGAAACTTCGAAAAAAAATTTCTCGCTTCCCTTCATTCTAGGTGATAATTATAAGACCGCTTTTCGTGTTGTGGTCTTTCACATACAACATAATATGCCCCTCTTATTAAAAATGATAGTCAGCGGTTATGTTAATTTGGCTGGACAGGATTTTTCATGCAGTAATCAGCTTGCGACTTCCTAAAGGAGCAACACGATTAATTATTTCCCATAAACGGGATTCGGGGACCGTTTTGCCATTTTTGACTCCTCCTATATAATTTACATTATAAAATATCTCCAGAAACCGTGGCCCAAACCAGATCATGGAATTAATAAGTGGTATTTTTCTTTGACTGTTTGATCATTTCGGATGGAACGTGATTTAAATGATAGGGGTTCAGAAAGATAAAAAAAGAGGCGAATGTTGATAACAGCTTTTATTAAAAATATTTGTACCTACTCTTTCCTCCTTCTATGCGTGGTGGGTTTTTCGAGCAAGTTTCCTCAGAAGGCTGTCTCTGCTTTTGGTAAATTTTTGAATGTGGGAGAGGCCGAAAGTTCACCTTGCATTTAATACAGAAGCAAATATCCGCAGAAAATGGTTGAAGGAATATGTGGAAGGAAAAGATTAAGCGTGCAGGGGCGATGGGACCCCAGTTCAAACTTGCCTTTCCGTATGAATATTAACGAACCCGTACAATTTTAACAGCGGTCAAGGAAAAGGGGTGTTAATGAGTCGGACCGCCCCTCAAATATTTAGAGAATCCAGAAATTTCCCCTCCTTTTCCTTGCGTCCTCCCCTTAAAACCGCAACCCTTGTGTGTGGGAGGAGAGGCTGTAAATTTATCATAATGTTTAATACGTGTGCCCACTGTGTGGTGAGAGAAATAAGTCGGAAACATTTTCCCCCGATTTAGATGAGCTCGTGAATTTTTCAAGTCGGCCCTTCTGAATCATTTTTTGTTGTTCTCAACATGATGGCTCTGAAACAAGACAATCATCATAATTATCCAGTTAGGGAAGCATATGGAATAAGAGTTCTTGAATAGCAATTATTGTTTGTAGACAGAAGTCACCCGTTATTTACAAAGCAATTACTAGTACCAGGGCTTATTTGTTGCCTACTATAACATGATAATTGACGCCTGGTGGAATAATGTCTGTCCCAACACGCCCTGTAGCTGCAGAAATAAACAGGATGACACCCAACTTACTGCCGATTAGCCCCCAAATGACACGAAGGATGTTAGAAAAGGGAGCATCTGGAAGGTGGACAGAAAACGCGTTGTTGTGAATGGTAGCACTGTTGTAATGATTGACGGATGTGAGACGGGATTCTGGGAAAATCATTTGGCATTATTAGAGTTCAAGCAGTTGTCCCTTATTACATAGTGATTTTTAAAATGAAAATATCTCTCATCATTTGTCATTATCATCTGTCCAACGGTGACTAGGGACGACTCGATGCTCTAAATATTTCACCGCTACTACCAATATTTGAATTGGTGCAGAAAAACGTCACTTAATGGGAAAAAATATTGTAGGGAATGATTTTTTAACTCCAAAGGGAATCAAGTAAGAAACCAGTTATTTTACTTTTATTTAGTTAATCATTTATTTTACTATATTTATTGTGCATAGGGTTTGAGGTTTGCCAGAAGAATGGGCTCATTGAGAAGGTCGGAATTCATCATTTCTAACAACATATTCAGATTCAGCACTCATTAAATAACCCCTACACACATTTTTTAGTTCGAAAATCCATACATGCAAAACTGATTTACAAAATTTGTAAATCAGTTTTGCTCAACATTTAATGTTGAAGATTTTGAACTGAAAGCGGAGGGCCTGTGACGTCACGCCTCGCCTCGCTGGGCATCGAGTAGTTGGGCATGGAGCCGCCAGAGCGCTGAATAAAAAACACTTCCCTCACACGGGAAAACTCATACGAGTCTGCAACCCATTATAACATTAAAGTTTTAGTCGTTGCTAGGCCGTAAACCGTAAAGCTTCTTTTTTTAACACTTAACTCTTTAACGCTTAACGATTTTTTTTTTTCGTTTGTGTGCCAAAGTGAAGACATAAAATGTCAATAAATCTGAACGAAATCAGAATAAAACACTCGGCCCGGGTCGATGATAACCTCGATGCTCGATTTTTGAATGACCTTCTCTGATGATTACCCCGATTCTTGATTTTTGGGGTCGGGTTTTCGCGTAGCAAAGTTGTTTTCGGCAATGTTGACCCATTTTCGTAACTTTTAAAGCATGACCTTCCCAGAAATCAAAAAAATTAACTGAATTGAAAAAAAAAGAAAAGAAAAAAGAATGAATATGACGAATATGATGAATACGATGGTAGATTGAATTGATTAATTTAATTTGTTTTAAATTATTCAAGGAGCTTAATAAGCTTATAGAGCCCGTAAATCGTGACGTCACATGAGTTTCGCATCATAACCTTCCAGTAACCAACCGAAGGTTGCAAATGGGGGCAAACAAAGCCACATGAGTATCAAACATACTCATGGTATGTAATAAAAAGTTTTTATTTTGAATCGTGCCTACATTAGTCCCTTACGATTGAGGCCTTCGTTCACCCCCATTTGCACCCTTCAGATGGCTTTTAGCAGGTTCCTAAGTGAAAACATTGTCACTGTTTATTGCTAAGCTTTCATCATTAGGCCTTTGATTATTCAGGTTGAAAAAATCACTAGGAGTGTGTTCCTGATGATGACATTTTATATTCCAAAAGCTCTGCAATAATGCTCTGCTTAATCGTTCCATTACACCAACCATTCCTTGCATTCATCCTCACAATGTGAGCAGTAACATGTCATGTTACTTATCATTCAATTATGAACTGAGGAAGGGTGTTGAAAGTAAAGACGCTGCAAATTTTACACAAGGGTTTATTATTCTTTGATATAGGTTACTTGTGCAAAAATTATTTCTGTGTCAATGGAAAAAAATTGTTTTTTCAAAAATTCTTTATTTTTTTACTCGAAAAATATTTAATCTCTTGGGATCCTTCAAAAATCCCATTTTTAGCTCCATGAAAGCCGTATAGATCGCCACAGTAGAATCGAATCGTTCCGGGACCCCCAAAAATGGATTCTACGTCCAAAAATACTTGAAAAACGACACCTAACTCGATCCCATAGCTAAAAGCCTTAAAAAAAACCCTCCCATAGCCCCATTTTAGCCTCATAGCGCCCCACGGGTTTGGGCGATCGGACTGAAAACCTTGCGGGCACAACTAAACCAAGTATTTTGTCAAAATTTCAGATTTAAAAAAAAATTCCTAAAGCCCAAAACGGCCTGGACGGGGGACGGCGTACGGCGGACGGACATTTCGGATTTTGAATGTAGACCTCTTGAAACGGATAATGTCAAATTTTGAGGCCGATCGGAGTCGTCGACCCCCGTCGCGAAAACATAGGTGTATTATTCCAAGAATAATAAACCAAAAGGAAGGACTGATAGCGATGTAGCGTTGTCTGCCATATCGATAGTAAGTATAAAATTCCGTAAGTTTAATTTTTTCAATAAGTAAAAAAAAAGAAAGAAAAAAAAAAAATCGAAAAATACCCAATTATTAGTTTTTTTTTTTCAACTTACGGACTTTTATACTTTTACTATCGATATGTATTATTTCAATCGATCTTCTCTGAATGAAAAGTCCCTCATTTGAGTTCAAGTCCTTTACTTAGTGGTATTTGTTTGAACGTTTTCCCCTAGGTTCTTCTGCGAGAATTGTCGATGTATCGGAAGAAACTATCTATTGAAATATCTCGCAGTATCGCAGAGAAAGCATCGATACAAATTTCGGTGATGACACGATTATACTCCAATAATATATCGATGGTGCCGTTGCTAACTGTGACGGATGGATTGGGCTGGGGGTTGAAGTTTCTTTGCAATTATTGTATGTATCATACGTCCACTAATGCTTTGCAACTATCTTAACAGAAAAGGCGTTATTGGTATATTCTAAAATGAATCACAGATCTAAGCAAAAGTAAAATAGTAGGTAGTTTCGATGTTGCCCTGAAGGATTTACAGCAGTAACTGTTGTTGGTTGTATACGAGACATTCTACCGCTTTCGTCTGGGGAATTCTGCTGCGTGTCAGAAATGCTGGGATATTATTGAATTGAAGGTCTTATTATATGCAATTATTGTTAAGAGGATGGGATCCCAAGGGGGGAGGGGGTTGACGATCAATATTCTGCCATTTCCAATGCCTAGCAACTCACGCGATCTTCATTTCGTAATACCAGTGTTCTGGTGTCATGCGTTGAGTAAGGAAGTCCACTTGGAGGGTTTATGTTTACTGGAAAATTCGAACTTTTCCATTTGTCGACAATCAGTTGGTTAGAGTGAGTTAACTAATGGATGCCTCCCATTTGTGAAAACGTAGTGGTGGGAAATGACTCTTTCAACCCTCAAGAGAAGTCGAGGGTTGCGGGATGAGCTCCCACAATCGGAAACCGAGTGAGAGAGGGCCGGAGGATTGTGAATGGAGTCCTTTCCCTTCGGTGACATCTGTGAATGGGTGAAGTCAAAACATTTGTGAATGGGAAGGGAAACCTACAGGTGGCCACCCTCGTTCGTGAGGGCTTCCAACAGTCGGGGATGCGCAGTTCCATTTCCAATCCGACTCCTACTGCCTCTTCCCCCGGTCTCATTTCATTCTGCCTTCGTCTGGCTGGCAAGTTGTGCTGTTTTCGCCCGCCTTCGGACTTTCAGCACTCGCGGCGGTACCTATTTTACCGGGACCTTCAAATACGTTTTGCCAAATTTTTATAATTCAAGACGAACAACGCCTTTTCTTCCATTTGAATGGCCGAGCGAAGCGAGGCTCCCGTGTCCGCATGCTTCCTACATGTAGGGCAGTGCACTGCCTCCAGACATCGACGAAATTACAACTCAATAATATTAAATAAAATTAATTAATTAATTATTTAATTTGTAATTGTACTTAATACTTTTTATAACAATCTTATTGTTTTACATATAACCGATTTAGGGTTCAAAACTGGTCTGCAAAAAAATAATGACCAAGGGGCTTAGGTTCCACATCGCCAACTTAAGATTGTTCGATGTCGATTCACGAGGATTGAGTTGTCAGACTTCGGTCTCTAAACAAATAGCTCTCAGTCATAAATAAATAACGTAACAAATAAGTTTTTATTTGTAAAATGCCTCAACAGGCATAACAAACGTCAAAATCTGGGCCAGCAATCAATAAATTGACGAAAAAAAGAACTAAACAATAACTATCAAAATGAAATAATAACAAACTGTCTAGTCGGAAAAACTGATTTGTCCGATGTCCATAATGTTGTATAGCTCGGCTTTCAACAGATAAAATTCTTGAAGGGAACTCAGGGGTACTCGCTTGAGTGGAGCTCAGCAGGTACGCAATTGATGAGACGAGCACCGATACGACCTGAAGAGGACTGCAGTTCAAAGATGTCTAGAGGCATAGAAGTGGACATAGAAGTTCTTGAATCTCGTATTGTGCAAATGGAGCGTAGAATCCTTTATCAGTTTGTCCTGGTTGTCCTGGTTATCTGGTTGAGATGGACGTACTGCAAGCAGCTGATGGATAAGTTTGGGATAGTCAGCGCATGAGAGGGGTTCCCTCAGAGAAGGATCCCGTACGCTGCTCTATTCTGGAAATGAGCGCTGTAAACCGTGCGTGTGCGTAGAACCTCCGTTGAAACCGTGCCAATCAATCATCTCAGCATAAATATGCAGGAGGAAAGCTTAGCTGAGAGTACCTCTATGTGCCTGGCCCAAGACAGTCGATTACCGACCTCAATTCCCAGAAGGTTGACAGAGTTGGTCATCTTTCCAGCCAGTTCAAATACACAACATGTGTTGAACAACAAGCTTTGAGTCTTCTCTTCCCTTCGTTAAAAGGAGTAGGGCGTTTGAAGAGCATCATTCGGCAACAATTGTTTGTTAAGGGAAGACTATCGAATCACAGCATAGGCGCAACATTTAATGTTGAAAAATGTACAAAACACTTGGAATACAGTCGGATTTACGGCCAACCCACCTGCATGGTCTACCTTGAAGAGTCTTGAAAATTTTACCAAATTTACCTAAATATTTGTAAAAAATAGTCCAAATTGTTGAGAGTAGCGTCAGTTCTTTTTCCAATAGCTGGTTGACAATCGCAAAACCTGATCTCATATCATTTTAAGATGTAAAAATAACAAGTACATTATGACTGTTGGAAAGGTAGGGGTCAAGCTCTCTAAAACCTCGTTCCACTTTTTAATCCTTGTTATCATTTAATAATGATTAACAGGACGTTTTCAAAATTTTTCCGTAACGTCCCGAAATTGCTGCATAAAAAAGCGTTAAAGAACATAATCGCGAAAACTATAATCATATGATTGGTCTGTAAGGAAGTTTGGCGGTTGGTTACAAATTGAGAAAACATTTTTTGGAGGAAAAATGGCGTAAAATTAATCATTCCTAAATGATATGACTGTAGAACCGTAGGTCTACCGTCCGTTAAAAAAAAATTATTCTTGTTTCTTGCTGGCCCATATTTCCCTTTCTTATTGTTGTTATTCCCTTTGTTATTGAACTTGCAACCACTTAAGTCTGACGCAATTTTCAACAATTTACTTATTCAATTTTCCAAAATTGATTGAACTAAGTCTGTTAACATTTTCAATTGCTACAACCCGCTGGTTGAATCGATTCCAGTGCTTTTGATATTTTTTCAAAATTTTGTGCCTATGACTGTGGGCTGCTGTGGATAGACTTCACGAAGGTAGGATAAAATGCCGAAAGCGATGCTTTACAGGACAAAGTTTCAGTGGTGACTCCTTTCTCGATCCTGACAACGCAAGTAGCCAAATGAGTTTCGCCATTTTTTCCACCATGGGCCAAAATTTTCAAAATTATGTTTTCATTTTTCTGCCAGTTTTTAAAATTCCATCATGTTATAGTTCTGTGTACTCATTTAGATTATCTATAAATTTTATATATTATGTACGTAGTTCTTGGCGAGACAAGGGCTCATAAAAAAAGTAGAATAAGGTTGGTAGTCACTGGGTGAACTGGTAATCAAATATCAATCAATCCGGACGGCTTGAACTCAATGTAACATCTGTCTGTAGAGCTTAGGATCCATCTGCCTGGGTCTGTCCCCTCCGAAACTCGCCCGAGTTCTGCGAGGATCAGTCGACCCCCGTGGGTTTCTTTCTCACTCTCGGGCTCTCCGGATTTTCATATTTTAATGATGGGGACCTTCATTGTGTGTGACGAGTTCACTTCCGCGCATAATGCGTTTTGAGTCCCTCGTTGCAGTTTTCGTCGCGGTCACAAGTCGCTGGTTTCTCTGACGGATCTTGCGGTATAAATAACTATGTGCTTTACAAATTAATTCCGCGAGATTCAACTTGCTTAGGCCTCATTTTTAATTATTCATTGATCAACCTCTTGAGCTAAGAAATTATTAGGAGAGTGGAATGTTTAGCAACGGAATCAAATATGAAGCCGCCGCTCGACTGAGGTTCGGATGGGGGGAATCGGGTATTTATTCCAAGTTTGTGATTCCTGTGGTCTGATGAAGGCAACTATTAATAATTCCTGGAGAGGGAAAGGCCAACAAAGCGAAGATTCAGAGTTAAGGAACCGCAACTGTTTCCCTTCTGCGAGGAACATCTTGGAATACATTAGGGTCTTATATCATTTAGGTTCGAAAACCCTTTAGACTCCTCCACAACCCTTTCATCATGGAGCTTCGAAAACTCAGCCAACCGTGGGCTTCAGCTCTAAAGGGAAGCTATTGATTTCAAGTGGCTGTCCTATATCGTTGGTACCCAACTACTTGAGCCTTGTTTAGGGGTTGGAAAACGGTGTCGGGGGAGTGTAGCCCGTAGGGGTGGGTTGATAAAAAAACGAAAGAAAGAGGGAGGGGGGGACAGAGAAGTTTTCTAGTGTAGGAGATACTGTGTAAACCCTATCGATCTCCCAAGCCTTCTACCCTCCATGCTCCACTAAACTACACTTCCGCTCGTAATAATACCGGACCTAACCTCCCCCTTAGTCCTTCTTTCATTTCATCGATCCTATCTGGACCTATATCAGCCCGCGTTGCTCGATTGTTGTCTGCCTGAGCAATTAGTTTGCAGACGATGCGCTCTTCATTTTTTCGTTTCTAATAGCTTTCCCGCCGAAAATAGATATTGTTGGAAGGTACACTAATAAAGTTGATTGTGGTGGTACTTGCCACAGTATAGAGTCACTCTGAGTGGTAGCCTACCTCCAGCGAAGCCAGGCCGTATTACTGTACCTACCACTGGCGGCCTGGCGTCGCTGGATCGCGTTCTTGGCTCAATAATGCTGGTGGCCTTTCTCAACGGTCGGGCGACACTCCTGCACTTTCAATGCCCAAATCAGAGGGAAACATTCGAACAAACACTGGAGTCAGGAAACCCCTTGCCCTTTCAAACCGCTGCAGCGCGCGCTGGTAGCTTTGGCCTGGGCAAGTCCTTACTTCTGCGATTTCTGAAAGGCCGATGGTAAAACTAGTTGTTTCGAGTATTTATAACCGTGGACGCTTCGGACTGCCCACAAGGATCTCTGGAGGTGTACCGTAATACAGATATTATCTCGACGCTCCTAGTGCACAGACCAGACTTCATTCTACCACCTCCGGCCAATGGGGTGTCGGGTTTCTCTGAGGATGGTGTATGACGTCAACCCATGATGACATTGGTTCCCGCCATAAATACTAACTTAGATCTTTTCCTAATTCTATAAATTCATACTAATCAGCATGTGGTTATCAGTGGCTCAGTGGTTTGAGCGTCGGACTGCTGAGCCAAAGGTTGCTGGTTCGATCCCAGCAGCCGCTAGGCATCTTCCTTATGCTGATAATCACCTCTCGGAAGGCTATGGCCAACTGCGAGATCTCAGGAAAACTTCTCACATTTGCCGTTCGGAGCCGGCGTTAAACAGTAGGTCCCTACTGTTAGTAACGAGAGGCCGACGCCTGGTTACATGTATGGTACCCAGAGAAGAAGGTACTAACCAGCAGGTTTGATGGCTTATGCCGCCTATCTGGGTCAATCACTGCAACTTCTGACACTGCTGTCTGAAGCGACTTCACACCCGCCATACCTTGCCGTCAAGCCAACCGTCACCTTGTCACAAGTATTTGCACAACGATCAGCTTATTACTGCTGATGGCAAGGTATGGTAGATGTGAGGCTATAAATAACGGATATAATAGTGACTGAACCAGACATAGGTCATCAGTTTACCTACTTGGTAACCACTTGTTCCCAAAAATAGAGACATAGTTTGGTCGTTAGATACCTAGTGTGTCAAGTTACGAATTCTTAGTTACGGTTTTGGTTTCGTAGTAACAGAAAGGTTGCGCTCTTCTATTCAATTCAATTGATGGCTTGTTGAAACCGTTTGATGCGTGAAAAAATGAAACCGTCAAACGCGAGGCTGTCGCCCCAGACAACCGGCAACTTCTGGGTACAGGTCCAGTTCACACCAGCCAATAAAAAACAAGTCCGAGAAACGAGAACATATAGTAACAAGTCTCAGCGGGATGGAATTCGATTAATTTTTATTGAAGAGACACGAAGGGGTAAAAGAAGTTTCTTCGTTTCCATTCTACATAAAACTTCTGAGTTATTGGTGAGCATCGTAAACGTTTTTGAAACGGCCCGAGTTTTTGAAAGTCGAGTAAAACGGGCTGTAAACAACAAAAGGATGATAGGAGCTGTCATCTGTGGAGTCAACCTCTGGCCAGTGGCAGAGCAAAAATTTCTAATCATTACATATTAAAAAGGTGGCTTTTACGACTGAGACGGATTTTTTTTTCCTTGTGGCACTTGAACCTTCTCCACTCCCCGCACAGCATCAATAATTTATGGGTGATCACATGAATCAAATGGGATTTAAATGAAGGATTACACCCGGAGTTGTTCGACTCCTTCCAACTTTATCACAACTACCGAACCGTTTCACGACGATAATATAGTATTTCAGCTGGAGGGAGGCGGAGCGGTGGGAGCAATAAAAGACACTCTCAAACATAATTCCTTGGATCTTCACATCCAGAACTCGAAATATTACTTTCTTAATTTCCGTATGGAAATCGAGATTGAAGTAAAAACCGGTCGACGTAGGGTTTTATTGTGGAAAAAAATAGATGTGCACAAGGTTGCGTGTCCCTCTGACTCTGGAGCATCCTAGAGGCCAGAAGTTCTTCCACCAATGCCGTTTTCAGCCTCCGCCACCTATATGCCATTGTTTTGCGTTTTGAAACCGGCCTTCTCCGCCAACAATGAGCTGGAAATGGACATGACATTTTGTCTTTGTGTCGGCCCCTTTTTTTTTCGTTTCGCGTTTTGCGCTCAAACGGAAAAAATTAACACCCTCTTTTTTCAACCCGGCGCAAACAGAAAAAGAGTCAATTTAAATGACAGCTAGTCCGATTCTGGCTTGGGCGATTTGCATATTTTTTACGTTAAAGGTTTTCGTCCTGATGTAGTTCAGCGCGAGTGAAAAAAAAGATGAAGAAATGAACAAAAAACGCTGCAAATTTAACAAGGGTTTATTAATCTTTTGTATAAGTTGGGCATAATTTCATTCTTAGAATAAAATTGTTTTTTTTTAAAAAGAAATTAGGAACTAAAAACTATGGACGTGATAAGTTAGATAAGGGACTCCCATAAGAGAAGTCTGCGTTCAAAATAATTCGAAAACAACACCGCATGACTTCTTGGCCAAAGTGTTTCGAAACCCCCTCCTGTAGTCAACCCAATCAGCCACACAAGTATATATATATCCGATTTCAGATTAAAAAAAAAAAGAAAAAAAAGACGGATAACCGCCGGAATGAATATTTTTTACATTATTTCCAAATTGTTACTTTTCAATCAGCGTGACCCACGTAGGTGACACCAAATATATCTTTAATTTTTGAAATAGTTTGTAAACTATACAACCTCACGTAATTATCGTGTTCGGAAAGATTAAAATTTGCAGTTGTTTTTGACACATTTTTAATGATGACTTGGACATTTTGTGCTGTTTTCATTGAACGACTTTTAATGGTCGTGGGATGTATTTTTATTAATGTTTTTAAAGGGTCTTTCTTCCCTAAAGGGTTACACACGAAGATGAGGCTGCTAAAAAAAATTTCCAGCCGCATATATTTGCTGGTAGAAAAGTGATTCGGGCTCTTAGCGGAAATAGTCCGATAAAATAATTGGCAGAAAGCTGGAAATGGTTTTGAAGGATCCTCATGGTGCAAATTTGAGGAATGAGAGTTCGCACCATCGTGGGAAGTGAGCTCAACTTTTGGTGGCTCATAAACCACGATTTTCAATACTTTTTTGGAGTAGGAAGCGACTGACAAAAAAGTCGAACATCTTTGTTGATCTATTTCGGCCAGAGAGCTTCACCTGATTGGATTGATGGGGGTATTCATTCAAGCAGAATTTTTTCTTCTTAAAAAAGGGCGAAAACACTTTTTTTTGTCAGACGCTTCCTTCTGGGTAAAAATGGCCATAAATGAAAACAGTATTTAAAAAATCGCGGGTTTTAGGCCACAAAAAGTTGAGCTCGCTCCCACGATGGCGCAAACGATTCCTCTTGCTTGAGCCCAATATGAGCCACCAAAACCATCCAGCTGTCCGCCATGTACGTTTTCCATTTTACTGGACTGAAACACTCATCGACTGTACTACCTTTAATAGAAATACTAAAAAAATTAAATTTCATAAAAATGTTTAAAAAAGGGTTCTTTCTTTGTTTCTCCTGTGTATATTATAAAGGTGATATTTCCATACTAAAAGGGTCGGTATTTATCCACAACAAGATTTTTCTTACTGTTTTCGTCCCACGTTATTTATTAATTTTTGTTTAAACGTTTATGAATTTCTACCTACTTGAATGCTTTTGTAGTTGTTGAAAATGTCGTTATTTAAAAGAATACTTTGCAAATTTACACTAGGGTTAATTATTCTTAGTCAATAAAAAAATATTTTTGAAAAAAAAAAAAAAAAAAATTAAACTGCCCAAATCGGCCCGGACGACGGACGGGCATTTCGTTTTTGGAACCTATAATGTCGAATTTTGAAGCCGATCAGAATTTTCGACCTCCGTCGCTATTTCTTAGGTGTATTATTCCAAAAATAATAAACCAAAATGTGAAGTGTGGGAAAAGGTCTATGGAAGGTGTGAAGCTCTAAGGCTACACGTGAAGGTATACAACGAAAGGCTCAGCCTGTTTGGCGAATCAATAACGTAATCACGCCGTCGAGGGGGGGGGGGGGGGGGTGCTGCCGGCATCCCCCGCCGCCCCCTCATTCGTCTCTTCCTACCAATATTTTAATACTGGGATATCGTCCTTCCTAGCCGCTTTCACTCTCTTTTACGCTTAAAATCCGTCCGGGATATTTTGGGATGGCAGGTGGGCATTACGTTAGAGCAGGGGTTCTTATCCTGCCGGAGCTGCCGGATCACTTAATAGTTTGTAGATTGTTCTTTTTATCCGAGTACTATTCGGAGTAGGTTTTTTCCAATTTAATAATGAATTAACATCATTTACAAGACTGATTATTGATTCATTTCATTATGGGAAATTACAGGTGCAATTGTACAAACGTGGTTTCGATAGACCGGATATTTTGGCGTTGAGACCTACTTGTATCCACGCCTGAGCAAATCCCATTTTTCATGGTTATAATTTTGTCCGTTCTTCCGCGGTTACGTATCTGCACGATGAGGGGCAACGTACTTGCGAATAGAAGAACCCTCAAAATGCGGCTGGACAGTAAAAAGTTAAGTTAATGGAGTTTCGTGCGCGACTTGCCGATCCTCCGTTTCAAATCGCTTCCCCTCTTCGCATTACCCCTCCGGCCATCCCCACTTCGCGTATTCTCCCCTTGCCTGGGCCCTGTTTGTTTTCTATGGTCGAGGAAAAACGACCGGCCTTTCGTGTTCGGCATTTTCTGTTTTGTTTAACTGCCCATTGTCAAGCACGTCCGCGTTTTCTCAACATCGGCCCCGTTCGTGGCTGTTAAGGGTTGTTCACCCCCTAATGATGAGTCGAATTCGGATCGTTCGCAATGTACGATCTGTGGGCCCGACCTAGAGAAATTCAGAGTTTGATATCCAAGTGATAATGTTAATGTTAGTCTTGTAAAAAAAAAAAAAAAAAAAATCATTTATTGGAGCCTGAATTGGGAGCGGCGGATGGCCACACTACTTCAGGAGATAGGATTGGGGCAGACATTGATTGCGGTGTTGCTGGTTCTGAAGAAAGCGATCAGACACCGAAGGGGCCGGTGCACCGCGGTGTCAGACGGGGTGCTGCTTTCGGTTTACCATGCCTGCTTAGCGAGTAGAGCAAGTTGGGGCAAGCCTGTGGAAATTCGAGCGTGGCACTCAATATCTTCAGGCTGCAAAAGCGGGCATTAAGAATCATGGCCACTGTGTCGTGGAACGATAGTGGTAGAGGCTCATTTGCTCATTTAGGCTTATACGACATGGCAGGCCTGGACCTTGTGAAGACCAATTCGCTGAGCCTTCCTCTGGTCTCTGGGGTTCACGACCAGAATGTCATGTTCGGCGATGTTGCTCTTTGCTTACAAAAACTAGCAAGCCTCTGACCATTAGATGCCAAGACTAGTTTCTTTTAATCAAGTGCTGCCGGTGTAGAAACTGGGGGCACGTCTTTGAGAATTGCCAACTGCTTGCTTCGGCTCGTGGGAGCCAAGTGTGGATTGATCTGGGGATGGGAAGCAGAGGGCCATTATTTAAATGCTGCAGAGCAGCAGGTTTTGTGGAGAAAAAAGCTGTCAAATCAAGAATGCTGTTAAGACGCTGAGCTTGGAAGATCCAGTTGTCAAGGCTCTCAAGAAATAAACAATGCAATGCCAACGTTTCCATGAGCCGATTGGATAACTTAAATTGTTTTCCATCCATTTGTGTTCACAAGATTTTCACTGCAATCGCCCCAACGCGTGGGCATAAATAGGGGTTGCAGGAAACCCTGTGAAAAATTTTCTATTTATTTATTAGCAATTTTTTTTAACCGATGACACTGCTTACTCTTTTAACACGTAATCCATAAATTAGAAAAGTGATTTCCATGGTCGTTGAGAAAGTTAGGTCCGTCTTATTGTCTTTTTCCTAGAATACACATGTCTCTCGTTCGGACTTGGGTTTTTGAAATTTTTTAGCCTTCATTTTTTATTCTTCGTCTTCTCCGAACCAGCGGTGTATTGAAGCCTTACAATGGAAAAAGGACTGGGGAAGGCACTATTGTCTGTATACATTTTAAAACGATTCTTCCAAAGCCGCAGCGAATCAGCGCACGGAGGAGGCGCGTTATTTCGAGTGAACGCATTCTGACACGTCCTCCGCTCGAAGTTGACTGTTTACACTCGGGTTCCTCCTCTCCTGGGTCCCAATAAAAAATCTGATTCCCTCCAGCTTCTTTTCCTTTCTCTATAGGTGTCACGCATCCAAGTCCAACGAAATCAATTCTTTATACAAACAATACCTGAGCAAACAAAGTGTAAGGGAAGGGATCGATACGCGGCACCGCCTCACGTATTCGGATGTAGTGATACAACGATGTTCTTCCCAACTTTTCACTTCAGATACACGTAGGACGCTCGTCAAAGAAATGACTGTCCGTTCCATGGGGTATTTTTTTTTTTTTTTCTTGAAAATTTCTCCTTCAGCTCATATTGTGGAGAAATTACGTGTTGGCTTATTATAAAGTTTACGACAAGAAGTGAAATCTATTAATGTGACTTGACAGTTGCTCCTTACAATTCCCACTTAGTCTGCCTGTCAACCCATCTGTATCAACAAAACACCCTGAAATCTTTAAAATTTTACGACACTTTTAGTCCAGTCAATCGGTGTTCAATAGTGTAGTTTCCGTAACAAAATTAGGAAAGTTTTTTCTCCACGGATCTACCCGTTTTTGGGGTGCTGAATCCGAATATAAAGTTTTCTGCCTCCTCCGAGGTCGACTTCACATAGAAAAATGCATTAAATGCATTTCCATACAAATTTTGTATGAAGTGGCCATCTTCGAAAAATGCATAGATTCAGGTACGAATATGAGCGAAAAACTCAGGTACGAATATGAGCGTACTCAGGTACGAATATGAGCGAAAAGCAAAAAAGCGCCGAAATTTTGAGGTTTTTTGGCATTTTTTGATATGAAGCCGACCTCGGAAGAGGAAGAAAACTTCATATTCGGATTCA
Organism: Pilophorus perplexus; assembly: GCA_955831195.1. Taxonomy (NCBI): domain Eukaryota; kingdom Metazoa; phylum Arthropoda; class Insecta; order Hemiptera; family Miridae; genus Pilophorus; species Pilophorus perplexus. The sequence continues at coordinate 21,279,424 of OY037013.1, forward strand.
GCACCACCAAAAAACCTGTAGATCTGTTGAGAAAAACTTCCCTAATTTTTTTAACGGGAAAAACCACCATTTGACTGGACTATATCGAATACGTTGGGAACTGGAATTGTCCGTTACTTGCATTTTTTTTCTTTCCAAGTTGTGAGCCTTTTCTTGAATGCCTCAGTGATGGATTGGACTTTTTCATCGTTCAAAAAACCGAATCCGGCTCAAATAAAAGCGCCACTAATCAGAAGTGCTTTACAGGCCGTGTTTATCCGTTCCGATCCATCACTCGAAGAAACCGCATCTGCTTTTTCCTGTTGGGGTGACGATTCCGAGTCCATTTTGCGGATTGACCATCTTTCATCCTGTTCGACAATGATTGATCACGTCGGCAAATACCGGAGCGGGTCTCCCCTGTGTGAAAAGTGGTGGACAAAAAGTTAGGAGCGTTGAGTAAAATCGGCAAATATTTGTCGCAGATGAAGTTTCAGTTTTCTGTTCGAGGAGTTTTGATTGAAGGTTTTGGAGCTGGTGGAACCAACTGCATCAGAGGAAGACGCGAAGAAATTATCAATACGGTGGAAATTTCAACCGTGCACAGAAAATGGCGTGATCTGTCACGCCGTCCTTTCGAAGCCCAGTCTGATTCGCACACGAGACTGTCATGTCTTGAACTCGGCGGCTATTACCAACATGAATTTTCGCTTCTGATTTAACAGCTACGGCCTTCCTCCACCTGACATCCACTTCTCTGAGGGTAATTATTCGGAAGGCATTTGTTTTTTTTAATTTCCCTCCGCGGGGGGTAGGTTTTCACGTGGAGTTGTTCCCTTTCAGCAATCACGCACGGTGCTCGAGCTGAACCAAACGGAAGACTCCTGTCATGAAAACGAACGCTTTGCACGATGGCAAAAGATCATAGTTTTACACGGAAGGGTTTTAAGGTGTTGTCAATTCCCGCGCAGCTGCTAATTCGTTCATGCGATTACTTCAAACATAAGGCGTTTTTGTGTGTGTGTGTGTGTTGGAAGTGAGGAAACTCTCATGAGCACTGAGCGGGTCTGCCCGTATCAGTTGTGTTGGACTCCGGTGTTTGGCCTACCAACTAAAACCGCATCTTCCTTTGCTCCCGGAACTACTTGCGAGTATTACTTCGCCTGTTGCTGGCTTTTCTCCTATGCTGCACTTCTAGCTGTACGTCCTCCTGCCTCTGCCTACATAAGGCGGTGTCTACTCCGTATGCTCTGGTAATGAATCACTTATGTGCAGCGTGGTAGCCTCGCCAGGCCTCAAGGAGCAACCATATGAATGAAAACTGGTTTGGAATCGTGCGGTGGGCACCTGATTATTTTAAAAACAGAATCGTCCGTACGGGGTAATGAATTTCGTAATTGTTAGTCCGGTTTTCCTCTCTCCCTGCCTCGTTGAAACAATGTCTGGAGTCTACAATTACCCTCGGACTCGGACTTTTGGGAGGGAAAAGAAAAGTGAGGCGATACGAAAGTCACGAATGTCGGCGAGAGATAAGGCCCCCCTGCTCCCATTAGGAATCAAACGGGATGTGTAACCTCACGCAAGTCCGCCGCCATTAGCGTCCATCTCAGTCTCAAATTTTCAAAAATCCAACCTTATGTGGGCACGATGTTTCGATATCGTTATTACTCCTGTGGGGCACACCCGGTAGGAAGGTGTGATCCCTCCTCTAAAGGCCTGGAAGATTTATAGCTGTGTTAGGGGAGGTTGGGGCGCGAGCTATCCCATTGACTACGTCTAAATTGCGGTTAAATATCTCTCATTTCAAAATAAACCTTTTTTTTTTAGTTCTCTTTGTGATATTCAAACGGTTATTGTGCTCGGGAACCGTTGAAAAAAATAATATTTTTTACTCAACAAAGTTACTTCCCCCAAGTTTTTAGTGTTACTGTGATGCTTACCCATCCATATAAAAATAAAATAATGAAGTTCCGATGTAGGGATTGGGTGTTTGAAAAGGGCATGAGGGGCGAAAGCAAAAAACAAGGCAAAAAGGGGCCGCGCGAGGGTTTTAGAACAAAAACTCTACGATATGTGATACGGTCTGTTATGTTTCCCAATTCAATCGTACGTTCCGCTACTGTCGGAATATTTTCAGCATTGTAAGCCGACTCTTCTTGTCTTTGTGCTTGAATGGTTTTTCACTTTTGGTTAGCCTTCCCCTTGGGGCTCAATAGGGACCGGACTCGACCTTTACCACCCAGGTATTCGTCCAATACTGCACTTAGTAGTGATGTACAGTCAAATAGTGAGGACATTAAGTGAAATTGTTCTTTCGTTAATGTCTTTCAAAAGACTCGTTAAATGGTTTAATGAAGGGATAGGTGTCCATGAGTTAACCTGAAGAACGTGACTTGGCGTTAACAGTTGAAGATACTTTTTTTTAAGTTTTCTTTAATTACCTTCCCAATCCAGCCGTATTTACCTACAAGTCAGGTAGGACAGGGCCCGTGGGTCATTTGTTATGTTTTATGAGCATTTTTTTGTGTGCGTGGTTTCTTCTTTTCAATCATCCCTTCAGTTTCATTTCCTTCTAGCCGTTTCAACGGAAAGGAAGGGGGGGCGACCAAAGATATAAATACAATATAATAACAGAGGTTCCATAGATGAGCTAGTTAAGCTCCTGTGTGATTGATCGGGTACAAATGAGTTCTCAAAAAGCCAGTCACACAGAATATTCCGTCATTAGAGACGTTTTCTCCCGAACGATGAGATGCCACGAAGAAGATAGATAGTCTCTTCCCCAAACAGTTCGTAAAAACAAAACTTCTCTCAACTCCAAGCAAATAACGACTGTTTAAAAATACGGACTACGTTTTCCCAAAGGCTGTCTTGTTACAAAACATCAAGTCATTACAGGCATGTTGAAAATAGCGCTGATTTGTTCTTTGGGATCGTACAGGAGAGTAGTCATTGCTGATCACGTCAGGATCACCTGTTGTGGGTACTGAACCTAAATGTGGGTGGGTTCTTGTGATGTTAGGCGATCCAAAGGCGCATACTCCCTGTTCTCGCTGCCATACAGGTGGAAATGACAGGGAGTTCCGCACAGGACGTCGCTGATTCCCACAGTTTGGCCGCTTATAGGAGCTGCTGTTTTGCGGCCATAGCTCAATTCTCCAAGTCCAAGCTGGTGTTTGCCATAGTTGAGTCCTTGACGCCTCGTCCAGGTCCAGGGTTTCCAGCCCCATGAAAACGTGTTATGCGATTTTATTGAAAACTAGCATTCTTTCTCGTCTAGGAGGGGGCCTCGCTTCGCTCGGGCGACCACTTTCTTTGACGTTTGAATTATACGTCACGTGATGATTTATATAAATTTTAAATGTGTAAATTTGAGCGTCTAATCCGACCAACGGAGGATCCCTAAAATTTGATCTCACTCTACTCGCCGTCAAAACCTCCGGATCGTCGGAATTCGTTCGAACCAAATTTAGTATTAGAACAACTTTAGTAGTATAGATTCGGATCGTTAGGTAGGATGCAGAGGAAACGCCGAGTCAATCAGATTGTAAACAACAAAGATGCGGATTTGCGCGCGTTGGAAATGGCGCTCAATGTGCTTATTGGACGTAAAGTTCGCAAAAACAATTAGGGGCTCCCATTTAAAGTAAGAATGTTAGGCGCAAATGCGCCGGTTTGCGCGCATTTTAAGGGGATTTCAACCCTACCAGTAGGAGGGGACAGAGAGGCCGAGATGGTAGGATAAATCAGCGGGTAGGCTTGTGACACGCATACATACCCACGGACACGTTCAGAATTAGTGGTTTAGAATGAAATAATCGAGAATACTTTCACGCGCAGGGAAAACGAGGGAGATACCACCCCATGCGGGATCCTGTGCGAGAGGACTGCTTGGTAAGGTGAGATCGGTATACAAATAATCTGCATGTGGACAATTTTTCCCACACTCACTTCAAACCAAAACTTTATCAACTTTTACCTATCGTGTTTCAGACTATTCAAATGGGCAGCGATGTACATAGCATGTATCTTGTACATGAATCTATGTCGTTGGTGTCCGCTCATAAGTACTGTTTGGCAGGTTACTGGTGATCCCTGGGTCGGAAAAGTCGGGGACCCCGCTCGGAGCCCGCTATGTGGACAAGAACTCGTGGTTGGGACGACTGCCAGGGTTCACCAGTTATCTGCCAAACTATGCCCGGTATGTATTCAGAAATGTCATGAGGGCTAAATTTCCCTTTTTTATTTTATTAATGATACTATTAATTCACTGATGCAAAACAAATTGATACAATTGTTTCTTTGTAGTATTTTTTTACGTGGTTTCTCTAGAACGTCTTCACTCGGTAAAAAACACTATTGTGTGTTTAGGGACGTCGATGATGTGTTGTGTACGTATACAAATGGTTCTATCGAATGGGTGAATGCCATGACGTTTCGTCTCGGTTCTATTGACTTCTTCACAACTCGATTTGTTCCTCCGACAACTGCCTTGCCATTGTGTCGCGTAATTGTGTTTGGACTGACGCTACCAGATTCCCCTGGACCGACTACCTGAACACGATTTATCACTTCGGCCAGTTTCATTCCCCGAAGATTTTTTCCTTGTCCTTCCCTCCTCTCGTTCTTCCTCTCTTTCTCTTAATTTCGGTCTTGCCTCGTCGTTACGCTGTCTGTTGGTTTAACAAAACTGCCTCCGCGTTGATCCCGTGACTAACGCAGAATCATCAATGGATCTCCTCACCCCCTTCGGATTTTTTGTTTTGTTCGCTTTGCCCGAGTACGTGTTTCTGATACGAGTCGATACCGAGTCTGATCGTGGAAAATGATGGAACCTGAACCGAAAAAGGAATGGTAAGAAATATTCTTTAAAAAGACTGTGGGAAGAAAGAGCTTTCAAGGCTTACTTGCTGCTTCAAGCATCCCAATTGTGCAAGACCGATGATTCTTTATCGTAGGGATTTTCCGTAGGTGATTAGGCACACAATGAGAGTCGAATAAGGGAATAAGGAGGTTTCACGACTCATCGTCCGTTGAAATGTTCTGCGACGCGATCGAAAGCTTGATAGTGGGTGTCAAGATCTCTAGTGAGAATTGTCCCAAATAGGCCAAGTACATTCAACACACCAACAGCTCACGCAATCGTTTATTTTGCTCGTCTTTTAGTGATACTAGTGAAATGACTTGTTTCCCCTGCAAAACGGTAGAGAATAGAATATAATATGTATGTTATACTGTTCCACGTAAGAACTTCCGCTAAAATAATGCATGACCTGAGCCTGACCTTGACAAATTGCAAGCCACTAGTTTTCCGTTAATCTCTTCCTAGCGAGTCTACGCCTATAGGCCTATGGTATACCATAATTCAAGTGATGTGGGGCAATTATGAACAACTAGGCGCCAGCCATAGGAACAATTACCAATTTCCAAGTAATAGCAATCGTGTCTTTTATAGTTACAGAATTGATTAGTTCCACCTGAAAGATAGATTTCCAATTACATCGAACGACTTTTTATCGGCGAATTGTGTCCACACAAGTTTTGTTTGCCACATGATTAGGAGAATAGAAGCTCCTGCAGAAGAAATGGCTGTAGATTATCCAATTCAAAGAATGCCCACATTGTTATGAATGCACTCTGCTTATTACGTTTCTGTTGACAATGACGCATTTTATACTTAATTGGCGCTGACCGATGCAAATGCCGTATGAAAGCACACATTAGAGTTTGTCATTCAATAATTTAGCGGGATCGAAGGTCCATACGGGAAAGGAGCAATACACAACAGACGCCGAGCGTATAGAAAATAATTGTCGGGGATAACAGTTGTTGTGGGGGGAGTTAGAGACACTCATTGCACACTTGCTTACTGTGAATTAAGGACGGTTTTCTCCCCTCTAATTGTGGGTACGGCCATAGTTACACGACTCATAATTCATACCTCTCCCCTACCTATGCTATACCGGGTTAACCCAACCGACTTTAAAACCCCTCCCTTCGATCGAGGGGTATTCGCCGTCTTCACCAGACTGTGAAATTAATTCCAGTATATCTGAGCCTACTTAATTTAGTATCCCCTTTGTCGATGGTCCATCTTTAAGAGCTTCCTTCGAAATTTCATATCGTATATCAGTACTTAGGGTTCAGGATTTAGTGCGTGCTTCATTTAAGGCTTTGGTGGCAGTTTAGTTGAATAACAATTTGATGTGTTTACTATAACTAAAATACGCCGTTTCAGCTCAGCATCGTACATGGTCCGTGCTGGGGATAAAATAGCTTCAGGTTGCGTTCAATGTAATGTAACATCCCCACTTCATAGACATGAAACAGGAGCTGCAAGCCCCCCCCCCTGGGGGGGGGGGGGGGGCACATGGACCTTCTTGGTGGTGGCTGGAGGTGGTGAGCGTTCCCTTCCAAAACCGTCTTTCGCACATTTTTGCCCTTAACTCGGGAGCGGTTAGTCCGATTTTAATTATCTTTTTTTCTGGTGGAAGCTGATTTTATATAAGGGACGGAACATTGCATTTCTGTTTAGACTTCAAAAGGGCCATTAGTATTAAATGTACCTAATTAAGAAAACACGTTTTTGACAAAAAAAAATTTTTCATCATCAGACTTGTATTATTAAACTAGTTTCCATAATTTCATTAATATTGCCGTCATTTTAATTAACGGAAATTCCAAGGTAAACTGTACAGAACCTCCGAAACTGGGTAGTTTATAAACCAGGGGTAATTACACCCTTAGGTTGATCAGCTGTTCTTCCGCTGTCCTTTTTTTATCCGTTAAATTAACTCGACATCCTTGGCGAGTTTGAGGTCCTTCTCCATGTATTTTAAAATAATTTCCCAAGTGTCAATATTGCAATTTCCAAAGTTATATGTTGAAAATCCCATCTGCCCGGTCGACTTGGCAACAGACCCGCCGCGTATTGTTATCCCGAACTCGAGAAAGAAAAAGACCTTTTGAAAAAATAGGATATGCATCGTTGGTTCTCAACAATAGATTGATTTCTGCATCTTTGATTCTTCGGGGTTCGCAGCTCGGAAAAATCTTTTGTAAAAATTGAAACACGGGGGTCGTGTGTGTTGTTGGATGAGGAAACGACGCATAGGCGGCGGATTTCTTTTTGCACGAAAAGTAGTATAAACAAACCAAAAAATATGATCTACGGAACGGTTGATCAAATCGTAATACGGTGCAAGGACTCCGACAATAGGAGGCGTGGAAAAAGAAAAAAAAAGAAAAATGGGATTTCCGTTTGTTTTCGGGGAATGGGGAGCGTCATGTATATGTAAATAAACGTCCCTGGAGGCGGGCACCTATAGAAAATACATTTTATGCCCTTGTTGAATTGACCCTTAGATACCCTTGGGACAGATGGAGGGAATATTAACATCAGAAAAGGGCATGCGAAGCTGTATCGTTGTGGCAGTCCTCTATTGCCCACTCGTAGGCGTGGTTTCACAAATTTACGACAACGGTGGAGCGTCTCCCGCCTGAATGGACCTAATGTCGGTCTATAAATATCGGCTGGAACTAGTTCTGTCATCGCCCTGTGTGCCTTATCTTCGTGATTATTGTGTACCCGGCGTTCATATCCCAGAGTTTTTAACTCGTGGGAGATGATAAAGCGAGGGTTGGCTAACAATAGTTGTCAACACCATGACACCCTGCTAGTTCCCAGGTTTGATATGAATAGTTTATATTAAGAAATAATGTTCAGGGACACAGTGAATGGATTTGAGCTATTAACTAATTTCTTCAATTCCCTCTCTGCGACTTCAATTATCGGCGGTCCTATTTCCATTTTCCCCCTGGTGAAACCTGGTATACTTTTTTTCACATCACTCATTTTTTATACTTATTAGAGAGCTGTAACCCGGTGAGAAATCCGAGTTCAGTGGAGAAGGACGGTTCCATAGAGGAACAAATCACGTTAGCTTCCTTGCCTCTTTATGATACTAACGGGGTTCCTCGCCACGCACGATCACTGTGAATTTTCAAGATGAAAAACACTCTTCTTAGTACAAACACTCACGCACGTAATCCGACGAGGTGAGATTTGGATGGCTTTTACCGCCGTAACGACAACCTCTGCATGTCATACTTTTTGCCGTCTTCTTTTGTATTGCCTAACGTTTTCCTCTTATCCATGGAGGATAAAAACATGTATTGGTTGCATCTCCATTCTAATTTTCTCTCCTCGGAGAATGTGTAGTTTAAGTTTTTCGTGGAATTTGTTTTTGTTGAATTGTGTGGTCACAGAAAACAAGTTCAAGAAATCATCCTTTAACTAAATTGAAAATATTTCTTGATGTAGTTTCTTGCTCAAACGTTGCATTGGGGTTTTAATGTTCTTTATGGAAATGCCATTGTGTTCCTACTTTCACATAACCTTTGTCCAGTAACCGGCAGCTTTTGCTGTTATTCGAGATAGTTAGACTTGTTTCTTGTTCTTGTTTTCAGGTGTCTCATAACCAACAAGGCCAATGAAAGGTAGGGCTGTTGTTGGGACCCTATTTTCCTTTCGTCTCCCGATATTCGTTTAAAAACAAAGATTCCTTGAAAATTGTATGGCTCCCCTTTTATTACTATTGTTGTTTAACCATAGCATGAACGTCAACACTATTGTGAAGCATGTAGCTTTGAAACAAATGGTATCACAAAGTACGAGTTTTTCTCGTTCTCGACTGCATGTTATTACACGGATATGTCTTGTTGAGGGATATCAAGTTAAAATTTGCGTCAAGCGGCATCAAAACATTAAATAATAATAAACATTAAACGCTTTGACGCCAAAATAAAATTTATTTAATTTCAACTATTTTTCAAAAATTTTTTGCTTAACGTTTTTTTCTTGATGGATAAAGACAAAATTTGTCTTTACATTTAATGTAAACCGATGCCTGTAAACATCTTCGGAACTAGTTGAAGCCTTTCGGGACCTAAGGGCCTAAATGCCAAAATAAAATTTATTTAATTTCAATTATTTAAAAATGATAATTAGTTTATTTAATTAATTTAAATTTAATATTTCACAGCAACGGTTGTTGTTAGTTGTTGACTAATTTAAATGAATTAAATTAACTTATTATTACTTTATTAAGTATTGATTGAAATTTATTAAGGCATTTAGGCTCTTTGGTCCCTTAAGTCTTCACCTACTGTACACTATAAACTAGTTTATACCTACCCCTTCCAAACCATTTTGTACTTCCTAAAAGCTGGATTCTGCTCCCTAAAAACTAGTTTCCGCTCAGTAAAAACCGGTTTTCGCTCTCTCATACAAGTATCTGCTTCCTCAAAACCGGTTTCCGCTCACTAAAATCCGGTTTTGCTTCGTCAAAGACAGTTTCTGCTTTCTTAAAGCTAGTGTCTGCTTCCTCCATACCGGCTCTTGCTCCGTCAAAACCTGGTTTCTGCCCCCTCAAAACCCGTTTCCCACCACTACATTCAGGCGCGGATCTAGAACTTTTTTTCGGGGGGGGTCACAGGGTAAAATCAAAATATATATAACTCAAATATATATAACTCAAAATATATCGAACTACTGAAACGATGTTCAATAAATCGATACTTTTTACGGTATGGACATCCCTAACCGGTAGTCAACATTTGATTTGCAACAGAGCACAGCAATTTCGAATGACGTCAGAGAAGTAGGTACCAAACGACCTTTTTACATGACAAAATTGGTCTTTTCGCTTGGACATAACATGATTTTATTTGTCTTTCGGAAGGCTTCCTGCCAAAAAAAATAGTTTTTTACGTTGTACATGACCCATGTACCTATGATCCAAGTATAAATAACCCAATAAATAATAAGTATTCTGTAAAATTTCAAGTCGAATTCGCTCATTTAATCATTTTTTGTTATTAATGTTTTCAGTTTGAATAAAGTTTGATTCTAGTCATTTGTTTAGTTTCTAATAATTAGAAAGAATTATTCTTCGGCTTACTAAAACTCGTTTTTGTCAAAAAGGTTGCTCTAGTCAATTTCTTCATTTTGTTAGATTTTTGGTTTGGAAAAATTTAGTTCATCTCAAAATTTCAAAAATTTTCGAAATTCTACCTGGTTTGGGGGGGTCATGACCCCCGTGACCCCCCCCCCCCCCCCCTTGAATCCGCGCCTGACTACATTCCGGTTTTGCTTCCGTAAAGCCAGTTTCTGCTCCCCTAAAAACTAGTTTTTTTGACATTGATTTGTCTTCAATTGTTGGGGGAAAAAAAACTACAGTGATGCGCAAGGACTTCCAATCGGACTGTGTGAAAGGGAACTGGTCCTCTTAAAAAATGCCGTACGGTGGAAATATAAGTGCAATGTCACTGCGATCGCATTGTCTGGGAATCCCTCGCTAAAGAAGTCACCAACGACCGCACAATAAACAGATATAACACGCGGAGTGTGACTCGACGGTTTCCATTTACATTGACACACAATCGGACACCCGAAAAAAAAAACCGAGGGATTGAGGGGAGTCCTTCCCCTTGAAAAACAAATGCGACGGGGAAGGGAGATCCAGAGAAACAGTGTTACCAGAGTCACGAGCATCTGCAATGGGGTGCGTCACACCCTATTTTACGGTGACAGTTGTTTTTTAGGGTGTCCAGTGAATGTTTGCTTGCGTTTACAGTGACATCTCTATGAGTGGAGTCGAATGGCAGAAAAGTTTCCTTTTGGTTTATTATTCTTGGAATAATACACCTATGTATTATAATTATTGAATTCGTGTTGGAGGTCGAGAATTTTGGCTTCAAAATTTGTCATTATACGTTTCAGAATGTGTAGATTCCAAAAACTAAATGTCGGTCCGCCGTCCGAGCCGTTTTGGGCTGAAGGAGTTTTTTTTAAATCTGAAATTTATTTCAGACAAAATTGAGTTCAGGTATCAGAGTTCCTGCATTAAATCTTATTTTGTTCCTATCTGTCAATAATGACGGAACGAGTTTTAACGTTTTCCGGTCACGATTCAAATCTTCAGGTCATGTGCTGGGTCTTTTGGCATCGCCGCAAGTCACTCAAAAAACGCAAGCCGGAATTCGGGGGTGTATGCACGTTCCTAAGTGGCGAGATCTCCCGTCGAGAACGAGGGCCTTTGTGATCAACCAGACATGATCCCTGAGCCCTTATGCGAAACAGATGGGAGAGCTACCTGAAGAGATTTTAAAAACCCCTGGAAGATGTTTCATATTGTAATGGCTCTTCTTAACTCGGCTTGTAACAGATCGCAACCGGCAGATGCCTCTCAACCACCTCAGAACTAGTGAATACGGAATCGACACGTGGTCAGATATTGGCGTATCCGTTAAAGGTTGATTCGTTTATAAAATTTCATTTATAAACTACCCAATTGCTCACTGTGCAACACCAATTCAGTTTTCAAAGGATGTGCTGAGCTCTCCTGCAATAATGCAAATCGGTAACAGTCACGCAATAGCGTTTACCCGATCATGTAAATTCCATAAGAAACTCGAACCGGTGTGAAACAAAGTGGATTAACAATCGAGGAAGTATCAAGTTCCGAAGTTATCCGTCGGGACTAATTATGGTAATAAACTTTGGGAGGGACGAGGAGCAAATAGGTTCGCGTTCACGGCGTTCCCATACAGGAAACAGGGAATGGCGAAGGAGATCTCACGTTCTGAACAGGAATTTGAGGAAAAATAATTTTCAATTATTTCAATCAATTATTGATCATGGTCGAATCGGCAAAGGATAAAGATGAATGAGAAAGGTTTACAGAAAGATGTGATCTGGGGATTTTCGGGGAGGCAACAACAGGGCTCCAATGGCTCCAAATCTACCGACTGAACCTGAAGCTCGGATTCTTTCTTCGCCTAAACATGTTTTTTGTTCGCCATGATGAATTCTGACTAGAAAGCATAAAAACGAGAATCTGCCAAGTCTTTCAATCCCCACAACGTACCTACGGGGAATTCCAAGAACTAAAGGAAGATCCCTTTAAGTTTTGGAATAATCACAGGTGTATCAAAATTTGCCCTTATACGTTTGCCAGGATGTTTTGGCAGTATGACGTTTTTCAGCCCGATCGCTCAATTCCGGGGGATTGTGTAGGTTGTAGAGATTGTGTAGGGAAAAAGGGGTTCCATGAGGGAGTTTTGAAGGTTCTCGGCTATGATATCGAGTTTTCGGGGTCCCATATCTATGCAAATGATGTAGAGAAATTCCTTTTTTTAAATAATAATTAGGGATACGTCACTCAAAAACAGTTTTTAATATCTAAAGCATATTAGTAAAATTTGTGTACTCGTAAAACTTGTTTGAAATTTACAGTGTTTCTAATTTTTTACGGTGTCGTCACGTTTTAACAACCTATTTCGCTTCTGTTTTGGGTAAGGTAAGATGGGGGAAGTAAAGTTCAACTTCAAGAAAACCTCAAAAATCAGCCGGTGACGTTACGTAAATTTGTATTTTTGCCCTGGATACCTCTGAATCCCCTGTTTTTCTATGTACGATTGATTTTTCATAGCCTTGTCAATTGTGAGTATTATGACCGAAATAGCTGTCCAAGTCCAACTTGGTTACCCCTTATGCAAAGGGATAAGTGACTGTTCAATCTTTGGAACGCATTTTCTGGTTTCACCAGGGCAAGTCCAAAGTAGATAATCTCTCAATCATCCTTCAGCAATTTGAAAATTAAAAATTTATCAACTTTTACTGATCATCAAGTCAGTACCTATACCGCTAATATTTTAAAGACTTACCAAAACATCACGGTTTACATGCAAAATGAGGTTTTTACTGACACAAGGAGGCAACCACTTTGGTTGAAAACCAACTGAGGGTAAGACTTACGCACTTAGTGCGTGATGTGACGTGCATACTTACCCCAGTGGGAAAGGGCACAGTATCACTCTTTTTCCCGAATTATCGCCTCTCACATGCCTGTTCTTGAAAAACAATGGGGTAAGTACATGGTAGGGCCCAACTCACTGATGGAAAAACGCTGCAAATTTTACACAAGGGTTTATTATTCTTTGATATAGGTTACTTGTGCAGAAATTAAATTCTGTCAATGAAAAAATGTAAAAAAAATTTTTTTTGGATTTTTATTTCAAAAGATTTTTTTTTGATTTTTTTGTTCAAAAATATGTTTTTTCAAAAATTCTGTAATTTTTACTCAAAAAATATTTAACATCCTGGGATCCTTCAAAAATCCCATTTTTAGCCCCATGAAAGCCCTAAAGATCGCCCTAGTGAAATCGGATCGTTCCGGGACCCCAAAAAATGGATTCTAAGTCCAAAAATACTTCGAAAACGACACCTAACTCGATCCCATAGCTAAAAGCCTTCAAAAAACCCCTCCCGTAGCCCCATTATAGCCCCAGAGCGCCCCACGGGTTTGGGCGATCGGACTGAAAACCTTGCGGGCACAACTAGATGGTAAACCAAGTATTTTGTCAAAATTTCAGATTTAAAAAAAAATTCCTACTGCCCAAAACGGCCTGGACGGCGGACGGACATTTCGGATTTAGAATGTAGACCTCTTGAAACGGATAATGTCAAATTTTGAGGCCGATCGGAGTCGTCGACCCGCGTCGCGAAAACATAGGTGTATTATTCCAAGAATAATAAACCAAAAGATAATAGGTACCTACTGAATTCAAATTCAAGGAGTAAAGGGCAACTACTGAACTTATTAAGAAACTTTAAAACACCGGAAAATACTAAACGGTTTTAAGGATGTAACACGATAAAAACTTGCCAGTTGAGTGAAACCTACCAGCCAGGTTACCATTTGTATTGACACTATCTGGCGCATAATATGCACATATTATGTGATATCACCCTTATAGTTTCAAACTTAGCCGCTAGATGGGACCCTGTGGAAATTGATCTGTTGCATTTTTACTTCCCACTTGCCCAGTTATTGCACTTCCCCTACCTTACCTTACCTAATCGGTAGGTGGGGAATTACCAGTAACTGCTGAACTAAGTCAACCCTAAGGTTCACTACCTCGTATATCTAAGTTAATATACGTGGTAGTGAACCTCAATCGCTCCAAAGTATAATTCGACGTTCTACGAATTATACTTTGAAGCGATTTAGAGGATTGGAGCGTGTGATCCCATTCGTCAAATTTTGTCTCTACTATCTTCCGTTTCTAGTTTTTAAGCGCTGAATCGTGAACGATCGTGCTTTTTCTGCATCAGTCAGCGGATCCACTGCCATTAAAGTGAAGTTCCCCGCGTTCGAATTTTCACTTTGTGATTTCAACGGCGATAGGGCGTGGACGAGCGACACCATTGAAGCCTCGCGGGAGGCCAAATGTAATTATCCACGGTTCACCCCAACCCAAAGCGAGCCGTTCCATTTGTGAAGGGCGCTGATAGGTTTTGGTATGGTGAGGGTCATTCAGTTTTAACTGTCACCCGGACGGGGAAATCCGTGGAAAACGGTCGGAATTGGATATCGAACTTGGCTGCTGATCAAAGTGTTTCCGCGTCGATGCGATTTAAAACCGGGTGGGTGTCGAATTCCGGCGTCTAGCAAAATTGAGTTTGTCTGGGGGCGGCGTGAATTTCCCCTATTAGGGTTTTTAATCAAAAGCCAAAACGTATTTCGAACATCCACGCAGCGAGGATTGAAAATTTATTCACCGCTAGTTTTTGGCAATTTTCAGATAATTTACTCATGACCCGACGCTGCCCCACTGATGATGTGGGAGACTTTTGATTACTATTTTGCCCAGAAATCCTCAGTCCCTCTAGATTTACCTAGCAACTTGGATCTGTGAGCCATAACAATTTTGGGATTGCTTAAAAAAAACCTGACTTGGAATTTTTTATTATATTTGGATTTCTTCAACTCCTCAGAACTCCAGTACAGCGCTCATGAAATGCCTTTCTCACCTTTCAAAGTCGCGCTCCACTCTTTCTCGTCGACCATAAATATGTATGAAAACCTTCACCCTTTATCTCCTCGCCAGTCAGTATTCAAATACTCGAACGCCCCAATATGGCCGATCTTCGCCCCCTTCCATTCATCGGCCATGCCCTGAGCTACAAAACGAGTTGTTTTCGAAGGAAATACGCCGCCCGGTCTCGCAGCCTCACGTCAGATAATTGTGAGAAGGGGATTTTTCAAAAATCATCCACTCTAATTAACCGTAGAGCATAGTCGCGGTTTAACCGCATTTCTCGACGAGTGGCTCTATTGGAGGAAATACCGTCGGCCAATTTCCCAATTAATATGCAGGTAACGCTAATTGCACACGTTTTCTAATTCAGTCAATCGTAGCTGATAATCTGACACCTTTTCATAGAACGGCGCTTTTATCGATGAGTATTTCCTTTTCAGACTACCTGTTGAAAAAGAACCAAAAATCCCGCAAAGGATTCAACCAAATTAACATTTACTTATTTCATTATGATCCTGTAATGTTACAGGACTGAGTCAAATATGAGGTGAGATTTCAAGGGCTGTGGGGCGGTTCAAGTAAATAAGGGTTGCGGGTCTGGGGTTGGAAACCCAGAGAAGAGATAGCAGTGGAAATGGACCCGAAAACCTGTTGAACGCTCTCTGGCACATTAATCACGGTCCCACTGGGTCCCCTCCTGCAATCCAGGCTCATTCCCCTTTAACGCCCTCTGTAACTGACGTCCCCGGATTTGTCTTTTTTCTCCCCTTATTTTCTGAAATACGGATGGGAACGTTTCCAGTAAACATGTAAAACAGCCCTCCAACGAGTGGTTCAATTTGTCTTTTAGGATGAATTTTAATGTTAGAATTTCAATTTCCATATAATAGGAATTGAACTCGTGTAATCTTTATACCTAAGCCTGCAAGTGTTTCTGGAATTTCATTCGATTTTAAAATTGTGAAGGGCGGAAAGTTGAAGGCGCTGCGCCCTATTTTTGCCGCCGTACAGTGGGATGACGCTAAAAGGTGGAGGAATTTATTCAAGGTTACAGACTGATTGATAGAGATGGGTTTAGCAAAAAAAATATAAAATCAAAATGTTTAACAGTTTATTATAATTTTTTAAACAAAAAATATAATTTAAAATAATTTGGATAGGTACATATTTTAAAAAATTGCCTAAATAATTCTGCGTAAATTTAAAATAATTTTGCATAAACAATGCAAAATCTAAATGTTTAGCTGTTCATTATTATATCATTAAAATAATTATTATATCATTTTTTTAACAAAAAATAAAATTAAAAATAATTTTTTCCTCTTTTTCACGCTTTTAATGCGCTCACTTGCGCACGTTCTAACTTTAGAATCTCATTCTCTTCATAATATCAGTGAACACAGAAAAAAAAAAAAAAAAAAAAAGTGTACCTACTTAGTTCGGTAAATACCGCGACTTTTTTTCTGATTTGTTTTTTCAGCTTTTTTGATCCTTAAAATTGATGAAGGCCAGTTTAATGAAGAGAATATATTTTAGCTGCGGTGAGATAGCCCTGCGAGACCTTTGGAAGGAGGGTTAACCCTAATACATGGGCTGGACGATCTGGCTGTTACAAACGAGACTGACTTCCCAACATCTGAAGTCCGAAGACGAGGAGTTTTTAGAATTCTGAATTTCCTCCAGTTTTGACAAAAATGCGTTAAACAACATAGTAAAAATTGGATATAATATCAGAAATTCGATTCTATGAGTCGGTCAGGCGCTGGGAAAAACGGGAGAGTCACCGCCAGTTTGACACTTGAACAAAATGCTATTATTACGTTGTTAATATTGTATCGGTTTACCATCTGTTTTTGGGTTTCAAAGGGTTTCGGCTATGGTGTCGTTTTTGAAGTATTTTTGGACGTAGAATCCATTTTTGCGGGTCCCGGAACGAACCGATTTCACCGTGGGGAATCCCCACTGGGGATCTATGGGGCTTTCATCCATGGGCCTTTTAAAGGATTCCAGGAGTTCGAATGATATGTCATTTTCGGAGTAATTTTGGAATTCTCTTTTGGAGTCCCACATCCGTCAGAACACAGTAGGAATACGAATTCGTAAAGAATTTTTTTTTAATCTGATAGAAAAAAAAACCTTATTCATAAAGCTTTTTTTTTACTCAGATTATAAATTAAATTTTTAATTTTATCGTGTCATGACAAAATACATTTTTGGGATATTTATACTTGAAAATAATAAACCCTTGTGTAAACAACTTGTTATTAATTGATGAAAAGTGGGAAAACTGCTTTTTCACCAGATTTTTTGTTTGTTTTGTAGTAGGAGTGCTTCTGAAAGTATTGTTTTTCAAGTTACGTAGTTGTAAATCACCTTCATCAGTACAAAATAAATTAGTTCCGTACACCTTCGTCTTTGAATTTTGGAGCTAACTAAGCGGTTTACACAATTCCTTTTGATAATTTAATAAAATGAGAATTAGTGATATAGATTAACCAGCTCTCCTATTCACTACTTCGCAAGGATAAATCGTTACGAAAATGTAAGACTTGCACATAAAAGGCGCAGCCATAAACTCTTTTACCTCGAAGGTTGGGGAATTAATCTATTAATTAGATTTTAATTGGGAGACAAATTTTGTGCTGTAAATTTAATTGTCGGCCTGGACCGGCTGTAGTGTCAAGAGGCGTTTCAAACTCAAGCGAACTTTCATTCAACGAGCTCAGAAATATTTGTCGACACTAATCATCAGAATCTAATGCAGTGCAACACCGCCTAACCCTTTTTTCTCAAGCTTTCAGGAACCACAAAAAACTGGTTTATTCTGTAACTACCATCGATTTCAATAAGATCTGGCAATTTTTAACTTGCAAGTGAAATGAGAGCAACACTGTGAAGCCGGTTTATCACTACTATCGCTAGCTGAATGAGGGTTTGGCTGTGTTAGCCAACTGATAGAAAAAAATTGGTTATGCGGTGTTAACTTTTTACGATGTTAGCGCTTTTAGAGGGAAATACTTCAACTTTTGACAACACCATCGCAACGGGCGGGAAAGTTTTCTATCAAAATGCGTTTTAACCTCAAATTGTGAAAAAAGTGGTTTAGGCGGTGTTGCATCTTGAGCGACGATCTGCTATTCTCTTATTTTTGTAAGAATTTTCTATTTTAGTGTGTTCCATCGAAATCATCTAGTCTTATTTTTGTTGGAATTTTCAATTAAAACTTCGTATGAATCTCACTTGGCTTCCACACAGAAAAATATACTGGAAAACGTATACCTATATATTAAAAAAACAAACAGGGACAAGGTGTAAATTTTTGATCAGCGTTATAATATAACGCATATATAATAACGGACATATTATGTCCCTTTTAATCCACGAAATTATCTTATTACACATTTATAGTCGTACTGGGATATTATTTGCAAATTTTGTTGCAACCACCAGTGAGTCATAGACGGGATTCTAGTGTGCATGGGGTGATGTGCAGAAGGCGCATTTAGGTACTTAATAACTCGATAACGAATTCTCTTTGAATGGACAGATGATGCGCATCGGTGGAACCCGAGTTGGGTACCATTGTTGCGGGGAGGGAGGCTGAGAATGGAAAAAAGATGGAATTGGAGAGGTATTAAAAAGTGTTTCATAGTGGAGGGTTGGAAATGAGGCGTGTGTTTTCTGGGACACATTGTGATTTAGAGGAGCGTGAAGGGATGAAGTGTTCGGGTAATGGAGGGTGGTTTTTGTGTCCAAAATGCTGGGAAGCTTTTCTCTGTATGGATTAAAAGGACAAATTGCCGAGGGGTGGGGCTTCCTTTGGACCAATGGTAACCCGTTCCTGGGACCCTTCAGTGACAGATGTTCGGGTCCCAACAATGCCCTAATGGCGACCGCTTCGCGGGGGTTTTCATTAGGCATGTCAACCGGCAAATCCGTCCGGACCAATTATCACGGACCCTCACAAAAGAACTAAACTATTGCTCTTACAGTATGGGCGTCGACGTCCAAAGTGTAACGAAGGGTGGATTCCCCCCAACTTCAAAGTTTCCATCTTATCGAATGTAGCAAACCTCCAGCTTGGTAGAATTGCTCTCATGACCGTTCGCAACCCCCATTACTCCTTCAATGTTTCACTTGGATAGTTATGCATGCGCTCATTTGGCTCAAATTAAATTGGCAAGTGCTGTCGGTCATGAGAAAAACCCTTTACTTACGTTCCCATTTTCGCAAGTCTGCCAAGCTTAATTAGAAGTTTTGAACTTTCAAATACAGTTCACGTCATTAGCTGCTCCCAATTTCTCCTTTGAGGGCTCCTTTGAAACTGCACCCGCTGGGAGAATTGCAGTTACTTCCAGGGTACAGTATGGCGTCATTAGTTGGGAATTTCTTCAGGATGCATTTGCTATGTATTTCACTAAAACTGAATCCACTGCGTATTTCCCTCTCCTTGAACAAATCACTTCCGGAGGGATTCCTCCCAGGGATATATCACTCAATAAACGCATTTTTTTCTCCGAGGCGGAGAAAAATGTTGGTAATGAAGATTCAGAACGAACGTTATTAAACTGGGGTGAGGAGTAAGGCGTAAAAGTAAAAGCATTTCCATTTAAATGGTTTATAAAAGTTTTTTTTTTCCTTCCGAACTGGATGATGGTATGAAAACGTTTTTCCAGTTTGAGAGAAGAAGAAGAGGAAGAAAAAATATCATCACTGCTTTCGAAATCAGTTTAGGGGTTGTTGTAGAAGGGAGCGAATGCCAAACAGGATTTCCATTCGGGTGTCTGCAGCGGGATTTAGGGGGGGGGGGCGAAAAATTATATGCACACGTCATTTCGTGTTTTTTATTTATTTTAAGTTTATCATTCTCAGAATTAGAATTAAATTCTAATTTTTAGACTTCGGTGCCCTTGTTATGTTTCTAAATTTTAATTGGTGTCTCCAATAGTGGGAAATAAGCAAATTCAACAATATTTTTATCGGGCGAACTTTCGGCGGCCTAAACACCTCGAAATTTTCGGACTTTTTTTTTTTTTTTTTTCTAATATCTTGAAAACTGAGCGTGATAATGGAAGTTTCACTCCTTACATTATTAAAGTGCATCCAATGGCCACCTCAACTTTGAAATTCTGCCTATCGGTAAGGTTGCAATCAGCCGCCAAAAAGTGCCAATTTTTCCTAACTTGTGTGAAAACTGCCATTATTCAACTTTAAAGCGTCTGTAAATTGAGAACGGTCACTCTGTGTGAAATGCACATGGAATAAAAATTGTTGAGCATGAAATTCGGCGTTCAGGGAGCACCACGATTTTAAAATTGACACAATGTGTAATGATGATTCCCGCATCGTCTGCAGGTCGAATGAGGTGTCGTTTTCCGAGTAATTTTGAACGCATAATCCATTTTTTCGGGGTCCCACATCTATACAAGCGCCGTAAAGCAATTTTTTTAAAAATTTGTATAAAATAATTTTTTACGAATAGAATTAATAGTGCACAATTTATACCAAAGATAATTATAAATATTATTATTAATAATTATCAAATATAAATATTCATATTAATATTAATTAATTATAACCCGTTGTGTAAAATTTACAGCTTTTGATGTTTTTTTCTTGTTTTGTTTTTTGTTTTTTACATGATTTTTTATTTCTTCTAGGTATGTGATGCCAGGAGGCTGCAAATTGCATGTATGGTCGTATATGTGTTGCTATGCAATAGTCTCGATAGAACCTTGTCTGCCTGGAACGATAAGTATGTTGCATTTATGCTTATAAGGATCGCTAAGTGGACAGAAGTCCATGTGACGATAGGTGCATGAGCATGTAAAACTTAGGGAGTCTTTGGCCGTTTTGCCGTCATATTCAAACAAACTCAAATTCCAATCTGTTCGGAGCTGTAAATGAAGAAAATTGATGTCAGCGTCAGATGGTAGGTTTGAATGTAGATGTTGAAGACGTTTGCATGATGGCTGGGTTCTAGAAATGCAATCATCATGAGGAAACGTAATTGTAAGGACCTTGGGCATAGGCTGGCTGCGAAATGCTTGCTAATTCAGCGGCTTCCAACTTCACCAAGTTATCAAGATATACATAAGGCTTCGTGATCGCGTGCGTCTAATCGGCGAACAAATGAAATCACCGCAAGTTTTTTCGCTTCTACCGTCCGGAGAGGCGTCATTCCCAGCCATCTGTTAGGCGATGGAACTGTTTCATCACCTTAGGACGAAGAAGGCTCGATGACAGGTCCGAGGAGGTATAAATCACCGAGTGCGTACCGTATAGACCGAGACTATTTTGCGCAGATTCAGGAGGTTCAACGCGTGTCTCGTAATGATTTTTTCTACTTTTTTCATCTCATGCAAAACGACTTTCCTGAAAACGTAACGAGGGTGGAAAGGCTCCGGAGGGTTATGTGGAAAAGGGGGAGATGAATCGCAATGTAACAGTCCTTAACCCATGTAAACAGTACATTAAAATGCATATTAGGGGAGGCGGATGTATTTAAATTGCAATACATCCCTTTGAGAATGAAGATTTCAGAGCCGAGGCCTCATCACCCTTCTCGTCTGACTCCAAAACTAATCTGTTCAGATGAAAGGACTTCACGGGCCGCGATTTGCTTTTCCCGTTTCACAATTGGATTCAAATTTGCTCGATCAAAGGCCCTTGACAAAGCCACTACTCCATATTGGCAGGATATGCATATTAGTGGAGTTACTAAATGATCGTAAATGCCAATAGAGAAATTCTACTTCGAAGTTTGATTCGCTCAAGTAACCAAATGGAGGTGTGAAGTATCTTTTAGTTGTATCAGGTGCGTTGTAATTACGAGATAATCGAGGAGCGCTGAAGCTAAACAACGTTATCTTTCGCATATAGAGCGGGCAAATAATAATTATTATTGTTCTATTAATTCTTCACTATTAAAGTGTCAATACTCCTCATCAGCCTAGAACGGAAATGAAGCTTGAATTTTGAATCCGAAGTTTCTCTGGGTGTAGAAAGTTTCGCCTTAAAGCCTCTTCATTGCACCGAGCTAACGAATTACTGCCGTATAATGTTCGAAAAATCTGTGGATGCAAATAGCAGTTAATTGATCCCCTTTGGTCAGATCGTTCGTCATTAAGGCAACACCGGTGCTCTTGTTTTCACAACAGGGATCATTCCAGTCGAAAACAATAAAAGTTTGTTTAATTGCGTCTATGTTGCTGCAATAGTATACGAGATGGACGTCCACCCTAACTCATAAAATCCCATTGACCGCCGCCTCTTCACCAATAACGGCCGTAAAACCCAAAATCCACATGTCCACGAAGCGCCTTTATTGCTCCACTAAATTGTTTTACGTTCCCCCCTCCCTTGTACTGCCATCACCCCGTTCATCAGTGCAATGCGTTTTTCCACTTTTAATTGGGTTTAACGCTCTCCATAAAATAATATTGGCAGTCGCAGGCCCGTAGGGCCCAATAGGGAACGTTGGCTCCCGATGGCTTTGATTAGACTGATGCGGATGAAGGGGGCACTGCTGAGTTTCGAAGGAAGGAAGTGATTCCTCCCTAATAAAATCAGACACGAGGGTTCGAAATTAACTTGTAAAAAAAAGATGTTTCCTTGTTTTCTTCATTCCCTTCATTCTCCGCCCTCCTTTTTTTCGTCTTAATGATGGTCGGCTATGCCTCTAATTTGAAAGTCACCCTGCGCCCCTCCCCACGGGGCTTGCAGAGGTTTAATTAATGATGAAAATACTTGCGCTAATTTATATCATGTCTGAGAATGTGGAAAAATTCTCAAACTAAAATTACAACTACTAAGTTGATGGTGATTTCGCCACATTGTTGCAATATGCAATAGAAGGAGGAATGCTTGTCAAATCGCTTATCAAACCCAGCCGATCGGTGGTAGCCTTAAATCAATTGTTTACGGAATGGAGAGTTCATCCGAGAAACTAAGAGGAGCGAACGAATCCCTAATTGACAGCGAAACCCTTTTTATTTAAGTTGGTAAATAAGCTTGAAAATAAGCTCGCAGGTTTGGGACATTGGTTAATAGTTCCTGTATTAAATAATTGTTTAATAATTACGAAAGAAGAATAATTCTTCTCATTCTTTGAACTCGAAGAAAAAGGAAAATCGTTGCAAATTTTATACTAGGGTTTATTATTACCAGCGCACAGATTCGAGTATTGATTTTTTAATGTATAATACATTTCCAATGAATTGGTAGTATTTTCCCCTCTTATGGGCCATCAGAATTTAATGCATAATTTAATGGAATATTATTCTAGTGGTCTTCGTTCAACTAGTTTGTTTTTCTTCATCTTTCCCCTGAATTCGGGCAGTGACTTATGCTTTAAGGTTCGAAAAGCGCGCATCGAGGGGTTCATGGGGAAAGTAATACTCAAGTCCATTTTCTTGATGGACTTATCTCTTATGGAAATTCGAGTTTGAAATTCAGTGTTATCTAGTGAATCCGCTCGAAAAAGATTCTCAAAATCGATTCCATGTCCAAAATTACTCTGAAAACAACGCTTCATACGACCTCCTGACGTCCTTCAAAAGAAACATAATTTGTAGCCTCATGGAAGCTCCACAGATTCACGGGAGGTCCGATATATATGGCATGTATGGGATTCCAAAATAACTTCGAAAACAATAACCCTTTCGAATTCCTGACCAATATCCTCCAAAAGCCCGATTTGTACCCTCACAGAAGCCGTACAGTATGTGAGACCACACAAATGGGTTCTATGTCGATATGTACTTCGAAAACGATCCCTCATTCGACCTCCTCGCCAACGTCAAAAACCCCCTCACGTAGCCCCTTCACATTCTTCTTCTGTTTAATTAACTTCATCAATGACTTGCAAGACTAAAATAAAACATGCTTAGTGTCTTTGGGATGAACTTGGGGGAAAACCACAAATTTTGGGCTAGTTTTCTTCCAAAAAGACGTTCAGTTTCCAGTTTTCTGTTGCAATGTGCACGGCAGGCTCCCTTTTTAGCACTACAGAACTACTTTTTAGAACACTTCTAGATAAAGAAGAGTTTATTGCCAAAACTTCAGATTTAAAAAATGTCCATTTCCCAAAATGTACGTAGATTTCATTTTTAGAATCTTCACGTCTATCAATCTGCGTAACATGTAGTTAGATAAAAATTGTCGACCCCCTTCGCAAAACGGTTGATTTTTCGGTTAATACACCAATAGGAATGTCATATTTAATTTTGGCTGAGTTGCGTTAAAATTTGTGGAGCTTGCTTGAAAATTACCTGACTAGACGAAATGAGCGTGTTTTACGATTCAGAAGGTGGCTTTAAAACTTAAGATTATGTAAAAGCTTTGCAGAAATATCCATTTTCGTATTGTACGACCAGAAGGAAAGCGGAGAAACTTCTGAAAGAAATTTCCGTAATGTCTCCTCGAAGAAATCAACGCCAATGCAGTTCGCGGGAATCGTCCGTGCAAGAGCGTTGCATCAGAGCACCCGTTTCACCTGCATTCGTTTCTAGGGGCCAATCCTTGCAAACACATAGGCTCTTGGTTGGGGTTTCCCGTCGTTTATTACATATATAGGTAGGCACTACTCGTTTGACAGCTTTATTACCCCCTTTCTGCCCTACGGGCTTACTTCGCGAAAGAGGAGAAACATCCTCGAGAACAATGGAAGAAAGGGCTGAGATATTGTTTTTTTCAAAGATGTTTCTCGCGGAACGTATACTTTGAAACGTGAACCGGGATGGTCCTAATCCTCGTTTTGGCGTCGACTTGAGCCGACTTGGAGTTTTAGTGTTTCCATTGTTCGGAGCAGAGATCTTTTTTATTTCCGAGTCATTAGATTGAGATCAACCCGGGCAAATTAGGGCTTTTTGGATGGTTCGCCTAAAACAAACACTTAGCCAAAACTGCTCAGCATTCACGTAGTTTAGCCAAAATGGAGAACTTCACACCAAAATAAAGAACACCGTGACTGAATTTTCTTCGGACATATTTTAGACCACATTCATCACCGGTTCTCCCTTGAAATATTACCCCTCCAAATGAGAAAAAACTGAAATATGGTGAGGGAGTGAAAAAGTTCATTAGGAAACCTTAGATGGGCTCTCTGCCGCAAATGAGACCAATGAATTCGTTAATTGATAGAAGGAAATGCTCTCCTCAAAATGACATTAAACTCCAACCCCTTTTTCTCCTGTTAGGTTTCTTAAAGAATTATAAACATGAATTAATTAGAACAATTTTTAAGAAATAAGTCAGGAAGGGGAGAAGAAAATCGGATTTAAAGGGAGTGAGAAATGAGAATGAGGTAGCAGTTGGCGGTGTAAATTAATACCTCTTCTTCTGTTTTAGGCAAGCCCTTTGCATTTTCTTTCTGCCGCCCTCCCTCTTCCTGCTTTCTGTTGTAAGACTAATTTCTGTTTAATTACAGACAGAAGAAAATATTTTAAAACTGACACCCTCCTTTGGCTCTCCCTTTTCTCTGTTCCTTTTTTTCCACTCTTCTTCTTTATACATCTTCCAGTTCACTAATTAATTATTTTTGGGGTCTTTGACTTTGGTGGAGAGGCTCTGCCAGTGGAGCGTGGCCTGTTCATAAGAAAACTTATTATTCAATGCACAGGAAATTATAAGCAGGAAAACAATAAGAACGAACCGATGGTCCGAGGAACTACGGAGCATTATGAGCCAATCTAAAGCAGGGACGGTATATCAATTTGGATCAATTTCATGCTCGGAGTCCGTAGGGCTATTGTTTCATTTTCCATTGTGGAATATGTAATAAAAAATTATGCGTAACAGCCTTGTGAAGGATTATGCTGTTTCATCGACGACAACGTTAGGAGTGCAGATTTATAAAACAAAAAGATGGTCCGTTTGTTCTCGTAAAAGTGCTTTTATTCCCTGTTAGTATAAGTGCTTTTAGGATTTTAAAAAGGGAAGCGAGTGGGCCGGAGGAATCAGTAATAATGAATTTATGAGCGGCAACAGAGTCGAATTTTCGGGGGTTCGTAATACAATATGAACAGAGCGATCTGCGAGTGGCGGATTAGTGGTGTGTCCTTTTCATCATCAGCCCTCGGGAAAAAGGACCCTTTCCGTCCCACTCTTCCTCTCTCAAACCGCTCCATTTAGCTTCCCTTTTTTCTCGTGTGGAAAAAGCTTTCAATTAAGCATGTAAAAGTAACTCGGGGGCGGACCCGTTGGGGTGAGCAGGACTCAAAAAGACTCCCCCAAAAGACACCCGTCAGTGGAGAGGACCATCCGAAGACCGTTTTATTTATGGTTGTTACATGAAAGAAATTTGAATCTCCCGCTCATCACATGAGCGGTCTCGGGGTAGTGGCAGTGGGCGTGCCCTACTGAATTTCTTCTCGTCAAGGTCCATTTTTATTTTTATTTTTTTTAATTTTATTATTTTATTTATTTATTTTATTTTATTTTTTTTGTGGTCACCCCTCATATACGCTTTCTTTTCCTTGAGGATGGAGTGAAATTGTAGGTTCCAAGGCCATGTTGCTGTCAGGACCGGCAGCCCTTTTTCACTCTCCGATAGCTTCGATTTCGCTGTCAAGAAATTTCGTCTGAAGTATTTTATTTGGTAAAATTCGTTGGATCAAGAGGTGTCGTCCGCCTCCAGGAGTTTCTTCTACATTGGATCGGGCCGAAATTCTCCGAGTTTGGGAAAATCGTCTCTTCTCCTGCCTGTCGTCAACCAGATTTACTGAACTTCAGCTCAGCTTTCCGTACCGTTTCAGGTTTATGGTACAGGTTTGCACCACCTCCTATTCGTATTCTGTTGTTCCCGACGTTTTGACGGGAATCTCCGATACATCCCAAATTTCGTCAGCGTCTCAAGTCAAGATTGTGGAACTACATTTCAAGTAAACCTTGTCAATGCATCCTCGATGAGAGATGTAAGGGGATTCTCGCTTTATATGATCAGCTGTTCATCACTTATCAGACGAGTGTTCATAGCCTTGTGATAAAAATTAAAAATCGAAGTGGACCCTGACGACCAAGTTGAAGACCCTGAGACTGCTTTTGAAAAGCAATCCTGTTCAACACTTACTTTCGTTCATTTACGATGTTAGCCAACTGATGTGAGTTGGATTTTGATCGACGCTGTCATTACTAATGAAAAACGCTGCAAATTTTACACAAGGGTTTATTATTCTGTGATATAGGTTACTTGTACAGACATTTAATTCTGTCAATAAAAAAAAATTAAAAAAATTTTTTTGGATTCTTATATTTCAATCAAAATTTTTGGGGGGGATTTTTTTTTCAAAAATTCTTTAATTTTTACTCGAAAAATATTTAACTTCTTGGGATCCTTCAAAAATCCCATTTTTAGCCCCATGAAAGCCCTATATAACGCCACAGTGAAATCGGTTCGTTCCGGGACCCCCAAAAATGGATTCTACGTCCAAAAATACTTCGAAAACGATACCTAACTCGATCCCATAGCTAAAAGCCTTCAAAACACCCCTCCTGTAGCCCCATTTTAGCCCCATAGCGCCCCACGGGTTTGGACGATCGGACTGAAAACCTTGCGGGCACAACTAGATGGTAAACCAAGTATTTTGCCAAAATTTCAGATTTTTAAAAAAATTTTCCTACTGCCCAAAACGGCCCGGACGGCGGACGGACATTTCGGATTTTGAATGTAGACCTCTTGAAACGGATAATGTCAAATTTTGAGGCCGATCGGAGTCGTCGACCCGCGTCGCGAAAACATAGGTGTATTATTCCAAGAATAATAAACCAAAATGGATGTTTACAATAATTTAATGGGGTAATTATTACCCCATAAATGTTGCCCTATGGGATAAATGTAAACAAATGGTTTTTATGCGTTTCCATTGGTTTTAAGCTATCAAAATAACAGTTTTTCGTAAATTGTCACTTCGTATTCAACATACTACATTTATTTGTTTCAGAGGCCTGGCAAATTTATTTGATTTTAAATAGGGTGAAAACCCAGCTTGGGTAAATTAGGGTGAAAAACAGTCAGTTGTTGGGGTAAAAACAGGCTTTAATCACGAGAATAATTGAAAGTGATTCTCGGATGTCCAGATAAATGAAACTAATCAACGGACTACGACTAATAAACATCTTTTTACAATTACCCCATTGTTTCTGGGATAAATGTAAACGCTTTGGGGTAATTGTAAACAGGCTCTCAATCACCCCCAAATGCAGTCAAAGCGAACATTTTGAGTTTAGTTAATCTAGGGATAATCACTGGTTGACACGCAACTACGCCCCTCTGAGTTAACCCAAGATGTAGAAAACATCGTAATTTTGTTTACAATTGCCCCGCCTGATATCTATGACTCTCTTAGAATTGTTTATTTTTAAAAATTCGTACGTGCGTTCATCCCCAATCCTTTCAAATCTTAAAACTCTTGGTAGAGTTTTGGTTCATTATTCATCGAATAATACAGCTATTTATTAGCGAAGGGCGATTGAAAATTTTCATCGATCGCGAAATTTTCATCGTTTGTTCTTCTATGTTTATTGACGTGTAGCTGATGGCAACATATCCGGTTCTTCGTCTTGTTGTGTTTTGTCGGTGTCCGCGAGGTTTTCTGCCCGATCTGTGAGGCTAAAAATTGCTCCAGGAGGGGACGTTCGAAGGCTTTCAGGTAGGAAGTTGAGTTGGGTGTCATTTTTGGACAAAGAATCCATTTGTAGGTGTCTCAGATCCCATCAATGCAGATACAATAGGAGTTCTGGAGGACTTTGGCCAGCGGATGAATAAGGTGTCGTTTCCGAAGTATTTTTGGACGTACGATCAATTTTCGTCATCTCTATAGAGATGCTGTACCACGCAGTTTACATTTTTACTTTTTTAAACTGTTTCATTTTTATTTTTATATTGACAAATTAATTTTTGTACGGTTGTTTCAATGCGTTGTTACTTCCGTCCCATACCTACTGAAAAGTTTTATAATCTCACTCGAAATTTTGAGAGCCTGTCCAAAACGCGCATTCAAAATTGCAGCTCTGCACGATATAATAGCGCCTCCATAGCCTACAGAATCGATACTTGCACCGTTGCTATTTTCTCATGTCGTAATAAGAAGACTACGGGCTTCATTATTACCAGTGTTGTACTACAACGTGATAATCTCGATGAAGGGAGGGCTGAATACAAGAATAAAAAAAGGTTTAAGCTTTAAAACAAAAGGGGGGCGGAAAAAAAGAGCTCTACACCGCAAAACTCTTTTGTGAACCTCAAAAGGAGCATTGTTTTTCGAATGGGATATGTGGGGCCCCTATCAGACTATCGAGTGACCACTCAGGAAGTGCTTCAAAGTGAAGAGAGAAGAACGGCGAAGAACAATTAAACGCCAATTATTTTTTCGAGCCGCTTGGCAACTCTTCGCACTCAATTGGGAACTCGTTACAGATAGCTTCCCTCGTCGCACCACCTATACGTTTCTCACACTCCCAAGTAGGCACCTCTACCTTCTTTCATTACTAATTTTTCTTTCTCTTTCGTTATAATTGAACCAGAGCACTTGGCAGTCTTTAGATAGGGCTAGTATTACATTGGGGGCCCTCGATTCGCACCAACGCTTCTGATGATTGTTTTCACTGTTGCTCACCTCGCTTGTACTGGAGGATTCAATAAGTGCAAAACTCTCAATAGACTTGTTTGAGTCTGTAGGTCTTTCTCAGTTTTTATTTTATCGAATTTGGGTGCTGGTTTAAAATGCGATCAGGTCGCAGACTGTCCGTCCGCCGTCCGGGCCGTTTTGGGTAGTAGGAGTTTTTTTTTTTTTTTTTTAATATGAAATTTTGATAAAATACTCGGTTTACCATCTAGTTGTGCTCGCAAGGTATTCAGCCAGATCGCCCAAGCCCGTTGGGCGCTATGGGTCTAAAAATGGGGCTGCGGGAGGGGTTTTTGGAGGTTTTCGGCTACGGGGTTGAGTTAGGTGTCTTTTTCGATTGATTTTTGGACGTTTAACCTATATCATAGAATAATTAACCTTTGTTTGAAGTTTGCAGCGTTTTTAAAGGAGCTATGTGTCATTTTTGGACATTTTCATGTAGTGAAACCTTACCGTGGAATTTCAGGGTTGTTGAAACGCTAAAATTTATCGAAAATTTATTTAATCAAATTCAAAGATTGTTAAAAGTGTGGTAGGTAGAGGCAACCCCGGAATCAACAGTTGGGGCAACTTCAGTAGTAGATGGATTTTGACAGTGGGTCGAGTAAGGTGTCGTTTTCAAAGCAATTTTTTGTGTAAAATCGATTCACTTGGATCCTAGACCAGTCCGACCATCCTTTGATGCTGTGTAAGCTTTTATTGAGACTGGTGGAGGTTTTGACGGGTTTTGGCCAGGGGCTCGAGTGAGGTGTCGTTTTCGAGCGTAGATTCGATTTGTGGGGGTCACAGACCTGTCCGAGGCTTTTAAAGGGTTACGAGGGCGGATGGGGAGGGGGTTTGAAGGATTTTACCTTGTGGAGAGACTGATGAAGGGCTTGTACAGGGATTCGGTGTCTGAAGTTTTCCATTTTCCCCCGATTGTCCATTTAAACAAATTTCTTGTCTTTATGTTAACCTTTCATAAGTATCGGAAAAGGAGTTAATTCATCCAAATCCTCCTTTCATTCGATAAATGAAACTGTTTATGTGACAGATTTTTAAATTGCAATGTGGTACTTCTCTTTTTTGAAAAAAAATTGTGAAGTATTTAGTTTTATCGGAAAATCAGTAAAAACTGGATGTTTTGATTGTTTCAACGAGATGGGACAGTTTTTTGCGTTTTTCCAAAAATTTCGAAAACGTAACATAGTCCCTTGAGAAAAAAATTGTTCAAATTTTGTATCAACGTTCTTTTTCGTACACTACTCCGGTACAGTTCGCGTGTATTTATTTCATCTCCCCGAAGCCAGTTTTGTGACTGGGAGGGCGTGGCTAGGGCCTTTTGGCGTTAACGTCCCCGAAGGGTTGAACCGGTTCCACGGTCGAGTTGGCGCAGTCCGACTGGTGCCTGATGGGCAATCGTGCCACCAGTCGAAGTGTCGGGCGAACATTTTCAAAAATGCGCTGTCCGGAACGCGAATTTGTCATCGTGAACCCCCCCACAATTAGTAATCGTTCCCATTATACACCAATTCCTTCGTCAAGTCGCTTTTTGAGAATTTTACGACGCTCTTCAGGACAACTCGCAAGTTTTTAACGATCCGTATAAGAATTACGACGTGAAAACCTCCAATGGCCTCACCCTGAAAAAGCCTCGGTGTTTGGCTTGGTGTAATTACCGAAGGAACCGCAGAAACACCGGTTTTGTCGAGGGAGAGACAATTAGATATTTTCGGGGAGTTGACACCCACCCTCGCCCCCTTTTACTGCGCAACAATAAAGTTAAACGTGAATTATTAAAGGGAAACTAAAAGGCTGTTTTGTTCCCTCATTGCGATGAAATAAGACGAGGGCACCCCGAAACGTTTTAATAAGCCCAAAGAGCTTTGGGAAGATTCTAGCAAAGGGGTTGGGGGAAAAAGGTGGTTTCAAATATAACTCAAGAGTACAACTTCTGTACCATAGAGCATTATGTAAGAGTTATGTTTTAATAAGGTAGAGGAAACCCTCTACTTTCTTCTACTCTTGGATTCTTTGCTCTTTAGTTGAGAATTTCATTTTGGGTTCTCTTTCGAGTTTCTTCCTGCCTCGTTTCAAACCGGCAAGTTCTGCCAAGTTGAGGGCTTCAGAGCGAGATTAGCGTTTCAAAATAGGGTGATGGGGCACTTGGATTTGCACAGGAATGACTGCTTGTCGACAGTCTTCCGATTTAATTGAGTCGCCGGATATTGCGCTGCCAGTCCCAAATAGGGTTGATTTTGTAGCCATCCAAAGCTGTTCAAAATGAGACGCTGTCAGTTTGAAGGGACTCAAACCTCCAATTACGAGGTACCCTCAGTTTGTCCGTTGAGCAACGTGGATAAATATATATTTTCATCTGAATTGAGAATCTCTTACGCTTTTAAAGATCCACAAGTATCTGTACCTGGCCACAAACATCTGCCGCCTTTTGTCGAGAAGTGTTGAACTCGCTTTTATGAGTGCGGGAGAAGACACTATTCGGTTCGGTGCACATCTAATGCGATTAGCCTCCCGAAAAGAGCCGAAGAGATGGCCGACAGATTCGTATCGTGCATTTGGGCTCATGAGAAGATGATTTTCGTGTATTCAATTCGTGTTAACCCGGAAAAAAAAAATCTGTTTTAGGGGGCGGACGAGAAAAAAGTCTTGTTCCAGAAGAGATTAGGACGAGTCTGATAGAAGGTAGCGCGTAGTAACACGTTAACCTTTCAAGTACAATACTATCGACTCTTCTGTCCATAGGATTAGCTGGATGACGAAGTGGGGTTTCGGGAAAAAAGTCCTTTTTACTTTTTAGGCGTTTCGGATCTCGCCCATCTTGAGACCTCTTTGCAAACGAACTTCTAGCCTCTTCACGCCCTGGCATGGATTTTACGGGTTTTAAAGGATCAAACCAAAGGTCTTCAATGATTCCATTTAACGAGACGCGTTCGGTCGTCGGTCTCTTTCTTCCTTTTGTGTTGGGGAAGTAGAAGACACCTCGGGGTACAAACGACATGTCAAG
Source organism: Pilophorus perplexus (assembly GCA_955831195.1). Classification (NCBI taxonomy): domain Eukaryota; kingdom Metazoa; phylum Arthropoda; class Insecta; order Hemiptera; family Miridae; genus Pilophorus; species Pilophorus perplexus. Next base: position 21,311,917 of record OY037013.1, read on the forward strand.
CCATCAGTAGTGAAGTGTTTGCAGTAGGTATGACCCTTCTGCGCAGTTTCTGAAATATAATTACGTCCCTACTACTTAACTTCGCGTGTTCACAAGTGGAATAAGATTATTATTTTGGGCAATTTTTATAATTATATAATAATTTCCGGACCGTAGTAAGCGCCAATTAATGAGGAAATCTTCTTTTTCCCATCGTAAACAGCTAGATTATACGAGATCTCCCCTGTCACATTTTTGTGGTTCCTTCTTTCGGTTTCACGCTGTCCCAGACGATAACAATAATCATTGGAACGTTAGGGTTCTGGATTGTAATTATACAGTTGCGGGAAAAGACTGAAAACTAACCCCGCAATTGAAAAAGTCAGCTACCGGCCAGTACCACTCATATTAAAAAAAAAAAAAAAAAAAAAACCTCCGTCTTTTCTCCTCATTTGAAATTCAAAAAAGCTCCGTGGTATTTTTGCATTCTCGTACACATAGCGGGTTAATTGTACCATTCGTACAGTCGGAATTATTCTTTTGGCCTGCTTCTAGAAGACGCCGTACGCCCACAGGCATTATCATTAACACGTAATCGCAGAACCTAACGCGTTTTGCTCACGAGCTTTTTTCGATGCGGTTGAACGTGATAATTGGTTTTATTTTCGTCTAAACGGCGACGAACCGGGTTCGTCAACAAGTGGCGAGGGAAAAAAAGATCAATGCGGTTCGGGAAGTCGGCGTTTGGTGTTTTTGACTTCACAGTTGGATTCAGCACTGAAAAACTCTGTAGACCAAATTTTGGCTCAAAATCCCATCTCGTTTTGATGAGAAAGACTCAATAATCCCTTCCATCTTATGCAGTCTGCCGTCCTATGAAGTACTAGCTGGCCATTCGGGTTGCCACCTTCTTTCAAAATCTTATCTGATAAGAATTTGAAAGATGGTGGCAACCCGAATGGCCAGCTAGAACTTCATAGGACGGCAGAGTGCGCTGACTTCCGAAAATACTACACGTTCTTAGACCTTTTTTTTTTAAAGTGGCAACTGCTAGATCTCGTTAGAGCTATCAGCAGGCCCCCACATATAGGGAGCGCCACGCCAGGAGGAGACGGAAGGGAAGGGGATATGGTGATGGGAGAGAGGAATGTGGTTCGCGCTACCATGGGTGGGAGCAACTGCTCAGCCACCCCTTGCGATGTGGTGTGACATAAGCGAGCCCCCCCCCCCCCCCCCCCCACACTATTGGGCTCAACCAGCTGTTGCCCCCCTTAGGGCCGCAAAGGCCACGAACGCCTTGTAGCAGGAAGGGCTGGAGACGTACTGACTCCAGTCCTCCCTCAAACCGTCGGGGATCACCTGAGCTTTCAGGACAGCCTGTTCCGTCTCGAATGCCAGGCAGCTTCGAAACACGTGCCTCGCCAAGCCCTCCGGTTTTGTTCACCACACACAGCCAGGATCGTCTGCCAGTGCCAGTCGGTGGAGGTTTGCGGGTAGACAGCAGCTGGTTGGCCCTGTGGTCAGGTACCATCCCCGTCATCTCCATTCGCTGAGCCCAGTGGACTCGGAGGTCCAATCCTCCTACCACCGACTGACGAGCATGGCCATCACCTCCCGGTGCAACTGCAGTTTGAGACCCTGAGGAGGCCCGGGCTTGAAACTTCGCCCCAGCAGTCGAAAGGGAAGCCTCATTCGAATCCTTCTTTTCGGTACTCGCCTGACGTCTTTTGCCAGTCCACTATGAGGTCCATGGTCATACGTTTGTGGAAGATCTGATTTGGAGTGTTGAGACTGGGGTGCTAATAATTTTTTCAAAATTTGAGGAGTGCCCTTAAGGTGGATGCGGTGAGATAGTGGGAATCCATCTTATAAAAAAAGGTTTCAAGTAGTCTATTTCGTCTGAAATCGTCTTTTTAGGAGTGACCTTTTTGGAGGAAACAATTGTATTAGAATTAAAAAAAAAAATATTAGGTACCGAGGAACCCCATCGTTCTTGCGGCATTACAGCACCAACGTGTGAGTTGAAATTCCGCAGTTTGCTGACGCAGAATAATGAAAATGGGAAGCACGAGAAGGATAGGGATGGAACGAGGAAGGGGAAAAGCGTTATCGGTCATGATTATCTGGTCTCCGGCATAAACCATAAAAGACGATTACAGGGGGTTTTGCCTGGAAAATAAAGCAGCGTGTCTCACTGGCCTGGAGGGCAGACGGACTTGGCGTGATCCGTCTTGATTGATACACAAACTACCCACTTTGTTAGATTGGGGAGAAAAAGGGCTATCGTATGGCCAGCATTGGGCTGGTCTCACGGCATCCTGAATTACCTTCTCTGTCTCACTCCCATCGCTCTCAGTGGTAATCATCAATCACAAAAAAGCCCTTCCTTACGTCAAACGCTGATACGAGTTTCCGGCGTTTGAATTGCCGTCGTAAAACATGTTTGAATTCACTTCCTGAGGAAAATTTCATCTGCTTTCTCACATTTGATCTTCTCACTAAGGCTGATATATTTATGTCTTTGGTCCCTCTCCTTACTCTAGTTGGCCTCCTTTATCACGACGGTAGAAGCTTAGTTCTGTGAGTTGCAATTGCCAGAGAAATAGCGCTTCGTATAAAGTAGGAAGGAGGAATCGCTATAAATTCACGTGTAACTCCCCTTTAAGAAACTGCACGAGTTTTAGGAGCCCACAAGAAAGGGTGGTTGTTTATTGGGTGTCGTAGAAGGTTGGTAGGCGAGGGGTGGAGTTGGAGGGAGAGATTCGGTCGCTGGGTGGGGATATAAATCAATGGATGAGACAACAACATTGTAATTATAACAGTGTAGACTTTAATAACCTTCGCTGCTGCGGTCTCTGTGTGTGAGGTATTAATCTTTCCGTATACTCCTCAAAAACACCCCTCCTTCTCACAACCCCTACGACCTTTCTAACCTTAAACCTCCTTCCACCCCCAAGCTTTTCTACTTCCACCATCTCTGACCCCCTCACCTCACCCCAGACAGTGCTTTCTCTCTTCTCTCCCTGAAATTTCATTAATGTCATTTTAAGGTGAATTTATATCAAGTAATTTCCTTGGGTGCTGTGTCTGTTCGTCTTAACGCAGGGGATTTGTTTAACTTCTTCTTGTTAACGTCTTCCTATTCTGGTGCGAAAACTGTTGCACGAGCGTGAGAGCGAATCGTTTACATCCTCAAGTTCTTGAACTTTGGTAACGCACAAAACAGTTGAATTCAAAGTGAGTTGAGCCCTCTATTGAAATTATGAATTGCAATTCATCTTCAACTCCATCTAGTACGTTAAAGAACACAATGCAAACTTAGTTTCGTGTATTATACATCACTGTCTTTGCGTCTTGAGACCATTTACCGTGTGTTGAAAACATTTCCACTACCCTGTTTCCCCTTTGGAAATAACCTCCAGTTTCGTATGAACGGTCAATTGAGTCATTGCAACCCACCTGCATCGTTAAAATCAATGATTCGCGTCCTTAATTGGTCGTTGTTGCACGCATGTCGTTTATTTGTTGAAACCGCCATGAAGATATTACCGATGCATTGTAGCCTCCATTACACAATTAGGAACAGAATTGGCGCGTTCTCCACTAGAATATTGTTCGTAGCAATGACAGCCTTAGGAATCGTGTCTTTAGCGACAAACCCCATTTATCGTAAATAATTGCTGATGTCGGGCGAATATGTTCGTTTCTGCGACATTGGTGTTGCAAAATTTATGGAATAGGATGTGTGTAATGACAGACATCAAATGGGTTTGGATTCGTCGATGGGTATGTAATTGGTACCTTGGAAATAAATTGGTTTGAACAAATGAGTCGAAGTAAGGGGGCGTGGAATGACCATTGAAGCGGCCATAAACGACATAATGTTCTTAATGTCGATTCTCTCCTTCGTATCTATCTAATGAATATTCATCGGCAACGGTGTTCAACTCATAACGATTTCATCGCACTGTGCGACTTCAAACCATCAATGTTTCAAAATTTCGCTTGGAGGATTGAAAACAATAATTAGACCCTAAAGTATGGTGGAGAAAACGGTGACCTCAAAGTCTTTGTGCAACTTGCGTACCGAGTTGAAATCACAACAATTCTCAAGAACCCGTTTTTTTCTTTTCATTCATTGGACGATGCTACCGTTTAATTTGGACGGAGAGAGAAAAAGACCGGACATTTGTGTTCTCCTAACCACGTTAAATTATAGCCAGTTGATAATGTCACGGGAGGGGACGCGGCTTAAACTGCATGTGAAACAGGAAATGCACCATTGCAATCGGCTGCACATATAAATGTAATTGCGCGTTGCACCGAGGAAACCAAATACAATGGAATGGGGAAGTTGACTGAAGATAATTGCTAAAAAGAGACGTTTTGTTTCTAATAGTTGCGTAATTGGCATGCGCACAAGGCTGAAACAAACAAACATATCAGCTGAACGGTGTCTTTACTTAAGACTGACTTTCAAGTAGTAATACAGTGAAATCTGATCGTTTCGGGACCCCCAAAAATAGATCTTACATCCAAAAATCTTTCGAAAATGACACCCCACTCGATTTCATTCAGCTGATAATATCAACCAAACACATATTATGTTTGTTTGTTTCAGCCTTGTGCGCGTGCCAATTACGCAGAAATAGCCGAAAACCTTAAGGAGACAACTGATTGGAGAACCGAGTACATACTTTTAAATTTCATATAATCTTTCAATTTCAATAATTGAAAATATTTATTATATTTCAGATTTAAAAAAAAAAAAAATCCTACTGCACAAAACGATCTGGACGGCGGCCGGACATTTCATTTTTGTAATTTACAAAATAAGCTAATATCATGAAACATAATAATATTATCCTAAATATTATTTAGGATTTGATATTATCATGAAACATTCCTATAAGGATAAATTTTAAACCTGATCAAAATTGTAGACCCCCTCGCGAAAAAAAGGTTGATTATTCAAACAACAATAAACCCAAAACAAGCTTTTCAGCGGGTTTTCCCTCAATGCTATTCTTCCCATTTTGGTTTATTATTCTTGGAATAATACACCTATGTTTTCGCGACGCGGGTCGACGACTCCGATCGGCCTCAAAATTTGACATTATCCGTTTCAAGAGGTCTACATTCAAAATCCGAAATGTCCGTCCGCCGTACGCCGTCCGCCGTCCGGGCCGTTTTGGGCAGTAAGAATTTTTTTAAAAATCTGAAATTTTGGCAAAATACTTGGTTTACCATCTAGTTGTGCCCGCAAGGTTTTCAGTCCGATCGCCCAAACCCGTGGGGCGCTATGGGGCTAAAATGGGGCTACAGGAGGGGTGTTTTGAAGGCTTTTAGCTATGGGATCGAGTTAGGTATCGTTTTCGAAGTATTTTTGGACGTAGAATCCATTTTTGGGGGTTCCGGAACGATCCGATTTCACTGTGGCGTTCTATAGGGCTTTCATGGGGCTTAAAAAGGGGATTTCTGAAGGATCCCAAGAAGTTAAATATTTTTCGAGTAAAAATTAAAGAATTTTTGAAAAAACACATTTTTGAAAAAAAAAATCCCCCCAAAAAAATTTTTTTGAAATATAAAAATCCAAAAAAAATTTTTTTTAAATTTTTTTTATTGACAGAATTAAATGTCTGTACAAGTAACCTATATCACAGAATAATAAACCCTTGTGTAAAATTTGCAGCGTTTTGATCAGCAATTAGGAATGGAAGTGCTCCCGAATTTCGAGTTAAATCATCCTGTACCGTGTTGTTAGAAGTCAAAAAGGGAAAAATACATCATTTTGTGACAAAAAGTCTTTCACGTAGTTTACAATCATCTTAAGTAATTTAGGCCGATTCAAAAACCACTGTGAGTGACGTCACCTACTGGTGTTCCGGTTTCCAATCAAAAGACACCAGAGTGCAGGTCGATTTTTTCTTCTTTTTCGATTTTTTCTTGGTGTTTGGCTCTAGTGACACTGGAGTAACGAGAAAATGGCCGTGTTCGCTTTGTTTTGAATGTGATCATGCTTTTTTACTCAACTTATTTGTGGTATAAATTAACTTATTCCAATGACCGATTCTTCAGTTTTTAGTTTTGTAATGGTGGCCAACGTGTCGACCAATAGGAGCTGACCTCGGGTTCCCGCCAAAATTCCAATAGCAATTTTCCATAAATTTTATAAATTCATACGAGCTTGCAGTTTGGGTTTTAACCCCATTTTTAGTATTATTTGGACGCCTTCTATCGATAAAAAAAAATAATCCAGAAACGCTTCCATTCCTAATTGTCGACGGCAAGGCTTGGGAGGTGTGAGGTTGCCTCAAATAGCAGGGACTCGGACTTACGTCATCAATAATTAAATTTTGTCCGAAAAGTTCTATAATAACCATTTAATTTTGTCGATAAAAGATTGATTGCTTAAATTGATTGCAAATTTATCCAGTGCAACTTTTGGTTTATTGTTCTTGGAATAATACTCCCATGCAATCGCGACGGAGGTCGGAAGTTCTGATCGCACTCAAAATTTGACAATATCCGTTTCAAGACGCGTAGATTCCAAATACAAAATTTCCGCCCGTCGTCCGAGCGGTTTTGAGCAGTAGGATTTTTTTTTTAATTCTGAAGTTTTGACAAAATACTCGGCTTATCATCTAATTGTGTCCGCAAGGTTTTCAGCCCGATCGCCCAACCCGTGGGGCTATGCAGGGCTAAAAAGGGGCTACGGGTGGTTTTTTTTAAGGGTTTAGTCTATGTCACCGAGTTCGGTGTCGTTTTCGAAGTATTTTCGGACGTAGCGGATCCCATTTTTGCGGATCCCTGAACGATTCGATTTCACTTGTGAAGATCTGTGGGGCTTTCATGGGGCTACAAATTGGATTCCCAGGAGGTCAAATAGTCTGTCGTGTTCCGACTAATGTTGGACGCAAAATTCATTTTTTCGAGTTCCGATATCTGTCCAAACATTGTACAACCTTTTTTTTTTACATTTTTCCAAATATTTTTTCTTAATGACAGAATTAATTCTTTAAAAAATGTTCTATATCAATGAATAATAAACCGTTCCGTAAAATTTGCAGCTTTTTTTTTTTTTTTTTTTTTGTATCAGTGTTGATTTCTAAGTTCAAACGAAGTGAATCGATACGGCGTTTCTAAATTAACAATGGTATTTTTACTCTTCATTTAGTCTTCATTTTAGGAAGGAATTCCTATTTTCCCTTCCAGTCAGTGTGTTCATCTCAAGGCCTTTTTCCCCTTCGGCGTCAGCTTGTTTTCCCTCCCTCCAATCTGAGGTTCTGCTCCTCCCTGATCTGGGACTTAATTTTAATCTAATGGACCGTCCTTAGGGGAGTGAAACGCGGAAAGAAATCAGGGGAGGATGGTTGATAACTGCTAATTTGTAACCTGTCCTCTCCTTATTAATCGGCGTTCCCTCTTTTTAATCAGTGCGTTGGAGTCTGGGTGTGTCGAGAAGAGGTTTTTCTAGTGGCGAATGAAATGAAGGAGGAAAAACAACCCAAACACCCCTAAAATTCCGCCGGTGTTTGCCTAGAGGTAAATCCTAATGACGTAGATGATTTCTGCGTAGTGGAAAGTTTAGGTTAGCGCAGGGTGAAAAGTTTGATGAGGGGCATCTGTTAATCACGGGGTTGTCGACTAGCCCTGGAGGTGGCAAAGCAAAAACCGAAAAGGGGGACGAAAACGGCTCGCAGATTAATTTAGAAGGGTTCGCGAAACGGGGTAACTTCGCCAGAGCTGGGAGGGGATTTGATTTGGAAAACGAGCCCCATATACACGCGGGATTTGATCACCCCGTCCCCGACTATTACATGCTAGATTGTGTACAACTCAGTATCTAATGAACTGACAAACACGGACTAACATTAATTAGTGCTCCGAGCTCCGGGGGGCAAAACAGTGGCAACCCAAACTTGGTAGCAGGGAATCCTCCTTCGGTCTGCATTTGTCAAACTCTTCCTCCGCCCGAGTCCCTCATTTGTTTTCTGTTGAGTCAGTCATTAGAGGGCGATCAAGTTGAAATGTAGCGTTAAGCGAAGCCGCGGATTTGTCTTTCCCTCTTCGACAGTTGAAAGCCCACTTCCATTCCTCAACAGGATACCAACTGCGAAACTTTCCTATTCAACTTTTCAAACAATTACCGCAGGGTCGTATCAAGCGATTTACCAACCGATTTAATCGGCAAATGTGGGGACTAAAACGTCAACGTTATTTTACGACTTGGAAGATGAGGCTTGAACAAATTGCAAAAAGGTGGTGCGACTACAATGGCTGCATTATATTTGGTACCTAGTTCAGAGTTGTACAATCATTAGACATATTGGTTTATTATCAGAAATTTCATCTTCCACTCCATTATTCGTTCCTCCTCCAATTACATTGGGCATTCGTTGAAAGTGCATGCATCTTGAAGTGAGCCACCTCACTCCTGGATCCATGGGAGGGTTCCATCATCCTCCAAACCCAGGGACCTCATCCTCTCCCGGCCCCTGCCTTGACGAGCGCCACCTGCAGGCGAACCGTTGGACATGCGAATAAGTCTTTTTCCATTTTCCGGCGAGAGTCATTCCTTTTCAGGAATGCCTGGAAATCTGGATTAAAGGCGCCGTCCTCTGAACATATAGGGGGGGGGGGGGGTGAAAGAACCCCTCGCGTCTTCTGCTGCCCTGTCGTACTTCCTGCCGGTGTCCTGTCGTACTTCCTGCCTTGGATTCAGCGTCTCCCGTTTGTGGCCAGTCCTGGGAGGGATAGCAGTCGGCGTCAGCATTTGTAATACGCTTATAATTAATTACTAGCACTCTGACAGGGGGGCCTCGCTTCGCTCGCCCATCGGTCAAGTGATGATTTATATGACCCCGTGGGTGTTGACCATCGTTGGACATATGTCGGTGGTACCTAAAAAAAAAAAATAAATAAATCTGTATAATTCTCAAACAGACACGTGGTGAATTATACAGATGCAACTCTGGAACCTCAGATCGTCTCCACGTCCAAACTCTCTTCAAACATGACATTTAGATACATCATATGGTTTGTTCCAGGTCTGACGGCGTCTGTTGACAAAAGTTGAAAGCTGTCGACAGCAGTCCCAAAGCCTTCTGAATCGCTGTTGTTCTGTCGAACAGCCCACCTGCTTACCTGGAAAGCGAACTGTCAACAAAATTTGTTGAACCAAGTCACGTGAATCACCGTGAAGTAATGCCACAACAATTTAATTACTTCTCGGTGATTCACGTGACAGTAAATTTGATATGGAAAAATCCAAGTGATAAACTCGGATACTTTTTGGTTTATTCTATTCAGAATAATCAACCTTTTTCGAGAGAGGAGTATCATAAGGGCGGGAATGAGTCATTTAAAGTGTTTGAGGGTATCTACGAGGACTTCGGGAGGACGCGAGTACAGCTTGACGCGCCGAGCACCAAAATAAAGTAAGAAGGTTATGAGAGAGGTTTCAACTGGGTAGGGTTATCAAAGTCGACAGCTGCCAACCGAACTCATTCGAGCTGTCGGTTTCCGTTCTACAGCAGTTGAACTGCTGTCAACCTACAAATCGACCTGGAACAGCCGGCGACGGCGAACAACAGTTTTCTCAACTGCGCATGTCTGCGTCGATTTCTGTTGACAGTCCGTCAAACCTGGAACGAACCTAAAATCTAATAACTCGACTTCTTCATCAACACCCCGAAAATGTTTAGCGAAACCTTATGATCGCAACCGGGCGATTCTCCCAAAGGAGTTAGGTACTTAAACTCTACATATGTAGGTATACCTAAGTATAAGTTCTATCATAGAAATCCATCGTTCAAGATTCCTACTGCAGATAAAATAACCGAAATCACTATTGTGAAGAAGTAATGTAACTATTCGCCCTCAAATACTGCTTTCCGCTGGCAAAAAGAAATTGTTTGAAGGATGCTTCCTGTAAAAATGACTGTTTCTTCAAAATATTCCGCTGAATTATTATTATCTACTTTTTCGAAATGATTTTTCATAAACTGCAACATTTTTCTTTAGCGTTCATAAAATGTATGGCCTATTTTACACTTTTAATTTTTTTTTTTTTTTGTACTTCGCCTCAAACTCTGATCTCATGATGTGTAAAATTATGACGCTTTCTCCGTTGTTTATTGGAGATAATTACGTTTTTAGAATGATTTAAATTTAAGACTTTGATTTATTTTTTATTTTTTTAAATTTAAGAATCTGAAAACGTTCCCAAAAATTAAATATGCAGGAACGTACGCATTGGATTGCTACGTGCGTGTGTTCGTATATTATGCAGCAGTCTCCAAAGGACTAAATTTCGTTCCAAATGGGAGAATCACCCAAATAGTAGTTTCTGAACGGTTCATATTTTTGCAAAAATCTTACTATCGAAACGATGAAGACGGCGGAAGGCATTTTTTTGGAGCCAATATAACGTCTAAATTGGCCCGTTTACGGGTTTAACGTGTCATTTTGAAACAAGTACTGAATACCTTTAGGGCGTATAAATTACAATAAATCATAACGGTCGTAGCAACATCATCAAGGGACGTCCAGTATGCGATAAGTATCAAATGGTTGAGGAATGTTCGTTGTTTTGTTATCATGGAAACAACTAACTTGAGAACAACTCGCGCTTCACCTAACATTATTATGCCTAATACCCATTTGGAATAAGGTCCGTATCTGATTTTGATTTGAAAATTGAAAGACGGGAAGACACAGGTCCGACTTCAACGAACCGTAAAAACGAGGCTTTCAGGTACTCCAGTTGTCAAAAAAGCTCCACTCCCCCTCTTTATCCCCTAAACGTTCGACAAAAGAGAAGAGGAATGATATGTGGAAGGATTAAAACAAACTCTTCTCCAGGAGATCGTTTCCAGATTATACATATGGACTTTTTGTGGGGCTGTGGGGGTGCCCCAAGCCCCTCTCCATTAGAGCTGAGGGCCTCCCGAAAGGTTTCGGATATGACACAAACCAGGCACGAAACCGTTCGGGCCTAAAAACTAACCTTGCCTTTCCGAAAGATAATTAAGAATGTGGTCGTAATGGTCCCTAGGGCGCCGTACCGAAACAATAGCTGCCTTCGTTTTGGTAATGAAACGGCGAAAAGTTCATTTTTCATTCCGACTGCTTTTCCATTTAGAGTTTTTCCCTTTTGTCGACTCGGTTATACCTGGCAGTTTGATCAATACCGGTTCGATGCCAACTTCTGGGTGGTGGCTGATGTTCTTCTTATCTCACCATCTTTGCTACCCACGTCGGCTATGAAAAACCACACCCTGATTGCCACTAGCTGCACCTACCCAGTTTTCTAGGGGATTTGGTTTAAATTTCATCGATAAATCGTTTTGGGTTGGTTACCTATCATAGAAAAATCAACCTAATTTTCGCGAAGGGGTTCAACAATTTTTATGGCCCTCAACATTTGCCCGAGTTAATATCATTATGTGAGGATCCAAACAAATGAATATAGACAATACTCGATACACCATCCTTTGTGTCCATTTCCAGCCTGATTGGCTTTTGAACGTAGAATCCATTTTTTGAGGTCCCGCAACGATCCGATTTCACTGATGCTTTCATGGGGCTAAAAATGGGATTTTTGAAGGGTCCCAGGAGATTAAATATTTTTCGAGTAAAAAATCAAGAATTTTTTAAAAACAAAATTTTTTGAAAGAAAAAATCCAAAAAAATTTTTTTTCCAAGAATCGAAACTTATTCGACTCAGAGTGCATTTATTAGCAACTTCCAATGACAACTTATTTTACAAGATGTACCTAATTAAATCGAATAGTTTCCTTCTAATAAATAACTATATTAAGAATATTGGTTGTCTTGATTGTCAAAAATTTCCCTTCAAATTGAAAAGAATTGGCCTACTTCTCGAAATTTTGAATCGATTCTCCGATACATTGGGGGGGGGGGGGGGAGAAATCTTTATATACCTATCGATACTTTAAATAGCGATTCTTTTAAGAAGATACTTTTTTGACATCCCCTTGGCGTTTCGTTAATTTAAACTCTCGAAATCAACAATCAGTGCAATGAACAAAAAAGTTGACGCGTTTAAGAGAGATTTGGTATTTTTCATATTCGAGATGATGGGGGGAAAAACCATTTAAAATTTTAAAAAAAGTACAGCAAAAAACGCTTGACGGGATTCGAAAGAAGAAGTCTTTCTGGTCACTATAGAAGCAAAATCATTCTGGAGTTTTGTGACACTTTTTATTGCGGCTATTCCAAAGTGACGGAAGTGCACATTTTAGGCTAAAATATGTGCTTAAAAAAATTCTATACCGCTTCACAGCGGCAAAGTTGGCAATTCCGGAGGGTGACTTTCATATTCATTGAAAGGTACCTGACTCAGAAAAATTCCAACCATCAGTGATGTAAAGCCAAGGTTGAAATGTAAGCAATTTCTTTGAGGGTTGATTTTTTTGTCATAATCCCTACGAGAAAATCGCTTACCCCCCTCATTCTCACTAAGCTCCACACTCTAAGAAGAAACTTTGGATCTGGCCTTTTAGAGCAATCTGGACAGGATACCATATCTAAAATCCGGATTTGGATCATTTAAATTTGTCCACCTAAATCGGGTAAATTGGACACTGTGTTTCAAGGCGTTGAATTATACTATTTTCGGAAGGTCAACCTTACCACCAAAAGTTCACACGTCTCCTGCTTTCATTAGAAGATTAAAATTCTTTCAAACTGTATTAAACCAAGTATTTCATGCTCTAGAATGGGATTCGACTGAAAAAATTTCAATTTTCATCTGCTCATTCTGGACGTAGAATACATTTTCGGGGATCTCTTATCTGTCCTGATAAGGGTATTAATTGTTCATATTTTTTTGCACAGTTTGTACAAAGTTATAAACCCTCGGTTAATACAATCGTATCCACCTCGCATAGATGGCTGACGTTAGAAATTCAAAAGCCTTGAACCGTGTCATTCCCACGATATTTGCATTTTCAAAAAGGGAACAAATTCATAATCCAGATTGGGCTGTATTCTTGCTCTAGGCGATTTCTCATGAATCAAACTCAACCCGCTAAACGTCGCTAATCTTTCGTTTCTGTAACTGCGCCCTAAAAAGAACGACTCCTTGCCGTAAAATTTACGGACGTTTAATTTAATGACGTTTGATTATCAGGAATATCTTAATGTAAGCGTTGTTCCAAACCACTGAAAAGACGGCCGCTTTGGAATTGAAATAATTAGGTGGCGGGCACGGAAATCAACAATTACTATCGCGTTTCTTTTTCTTTCCGGCTCCTCACGTTGATTCCAGTTCATTCTTACCGGTGCATGAAGGAGTTTTGCGGAATGTGTTGGGCGGAAATCGGCTAATTATAAAGGTATTTATTCAATGAGAGTAAAGAACTGAAAATAAGCACAGTTGAAATAATGGTCATAGAACGACACGAATTCCCCTAATAAAGGAATCAGGCGTGTTCATGGATCAATCATCTTCCTGTCAAATACAAACAATAGCTAATTAGTCAGACTAAACACGATGGGCACAATTATAGATAGACTTGTGATGCCCCAAGGTCCCACCAGGTCCCTACCCGTCCACAGCCGCAAGTCTTATTGTTCCGACGGAATACTATCGTATCTCATTATGCTTGTTTCTTTTTAGATAAACAAAGACACAATTTTTTTTCTCCTCGCTCTCTCATTGTGTCTCGTGGCTATCGATATTATAACGCCACTGGCGAAACGGCCACAATTGTGGATTAAAACGTGTTTTTTAATTGGAACTTTGGCTTAACTGAAAGTTATTTAATGTCTTCTGATATTGGGGGGATTCGAAATAGTTGTCGGCATCGTTTAGATGTTGTCCAGAGCTGGTGAAGCCTTCCAACTCAAGACGAAAGGGATATCTGGGCCCGGACCTGCTCCAAAGCGTATTTATAGTAGAAAGAGCGGATGACGGGACCACAACTTCTTCTCCTAGTTTTTTTTTCTGGGTTGAGTTAGGCCCGCAGCTGGAGCCCTTTTCAACTGAGTCTGTTTACATCAGTCACAACTCTCTCAGGGTCCAAATGGATTCATGATGAATGTTCTGCAGAGGCGCCTCCGTCTGCATGAGAATTTTTTTCGAGAAGCTTGTTGGGTCTCGTGATTCTTTCTGACAGAGAGTACCTGCCACAGTTTGTTTCACATCCGAGGATTCACTGTTCGTTTTTTGGTGGAAATTATCGCGGAATTTACAGTCTTTTTTGTACGTCCTTGAAAAGGTGAAGATACCAGTTGAAATGAACCCATCACCGGCTAACCCTCAAAAGGGTTGAATTTCTCCGCAAAGGGGAAAGAATCTCGTTTTGTTATTAACATCACCGCAAACAGCAGCCCGTTGAAGGGAAGTTAGAAACTCGAGACAATCCAAGAAGGTTAATCTGCGCTTTACCGACACACCCCCTCCCCGACTGCTTTAATGAAAACTGGCGAAACAAACATCTTGCAGACTTCCCGGTGTCTTTATCCCTTAAGGGGAGGTTTTTAGGTCCAAAATTATAATTAAATTTTGAATTAGTAATAAGGGCTTATGGCACTGGAGGAGGTTAATTAGGAGGGTGGGTTTCCCAAGAATTGGCTCGGTTAAGATCGTTCTGTGAAATAGTTGATTGCATAACTGATCCAAAATCACACTAAAATGTTGATAGTTCGCTATTTCCCTTAAATGTCAAAATTGGCTTTGAATTTAGTCCCGAAAACGGTAACTAGACTCACGTTGGCGTCAGTGTTTGACACCTATTCGGATGTCGGTTTTTTTCCTACCCCTAAGATAATTGCTCAGCAAACATCCCTCTGTCATAACAAGAAAAATTGATGCCCGGAAGAAGTGAGGCCGAGCTAGTGGGCGCATTTAGTTGATTGTATCATGTTACTATTTTGAGAGCGAGGGTTCTTCATCAGTTCCATTGTGTTATTCATTTGTTATCAATCAGACCTTATTGGTTGGTGTAATAAATTTCACTGTTGTTGGGGTTATTAGACACAACAACTTCATCAATGTGGAAATTCACACGTACTTTCAAGTTTGTAGTAAAAACTTCTAGGGACGTTCAAATGTATTACTTTTTGTGCCATTTCATAACTCACACTGCTTTTTAAAGTGAAAATTATTGAAAGGGTGATTTGTTGCAGAGGGTGAGTGCTGACTGGGGTGGTGGGACTCCTTCAACCTTGACTTCTAACAGTAAAATACAACTTATTATACCCAATAAAATACATGAAATGATTTGTAGACTTGGCTTTTGATCTCGAACGTCCTTAAATGCATGAAAAATCCTAATAATAAGTAACCCGTGAGAGATATTGTTTGCATTGTGGAAATTTTTTTTAAAATATCGACCGGAGTGAAAAAAAAAGACGTAAAAGTGGCGAAGTAATGAAGTAAATTAATCGGTATGAAATGGAGTAACATTGGCGAGCCTTCCAGGAACTTTGCGTAGCAAATTTCAATCAATTGAGCCCCTGCACTGACAGAGAAAATTATTTTCCTTGAAGAGAGTCGGATACGGTTTCGGGAAGCCCCTCAAAATGTTTTTCAATTTTTTTTTTTCAATGAGCCAAGTTAGCAATTATTCGCTGCACAAGAAAATTACAACCAGGTAATAAAAAATTTGAACATGTGGGCGATCCAGCGGACGGGAAGTGAAGTCACAATGAAAGAGGTGTCGTGTAACACAAAAAACCCTGATTGGGTTGTTGGCACCTCCTTTCATCAAAATACTGATGTTTACCAGGGAACAGATGCGTCAATCAGTAACATGATACGAAGCTTTCATAACCAACGAAAAAAAAAGCAGTCGGAGAAACAACCCCTTTTCATTCGGTTAGTACGAAACAAAATAATCGGATGGAAAAATAATACAGTTGCCCTTCAATGATGCACCCCAGTGCAAGACCGTTTTTTGAAAAGAGTTTCATCCCTTAAATCAACAAGGGCGTTACGATGGAACAAAGCCATATCTTTTGCAAGGGTGCACAACGGCCACCCCTCACCCTCCTGTTATGAACTCTGGACAATGTACATTTTGTAATGCGAACTCCGACTTAAACCATCTCAAAGCTGGTCCGATTGTTGGCGTGTCAACAAATTTCAAACTGGAGCCCCGTATTGATTCAGTTTACAGTTTGGGGAGTTGACTGCGTTACACAGACCCAGCAACTTGTCCTGTTCCATTTCAGTGAGATTCTCACTTTTGAAGGTTAATACAATGATTCTGAGGAACTTTTATCGCGTACACTCCACCTCAGTTATCTCGTAATGAAATGACAGAACCCTCAGCTCTCAGGCTTTTAGCTTTTAACCCCTATACTTGAGGGGGTTGGGAACATGTGCTACAATGTTGTACGTCAAAGTTTTTTTTTTTCGCCTTCCTTTTCCACCCTCTCATATTGCCGGTTACGTCATATTGTATATCTGTCAAGCGGGTAACGTTTTACCCAAAGAAATATACTTGATGGCGAGAACGGTTATTTCAAAATAATCTGGTGATGTAAAAACCACTTTACGCTCTTAAAAACGTTGCAAATTTTACGCAAGGGTTTATTTTGGTTAATTATTTTTGGAACACCAATCCAGTAATTTAGGACGCATAATCCATTTTTCGAGGTCCCACTTTTTTTTTCAACAATATTTCAATTGACACAGAATTAATTTTTGCACAAGTAACCAATGGGGCATTCCACGTCAAAGGTTGAACTAAAAAAAAATAAAGTTCTTCAAAATCAACCATTTTTAGGTATGTTGTACCACTAGGTGAGAAAAAATTTCCCAGAAATTTGGAGACCGATTCGTCGCATTTTCGTCGCTTCACAGGCAGTCAAAGTTAGCAAAATAGGCAGGTGTGGGTTCACTTCGCCGGCTGCTACCGCCCTTATTCCGCCACCAAAAAAATAACCTCGCCAGTGTTTTGGAAAGAGAAAAACCTCCTCTTTTCTGTGGTGTAATCGTTTTTTCAATCAAAATTTTACTTCACCTTTAAAATCGAGTTTGAAAACTTAAAAATAAGTTTTCTCCAATTTGGGCATTTTTAATTTTTTTTATCTTTGGCTTAATTTCAAGGTATACACCTGTAGAACATCCAGTTAAAAGGGAATCATGGGACGCAAAGTCGTTAAGTGTCAGCAAACAAAAGATATCACTAATATATGAGGAAAAACGCGTTTTTCTCCTTTTTACCGGGTTTTCCGCGGTTGCATTGCCTCGCATCCTTTCTCTACGAGAACACAGACTATAATGGACTTCATCTGCCACTCATAAGCTTTCCCAGTAGGTTTCAATATTTTTTTATTTCAAAAACTATTTCAACTCTTACAATTCAAATTGTCCCAATTTGTAGGCAGTTTAACACTTTCTATTCGATCCACATTCCTTTAGTTACCTACTATATTTGGGGGAGATGGTGAGAACACATGAAAACAGATGTATTCGATTTACTACCTACACGTTTATTTTACAAAATCAAATGAGTGGACACGCAAATAAAAATATTGAAACCTACTGGGAAAGCTTATGAGTGGCAGATGAAGTCCATTATAGTCTGTGTTCTCGTAGAGAAAGGATGCGAGGCAATGCAACCGCGGAAAACCCGGTAAAAAGGAGAAAAACGCGTTTTTCCTCATATATTAGTGATATCTTTTGTTTGCTGACACTTAACGACTTTGCATCCCATGATTCCCTTTTATCTGGATGTTCTACAGGTGTATACCTTGAAATTAAGCCAAAAATAAAAAAAAAATAAAAATGCCCAAATTGGAGAAAACTTATTTTTAAGTTTTCAAACTCGATTTTAAAGGTGAAGTAAAATTTTGATTGAAAAAACGATTACACCACAGAAAAGAGGAGGTTTTTCTCTTTCCAAAGCACTGGCGATGTTATTTTTTTGGTGGCGGAATAAGGGCGGTAGCAGCCGGCGAAGTGAACCCACACCTGCCTATTTTGCTAACTTTGACTGCCTGTGGAGCGACGAATCGGTCTCCAAATTTCTGGGAAATTTTTTCTCACCTAGGGGTACAACATACCTAAAAATGGTTGATTTCGAAGAACTTTATTTTTTTGAGTTCAACCTTTGACGTGGAATGCCCCCTATATCAAAGAAAAATAAACCCTTGTGTAAAATTTGCAGCGTTGTTTTAATAGGTAAATTGTGCTAAAAATTCTGTCAATTGAAAATGAGGTATTATCAAAAATTAGAAAAAATGTCCTGTGCAGTGTTTGCCCAGATTTGGGCCAAAAAGAAAGGAAAATTGATTATGCGTTCAGAATTTCTCGAAAAACGACTCCTTGAAGTCCTTCAAAAGCGCTATTTGTAGCCCCATGAAAGTCCTGTTGATTCCCACGGTGAAATCGAATGGTTCTGGGACCTCCAAAAATCCATTCTACGTTCTAAAATATTCCGAAAACGACACTGATATCATTATGATAGCCGAAAACCTTTTAATAAAACCCTCCCGCCTCGGGTTTGGGCGATCGGGCTGAAAAGCTTGCGGGCACAACTAGATGGTGATCGAGTATTTTGTCTGAGATTCAAATTTGTTTAAAAATTCCTTCTGTCTAATACGGCGAGGACGGCGCGCGACATTTGGAATGACCACATCTTGAAACGGGGACTTAAAATTTTGAGGACGATCTAAATTGTTAATCCCCGTCGCTATTCTGAAACCTAAATCTACCTGCAAGTCATGATTGGATGAATCCTAATTCTCCCAACAAAATAATTTCTTGCATTTGACCCCTCCTGTGTGGCGCTCATTAAAAAACCTCATTTGAGGATTGAAGAGGAATCCAAATTAATATCTTGGGGGCCGCCCTGCAATAAAGCCGGTCGTGAAAACCGTTTATTGATATCGCTTCTCGAGCACCGTAAGCAGTAATACATTTAATGATAATTAGCAGAGGTACGCACTTTGGAACGCGCTACAAGACTTTTATGCACAAGTGCAATCCATTTCCATGGAAATTTCGTCAGAGCAGATTATTCCGCACAATCCCGAGTGTTTAGAAACTTATCCAACTCATTTTACGGCAACCCTCTTGATTCGGAAAAACAGCTATTTTTTTAATAAAACACAGAGAAGGAGAAGCCGTAAGACGAGGTAATAAAATACACCTTGGCCCGAATGCATTAATATTAAGTACCTTTAGAGGGGCGGAGGTACCTAATTGCCATGATATTACCGTTCTCGTAGTTTTCATAGCAATGCTTATTAAATTTTGGGTTCTCTTGCTATCTTTCTCGGGCCGATGTTTCGACTGCTTGAAAAAGTTATTTTATTACAACTGAATCCTCATAGCGAGGTAGGAAGCAAATCTTTAAATGCCGTACCGAAACCGCCACGCGTGAGCAGCAGAGCGGCAAAGTGGTTGGAACGGAGGGAAAACAGATATGGAAATATTAGGTTTTAAGTTCTTCCTTGGATGAGTCTATTTTATTTGCTGCCTCGATCCGACTCTTTTTGAACTCCCTCTTTCCATTAAAACGTAATGGATATTTCATGAAATCACATTAGGATTCATGAAAAAAAAAGGCCTCAAACAACAAAACGGGGAAAAAATTTACGGGAGCGAGAAACTGAAAGAAGAAAGAAATGGTGAACCAGGCCGGAGAAAAAATAACCAAAATAAAATAAAAAATTATGCGCAGTAATTTTCCAAACAATGCACACCGTGGGGGTTTTTCGAGAAGGGTAGAAAGAGAAAAAGAGTTTTCCGAGGCTCCGGACAATACTTGATGTAATAATTTACCTTGAGGCTTCCAGCATTGGGAGAAGGCAGACATTAATTTTTACACGTCTTTCGCCTCAGGCGGCGTGCGAGTCGGCCCTCAGCAGCTCCTACCCCAATTGGCGGTTCATTTCGAAACGCCGGATGAGCAATAATGCAAGTGGAAAAAGAAAAGGAATAATTTTTTTGAAGGAGGTTCGATTGTTCAGTAGAGTTAAGGATCAATTCAGTCAAGAATGGACCTGCCTCGAGACTTTCATTTTTGTATTGATAGTAGTAAAAACGCTGCTATTTATAGAATTATGAAAATATACATATTTAAATCTGCGGCGGGAATACGGGCTTCATTTTACGGCGTGACGTTCTGCATCGCAACTTGTTTATGTGTGCTCGGCAGGTTGGCCAACAAAAAATAATAATCAAAATTGCCAAAGTGGCTGGCGACCTTCTGTGGTAATTCTCCATAATATTATTTTAATAAGATAGAAAAACTGTACCTTTTAATTACTAATAAAGTGGTAATTAAAAGGTACAGTTTTTCTATCTTTTTCAAATAAAATGAAAGATTAGTGACCAAACATATTTCATGAAATTCTACATTTCTCAAATTCTTCAACTATAGTTATACCTATTCAACTATAGGTATACCTATCAAAAAAATTGTTTTGAATTAAGTTGTTCTAAGTAAACGTCACGCGACGAATCCACCCAAAATGCTCTATTCTGAATTTTCAACACTGAAAAGTTCTACCGGAAGAGCAAATTAAAAAATCAAGAAAATTACGTAGAAACCTTTTTTTTTCCTTTATCGCCTTCCACTGAGAGCTTTCGGTGTGATCGCGTTTCTGCTGCAAAGCCGATTACTTCCTTCACCTAAAAGCAATAAAAGTTGATTTACAGCCATAGAAAATTGTAGTAATTGCTTCTGTGCGAGTAGCTCAATGATAGCGCACGTAAAAAAAAAAAAAGTGAGAAAAATAAGACCTCAGTTGTGTGTCTGAAGAGCTTTCAAAATGGTTTTTTGAAGCAAAATTATCTACTCTTACAACCAGTGTGCAAGATTGCCAACAGCAGAAGAGTGTAAAGGGCAACCGTTTTCCGTGGCACTCCAAAAACGTGAGAGGCACCTTTTTTTCAATAATCTTGAAGCGAGTCTAGACTTATATACAGCCCCCTATTATATCCCTTTGTAGATAAATACGAGCACATGCTTGACAAAAGATAACCTTTCGCTCGTGTTGTAAACCTTGAAAAGCAGCTGCTTCTTACCAGATCCTCCGCATGCACCTACAGATACCTCTATGAATATCTCATGCACGTTTCCTCCTTCTAAATCCTAACAGCCTTTCCTTATCTTTTTCGAAACAACGACTATTCTTTTTAAGGCTGGGACGGGCATACCAGAAAACTCCTAACCGTTCTAAAAAAAAAGAAGAAATATTCCCCGAATGGTTAATTTGGATTTGCGTTATTGGAGTCTTCAACGTGTTAAAATTTGTATCTGCCTTCCAACATGCACAGTTTGTCGCTGCGTTCTCTCATTATCGTTTCACAATGCAAAAAACACAAACAAAGCAACGGAGAAAGAATAAAGAATGCCCCTCATTAAACTAAGATCTCTGTCTCCCCGCAGATCCATTAACTCGAGTACAGTTAGAGGCGAGCAGATCTCAACAAGTCCTATTAGGTTGAGACAATGGGGAGTCCGGGCGACCCCAACATCGATATTCCCCTAACACTATTTGCTTTATAGGCAGCTGAACTGCCTTCTCATTGTTTTCAATCTAATTATCACCCAGTTCAATTGGGATTGTTTGTCTGTATGAATGCATTGTTGGTGTCTCGAGAGGGCTTTTCAATCGAAGGACGTTTCAGTTCGCATCTTCCTCTTCACGCCTTGGAATGTTTACTGACGTGACTATTCATAAAGTGATTCATGATTTCTATGCCTGATTGATTTTTCTTTCGTAATAACCAATAGGCACTAGTCTAAACAATTCACAATCTTCGTACGTCTTAATTGCTTCTCGTTGGTGACGAGAGCTTGAGAAAGACCTCCAATTATTCTTCTGAAATACTCATGCATAATCGAAGATATCGTTCAATAGTGAGGAAATTGAGGATATTTCGAAAGAAGATCCTTTCCAGTTATGGCCCACTAAACTGAAGCAATCTGTTCGAGCCTCCTGTTTTCTCTTCTCTTGCACTAACTCAAATAAACAACAGAATTAAGAGCAATTAAATGTTTTATTATTTACATTTTCTGTTTCCTTGCTTATCTTCGACCCTCTTAGTTGTTTTCTTGTATAACTTCTTTTTTTTTCCCTCCTCGAAAGCTGTTTTCCCCCTTTCTAGAGCCCACTCACCCCTTTCGAACTCTCCCATCTTCGGTATGTTTTAATTATTCCTACTGTTAAAAGGGATTAATGTGCCGAAAGGGGTTGGGAGAAGTAAGACGTAAAGTTCCGAAAGCCCTTTGCTACATCCCACTCCATAATGCCACGATTTCCTTCGCCAGCGCAAACAACAAAGTCTTGGAAGAAAATCACCGGCCTGGAAAAGCAATACGATTCCCGCGGTTGCTGGCCCGATTTTCCACTCATTTGAGCGCGTAAACTTCTCCTTTTGCCCTTTGTTCCTTCGATCCTGAGTGCGGGCGCCCCTTGCCATTCAGTGGGAACGGAGTCTGGCAGACAGAGAATTATCGAAATTTTTCTCATTTCCGTGGGCTCTGGATTCCTTTTGTGCTGTATGAAACCTCGGAGTTAGATTGATATTTCCCGAAGGGATTTCTCTTTTTCAAACGTCCTTTGAAGTGGCTCATTGATTTAAAAGTTCTTTCGAGTGAACTCTATCAAAAATAACTTCTTGAGAGTACCTTGAGAATACAACTGTTTTACTCTAAATTGGAGCTCCAGCCCGAGGGGGAGGACATTGACACTAATCGCGCCATCTTTATTCAATTTCATTTTATTTATTTATTGACAGGATAAAGAATATGGTTTGTAAATAACAGGTGAAGAAGGATAATTTTGGGAAATCAGCTTTTTCGTTCAATTTTTCGATAAAATACATTTAGCAGTGTTATTTTATCCTTAATGTTTTACACGATTAATCTTAAACTATCTGGCTTAAAATAAACCCCGAAATTCTTGAAAATACTCTTTCTGTTTGGAGATCTCGTATATCTATATAGGTGAATGTCAATGATCGCAATTTTTTACTCTTTCAACTAAACATTTTTATTTGGAACATGATATTGCTATAAAATCCGTAATACTTAAATTATTCATCCGTTACGAAAGTCGACTCCTTGTGTATGTGGCAGAGCCTCAAAATATAGTTTTTCTTCTATTCTGTATGCCTAAGTAGCGCGGTTCAGCTGAAGGAGGCACAGTGTCAATATTCCATACAATATCAACTCCCGTCCACAAATAATATTTCGGATCCTAACAAAAGAAAAAAAAAAAAATTGTTTTGTAGGCATTTTAGAAAAGTGCAGAACCAACAAAAACTTACACCCTTTGGTGTATGTGCGCGCGGTTTAGCGTTAAACGGAAGAAGCCGAATATAAGGTGCCAGAATTATAATTATTGTTTACAATTCACCCAGAAATAAGGTGTTTTTTGTTTTTTTTTTTTCAATTTTTTTAACGAGGAATCCGTATCTACAATCTTAAAAAGGTAAAAAGAGGAAGAACCCCACAAAAAAAAATAAAAAATAAAAAATAAAAAAAAAAAAAAATAAAAAAATCAAAAAAAAAATCAGGAAAATCATTTTAGTTTATCACAAGTTACCTCTCAAAATGGGATAAACTGTATACATGGGTTTCGCTTAATTTCGATTAATCGTATGGGAATTTTTAATATCTTTTCTCATGTTTTTCAATATTGGTTTCTCACACAGTTTTTTATTTAGTAGTTTTATTTTAGTTATTTATTTTTTTAAATACTGAATTTAAATTGAAATCGGATTTTCTAAACATCGCCAACAGGAAAAAAGTATAATAATCATGGGAAAGCGGGATGTATTATAGCAAACTAGGGGGCCTGCTGGCTAAGCAAGCCGAAACCCACCCCTCTCACTCCGGCCTATGACCCAACAACTCGCTTTCCTATGTTTATTATACTTCCCTAAACTAGTTTTCCTTAAAGAAATACAGGATGACGATGTTTAGAAAATCCGGTTTCAATTTAAATTCAGTGTTAGAAAAAAAAACAAAAAAAAAACGGAATAATAATATTATTATCATCCCCAACACGAGGACACAGATCGCTTCATTTTGCTTCCGAGTCTGCGAAGCAGCGGAAGCCTTGTGTTCACTTTCGGGAGAAATAAAATTTTTGTTGTCCGAATTTAAAATTTCCACTCGCATTTTGCGTTTCATAGCCTACTGAACAAATTTGGTTCCGTGTCTGTCGGTCTGTCGGTCTGTCCGCATTTCCTTGTTACAGCCATAATTTCCACAATTTTGAATGAATTTAGCTCAAATTTTGAGGGATTATGCGGATCAGGCTCCTTGAGGTCCCATACGAATTTCAGCACAATTGAATCAGCGGTACGCTCTGCGCATGCGCTAACGTGAAATTCTTGAAACAGGCATAACTTTCTCAATTTTGATCGGATTTCAATCAAATTTTCAGGAATTGTGTGGATATAGCCCTAGATGATTCCCTATCAGTTTCATCACGATTGAATCAGCGGTACGCTCAGCGCATGCGCGAACGTAATTTCCTTGCCACAGCCATAACTCCTACAATTTTGATCGGATTTCAATCAAATTTTCAGAAATTGTGTGGGTATAGCCCTTGATGGTTCCCTATCAGTTTCATTAAGATTGAATCAGTGGTACTCCCTGCGCATGCGCGAACGTAATTTATATATATATATTCTTGAAAATCTCGAGAAATTCAAAAATGATGTAGGTTCTGAGATAGGTTGAGCGCCCTCAAGGATTTTTTCCGTTTTCCCCTCCTTCAACCCCCTCTCCTTCCCTAAAGAAGGGAAGGAGTGGGGATTTCAGCCAATATTGATCCGATTTTGATGAAATTTTCAGGGATTACGCGGGTTCTGCCGTAGATGATTACCCAGGCTTTGGGTAAAAAATTGAACCAGCGGTACGCTCTGCGCATGCGCTAACGTGAAATTCTTGAAACAGGCATAACTTTCACAATTTTGATCGGATTTCAATCAAATTTTCAGGAATCGTGTGGGTATAGCTCTAGATGATCCCCTATCAGTTTCATTAAGATTGAATCAGGGGTATGCTCAGCGCATTTTATAACGCACTTTGATTGTAACGAGGAAGCTGCTGTGCCATCTCCTTGGCAGTGTATTTTTTCTAGTTCTACTATTGTTAAATTTCGCGTCATCTAAAGTCCAAATGGGGTTTCTTAAAATCCTTCGGAAAATCCGAATCTTCTATCTAATTTTCAAATAACCGTCTCTGTGGGTTAAAAGTGCGATACAACGCGTAATAAAACATTAACAATCGGGATGATTGCTGCCACATCTTAGTGTAGGCTATCGCTTTTTATTCTGAATCATTTTTCGGTAGAGGAAAATGACAGGAAAAGGAGGTGGTCTATTGTTTTAATGATTTGCAGGACGCTTGCAGTAAATAGTCATTTCTTTTATTTTGCTTTATTTGCAAAATGCTGAATTCAAAATTGAATTCGGGGTTTCCAAAAAACTGACTTCCTTCCTGACAACGATCGCCACTCAAGGTGGAACGAGTGGTTGGCGAACCAGTCACATTCTATTAGTTCTTGAAGCATTAAGATAAATCCAAGTATTTCTGGCGGTAAATTTGTACCCCACAGTGATTTACGATGATCGAAATAATTGAGATGGTATCAGGTGCTGTTTCTGGTTTTGGTTTCCTGGAAAATGCCGACTGCAAAGGGGTTTTTTCTCCTTATTTATGTGTTTTGTCCCATTGTATACTCAATGAGATCGCGTGAATGTCAAGTAGCCTCGACTTAAATCATGTTTTGGTCTCGCGGGTTGTGTTCATTTAATTGCTTTTGCGATCAGTCGAGAGCCAGAACTCAGGAAAAGCGTAATAAAATCAATGATATTTCAGAACTGACCGAGAAAGACCCCCAAATGGGCGCTTCGTGTTTACGTGTTATTAAAGTTGGAAGGACCCCAAGAGAGTCGAGGCAGTAAAATAGGGTATGATTTACTACCCTGGCGGGACCGGGCTGAGGATGGTGGACCTTTAGCTACGCCGATCCAATACTTTTTAATTAGCATCATGACAAACCAGACTTGTCAGCGGTTTTTTCGAAATCGGGGTCAATACCTTAGCTTCTGGAGGGGAAGAATGAACATCAAACTGGAGACGAATGCACTGCATGTTTTGCATGAAGCATGAGCTGTAAATGCAAGGTTGTTTCCCTAAGAACAATGTCTTCTCTACGTTGCAGGCCTGGCAGACCCCCCAAACGAGCTCCAGTTGGACTTTCGCTCGCCGCATCACATCTATCGCAACAAATCAAGAAGCAGAGGATGGACAACGGCGACTACCCCGGTTATGAAAATGGACACTTATCAGGTACCTCATACATTTTGATTTATTATTCATGGAACATTACACCTAATCGCGACGAAGGTCGAATCGGACTCATTTAATCGGTCATTATTTGTTCCAAGATATGTAGATTCCAAAAAACGAAATTACCGTCCGCCGTCCAAGCCGTTTCAGCAGTAGGAAGTTTTGGCAAAATACTCGATTTACCATTTGGTTGTGCCCGCATGATTTTCAGCCCGATCGCCCAAACCCGTGAGGCTCTGCGGGGCTAAAAAGGGCCTACTGGAGGGCTTTTTTGAAGGGTTTTGGCTATGGGGTCGAGTTAGGTGACGTTTTCGAAGTATTTTTGGACTTAGAATCTATTTTTGGGTGTCCCAGAACTTTACGACTTCACCATCAATCAGGCTTTCAAGGGCCTACAAATGGGATTTTTGAAATATTTATGAAATATTTTTGAAGGATGCCAGAAGGTCAAATAATGTATCGTTTTCCGAGTAATTTTGGACGCAAAATCCGTTTTTCGAGGTCTCACATCTGTCCAGAAAAAAAAAATCGATCTCATCGTAGATTTTTTTTTTTTGTTCAAAAATATTTCCTAAATGACACAGAATTAATTTTTGCGCAATTAAACTATAAGAATTAATAACAACCCTTGTGTAAAATTTGCCGTATTTTAATAATTGTTGTGTGGACCGTAATGGGCCTACAATGGGCGTCTGACCAATTCTCCCACCCCCGTGAAATCAATTTGGGATCCGGGCAATGGAAAACAATAGGCCTCGCGGTTTCATTTACCGGTGATTATTGGCAAGTTGAACCCCAAATATAATTGTTTCGCCAACATTATTTGAGGGAGTTTCCCCGTTTCACTGTTCCCAGCGGAAACGCCCTTCCCCGGGTTAATAAAGGGCAACGCGATGTCGGTCTGTCGGGCATCAAAGCCGATGTTTGTAAGGGGAATCAATCGCGAACGACCCGCTGAACCCTTCCTGATAATTTATTGATAAGATGTTAAATCACCGACAGCAACAAAGGTGTGTTTGCTTCGGTGGTGTTTGTTCGAAGTGTGTTCGTACCTCCTGTAGCGGGTGGATAGTGACAATGGCGAGGATAAACTCTGCACTCCCCACCTGCCCTTCAACGACGGTTTCCCCCGAAGGTGCGGATCCAATAACAATGAAAATGTTTGCCGAGCACCCCTTCCACGACATCACTTCGATTCCACTTCACAGTAATTATAATTAATTTTCCATTTTTTCCTTCCCCCCTTTGGTACCATTTTTGGATGTCTTTTATCTGTTATTCAACTCGAACCTCTTTTCTAACTCGGGTGTTTGGGGCTGGCATTAAGTCAACAAGCCGTTGACGTTTCCTCAACAGTCAAGTTCGTTTACTTTTTCGATTCAACTTCATCAATTCGCGTAACGAGTGTCTTCGTTAAACATTCATAGCATAACTGGATAAAATAACAGTCTTCGGAACTTTTTATTTACCTAACGCTGCTTTTTTTTTGGTTTGTGATTCCCTAAAACATCAGAAAGCATGACTTTTATTTTGTTAATTTGTTAGGTTAGGAACTGAAACCGATCCGGGTGGTCTCTGTGTGTATCTTTGTGAGTCAGTCGTAGAATTAAATTTGAATTTAATTTGGTGTTGTGTCATTGGCGTTGACGAATGTGATTTGAAGCAAGGACGTAGCAGTAGTTCGCGTTGTGTACTTAAGGTGTCACCCCTGTCTGTTTATTTTCTTTCCCTCTCTCCCATGCCCCTCCCCTCCGTGAGTCTTCCTATAGTCCTTTTGTCGTACTTCTGTTGTTTTCCCGATTATTGCCCAATAATATTAAATATAATTGAAGCAAATTTTGCTTCAATTTCAAGATTGTTGTTTTTGTATTTGGTTTTAAAAATGGCAT
Organism: Pilophorus perplexus; assembly: GCA_955831195.1. Classification (NCBI taxonomy): domain Eukaryota; kingdom Metazoa; phylum Arthropoda; class Insecta; order Hemiptera; family Miridae; genus Pilophorus; species Pilophorus perplexus. The sequence goes on from OY037013.1 coordinate 21,340,091, forward strand.
TGCCTTCGAACGATTTCGTTTGTTTGTTATTGGACATCCCTTTCTCTCATTGGCGGAATCTCTGGTCTCTTTCACTCTGTGGGCGGGATGAAGAGATGTTCTGGTCAGCAATATGTAAGCCGAAACCAGACATCACAATTTTGAGCACTGACAAGAAGCAAGGTAAAACCTTCCATCGAGCTTTGAAAAATCATGGTACGACACTTATTCCTGGCTTTGTGGGAGTGAATACTAATTCGTTTTTTCAATAACATGAATCTCTTCATGTTGTCAGGCCACCCAGAGCCGCTGCTAGACTACATGGGTTTAGTAGACGAGTTTAATTTCCCCAGGTCAAAAGACAAGAGGTCAGGAGACTCTCACCGGAAAAAAAGGGTTTGCCGATATAATTAAAATCGAAAAATGTGACTGAGGGGCGCTTAGCGATTTTCTCGATTTTTTACCCTCTACGATCGATCGGTCGGTTTTTGCAGATTCCGTTCCCGCTACTATTCAATCTCCCTGGGAGAAGCGTCTGGGGACCGACCCACTGTGGCCTTGATGCTAGCGCTTCCTTTAAATCTTGGCCCATGGGTCGGGAGGCCCAAAAACGCCTAATTTAAAAAGGCGACACACGGCCAGCGGATCCAAACTATTTGTTGTTTTTAATCGCAGCCAGCCCCTGGGTCAGCAGACCCAGTCATGCAGTTGAAGTACCCGAACTGACGTCATGGCCACAGTGGGTCGGTCCCCAGACGCCATAATATGGAAGTATATTAGAATATACTTCCATATTCTATAATATACTTCAATATAATATAAATATTATAATTGAGCGCACTCTTGGACAATTTCTGAAATGCCGCCAACTGCATCACTGTAGACGCACCATAAGATGCTTAGAGATTTTCACAAGGTTTTTACTGCTTACGATGGCTCTTCAAACGTGATATTTTTTATGGTCCTTTCCAGTTAACATCAATTCGCCACTTGGTTGGAGAACCAGCCAACTTCGTCACGCCGGGAATTGACGACCGCGCCGATTTTAAATGCGACGCCTGGCGGCGCCGACGCGTATCGAAACCGGTTTAAGCTCTCATGTCGATCCTATGGGACAGTTACCCCCAAAATGACTATAAAATTATTTAAAAATCGGAGTTTCGCATCTGTGTAAATTTGTTGAATTGAACACCATAAAATAAATGATCACCTTCTAATTGAATTTGTAGCGCCTTGAATCTCGTATTATTATTCCTTATCATGGACAAACGCATCCAAAAATTGATGGAGGACGGCGGCTTTAAAAACGCGCAGTCGGACAGATCGAATGTTCCACTTTTTCCCGGTCTGTTTGTTTTTTTCTTCTTTTTTTTCTTCTCTCTCTCTCTCCCTAATCGCTGGTGAGGCTTCCATCAAGTGTTCCGGCCCTTGATGAGTCAATAGATCCCTCAGAACTGGTCAACACATCCGATAGGTTTTTTATCTCTTTACATCTCGCCTCACCTCCAACTCGGCGTGTTCCAATGAAATTAATTTATCTAATGCACGACGTGGGTGTAAGACAATAGTTCGGACAGTTTGACAGACACACCATCGATCAGTATCACCTTTTAGTCAAATATTTTTCCACTTGTTCTTTTTACAAGGGCCCCGTTTCTGTCGTTATTACAAGCGTTCTCTCAACAAACACGTTAATGACGAGTTCTTTTTCGAAGATCGAAATCCTCGAACGATCAGCTCCGTTTAGATTATGATAATCTTCTAACACGCGTACGGTGTCTGAAGTATGTCTCATTTCGTCAGTTGACTTGTCTGATGGTCTGCTTGTTGGGTAAATTTAGATACGAGGGGAGTAAAAGCGTTCAAATGTGCATAACGGGCGGTACCCCCAAATTCACCGCCGCGGTCAATCCTTTGAAACTTACAAGAGGTCAGGTAAACATTGAAGCGTCCTAATCTGAAATTTTCACTTGGTGAACAAAGGTAGTGGGGACCATATGGAGGATTTATTTTGAGTACAACGGCGAGATGGGGCTCGTTGAAGCTTACGGTGTCACAAGTAGGCGAAGCGTTAGGTACTTCATAAAGGAGGAAAAGCGCACTGGAATAATTATTGACCGATTATCAGGCGACCCGAGCCCTCCCCTTCCTACCAACAGTGTCTCCTGGCTTGTTTTTGAAGTCTCTAACACCCCTTTAGAGAAATCATCGGTCCCTCGTCATCATTGGGTTTCATCACGCTCAATTAGCTAAGATTTTGCTTACGAGTCAGCCCAGCGTAAACTGTACACCACTGGTAGCACAGCTCGCTTTACGATGTCCCCTTCAAAGGAAACTTTATTGATAGCAACGTTTCAGCCCATGAGAAAACTTCGAAAGTTTCAAAGTTGTTTAAAAAATTTTTTCGATGAATTCGTCTGCAACGGAAATGGCAAAACGGCTCACGGTTTTCATACGACCATACGTATGTGGAGCGACGACACTTATCGTCTTCCGGACGCAGTTCTCAAACACAAGATGTTATTAGCCGACTTCTGACTCGACAATTATACCTAATTGAAGAGAGAAAAACGTATTCCTAATTAGGTAACACAAGCTCGAGCCTTCCGAGAGCTATCTAATTTGCGTATCAGAACCGTTTAATGAGAGGATCCACCTCCGTCTTATTGTGCCAAGAGGAAAATATCCTTCCGACACCCGCGCTTTTTTTTTCCTTCCTCGACCTGCTGTGGTATAACGATTATTGCTGCAGATCTCACAACATACCGAAATGCCACCGATGTGGAAAAAAAACCCAACAAAAACCGTTCTTATATCTTCCCTAAGCAAGTTTTTGTTTCTTCACGAATAAAATAAGAATTAAAATATCTCTCACTACCTTCTCATTTTTTTAGAAACATCTTTTTTTCATCATCCTCAGTTTCGCCCAATTATTCAGAATTAATACCCCTCGTGTACAGTAACCGCAACGTGTTGGAATTAATGAACTCAGCTAAGATATGCATCTCGGGTGCTTCAACCAGAAGATATTCTGTTGCAAACATCATAACAATGGTGTATGTACAGAATATGTTTGAATGGCTACAATATGTTGGAGCGTCCTGCTTTGGCCGTTTTGTAATTTCAACTTCATTTACAATTTAACAATTGAAGAGCTCGGGCGAGCAGGGGTCTATGTTAATGTTTGGAGGTTTTGAGTTTCTAGCATCAATCGACGCGTCTCCTCTATAATGGACATGACATTGTCATGATGTTTCTAACCAAACACCTGAACTCTCCATATGGCTTGTTCCCACGGCGCACAGTGAAAATTCTTTTCCGAACATGCTGACTTCGATTATAATCTGTTTCATCATTCTCTCAGTGTATTAGCCACAGAATCCAGTTTCAGCAGGGATTTTTCCCGAAAATCAAGTTGTAGACCGTAACTTGGGGCTCAAAGCCAAAATATTGGATTTTTGGTGTGCATTCGACTTGCACTGAGAGAAAAAAAGGGCCTATTCTAGGTTATTTTTCGATTTTTTTCTAGGTTAAATGCTGCCAACCTAGATTTTTTTTGGTTTTCATTCTAGGGTGGAACAATTTAGTCTAGGTTGAATATAATTTAACCTATATTGAAAATACTGGTGAAGTTACCTTCCTAAAAATGCAAACAACCAAGATTTAAAATACGCCACCCCCACACTTTAGTTCTAGGTTAAGTTCACGGTGTGTGCCGCCGCCTCCATCATTTACAGTCTAGGTTAAAAACATTAATGTCTTGGTTGTCTCACCCTGGTAGTCAATGTTTTTCTCTTTCATAGACGGTTGATTTACCCTAAAACAAAAACGTTCTCACCCCACCTCAAACAATTTACAGCCATGGCACGTTAACCTAGAACCCTTTTTTCTCTAGGTTGTGTCCCTTTATTTACGAGGTTGTTTCAATTACTATCCCGTTGTTCCAGTTAAATTTCTAGGTAGCTTCCTATTCTTTTCAGGTTGGTTCTAATAAATTACTAGGTGGTCCACTTTTCTTTCTAGGTTTGCTCCACTTCCATTGCAGGTTGTTTCTATCAACTTCAACTATCTTTCTGGGTTGTCTCTGTTTCCAACTCAGTACAAAAATTTGAATGTGACGCCATAATATGACTGCACATAGTGACAGAAATTAGATGATTAGAACTTGTCAAGATTTGGCCTCAACCCCATCGGCTAAATAGCAGGGGTGCCAAGACAACGAGAATTAACGCCCACCGCCTACAGTGGCGCTCTCCGCGGCCGCTTAGCCTACTGTAGAAACAACCTGGAATTTATTGAATGAATTACAATCACTGTTGTTTAAACCTAAAACTATTTGTAGTACTGCGGTAGTTTTAACCGAGACTGAAAGTCTAACTTTTTCTTCTGGGTTGTTACCTAAAGTAGCAATCTCGCCTTTTAAATCACTCGGTTGTTTTCAGTTGTACAACCGAGACTTTAATGGAGCGGAATTATATGGAAGGTCAAATCATTCAATTCTAGGTTACCCCACTTAAAAGTCAAAGGTAGGTAATATATTTTCTAGGTCTTCACAATGTCAACCTAGACCAAATGTGAAGTTCACATTTGGTCTAGGTTGACACTTTTTTATTCCAGGTTGTGGTTAGAGGGCGGGTAATAACGGGTTAGGTTGTTTCTATATGGGCCTAGGTTGTATTAATATTTTTCGATGTTACTTTAACCTGGACCTATTTTTTTCTAGGTTGAATCAATTGATTCTAGGTGGTTTCAATTTCTTTTCGAGGTTATTTCGGATTTAACCTAGCCACTAAAAAAATCTTTTCTCTCAGTGTGTCGATGAGGTTTACGTGCCTGGAAATGAGGGGGGGAAAATCTTGAAATTTTTCTTAGTGTTCTAGGATATCCATCTATGCCACAAAACCGCCAAACTTGGGGGAACAAAATTTTCACCCGTTTTAGGGGAATAAGTTGCTTTGTGTTTTCTGTGCAAAATGGAGATCTGCAGAGCTACAAAAAAGCTCTGTTCTGCTCCGATATGGGAATGGTTTTGTCTCGCTCCAGACATTTTAACTCAATGTTAAAAAAAAAAAAAAAAAATCATCTGCCCAAAGCTGCGTTACCGGTCCTAGTGCACGTTTGAACATCTTTCATTAAACTAGTCGGTTGGCTCGAAATTGAATCTTTTCGCATGAATATGTCTATTGGCTAGCCTACGTGAGCATAAAAATTAAGATAAAAAATGCAACGCAACAACCTACAAACAAAATTTGTTTATAATTTAATTATCTCTTGGTGATGTACGACGGTTTATTATCCTTGCCATGATTTTTTTGCGTGTTAGCGGTAAACATTTCGGTGTGATTTGTATTTTCTTTCCATTTTGGATCCCTTTCTGACGTTCGATCATTATTACAGCTTATTTTTAGTTGGGCGATAGGTTGCTGCTCAGAAATGTTGTTTTCGACATAAATCGGGACTCACTTATTTTTTGTAGAAATTTTCAATTTTAGGTTGATCAATCGAATTCATCAATCTTACGGTGTTCAATCAGACAGAAATCATTAGAGTGTTCGATCAAAATCATCTACTACGCTCTTATATATGTAGGAATTTTTAATTATAGGGTGTTAAATCGACGCAAAATTTATTGCTCTACTACTTTTCTTTGTGTTCAAACTTCGAGAGAACCTTTGCTTGGCTTCCACACTGAATTGTTTTGAATAACAATAACCAACGGAGTTTTTTTACTCAAAACATGCTTCGAGTGCATATCGAATCTGTAAAAGCCAGGTATACTTGTTTTCGAGGAGTCTTTCAATTGTTGCATCTGTCCATGTTCAATTAGCCTAACGGTACACTTATCGAAGCTCGATGAATGGGAAAGATATGCGCTTGTAATGACATACCCTGCGTGATGGAAATTGGTAGTAATGAGAACTGCTGTTTGAAGGCACGTTGGCTACAAGATGTTCCAGGTAGGCGGTAACAATGTAAGGGTGAGGCACCTCGAAGATGGGAAGCTATGATGTTAGGTATTCATCTCAAAAGATGACTCTATAGCAGGTCGGGAGCGGGCGAGATGATGGCAACATTTGCATACGACAAGCTGGCATGCTGCTCCTTCTGCGATCCCGTATTCTTTCGCATTTTCTGGTAAATTCGATTTAGAAAAAAAAACTAATATTGGTTGAGTCTGGTGACAATAGCGCCACTGGATGCCTCTTGGGTTGTCAATTATATTTAGCGATCGTGCACGGGGCTGAAATGAGAACGCTCTGGTGGAAAAGTGGGCGTTGCCGGTTGGGACTTTACGTGTACAAAATCATTTTGTCACGGATGGTTTATTTGTTTACCAGACAAGAAAGTAGGTAGTTACAGCAAAAGCGATTCATGAAGGAGCTTCAACTTCTTCGTATCATCTTATCAATTCAATGCCTTCCTGGACACTTCGAAAATCTGTCGAAATCAGCAGACTTAAAACTGGCAATTTCTTAATTGTGGAGGAACCTACCAATCGTCTTTCCATTGTCACGAGCAGACAGACGCAGATCGCCACACGAACTGCAGATTCTGATTAGTGCATTTTGATAATTCAGACCGCGCAATTAAGCGAGCGTTCTCTTCCATGGCTGTCTACAGTTTCGTTATGGATGGTAGTTAATACTCAAGTTAAGTGGTGTTCAAGACATACTACTATATTTCTTAATGAGCTCCTTCAGAAGGAGTTTCTCATTTCTCACAGCATAATATAAATATTATTATGATTCAGTACCTACCTAAAACCCCCTAATACCAATTGCCATGGCAAACTGCAGTTCGAAAATCCGTATAGTTACGCGCAGAGCTGTTATAGAAATTGTCAAGCTTTATGTATAGATACGAGAGTATTTAGAACTGAAAGCTGGGGCTGGTGACATTGTGTGCTGGCTGGGCATCAAGCACATTGTACACCGAGCCGCCGGAGCACGCAGTGATAGTTTTTACTAAAAACGCACGACACGGAAACCCTCTGAAGGTCCCATTCTTTGGTTTTTTGCCCCTATCTAGGGAACGGGAATCCTACCGAAAAAGTCACCGTATACTGAAATAAAGAGCACAACATTTTCTACTTTCTTTGACTACATACAATGTACACGAATTCCCAACCGTTTTCCGAGATACAGCCATTCAAAAATAAGCTATTTTCACCCATTTTTCCTCTTTCATGGCCAATATCTTGCGAGCTTTCGTGGCCAATATTTTCACTTCATCAGGGCTTACCAACAAAGTAAAAGCACAAAATTAAATTATTCAATCAAATCGTATTAAATATCAATTCGTATTTTTACTTTGCTATAGCAAAGTGTACGGTCTCGTGATGAAGTAGAAATATTAGCCCAGAAAGCTCGTTGTAGAGGAGAAATGACTCATAAGCACCCCATTCCTAATCTCCGACTGAAAGAGAACCATTTCCAACAAAAATGAACTGAAAAATAACCTTAAACCCTCAATCTCAATTTTCTTATTCAAACAATGTTGTGCACAGTTAACAGTAGCCTGTAATTCGGATTCAGCAGGAACTCTCCGTATGTTGCACACTCTCCCCGCCTTCGGCGTGGCAGTCGAAATGCACGATCCCAATAGAGGCTGTTTACTCGCGAGTTCCTAGTAGCTAATAATTCTAGAGACGACGTTTGTCGTTTGCGAGGTAATATAACGTGAATATTATGGTGGCACATATTCTACGTATTTTATTAACGAGTACCTATATCATTATAGGTTCACGTTGGGCTATAACAATAATAATACTGCCACTGTGATTGTAACCTATACAGTTACAAGGTCAGGAAAGGTAGCCAGAAGTGTTATGGTATACCGTCGGATACAATGGGTATCAGACATTGGCAATTATGTATGCTGCATAATAAACGACCGGGCAGAGCAATTTACAACGGGATGAGGGCGGAGGCTGGGAGGAACCCAACATAACTGAGAGGATTGACAGTTTGTTATCTAGAGGCAGACAATGGAGGCGGGTGCTATAGGTATTTGCCCCTAGCAGGATCCTAACAATAGGGTTCGAACGTTGTTGAGATATTGGTCAGGTTTGTTTGAACAAGCCTTGTGTATCTATGTGCCTGGGATGGCCCCAGCATCCTGATTACGTTAGCTCGGGTGAGAGGGGGGGCATGTGCCCCTCTTCTCGCCCTCTGCTGATTAGCTTTCCTGGACCTAATCATCACGACTGATTACTGTTAAACCCCCTTCCTTTACCAAAACGGTGGGCACGGGATGGAGCGCCTTGCGAGCGGTTGTTTCTGCATACAACTGGGGCACATCCGATGAGCACCGTCCCTCGTCATTTAATAATACCTGCTATGACAGTGTTCAATAAGACCCAAATAAACGTGGGATATACCATCAGATCAAACTATGTTCCGCGACGTCGAAATGATAAAATGTAAGCTAATTTTACACAAAATAAAAAATATATCAACAAATCTTTGTCATAAAAAATTGCATCATGATATTGTAAATTTTCTTTAAAAGTTTTGAAATATTTTTAGATTCGGTTCTCCTACATGTGGCTGACTTGTACCTGAATCTTCAAAATAAAACGCCTTCCCACTCCATCTCGCCAATATCCCTCCAGACTCTCCTCGCACGGGCTTTTCTCCCCTTTTCTCTCTTTTCCCCGAAAATAAACAGCTATTAAAATGCATATTAGAAAGGGGTGAACTTGTGGACCCCCACAGTGTTGTAGCTTCCCTTTGTGGCCAGGCGTTTTAGGTGTTGGAAGGCTTTTCTTTATATCCGCTCCGAAGGTTAAAGTAAGGGGAGAACCCGGCTAACAGCGTGGTAATCCCAAGTTGAATATGAAGTGCCATCATTTTTGCATAGCTGTCGTAACTCTCGTTTCATTTCAGGTGAATTTATCACGTCCCTCTTTTATGTAAAAAACATCAATTTCAGTCCTAATTTTAGGCGTTTGCAGCTTGTCTGATTTAAAAAACATTTTGGGACTGTAAAAAAAGGTCAACAACTGGAGAGAAACTTTTATTAATCACATGCTTGCTAATTAAAGCTGAATAAGGGAAAAAGTGAAGGGGTCATCAAGGTTGATTTTCAGCTCGCGTGTGCGTTGCCTCTTAAGAACGTATTCTATTTACACGTATCTCCTAATCATCGTAATTACTATTGCGTCCCCTCATTTTAAGTGAAATACCTTGTAAAGGCCAAAGTTATGAGGGCTGTTTTAATATTTTTTTCTCGTTCATCTTCTATGATAGTGTAATTTGTAATCAAGTGATGATTCTGAATTGTAGATTTGGATACACTCAGCTGGTTTAGTTGTAGGAAAGGAGTTGGAACAGTTGTTTGTTTCAAGGTTAAGAAAAATGGAGCGCTCAATCTGACGGCGAACTCCTCTCAATCCAGGGATCCTACGAACTCCTCCCAGTCCTACGAACTCCTCCTCGGTGAAATGTAGCAGGGTAGGTGAAATGGGATACTACGTAGGTGAAAAGGGATCCAAATGGGATCCTACGTAGGTGAAAAGGGATCGTACGAACTCCTCTCAATCCTACGAACTCCTCCCAATCGTCAGAGGAGGACTTCATGAGAGGACGGCAGATGACGTTCGCGACGGCAGTAGCCAGTCGGACCAAAATTCAATGGTGAAAATCCCTTGATTCATTTCATTTTCAGAAGCGTCAATATCGATAAAATACAAAAGTTTTCAAAACTAAAAAAAAAAATAAATAAATTTAAAAATTAAAAATTAAATTTTTGAGGAAATTCAGCCTACACATTGGTACTTTCGTCACCTTTTTTTTCTCCTTAATTATCGGGGCATATATCAAATAACGATAAAAATGTCCCAAGGTACGGGACAGGTACTTTTTTCTCTGGCAAATACCCCAGAAAAGTTAGGAAAATCGAACCAAATCTCAAATAATTGAATTCAATCAAAAATAGCAAAATTTGCTGCTTTAGAGCATTTAATGATCTAAACCTGTTAAAAGCATAATATGCTTGTATAGTTGGCAAATATTATTTTGTTTTGTGGAGTACAAAATAGCCCCGTACATCCAATTTTTTGCGCCGTTTTTCAAACTGCCCCAAGATACATTCAAAATGGTGTGGAGAATTTTATTAAAGTTGAAAATATTTAGAGACAGGCACCTGTGTTTGTAGGGCAGGAGGTCTCAGGTGAAGCCGTGGCGGAAGTACTCTGGAGGGAACCCTCCCCTCTTCGTACAGATTGGCTCTAACTGCTCACTTCCGACTCCTGGTCCCCCTGGAACACGCCGGGGGTGCTACGGTTCAATCGGCCAACTCGGCAAAAGGGATCTGGTATGGGGGGGGGGGGGGGGGGGATGTCAGGCAGAGGGGTTTAGCAATTGAACTAACCTTCTCCAATTTATATGTGCGAGGCTATCAAGACCTCACCAACACGTAGACAAAACGTTTCCGTACAGTTTAAACTACACTGTCACAACTCATTGGGGCCAATTGTCCGCGTATCACTCTGTTATGCAACTCACCTCACAACCGTCCGGTCAATATAAGATGACAACTATTATTCATTAGTTCCTTCGGTGATGTGCTCTGTTCCATTCATCTGATGTCTAAGAACTCTACATCGCGAGATTTCAGTACCCACGCGCTCTACGTTATGGCGAAATGTGACCACTTTGGCTGCTACGGTGGCTGCTGCGGCAGCTGATCTGAAAACTAGGATGCTCACCATGTAAAATTTCATTATCAGATAATGGTAGATGGTACAACTTCCATTCTATCCATGTTTTGGCTAGGACTAACCATTTCAAAGTTATAACTGCTAGAAGAGCATTTTGAAAATGTTGCGGGACAATTTTCACTCTGAATACCTAATAGGTATTACCTATTTGGGGAGACAATTTACGTGATTTTCTTGAGGTCTCCAGGAAAATCCTATTATCTGTTTTGAAAGGAACATTAATCAGCTTTTGCGTGGGGGCAATGGAATTTTGTTCGAAGAAATAGTTCCGGAGGGAGAGAAGAAAATGTTCTGAAAAACGTGGTCGAAGGTGATCAAATCTCCAGTTTCCACCCATTCCGACGAATCCTAACGGCACTTCTGTTGTCTCAACGGAACTGCAATGTAACGTCGCTCATATTAAATTTAATCAGCGTTCACCAGAAAAAAAGATAATTAAGATCGAACTTACCGTTCTCGAGTTATGGGCAAAAAATTGAAAAAAAAAAAAAAATAAAATAACACGTTTTTGTCAAAATTTGCCAATTTTCGCCATGCCTACCCCCTCCCATATCAAAGCTCGAATCTAAATTTCACAGGGAATAGCTACGATGGGGAATTTAATCAGCTTCCACGAGAAATAAATCAATTTGGAATCGGACCAATATTTTCCGAACTACGGCCAAAAACGTTCAGAAAACCGTGGTTTTCCGCTTACTTCCGTGATTGGGCGTTTGTTGTTTTGGTTTAAATTCGTTTTGTCGGTTCTCTCCCTGGTAGTAGTATTTTTTGATTTTTTGGTGCTCCCTCAACTGATGCTCTACAACATAAATTGTGAGCCCATTCATTTCATTAGCCGTTCATAAGTCCCCCCCTTCACCACCTCTGGGCTTGTGGCTACTAATTCAATATAAGACGCTCGTGAGTTCTTATTAAAAAGAGTTTCACCTCATAGTAACCAATGCAGGTGCCTGATGCCATCAGCTGAAATCTGGAAGAAAGCAAATTTCGAGATGTGTACTTGAGCGAATTTGAATGTTTTGGTACTTTTTGAACTCAGAATTAGATTCTCTACAACTTTCATTCCATGAGTTTTTCGTATTGGAGGACCCGTTTTCAACCTAAAGGCATTTAAAACACGCTTATTGCCACTTTTTCGCAAAGTTGGGAAAAAACGCCATTTTTCGACCATGGTTTTTTACCATACCACTTTAATGATTAATAAAGTTATGATGCTCATTCGATGCAGCATTTAATGCTCTTCAAGTTTGCACATAGTAACATTTTCGCTATGAACCATCGTATAGATATTACCGAAGAAAAACTAAACAAGCCATCAATTGAATTGAATAGAAGAGCGCAACCTTTCTGTTACTACGAAACCAGAACTTGACACACTAGGTATCTAACGACCAAACTATGTCGTCGGAATCGGACGAATCGTCGACGACGGAGGTGATTTTGATAGCCTATAACCACCCCCAGAACTCGCTGATCACAATGAGACCACCCTCATGAAAATATGTTCAGCCGTTCGGGCGTGATGCTGTAATACACACACACACACACACACACACACACAAAAAAAAGAAGCATGTCGAAGAGATGAGCGAAGCCTTTCCATTTTTCGAGGGAAAGGTTGCGCTAAAAAGTCCCAAAACGTTGAGGTTTTTAGGCTGCCAACATTTTTCTTGTCACCATGTTTGATATTTACTTCCTTGTACACATACCTACAAGTACCAAAAATAAAATTTACTACACCACCTTTGGCACAAGCTGATGTATACATATAATGACTGGCCTACTGCTTATTGATTGCATATTCACACTGCAAACTCTCAGCTGAAATCTGCATTTTCGACAAGGTACAGTAGATGAGAGGTCGCCTCACTGATAGAAGTGGTTGGCACAGACATACGTCATCAATTCACCTACTTGCTCCCCCTCCTCTTCACAAAGTGGCCCCCAACCGAACATCCTTGAAGGACTTTTGTATTCAACTGACAGTGTACAGAGGAATTCATGCAAGAACATTCTTCGACCAACGAATGTGTCAGTTGGGATCAAAACTGCAAAAATTAATCGCTTTTTGTTACATGTAATGAGAGCTCCCTTGTAAGTCAGCGCGCTCTCCCAGGGAATGTGGGAACCCCTTTGCTATGTGTGATTATCAATGAATGAATGAAAACCTGGGAAGTATAAAAATGCACCAGAATGAACGACGGATTGAAGTCAAGAACACCAGAAACCGCTCGATGAAAAAAACGGACTCATTTATAAGTCGGCTTATAAGCCAAAGAAACCGCAGCCAATTTATTAAACTCCATCTGGGTTTCTTATTTTAATCAAAACGGAATTACCGTCGAGGGAAAAAACTAGCAATTACCTTTTATATTATTCCGCCCCCTCTGCCTCAAATTAGACAGACTCATTGCGATGTTAATATGTTTGGCACAACGTCGGAGATTGTTATAATTTTCGAATTCGCCAGTGTGCAATTAGTGCATTAGTTATGCAGCGGGGATGTTTCCATGTTATATAATATATAAGGAAAATATTATTTTCCAACCGTGACGTTAAAAAGAGTGCCAAAGTAAAAGTAACGTGTAATGATTTTGGGACCACTATTTCAGGACATCGGTTTATTGCTTTCATCTATTGCGATTATGATGATGTGTTTGAGGGTGAGGCCCTATGAATAATTCTTTATCATTAAAGAAATCTTAAGTTTCAAATTCAAACTGTCAATGATACATTCCTCTGTGTGCATTAGCCTTAAGTAAAGACGAGCCAATAAATTACCGGCGGTTAGGCGTGAAAATCGTGGAATAGTTGAGAAGGAGGAGGAGGAGAAAAAAAGGGGGAGTCCGGGATGCTAGTTGGTATTCACAAAGAGAAAAGCCGCTATTGACTGAGCCAATAAATAGATGGCAGTGTAATGTGAGGAATTAGACGGGACGGAAGGGAAGATGGTGGCGGGGAAGGGAAGAGTGACAAATGTTGGCCCGAACGTGATGACAATACAAATCCACGCTCGCCCAACCGCCTTCAGACAAATAGCGTTCGCCTTCAATTTCTGATGCACTCGCAGGAGGAGGGCTTCTTCCCCACCACTCACTGATTTTTTTTTTCTTCTACCACCAATCGACTTCTATTAGTCAGCGCACTTAGCGAGGATGATTGGTTAGTTTTTAGAGCTGAGGATGGTAAGATCATAAACGATGGAATTGAGCTTATTAACGTTGGAGCCTACACTTACACCAAACCATGTCTATGGACTCAGCTTAATCACCCTACCTACCCAAGGTTCTAATGGTTGTCTCGAATACTGTATAGAAGTTAAAGTAACTGATTCCATGTTGTATGCGTGGTCGTGTTCCTATGATTTATTACATTAAAAATTTGTTTCGTGTGCTGGGCGGAGATCTGAAAGCATACTCCACGTTCTCGGTGGTGCTTGTTGGGTAGGAGTGAATGGGTGTTTCAGTGTAAGTTTCCCAGGATTCTCGCTCGAGACGTCATTGACAGATAGAGCTGGCAAAAAAAGTCGAGACATCGATTTATCGATGTTCTCATTATTAAATAATGAAAAATAATGATACTACTAAATGTTTTTCGTTCGGGGTAGGAAAAAGAGGGAATTTAAATTTAATATTTTAATATTTGATAGTTGTATTAATAATTTAATATTAAATAATAAAATTTTTATTCAAAAGTGTTACACATTTTTATACATTTTAAAAATCCCTCATTACAAAGATAGTAAATAATACAAATGAAAAAAAAATTATCCCTGAAAAAAATAGTCATTTGTATAAATACAAAAAATAGTCAATTGTAGTAAATTTACTAGTACCTACCTATACAAAAATAATCACTACGAGAAACCAACAAGCGTTGTTACTATGAAAAAGTAAGTGACGGGTTGCCACGGGTGCATCTTTGATAGGTGATGGACGGGAATTTGATGTTTCGTGCGAAGCACGGGTGTCCCAGCTAGTACAAAAATAATTACCGGCACAAAATTTGTGCCATTTAATGGTCACCATCACAGAAGCAGTCATAATGTAAAATGTTCAGCCATCAGAATAAATTGTTACCAACAGCCCAGTACCTCGTGGTAACGTAGGTAGTACGGGGTGGTTCGTGAGAGTTTTCGATTACCAACTCAATACGATACATCGAAAATACCCTTGGAGACCAACAACGAATCCATCTTAATTTAATATCAAATTTTTATTTGGAGGACTTATGGATGACAAACATCGATGTGTTGTTGCCATACCTGACGTCAAGGTTGTCTAATAGGGATCTCTGCTGGAGGCGTAAATTCTGATCAGAGTATTTTCGCTGGTGATATCCGGATAGGATACTCCTTGAAGAGATGTCGCCAATCCGTAGCTTTGCCTTACGGTGCTGAGGCCTTAGCTGCTGAGGGCCGTGGCGACAATGTAGTGTTTGCTGGAGAAGAGGGGTCCTCAGACTTTTGTTCCCGTTCCCGTTTCCCGCCGTTTGAACAGAAAGCCACTAAATAGTCTGGATTTGCTTAATGGTTCTAACTGTTCAACGACGGAAGAATTTCACTCTAGAATGACGAGGCCGAATCTTCCACGCTGAAAGTCAGCGTCTCTCTCTCTCTCTCTCTCTCTCATCAGACGAATTGCTTCTTTATCAGTGCAAGGAACTCAGCTAATTGTCGGCGCCTCATCGAAGCAATCTTCGTGGGCGTCTGCCTGACCAGTTGGCTCCTTTACGAACCTGATCCCTCCTTCAACGGTACGGACGTTTAACACGTGTGTACTGTGCAAGAGAGATTTTCACACCAGATCACTGACGATAAGCAGTGGCGAGAAATCCTTAAGGAGCGTTTAAGAACAATGCTCCACAATTAGCCACTTCCACCGGCAGAAGGGATATTAATATGCGCGTATATACATATAAACAGGCCGTAGGGCTCTGATCCTGTCTATTAAAAGTTCAACCACTGAAATGCTCGCTTAGTAATTTGCCTGTCGCGCATTATGATTGAGAAGGAAATTAAATGTTACATTGTTATTCATTTCAATGAGTTGGGGTATCTTTTGGGACCCGGAATGCTCGAAAGCTCCGAAATAATTGTTAACTGCTGGATTCGCGATTAATTATTTATGAAGGCGTTGTGAGAAGTATGCAGTGGCCAACCGTGAAAAACTTGTTAACGAAGCTCACGGTTGAGCTTTCGCAAAACAGGGACAAAATCGGATTTACAGTTACCTACTCGCTTGTCAGCAGACGAATAATAACTATTATCAACTCACAAGATATTTAAAAAAGGGTCGAGAAACGCAGTTTCATCAAGGCCCCGAGTTTCATTTTAATCCCGCCGGTTGTAATTCCAATACGCTTCTGACTTTTGCGAGCTCTTCCCATTTCACTACGAGCGTGAGATGTTTCCTTGGCCCGTGATTACAGCGCCTGTCATAACAAGAAAAGAGGAATCCTGATAGCGGGTCCATTTATTATTGTAATTAACTCGAGTCTGTAGATAGCACGAATAACCCCGAACAATTCTCTGTGTAAAAATTAAATACGAGGTGTCAACCGTAGATATTATATTGTCTTTCCTTCTTCAAACTGTAATTACGGCGCAAATTTCAAATGAAATAACACGTTTGGGATAATGATTTGACAGCTAAAATATATCTAAGGATGTTGTATAACGGAAATGTTTAAAACGATGAAGTACATAAATCATGAAATATTTCTCCCATAAAGGTTAGTAGGAAGCTAATACCAAGTTGCCAGGTCATTGCATCTTCTTCAAAAAATTCTTTGCAAACTATTCACTACACGGACTCCATTTATGAGCAGTCTTCTGAATGCCCTGTGTTTAATCCGCGAATAAGCGGTCAGTCGGCTTGGCGACATCGTGCGGTAGGTGAGGTTGCCTCAAATAGCAGGGACTCGGCGTTTCGTCATCATTTTACATATGTACTTGGTGCCTCCTTCTCTTCGAGCAGTTCTGGCTCTGGACTTCCCTCGGTTAATATTGTATATTCAGAGTAGCATACAACCTCTCAGTTTTCAAGAAGATTCGTTGACCGAGAACCCCTTTATTGGCTCAATGATATGAAGTTGTTCTTATTTCTCGGTGTGGCTCATCAAGATATTTCAGTATCACATTTATAACTTGAGCTATTTTCCTAAACCGTTGACGTCAGTACACAAGTTTGATCGTTTTCCTTCATCCCAACTGGAGTTGTTATAAGAGATGCCCGTTCCACACCTTTTGATTGCCCGTAAAGGTAGATGAAGGCGAGAGGAAATCGAGCAATTACATTTGATGCTCTGCAAGACTTGGGCGGAGTTTATGTGGCAGTCAAATATTTGCCAAGGTGTCAATCTCGAGTATATTGGTTATGGGTGACTCCAGAGGGTGGAAAGGGGTGAGTGGAGGAGTCTAATGCACTGTTTTATGTTTCCCTGGGCCAATCAGGGGGAGATGAGATCTTCAGGAGTTTACCTTTACTCCGAGAAACGTGACAAGAATCCGACGTCTAAGTTCGTTCATAACATCATCTCTGTAACCCTCAGTCCTAAATCATGTAGCACTTCTTGGAACATATCGCATTACCGGGCAGTATCACGAGTGGATCACAATCCTACCAATCGTGGGAGACAACCGATCGTAAGTGCACCGAACTGAAACATTCCTTCCCCCAGACGGTTCAAACTGCGCCTATTCTTCTGTCCAAACCCTGGCCCTTTCATTATAAAGGCGTATATCACGTTTGGACGCTATCATTAGTACGAAAAGGGAATCGGGGCGAAATTATATCATTGGGAGTGTGCGCCGGACGAAAAACTGGGACGAATAAATCAACTAACTGACGCGCCTCGGGTCAAGAGATGCACCTCAGACACAGCTTTGGTTACCGACCTGCCCTCCCCCACTTGAGGTGCTCAAAACGACCCTGAAAATAGTATACCACTACCTCACCTTTTGTTTTCATTTTCGTCGGTTTGGCCCCAGGGGTAATTGTTCGAGTTACGACCCGCTATTTTTGACTGTGCTCAATCATGAACGACCTTCAGGATGTAGGACAGGTGGCGTCTGATGGATGGAATTTGTTTTGCCAGACTTGCCATGCTGTACTCGCCACCCGTTTTTACTTGTTCTAGACCTCATATCTGGAGGTTTCTCGGCATAAATAAAATAAATTATCAAACATTTAAAATTATTCTTCCATACTAGACGATTCTAAATTGAGATAGCTATTAAACCGGGTTTAATTTTCCTGTGAATCATTCATTAATGACAGTGATTGGATGGAAGTGGATAATCTTCGGGTGATAATTGGTGGTAATAACTGTAATATTTCCTGTTTCTATTCGATTGTTGTATAATTCTTATCAATTTCATGGTTGAAGAGAGTCGTTCCTTATTCGCCGTACGCCAAGGATAACGAATGCTCGATGATTATTACTAACAGGGCTTGGGTTTCTCGGAGGAATCGTTCCGTAGGCTTAGCCATGGATGAATCTGTTGCTATCGAATTTCTTTAGTAATTCCTGCGCATCCTTCGTAACAGGGTCGGGCTGGCCCGCGGACGTCCCACGGAGGGGCTCTGCAGTGAAATATTTGTTCGTTAAGAGCTCATTTCCTTAATGCCTGTTTTAATGTGGCACCCTCCCTGTTAACAAATGAGCGTTATTCGCCAAAATTGAACAGTTTTGTACGCTCTCTTTCTCGATGAGTGGTGAGATTCCGACCCGTAGACGATCTTCAGGTGCGAGAAAAGAACCAATCACGAAAACGGTTCGCAGGCGAAGAAGAAGCAGCGGTATTTTTTGATATTATGATTTTAAATTAAGTTCTGTTTTGTGGATGAGAGAGTGGAAGTCATCAGGAATCGAGATCGCTCGTGTTGAAGCTCACATTTCCGAGAGATCCGGACTCACGATTTTACTTTACACGTTCTTAAGTTTGAAGCGGACGGAGCCTCAACCTTTAAAAAACGGATAATAAGCGGGTTTTACGCCGGCACATTGCGGACCGGTCTTTGAGGTTTTCGTTATTTTGATACTTACTATTAGTCAGCGAATACAAGTGTATTTGTCTGCTCTCATGGATGGCTGCTGTCTACGGCGTATTCAAAACATTTGAACAATCTCGAAATCAACTTGTATTTGATTATTTTATTGTGATCAATTTAAACAATTTTAACTCTTCATTACCGTTATCATGCATGATTTCGTTCAATTTTACTCCACCACCTCAACCAAAATACACGCTCGCATCACAATTATTTAAATAACAGATTTAATTATTGCCCATTAAAAAGTGGAATTCTTCGTACCTCCAAAAAAGCGGAGACTGTTTTCCAATCTAGAAGGCGTGTTCGGAAGCAGGTGTAAAAGAGGGTTGCACAGGCCGACTAGAGTAAATTACCGACCATCCTCCACTGACCACACAATACTGGCGCACTCATTACGTATTCACGTACGCCACCTTATCTGTTTCCACATCTCACAACGGTTTTTTTTTAATTTCAAAAGAGGAACCTTTTTGTCGATTTCAAATTCTTTTTTTGGTTAGACCTGTGTCACGATAATAAAGAACACGCGATTCGTCCTAATGAAAAGTTAGTTGAGAAAAAAATGGTAAAAACTGAAAATTATACCGCAATGAGAACGCCCTAGATTCAGAAAAAACTGTCGGTTTTACCAACCTGACATGTCCTGCTTTGAATAACATTTCTAAAAACCGTGTTGATGGTTCATGACGAGAGTTTATTTCCGTAATGTAACACAGGAAGCTATTGTGGTGTTGAAAAGAACTTCTGAGTGTTGAAAGATGTACGTACGGACCAGATGTGATGCATTCTATTGAGAAGGCTAATATATGAAACCATATTTCTTCCATCTTAACAGAAAATATTATTTATTTTTTTCAATAGGCAACAGACGAGAAATGTCTGTAAATACACTTGATGGCGTACCGTGACCCCAAGTTTTAGAAGTGATTCCTCTGCGCTCATCAACCTTGTCTTAATTCCCTAAGGCTCCCTTATTATCATTCTCTCACGCTACATCCATATGCTAATTTCGTAGTTGATGCCTGATCCTTAAAGCACTAATTCCAAGTCGGTCCTGAAAACTGATCTGTGATCTGTTTTGAACCCATTATTAATTTAATTGAAATGAAATGTGAGCGGTCTTTAGGTTGTGGCTATCTGTGAAATTTGAATTGTTCGTTCGGATTATGATGATGTTTTTGGAATGTGTTCAAATTGTTGAGACTTTTCAATTCAATGAGGTTCCTCGGTTATTTCGAAAAAATATTATATTCATAATAATAAGAAAGTTATTAAAATGTAATTGCTTCCCCCCCCCCCCCCCCCAAAGTCAGTTTATAAAATTTATAGAAGTTCAGCTGTTTAAATATCGCTGAGTATGAAGTAAGCCTTTGTTAGCAGCACTTGGCCCAGGATGTGTGGCCAATGGACGTCATAGTGGTTTGACAAACGACGTCAAGCGAGGGCCTGTAGGTCTATGTACTGTAGATGTAGTATTTTCAGAAGTCAGCGCACTCTGCCGTCCTTTGAAGTACGGCCCCAAGTAACGCCAAGCGATCGGGCTTTCGCCTCCTTTCAAAAACTTGGATATACCGAGAGTATATAATATCCGTATATTATACTGAGTGTACCGAAATGCAGATTCAGATTCAGATTCAAATTTTTATTTGCCGCAAACAACAAGTGTATAAGCAATAGTCAAAAAAAAAAAAACTATAAACTACAACAATACATGTAAAAATCGTTAAAGATACAACAAACATAATTTAGGAGGCCACTCTACAGGAAATTCGCACTGACAATATCCCCCAGGAACTCCTCAAAGTCATAGGGCGCTGACTTAATGAGATACCGTTTGACCCGGGCCCTAAAGATACCAACTGGATCACCGCGCAGGCTGCTGGGAAGTGCATTAAAAAATTTAACTCCCCACCATGTGGTGCCAGTGCATGTAGTGGCAAGTCGATGGAACGGTAGGCAGAGATTATTCTTGCTACGAGTGGGGTAGCCGTGCTCGGGAGTGTGGAAAAGGCCGATATTCTTCCTTACATAGCAAAGGCTCTCTAGGATGTAGGCAGCAGGGATGGTCAGAATTCCTAGCTCTTTATATTTATGCATTGGAGAACGTCGAAATAGTGAGAGATTCTCAAGCGCTTACTTCGCGGTTTACTTCGAAATACCGAGTATTTGAAATACCAAAAGTCTACAGTAATTGGGTATTTTTTGATTTTTTTAAATTATCGAAAAAATCAAACATACGGACTTTTAAACTTTTACTATCAACATATTTATTTTGTTTATTTTTTATGATGAGTTCCTTTTCAAGTTCATTTCTTTAACTGCTCTCTCAGAACACACGGGTAACCTTCTCCAGACGCCGTGCGCCTCCCCTTCGGCCGAAGAACGCATAACTTATGCGCATACCCCTAATTGTTCAAGCTGTAAATAACAAGGCCTTGTAATTTCTGTAATTGTGACGTCTGAAAACCCTCGTCCTCCTTCGTGCTTTGGGATGAAGTGCCTCGTGAAAAATACGCGGTATTCGCTCCGAGGAGGCTTGGTTTGCTCTTTTGTTATTTCCAACAGTCGGTTCTTTTGGACCTTTCGTTTTGGGAATCCTCGATGCTTTCAATTTCGATTCGTCGTATATTCACGCCGACAAATACGTTAAAAGGTGAAAAACGGGGATGTGCCAGTTGAGTGGGTGAGAGTATCATCGGAGGTGAACAGTGGTCCCATGAGGAAGTGGCAATTATCCGTGTTGAGAGGGGTTGGAAAGACTGGATTTGCATATCCTAAGGTTTTCTTGGATTGGGCTGACATTGACTGATGCGAACAGGGTCCCATCCGTCAGCAGATGCTGTCAGCAGGGGCTGTGTTTGCTCTCCGTGACTTGGCATGCGCTCCGCTCCCTTATCTCGCTTTACCACTGTATAATTGCTCACCCTTCCAAGGACTCTCTCGGTCATACTTCGTTTGGATTATGCCCACCCCAAAGATGCTCAGCTCGAAAAAAAAATTGTTTTCTCATTTCTTCCCCACTATTTACAATCTTATTGCATTTAACAGACTATTCGTCTGGATCACCTTCGGAAATTCTGCGTGGCGTGAAAGGCGTTTTTTAATGTTCTCAAGCTTATAATCATATAATTTGAAACGATGATGCAGCAGAGGGACTTCTCACTGCTCAATAAATAAGCGGCTGTCAGGTCTGTTATGGGGAGGTCTGCGGTTTACCGAGAGAAAAGGGCCATTTATGGAAGGCGGTCTTCGGGTCCATTTCACCCTAGAGAAATTAATATTCATAATTAGTCGAAGGCTTTGGGGTCAGAATGATGCTTTAGGGTGATGTAAATAGGAAAAGGCATTCAAACCACGCCGAACAAGCCCCATGTGTAGCGTTCGAAGGTGTTTGATTATCGTGAAATAAAAGGGCCGTTTTGCGGTATCTCGGAACACCAATTTCCTCCGTCGAGGAAATTTACACCGTCGAAAATGAATGAACCCAAATGCTTTGGTATTGTTTCGTTACACGTGAACCCCTTTAGGGCGTCTGGGCTTATTTCTAGAAGGGCTATCTTTGGTATTCGGGAATGGGCTGACCACACCGGCACATATGCCCTTTTCCCTCCCTGATCACTATAATTACTTAACCCAAGCTCAGTTACACTTGACGTAAACTACAACTGTAACACACGCGCAGGGTCCGTTCCGGAGATAAACATCAGTAATTAGCTTGACGGGTTCGGATCACCGTCTGTCACCTTTACAATTCTTTTTCTTGCTTTTTGTTTTAATTCGATTCCTAACCCTTTTCTGTCTGTAGTTTCAACTTCTCTGAATAACTAATGAAATGAGGGGGTCTTTATCGGGCGTTGAATAAAAAAATGGGATTACCGCTCAACAAGAGGAAATATCAGATACTCTGGAGATTCTCTATGATAGTAATTACGTATAAATGGAAAAGGGTCAGGACCAAACAAAACTATACCAAATTTGTACTTAACTTAAAAATAGCCTCCTTTTAAATGTTATCAAAATGAGATAGCATAATATATGGAACAAGACGACTATTACATATTTTGTAATAGGCCGCTTGTTTCATACTTGCCTGAATTCAGTTGTCAGAAGAACTTTATGACCATATTGTTACAATTCTCAGAATCAAAAGGCGAAAGTTAATGTTCCAGATATCATTTTGGGGAACTCATTTGCACACTTAATGACCCCCAATAAACACGATGTTTTATGCAAATTCGGTACCAACTGCTAAACTGGCGTGCTATTGTTTGTGTGGCCGTTGAAAAGTTTTCGTGGCAACTCTATCTGCTAATGGTTCTTAATTACCGAGATATGAAGTAACACGTAAAACCAACACTGATAGTGCTGGGGGTAATTAAAACCGGCATCCTGAAGCGCGTTACTCGTTATGACATAAATGATATTAAATTTAACGCCGATGATGAAACAGTGTGAGATGTTTTTGGAGGTTAACTCCGCAAGGGCATGGACTTGGAATGGAAACGTAACTTGACGATACAGAAATCGTAATAATATGTGTGTTCTTGTTAATGTGCACTCCCCGAGGAGTTCTGCCTGAAACTCGAAATTTTCAACCGCTACTTCAGATCATAAATAGATCATACATTTGTCCGCATAAGTCCAGTAAAACGGGGAAAATCGGGATAATTGGAGGAACGCTAGAAATGGTTTCGATCGTTCCTATTAAGCCCAAAATACGATAAATCTGAGCTTGCACCGTCGTGGGAGAAGAGCTTGACTTTTGGTGGATCTCAAACCGTGATTTTGTTTTACTTGTTATAGTTTTTGGCCTTTTTTAACCCAGAATGAAGCGCCTGAATTCGGCCTAGCCGTTTGGCGCAACCGATCGTCAAAGATGTGCAATTTTTTCCAAAATAGGTTAAAAGTGATTTATGAGCCAATTTCAACGCCCAAATGATTTGACAAAGCGGGAGGAATTCTTTATTTAGTTTGACGTTTAAAATTCAAACTCTACTTATTTGCTACCGTAATATTCTAGCCTTTCAAAAGTTCCAGGACGATTATTGTTCATGTATAGGGGAGCATATATACGTAATTTTGTGTGCAGGTTCATAATATTGAATTTGAGAGGTGATAATACGTCTGCACCTTTAGGCTTATAATAAGGCTTATATTAGGCTTAATAATAAATTAAGGGGTACCAATAATTGGTACCCCTTAATTTTATCACGACATTTCTGTAATAAATTTGCGCTCTCTACAAAAAAAATCATAGCGGGAAAAGTCAATATTTGTAACCACAAATTTATCGATACTTGAAAAAATAAGTGTTCAGGGTGTTTATTATAATCAAATGATCCGGTGTGTCGAGGGATACAAATTATGCAGAAAAAATAAATACCTAATCAACATTTTATAGCCTACTATATTTTTCTTTCAAATAGTATATTGTAAGTACTATAATTTTTTTACAAATAATATATTTTTACGGTCTTGGCCAAAATATACTATATACTGGCGAAGAAAACCTGGCAACCCTACCCAAATCATCGCAAATTACGTATTTATCATAATTTAATCTCATCTTAAGTATTTTAGAGTAGGTAGTAGAGCATTTTCAGAGCTTCAAACATTTGAAAATGCTGTAAAAATTACTTACTGAAAATACTTCACGCGTTTTGTCACAAGCTTCCTTCGGAGTAAAAATAGCAAACAACCAAAAAATGAATAAAATAAAATTAATAAATCGTGGCGTTTGAGGCACCTAAAGTTCAACTCACTACCCAGGATGGAGCAAACTTACATTCCTCACATATGGGCTCAATATGTGCGGTCAAAACCATTTCGACCTCTCCACCAATTATTTTCGTTTTTTTTTTTTTTGTTGTCAAAAACGGCCTCATTTTCTGACGCTTTTCCTTTCGCAAGAATGTTAATACTAAAATTTAGTATTAACATTTCATTTAATGAAAAGAGTACCTTGCCATTTTGTCTGGCGGTTTCTCAAAATTTGCATTAAATTTTAATGCAGCGCTCGTGACCAGTTTACTTTCTTGGTACCTACCAACTTCTTCCCAAAAAATGAAGCGGGTTCCTGAGCCAATGCTTGTTTTGCAGCAACCTGCCTACTGTTAATTTTTCATAGCCAACTCACAAAAATCTGACTTTTCTTCTTGTTGCAGACGGACCCCGAATGGAGAAAAGCCCTCTGCTGGCCAACGGCTACAACCACCCTCCCACTCACCTGAACCACATGCAGTTCATGGGAGGGATGCACCCCGCCTCTGGCCACACTGCCATCCTCAACCCCGGCCTCCAACACCACCTCATCAAACCGCCCCCTCCTATTGAAGCCCTCTCCAGGTCAGTATTACAACATCGACCCTCCCACATATTCCGAATGCGATTTTTTCAATTAATTTAATCGCACCATCGCGTCAACTAATCTGCTTGACCACGTTAGTAATTTTTCCGTGTGGTCTGAGGTATAATTATACCCAACACCTTCAATTTTTCAATGACGAATAATGTAGGTCTATCTATTTTTCACATCCCTTATTACATTAATATTCATTTTTTCTCTTTAATTAAAAATCGGTTAAATAATGGATATCAAAAATTTTTATATAATTTTTTTTTTTTTTTTAAATACAACACTCAATATTCCACATGTCGTTATCAAGAATTTTTTTTTTTTTGAGTGCGTCGTATTTTTTCTGAAAATATTTTTCGTTTGTTTTATTATCTTATTATTTGACAGTGTTTAGTTAGATAGAACATTTTCCGACTAAAATATTTAATTGAAAAAATCCTTATTCAGAAAAACATCTTTAATTAAGAAAAACGTGTAAAAAGTAAAATGAATTCCTGTAAATATTCTATTGTTTATTATAATCAATCACAGTGTATGGGTCATTTCGCAAAAAGTGGCAACTTTGGCACGGGGGAAAAATTAAATTTACTTCCACGAAAAGAAAATTTTTTCAACTATTGTCTTCTACATCAGGTCAAATGCTCAAAAAGAGCATCATAGAATGGTCTTTTTGTCAATTCTATGTTGTAAATTCTATGGATTTTTCCATGGATGTGAGGATTTCTTTGTAAATATGAGCTGTGGGCCTCCTACTCAATGACTGTTTTTTTTTTTACCGCTATTAGTGTTAGAAAGGCATTATTAGTAGCATTGAGGGTATTCTGTTATTTACTTGAGTTTCTTCAGCTGGCACATAGAAATGAGAGCTTTTGATCGACTAAACAACACTTTCTTCCACTAACGACATCAAAACATCGACTGATGTCCTTACAAGAAAAAGAAGGGGGTAACGATTCGTTTAGAAGAAACCTGAACCGGGATACCAACTGAAAAAATGCCTCAAAACATCGATATTTCCGCCTTGGCGCCAACTTCAAAACCTCCCAGGGAAGTGAGGTGCAAACAGATGGACTAGCCTTCAACTAGCCCCCACCCAGCCCCGTACTGGACCCGTTGCCCCCGGGCCCGGCCTTCGTAGGGGGGCCCGGATTATCTTGAGAATTTTTTTTTTTTAAAGGGGGGGAGGAGAGGAAAAATGGGAAAAGGGACAGATCAATATAAGAAAAAATTGCATACTTTTTTTTTTTTAAAGGGGGCCCGATGAATTTTGCCCCCGGGCCCGGATTTTCTCTCCACGGCCCTGCCCCCATCCCCTCAATTTGGATTAATGACTTAATTTCCTTGTCATCACGGCATTTCTGAGAGATATAGAACAGGATGGACTCAAGAATTCCCGCCCAGTTTCAATCGCAGATCTGAAAAGGACCGAAACAATCCACCACCACCAACTCTACCACTTGTCCCATAATTCGCTTAGGACATAAAGGTGCCAGTTTCTGGGACCCATATATTGATGACATGCTAGCTGATATGTCGTTGCAATACATTTTGAGGTGCCATGGTATTATTGAAAATTTCCTACAAACCTATTTTGGTCGCCACAATGTCATTCATCGCCTTTATTTCGTCTCTTCTGTTGAATTCATCATATTTTCACGGGCCAGTTGAAGCGAACGTGAAGAAAGTTCAATTTCGAACCTCGATGAGCACGTCGATGAGCTAGTTAACCGATGAGCGGTCATCCGAATAGGGCCGAAACCTCCCTTCTCTCATGACAATTGAATTAGGACGTCTGAATGGGTCTTTTGCACAATGGCCCGGAACGGCTGTTGTGGAAACGACACCCCTAAAAAAAGTAATGAACCTTCTTTTAGCGGCCACGGAATTAATTGAGGCAGGTAGTTTGACAAAATATTTACCGTTGACTGGCATTCGACGCACGAGACGAACATTTATTTAGTCATGACAATTCAGATTAAGAATCAATATGGGGAAAAACAAGCTGACCACACAAGGGGTGGTTTATTATCATTAATAAATTTCGAATACACGAGGCGGAAAAACTGTAAGCCGATGTAATAGCCGCGATGTAAAATATAAAATCTTGTACGTGACGATGTTTTGCCCAGCCAATGCCTTATTTATAACTGGGAAGTTGCGATTTAACATCAAGCAATTACCCAGGGCAGGACCCAGAGACTCTAATAATAATTAATTCTCCGGAGGGTAATTAATATTAATGGGGGATGTTTAATTGGGCCGTTATTGGTGTGTAGTTGTAATGACGCAATTATGAAAACCCCCGTAAAGCTCTAAGTTTAGGGTTTTGAGGGGGTCGAGGGGAGACCGTTTCAGCGCAATCGAGAACAAGTCTGTGCCTATAACGGGCTGCAGTCAATTTTCTACCCCGCTCTTGTAGTTCATTTAAACCGAGTTTCCACCGAGGAAACTGAATTCGGGCACACACGAGGGCGGGATTTCCTCTTTTTTCCCGTATTTCCAAACACCGGCTTTTGGGAGAGGAGGGTCGATCCCGTGGAAATCGCGATGCGACCCCGGTGTAGTTCTGGGGGATAAAAGCTCGTGGGTTTGAACCAGATGCGTTGTTGGGAGCTAACATTCTACGATTGTGAATTTAGTGCTTTTAGAGACCTGGTTACCGCAACACGGGCCTCCCCAACGAACGAGATTCTAATTTACGACAAGCGACGAGCGCACTTGTGCTGATCGCCAAACTATTTCAACCAAATGCTGTAATCCACAGCTTCGGGAGCAGTACGGATGAAAACAGCCCAATTATTATAATTAGCTATAATAGCTAAGCATTTCGCATATTCTGAGTTCGATTCAAAATATTGTTGAGTACTACGCATCTCGGTAGCCCACCCCATAGTTGATTCAATTTTAGTTCATGTTTGGAGTACAACATGTTTATAAAACGAGCAGGTTTCTCTGGGGCGGTTGGGTTGATGAATCCCCGAAGGATGAAGGGCTATTAGGTGGAGATCGGAAAAGAAGTTGATCGTTGTTGAGAGATTTTAAGCTTGCGCTTTATTGAACCAAGTGGCCATCGAAGGATCGATCGAAGAATTCGAAGCGTGGAAAATAGAAACCCGAGGCGACACGGTCAAAGGAAAACAATTAGGAATAGAAACGTGTCTGGATTTTTTTTTTTTAATCGATAGAAGGCGTCCAAATAATACTGAAAATGGGGTTAAAACACAAACTGCAAGTTCGTACGAATTTATAAAATTTATGAAAAAATTGCAATTTGAATTTTGGCGGAAACGAACGACGAAGGCCGCTCGAGACGAACGAAGTCAGCTCCTATTGGTCGACGAGTTGGCCACCATTAAAAACTAAAAACTGAAGGATCGGTCATGTCGAATAAGTTCATTTACATCACGAATAAGTTGAGTCAAAACGCACGATCACATTCACAACAAAGAGAACACGGCCATTTTCGCGTTACTCCGGTGTCACTATAGTGCCGACCACCAAGAAAATCAAGAAAAAAAGTTGAAAATCGACCTGCACTCTGGTGGCTTTGATTAAAAACCGGAACCGGTGTAGATGACGTCACCTACACCGTTTTGAGTTCGGCTGAACATGGTGTATTAAATTTAAAGAAACTACGGAGTTTCCTTCTACGTCCCGTACCACGTTCGCTAACGGATCAATATCTGGCCCCATCTTCGTTATCAGTGGGTAATGCAAAGTGTTAAAACATCAAACAACTCAACCGCTAATTAAAATGCTAATAATTCTGTTCTGAGGCGGCCTGCGCAGGGGCGGTGATGACGTTTGAATTCAAATCAACCCCTTTATAGTTCAAAACCTATTTGGAGCAAAGGGACGCTGCTGGGAGAACTCAAAGACCGGGTATTCTAGACGTTTTCATCTGACGCATATGAATCTAAGAGCTCGAGACTGGAGAACTGAATTTTCCTGGCACCTTTTCGTTTCTTCCCAGGAATTCACCGTCTTGAAGCGGCCCCACAAGAGGGAGACCAGCCAATTAATGAAGGATTAAAATTGTTTATTATAAATTATCGTTCCTTTCCAACCGTGCTCTTTCCAGCACTCCCCTGCTTCTATCACCTCGCAAACGGCGGAAAACATTAATATTAAATACGTCATTCTGGGCTTCCTCCCTTGCGAATGCAGGGGGTTGGGGCTTTTTCCATTAATTTCAGTTCGAAAACTCCCCCCTCCCCCTCCACTCACCTAATATTCCGATCCTGTCACGATTTCCGGGGAAGGTATGCATTTTCTGCGGACAAAATAAACACGATAGATTGTCAAAGGGCCTTATTATCCGCGTCCCCTTGATTAGAGTCGAACCCCAGGGAGCCATGAAAAGGGGAGCGTCCTAAGAAAAAAAAAAAAAAAATCTTTGATAGCTTCAATGAAAAGCTCTGAGCAAAAAATGAGTCAAATTAACTTCTATCTACCAAGATCTTGGTTAAGATTGAGATGAAAAACTTCTAAGAGGACGAGTTGAATCATTTTTCATTATTCAAATTCACTCCCATGCCGAACTCGGTTCCGTGGTGAGTAAAGACATTCGGAAATAGCTCTTATCTCGTATTTTACATAGAATTATTTTGTTAAATTGATGTATTTTATTGTGCATGATGTTACTGTCGCATCTATTCGTTGTCTCTATTTGTACGCTGAAACTATTCTGCTTTATGTGTGACCATTAAAGGAAAATCATTGGTTCTTCTGCCCCTTCTACACCTTCATGCATCCATTTGACAAATCTTCAACCAATGATTTTTCTTTCATCTCCTTAACAAACTTTAAAGGCAATATTATGTGTCACTTTCTAGTTGTCTCTGTCTGTCAATTTTATTAACTCTTGGTGGTTGTATATCTCTATCCTATAAATTATGTTTGCATAATTTATGCCCTTTTGGAGATGTTACGGCCGCCATGCAGCATCTCCCAAATTATAAAAATCGATCGGTTTGATTTTTGCACATTTGAAAACCCTTCAAAATTTAATTGTACTATTTCCCATGAGTGTCCACCCAATTAATAAATAGTTAATAGTTCGATGAGCGGAAGTAATACAGTTATATGAATATTCACATTTTGTGGCGCAGGTCCGGAATTTGGGAGAACTGCAGGGCGGCTTATGAGGACATCGTCAAGCACTTAGAAAGGTAAAAAAAAATTAAAGTCTGAAAATGATAATTCTGAGCTGGGTTTTTGCCTGGAAAGAGCTGGGTGAAAACTCCTTGTTTTACTAGTATTTTTCACCTTGTAACAAAGGTGATGAATAGTAGTTGTAAGAATATAAATAAAATTTTGTCGTTATTTTGTTTTGGTCTGTGCATGAACCATTGTTGAAATTTCGCATGATGGGTACTAGTAGTATGCTATCTTTGGCAAAATGTACTTAGGTGTTTTCTTTTTTTGTATATCGCGAACTTTGGGGCTCTCCAGTTTTTTATGCTATAACAATCGATTCTGTGCGCCCTACGTCGAGATAAAGCGAGCATTCATCACTGTACACTATCGATCCAAGATATCGATCTGGCTACATCTATCCGCTTGTTGGCGATTGAGTCACGCGAACCATCTGCTATACACCCCCTCCCTCGTCAAATGGTCAAGTTCATATATCAACACTATTCGTGTCGGCCTTTTATCGCGAATGTAAAGACCGGATTAAAGATTCAGCTGATAAATTTTCTCTTGGGGACCCGAACAGCGGGGAAGGGGATTACTGAAAACCCCGTTTCAAGCATATTGGTCTACGTTCATGTGTCTTTGAAAGGCCCAAAGGAGGTTGAGATCGCAGAACGAGCACGATTGACTGGGATCGATATGCGGGCGAATTAATTCGTCATATGGCCAATCTGATGATCACGTAACGAAGTCGTGATTAAGACCATAGTGGGGTTGAAACATCAAAACACGTGTACGTGTGAAACCACGTGTACGTGCTACGGTAAATCAAAGCCCTCCGCGCCTGCAATTACCGACAATCATATCGTTCAGTTCGGCAATCCTTTTTTCCACTATGAGCAGCAATCATATGCCAAATCATTCTAGTTCATGGCACTTTTCGCTCATAATGTAAAAGAGAATTTTTTGTCGTACGTGCACTTTTCAAGGTTTTGATATGGGGGGGGGGGGGGCCTCTTTCACTCAATCAGAAACAATCCCTATTGATGAAGATTCAAGTTACTCTGAGGGGCAAAGATGTAACCCCTTTCCAGACGAGAGCCTCCTATGAATGCAGGAAAGAGCAATTAGCCGAAGTCTACGAGGACGATTCTCCTGAAAAGCAAATTACTCATCAAGCAAAAGCTTGACGAACAAGAGAGCTGGAATGAGGTTGGTTTTCAATTGAGAATCCTTGTGGATTATTAGCGCGTCACAAACACTTGGCGCCAAATTATATGGATAATCGTGCCCGTTTCGGCTTTCCCACCCTTCACAGTAATTATGCCTTCATTAAATGTCGTATAGCCGGTCTTTGATCTCGGCATAATCACAGTTCCATCTGATGAGAAATTTGGTGACGTGAAATCATGAGCATTTTTTATGTTTCAATTTCCCTCAACCCTTTATAAAAAAAAAACTTAGTTTGGTCAAATAGAAAGCTGTAATGAACCCACAGAATTGCGCCCTGTGGGTTTGCGAAAAGGGCAAACTTCCATCAAAATAAACCTTCCCCGAAAGGCACAATTAGAAAAAATTAAAATCGCCAGATAAGCTAATGTTTTCAAGCCAAGTATCACAACTCGAAAGGAAAAACTAGGGGAAGAAAACGAGGACCATAATAGGATTGTTCCTCTTCTCGTCAAACTCTCATTTTAATGCTGCATCATAAAGCGACATCGCAGCTGCGTCTCCTTTCAGAGAACTTATTACAGAAGTATCAGAAGACGTGGGGGCGTGCTGACAAATGACAATCCATCTTTGATATCCACTTGTGGCTGTAAAAGTAACTGAAAAAAGAGGGAGTGGAGTGAAGCTCGTTTTTCAACGCTGTTGGCCGTAGTAGCACCACTTTTCTTCTTCTGTGTATTTTTTTTTCTCATCCCTCTTTTGAGTTCCATTTCGATATTATTCGCATCCATCAGAAGTTGGGATGTACGCTTTAAAAATGGGTTGGAATTTTCGTAAGCTTCACTACCCTTAAAGCCCGGCAAACTCATTAACATCAGTGTAGCGTTAGGATTCAGCTCGTAACTTTGAATTAATCAAAGGTACTGAACTCCCTTGCTGAGAATGACACAGTCATCAAAATGAGTCACGAAGGGGAACCAACTCCCCAGTCTGGCACTGGACATCAAAGGTTCGGCAGTGTGACGTGAAATCAACTCCAATACCGTGCGAATAATCTCCCACCAAAAGCGTTTGAGGCCTTCGCCCTTTTGAAGGGTCAGTTCAACTGCTGATTGCCACGTTGTCATTAACATATCAAATGCTTCCACGACTTGATTCAACACCGAAGGGCGTCGATTAAAGTGGAATCAACGCTCCGGCTGGGTAAGAGATTTTTCGACGTGTCTCGTCCAGGTTTTTGAGTTGTCCGCTCTAGTTTTATGATGTTCCATATTCGCACTTCGGTAAACCTAATTGGTAAAAAAATATTCTTTAATTATAAATTATTCCTCGACAACACACCTTTTGTATTCAATGCTTTAGCAGTCCCAACTCTTCGAATCAATGCACAGTACAGCGAGGTACTAGGTATCAAACGGCAAGTTATCGATATTGGGTATCGATAATATAGGTATCGAAGGAGAGATATCGATGTCAGAAAAAATATCGCCCAAAAGTTGTCGATATTCGATGTTTTTCAACATCTATCTTCACTTTAATTTTTTTATTTATTTTTTTAAATGAAAATACACTAGTAAAAAACGTCTAAAATGTGCTTCACCGACTCAGTGTTGCCACTTGTTTTGATGATTTTCGAGCAATGTCTACATAATGTGTACCTAGATATTGCTCTATTTTCCTGTACGGACGGAATGATAAAGACTACTACAGAACTGATAAGAACAAACCGGAAAAGTTTATGTTTGGGGATTGACATCAATACCCTTATAATATAATATGTATAAGTTGATGGTCCCATTCATTTATGTGCTCCCATAAATAAATGGTGAATTCTAATAGTGTTGTACCTATTATAATATTATTAGAATTCATCATCAATTATTTAATACGATAATATCGGCGGTACGATATTCTGATATCCCTGGCGTGCGGTATTGATAACAAAATGTCGAAAACCATAGCCTGGGAAAACCATTTCCTTTAAGGCTATAATATAGCCAGGACATAATATGTCCTGGCTATATTATAGCCTTAAAGGAAGGGGGACATAATATTATTATGTCCCCCTCATAGTTCTAGAATTGGCCACCACGTCGCAGCAACAAAATGAAGCAATTTTACTTGGATGATTGCTGCTAAACGAGTCACTCGATTTTCAATCTGTAAATGCGAATCTCCTCCTAGCAGTAATACCTTCTGCTATAATTATGTTTGGGATCGCTAACATTATCTAAAATTAAGGGGGAATGGAATTTCAAACTCAGAAAAGTTGGGTCCAAGGGGCTCAAAGTGGGTGGAACACTACATACCTCACTTAGGAACACAAAAATCACCCGTTACGGTTTCATTTCCTGCGGATACTTCTTCAGTATCGAACGAAAAGTGTCGATACTCCAATGGTTTTTTAATTTTAGCTATGTAAATTCACGTAATACGGCTTATTATAGTAAAACTTCAATCAAACTCATCAAGTTTGATAATTGAACATTCCAACCATTGAGTGATTGTATGTCCTCTTCGTTTGTTTACTGGCAAGTTATGAAAGGAAACATGTGCATGACTGGTGATGTGCATGGTTCAGACTTCAATATTGTATTATTCATCATGCTCATTTTTCCCTCACCTCTACGAGGTTCAAACATCCCTAGAATCGATTCTTTATAATTTTGTTGAGTTTGTTTTTTTTTTTTTAATTTTTTTATTGACCAAAACAGTGCTCGATATAAGTGATACGTGAGCCTTAATATTCGATTCTGTCCCTTATTCGCCAAAACAGATACTAATGGCAGCCCTCAGCTCAAACAACCATTATATGTATTTCCAGCAAATATGTTTTTCAACAGAACTAAATCCCAGCCCAGATTAGCTTCGTACGGACAAGCTCTAATATTTTCCTCCTAAAATTAACCGACTTTGACGCAGATAGTTGTAAAAATCCTTTTGTTTTTCGAGTGTATTTTTACATTATCACCAAGGTGAGTAAACTGACGCGCGGCTGATCTCATTCACGGGTTTCTGAGTGGATTTCACGATTATTTCCACCGCCGTGAGATCTAACAAGAAAAGTGAGTTTTTAAGCTTCTCAAAGGCAGAGGGGAACGCAGTGATACGTGTAGTTGCACGTCTTCGGTTTGAAGGAAAATGCTTTTCCAACCCCTCTTTCTCCGTATTCCGTTCAATTAAATCCCAAAGTTCCCCTCCTCAGAAGCTACAACAGTTATTGTTTACTTCCGCCCACCCTTTCTTACGGGGTAGGCCGACTCGGCTTTGATCTTCCAAAGAATAATTCTCTCGACAAATTAAATCATTGCTCCTAACAAAAGAGATCGCGACTCGTAGGCTAAGGCAGAACAATACGGGGAATTTTTCGTCTTTTATCCGTCCCTTTTATTCTCGCAGAAAATCCTCAAACTCATTGAAATTTATACGTTTTCTCCCTTCATTCTTCCCTTCGCTTTACCCGTAATTTGTACGTTTTATTATGCCCGAAGATAGGGGATAAGGGAAACAGAGGGTAGGGGATTAGGGTTTGCCTTTGTGATCTCTTTCTTTCCCTTGCATAATAGGAGTTTTAGAGGTCATTCCGAAAGGATCAGGAAAAATATGGATATTGGTTTCTCTTGTAAGGCTGGCGAAATAGTATCAACGATGATGTAAGGAAGGGCCATACGTCCTACAGGGTTATCCTGAATATTTCTCTGGAAACCTCTGAAAAAAGAGCCTTTGGAATTAATACGTCAAAAGGTCTCCTGACGTTTGAGAAAATAATTAAATGATTCCGAGTAATCTGACACTTTGCATCCCCAAACGTACCCTATTCCAAAAAGAGATGAAATTGAAAACCTCTCGGCATTTCGTTTTGTTTCACAAAGAAGGCGCTCGTTTGAGAGGGGAAACATTTTGTGGAAGTTATTTAATAAAGGTTCCGACTTGTACTAATTATTCTCTAATTACTGCGTAATGAAGAGAACAGTGGGAGCGGCGAAGGGGTTAAAAATCCCCTCTGAAACTGACAAGTGCAAAGGTAGCTTAGAAGTGAAGGGCGGGGAAAATTGGGAAGGACCCCGAAGGTGAATATTATATAAGGAGGAAGGGTTACGATGATGTTTAGGACTTCCTTGATGAAAATTCAATGCGCACCGATAGAGAATACAGAAAATTGCTCCAAGTAGGATGCGATAGATAGGGAAATTTATTTTCCCTATCTATCGGGGATTTATTCAATATCTGATAACATTTTGACGCCGCACTGAGGGGTGAAATCCCCGATTTTAGGACAAAACCCTAAACGCCAAATTGTTGCCATCTTTGACAAAGTTTCACCGTAGAAACCCATACCTATTCACAGCCCTGAAAGAGTTTTATTGGCAAATAACATCCCACAACACTGAATTTATGGCAATTTTTCACAATTTTATGCTAAAAAAATAAATAAATAAATAAATAAAAAACACTCAAAATTTTACACAAGGGTTTATTATTCTCTTTTATAGGTTAATAATTAACCTTAAAATTTGCACAATTATTGTGCAAAAATTAATTCCGGGTCATTGTTGAAAAATTTTGAAAAAAAAAAAAAAAAAAAAATCTGTTAGTTAGAAGTGGAACCTCGAAAAATAGTTTATGCGTCAAAAATTACTCGGAAACTGACACTTTATTTGATCTCCTGGGATCCTTAAAAAATCCAATTTGTAGCCCCATGAAAGCCCATTAGATTGCCACAGTGAAATCGAATCGTTCTGGGACCCTTAAAAAAAGGATTCTACTTCCAAAAATGCTTCGAAAACGACACCCCACTTGACCCTTTAGCCGAAACCCTTCAAAAATCCCTCCTGTAGCCACATACCACCCCACGGGTTGGGGCGATCGGACGGAAAACCTCGCGGGCACAACTAGATGGTAAACCGAGTATTTTGTCAAATTTCAGTGTTAAAAGAATTTCTACACTGAGAGAAAAAAAGGGCCTATTCTAGGTTATTTTTCAATTTTTTTCTAGGTTAAATGCTGCCAACCTAGATTTTTTTTTGGTTTTCATTCTAGGGTGGAACAATTTAGTCTAGGTTGAATATAATTTAACCTAGATTGAAAATACTGGTGAAGTTACCTTCCTAAAAATGCAAACAACCAAGATTTAAAATACGCCACCCCCACACTTTAGTTCTAGGTTAAGTTAACGGTGTGTGCCGCCGCCTCCATCCATTTACAGTCTAGGTTAAAAACATTAATGTCTTGGTTGTCTCACCCTGGTATTCAATGTTTTTCACTTTCATAGACGGTTGATTTACCCTAAAACAAAAACGTTCTCACCCCTCCTCAAACAATTTACAGCCATGGCGCGTTAACCTAGAACCCTTTTTTCTCTAGGTTGTGTCCCTTTATTTACGAGGTTGTTTCAATTACTATCCCTGTTGTTCCAGTTAAATTTCTAGGTAGCTTCCTATTCTTGACAGGTTGGTTCTAATAAATTACTAGGTGGTCCACTTTTCTTTCTAGGTTTGCTCCACTTCCATTGCAGGTTGTTTCTATCAACTTCAACTATCTTTTTGGGTGGTCTCTGTTTCCAACTCAGTACAAAAATTTAAATGTGACGTCATAATATGACTGCACATAGTGACAGAGATTAGATGATTAGAATTTGACAAAGATTAAATCTTGGCCAAATTTTGGCCCCAACCCCACCGGCTAAATAGCAGGGGTGCCAAGACAACGAGAATTAACGCCCACCACCTACAGTGGCGCTCTCCGCGGCCGCCTAGCGTACTGTAGAAACAACCTGGAATTTATTGAATGAATTACAATCACTGTTGTTTAAACCTAAAACTATTTGTAGTACTATGGTAGTTTTAACCGAGACTGAAAGTCTAACTTTTTCTTCTGGGTTGTTACCTAAAGTAGCAATCTCGCCTTTTAAATCTCTCCGTTGTTTTCAGTTGTACAACCGAGACTTTAATGGAGGGGAATTATATGGAAGGTCAAATCATTCAATTCTAGGTTACCCCACTTAAAAGTCAAAGGTAGGTAATATATTTTCTAGGTCTTTACAATGTCAACCTAGACCAAATGTGAAGTTCACATTTGGTCTAGGTTGACACTTTTTTATTCCAGGTTGTGGTTAGAGGGCAGGTAATAACGGGTTAGGTTGTTTCTATGTGGGTCTAGGTTGTATTAATATTTTTCGATGTTACTTTAACCTGGACCTATTTTTTTCTAGGTTGAATCAATTGATTCTAGGTGGTTTCAATTTCTTTTCGAGGTTATTTCGGATTTAACCTAGCCACTAAAAAAATCTTTTCTCTCAGTGTACTGCCCAAAACGGCTCGGACGAGATCGCTCCAAAGAGTTCGAACGGCGCATTGGTAACTTAAAAATTAACTGTGATCGAATAGGGACGAAAAAGGTCTCAAACTTCTACATCTCCTTCCCTAGGTTCAGAACAGCAGGAATCCAAATTACACACAAAAATCGAACATTAACTGATTTTTATGTCGAAACTCATCTTAAAATTAACATCGGTATTTTTACATTTTTTATTTTTATCCCACAGCATGTATCCTTTTTTTTTTTTAACATCGTCGAGTGTTTGGACGGATGTGGGACCCCAAAAAATGGATTATACGTCCAAAATTACTCGAAAACTCATCAAACTTATTTGTCGCGTTTTTTGCTCCATAGATCCCCACGATGAAAATTTCTCCAACTATTTAATAGCCGTGGCACCCCCAAAAATACCTTGAAAACGACACCTCACTCGATATCATAGCCGAAACCTCTTCAAAAAACCCCACCTGTAGCCCCAGTTTAGTCCTAGAGTATGTTGTCAAAATTTCAAATTAAAAAAAAAAAGAAAGAAAAAAAAATCCAGCCCTAAACGGCATTCCATTTTTGGAATCTACACATTTTGATAGGGACAAATTTTGAGGCCGATCAATTTTATACTCCCGGCGCGGAATATGAGAATAATAAACTGAAAGTGACACACGGAAAATTCCAACCATTCTGTACTTATATTTCACTAGCCGTGTTTTCTCCCTCCTTTTAACCCTCCGTGCCGTTCCGTTTTGACTCCATTTCCCAGATTCTCCTGAATTCTTAAGACCCGCCTCTTTTTTTTCCGCGTGGAAACCGTGCATTTTTAATATTCGGCGAATGGAGAAGGCGAGACAAAGCCGGGCCCAATGGTATTTTAAAAGTTTCTCCCCGAGCACAATAAAGGTGGATTTAATATCACTGGTCGACTGAAAAAAGGAAGCTACGATATGGAGAAAGGTCTTGGAAGCAACTTTGCATATTGCAGGCCCCGGTAGATTGCTATTGACACAAGGTATAAAGAGACCGTGTTTAAAATGCATAGAGTTTCCAACGGAGCCGACGAAAAAAACTGGTTTCCTCTGAGACCTTCTGCTTTTCAACTTGATGTCTTCAGATGCTCTTTCAGACTGCTTTCATCAGCAGCAACACAGTACCAACGCCATCAGCACTATTACGAGAAAAAGATGAAAAACATGAAAAAAATGGCTTTCTAGAGAATCATTAAAAAATAAGCTACCTGTCCTTGAAACTCATTATCTAGCCCAGATAAGAAAATATGAACACAGTTTTAATACTCTCCCAGTTCGCCCGCTTTCAATTCGTTACAATGTCACTTGGTTGTTGGCATTTCTCCCGCACGAGTGTAGATGAATTCATTAAACCGGATTCTATGTGACATCTTGATTTGTACCTATTTAACCCTCATCGGTAGGGGTCTTGATAAAAAAGCCCTGCATTACAAATGTTTCATAATCAGCTTCTGAGGCCAGTCGATGGGGTCCAGAGGGAAAAAAAAGAAGTTTCAATCGTAAAAGTCGTTTCCGACAAAGCTCCTCACCACGCACGGGTCCAATAACTTGTGACGAGCGTTTGATTCCCTCTTCTCCGCAAGACATTTGTCAAGAACACCCGGCGTTCCTCTCTGATTTAATATAGAAAAATATAAAAAATATATAAACGAGGACAACTTCTGACGTTGGTTCCCAAACATTAATTTGTCATTCGGTTCATTTCGACTCAGGGGTGGAAGATACTTTTTATACTTTTTCTCCCTATTCTTTCAATCAATCCCCATATTTTTTTGGGGGATCCCACACCTGGTTTGAGTTTTGCCAGTCCATTTTTCGTTTCTTATGATTTATTTTTAACGAATGATGCCTGGCGATTAATGAGAGGCCATAATTATGCTACGCTATAAGAGATGTCAGAGCGCTGCAGTGGCAGGGACGCTCCTTCAGATAAGAGGGTCGATCTCCAATAATCTCCAATAATAATTATTACCGAACGAAGAAATCTGGGCACCACGCGTTAAAAATTGCTTATTTACAAATTTTGTAAATGAGGGACAAAATTTAATTTTCAATAGGGAAAGAATTTTAAAATGTAAATTTTCAGAAAAAAAAAAAAAAAAACAAAAAAAAAACAGTTGAACTCCAAAAAACGATAACCCTTACGAAAAACGCTGCAAATTTTACACAAGGGTTTATTATTCTTTGATATAAGTTACTTGTGCAGAAATTTAATTCTGTGTTGATGAAAAAAATTAAAAAAAAAAATTTTAATTTTTTTTTCAAAAAAGATTTTTGATTTTGTTTTTTCAAAAAATGTTTTTTTCAAATTTTGTTTTGTTTTTTTACTTGAAAAATATTTGACCTCCTGGGATCTTTCAAAAATCCCATTTGTAGCCCCAAGAAAGCCCTATAGATCGCAACAGTGAAATCGGATCGCTGCGGGACCCCAAAAAATGGATTCTAAAAAATGTCATAATTAAAAAGAACTTTATTTTGAATTTTAATATATCTGAATTTTAAAGTTTCGTTTAATTTTAATATAATGTTTCTAAAGTACCTAAATTATTTTGAATTTAAATATGACGTTTCGGGCTGTGAAAGGGCGAAATCGAGGCGTTCACATTCGTAAATCAGAAAGGGAGATTCCCGATTCAATCACGAATGTTTCGGTTTGGAAGGGGAATTCCGTCGCAAATAATTACGCTACTCTCCATTAGTAAAGGATATACTCGGAATGGCGTAAATCTCCCATCGGAAAGCCTCGAGCCCGGGGTCGCAAGGAGATTTTGAGATTCAATTTGCATCAAGGAAGGAGGAGAGCAGGCATGTCAAACTTTCTTACCGGCAAGTCAATGTAAACTTTGTTAATTCCCCCGCTCGTTAATTCCTTTCCATCTCCCCCCCCCTTCACCAGATCCTTTCGTACTTATGAGTTTTCGAATCTCCAGGAGTGTTCGCCGCACCCTCTGCTCCTCTAGAGTTACCTCCTTGAGTGTAGATGATTATTAATACTCACGTCCCACTTCGCCAATTATCCTTCCCATCCTCGTTGCTTCTCTTACCTAGTATTCTACTTCTCTCTGCCAGACCATCCTGTTGGTGATTAAATAAGATTAATGGCGTCTTGAATTTCCGCAGCCGCCGAGTGTAAAATAACAACGCTCAAATCAAATGTGAAGTGAGCGAGTTTGAAATCTTGAGGTATATAAGCCTCAAATACCACTTGGAAAATTCATTTTAGGAACCAGTTGTAGCGCCTCTCACCCATGTACGAAGTGGTGAAGCA
The DNA here is from genome assembly GCA_955831195.1 of Pilophorus perplexus. Lineage (NCBI taxonomy): Eukaryota > Metazoa > Arthropoda > Insecta > Hemiptera > Miridae > Pilophorus > Pilophorus perplexus. The sequence continues at coordinate 21,381,120 of OY037013.1, forward strand.
CCTACAGCCTGGCGTCTTCAGGCAGCGCCGAGATCGTCCCTTCCTTGTACAATGTCAGTCCCTGCTCCTTTACTTCGGCTATGTGCGAGAGGCCAACTATGCTTCAAGCAAATCACCTATTCGTAGGTAGGGGAGGGTGCTGTTCCTCTGGCCAGTTTTTGAACAATTGTCTTTCCGATAGCAGAATAGTCATAATTTCCAAATTTATTATAATTTTCCCAAAAAGTAGGTAACTATTTGTCTACCAAACTGCGAAAAAAATGTCAAAATACCAATTACTCTTCTCACAGGAGCAATTTAGAAAAAAAGTAAAATTCGGCCAGAGGCACAACCATAGCTTGTACCTCTGGTCAGACCTGTTTGTACATCCCGGAGTACATTTTGGGAGTGTTAGCGAGGCAACTCTTTGTTGGTCGATGTTATCATACCCCAGAAATGTGACATTGCTTCGTGGATCAATAAAATGAATTGTTCAGTTGGCCAGAGCTACAAACACAAAACTGGCCAGCGGTGCACACGTTTGAAGACAGAAAAGGGTGATTCTGTGATTGAGTTCCTTGGTACCAAGTACCGTAGAAACTATACTGATTGCTTACCGTGTCTAGAATTGAAGAAAATGAGGAGGCTCCTTCTTGTAAC